>OX352248.1:3921641-5369032 GCA_947086465.1 Eupithecia exiguata | reverse complement strand
TGGCAGTGGTTTTAACTTATTATAACCAATCAGAAACTCTTGAGAGTCATTGAAAATTAAGGTCCTATTGGTTGTAGGAAATATCACAGAACAGCAATTAGTACATCGTATTAATAGCGATGAGAACCGACGTATGCTTTTAATTGTTAATAATTACCTAGATCATAACTGACCAACGTACTTTGACTTAAATTACTATCAAATAATAAATACAAATTAGAACTAGTTCACAATTGAAACATTTGAGCTAACTGTAGACTGTTGCAATCAATCTACAGGAAGCTCACCTGTAGATTGATACTGATCCGTATCAATACCAGTAGGAAGCGTGCCCAAGACGCTAGTTGCATTGCCCCGCTGTATGGCAATGCTGATGCGCTGCGCCAGATACTCACCAGCTCTCGGGTCACGCGTCGCTTACATTTACATATCGTTGAAATAAGTGACTTTGTGGTCGAAGACCCCATCTTAAGAAGTTGATGCAATCTGCATTCGCGCCGCGAGACAAAACATCAAATATAAAAAAAAATCTAGGGGCAAAACTGGAATATCATTTATAAAAAGTCCAGAATTCCCCCTCAAGCATTTTTTACCTAATTTTCCTGTGACTTGAACTTCTCGCAGCTCCAGCACAATGGGAACTAAAGCCTTTGATTCATAGGTACGGCATCAGCAACTTTGTTCAAAATCAAACAACGTAGAGGTTCTTGAGTGAGTGCTGAGTTGAGTTCGTGAGAAAACAGGCACACCCTGCTACTAGGGAACGGTAAACTGCACCCGGTCTCACACGCACTTTGCCGGTTTATTTGTCATAATTTGTCACAACAAAATCAAGCTGTAATATAAATATAGTGCGGGAACGTAAACTGCGTCTGATCGGATTATGTGTACCTGTGTTTACGCACACATTATGTGCACTTACGTTTCATCATCATCATCATCATCAGCCTATATTAGTCCACTGCTGGACATTGGCCTACCCTAATCGCCCTGTCTTCAGCTTGCCGCATCCAGCATCTGCCAGCAGTCTTTCGCAAATCGTCATCCCACCTGGTCGGAGGGCACTTACGTTTAATATTCGTTTATTCTCAAAAAGACTTTTATAATGTCAAATGAGAACAGGATTCTTAGAGTAAGTATAGATAGATACATAGGTTGTGGTCGTTCAAAAGCTGACTCATTTAATGTGTTCACTTAATAAGAAGTGAATCATCATTTATGATAGGATGAGCTAATTGAATTTGAACGCATTAAAAGAGCTTACACTTTAATTCGTTCGGCTCATAAAGCTAGTTTCCGTTGACACTGGCCGCGGTGGCCGAAACTCGGCTAGGGGGACATCATCACTTGTAGACAAGCAGGGACGAGAGGAATTTCTCTCGTCCCTTCTTGTGAGTCTCTAGGTACCTCAAATCACCTCCGCCGGATGTCCATATCTTCCAAACCACTGAAGATTTAACTTTGAAATTTATATAAGGTAAAGTTTAGAACTTATTCTGTCCGTCATATGAATAGGAAACACGAGCCCATAAAATTTTCTGGATTGATAAAAATTGCAAAGTTACCTCGAGATTTTACCTAAAATTTTAATTTATTCATAAATACAGAAGTGTAGATCCTGAGAGTAATCATGGTAATTGAATTATGTAAGAATGAAGAACATTTTATTTATGTTGCGTTTTTTTTCAATTAATATCCTGATTAGTAGATAATTAGCAAAAACTTGAATTTCGGGCTTGCGTTGCTCGGCCCTGTCCCACTTCTATCTATCCTTTTCACAAAAAAAAGGCGTCGTAGTAGTTTTAAGGTACTACCCTTAAAACTTCAACCGGAAAAGGAAGCGTTTGTGTCTGTTTTACCCTATGGATTTTGATTGGGCTGCAGTTTAATTTGAGCAGTAAAGACAGTACAATGTATGCCCTCTGTGTACTCGACGTATCTACTTACACTTTGAATACTGTGAACCTACACGCCGGGTAAACAAACAATTCACTTTGTCCTAAGGACCCCTGTGCAGCATAAATAGAGAGTACCACATTAAAACGTACCCACTAATCATAAGGAAATAAGCAACTCTTAAAAAACGGCCTATTTTTACCCGACTACCGACAGGGGAGAGTTATAATAAATATTATCATATTCAACAAGAAACTAGACAAAAACAGTTATTAAATTATTAATCGTGGTAACTGGTATATGTACTTATAACCACCGCGGGATTTGCTGCTACCTACCGTCCCTCAGATTAAGGTCCATTGTGTTCTTTCTAAAGCGATTTCCGAGACAATTAGAATAATGGCCGCCGAGTCGAGGGAATTGAAGATTATTTATGATATAGTTGGGTTTATAAGGCCGGTCTTCTACACGTTATCAGAATGGGACAATACCAGCTCAAAGACGATATTTTAAGAAAGCGTGTTCCGTACATGTTATGAAAATTCAGTAACTCTGTCTGTTTTCGCTTCTTTCACTTGTGGACAAAAAATTGAAGCGAGCAAAATCAATGACATTTTGTTTCTTGTTTGATATATTACTATAAATAATACTGTTTATGTATAAAATTTGACTTGTCTAAGTGCTTTTTTGTAAGCTTAAAGAAATAAAGTTTTGACTTTTTTGACTTTTTGTTACATTTCATCTACTCCAAGGACTGTAGTGCGTCAATAGGCTCCGATTTGTGACAGAGAAACTTAAATATGACCATGAACCAGAATCTTTAGCCCGGATGTATTCGTGCATAGATGGAAGGTGGTTAAGGCACTCCTCTGTTTTAATTTAACATAGTGATACGATCATAGCCTTAGAGCACTCTTATTTCCTTCATATTTCCAATGTTTTTTGTTGTTGATAGTCTATCATAACAACAACAAAAGACATAGAAACTATGATGATGATGATGAGTCTATCATAGTTTCTATGTCTTTTGTTGTTGTTTATTTATTTTTTTACGAACACACGTTATCTGAGGGACAATACCTGGTCAAAGACGATATTTTAAGTAACAAGGAAGCGTTTCATCCGTGCATATTATAAAAAATCAATAGCTACTCTGTCTGTTAGATTTAATTTTCATCTTCTCCAAGGACTAGCGCGTCAGCAGCAGTCCCCGATTTATCGTTTCGATCGAACCTCTCTGGTCTAGATTATAAAAAGTGATAATATTAACCGCACTTGTGTCAGTTTCAATAGTTCGTCCCATTCTGAGCGCGCGCGGATTAATACGTAGCTATTATTCGTTCTATTATGTTTTGTTGAAAAGGTGAATTGGAGGAAGTCGAGTCCTTTCTTTAGAAATTGCCTCTATTCTAAGCGCGATTTAGTAAAAATTTGGTCTTCGCTATTCTTATCAAACCATGTACCTGTTTATGGCCAAATAAGTATCCTTGACTTTAATCTTTATCTATAAGCCATTGTATTGCGATTTTTGATGAAGATATTTCATAAGGAACAAAATTAGATGTAGGTACTAGATGTGAAGTTCAGTGCAGTTAATCAGTTTAATTTAAAGCAATCAGTTTGATGATATCCAGGATGAAAAATTCTGTCCTTTTAGCTTTTTCAATGGTAAATCCTTTTCATCATATTCACCTAAGGTATGCAATGCCGTTTGCAATCACGCATGTCATTCACTAAAGTAACGTGCTTTTACCTAATTAACGCTAGGTTTTTTAATACATCATAAATTATTTTACCTACATACATTCAGAAATAAATCATTTTCTCTACACGAGCAAAGTTGGGGACGGAATCTAGTATTTTATATTAATGATACCTACATAGAAGATTGGCTTCAACCACATAGTTCCATAGTATCTACATTGTCGACACCAATTTCGTCGACTGGCACTAGACAAACTCGTATAAGCCCACGTTTACGATTTATTTGTGCGGCATATTGTAGCCTATAACTTTATTACTGTGAGTCACCACGAACGGTGCGGTGCGGTGCGGTAAGCAAGTAAGTTAAATTTAATGATCATAAAAACATACGAACATCCTGAACCTATCCCTAACTAACTTCAGTTGTCCTCATTAAAACATTGTTTAATTTTTTAAATAGATATAGGTACTCAGTCATTATTATATCTGGCAACAGGGACTTAGGGCAGGCATTTTATTTATCAATATTACAATAACAAATTAAAATAATGACAACTATATACACTTATATCTTGTACCTAAAATTTATGCTGTCACCAGAAGGCAGGGTAAATATTTACACGGTCATTAATTTTTAATAAAACAAATAAAATTACTTCATATATTACTCCCAGTAGTAATTCTTTCAGAAATTCCGTTCAATTAAGAGCTTATTTCTGAAGTCAAATAAAAAAAAGGAATTTTTCCTCACCCGGTAGGTACAGGCTTAGATTTACTATATGAATGCAACGAAAGTAGATAATAGCAAATTCATGGTTTTCACATAAAAATCGCACCGCACCGCACCGCGTATCCCCACAACCTTTGCTATTAACGTCACGTCCCATACATTATTGTTTACGAGGGTATTGTTAGTGCGTCAATAAATTCAACAACTAATCTTTCATTATAGTCTGTCTAGGACTTGTTATAGCTCCTTCAGATCAAAGTTACTATTATTTTTATGGTGTAGTTACCGAGTGGTGTTGAAGAGAAACAAAAGTAATGGGGTAGTTAATCGGTTAAATTAACACTTAGCTATTTATCGCATTGTACGGTCGATATGCAATCTTGGAGTGCGAATTTTGCATCTGTATATTAAATATTTAGCCATAAAAATACATTTTATGTTGCTAATAATATCTGGCAATTTATTTATTTTGTTTATTGTTTGGTATAACAGTCATCTAGTACCCACATACAAGCCCTACGTAGCTTCGGGCTAGATGATGCGGTTTGAATTGTCCAGCATTATTTATTTATTTATTGTCATCTAGCACCACAAAAGGTGAAGCTTGTATGGTACCAGATAGTAACGTAAGGTACCTATTTTTCATCATCACATTGACATCTCATTCGGTGACATGAATAAATTTTTACCTTAAAAATAAAAAAACAAAAATTTTGTTGTTCATTCGCCATTATTCTCGCTAAAACTTAAAAACGATACGACCGATTGGAATATTTTCTTTATATTGTTTACTCTAGTACGTACGAAAAAAAATCTAATAATTAAAAGAAGAAAAAAAATTGTAGGTGAAACGAAGTTCATAGGGTGATCTCGTGTGAAATAAAAGTGGCATAAAAACTCTTCAAATCCAAATCGCAAAAAGGCAGAACTCCAATAAGGTCACTATAACTTTTTTGATCCCTTTCCCACATTGATTGACGGAAAAGTGACTTTTTATTACGGACCGTCGGATCCCCGAAACTTATGCAGGACTTTTGTTGGAAATAATATTCATTTTAGGGATAAAACTTTTTTTATAAAAGACCTTGGTGTGTGGTTTGTGTATATCTATTGATGTGTATCAAATGGAACACAGTTTCGTTTTCAGGATATTCATAACTTTACTATATTTTTTATGAGATCTGAGTTTAGTTATATTTATAGTTACTGTAAAACCGAGGCCACTGTGACTCCAAGCATAGTAATTTTTTTTAAATAATGTTTTTCAATCCACACTCCATCATCTGGCTAGAAGCAGAATTTGTGTTATGGGTACTAAAAATCAATTATACGTAAGACAATAAGTATGCATATAAAAATATAAGGATATTTTTATCATAACACAGAAAACACCTGGTACAAATGCGGCGGGGGCGGGAATTAAACCCGCAACCTCTTGTGTACAGACGTACCTTCGCCCGCTTCGCCACAGAGATATCTACCTAGATGCTTTGAAGTAAGATGATGACATTGTTCACCGTTAAGGGCCAGCTCACACCGAGACAAGACGCGACGCGATGCTGCGCATACTTTGATTGAAAATATCACTTTATTAACTACGCAGAAAGACAAAAATTGGCGCAAGCCCGACGTAGCGTGGCGGAGAGTTTTCGACTTTTCGAATTATATCAATGAAAAGTTTGTTGTACCTTTTTGCGTAGTAAACAAAGTTATATTTTGAATTATGATCTTATTTTTCTGTCTAAGTAAGTTTGTTAAAAGATTGTAGGTTAAGTAGGTATTGTAGTACAAATAAGTCATTTATTTTTATTTTTTCGATTGCCACCGATTTGATTTTGCTCTTACAATATGTCCAGTCCATCCCAAGGTTTTCTGGATAAGATCGTATAAGGCCGCCTTTGAACTTCGTCTATCGTAGCATTTATTTCTGTACTTTTTTTTGTGCTTGTGTGGTACAGTAAATAATAGTCTATATATCTTAAGTGCGCGCAGCGTTGCGTCGCATCGCGTCTCGGTGTAATCTGACCATAAGTGTATACGTATGCAGCCTATTGAAAAGCAATGCTAGCGACAATGCTTGTTTAGGAACTTAACGATCGTAAATAAGCATTAGGTCTTTCGAATTGATACTATTTGCATATATATGATATTTGATACGTGAGACTCCTAGATTACTTATTGACAAACAATGAAAACACTTTAGCTCATTCATTAGCTATTTATTTAAATTGTTAATTGATATTGACTTTGTCATCTAACTAGATTTGTAGTCTTTTGTTTTTCGCACCCTGAAGACCTGGATTTGTGACGTCAGTTTTTTCATAAAACTATCCACAGTTTTATGAAAAAACAAAAGATAATCACGACCGCTTATTATACAATTTTACCTGTATACCTCCTAGTACGATCACGGAAGCTTTTCCAGAGTGTTTTTGGATACTCTAAAAATATATCGTAAAAATCCAAAGGATTACCTTTATGTACTTTTCCTAAAAGGTAGGTCACGATGTGCCATGGCCCTACGACACGGCGAAAAGCAAACTTCCCAAAATTGAAATATTTTTTTATAATTTCAGCATCGCGTTTCTGAAAGAAATAGGCCTAGTATGGTGTGCTGATGGTCGTGAGCGTAACAAGTACGTTCTAATGCGCTCTTGGCGCTTCGCCATTATTCTTTCGCATAATGATACCACTTGTGAATACAACTCTTTAGAAATAGTGATTATTTCTAGCCTACAAAAATTTACCATAGTGTCAAGTGTCTACAAAAATATGGTCAAAGACATTGATAAGCTCGAGTTAGAGTCTGGTTTAAAGATTGACCCCCGAATATTCAAACGCAACTCAGATATAAGCACGTCTCAAGCGATATATTTTTGACAGATTTTCATTGAAAACTGTCAAAAAACCACGACTTAAAACGTGCTTATATCTGAGATGCGTTTGTGTATTCGGGCATAAGAGGCCTTGGTTGCTATTATTTTCTACGCTCTAACGCCTTTGACAGTCTGTATAGACTTATAAACAATCAAAGATAATAATTCAAACGTATTTTGTTCTACAGACGCGCTCGGCAGGCATAGCTAATCTATTTTACTATAAAAACTATCGTAGTTTGACGAATTCATTACGGATGTAAGCGGGTTAACTACGAACCTTATTTGTGTTGGAAAAACACCAACGTTTCATCCCTTAACGTGGGACTTCTTCAGGGTGAGTGCGGTTCTAGGCGCGCGCGTTCCGCGTCTCTCCGAGCATACCAATATAGGTATACACAATATAGCTAATCTAGATTAGAAGTGTGAATTTGTATGCATGTAATGAGAATCCTATGAATATTTGCATGTAATATTTGAAATATGCATGCGCTGTACATATTAAAGTTGCTTAGCGAAGGCTTTTAGCTTGATTTATGCAGCTTTTTTTGTGAAAACGCCATGTTTTAAAAAGTAACATGACCTTTCGGTGTTTGAATTATTCATCATGACGCTTTACTTGAGCACCGTAACATGAAATTATTAGATGTAGGTTTTAATAAGAAAAGTTTGACCTCAGGGTAATTTTTCTTACTTTATTAAAGTTAATAATGCTTACCGGCTCCATAATTTACATTTTTAATAGGAAGGCCGAATAAGCTCGTAAACTTACGAAAATAAATCTTGGAAAGGGTTTTTCTAATTATTTTTTATGTTTGTTTTAAGATCTATGACGTTAAACGAAGAAAATCGTATTTACTATATTTATTACTTATTTACGATCGTTTTAATTCCATTAAAACTGAGAAAAATTTATAGTGCTCACCCGCACTTTGGGTATCTCTAAGAAATGAAATAAGTTCCCAAAAATTTCCGGTTTCGGCGGGACTCGAACCCGCGCCCCACCCTCAGTATATGACGGCCTCTGTGGCACGGTGGGCGAAGGCCTGCCTGCGACGTAGGAGGTTGCGGGTTCGATTCCCGCCTCGGGACAAATGTGTGAACGATCTGCAGACATTTGTTCAGGGTGTTCTGGTCGTTTTCTATGTATAATAAAAAATATCTATCGATGTAATGTGTATGTATATCAGTTATCTGGTACCCATAAAACAAGCTCTGGTCAGCTTGGGGCTAGATAATGCTGTGTGAATTGTCCAGCATTATTTATTTATCAAACAATTTCTACTCAAGTTCACAAAACATCTAGTTTTGAATATTCTCGCTATATCGGAAATTATGGGCATATCGTTTGACCTTATTTTTACGATCATAACTCGTTTATGACCCACTAACCTTATTTTGTACCTACATGAATTTGGTTTCGCTTCTGTTTAACTTTTTATAGTTTTGTCAGTTATTTTTAGATAATTTAAGATTCAAAGTAACACAAGTTTGTATATTTAAAGTTAAGTGTAGGTAAGTTAATTATAAAAGTTAGTTTAAACGTAACTAACATCTAATAACGGAAGATATTTTTTACATTATAGGTTACAATTACACATTACAATTACAATTATATTCATGCATAGATTTTTAGAATTTTATAATTCGATAATTATTAATGTTAATTCGTTCCCGAACAACCAACCAACCCACAAATTTTCGCTCATGAAATTTAACAATGAAAACATCAATAAATCCAAAAATAAATATGCAGGTTTATTTCTATATGAATTGAGTTTTTTTAACATAATTAGAAAAAAAAATAGCTTTTTTGAAGCCCCATGCATTTAACCTGGTAAGAGCTATTTTAAAGGTAAGTCCATAAGCTAAGGTGTGCCTCTACTCAGGAGATCAATTCAGATATATTATCCCACTAATATTATAAATGTCAAAGTTTGGATGGATGGATAGATAGATGGATGGATGGATGTTTGTTACCCAATCACGCCAGAACGGCTGAACGGATCTGGATGAAATTTGGCACAGAGATAGGTTATAGTCTGGAATAGGACATAGGCTACTTTTTATCCCGGAATTCCCACGGGAACGGGAACTACGCGGGTGAAACCGCAAGGCGCTGCTAGTTTAGTTCATATTCGTACTAGGTACATATTTTTGCCGCCTATTGGCTGCATTTTGATATCGACGAAAGAAAATAAGGCATTATAAGTCATACACTTTTTACCGATTAGTAAAAAGTGTATGACTAATTAAAATTTGAATCTTAAAATTTTAAAGATGTTCTATGACGATTCAGAATCCTATGGATATTTTATGTCAACAAAGACATTTATGAATGAAAATTTAACACAAACTGATAACAATAACAGAAAACACCAAAGTAACAGGGACGTTATCACTAAAAACTAAAACAAACTTTGACAACGGATAATCTCACATGTGAAGCGAAAAATGTTAAAATTTGAATGCGAAAACGAACGAGAGATCAATTAAATGATGATGAATGATGAATGAGAGCATTCAAAACGACAAACTGTTTAAACCTTCTGTGCTTTGCTTCGGTGATACCAATGTCGTTAAATATTTTCCACCAACATTCATTGGGTTTTGTTACGACTTGTTATACAAAAAATATTCAGGTTTTTGAATCGGGGTATAACAAAGTTTAGTCCGCGTTGTAGAAGGAAAAAACTACTAAACGAAAAAATCTTTCTTTTCTAAGTTAAATCTTTTTTTCTTAGTAGATAATAAGGTAGTTTTGTATTATAAATATGTAACTTTTTTTTTGTATTAGTTGTTCCGTTTGCACTATAAACCGACTTTTCTTGTATCTTTTTTTTCCATCCCAAGGTTGCCCGGGAGAAATCGCTCTCAGCGATAAGGCCGCCTTTTGTACTGTATTATGTTTATTTTAGATATAAGATTATTTATACATGTTTATTTTTATTGTAAAATAAAGTGTTCATTCATTCATTCATTCATCTTTCAAAGACGCCAAGACGACAACTAGTTTTGTCTCTCCACGAGACATCATCGGATACCATAATTCAATAAACAAAAAGTTCTTGATTCTTTGAGTTTGGGGAAAGCTAAGGTAAGGTAATGCCTTTATTTACCAGATTCTAAACCAAGTCCCTACTTCTTTACTCACCATACTTTGATCCAAAGATCTGCAAGTAATCTTAACTCCTAAAATAACATATATCAAACCCCATTTTAGATAAGCAATATCCAAACAAAACCTTGATGGAAAACTTTAGAATGCCAATGAAAAGTTCCGGTTTCGAACCGAAACTACATCAACTACATACCTACTAGTTTTATAGTCCATAAAACACAAACAGTTCCTTCCGATTTTAAGTTCTATTCCACTGTATTACGAACCATAGTTACCTTAAACGCCCGTCAGCTCGTGCCATCGTAAATCTAGTAGATTCTCATTACTTCGGAGTGGAGTTAGTTTATACCATTAGTGTCAGTGAAATATAAACCCTTTGATATGATTTATAAGGTTGAATTTTTTTACGATATAAGTACCAAAGTAGTACGTCTAGTATGAGTTAGCAAAATATCAAAACGGAAAAAAACGAGAACGTCACAGTTTATTGCCAACATGAATAGAATATATAAGAATAGAATATAATTTATTTTGTTAAAAGACTTACACAAACTTACACTAAAATACACAATAAACTTAGAATAACATACAAAAATGTAAGCCTAGTAACAAAATGGCTCTGCCTCAGCATGAGTTGGTTGACTAGCGAGCTGGACCAACGCTGGTCTTCCGTCAGAGCCACTTGTTGGCTTTACGGACTAACTACTCAAACATACAAGAAAAAAATAGACAAATATGTATACATGACAATAGATCACTAAGGATCGATGTCATTCTATTAAAAAAAAGTTTCTCTCAGTATCCACTAAGAGCACTGTAAGGCGCTAAAAGTGTGGAAGGAAACGTTAACTTTTATACTTTTCTTAAACTATGCAAAACTCGTACTAACGCCTCAGTTTGCAAAAGCTTAGTGTCTATTCAAAATTCAAAGACGTTTAGAACCAACCTGTGTATTTGTTTGGTGTTTTTTTAAATTAAATATTAGAAAAAAGCTATAGTATAAATTATTAATACGCAATAGTGAGAAATCTACTTTTTCAGTTTTTTTCGCCAAATGAGAATGCCAAAGCCTTCAAAATGTAGCTAAAAACCTTAAATAAGACCATAGAGACCATAAAATATTTTGATACCTTATTTTATCAAACTCACTCCAGCCGTTTTGATGTTTGGAGGAAACAAATAGTGTCCGCCTACCACATAGAAACACTGAAAAAATACAACCCATGTTTCGCGGGTATTAAACCTCATTCGTGTTAATTTGAAGGAAGTTACCTACCTGTCTAAAGTGCCCAGCGTGGATAATCATTACTTACATAAATTCAATTTTAAACACAACAGATTGTTTGCAACAGTCTGCAGTTACCTTAATTGTTTTAATTGCAAATACTAGTTGAAATAAAATTTGTTTCTATTATTTGATTGTATTTTTCAAACTAGTCACATAAAAAAGAAAAATACGTTTAAAATGGAAAAGAATAACGTTATACGTTTACCCTACATCGCGATAATTAAATCCCATAAAATATTTTTTACCTACCGTAAAACCTTTTAATTGTTAGCGGCTTTCTAATATTCATTGTTCCTGAGGTTTACCTACTCATTAGGGCGCTATTAAAAAGGGCATAAAGCAAAAATTTGTAAAACAAGTTCAAAAGCAGGTAAGGTGATTAAAATTCATACGTCCACTGTTAATATGCCTTCCTCAAACAAAGGGGGTTTTGCCAATCACTACGCTTGACAGGTGGATTTGTACTTAATTGACCAGCTGTAAGAAAAAAATATATTTAGTTAACCGTTATCGATAAGACAAAGCTATCTAAATAGTTATTTACAAGAAGTACATTATTTTTGGGGAGCAATTTTTGGTGCACTTCTTTGCATTGTCTGCGTCGCAGGCAATTTCAAATCATCAGTTCAATTCAAAGTATCAAGATAACAATCCTCTCCTAATAAAACACTGTTTTTACCGGATTGATCGCGTATATTTTATATTTTATTATATTTTATAATCCTCTCCTTTCCCGAAAACGCACCCAATGAATAAGCCTCTCAAAGTGCATTATCAAGCGTAACGTAGGAGTCCATTTTTTGCTCGTGTCACAAAACAATGCAAAAGTAGTCTTACACACCTTTTAGTACAAAACTATTCATATCTTCATTATATCTTCGAGTAAGTTGTTAATAATCACCTGACATTGGCATAGGCTAATAATAGGAAGCCATTTTAAATGCTAAACCAATCGTGATGCGGTAATAATGAAACAGGTACTGAATACTGAATAAATTGAAGGCTGTTGACATAATCTCATTGTTCAGAATCGAAACTGGTCTAGAATCTTGAGTGTGCGGATCAAAGGCGATCGTGGAAGGTATTGAAATAATAATGTTGTCTTGACAACAGCCTTTGTATTCTGTTTATTGTCAGAACGAATTTTGTTCTGACAATAAACAGAGATCTGAAACTCTGGGTGGTACTTATATTGTATATATTGTAGTATAATAATATTTTCAGTAATAGAAAAAGTTTACATTTTTATAACATGTATTTTAATAAAAAAAAATACTTCTAACTCCATTCAATCAAAAATTTAATTACATCTAAAGAATATTGAAGCTTGTGCTTAAAAGGGGATGATCATCAACGGCTTGCAAAAGTCGGCACGGTGCCGTAAACTGGGGGCTAAGGTATACGAAAAAGGAAGGCCGGTACTCTACTACTTTTGTTCGTCTTGTCCAATTAGTGTCCACAAGCGGAGCAAATAGCAGACACGCAAAAGCTAACCGAGTAGCCATTCTGTTGACCAATACAGACAAATGAAAAAAGTTTCGAGTCGGCTGTCTGTCATTTGTCATTTTATCAAGAGCTGACACAGAGTCGTTAATGAGTTGACGACCCCACAGAAAAACGGAGCTTTACATGTTTTTGTATACTGGTTTAAATTAACGAACTCATCTAGAATTTCACAAAACTAACGTGAAAATTACAAAAACAGTCTGTATGGAACTACAGTTTTAAAGTGGAATCAAAATATTAGCATTTTTGCTCGGCTGAATTGAATTTTTTAGTTTGTTTTGCATTTTAAGCACTACTCTATCGTGGTGGGAATAAGTTTTAAATTTGTTCGTGGAATTTAAAAAGTTTGCGTAACAATACCGTTCAATCATTTATTTTCTTTTAGAATAAACAATTGATGACTGATGGATGGAAGATTTCCATACTGTTTTCTCATTTTCGTAGTTTGCCAAAAAAAATCATCACTTTTAGACGAAACAAAATTAAAATTAATTAAATGTAATACAAGAAGATCTGAGTTTACCAAACCAAACATACAAGTAGCTTTTACAAAATTACTAGCTGTTACCCGCAACTTCGTCCGCGTGGAGTGCTGTTGGAGGTGGTGTACCGTCAAAGTAGACTTAGACCTGCAATAATTCTTGACCTAGCGGCAGATTCACCGTTTTTCCCTCTGGAGCGCACACAAAAATATGGCGGGCAAATTATAGTAGGCCGTAAGAATAACAATGAGACCTTAGGCCGAGAACGTTATAGTAATACTAACTTAGGCCAACACCTTTGATTTCTGTCCCTGCGATTCATTAATTGTCAAAGCATAGAAATAATTTATATCGGGATATTTACCGTGATTAGATAATCTAATCAATTCATGATAAATATCACGTTATAAATGGTTTCTAAAATAATACCAATGTTTATTTTTAAGAAGCTAGAAATTTGGATAACGAAGCACGCAATTTTTCCGCTCCTTATTGCAAGTCGTAAACTTTTACCTGCTGCCAACCCCATATAGTTTACGTGGCCAATCAAAACCGTGGTTTGTGCCCGGGTCACGTCACATGGCCACGGCGACCGATTGAAGAAATTAGGTGGATATAACTCACCCGGGTATACCCGGCAGGTGGGTTTCACCGGGCTTAACCCAATATAACGAAATAATACAAAAATAACGCAGTTATTAATCTGGGGCATGGTGAAATCATAGGGGTAAAAAGAAAAACGGCATGGATACCTTTTTTCTTTTGTAGAATATCTGTTTTCTTTCTTTATAAAAGATGTGAGTAGGTCCTGTCTTCTTGGATAATTGGAAACATAAGAGTTACGATTTTAGAGGAAAAAATTATAAAAGTATCTTGGTTTTAAAAGGTCAATAAGTATTAGATAGTATAAAGCATTATCAGAATGATCAATACATACTCGAAATAGCTTCGCTACGATTAGCTTGTTGGTCGTTAAAAATCGTTTTTCAGAATCATTTATCCGTTTGAAACTTCGTAGATACCAAACTTAAAATAATGGTGATTTACCTCAATATTATGGTTTTTATTCTTCTATTTAACCAGGGTCAACGTAACTTGATTACTCGGGTTCAGTTGGTATACTTAACCCAATTTAATGGCGTGATATAATAATAACATAAAATAAAGATCGCCCTCGTTTTAATGAAAAATAAACCAAGATGATTTATGGGAGTCTATTTCTGATAACTACCGTTAAAACAATAACGGAATACCACTTGTATTGTTTGGGTTGATCAGTTCTGTATTATTTCATTAGTATTCAAGCATTTTTCAAGCATTTCATTATCAAGTAATAATACTTGGTAGGTATGAATATTATGAAACTATACTCAGTCATCTATCTATCCTTGAGTACCCGCTTTGGCAATAGAATATTATTGGTACCTACTCAAGCATAGATCGATGACTGACCAAGTTTTTATAACAGTCCTTAGGCCCGTTTTTTTAAAGCTTGCTTAGACATCGATTTATGCTTGAGTAACGCTTTTATAAGGCACAAACCTTTGAGTATTTATACGTCTACATAGACTGTCAATGACGTAAAAGCGTAGAAAGAAAAAGCATCCAACTGTTGGCCTCTAAATCTTCAACCCACGCTTGCTTACTTTATTCTTTGAGTATATTTTGGTAGACACTCAACGCTGTGGTAAATAATCACTGAAGTCTCATGGGAGTTTCTTGACAACTGGTATCATAATGCCAAATAATAGCGAGAGCTTAAAACCTATCCGTCTCGCCCGCCAGCACACGAAAGTTGGCCTCATAAATAAATTATTTCTTTGCAGCACGACGCTCTATCGAGCTAGACATATACATAAATTATTATCAAAGGCATAAACGTCACTCAAGCATAAATCTATGACTGAGTAAGCAAGTAAATTTATAATACGCCACACCTCCAAATTACCGCTCCGAATGACAAGGTAGCTTCCTAAGCGCCATTGCGTCTACAAAGATGTCACAATTACCTATAAGTCGTGTAAATTAAGTTCATTTCCGATCCCAATCTTTATCTACGCTTCATATACATAACTCGTCTACTAAGTTCACCGTAATATACTTCAATTACTTACAAAAAAATATCAATGGTTTTTACGTAACATTTACCGTGATAGATATAAAACTGATCAAAGTTATCCGCCTGTCACTTTGACGTTTACAGCCTGATAGCTTTGGTGTAGAAATAGTCAGATATCAAAACAAGTATCTATTGTCCGGGTAATAGTATAATACTAATATTAATTGCGTTTTTGGCTTTAGGGCGCCGCCGCGCGCAGCGAGTATAATGTCTGTGGTTTTAGGTAAAAAATCAGGTTCAATTTGATACAATTACCTTTCTCTATAAATATTTAAGTAATTTCGTAACTATTCAAAAAACGTCGTCATATTCTCAATTTAAAATAGCAGACTTTTTACTACTCCAAAACTCGGAAGATTATTTATCTGCTCAAGAAAGTGTATCTACATTCATTTTTAAAATCAATAAATTCTCACCGTTGTTTGTAGTAGGAATTTGAATTAGATCATAATTTTACAGGTTAAGTTTAGCGTTAAGTGAATATAAATATAACTATTTGTAAATAAATAGAAATTAGCAACTCTTTTGAACAAAAGTTTTCATTTATTATTAGTATTTTATTATAAAAAATTCAATTTTATGATGACAGATTCGCTGTTTGCCTCCTTTCATTCAGTAGGAGGACATTGTTTGGTAAAGTCAAACAATCGTAGCACCCTGCCCCTTTTTTGGTCAAGGTGCCTACTTATTATCAAGGACCTATTTATTATACCTGTCCAGACAAACGTCCTCTTTTCCAACCCTCTGCGGAACCGTTCCGAATTATCAAATAAACAGGTTAAAATATATTAAATGTTAAAGCAAAAATTAAATAAAATGTTTACGTAATTTCTCGAAGTGTGCATAAAATTGCACATGCCACGGCCACGAGCTAGAAAACGAAATTGGATTCTAAAGAAAGTACGTTCAATTTAATTGAACGTAGAAACGTCTGCTACATTTTATTCTGTTGCAGAACGTAAGGTAAGGCACTCCACCAACAGGGCTTAGTGAGAGTCTACAAAGTTTTTATTAAATCTCGGAGGGTAGGTAGGTATTGGCTAAATCTCTTCTCTGCAGCGAGTAAAATTACAGCTTATAAGAGGTGGAATGTTCAGTATTTGAATTATTGTCAACGAAAGGTGAAATTTAAGAAATCGCTGAACGTAAAATTTAATGCGCTAAGATGATTCGTCAGTTTCGTCCCAAATGACTTCAAATAAGACAGAATCTCATTTACTCTTATATAGGCATCTAAAGAATCAATCGATCATTCATTATTGGGAAACCCAAGACTTTTTTTTGATAAATGTCAGGTCGTTTTATCAGAATACGTTTCGCGAACGTTTGTAAAAAGGCATGATAAATGATAGCCATTCGATATAATTTTTGATATGAAAGATTGTACAAAGAATTCAAGGCTCATTATTTCTATATGTGTAGATAAGGTAGAAAATAAATTCAAGATGGGACTGTTCCCATCGAGAATTTACTAGTGTGTCTGATGAGACATGGCGGAGTAATCAAATAACCTGCATGATGCCATTGGATGATGTAATATTTGACACTGGTTTAATTTTTGGTGTGATATAATTTTTGACACTGGTTTATTAACACAAACCATCAATAACAATTGTTTGCCAGGAGAGATAAATACTGCTTTTCTACCGACGAAAAAACGAAGGAGGTTCTCAAGTCGACGAGTTATTTTATTATTTTTTATGTTAGACCACGCATAACTTTTTACATGGTAGTCCGATTTTGATAATTCTTTCACTATTGTATAGAAAATAATCACGAGATGGTCTCACATAAATTTTATTCCCGAGGGATTAGTATTTACCCCGCAAAACTTAAATAAAACCGGCCAAGTGCGAGTCGCACTCGCGCACGAAGGGTTCCGTACCATTATCTATGAAAACGTCAAAAAAATCACGTTTGTTGTATGGAAGCCCCCTTAAATATTTATTTTATTCTATTTTTTAGTATATGTTGTTATAGCGGCAACAGAAATACATCATCTGTGAAAATTTCAACTGTCTAACTATCACGGTTCATGAGATACAGCCTGGTGACAGACGGACAGACGGACAGCGAAGTCTTAGTAATAGGGTCCCGTTTTTACCCTTTCGGTACGGAACCCTAAAAACCACTCTGGCATCCACATAATGTGACAGTTCGAGACTTATTACGAATACATAGATGAATACTATTTACCGAAGTTTGAAGTCAGTTTATAGTTTTTTAAACAAGCTAAATTATGTATAGCATGAACAAAATATCAAATCGAGCGAGTAATCCGACGTTCTGACTTAAAATAGACGTTGGGAATGAGCACGTCTCGCGCGACACGTTGGGAATCCTAATCCTAACTAATATTATAAATGCGAAAGTGTGCTTGTTTGTTTGTCCTTCCTTCACGCTTCCTAACTATGCAACCAATCAACTTGATTTTTTCATAGAGTTAGTTGAAAGGATAGAGAGTAACATTAGGCTTCTTTCGTCCTGGTAAAACATCAAATTCCTATGGGAGATTTACGTTAGTAATTTCCTAAAAATTTTATTTTAACGCGGGTGAAACCGCGGAGGACAGCTAGGAACTCAGAAATAATTAGAGAAATTAAAAAAGTTTTCAAAAAAAATCGATTTTGGCAGGACTCGAACCTGTGAATTATTACTCGAATTTGTTTTTTTTTGTTCAGTCTATTCCGTTCTACTGCTGGGCCACGTCACGATTCACGTCTTCGAATTTCTTGATAAAGAATATTACAATTAAGGAATACTACCTAACAAATTAGTAGGTAGCTTAACTTACTCTTTTTTGATATAGGTACTAGGTTAAAAAGTGTAACTTGAGCTAACTGAAAACAATATGGAGATAGCTCAACTGATCCTTAACAATATCAATCGGAAGCGTTCTCAAGACGCTGGCTGCAGTGCCCCGCTGTATGACAATGCCGATGCGCTTGAATTGAAATTTCTTCTCACTATCTCACTACTATTATAAACGTGAAAGTTTAGATGGATGGATGGATAGATAGATGGATGAATGTTTGTTCCTTTATCACGCCAGAACGGCAAAACGGATCTGGATGAAATTTGGCACAGAGATAGATTATAGTCTGGAATAGGACATAGGCTACTTTTTATCCCGAAATTCCTACGGGAACGGGAACTACGCGGGTGAAAGTGCAAGGCGCTGCTAGTCTCACTAATATTATAAACGTGAAAGTTTAGATGGATGGATGGATAGATAGATGGATGGATGTTTGTTCCTTTATCACGCCAGAACGGCAAAACGGATCTGGATGAAATTTGGCACAGAGATAGATTATAGTCTGGTATAGGACATAGGCTACTTTTTATCCCGAAATTCCTACGGGAACGGGAACTACGCGGGTGAAACCGCGAGGCGCTGCTAGTAATCCATAATTTCGAAATGTCCGTTTCAATTCTATAGAAATAAGGGTGAGGTGAATGATTGATGTTCTGAGTCCGATTATTATTAAAACAAATGACTTTTTTCTTGAAAATTAAGCTGATATCTATTTCCCCAGAAACAGATAAGATAGTAGTGAAATTGTTCACCTGTAGATAACTGGTATTGTATTGTTATTGTAGGACTTGTAGGTAGTCATGTATCATAACAGTCATAAATGTTTGATGTAGTTTGACGCGACTGTAATCGTTACAATAAACGATTGCAATCACTAAGATAATGATAAGGTTTGACGCCATAACACATAGTAACTAAGTACCCATCGGAAAACAAGGCATTCACTGTCATCGTAGTCATGTTTAACCGAAAAACGAATAAAAGTGTATTTTATTCCCATTTGTCCCCTCAGGGTGACAAATGGGAAAAAAGTTCGACCTGTCCCCCTATTTGCAACGGTGGGACAGATATAACTTTTCTTTATTTAAAAAGTTCTATTTGTCCCCTTGTTAGTTACCCTATTTACAACGGTGGGATAGATAATTATGTATTTTTGTCGATGTCTCCGGCAATTATGGACCGATTTGGGAACTTTTTTCGCTATTATATATATATATATATATATGTAGAGAACTAGAGGCCTGCCCCGGCTTCGCACGGGTAGATTAATATATATAATGTACGCAGCGCCTCGCGGTTTCACCCGCGTAGTTCCCGTTCCCGTAGGAATTTCGGGATAAAAATTAGGCTATGTCCTATTCCAGATTATAATCTATCTCTGTGCTAAATTTCATCCAGATCCGTTTTGCCGTTCTGGCGTGATAAAGGAACAAACATCCATCCATCTATCCATCTAAACTTTCACGTTTATAATATTATTATTAGTGAGATTATTATGCCTATGACACTCACAAATAACGTGGCTTTCTGTTAGTAAAAGAAAATGGTGACAGATTTTCATTGAAAACTGTCAAAAAACAACGACTTGAGACGTGCAGTATTCGGGGGTGTTATGTGATAAGAACCATTCTACGTGACAGACATTGTCTGTATCTACATTGTAGATACAGATTCTAATTGTACCCAGTTGTCAACTGAACTAGGTACCAGATATTTCTGGACGGTGCATGATGGATGGAAACGCGTAGTAGCAGTCCAATTGATGCTTCTTATCAGATTAATTGAGTCTTCCGCCATTTAGCGTAGCAGGGACATCTGATCTGTTGAGCTATTTCTTGAAGCCACTATCTGACTGAAAAACGTCCATACATACACAAAGAAAAAATTACTTATTTTGTCGAATAAAATACAAATTACATTAAAGATACGAAAAGTTATTTAGTTTTGTGCTTACGGCACTTATCCCGGCACATGTGTTTTGTGTATATGAATTTCCTGTTCGTTTTGTATCCAAAATGTTATTCGAAAAACTAGTGAAGTGTTCACTGGTTTTTCGAATTTCATTACATCTATTACGAATCTCAGTCATTATAAAGAGATCATGACAAAATCAGTAACCACTTAGCTTAGGTATATGCTAAGAAAGAGCCGATCATAGCGCTAGCTATAGCGCTGTATTCCGTGGTTAGTATCTTGCATTAGTTGGCCAGGTCAAACACATCAAATTGATTAAGTATGTACTTAAGCCATTCGCCTGGGCTCTGTAAAAATATGGGCCAGGATAATTAGGTATCTAAACTAATATTATAAAAAGGAAAGATTGGTTTGTTTCTTTATTTGAATTGAATGGCTCCGAAACAACTGGACCGATTTGAAGAATTCCTTCACCATTAGAATCCTACATTATCCCTGATGTGATGAACATAAAAAGGAAAGATTGGTTTGTTTCTTTATTTGAATTGAATTGGCTCCGAAACTACTGGACCGATTTGAAGAATTCCTTCACCATTAGATTCCCACATTATCCCTGATGAACATAGGAACATATATAACATAGGAACATATATAACCATGCAAAGTCGGGGCGGACCGCAAGATTTAAATAAATTTCGTTTATTCAATGAAATAATCTGAAATAAAGCTCTCTATTAACATGCTTTGAAAGTAAATTTCGGTAATAAAACACTAAGAGAAATGCTTTAAAATATCAAAACCAAAGTAAGTGTAAACATTCACTAAGTAAATTCTTTTAAAGCATAATCCGTAACATTAAGTAAAACGTGGAATAAATTACCAAGCTTAAGTAGAAATTTTTAATAAGATATGCTCCTTGGAGATTTGCGCTTGAAAAGAGAGTTTAAGTTAAAGAAATGGCAAATTTACCTTTTTACATTTCTTCATTTCCCTCGAGATTCTAGAATCAACTTACTATTTTTGAGTATGTAGAGGAAAGTTTTAAAATGTAGATTGGTCCCTAGTTTTTATTGTTATATTTCTGTTTACGCCTTTGCATACTTTTTTTTAAAAGGTTATTCCAACTTGATTATATCCATTTAACGAGGTCTTAAACTACATACATATGTATGTCTGTACAAAGTTGCAGTTTAATCCATTTTATAGTTACGGTACGTGTAAGAAAACATGCATTTAACAAAACCCATTTGATACTGGAATCTTTTATTAAAATAACAACAAAATGCACGAAAAATATTAAAAGTTTCAAGAGAAAAAGGTTGCCAAAATTCAAATTAGTCGCTTACCGAGTTATTTGCTAGATGAGCAAAAAACTAAAAGGTCAAGAAAGTGTCTATATGACATGGGCTTGTTTATGCTTAATCAGCATGGTTACTGTTTTTTTATTTTTAGCTCATTGTATTTGAGTAATTACATCTATTATTTTAAGTTTTAGTTTTGTTTTTTTACTTATTATTTTTTTACTTATTATTTGGCTCTATAGTTTGGTAAAAAATTACACACACATTAAATAAAATTTTAATATGTCTAGTTACTAATAGTTTTCTAATTAAGTTGTAAAAATTTAGTTAAATTGTGCAAAAAAGTCATTTAAAGTCCAGTCAGGCGATGAAAAATACAAGTACTACCTCATTCGAAATAGTTCCGAAATAAACGGAATGAACTGAAGGTTCATTCTGAAATTATCGAAATACTAGAAAGCAAAATAATTTTGCATCGGAAATTAATATCTACGTGGTTATAATTTTTCCCTAGTTTAATCGCCAATAAATTTTTGGGTAGGACTTAGGCTTTGACTTATTATTTTTTACTTATGAACGTTCCTTAGATTTTAAAGTTAATAGAAAAAATATTGTTTATTATTATTATTATTGTTGTTTATTATTAAATAGTAACTGACACGATTTATAAAACCAATTACATTAGTTACTTAAAATTAAGACACATTATTTATAATTACGTAGCAAGTTAAAATTTTACAAAATAAATCAAAATAGAATATTAAAAATTAAATAGTTTTGAGAATGCAGGCAAATAAATTAATTGGTATAAAAAATGCAAACGTTTTAGAAAGACAAGTTAATAATCTAGATAACCGATAGCACTAACTGGGGCGGGTAAAGGCGAATAGCGACAGAAGTCATATTTCAGACAACTTACACAAAACCATAATGATCTATGGTTGAATCTTAAGTTTCTTCATGAATCACTCCGTTCATTGTCAAAAACCGTATGAAAATTTCATACGGTACATTGGCGCGTTCGTTTTGTTTTATAATATGTACCTATCGATAATTATTTAGTAGGCCTAAAGACCCTGTCATAGTTATGACGTTGCACCACAAAACAGTCTGAGTAGGTACTATTAGTTTACAAAAACCAACAGACAAACACAATCACGAAGAAATGAATCCCTTGTTAGCACAGAACTACGTCATAGCAGATTTACTTAATTTCTTAGCAAATGTATGCAAAACGAATCTTTGAGTTGTACTCATTAGTTTACTCACGATGGGTAAGTAATTTTATGGAAAACACACTATTACCACTGTTTTTGTATGGACAGTAGTTTTGTATCGAACATGGGTGTTTTTGTGTGAGGTAATTATAGTTAAGTACCACTTATTGGCACTTCTAATTGCAAAAACATGGTCGTTTGTATTGACATTTTGTGATATTTAACAGAATGCTGTAGGTCAAATGTCAGTATCATAATTTTTGTAAAAATAAGTATACACAGGTAATATAACTGTAACTGTTTTATATAACGGAGTAGGTTCATTATTTGTTAGCTCTGAAACACAGAACCAGGCCTAGGGCTTCTATCTATAGAATCGCGAGATCGGTTTTACATGGATTCTATGACCTTCTTGTACCAATCTGCTACTCAAACTCTACTAGGCACTTATCTGAATCTTTTCCATTTCTTCTCTGTCATCCTGTAGAATTGATCCAACCTCAAAACAGTAGACGCTTGAGATTCGCATAGAGTAGAATAGGCGCATTGCAAATGATTAATAAGGATTCAACTCGGAAATATACATATGGTGAAATCAATATAAAAATTATTGTAAAAACTGAATTTGCACATAAACGAGATCTACCAGAAGCATGAAAAAGTTGAGTTCTTAGTTAAACATGTTACCAAAGTACAATTATCGGATTAATATCTTCATAGTTATTAATTAAAAATACCGCGAAAGTTAAACACGTCATAACGAATAATTTATTTAAAAAAAAACACTTTCTGAAAGAAATGGTTATTCGATACCGATTACCATTAATGTAGAGTTACATTATCTTTATAATATGTCGTTAAATGACAAGCAAAAATGTAGATACTTCGGATTAGCTATTCATGATGGCTCTACTAGGTATAACAGACAAAAAGGCATCAGTTATGTACGTTAAACCGACTCTTTCCCATTTCTTAACCTTTTTATAGTGAGTTATACAGCCAGCTCATAAGCTACTCAGATCTAAAGGAAACGTCCCTTCCGACCTTAGTAGAGCAAACTATCACATTTTTGTTTACAGAAAATACGAAAATGGCTGATTGTGAGCTATTCTGACAGTTTTTCGCAATGAATTATGAGTAAGTCTATCATTATTAATTTTATTTCTTACATAACATCATTCTATCTTTTCCTACCAATTTAATACTGTGCTTGATGAAGAAGAGATTTTGCGTCGTTGTGAAAACCAAGAAACCCCAAAAAATATCAAGCATATCCTACTTATACAGGGTGGAGAGCTCTTGACACAAGAAAATTCCTTAAAATACTTCGCAGTTTCTCCTGAAAAGCAAATTCTTGAAAACCTTACCCTTGGTTAAAAACCACACTCAAAACAAAAAAGAAATTTAAGAATAAAGCCATGATGCTTTTAACAAAAATCAGATAAGTGGGTCAAAATATTTTCGTATCCTTCATTAAAGCTTTCAGATTTTCAAAATAATCATATTCGTATTTAGTTAGCCACCTTCAAAAATATTGATTAGCCACATGGAAATTACTATCGCGTATTTTTAAATTATGTAATTTATCACACTGCAGGCGTTATTTATTAAATAAAAAATATCCAGGATGATGTATTCATATTACTAGGTATATTAATTTTCCACCAACTCAGTAATGATTATAAATACTATTTTAGAATTAAAATAAACTTACATTTTAGATCCATCCAATCTTCCTCGAAGAAAACACAACCCTTACAACAATAGGGTAAAATCACTCACAATCATCCATTAAACGCACAAGATTTCGGAACCGTTATTTCGAACAGTCACTTCACTTCACTGTGAGTTTTCACTGACTACCGCGCGATACGTCCATCCTCTACGGAGGCCGAGAGTCGACTGCTGCGGCGACCAACTGCGCACCTGTGGCTCTGTACAATGTTAAACTATCATTATTTAATAAAAAAAATATCATTTAATATCATTTTTTTGATGATAAATGAATACAGATAATGGGGACGGCGCGGCGGGTTGAACTTGACTGTTGCTAAGATTATACACGTATTAAATGTTATTATACGCAATAGTTGTAATTATTTTATTCAGTTATTGTTATTTTCTTAACAAATGTATGATTATAAGTTACAATCTTATAAAGAAATCAATGTAGACTATTAAATCTTCCAGCATTATTTATTTATTAAATGGATAACGGCTAAGTCTTCATAAAATCAGGATGTTACTCAATAAATCGTAACTCGATTTCCGCCTTGGGACAAATGTTTATACGATTTGCATATATTTGTCCCGGGTGTTCTCTATTATTGGGTATTATCTATTTATAACAAAAATTGTCTATCTATGTAATATATTGTATTAAGTATATTAGTTATCTAGTAGCCATAACACAAGTTCTGCTTAGCTTGGGGCTAGATGCTGTGTGAATTGTCCAGTATTATTTATTTATAATTTAATAAATATATTGCAGACTTATGTTTATTGGGTAAGCCTGTACTGACCAAAATATTTTAGGGTAATTTTTTTTGCTAAATTCAGGCTTACGAAAAATAAAGCAGAGCTAAACCTCCTAGTACAAGTCTATACCTACTTAAAAGGTGGATTCAAAATAAATAATATATATTTTTTATAATATATATGATTTTATTTAATCATGCACTGAACGAAGTAAAACACAATATTTGTAGATATGTAGTATGACTTTCTTTCAGGCGTCAATATGAAATTTCAATTTCATATGAAAAAAAAACTTCTTGCATAGCATTGTTACAAACTCTTGAGTTCGAGCAAACTATGGAACTTTGCCCCCTAGAAATCAAAATGGGTCCAAAAATTTCTAAATACCATTACTAAAACTCGACAGTAAAAAAACAGTTCACACAAACCTGAAAACATTGAATTTTACATACAGAGTAACTGATGATATTTTGTAGTAAGCCTTTATACGAAGGATATGTTTGACAATTTCTTTAATTTATTTATTGACAAAACTCGGACTTTACCCCCATTGTGGCATCAAAATATGCCTAAAAGGCCAACAAAATAGGTAGATCCATTAAAAAACGCGTCCATAAATTCGTCAAAAAAAAGCCCATTAACGTAACCGGAAAACACTTACACACTAACAAAAGATTCAAAACATGCAACTCGTATATTAACCGTAATTTGGTCACATTATCACGTAAAATCAAACTGTACCGACAAAATGTCACACTTATTCATGAATATATACCGTAAAATGCTCTTCGGGTCACGCAATGAGGCGTTTTCCAAAATATATCGAGCAGACTGAAAATAACTTAAAGAGGGATAAAGAATCGACCCCCGTGGATATCGTAAGAGCTAACAAAGGGAACCTACCAGTGAAAGGGAAGTAGCTTCCTTCTGAGTATTATTCGCACGTCGAAAGCGTTGACTTAGGGCCCTATATGATTGGGACACCATAGTGGCGCCACCAGTCGCGCCCCCGGTGTTTTGAGCTAGGAAGCGAGAAACACCAAAATATATGGGTTTTTCCAGTAAAAAAATGATAGTTCCAGTTTTCACCCTTGAGAATTTCTTCAAAGGGGAAAAACTGCAATGATTATTTTTTTCATTTCAGTTTTCCCCCTGGAATAAACACCACCGCCAACTGGAAGTTTTTTTATAGTTAATAGGCCTTTGTTTGAGCACAATCTCACCTGATGGAAAGTGAAGATGTGGCCAACGATGTATCACGAAGGTCTAGAAGATACCTATTCACTCTTGTCTCGTAGTGGAGTGAGTTGAGACGCCAAATGATAATGGGGCTAGATAATGCTGTGTGAATTGTCCACCATTATTTATTTATTAATTAAATAGCTCTAGGTATACATAAATGGTTGCGCTACCAGCGGGTGATTTGGTTGCAAATTTGGTAGCGCAACCAAGGTGATACCTCCAGGTGAGGTATCGTCAACAACTGTACACATTTTGTTGGCCGCGCGACTGGTGGCGCCACATGTCCTATTGAGATAGGGTCTTTATCCGCCTGCCAAGCGTGGTGTGAATAGAAAATCCCACCTTAGCTGGAGCAGGCATGTTCATTGTTCACCAGTGGACATATATGTGCTGATGAGGAGAGGATCATTTTTAACCGACTACAAAAAAGGCAGAGGTTATATGTTCCACTGTATGTAAGTAAGTATGTTTGATTTTATGTTTGTTCGTCGATTTGTCAGTCAATTATGGATCGATTTTTCGAAGGCAAAACTTAAAAAATAGTCGTCATTATCATTATCAGCAGCCTATATTAGTCCACTGCTGGACATAGGCCTCACCTGATGAGCGCCATAGCGCCCTGTCTTCACTTTGCCGCATCCAGCATCTGCAAACAGTCTTTCGCAAATAGTCATACTATCTGGTCGGAGGGCGTTTAAAAAACAGTGTAAATACTAAATTTGAAGTCGGTTTAGCTTTTTTTTAAATAATTTTATTACGTAGTTGACTGTTTTCCTTTAAATACTTAAAGCCAGATCCTCGGAAATGCGTAATGAATATTGAAGGCTTACTCCAAAACTATTTCTACGTTATTGAGTGGCCTTCGACCGTGTTCTCATAAATTAATCAATCAATTACCGAAGACTATAATTATTTTGGCGAATATGACGGAAATATTGTCTAAGCATTGTTACGGCGGCGGAATAATATAGATAGCTTAAAAGAGAATAAGCAGGTAGGTAGGTATAAGTATGCAAAAACACCAACCAGTAAACCTGATTTAGTAATGAAATGAAGGAATATGTTTTATTTCACACAACAAATTAGCTTTAATGGGTTCATATCAGACGTAAGCGGGTTAACTACGAACCTTATTTGTGTTGGACTTGGAAGAACACCAACGTTCCAGTGCTCGGAGGGACGCGGAACGCGCGCGCCTAGAACCGCACTCACCCTGAAGAAGTCCCTCGTTAACAGATGAAACGTTGGTGTTCTTCTGACACAAATAAGGTTCGTAGTTAACCTGCTTACATCCGTAATGAATTCGTCAAACTACAATAGTTTTTACAGTAAAATAGATTCAATGGCGTTTACTAGGGGTGTTTCTGGGGAATAAACTCGTAGACAATAGATATTTTGAATAATTTGTTTGTTTTAAAAACATTAAAATTCCTTAGTATTATACTGTTTTTCCAGTTTTTCGGGACAAACATTATTTATAGGGGAATAAAAATGTATGGGACCACCTCAGGATTATTCCCTTTACAACAACAAAACAATTTTCCAACTCTCCTCATAATGAACAGAGAAATCGACGAAAATTATACCGCCGAACATAGAAAGATCTCCACTCTTGTTTATTTGTCGGTTTAAAAATAAGAATAAATTTAAGTGAAGAGAAAATAATCAATAAAGTACAGTAGCTATACTTTTCCTAGGTAAAGTCACTACCTACACACTCTGTGAAACATAAATAAATATTACTAATAATCCCCCTCAAAATTTTAAGGATAAAATTTAAAAAAAAACAATAATTCTTAATCCTGACGTGGTCCCATAAATTTTTATTCCCGGGGGATATGTAACTGTACCAAAAATCTTTAAAAACAGTATAAATACTAAGGAATTCGAAGTCGGTTTTTAGTTTTTTTTTAACAATCATTATGTCAAAACAAAAGTAATACAATATTGATTAAATTAGACCTTTCCGTCAAAAGTCAGTCCCTTATGGAGCCAAAAGCCAAAAATCCAGTTGATATAGTGTTATATCTTCGGACGTGGCTACTACACTTGCTTACCCACGTCCGTAAAAATTTATAACGGAACGGCACGTCACTACTATTGTATCTTATATGTTTTTTATAAATTGCGCTCTGAAATTGAATAAAATGGATCTACGCGTCCTTGTTACCTAATCCTAAACCTGCATTCTGAAGCCAGTTCTTCTGAAGTAAGTTTTCGGTGGATCAGCGGAAGCGTCACAGTTTTCAGTGGAGTGTTTTCGCCCGCGCGCGATATTTTCTGGAAAACTGAAAAAAATACCAGTGGGGGGGGTGAGTATACGTTAGTAACGACACGTGATCGTGACGGCTCCTTTTTCTATAGGATTTGGTACTATCGTGCGGACAGGTAACTACCTACGCATCCCATATTAAAATGAGACGTCACGATAACGTTTCGTTACTAACGTTAAACTCACCCCCCTGGTGAAAATGCTGTAAGCAGGAAAAATCAAGTTCTTGGGCATATTATGTTTGCGAGAAGTTTTCATGTCATAAAAACTACTTTAGCACAGTTTTTTAGTTCAAATTGAATTGAAACAAATTTTACTGAATAAATTGAATTAAAATAATACGAATCATAAAATTCCTAAGTTATCTTTTACTTGATTGACCAAGCACGTACAATTGTATGACAAAAGAAATATCGGAAAAACGCAATGATAACATCCAATCGAGAATGTAATGAAAAACCGTAGTAAGTCTATCGTTTTTCGTTCGCCGACTTAAACAAAATTTATCGTATTACCTTCGAGCTTTTAAAAGAAAACTGGGCACTGATTCTGGAGCAAAGACTTCGATGTACACACTTTTAATGATCGAATACTAAATTGTAACGATTCCAAAGCCTTAGGTATGTAGGAAGAGATATGATTCAACCTGTCCCTAGGTGTGCTATGATATTGAATATCTATTTCCATTCGCTGCACATCACTGACTCCGAAGTCAGGGCCGTTGTGCAGAGCTCTAACTACTATCATTCATACTTTTTGCTCTCTTTCTTAGATTTATGCGACGAACAGTTTTAATATTCCAAAGTAACCTTAGAACCATATTTTAAGGACATTAAAGTTTCAGATGTAATGCAGTTTGTTTGGAGAAATGATACCTTGGAGCTGGACAGTTTGTTTCTGCTATTCAACTTAACCTTTGTAAGAAAATAGAGTCTAATATAATAATGTTAGTATAGTTTATTTTGCACTCCCATTTTTTGTGTGGATTACTTTTGAGCGTAAACAAAAATAGGCTTCGAAATCAATACTTATCACCCCCTTTTTAAATTCAACTACTAAGCGACGACGCTGCGGAAATAAGTTTCTTCGATAGCTTATCTATGTGATGGTCCCATTGAAGTTTATTATGTAAGGTGATTCCTGGGTGATTCCTAAGAATTCGGTACTTTATAAAATCTCTAACGTTTCTCCTTTTATATTCACGTCATGTCAGCCTTAACTTGTTTAACATAAGGTAAAATAAATCTAATAAATTTCGTTTTATTTTCGTTACGCAAAAGATTATTGAGAATTAACCAATGGACTACTTTTGGAATTGCATTATTTCTATCGACGAAGTATGGGTTCATTTTAAAAATTACTGAAGTATCATCAGCAAACCATACACAAACAACACACTACAAACCTGTAACCTTATCCACTTCGCTACAGAGGTCTTCCTGTATCATATCGTATTGAAGCATTTAAACCAATTAAAATACCACATAGCAGAAGGATTGAACTGGATACACGTTTATATTGAAAACAAACAGCCTAATTCGAAACCAATCATTAAATCGCGTTCGCATACCGGAATAAACCTGAGGAGCTGCAGTGAGGGCGGGCAGTGAATGTATTACATCGGTGCTCTTCTACACAAACAAATTTCGCAGTTTACCTGTTCACAAACTAATAAGTGTGTTAGTACATTGAGTTCCCCTGACGCTGATGTAGATACCATGTTGAACAGCAGCGGTGTGAGCATTTTAACAGATGAAAAACCATTTAGAGGAGGAATATTTATGTTTGTCTGAAGTATTTTTTGAAGTAAAACTTTTTTTGGTACGCTTGGATAGAGCGTTACGTAAAGTGTGAACGGGCGAGGCGAACGGAAAATGAGAGGGAGATATAAGTAAGTGAAGATAGAAAGAGACTTACGTTTCATATATTACTATAGGGGAAGAGAGAGGGGTGCGAGCATACATTTTCTTTCTCTCATTCTCTCATAGCCAGTTACGTCATATATGTACTTAAACATACATATGGATGGAGCTAAAGAAGTTTTACTTTGGTCGTGTGGTCTAAAGCACACTCGTTTTTTCAATATAATTTTCGTTGATTTTTCCGTCAATTTCGGATCGATTGAGAAAACTATTTATTGTATGGAGAATGATACCAAAGTGGTCTCATAAAAAAATAATCCCAAAAAAACTTTAAAAAAAAAATGAAATACCAAGGAACTAGGAGTTGGATAGGTATAATTTTTTTTTAAACAACCAAATTAAACTTTTAGCCATCATAACCTCCATTAAAACAAACTCTTATAGTATTATTATACTAATTATATTCTCTGCTAAAAGGCTAAATCGATATACTTAAAACAATTTAAAAACTCTCTCAACCACGTCACACAAAAAAAAAACGAATCGGTTCTTCCGTTTGCGACCCACGAAGACGCAGACAGATGCACGGATTCCCACGTCAAAACTTAATTCAGGTTGGAGCCGTCGCGTCGGGGGTTATAAATAAAAACTTAATAGCGTCGCACTCGTATTTATTAATTTACAACCCCCATGTTCAATTACACGGCTGTTGTTTACCTACAGCTGGGAATGCGTTTAATTTAGTATCGTCATCCAATCATTCAATCGATCTCACATACCGGAACAACGGTTAAGCTGTGGATCAACTGCATCGCAAGGGCAGAGACGATCGCTAGATTAAGCTACGTAGAATATGTCAACAATCAGCAATGCAACAATGCATCTAAAGAAATTTGATTCTTATTTTAAACTCACGTAAGTTGTTTATATTTATTTTGTAGTTTTCGATGTGCCGAAAGCAAAATACACACCTACGTCTAGGTCCAAAATAAGAATGAATAAAAATATAAATTAAAATTAAAAGAAATGTTTAAAAAGCATCTAAGAGTCATATTGGTACTGTTTTTTTTATTCAAATCATTTATTATTGGATAGACAAAGTTCTCATCGCTTATCAGAAACAATGTACAAAGCTAGAGTCGTAGGTATTATTATAATGTAACATAAAACGTGACAACACACCTTTTTAACAATACCTCAACCTCATAGTCATCGCACATCAGTAACGTACGTCTGCAGAGCAACTTTATAAAAACCAAAGATTTTTGCAGTTTTAAAAATTTGGCAATTAACTGCCAGTTTGAGCACGCGGGCTGTTATTGCACAAGTCTCACAATCATTCATACAATTCATTACAACTTGACCTTCACTGTTCACGTCATATAAAATCGAAGGCACCTAAATGATAATTTACCCTGAATTGAATAGGTAGTTAAATTTTAATGTGGCAGGATCGCCAAAACTTAAAAACTTTAATTCATTGAACGTGAAACTGACAACTATCTCTCGCATAATAATGCAATAGGCTACTTACAATAATATTCAGTACCCGCTCTCACGAAATGCCAACGGGCGTTGATCCTACATTTTGATATTGGGGTAATATCGTAGGCACGCTATAACCCCAATATCAAAACGGTGCTCGTGCGCGCGAGGCAATGGTTCTACGCCTTAATCGATGTCTATCAGGAATCAATCAATGTTCACGTGTTTTGTTGTTTTATTTTATCTACGGATGTTTTGGTTCAATCTGGAAAGCTGAAAAATGTTGAGTGATTAGAAAAATGTACTAATACTAAAAACTGAAGCTGTAAACTTTAGTTTTTAGTTTTAGTACCTACACACAACAGAACACACACAGTATGGTAAATAAAAATCTATAGCTCTGCTTACTTTGGTGCTTGATGATGTTTAGCATAGGTATATAGACATAGACATAGACATTCATTTATTTGCTGCTGCAGTACAAAACATAAGTAGGTACATGAAAACATAGTTTGAGAAAAAAAAAGTAACAGTTTAACATCGAGAACATAAACAATTTCACAAAACATTTTTCAAAAAGACTGACTGTGCTGTGTTACAGCAGCAAAAAGGTCTCGACTCAGCATAAATGCCTTACCACTCAAGAGTAGATAGGCGCTGATATTCTGCCGAAACCACCATGATCACAAGACCCTGTGAGGCATATATATATATATATTTTTTACCATCATCTACGAGAAGTCCATTTTAGTATGTTTACCTATCGATTAAGTTTTGGCTAATTCGGAAAGAATATTTAACAATAAGTACCTACTTACTTGATAATAGTGAAACTAAAACCAGCGTACTTATAAACAGAGAACCCAAAGAAATGGTCATACTCTGTTATAGGTCATAGTAGGTTATCTATATAATCTATCTTACCAGCCATTAAAAGCTCCTGTTAAGTATATAATGTTAAGTTGTATGTTAAGTATATTTTGACGACCTCTGTGGTGCGGTGGGCGAAGGTCTGCCTGCGACGCAGGAGGTTGCGGGTTCGATTCCCGCCTCGGGACAAATGTGTGTACGATCTGCAGACATTTGTTCAGGGTGTTCTGGTCGTTTTCTATGTATAATAAAAAATATCTATCTATGTAATGTATAATATTATGTATATCAGTTATCAAGTACCCATAACACAAGCTCTGCTTAGCTTGGGGCTAGATAATGCTGTGTGAATTGTCCAGCATTATTATTATAAGCTTCTTCCTTATCCATATACAGGGGTGACCATTCAGGTCACCTCTGGCAGTGCTGTACTGTGAGAGCAGCAGGGAAGCAGTGGATCCGTATATCCACTACTGCTTCCCCCTACCCTTAGAATGTCCTAACGTAGTGGTTAAGGTAATTTAATAATATATAATAAAATCTACTTTACAAAGAAAATTACAATCAAATAATAGAATAAATCAAAACTAGTATTTACAATTGAGTTAACTGCAGACTGTTGCAAACAATCGACAGGTAGCTCAACTGATCCATATCGTCCACCAGTCGGAAACGTCCCCAAGACGCTGGCTGCATTGCCCCGCTGTATGGCAATGCTGATGCGCTGTGCCAAATACTCACCAGCTCTGGGGTCGGTCTCGAATTCCGTCTCGTTATAAACGTTCGCAACGTGTGCAGATATTTGTTTAAAGCAGTTGATATTTAAGTACCTAAATAACTGTATTTAGGTACCTACTAAAATATCAACAGTTCTGCTTAGTTTGGGGCTAGATGGTGCTGTGTGAATTGTCCAGCATTATTTATTTATTTTAATTGTTATTCTGTTTGAATCGGATAAAAAGCTACGAAGATAAATTTCCATACAATAATGCGGTGGATTTACAAGCCAATACAACCGCGATTGTTTTATTTAAAGTTGCTCGTTGTCTGACCTCCCGTTTATTCGTAGCTCCCGAGAGATTTACTTGCTCCGATACGATGGTAAATAAAATTCATTCCGCCAATTCGAGCGGCTAGACATTTTTAGTCTGGCCGCTCGAATCGGCGGTGTTGGTGCTCGAATGCTGAAGTGGAAAAAAAAGTTTAATATTTATTTGTACTTATTTGTACTTAATAAATAATGCTAGACAATTCAAAATAATGCTAGACAATTCACACAGCATCTAGCACCAAGCTATACATAGCTTCTGTTATGGGTACTAGATAAGGTAATATCATAATCAATTGTTATTAGTACCTATACCTACACACCTAGTATACGAACGGGTCATAAAGGTTTAGGGTTTGATTTAATCGTGTCGTATCATGTAAAATCTTCCACTATACTTCCTTTCAATTTTGTAGCCCGAAGCTAGCCGGCCAGCTTTGGGCATTGCTCAGGAAAACACAACACTTTAAAATTAGCTTTGTAGAAACTTCGGCTTATATTATATTAATCTTTCTCAATTTTTTCTTTCATTTGCGTAGTCAATGGAAAACTGGATGCTAAAGGGGGTTGACGTCATTGACGTAGAACAGTTTTGAATATCTCCAGACAAAACCGAGAGACAAAAGTACTTATACAGGATGTCCCGTAATAAGTGGATAGCTATGAAGGTCTTTTTGCGGGGGTAAGGTCAATCAGACACAATAACAAAAATCAAAAAATGTTAAAAGTTTGGAAATATTTTTTTTGTATTACTCACTTGATGATTGGATCTAAATTTACTTTATTTCCAAGTCAACTAATGTATACCTAGGTAAGTTAGTCTACTATCAAAACATGATTGCAATTTTTGGAATTGTTTTTTGGCCGTCAAGCCAGAATCCCTCGTAGGATGTACCTACCTTAACTTAACTTTTTCTCTGTCCTATTTTAAGGTTCAAATTTTTTTTACTAGTTGTCAGTTCATGACCCCGCTTAAAAAAAGGCGTTCCAGCTGAGAATGAATACATGAATGAATCTGTGAAATGAATGAGTGAATGAACAATTTATTTTACTTTACTAATTTGTCTTTCAACTGAATCCTAAAGCTGTTAATCGCATTAAAGATGATAATAGTGACGAAGGTCAAAATGCGAATCTGTTTGATGTTAATGGAAATTATGGAGAACCGCCAATCCACATCAAATCGCAATGTCATTGCTGGAATTGACTATTTTAGTCATTGCCAGGCAAAAGGCCATCTGCAGGAAAATTTTGTACATACATGCAACATTCTAGATAGAATGATTTTTTAACTCGCTCAAATGGCAACTTAACTTCGTAAGTAGTAACTTATAGTATAACGGTAGGTTGTAATAATTAACAGTTTTTATGTTGTTTTTCTTTGTTTACCATTCTCCTTGTTTTTGTAGTTAATAAAAGTTTCTCCTGTTTCGTATTAACACTTTTTTTTGTAATCTGTAAACCTAGGAAACTGGCATGAATATGTTATTGAAAAGTTGTAAAATACGAATAAAAAAGAAATAGGCTAATTAATTACTGAACGAATAATTTTTTATTTGGATTGAAATTCAAATGGTAGGCACATAGCGTGCCTTACAAATGGAGAACTATCGATAAACAAAAGAGCGTCAAAGAGTAAAAAAAAGCAAATAGAAATCATTTATTGTTTTCTTAAGAAAAAAAAATTGTTTTTTGTGATTAGGTGAGATTACGTATCGCTACGATTATATCGCTAGATATTAATAGTTACGATATCGGATATACCTACCTAGAGGTTAAAATATTATCTTGGTGTGACGATCAGAAAAACAATGAAAATTTCAATATATTTGTTTTAAATTCTTTAATGTTACTCAGTGAATTAAGATGTCATTGTGTTATTTGTAAAAAAATAATTATGAGCCTATGTATTAGCAGCTAGTCTTAAACGAGATTCCTCCGAATCGATTTTTTGGTCTAACAAGCGGTTCGTCAAGAATCCATTACGCAGTTTGTCCCAATAGCGATTCGTCCATAAAACAGTTCGACGGCATCATGACTTTCTGCTTTCTTTACGCAATAATTCTAAAATATATACTTAGTAAGATTTGTAATCTTACTAAGTAGGTATGTATTTTAGAATTGTCCATAAAGCAGTTCGACAACATCGTGACTCTCTGCTTTCTCTATGCAACAATTCTAAAATACTAGGTACTGAGTAAGATTCCAAATCTTACTAAGTAGGTATGTGTTATTGAATTGTTCAGAATACAAACTAGACTTAAAAAAAACTAAAGTAATTATGTTTTTCTATTTGTAACCTTTTCACGCCATAACGCACGTATTTATTTTAATGAAATTTGGTCACGATATTATGCTATACTACTACTACTCAGTATTTCATCTTATAAAATGAGTGATAAGCCGCGTGCTATCAGTCTATTTATTTGTTCTTTCATTATTCTTTAATATCTATCTGCGTATTTTTTTACAAAAAATAATTATTATATTACAAGGCGTAAAGGTTGTTAATTCTTTACCTACGAGAAGACATAGTAACCTTGTCCATTTCATTAAAATACCGATTTTTGACCTTGGCATTGCAAAAAATGGATAAAGGTAAAAAACTAAAATGACCAATAACTTGCAAACCGTGGGACTTTCAGTGGGTATAATGTTATATTTTCTGAACAGTTATATGTTGCCCCGTACCCGTAGGTAAAGGATTGACCACTCTTTACAACACGCCCTGTATATTATTACAAACGACTAATTTTAGAAAGAATTCTAAAAGTTCCCTATGTTTTGACATACGCCAGTCTAAAACCGGTTAGCTGTTTTGACATGTGGCGGGTAAAATCGACTGGCGAATTTCTCAGAACGAAAATACACTGAATAAAAACGCAGTTATTTGTTTTTGTAGGCAGAGTAGAGAATAAAAGATTAGATAGAGGTGACTGCGATGTTTTATAGCCTTGATAAGATTATAAACTTGCCGCATTGTATAGGTATTATTAAGAATATATAGAACTAACAACGAATCTATTTACACAACTGCTTGTAGTAATGATAAACGATTTTAAAGTTGACTTGGGAAGGATCTTTACGCTCTCGAGGAGGGGTGGCCGTTGTAAGTGCGACAGTGCGTCTGTCAAATTGAAATGGCGTAGACTACCCAGATCCAAAAAGCGCACAACCCCGACCCCGACTGCAGCTGCCACCTTTTCAGAAAAATTGAAAAATGGCCAAGTTAACGAAAACCCAAAAGGCACATGCAATAATTTTCGGAATGGTAAGGAGAGACGCGTGTCGGAAATGTCAAAGTTGAAACTATTATATGAATCTCTCCGCGCAATAAACACCGCTCGTACTATCTAGTGTTTCTTTTCTTCTACGGACGATTGCGACGATACTATTGTCATAGAAAAGCGATTGGTTAACAGAATTCGGGCCCAGATCTCGTGTTACTTATTCATTACAAAAGTTGGTGTATTTATAGATAAGATAAAGAAGAATTTATATGAGAAAGTTTGGATTTCGTTTTCAGTTATTGTAATACTGGTATGGTAAAATCTTAATTAAAATTGTTAAAGTTGAGATATCTCTGTTATATATTATGTCTCCGTAAATCGATATCGATTTAGAAGGATCGATTTTCATGTTTAATAGTAGAGTAAGCACCGAGGGCATAAAGCAGTGTCTCATGCCAGGTACAGACCAAGCGAAGCGAGCGAGAGCGAGCGAAGGCTTACAAACGAACGCAAAAGTACCAGTGTGGACGTCATTGTGAAAGCAAGCGAGTCCAAACAAGGGCCTTCGTTCGTCTTCAGCCGTGCTCCGGCGGCTGTCGCTACATCAAAGCAATATGGAACGAACGTACCGATTGTCAAATCCCAATCGTTTGCATTCGCTCGCTCTCGCTCGCTTGTTCTGTACTCGGCATTACTTCATGGGATCGTAATTGAATCCCGAACGTGACTTAAGATTCTAGAATAAGTCACGAGCGAAGCGAGGTTTTCTAGAATCCTGAATGCAAGAGGGATTTAATCACGCCCGAGACCACATTCATTATACCCAAGAAGTATGAATTTTGAATTTGGAACCTCAAAATATGTATCGATATGTTAACCAAGGAGATTCACACTATGAATTTGGCCATACCTTCACCATTTTCATTTCATTTTAAATTCTAAGCGGTATTGATATGGATCAGTTGATCCATATCAATACCGCACCTGTAGATTATTTATGTATTTTTATTATTTATATATATTTATTTATAAATATTTATTTATATATTTATTATTATTATTATTTATTTATATATGTCTGCAACAGTCTGCAGATAGCTCAATAGTTTCAATTGTAAATACTAAATCTAATTTGTTACTATTTTTTTATTTAAATTTTCTTTATTAATAAAGTTTTTTCCTACGTAGTGTTTCTAAATGTGTAGTTATGTTAATTGCACTTTCATTTTGCAAACTGAGAAGCCGATCAGTCCTGAGGTTTTTTATGTAGCATTAAAAAATCGACAATAATAAGTTCCTTGTATGCAAAGAGCCTAAAAAAAGCTCACATTAATGGCTATGTACTTATTCTACCACCATTATATTTATTTAGGACAATGTAAAGGCACTTTAGCCTGGAAATATGTTTGTCGATCCATCATTTTGACGAGTTGAGTGCCCAGTCGTAAAGTTACCGCGTAAAGTGATGAAGCTGCGTTACTTAACTTATGGTGACGGAAATTTCTGTGTAAAAATTAATTAATTAGTCATTAAATTTAGTTTATTTAGAAAATAAAATTAATTAATTATAATTTTAAGTAAGAATTCGTTTGGTAACTTTATCGCTTATTATGCAGACATGTAAATAGGAGGCGTAGTCTAACGTGTGATGAGTATTTTTAAACTTACGCAATCTGAACACATAATAATAAATACTACTAAACGGGTATAGCCAAGTGTACTTGTCGTAGTCCGGTTACTCAGTGCGTCGCGGACACTGTTAAAAAATCAAAATCAAAAATTCTTTATTTCCATATCAAAAATGTACACTTAGAAAAGGCCAAATTCTTAAAAGTTAGTGTTGTATGTCGTCCGACTGTGCAGTTGGACATCCCTACTGTCGAAAACCAAGTTTGGGTAATTTCAAGTAATGTTGCGCCCGCTTCGCAGCGGCGTTAACTCGAGTACGCTAGTCACCCCGTGACCACGAAAGTGTGTAAACCTGTCGAAACGTCGGGAAAATAAGGTAAATAAACGCAATAAGTTCCCGTTAAATAGTATTTATAAATAACGTGTGATGATTAAATTTTATATTTAACTAGCAGACGTTCGTGGCTTCAAGTAGTAGTACGCAATTTTCAAGTAGCTTATGTCCATCCCTGGCTATTCCTTAACTCCCTCCCCTTCCAAATCTCATTAAGATCCGGCCAGCTGTTTAGGCGTCAAAAGGTAATAGACAGACTGACAGAGTTACTTTCGGGTTTATGATATTAATAATGAATCATGTTATTGACGATATGCAGCTGTGGTGTTAATAGGCAAAAATGAGAATTATGAATAAGTACCTACTGAATTGGCTATTATACGATGAGTTATTTGTAAGAGTGATTTAATGATTGAGAACAACCATTACAAAAGTCCTACTATTTTTTAACTAGGTCGAGGGATGATCTGGAGTCGCTAAGTATTGTAAATTTGTCGTTTTTGTTGTATGTATTGGCCCAATTTAATGCTCTATACAGCGAATACATTTCTGCCTGAAATACTGTGCATATATTTTCCAGCTTGAATATACAGGGTTACTGGTAAATTAGTAAGCCTACGTGAACTGCAGGTCCTGCCCATCATCACAAACACGTTCTTGAAGATACCAGATCTAAATTCTTAAACAAAATTATAAATCACTTCTGCTACTAAATGAAAAAACATCTTTGTCTGGAACCCAACGAGTTACTTAAGACCGATCTTCCACTCTCATACCATCTATTAATTCAGGGCAGAGCCGTGTTTAAGTTGAGTTTCAAATAAATCCTCTCAACGAACGATTTCTGAATTGCGGGGGTACCCATTACCAATACCAAAATTAAGAATTAAGACCTGGTGTCTTCACAAAACGTGTTTGTGATGATGGACAGAACCTGCAGTTCACATATTGTCACTAATTTACCAATAACCCTGTATAATATTTATTCGAATGTTCGTGTGAATGTTTGTTACCACTCCGTAACTACTTAATCTATTTAGATGAAATTTGGTATGTCGATACATATTTAAGGTTCTAAACTAACAGAAAGGCTAATCTAATCTTCAAAGTTTACATCTGAAAAATCAGTTCAGGATTCTAATTTTTTTGAATTGTAGAATCCTTGATTTGCTCGGTCATCAAAATTGAGCACACGGTTAAAAAGGTTTTTTCTTTCTTCTTTCTTTCGTCAAATTGTACTGACCGCCACCGCAGGCCGCGTCAGTCTGAGATACGCTTAACAAATAACTATTTAACGTTTTCATAGAAACAATGCATCCGAAACCGCGGGCAGAAACTAGTATCTGCATATATCAACAACGATACCAACTTTTTTTTTTGTATTGGTTCCGTTTGCACTACCAACTTTTCTCGTATCTTTTTTTTCCATCCCAAGGTTGCCTGGGAGAAATCGCTCTCAGCGATAAGGCCGCCTTTTGTACTGTATTATGTTTATTTTAGATATAAGATTATTTATTCATGTTTATTTTTATTGTACAATAAAGTGTTCATTCATTAATTCATTCATTCAATGCATATATCGCGACCAAACAAACTTCACGACACCAACCATTTGAGTTCTGATAAAATCTTGTTTATTAAAGCACCAATTGCTTCAGCAACAGCCGTACCGAAACGTGTTAGATGACAGACATCCTGGCAATTAATCATAGGAATTCAGCCCTTATGTGGTACAAAATAGAACATATAAATTGTCTTACATCACCACTACTTTGTAATTTATGGCAGCGCTCCAAAGGTGGGACGATATTGGTAGCAGGCCAAATTTAATTTCCTCTGCTTTTCTGTTAATTATGCGACAACATAAACTGGCCTGTGATGTGTAAATAATATTAGATGATGATAAAAAAGACTGATGGTGGTAATTATTTTTATGTCATTTTAAATTATTTACAATGAATTTGACTGAGATTGACTAATATTGCAACAATTTAAAAAGAATAAATCTTTATTAACAAACAAAATAACAATCAAAAAATAGAATTACATTAAAACTTGTATTTACAATTGAAACAATTGAGCAAACTGCAGACTGTTGCAAACAACCTACAAGTAGCTCAACTGATCCATGTCAATACCAGTCGGAAGCGTGCCCAAGACGCTAGCTGCATTGCCCCGCTGTATAGCAATGCTGATGCGCTGCGCCAGATACTCACCAGCTCTCGGGTCACGCAACGCTTCGACCAGACGCTCAGATAATTTTTGGAAAACCCGGAGTCATAATTAATTTTGTATCATTTAAGATACATTTTTTTGAGTAGTCGTTATTTTTGGTCGCAGCATTAATGTGCAATGTCGTTTAGAATCCTTTAGAATCATTTTATTCAGTTGTTACATGATGTTTCCTAGATCTTACTAAGGTTTTTTATGATTATTTTTATCTAAGTATACCGTTGTTGGGGCACTACAAAACTGTAGTTTAAAATAATTTTAAACTAGGTACAGTTTTGTAGTGCCCCAACAACGGTGTACAGTACAATTATTATATTGTAAAACAGATGGTACTTTGCACAATTATTTCTAATATACAAAGGGGTTCTGCCTTGTATCCAATAGATTATTATGTATTTTTGCGAATCTTTTTCGATATAGACAAAAAGAAAAATGGTTTTAACGTTAATTCACATACATCCACGCCTTACAACATACGATATTTGAGATGTCGTTCAACATTTGGACCATGACATGAAACAAGCTTGTAATCGAATCTAATAATTAGACGGTAGCTACAACTGCGTGCTCAGAAAGGCCCGGAGGCACAATGGCGAAAAACACAATAAAATATTCTGTCGAGTCACAATTTGGTCCACCCCAGGGCAAATGATTAACTGCGAGTTCCTGTGAATCCCAAATTAAGAATGATGAATGTAACCCTTACACTATTCTATATGTATTGCTATCGCAATTTCTGATTACAATTGCTGTCTATAAAGCCATTTTTCTAGCTTTATTCCACTCTGATCGAACAACGGATCCACCTTCAAGATCATTCTCTATACTTACAGCAGTGACAACCCCTGACAATCGGTTATTTACCGAATATATCAAATAACAAACATCCGCATCAGCTCACAAATTTACGTCCACTGCTGTATGTGAAAAGCATATCTGTATATACCCCAAACGAGGGGGATTTCTCACCACGCTTAGCAGGTGGATTTGTGATCCCAGGCGAGTCAGTTGTTTAAAATACACAGAAAGAAGCTGCAGCCCTTACTTCCAACGAGCTGACTATGTGAACCCAGATCTCAGTAGGCTTCTTCCTTATTCAGTTCTTACGTCATCTATAATTGACGCACTAAAAACTAAAATAATTTTATATTGGCTGTGGTTTTGAGTTTTGAGATTTCCGATATTTTGTCAAAGAAGTCGCCGTGAGTATACTACCATGAAAAGCCTCCCTCGTTTGGGGGCAGCTCGTTTCGCAGTGGACGTAAATATGTGAGCTGATGCAGATGTTTGTGATTTGATATATTCGGTAATTAACCGATTGTTAGGGGTTGTCACAGTTGTAAGGTCTGTGTTCACCAAAAGATAATCAGACAATTAGGTAGCATCATCGGTTAACTATGACTTTTAATGTAGGTATAAAAATTTGTGTCCAAAACGTCAAAACAACTGTTTTAAATTGAACCATCTGTTGTTGAACTCGGGCCTAAGTAGATTACGGAACTATTAACGAACTCATTATTATCATGACTTTGCGCTTTATCATGATCACGGCAACAGTGCAGCAGTGCTGAAATTATCAGACGACGGAGACGAACCATTAAAAACAACTGCTGCGATGACTGGCAAAATTATATTTATTCTCAGAATAACTTCTAGGGTTTAACGTTTAAATTTTCTGTTTTGATGAAAGATTAACAACTCCTTTTTGATGAACTAGCGAGTGACGTGTGTTTCTTTTATAAAATACTTTGGTTCCTAATTTTTATAGTGTTTTTTTTATAGTTACCTACTACCTGCTGACCGTTTCTTCGCTCACGTAGCAACTGGTTAATAAGTATATATCTATAGAAGTTTACTAAGAAGTTTGAACGAATCATAATTTATATAGCTACTTTTGTGAAAAGAATTTGTCTAAATCGGACATCCTATTCAAGAGATTGACGACGCATTTTAAATGCATATTTCTCATTTTAGTTTTTTATTAAGGCATCTATAAAATACGTACCTACATATGTTTAGTTAGGTACGAGACAATTTTCTGAGAACCATTCATAATACCAATAACTAACCGAGAATTAGAAGAAACCTTAATTTAGCATTGTTGATTTACGTTTATGAGAAAATTAACACCGAATATTATATCGAAACCTTTGGTACAGAAGGTAGTATAATGTACTTACCGAAAACAGTATTACTATTATATTATGTATACGTATTATACGTATCAAATGAATTGGCGGGTTTTAAAAAACTATTACGACTTCAAATTCCTAGATAGTGAAAATGGATTTGGAAGGAATGCAGCTAGCGTCTTGGGCACGCTTCCGACTGGTATTGATATGGATTTCGCTGTTGTATCCACACCACACGAACACATGAGAAACAGTCGGCGGAGGACAGCCGAAGGCGAACGAAGGCCCTCATTTGGGCTCGCTTGCTTTCGCCATGACGTCCACACTGCAGTGTGGACGTCCACACAGCAACCAGTGCACTGGTTCAATCGCGTTCGGTGGTTAGCCTTCGCTCGCCTTTGTTCGCTTGGTCTGTACCCGGCATGATATTTCGGATTTGTGTTTCGGTATTCAGTGGAAAGAGGTACCAGTCCGAATTTCGTTGTTATTATTTATTAAAACAAACATTATGGAATTTACAAATCTTTATTAGGTATTTAGTATCACAAACATTTCAAAGTAATAACTTGAAATGAACATTCGATTTAAATCATTGATTAAAGGTAATTCCTTTCAAATTACTGAACGTTTCCCTTTTAAAGTCATTTACAACCAACGGGATACTTACCTTGATTTGAATTTCGAGCTTTCCATTATTTCCGCACAGTTTCATGAGCCATGATCACGTTATCCCGTAATCATATCACATGGAACTGATAGATAGAAAATTGAAAGATTTGTAAGTAAGCAGTGCCATAAAGTCTTACATTATGTTAGGTTTGTTTATAAGCACTGGGCTCTCATATGAAATATATGATTTAAAATGTATTATACCTACTGTAGTAAACATACAATTTTGCATTAGTATTAGGTAAGTATCTAAAGGGGAGAAATTGAGAGTGAGATTAAACTGTTAAATTAAAAAAACAATGAATAAGCTTGATGGTAAAATGCTTCGATAAAAGTAAAAAAATTAAACAAAAATAAAAAAATTTTTTTTTACTTTTATCGACAGTAAAATGGTATGGTCTTATCTCGTGTCTAAAGGTTTTGGAGTAATCAACTAGATTACGCCCGTCTCGTGTCTATTTTCAAATGACGAAAAAATTACCTACTCAAACGGTCCCATCTCGTGTCCAGTGCATTGATTTATTAAAAAAATTCGAGTTTCTGTTCGACGTTCTCATCTGTCGTTTTATGGAAACTGGGACATTTTTAACTCAAGGTGTTAAATGTTTAAAGTATATTTTCTTCTTATTTGATTTCTATGGATTTAGCTGCAAGCCCTAAAGGCCTCTGAGGATAATGAATTTCTAATAATGTCTTACCACATTCAGGAATTCTGTTCAAAATTAATCAGAATGGAGGGCCTATTCAGAGAGGTGGTAGGGTTGTCTGCCACTTCAGCTTGCTGAAGCTGAAGTGTTTCCCAATAATTACATGGGTAACAAATGCTGTGCCTCCGTCTCCGTTTTTCCTTGATAAAAAGAAGGGTTATGTCCTTTCCCGGGATACCATCTATCCCTTTGACAAATTTCATTAATTTACGTTTAATCGTTTTAGGAGTGAAAATTTAACGGACGGGCAGAATTACTTTCGCTTTTTTAATATTTGTATGAATCCATACAGAGCAATGCGGTAATGTGGCAATTCGGTAAGGCCGCATCCTACTTGAGCGAACTTCACGCGATTGCGAAGCGGCGGCCCATATATTTTCGAATTACAAATTCTAAAAATGTAGGCGTTGCCGCTTCGCGTTCGCGTCAATATCGCCCACATAGGATACAGTGAAAGACGCTTCCGATTGGTACTCCTGTATTGATTTGAATAAGTTATAGCTCTATACTGTTTGCAAAAGTCTGCTAATACCTAAACTGTTTGACATGAAAGTACTCTAAGGTTTTTATTTATTATAGTACTCTGGGTTATTAATTTCTATGAAAGTACTCATTTTTAATTTTTTATATACAAAAAGGTGTCCGAAGTAACAAGGTGTTTCGGGTTCGTTCCATTAGCTTCGGCCCAAAGTAGTCCGAACACGGAAAATCAAATTTAATGTTGAAATTAACAGCCTAATAACGAATCTTGTTCGATCGTACCAATAATTAAATGGTCTAATTAATAATTAACATCATTAAATGGTCGAAAGCTAGACTCTGAACCGTAAGTTGGCTGTCCGCAGTGAGCAAGTATAATCAACCATGTTAGTCTGAAAATACCACGAATATACAATGTTTGAAGTGAAACTTCGGATCGTTGAAATTTAAGATCGACACACACTCGAACCCCATTTAAGAGGAGGTTAAGAAACTCAGGCAAGTTTCCAATGTAGGTAAGTACAGAAAAGGTCTAAAATCGTGTACAAAATTCAATCGAGAGCAGAGCTAACTTCAAAACTTAACATAACGCTGAGCATAGGTACCTTACCTACATAATCGTCCCACACGGTGCAGATTGGAACCTTCCAAACTACAACTATGATTGATCGTAAGAATAGAACACCCGTAACATCTGTTCTCTTTTCGAAAACGAATTTTTGACATAACCCATTTTCAAACTGAGTGTAAGTATCTACCTTTTGTAAGGGCCAATGCAGCCAGCTTCTTGGGCACGCTTCCGACTGGTATTGATATGGATCAGTTGAGCTACCTGTAGATTGTTTGCAATAGTCTGCAGTTAGCTCAATTGTTTCAATTGAAAATACAAGTTTTAATTTAATTCTATTATTTGATTGTAATTTTCTTCGTTAATAAAGAATATTTTCTTAAATAAGTATTAACCTTATATCCACACGTGATCAAAATATGATGGAACCTTATCAATGTTAGTATTTACCACACATTTCTTATACAATCTGCATGTTGTCTTGTTAGAACCATGAAAACCCAAATGTCCGACCGCATGTTGTTCAGTTTGTAATGGTTTCATCCCATTATGATCACGCGATTAAGACTGCCGGCAGATGCTGGATCCGGCAACCTGAAGACGTTCTATAGCACTCATTAGGGGGAGCCTATGCCCAGCAGTGGACTAATATAGGCTGATGATCGTGATGACTGCGCGCGGAATAATATGATTACCTACTTATATAAACACTAGCAGCGCCTTGCGGTTTCACCCGCGTAGTTCCCGTTCCCGTGGGAATTCCGGGATAAAAAGTAGCCTATGTTCTATTCCCGACTATAATCTATCTCTGTGCCAAATTTCATCCAGATCCGTTTAGCCGTTCTGGCGTGATAAAGGAACAAACATCCATCCATCTATCCATCCATCTAAACTTTCACGTTTATTATATTAGTGAGATTGAAACAGACGCAATAGGGGTGGTATAGATAAGTTACTACTTCCCCAAAGAGCTTTACAAAGAGCTTGACTAATACTTGAAATGAAGGAACACATTTCCTTGAATGATTCACTGCGAATAAAGGTAAGCATCTGAGTTGGAAATTGCCTGTGGAGCCCATAATGTAGGCAATGGAGTTCAATTTGAATTCGCTTCCAATCTAATGGAAGCCGTAGCTCGACTCTTATCAGAGATGCAGTTGCATTGGAAATAGGCGTACGGTTAGGGTTGCGTTCTGTAGACAGCGGAAGCGGATATAAATGAAATAATATATTGCTTGCGGCGAGCAAACTTTTCATTAACCGGCAAAAATCCACTAGCTTTTGAGATACTTAATATCTATAGTTACATTAATAATAACACCGTCTACACACAATGGATTAGGCATTTCGTGCGCTGTCATTTTCGAGTAGTTACCCAAATAAGTCCCGTTTCGTGAAAAGTGCCTCAGTTTGTTGCATCTCGTGCGTCGAGTATATTATAAACAACCAAGTTTTAACCATAGAGCTGCAAAACTTTAAGAAGTCTCAAAATAATTATTAGAGGTACCTACCCAATGAAGTATTATAATTACTAAAGAAACTGGAACTGCAATAATGGTGGAAAAGTCACAGTTTTCATAGAACAAAAATGGTACGATCCACTTATTTTTACATGTGTTTCAGGTACTAGAACTGAGTGCAGAGACATCTATCCCGCCTACATCGCGACACGTACGTGGCCTACGTGTGCGTGGGCGAACGTAAAGAAGGTATCAGTTTTAAAATAGTTCAGCAGGTCCTAACTTGGAATTCTAACGCTTTTCTTAGAAGTTGTTGGTCACGTTTCTTTCTTCCTTGACATAAAACTCAAGACCACGTACATCCTCCTGAGAAGTAATATAAGTATCCAATGCCTTTCGTGACAAGAAATTGTACCTTCTTAAAAGCTGAAAGTCAGGTGGATCACCGTTCAGTTGGGATAATAATGTAATTATTGGACGCAAGATACTATTATGTGGCGCATTTGCAAAAAATATTTACTTCAAAAATAGCATTCCGGACTCTAACCAGAGGTTTTTCTAAATACTAGAAACAAATGAATGACAAGAGAACAAAACGAAAACAAATGAAGTAACTTTTTTGAGCTACCTGTAGATTATTTGCAACAGTCTGCAGTTAGCTCAATTGTTTCAATTGTAAATACTGGTTTTATTTTAATTCTATTATTTAATTGTAATTGTTTTAATTAATAAATAAAAAAAGGATCTTTTTACGAAAATTCAATAATGTCCCAAAAAACTTCTTTTAAATTTTCTCTGGGACCTCTTACGCTGAAACGTAGTACTCATCTGGGCAAGCACCTGCTCAGCCCAGACGAGCTACGAGACATCACCCCGAAGAAAATCCTCCAGTTCCTAGAAATTGCAATGGTTTGTGGCGAACTATGAACGCCGCAGCTCTTGGGGTGAATAAAAAAAGTGGCGATCACAATATATCATGGCCGCAGTGATACGAAAGCTACCATGAGCAAATAAAATAACTGTTTAAGGCCCGTATTATGAAAGCTTCCCCAAGCATTACTTAAGCAGTCATTACGTGATCTCTACTCAAGCGTTAATTACTCAAGTAATGCTTGGTAACCGTTCAATAATATGTCTAAGCAGTTACTCGAAGGCGTGGACGGAGGAAATCCGCTCTTGACGGCTACTTGAGTGAGTGTAGATTTTGACATGAGCTCCCAAGCATTGTTTGAAAATTAGTATTCACTCAAAACTAGACATAAGCATCACTCAAGCAGAGCTCGATGACTGAGCATGCTTTCATAACACGGTCCACAAGTAATGCTTGGTAACCGTTCAATAATATGTCTAAGCAGTTACTCGAAGGCGTGGACGGAGGAAATCCGCTCTTGACGGCTACTTGAGTGAGTATAGATTTTGACATGAGCTCCCAAGCATTGTTTGAAAATTAGTATTCACTCAAAACTAGACATAAGCATTACTCAAGCAGAGCTCGATGACTGAGCATGCTTTCATAATACGGGCCTAAGACAAGAACAACATGAAGGCACACAGAATCCACTCCTAAATTGCCAGATACTCAGCAAACAAGCGTTATGTTTCCCCAGATATTCCGAGGCTTTTCATAATGAATGGAGGGTAGCTGTACAATATTCGTGCAGTATCTAAGCGTCCCGGTCTCAACAGGCACTCATGTTACCGCATTGCTACCCTTAAAATACATTGCGAGTCTCGTTCGGAACGATTATTAATTCTTTCCAGTTGCCAAAAGGTAATTAACAAATTCCTTGGTTGGGAAAGTTAAAATAGTAATGCGGTGCGGACGATTTTATGAATAATTATATATATATATTAATTATATTGACAATGTGAACGCTGAATTTCGTGAACTCGTCTCATTATGTGTTGTGTTGTCTGTGTTGTTTCAGATTTAACAAAACTGGATATTATAAATTAACTAATTTTATTAAGACTCTCCCTCATTCTACCGACTAATAGTTTTTTTTATAATCTCTACTAAAGTTTATGACACACATTACATGGACACTGGCAGAATTGTTGCTAACTACAAGCACAGCAAGCCATATACAAAAGAAGTTGAAGTTGAAGTGAACTCGATGCCTACAGAACTTTTATGGCGGAGGCCAAGAGTCCAATAGGTACCCATTTTGGATCGCTGAGCCAACAGGGCAACAGAGCCCTATCTTAAGTTTCAAGCAGATTTATTGTTATTAGTCGGCCTTTGCAATCCACCTGCAGGGTAAAGGGTTACATTACCTAGTGGAAATGTTGAGGCATTTGCCACAGAAAAATATGTAATAAGTATTATTTTTTTGTTTTTTCACGCTTAGGCTTATATCAACTGGACCATAACAGTAATTTCTAACTGCAAGTGTATACAACACCTATTTCTTAAATAGACATCGACGGTCATAGGTACCAACTTTTCGTAGCTCCTTCGTTATTTGACAAGGACGAAGGAACAAGTCGGACATACCGTTTATGTTATTACAGAGTAGAGGTCCAGGAACCCGGTTTCAAAAGCAGTTTCAGGTGTGTGATGACATAACTGGCAGTTTCAATAGGCTTATATACAACCTAAACGCAATTGTCTAGAGCTTACGATATTCTCCGTCTTTACTATACATAGAAACCTCTTTATTATTATTATTATTATTAACTCATTTATTTCAGATCACAATCGAATCCATAACACAATTAAATACAAATTTACAAAATGTCACTTAAAATTAGTATCTTCTTTAGATAGAACGCTATGCTTTGAAAGTGAATCTCTTGGAGCGATTTCTTTATGCAGCAAAACATTAAATTTATATAGTTTTACTTATTTTTATTATTGGATTGGATTGTGTTTTACTAGCTGCTGCCTGTGACTTCTCACGCACATTTCGAGTAGCCTATGTCTGTCCCCGGGATACAGACAACATAGTTTCTTTCAGAATAATCAGAATAAATCAGAATAATCAATTTATTGGTAATAATATTACACGTCAGAAAAAATTTATTATTATAGCTAAGTATAATAAATAAGTAATATAATTTTTAATCTCCTTATATTTTTTAATTTTCAAATTTATAACATTAGTTTGGATATGTATTGTTATGGTACTAATTTTTGTTTCTACAGCAATTTTGAAGAACTTAGCTTGCTCTTTATAATTTAAAACAAAATAGAAACCCACTGTTTACTACAATTAATTTATGCTTAATAAACCAGGCAGTTCATATAGCTCGCAGAACTGATAACCACGGGGGTGTAAAGGTTCGCGAGTGGCGGCCGCGATGCAACGCGAAACGGAGTGTTGGGAGACCATCAACTCGATGGCCCGACGACATCGTAGCGGTCGCAGGGATATGATATGACAACTCATGTCATATCATGTAATGACATAGGCCTATAACATGACATGTCATATCATGTCATGTCATGACATAGGCCTCCCTCATACGACGCGACGCTACAAAGTGCGGTCCTGAGCCGCCTCTATCCATGTACTCCCTGCGACCGCTACGATGTCGTCGGGCCATCGACGGCATGATATGTTGATGGTTATGATTTTGCCAGTGAAACTACCTTCTTGCAATCTGACCTACATAAGCAAGTTTAACTCAAAAGAACTATATCTATTTATAGACATCCATGATAAGGCGATGTAAAGATCTCGCACGCCCCATTCTAGTTGATTCCAGTGAAAATGGGGCGATTCATGCTGCTATTCAGTGCAAAGTCCTTTCAGTAATGCTGTAATCTCGGAAGCTTCGTGTTATTGCTCTAGATGGCAGCACTCAACGTGAATGTCTTTAAAAACCTTTGAAAGATTGTGAAATCCGAAGCGAGGTGGTTATTTTTAGAGGCTTTTGAGCCTTTTTGTGTTGGAGACCTCCAGGCTGGAGGCCTTGATATCGTCTGTTTTTACTAAGCATCCTTTTCGGAATTAATATACCAATCCTAACTAATCCTACTAACATTATAAATGTGAAAGTTTGGATGGATGGATGTTTGTTACTCAATCACGCCAGAACGGCTGAACGGATCTGGATAAAATTTGGCACAGAGATAGATTATAGTCTGGAATAGCACATAGGCTACATAGGTTATAATATAACACATAGGTTTTTATCCCGAAATTCCCACGGGAACGGGAACTACGTGGGTGAAACCGTGAGGCGCTGCTAGTATTGTCCAACCCGAAATTTCGTGTTTCGTTTCGGCCATTTGGTGTACTCTTACACATTGAATTATGGTACGAATTTGCACAAAAAAAACGAAACGAAACATGCAATTGCGTATTTTGAGCATTAAAATAGGCCTCCAAAAAGCTAATAACTGTGTGGTAAAATACTGAGAGGTGTTTTATTTAATGATGTTGTTACTAATTGTTGCAAACGGAAAACGTATAGCAGGAAAATTGTTCTAATTAGGAAAAAATCCAATCATCGTCGTGTAACGTCCCTGGAAAATTACTCGAATTCGCGGAATAAACAGATAAACAGGATGCGTAATATATGACTCTAGTATTAAAAATGCGAAAGTTTACATGTTTGTTTACTCCTTAATGGCTGCTAGGGAGGGTACAGAAAGACTCTCGTGCAAAAATTTAACAAAAATAAACGAAATTACAAATAATCTAAGTACTATTTGACTCCATCGATGTTAGATTGAAAGTGAGTCGGTGAATCAGAAAGAACAAAGGGAACAAAAGATACTGCGACACTCATTGTAACTAAAACTCGCGTCAGCACACATTGTCTCTTTTGCATTAACGCGCCCGGGTGGTAAAATCGTTACGGAACAGCATGGATTCTTGGTAAACGGTAACAGCGGTAACCAAGTGCCTGTCTTGATGTCGCAATGGTATGACACCTTCACACCAAAACTAATCGGACTGAAACTGTATTTATGTAATTCTAGACCAGAAAAGGATATAGGAATATAGGATATAGTTCAAAGGATTAGCAAGCTAAAGTGGCAGTGGGCTGGCCATATCGCGAGAAGAACCGACAACTGCTGGGGTAAACGTGTTCTTGAGTGGAGACCGCGACTCGGCAAACGTGGTGTAGGACGCCCTCCGACCAGGTGGGATGATGATTTGCGAAAGACTGCTGGCAAATGCTGGATGCGGCAAGCTGAAGACAGGGCGCTATGGCGCTCATTAGGGGAGGCCTATGTCCAGCAGTGGACTTATATAGGCTGATGATGATGATGAGGGGACTAAAAAGGCCGGTTTTCCCATGGGAATGTGATGTTTTACCAAGACAAAAAGTAGCCTGTGTTACTTTCCATCCTTTCAACTAACTCAATGCCAAATATCAAGTCAATTGGTTCCTTAGTTATGGCGTGAAGGAAGGACAAACAGCATTTATAATAATACTAGCAGCGCCTCGCGGCTTCACCCGCGTAGTTCCCGTTCCCGTGGGAATTTCGGGATCAAAACCTATGTGTATAGTATAACCTATGTAGCCTATGTGCTATTCCAGACTATAATCTATCTCTGTGCCAAATTTTATCCAGATCCGTTCAGCCGTTTTGGCGTGATTGAGTAACAAACATCTATCCATCTATCCAAACTTTCAAATTTATAATTTTAGTGGGATTAGTTAGGATTGCTCTATTAATTCCGAAAAGGACGCTTAGTAAAAACAGACGATATCAAATAAATTCCTCGGAAACAAGAACTAACCTTACTCCACAAAAAAGCTATAACGCTCACATCGTAAATCATGAAATCGTTTCAGCAATATAAGGTCACATTCAAATATCTATCCTTTACGATAACCGTCGTCCCATAAGGATTTTACTCGCTATAAAAATAAGGGGCATAAATATTTGTAGCTAGATAGGGATGAGTTTATTGGACAATAGGACATTAGGTTGTTATCGCTTTAATGGAGCCAAGTTAGCTTGGGGTCTAGTTTTAGGAATATTATGAACTCGCTTCGTTTCGCGGCTTTGCTCACGACACATGTCACTCAGGGCAAGTACCCATTGTCTAATTTGCTTGTCTGGGTGGAACAAACGGTTATGTGACAGCTTTCTATAGTAAAATAACTTTCAAAATAGACTAACAGTACCAGAGATTACTTCATAGTCTATTTAGATTAGATTAGATTCATTTATTGGTACATAAATATTACATGTCAACCATTTCTAATAAACAACAACTTATTTAAAGAAAATAAATTTAAACTCTTACATAAATTCCTTTTAATATATATTTTTTGTCAGCAAAGTTTATATTTGTCATCAGCTTGTATCATCTAATTAAAAGACCTATCGCCACTACATATTTTCATATATCTTTACTATTAAACTAATAATAATACCACTAACTAAAAAAACAAATCTTTCCTCTTTAATAAAGAGGAAAGATTTGTTTTTTTTTTAGTTTCGTAGTCTATTCAATTCAAACAAACAAACAAATCTTTTCTCTTTACATTAATGTTGAAGGACAACTTTCTGGTGTAATTACAAATTTATTTTTCAGTTTTTATTTGATAATGTTATTCGACTTCTGACCTACAACATAATAAAGATCACAGCCAAACCTTCATCATTAAAACCCATCTTCAAAAATGACAAGATAAAATGCGTTGATATTGAATAAGCCATAACTCGTGTAATTTTCAGGAAATGAAAGCAATTTCCGCGAGATCCAGATAAAGTCTAGGCGTTGTCACAATAAAGCTCCTTTTTCAGTAGCAACAGACCTTCCAAAATAGAGGCAACTGCCATGAGGAGTTAGGAGAGGAAAATACAGGACTCTGGTTAATATGCATCAGTGACTCTTTGAATGGATAAAAAAAAATTCGGATGTACTTTTATGCTGGTGTGCGGTCAACCGTTTATTCCCAGTGGTTCTGTGCTGTAGTTCTGTGCACCAAAATTATATTATAATTGCAAAAGTCAGGCAACGAAACTCAGCGAATGTCAAACTGACAGCAAATGTCAAACAGCATAATAGTGCATTCGAAAAACTGATAGCCGTGACAGTGTTACCGGACTTTTGGCGGGCGCAGCGGGTGCCTCGTTGGTAAAGTTAGGTTGTGGCAACACGCACAAGGGCCACCACTTAGATGTAATCCTTGGCTTGGGCTGTTGCCAGATGCTACAAGAGAGAAATGGAGGTTTCGCTTAGGTGCACGAATGCACCTCCATAGGTGAAAGGCGGAAGCGGCTCCGTATCCGGCGGGGTTGGTTTGTCGTCGAGTGTGTAGTGTGCGGAAGCAAATCGTTACTTGTTACCGTCACCTCCGCATTAGCGCCGTGACGTCAACAACGGCGTCACCGAGAACGTGTCTCGGTCTACGGAGGAGAGATAGCGCCTACTTAGAATAATTTATTATTGTTTAATTTATTTTCTGGTTCTTGATAAGTTATGGGTATAGAGTAAAGTGAAGCTCTAAAATAATAAATTGATTTTCAAAAACAAACTCTGAACAGGTTTGTTTTTTTTTTGCTATAGTAAATGTCTACATGGGCTGGATGTAACCGAGTTCATATCTGTCCTTAATGTGAACCCCTTAGCATGAACGCACCAAAGCAGCTGGGTTGGTAACATTGTCAGCGGCACGAAATCAGCAACTTTTGTCAAGCCTCGGAGTGTCGCAGGCTTGCCATCGTCATTTATCGCGGGTTTCGACGGTCAAGCACAGAATAAAAAATTACCACTGGTAATAATGTCCTCTAGGGAAAATTAAGTCTTCTGGAAATTCCCACTGGGCTTCTTAGTTTTGAGCTGTATCTCGCCAGTCAACTCGTTCACAATACTCACAAGTTAAGGTGTACCTGTGTAGCGTACACCTTACCTTACACTACACCTTAGCTACTGGTGTATCGTATTGTGCTCGCTACCCGGTGTCGCTTTCACTCCCAGATGACTCGTTAAAGCACTTTCAAATTTGCAATTTCGTTGCAATGGAGTTTATTGCGGTTTTAAACTGACATTTGATGGGCTTGGGATTCGCTTGATGGGCTAGCATATCATGAGCCCGTGAGATAGGTACCTTCAGTTACTGTTTTGTGATTTTTGCGAGCAAATATCACACAAAGTCATTGAGTAGTACTACGCATGGAGTAGCTATACCAAACAAAAAACGTGTCGGAACTTGATTAGAGAAGGGTAGAAGAGGAATGCCCGTGGACAACATGTCGCTCTAATAGATTTTTCCACCGCAGAAGGGGCACTTGCATTTCACACAGCTTTTGTAGATACAAAACTGAATTTTAATGTAGGTATGCATATTATATACCTATCTACTATTCCAAAACGTATTAGTGAAAGAATGGTAAAGTAGTACAGTAAATTAAAATAAATGGGTGTTGATTATACATCATAAACATAACATATTATCTCAGCATTACGATTATTTTTGATATTACTGATAGACAGACAGACAGCCGAGTAATATGAGTCAGTCAAATCAATCTTAGTTCTTTAGGTACTGCAAGTATCCCATCTGTGTGGTTCACTTTTCATAATCTATGATTTTCAAACAATATGTCAGGTACAGTAGAAAATTATGTACAAAAATTAATTTTGATTGGTTTTTGTTATTATTCTGTTTAGTTATCGATGTTAACTCACGCCACTTTCTTTTTTCTTCGCAGTAGATTGATTTTTACACCTTTTTACAACGCAAGACAGCATTTTTTATTTTTTTACTATTCACATGTTTATTCACATGCGGTTGCGAAGGGCTTAGGTGAGCGACTAAATGAATTGTTGCCGATCGGCAACAACTCATGGCGCAAACATCTTGTTTGCGGTGTCGTTTCCATACGCTAGTAATAGTACAGTCAGCTGCTCAGATATGTATGCACTCCCAAGTTTTCACTTTTAGTTTACTCAGAACTTTTCAAAATTCGATGCACACATTTTACGAACAAAGTAGTCCTCATGGTACTTGTCAAAATGCGGTATAATAAATTATCAAAATAACCATGCACTTACTTTTCAGTCAAATTGAAAACATGGCAGTGTATATATATTTTCGCAGCTGACTGTACTTCAGTGCACAAATTATGAAATTCCATTTTCAATTATTAAGAACGCCTGAATAAGTCAATAAGTAATAAGCCAGTTCCAGTAATCAACATTTAATATGCAAAATGGTGTCAAAACATGTTTGAAATTATATAAAATGATATCGTAAATTGCAGTTTCAATTATCGGGATTTCTACTTCGCCTCCAATTATCTCGATTGCAATATCACTCACGTTTCAGTCATGCGGTCCTACTCCGAAACAATTGCGTTAATAAATTCGAATTTATCATTCATTCGATTTAGTCGTAAAATACAGCAAAGTTCAAATAAAACTTTTTATTAAATGCCTGACTCAATAGTACTATACTACTACTATTGCCTACTTCACATTTTGGTATTTTTTTCTTATAAGTTATCAAACTGTTCTGTACTGTTCATCATCATCATTCCCTAATGAGCGCCATAGCGCGGGAAAGAACGCTCTCTGAGCGCCTCTAAGCTATATTAAAGTGATAATAAGTTATAATATAATATCTCATAATATCTCGAAAATGTTAGTTATCAAATAGTTTTCAATAATAAAACACGGTTTTAACCGGATTGATTGCGTATATTTTATAATTGACGGTAGATATGCAAAATTCAAATTACTTGTAAAGACAAATGTCACCTCAGTCTGGCTGTGACCACGGAAGCTGAAAAGCCTCCGAAACGTCAGGTTATAAACAAAATATAAAATATACGCGATCAATTCGGTTAAAACAGTGTTTTATTATAAGTTCTCGCGAAAATAACCTATTCTACTAAGTTTTCAATAAAGCTATTATTTTAAACCAAACCATTTTTTTTTATCAAACTTCACGCGGTCAACGGGAGTTCATGGTTTTTCACAGTAGAGCATTCTGTGATAGCTGCTTATTTATTACGCATCTGTATGGAAATTAATATTACATATCCGTATCAATATGAACAGCTTTCAGCAATCTCAATAAATATTATAGGTAATCGATTTTTCTGTAAAAGGAAATCGTATTTATAAGAAGATTTGTAAATACAAATTGATATGATGAAAATATGATTTATTTCATACAATTTTTTGCCCGCATCTTCGTCCGCGTAGAATTCATAATGAACTCTTATTTATTTTTCGAAAATAACAGTTGGCTAATGTACCCGCAGACGTGGACGCTTAGACATAAAGGAGCGGAGGAAAATTGATGCACTAGAGATATGGTGCTGGAGACGTCTCCTGAGGATTCCGTGGACCGCGCATCGAACTACGTCTCCAACCTCGAAGAACTTCGTGTCAAAAAAATTCTAAATTCAAAGTGCTTTATTTCCTTTAGACCTTACAGGGCTCTTGGACACGTCACAAAACTCAGATTACATAAGTAAAACTAGGAAATAAAGTTATCACTTTGATTTTTTGTCCACTTCAATCTTTTTAAGGTAAAGTAAAGAAGCGAACAAGAAACCTTTACCTTGTTAGAATGTTAGTTTTCGAGTTGGAGCAAAAGTCGTCCCAAGCTTTTTTATCCTCTAGATAATCAGATATTTTATAGTAGGCCTTTTTACAAAGGATGTGTTTTACAATTTGTTTGAATTTATTTATTGTCAATTTTTGCAACTCACTTGGAGTTTTGTTGTAGAAGCGTATACATTGCCCTTTAAAAGATACGTTAATCTTGTGTAACCTAGTTGTGGGCACAGCGAGTTTATTCTTATTTCTAGTATTAAATTTATGTCAAGGACAGATCATCGTCGACTGTGCAAATACATATACTGAAATTCTTTGGGCACGTAGCACGGAATGACTCGATTGAGCGTCTCGTGGTCAAGGCAGAATGGAGGGTAAGAGGTCTAGCGGTCGCTCTCCAACTAGATGGTCGGACCTCATCACCTCTCTGACATAGTCCACCATGACCGAGTGCTCCCAACGCAACTAACAGGAGCGATGGCAGCGCATCGCAAAAGCAGCCGTACATCAGGACCACATCATAACCACAACCACTCTGCCAAGAGTGAACGACTAAGACCCGAGTTCACCAACATATGGTTTAATTTAAAACAAGGTGTCCTGTAGGTGGAGCCACCGGCGCTATAGTCCGTAAGAGGTACCAAAGATTTTCGGTTAAACCGACTAAGGGTTTCGTGGCTTAGTTGGTTAGAGCACACCCATACTGAGGGTGGGGCGCGGGTTCGAATCCCGCCGAAACCGATAATTTTTGGGACTTATTTCATTTCATAATTTAAAACAGTTGTATTGACGTTTTTGACACAAATTGTCATACATTAAACGTCAAAGTTAACCGATCAAGCTTCCTAATTGTTCGATTATCTTTTGGTGAACACAGACATAAGAAGAGAATGTACCCGCTATAACATAACATAATATTGTATCTGCCAGTCAAAGTTCATAATTGGTCCAGCCCCCCTAGCACAGGCATCGTTGTCTAGAGTAGAATAGACAATAATGACATTGCATCGCTACACATTGCGTACATTATTAAAGTTATAGGAATGCATTTCAAATAATTTACGCATTGGATGACGAAGTGACGTAATTTTTCTGTATTCTACCTTTTTTCTCGTTTTTGAGATTAGTCGAAACCAAAAGCCGGAATCATTATGTTTTAAAGACGGACTTAAAAAAATCTGACAAGAAATTAAAAAATCTGGTGTTTTATTATAATTTACCAAGATATGCAGTTATTCAGAAGCTACATTACAAAAAATCATTTACAAACAGACACTTCAATTTTATTTATTTGTATAGAAAAGATCGGTTTAGCTGCCTTGATCGATCTACGTTACATTACGTTGATATCATGTGAAATGATTGATTTAGCGATTTGGTCTTCAGAGAAAAAGAAATGATTAATGACCGAACTCTAAAAACTTTTCATCAACAGAAAAAAAGAGTATTATAAATAATAGCATTAAACTACATATTCAAGACTCTTCAAATCTTCCGCAGCGCTTCTTTTTGGTGGAATTTAGATCCGGACTATATCTGATTATTTTTTTGGGTTCCGTACCTAAAGGGTAAAAACGGGACCCTATTACTAAGACTTCACTGTCCGTCTGTCCGTCTGTCACCAGGCTGTATCTCATGAACCGTGATAGTTAGACAGTTGATATTTTCACAGATGATGTATTTCTGTTGCCGCTATAACAACAAATACTAAAAAACAGAATAAAATAAATATTTAAGGGGGCTCCTATACAAGAAACGTGATTTTTTTGCCGTTTTCATACATAATGGTACGGAACCCTTCGTGCGCGAGTCCGACTCGCACTTGGCTGTTTTATTTATTCCTCTATGTCGTTTCTCTATGTCGAACTACTCCATGTTTTTTTTTCAGAACATATTTTTTAATTAAGTACGTTTTGTAATGCAACAGCAAATAAATGAATATCTACGTATGAAATATTGCGTGGTTCAATTTTAACGGGTTAAAATTTACTGAAAGACAAGTAGGTCTGAGGTTATCCCACTGTCAGTACACTCGACGGAATAACACAGACCGCGCGAAACCGAGCGCGTATCCAAAACAAACCTACCGCTATTGCTCTGCCGTGCGATTACGGTTAGATATTCCATTCAATGGATCGCCATCCGGGGAGACTTTTTTTTTTGCCCAGTGAGGAGGGTGGGCCATTCAATGGGGATGGGAAATTAGTAGGTAGGTAAGGGTAGTGAGTACTGTGTAGCTTTGATAACATGTTAGTCAATGTATCTTATATTCTATTAGGAAAAGGTAGGAAGTAACGCTAAAACTTATAACATAATTTTATTATTTTGTTAGTTTATGCCTTGCAGTCGTTGTTTAATGGTTGTTTCTATCTCATGGGAACTGATTTTTGAGATGAAAAATTGCCTGTGTTTTATTCGCGGCTTAGAATTTACCTGTATGCAACATACTTCAGCCCATCCGTTTAGTAGTTTTGGCGTGAAGAGGTAACAAACCATCCATCCATCCATTCCAACCTTTGCATTTATCAAATAATATCAAATATCAAAGTGGTTTATTACCTTTAGACCTTACAGGACTCTTGGACACGTCGTACAAATTACATATTTTATGTAAAACTAAAAAATAAAGTGACCACATGGATTTTTTGTTTACTTCAATCTTTTAAGGTAAAGTAAAGAAGCGAACAAGAAACCTTTACCTTGTTAGAATGTTAGTTTTCTAGTTGGAGCAAAAGTCGTCCCAAGATTTTTTATCGTCTAGATAATCTGATATTTTGTAGTAAGCCTTTTTACAAAGGACATGTTTGACAATTTGTTTGAATTTATTCATTGGTAGATTTTGCAACTCACTTGGATTTATGGGTGATTTATTAGCAGACTACTATTTTTACAACTGTACCTATTTTTTTATAAAATAATTTGAGAAAAAGTGCTATAAATAAACAGTCTCAAGCAATTATTTAGCGACCTTTTTTAAACAATTCGATAGGTCATTTAGGAGTCATGAAAAGAGATCCATTCTTGAACGAAACAAATAAAAATAAAACCGTTATTTTTCTGTTTACCGAGTCCCTGCTCATTTCGATCCAATACTGAATTGATTCCATATTCCGATGTTAGAGCATCCGGTAGGCAAAGCAGAAGACTGGTGAAACATATCTGTTGCCAATAAAAAAATTATGTCAGTTTATGCGCCACAACGATGTTGTGTTAAAAAAAAACAAATAACAGTAGTTTTCCATAACCTTCGTGGGCAGCTAAAAAGATGTTACCTACGAAATTTCAAGGAAATTTCCAATGAATAATTTTAACCAAAACCGGCCAAATGTGAGTCGGACTCACGCACGAAGGGTTCCGTATTATTTTCTATAAAAACAGCAAAAGAAACATCTCTGTTGTTTAAATATTTAAGAGGGGCTTTAAAAACTTCTTTTATTTTAATTTGTTATTTATGTTTAAAGTAAATATATGTTTATCTAAATATTCTGTGAATATTTCAAGCGTCTACCTGTTGCTGCTATCAATATCGAGCAAAAATCACGTTTGCTGTATGGGAGCCCTTGAATATTAATTTATTCTGCTTTTAGTATTTGTTATTATAGCAGCGACAGAAATACATCATCTGTGAAAATTTCAACAGTCTAACTATCACTGTTCATGAGATACAGCCTGGTGACAGACGGACAGCGGAGTCTTAGTAATAGGGTCCCGTCCCGCCCCCAAGAGTAAACTCTTTGGGTACGTAACCCTAAAAAGTAAAAGAAGTAGTCATTAAAAATTATTGAAGTTAAGTGTCATGGTAATAAAGAGTATGAGTATGACGATTAGAGCGATGCGTAAATTGGTAGGAAAGCTCAATTTAAGATGGATCCAGGGCCCCGTGAGAACAATACAATCCAATACCTACACTTTATTGCACATCAAAAATACAAAAGAAAAAAAGAATGCTGAAAAAATAGATAACAGAGTTGCACAATGGGCGGCGCGTGGAAAAATACTTTTTTAAGACAATTGGAATTAACCGCAAATTAAATAAATGTTACTTGTCGTAATGTTTCATCTTATTCGTGCTAGGGGCTCCAATATTGGGATTCCACCTACCGTTCAAGCGTCGAAGGAATCATTTGAATATTTGATACGAAACTCATATTCGTGCTACGCCGATATGAATGGGTAAAAAGAGAAAGCTATTTATTTTTATTTTTGAAGAAACCCAGTTGCTTTTGTTCAGCTAACGAACGGACGAAATGAATGTAATTCATGTTTACATTCTGTGTATAGGAAGGTACCTGCAGATATTTATGTTTGAGCACCAAGCATCAGTCTTTTGAAAAGTAAAACAAAAGTACCTAAATTAGAAGTCTTAGATCCAGTGTCGGATCTAGGACGGGGGGGTTTGGGATGGGGGTCTAAAGGGTGTGCTTGCCCCTTACCAGCTTTGAAGGGGCGCCAAAATCCTTGTTAGAATATAAAGGTCTTTTACGGACAAAGGAGAGAAAGGCATTCATTTCATTGCTGTATACTACGAGCAAGCGATCTCTGGATTTCTGATTACTTCTGGAAGTTATGTATTTTTGGGACCTTGTTCGGAGCTTCTTTTCGTTATTTCTGTCCGTTCGTTAAAGTTCCATACCATCCTAAACAAGATACTATGTTGAGCGCCTCTTTATTAAAAACAAATGTTGCATTTGATTATTTTATTTGCTTTCTTTTTTCTTTTTTACTTTTACTATAAAAATAATTGTTTTCATTATAAATCTTGAATGAAAATCACAATATTTACACATTTACTATATCTACTACGAAAATAAACTACTATGAACCTAACATGGCGCCTACAGCCTATTTTTAAATAAATAACGCGAACCACTTCGCTCGACGTTATTTATTCCACTACATTATTGTTTTTACATAGTTCTATTCAAGGGGACTTGCTAGGCAAATAAAACTGGCCGTTGTGCTTTGCTCGTAACTACAAGAAACAGCTACGTATCTTTCAAGAAGCCTTTCAATTTACGGTAGGCGTAGTCGACCAGTGGTCGGAAAAAAGTTAAGAAAGCCAAAACAATATTGAGATGCACATACAAATTTCATGCGCAATAGCTAGGTAACAAAATGCTTAGCTTTAGAAGTGTGCCCCAAAGATTGTCACAATGATCATTGTGGTCATGCGGGGCTCGCGTAGTAGCGACTCTCCGCGTCCAATTACATAGTACCTACAAACAAAGAAATACAAAATGCAGTACAGAATTTTATCTAGAAACTAGAACCTGCATTGCGAATTTAACTCTAAATCCAATAGCATAAAGTGTCATGTTGATAAATGTGCGGCATGCGGCACGCCGCGCCGCGGTGTTTCGCGCGGTAGGAATGAATGCTGCCTGCGAATGGAGCATCGGGCATATTTCAGAGCGAGTGAAAGCTTAGACATGGCAATAATTTTATTTTATTTTACTGGCGTTAGTAATTTATATTTGACCAACCTGTGGCTTGAGTAAAAGAAGACGTCGCCTTTGTTGGTAGGTATTCGTTCTAACGTCTTGGCCTGAAGTAGGACCCAGTAAAATAAACTAATCACAGCAAGCAGATTCTTAGATAAACAGTCAATTTTCTAACAAAATACCAAATAAATATAATCGGTTCCTCCGTTGAAAGCTACGGTGCAGCAAAATTCAAAAGATGAAGTCAGTTTTCTAACAAAATACCAAATAAATATAATCGGTTCCTCGGTGCTAAGGTCAGACACGTATAATCGTCAATCATAAAACATCACCCTAGAGGGGTTAATAAAACGTAGACAGAACCTCATAATATATGTAGGTACAAAACAATCATACATTGCGTAAATTAAACAGAAGACGGAATAAACTTCTTATTTTTCGCAGTTGCTATATCCGATGTCATTTTTGTCTTTTCTATAAACCCAAGACAAAGGCTGTCTATGCTAAACCTTCTACTAGTGGTATGATACCAAATCTTCCAAAGACTTCAGCATTCCCATAAACAGTAGTGAACTAATTTAAAAAGTATACATAGGAAGTTCTAAACTCTTTGTAGTTCTATAAAAAGTTCGCATGCGATGTGTATCATCAATCTTGTCCCATGTGATTAGAGCGGAGAGATGAATTGCCGGGCAGATACACGGGTATTACGACTTACAGGACAGTGATGGAAATCAACATCTTTTTGCTGAAGATGTCAGGGGGAACTAAATAGGGCCTAATCTTATCAATTTGACATACTCGACAAAACATTAGTTAGTATCGTTAAGTTTGTGACAGCGGCAGTTGCGTTTGCGGCATTGATGTTATAAAAGTAAGTAGATAGAGCACCTCCAACATAGCTTGGTCTCTGAATTAGACTGGAGTGCCTTGGAGTGGTGCTTCAAGAAAAATAAGAACACACGGGAAAACATTTCACTAGGTTCTTGCACCAAATCTAAGTATTTCCTTTGCGTCCTATGAGCGTACCAAGTTTAACCCAAACACGTCAATCATAGAGGTAAAACACGGTTACTCAACAATTGTCTTGCTTTTGAAGATGGAAACGAATCTATGTATGTGTGAGTTTACAAACATAATCACAACTTCAGTGCTTTCACGCATAGCACGAATACGAATAGGAAATGAGACTTACTAACGTAGTAAATAATAATAAATTAATTTATTTTTGTTAGAATATTTTATTGTATTAGTTACTTTTTGTGTGTTTTAGCTTAATTATATGTATTATTGTGAGTAATTTTTCCGTAACGCCAACAAGTGGCTCCGGCGGAAGATCAGGGTTGGATGCTAGCTTGCTAGTCATCCAACTCATGCTGAGTTGGAGCCAATTTTGTAAACGGAGCTAAGTATAAGGCGCTTTTTCTTTGTTTTCTAAATTAAGTTCTGTTATATTGCGTACCTAGTCCTGTTTAGAAAATAAATATATTTCATTTCATTTCATTTCATTTCATTTCATTTCATTTCATTTCATTTCATTTCATTTCATTTCATTTCATTTCATTTCATTTCATTTCATTTCATTTCATTTCATTTCATTTCATTTCATTTAATTTCATTTCATTTAATTTAATTTAATTTAATTTAATTTAATTTAATTTAATTTAATTTAATTTAATTTAATTTAATTTAATTTAATTTAATTTAATTTAATTTAATTTAATTTAATTTAATTTAATTTAATTTAATTTAATTTAATTTAATTTAATTTAATTTAATTTAATTTAATTTAATTTAATTTAATTTAATTTAATTTAATTTAATTTAATTTAATTTAATTTAATTTAATTTAATTTAATTTAATTTAATTTAATTTAATTTAATTTAATTTAATTAAATTTCATTTCTTTTCATTTAATTTCATTTAATTTCATTTAATTTCATTTAATTTAATTTAATTTCATTTCATTTCATTTAATTTCATTTCATTTCATTTCATTTCATTTCATTTCATTTCATTTCATTTCATAGTACTATTTAACGGGTATACCCGTTTAATAATACTATTAACAGTGAAGTTATATTACATTGAGGTGAGTATTTAAAGAAAATATTTTTGTCCGCAACGACTTCTAAAATTCCAACCCTTTCTGTCCTCCTCACACTCAGCTGCAAAAATGTGCGTTCAAAAACAGGCGCGATATAGCGAAAGGAGCAGCAAAGAAGCCTTTCAATTTACTTTCGCCGCAGGCGTATGTTGAAAAACAAACAGGATTGAGCTACGTTGTATTTTATTTTCAGTGGATGAAGGCGGGCCTCGGGCTACGTGTGAGCTGTACATGACGGGTGGGTTTACTAAACTGGTTTAAGTGGTAGGAGTAAAGCGAGTTTTAGTTACGAGAGTAACAGTTTATTATTTTAATAGGCAAGTGACCTGTATCCGCGAAATACACGGAATCCTGATAAGATAGTTTTGAGTAGGTATCCGAGGACCCGCTTTTACCAAATTATTTTGCTATGTGTGGAAAAATATTTAATGCACTACCTCAAACATTAATAAAAATGGAAGATCCATTGTCAAAATTTAACAAAGAGACTGGCTAGATAGTAAAAAATATTATAACATAAAAATATTATCTTAAGTAACAAAGAAAATTACAATCAAATAATAGAATTAAATTAAAACTAGTATTTACAATTGAAACAATTGAGCTTACTGCAGACTGTTGCAAACAATTTACAAGTAGCTCAACTGATCCATACCAATACCAGTCCGAAGCGTGCCCAAGACGCTAGCGGCATTGCCCCGCTGTATAATATAAATGAATTTGAACGCTGAAATTGTTAAACTGATGTAACTTATAAGTTGTTATTGGACTGTAGTAAATTTTGTGATTTAATTAGTATACAAATATTGTATTTGCATCCGTTTAAAGTCGCGGAATGTGTGGAACTCTATTAATTATAAAAACTATTGTAAATCACATATATGCAAATAAACAAATGATTATGAATACATATTTGGTGGGCTGGCCATATCTCGAGAAGAACCGACAACCGCTGGGGTACGTGTTCTTGAGTGGAGACCGCGACTCGGCAAACGTAGTATGGGACTCTCTCCGACCAGTTGTGATGACGATTTGCGAAAGACTGTCAGATGCTGGATGCGGCAAGCTGAAATCAGGGCGCTATGGCGCTCATTACAGGAGGCCTATGGCAGTGGACTAATACGTACTATAGGCTGATGATGTAAATGGTATCCCGGAGATAGACAAAGGCAAACTAAAAAGCGCGTATGAATCCGCAGGTAACAGCTAGTAACAAAATAAATTAATCAAGTGTGGTTAGCGACAGTACAACTAAACAGTGAGTGTCAATGTACAAAGGTAACGTTAACGCAACGTTATACGTGCGTTAACGGTTAATACGTTACTCTCCCCCAACTCACACCGCATCCCATAGCCGTTATAATTCACCTAACCCGATTACCCGGGACCAGATGCAAACTAGGGGCAATGTTTGAACTTAATTACTCAATTGCCACGTCAGTCCTCGCGTTATGCGCGATCGAGGTAGTTTTAAACAGCGTTAGATTTCCATTTTGCCCTGGGGACTTACAATTGGACGTGGTAACATCAAACTGGCACAGTGGGTTGGAAATATAATGCCGGGTAAAGACCAAGCGAGCGAGAGCGAGCGAAGGCTAACGAACGAACGCAAAAGTACCAGTGTGGACGTCATTGCGAAAGCAAGCGAGTCCAAACAAGGGCCTTCGTTCGTCTTCGGCCGTGCTCCGGCGGGTGTCGCTACATCAAAGCAATAGGGCACGAAAGTACCGATTGTCAAATCCCAATCGCTTGCATTCGCTCGCTCTCGCTCGCTTGGTCTCTACCCGGCATAATAGTAAACTAATACTGATTTTCAGTAACCTTGTCAAAGTTAATATTTTACTTTACAGTTCTGGTAGGTAGGTATAATTTGTGCGTTTATATTATTTAATTGTAAGTATACCTATAACTATGTCAAAGGAGGCGGTTAGCACAGGACCGTGGTGGATGGCACAAACTTCGAGAGGCCTATACCCAGCAATGGGTAAAATCCGGCTCCGGATGATGATGATACCTATAACAAGTGAGGCTTAAAAAATGTACTCAATTTTTTATAACCTTTTGTCACTATGGTATGAAAAAAAATGTTGGACTATTCACACCACACAGCATTATCTAGCTCCAAGCTAAGCAGAGCTTGTGTTATGGGTACTAGATAACTGATATACATAATACAATACAATACATAGATAGATATTTTTATTATACATACATAGAAAACAACCAGAACACCCTGAACAAATACCTGCAGATCGTACAAATACTTGTCCAAGCGGGAATCGAACCCGCAACCTCGTCCGTCGCAGCCGACCTTCGCCCACCGCGCCACAGAGGTCGTATGAAACTCCGTCAAAGTAATTATTTAATTTCACAATGCATATGAATTTTGTAAGTTTTTTAGTACGAAGGAACGTGTAGTGAAATTGGCGTAGTAGTCGCTCCGTTAGAATCGACCCTCAAATCTCAACCCGTGGATGTTGTAAGAGTCGATTATAGAAACCAACCAGAGGCAGGACAGCAGCTTCCTTCTATATATTTTTAACACCTCAACTGCGATCACTAATCTTCCTGTCAAGCGAGGTTATTATGGAAAAACTAGTGGGATATACCTCCCATTACGTTCAGCAGTGAATATAGGTAAATATGTGTGCTGAGGAGAGAGGGAACTTTTAGTACCTACTTGTTATTTTCTTTGTAAACAATTTTATTGTTTTGCAAAAACTATAAATATTTCGTCCCAATTCCTTCCAAATCGGTCCTTGACGTAGAAATCGACGAACATAAATTAAAAATACACACAGCCGAATGTAGAACCTTCTCCTCTATTGTTTCTCGTTTCGTCGGTTAAAAAATATATTTACACTTATTGTCAATATTTTTGATAAAACCCCTGGAGATACGCAAATTCTTGCATTCCCCTCTCCGCCTCTCAACAAAGATGGCGCTTGTTCGCGTAACTCGCTTTTATGAAAATTGTTTGGGTACATTTTCAAACGTGTACACTTTGTAGGTAGATTTTGATCAAAAAAGACAGTTTACACGGGCAGCCGTTAAGTACACATAAGAAGTATTAACGCCCTGCGTGTTCAATATAGTAACATCTTTAGAATGCTGTTGGGGCTGCTTCGTTACTTCTTCTTGATTCAGAAATGTTCGCGAATACGTTCACTGACCACTTTGCGCGGTGATTATGCGGAAGGAAGCAGATCGGTTGAACCATGAGCAAAGTAAGCAGTAGTCGCAACGGCATTCTGAAAACAATGTCAGAGAGCTGAAAACAATCCGAACGCGGTCTGGTTGGTATATCACTACTACGGTTTTTACACAATCTCAAATATTGAATCATGGTAAATATCCGTTCTAAATGATTTCCATGTTAATAACCATGATAGTTTCAAAAGTTTTTTTATTTATAAAGTTGTTTATGTGTATGACGTCGATGTGTGGCCTACTGTATATTTATCTATTTTATATTTAGGTACTTTAGAATGTACATTTTGAGTATTGTGTATTTTAAGAGTAGTTGTTAAGTATTTTACGTTTTGTACATTTAGCTGATGTACATTTTGCGTATTGCTCAATGTGCTTTTTTCACATTATGCTTACTGTTCATTTAGCGTATTGCACATTCTGCCTGTAGAAACTACATTGTGCTTGTTGTTCTCATTTTGCGTATTGTACATTATCAGCCGGAGGTTAAAATTTGACTTTTCTAAGTGCTTTTTTGTAAGCCTAAAGAAATAAAGTTATTGACTTTTGACTTTTAACATGACACCTAAGTCTACGAGTCGCTGCATGTCTCACACACATCAGCAAACGTCTCAGGGCACTGATTGATGGACTCAGTAGAACCATATCATGTGTGTATCTGATATTAAACCCATTATAGCCAATAAGCTGAACATGCAATATCCGATACAGCGGCCGGACAGTGGACAGGCCATTTCAAAACATAATGGGTTAGCAAGCTTACCAGGATCGATAGCTACGCTTGGCACAATCAGTAATGGCATGTTTGGATGGACAATATCTGTACGTACAGTCAGCTGCTCAGATATGTATACACTTTCCAGTTTTCACTTTTATTTTACTCGGAACTTATCATATAAGTCTACGCACACATTTTTCATACTAAGTAGTCATCATCGTTCTTGTCAGAATACGATATATAAATTATCACGCAACTATACACTTACTATTCAGTCAAATTTCAAAACATGTGAGTGTATACATATTTTCGCAGCTGACTGTACATTGTTGTAAGTGTGGGCAAGTTGTATTAATTAGGAACTCAGGGGTGCACCTTCATAGGTGGTGTACATCATCATCATCATCATCATCAGCCTATAGTATAGTAGTGTAGCGTGGACAAGACTTGTCCACGCTAGTTATTTATGTTAAGTAACTTAGGGGTGCACCTTCACTACTGGTGTATCATACAAATCATCACATCACGTAATCACATCATCACATCACACCACATCACATCATATCACACTAGTATCATAAATGTTTTCACATTTATTCATAGGTGGTGTACATCATCATCATCATCAGCCTATAGTAGTAGTGTAGCGTGGACAAGACTTGTCCACACTAGTTATTTATGTTAAGTAACTTAGGGGTGCACCTTCACTACTGGTGTATCATACAAATCATCACATCACGTAATCACATCATCACATCACACCACATCACACCATATCACACTAGTATCATAAATGTTTTCACATTTATGATACTAGTGTGATATGATGTTTGGATGTTTCGATATTTAGATTTTTGAGCAAGCGAAAAAAGGTAGGTAGCTTACTAAAAGATTTGATCTAGAAAACAAATTTGCACTACCAAGCGACACGCTTTGAGCCACAAAAATACAAACATTATTTATTTTACGACCTCTGTGGCGCGGTGGGCAAAGGTCCGCCTGCGACGCAGGAGGTTGCGAGTTCGATTCCCGCCTTGGGACAAATATTCGTACGATCTGCAGGTATTTGTTCCGGGTGTTCTGGTCGTTTTCTATGTATAATAAAAAATATCTATCTATGTAATGTATTGTATTATGTATATCAGTTATCTAGTACCCATAACACAAGCTCTGCTTAGCTTGGGGCTAGATAATGCTGTGTGAATTGTCCAGCATTATTTATATTTATTTATTTTATAGTTCGATCACCAACTTTTAGTGTGAAAGGAAGGAATTTGGTCGAATTAATCCTTCCTTCAATTTGTATTAGAATTAGAACGCTCCTTACAACTTTGATGAGCCGTAATAGCAAGGTACATAAATTATTCCTCCATCAACTTTGATCCATGCTCATAATTTGGGAATTAATAAGGTTCATGAATAGATGATTGAGATCTGACTGTTTGAGTTACAAGTCACTGGGGCATAAAAGTTTGAAGGAATCAATTTATGATTTGAAAGAGATAAACGCTGGAACAACGCGATCTCTGGTATGGCTTCTTCCACAAGTGGACAAAAAATTGAAGCGAATAAAATCAATAACATTTTCTTTCTTATTTGATAATAATAACTATTTATAAAACTGTTTATGTATAAAATTTGACTTGTCTAAGTGCTTATTTTGTAAGCCTAAAGAAATAAAGTTATTGAATTTTGATTTTTTATCACTTTTTTATCACAGTAAAAATGTATCTAAAGATATCGAGTTTATACGAGTTTATGAATGCACATTCTATGCTGCGTGGCAGCGGCGTTGGATTAATGCACACAGAGCTTAACGCTGTCATGACTATAGGTGGTCAACACGGTCATCAACGTTTTAGGTCTTCCAAAAATAAAAAAATCCGTCCCATTTGATCGCGCGCTGATATCACAAAAAATCCGCTTTTGGGCCTGCTTTCTACGAAATATACAGCCTTCGTGGTAATATCATAAGTTCACTGACCAAACAAAATTACAACAGCTTAAAAGTTTCATCTAATAGAGCTTTGTGAACCTAAAACCATAATGTGCTGTCTAATGTAGCAAATAGCTAACATTAATAACAGAAGTGTAGTACAAACATACTTCAACTCGTTAGCCGGGCCATAACACTCTAACAAGAGAAATGAGCCGAAATAAAATAGTTACAATGGTAAGTGCATGCATTATGCTCCATTTGTTAAGGCCAGGTATTCCTGCAGCGTCGCGTCATCGTCGCGTCGTCTGTAAGGCTGTGTCCTACGTGGGCGAATCAACGCGAACGCGAAGCGGCGCGGCACGGCGCGAAAACAACAAACATTCGAAACCTATTGAAGTGGCCTACGTGACCAAACGCACGTGGGGTGCGGTGCGGAGCGGCGCGAAATGAAGCGAACGCGATCAGTTGGCTTGATATTTTCGCGCGAAGTGGACGCGTCGGCCATATTTTTTTCAAGCAAAAATTGTAATGTCGGAAGTAGAACATCTTATTATTGCTATCCAAGAACGTCCTACATTATGGGACAAAAGGAATAAAAGTTACCACAACCGTTTATTATTATTATTAGTTCCACTTCTCTGCTTTATACACTTCTTCAATATCTCATATTTAAGATATGAATTTTCCAACAACATTAGCTTCCGTCCGTCCATGGCAAATGATTAATGCTAACTGAACTGAACGGCGGCGGAGGGCGCGGAGGGGACGGTTCGCGCGCACGTAGGACAGAGTAGCCGCATCGCTCCGCACCGCATTAAATTCGCATCGGATCGTTTCGCAATCGCGTTCGCGTTGATTCGCCCACGTAGGACACGGCGTTAGCGACAGAGCGCGTCTGCCAAGCCGCCCCGCCCGCCGCGCCGCACCGCCGCCGCCCCGCCGCGCGCCGCCGCGCTCGGCGCTCGTGCATTTTGTAGGTTTGTTAAACATAGTGATTAAAAAAATTACTTTATCATGTCAAACTCGGCAAATTTGTTGACAAATACTAAGGGTCTTTAATCGTGTACAAAAAAATATCGGTTCTTCAGTCATAATAAGACACGTTACAAAAAGGGGTGTTTTTTTTTTCTTTCCAGTGAGGTTTATTTGTTCTTGTAACTGAATGTAACTTTAATGAAACTAAAGCAATATATTATATTTTTTTTTCAGATCTTTAAACCGCCATTTTCTAAGACTCAGATGATGTTAAAAATCACAAAAGCGCGGCCTCTGCTGGAATACCTAGCCTTAAAACTGTTGACCACGCTCTTGGATAATGCCAACTTAAAAATTATAAGAACATTTTGCACTCAGCCTTCATAATCATAACATTAACGCAAATGAAGACAAATAAAAAAATTCACTGGACATTTTCTAGAGACAGAGTCCTCCAAAATCAAGACCCCGTGCAATGCACCAAGGGTGTACTCGTAGGAAATTGCAGTAACTGAATGTTGGTAGATTTTGTATTTGTTGCGTGTCTTTTCCATAATCTTTCCGTATTATCATTCCCAAGTCTGGTGCTACGGGGCGGTAACAGAAAATACCTACTTATACTAGTGTAGGTCAGTACCTAGGTACACTAGTAAAAGTAAGTATTTTCTGAGAATTATACAGTTATAATTCTTGTATTTTGTATGTGTGTGTCTGAAGTTGCAAATAAAGTAATTATTATCTATCATGGAATATACAAAGATCTAACAAAACTCCTAATAGAGTCCACAGGTGATCGGAATGCTGGTTTTTATTTCGGTCGACGAATCAGCATTGCCATTCAACGTGGCAATGCTGCCAGCATTCTGGGCATATTGCCTTCTGGTGACGGCTTAGATTTTTTGAAAATAGATTTAAGTGTAAATATTAGTTGTAATGATTATTGTAATAAAATCTTTATCTATCTATCATGTTTGCATAGTGTTCAAAAACTTTTCTGTAGATTTGTACTAAGTGTTATTCCAGTTCCCCCCCTCTTAAAAATTCCCCCTTAGTGCGGAACACTGGACTGGAGCATGGTGCTGCTCCTCCCTTAGTGAGGTCCTTTCTTCAAAATCCAAATTCATTAATAATTTCTTTGTCCGCAGGAAGAAATCAAACCTGTATCTCTATTTATTGAGCTATAGAGCGGCCGTCATCACCACAAAACGATGTCTAATTTATTTTAATTAAAACAAACTTACCAAAAGTTTTGTTTAGTTTTTACTTAACGCAAAATTAAAGTGTATTTCGCTGTTGGAACCTGGTAAATGTCATTGTTTTGAACACTTCAGCTGGGTTGTTTACTTTTTAATTAAAATTTTGTGGGTAGACGGGTAGAGCTATGTTCCATTACATTTACAATGTTAATGGTGAGGTCCCATCCAATTTCTACTAGAACAATATACAGGGTTATTGGTAAATTAGTAACACTACGTGAACTGCAGGTTCTGCCCATCATCACAAACACGTTTATAAAGACGCCGGTCGTGATTCACAAACTTGGTATTCATAATAGGTAAAACATTCAATAATCGTTCGTTACAGAGGTTTTAGACAAACATGTTTATTCATGTAGTATCAGAGGTGTTTTTTTTTAAGAATTTCGACCCAGCAGCGGCGTCTTCACGAACGTGTTTGTGATGATGGATACGACCTGCAGTTCACGTAGTGTTACTTATTTACCAATAACCCTGTATATACACATAAATTATTCCGAAACCTATGTACCAAGTTTTCGATACCCCGAATACGAGATAGATTTTTATTTTGTAAGGACCAAATCCATTGACTATAACTAAAAGTAACTACGTACTAAACAAAAGTTTCGTAATTTGTGTGATGTGTTACTAAGAATCCTGATAGGATAGTTTTGAGTAGGAATCCCAGGACCCGTTTATAAAAAAATAAAACAGTTTTGCAGTGTGTGGAAAAGTATATACTTAATGCACTACCTAAACCAATAAAAAGTCTTCCATTGGCAAAATTTAACGAAGAGTAAAAAATAAAAAAAAATATTATAATATAAATGAATGAATACGCTGACATTGTTAGACTGGTGTAATAAATAAGTTAATAATCAACTGTAAGTAAAATTTAGTGATTTGTTTAGTGTAGAAATATTGTAAAGGGAAGCAACCTTTAAAGTTGGAAAATGTGTACGAAACCCTATTATTTATAAGAACCATTTTGTAAACCACATTTTTGCAAATAAAGAAACAAGCTACCCTGTATATACTCTTACACACAGGGTGTTCGAAATGATGTAGGGGTTGCAGGAGCTGATCAAGGGGTACCAATGTGAATTTTAAACCACATTTGCCATAGTAACAAGTGTCATGGTTTTTAAGTTATAAAAAAATTTGCGTTGCTTATACTGCTAAGATAACTTTAAAAACTAGTTAGGCTTATGATGTTTTGTTGGTTATTTTATTACTGACACATGACTGTAGAGACTTAAGTCAACACAGTCAGCGTGCCACATGACTGTAGTGACTTAAGTCACTACGGTCATGTGGCCCCATGACTGTAGTGACTTAAGTCACTACAGTCATGGGGCACGCTACATTTAGCCACCACATTTGTGTGGTGCCCGTGTAATGGACGTTATTAGAGTTTATCACTGTTTTTTTTAAGCAAAACAATGCAATCTGTACGTTTACACTTAGGCAACTAAAATTTTACTTCACAAGTAAGATATTATATTCAAACAGTGAATTACTTTGATATAATTATGTTGAACCATTGAGTACCCGCCCTACGGCCCTTGTTGTTTCGCTCTCTGTTGATTTCATCCTCAAGGACGCTACAGGTCTTAAGGGGTTTTTTACCTTAGAGTGATAACTGAAGGTATGGACCCTTTTTACCCGACTACCAACAGGGGAGGGTTATGAGGTTAGCACCCTATGTTTGTATGTATGTGGCCGATTTCTTTGTTCCCACGTAGCGCTGAAACTACTGGTTCGATTTCAACAAATTATGTATCGATTGATTCGTCTCAATACCCCGATGGTTATAGGTTATAGGATTTAGGACTCCGACCCCGAATAAGCCTTCAAAACGCGTATTAAAGTTTAGGTAGCCGCAGGCTGCAGGCCCCATAGAGAAAAATTACAATACCTACGACCTATTTTCATTTTCAACTCTGTGCCTATCAAATATGACCGATACGTCATTCTATTTTGGCAATGTAAATGTTTCAAACTTTTATTATAACTTTCACGTAGTCGGGTTGTAGTTTTTAACTTTATCTTGTTTAAAGTAAGATTTTGTCCCGGAATTTTCCTGACTAAAACCACTGGAATTGGGTTGCCGTTGCCTCCTACTATTGGTTTCAAAAACGAAACCTAGAGCATGTACCTGATACGAGATTTTTACCTGCCACGTTTTTTTCGGCGTTTATTCGGCGACTGATTTCTTTGCCGACCGTTCGTTATTTTACCGCGACAATTTCGCCACCGCAGTGAGCGTACGCGATGGATGAACCTTCAATAATAGGTCCTAAAATTTGTCACTTGAATATTCTCATATGGTCCTTTGTGTCCACGGTTCAAAATAATGCAACAAACAAACAAAAGAAAATGATGAAAATGTTACAGTGCGTAATATAATTAATAATAAATAATCAATAATAATATAATAATATAATTAATAATCTTTTAATAGCCTTCTGTTTCCATTTTCTTTATTGTTATATTTGTTGTATGTGCTGCTGGTTTTCCTTTCATAAATAAATAAATATACATTTATGGCAATTTATTTCTGTATATACTTTCGTAGAGCCTTCGTAGACGTACTTTGTAGCGTAGAGGGTCTACGATATTATTGAAAGCCAAGCGTAGGTCACCATTATAGCATTATCTCTGGTTGCATTATAATAAGTAGATAAGGAATAGTGATACACGCATATAATATATATATATATATATATAGCCGTTCTTGACTTGATAAATAGTGTTACTACCTAACACGACTTTGTTAAATATTAAGAAATAACATTTTGTATGTAAAAAAGGGTCCAATGATCCTCTGACTCACCTACGTGTATTCTTACATTATTATTCTGTAACATTATACCTGTATCACGTAGCTGTATTTTGATTGTAGCTATCACAGGTGAAAGTATTTCAACTTTATTGTAATACACAGTTTTGATATTTCAAAAGATTCATATTTAATTTTTGAATAAATTTCTTGAGTAACGCTGGTTTATCTGAAAATAAAACAAGAAAAAAACATTTGTAAAATATTTCAATACAATATCTAATCCATCAATGGATTAATCCAGTGAATAAGAGTGGAAGTGGAAGAATAGAAAATAGATAAATAAAAAAAATGCTGGACTATTCACACGGCATTATCTAATTATATTTATTATATAAATCCCACCCCAAGCTAAGCAGTGCTTGTGTTATGGGTATTGATATACATAATATAATACAATACTTACATAGATAGAATAGATATTTTTTACTATACATTTAGTAAAAAAATACCACACCCTTCACTTTGCAGATCGTACAAACATTTGTCCCGAGGCGGGACTCGAACCCGCAACTTCCTGCGTCGCAGTTCCTTCGCTCACCGCACCTCAGTTTTTCTTTAATTTTACTACTCCTCGGATGAAGGGTACCCAGCTGACCTACGTCACGGAACCGCTACAGTCAACAGTGTAATAATGAGTCGGGTTCAAGTACAGAATTTTATATTTATGTACAAAAATCTCTTATGTCGGAAAAAAGGTAAAGTACCCGCAGGAAAATCCCATGTGTGCTTTTTTTTCTTGGGGATTTTTCTTGTGTTGATACAGGGATTCATTGTGCATTTTCATTGACTGAAAAAATTTAATGAGGTGACTTGCTTCCACAGCTAATAGGCTATTTGACTACAATAAAAATAAGTTTCAAATTGTTTTCATCCTAGTCAGTGACAACGTAACAAACGTAATCAGGTGATATTTATTAAAAATAGGCCATTAAAAAAACGGGATTTAAGGGGAATATTGCACATTTTTTGATACATGATCACGTGATTAAAAACGCTATGTGTTTGGTTGGATCGCAAGTGACGTCACACATTTACAAATTACAGTGTCAATGAGTTCTTCTTGTTAGGTGTGGTGTGGCGGGGTGACGTCATAGCTAAGAACACGGTAGCCATGACAGAGATTATCGTTTTGGCGCGGCATTATTTTACTCATACTTTAAAATTAGTTTTCATAACTAGTACGAAGTGCCTTGAAGAAATATTAATTACACTTTGCATTATTTTTATCAAACAATACGTTAGAATTATTTCCCAGTAGTAGTCAAGTAGCCCATTCCATTGTTATCAAGGGATTTGATGTACTTTTTTTTTATTTGCTTTTGGTGGCTTTCTTATCACTACGGCCATGATAGGCCTATTGTGATATAAAATGGTTTGATGTACTTACCTATTTAAATAGGATACCTGGTTCTGACTGAAAATCAGCGTTGTTATCGTCCGAGGACGATAACGACAATAAGCCGAGGCAGGACCTGATTAGCCGCGCAATGGTACATTCGATTTTACCAGCGAATCTCTAATCAACTCTCTTTATCTCCAATCAACTACTGCTGTCCTGGTACTTCAACAATTCTACTTCTTCAAATTTTGTCCTAAATAATAGGCAAAAACTTTATTAAACTTTTTTTTGCTATGCGCTCATCAGCGGATGCAGCGGTGGACTAATATAGGCCGATGATGACGATGAAGCAAAAATTTTATTTTTGGATTTGCATCCCTTTGCCTTTTCCCGCTCCTGTGAACGCGAAATCCTATGCCTTTTCTCAAAAAAATGAGGTAGTAAAGGATTATGAGTTAGTTAGTTAGTTTATGAGTTAGCCCATAATTCGCTACGCAATGTACGCATGTGTCTTAAACCAGCATCGGCAACAGAACATCAGCTAAACCTATCTTATTCATATATTATTTATATGTATATATATATAATATATTTATCTTATATTCGCTAGAATTCTGCATTTCAATGATAATTCCCTCGGCAGTCAGTGCACCATCTGGCTACATTTGGCAGCATATCAAAGTGTAGCAACGCAATGCATTCTCGCTTTCAAAATATCCGGGCTTTTAGCTTTGAAATAAATAGCTTACGTTAGTGCTTCTATTAATTTATTTGTTGATTGCGTTTAGCGGTACCGAGTTAACAAAATGTTAAACTAGTTTATTTTATCGTTTGGCTGTCCGCTTCCTATTCGACGACAGGTCTTGGTAATTAATTATTTCTTTACTAGCCTAATGCTTTATGGATGTCGCCGCCAGATCGTAGAATCAGCCCGTTTGTGTAATGGCCAGGCTGATTAAAAAACGGTGCGGGCGCAATTCAATTAATTGCCTATGCCATTTATTGAACTATCAATGTTTGACAATCTGTCTAAACATCACTTAGTCATCTCGTAATGTATGACCTAATTGTTTATTACACTCTTAATTACAATCCATTGATAAAGAAAATACAATAATAATTACAACTAATATTTACACTTAAATCTATTTTCTAAAAATCTAAGCCGTCACCAGAAGGCAAAGTGCCCAGAATGCTGGCAGCATTGCCACGTTGAATGGCAATGCTAATTCGTTGACCGAAATAAAAGCCAGCATTCCGATCACCTGTGGACTCTATTAGGAATTTTAATTTTTTTTATTTTTTATTTTTTGTGTTTTTCATCTCGTCGAATTAAATAAATTCGGTATTCCCAACAAACCAGCGCGGCAGCGTAAGTTTTAGCCATTCTACAAATTGGCTGATTTTAGGGTCATATAGAACGATGTTTTACTTTATCGAAATATATTACCTAGGTCTACTTACTTTACTACTTAAGAGTAGGACTGTTGGGAGTTTTGTTTTACTGGTAAGTCTACTGAGTACAAAGTTCCCAGTGGTCTTACTAGTAAGTCTGTTAGGAAAAAAAATCCCAGTAGTTCAACTGGTAAGACTACTCAGTAAGACCACTGGGAATGATGGGATTTGACGATATAAAGTTCCTTTAGTTCCACGATTCATAACTACCATTGGTGGTATAGCCTTGGTTGTGATCGTCAATGAATTATTTCTGAGTGTACCAGCTGTAAGTTAAATTTTCCGAGTCGAGGTAGCAAATGTTATCAGCAACTTTTGAATGATCTTTCGTAGACATCTGGATGATTGTGATGCTGCCGATGATGTTAAGCCACGTATTCCCATAATGAGAGACCGAAAAAGGCTTTCCAGGGGCTTTTGTTTACGGCATTTTCCGAGTGTCAGTACATGGGAGCTATCAAGCGCTTCGGCGAACCGTTATAAATCACACACCACAGATAATGTTTACTCAGCTGAAGAAACGTTTCACTGAAGAGACTTGCCGTTCAGCTCTAGACAGAAAAAGTATAACAGTAAAAGACGCGCTTTTGTAATTTTTAAAATCATCTGTGACTTAGAAAATAGTAAATTAAATAAGTTCTCCAGAAATTTCCATTTCGACGGGACTCGAACCCGCTCCCCACCCTGCTCCCTCAGTACAGGTGTTCTTTAATTAACTTAGGCACGAAATCAAGTACATAAATCTCTTTTAATTTCTTAGAGATTAATTCACAGTGCGAACGGTTTTGATCCGTCATACAATGACAACTTATAATGACGGTTGTGTTATGTTGTGGCTCATTTGAGTGGTTGGTGTTTACATCTCCCGCTCGTCGTAAAATATCACGTAGGTCTGAACAGGCATTAACGCATTCACTGCTCAGCGTCAGCGGTAGACCCGCGGGGCGGCGTGCCACCGCAACAAGGAGCCTGAGATCGACATCGGCGTCTGGGTTCATGACGTGTGTTACACGGCACCACCCATAGAAGAAGAAAGCTTAGAATAATAGAAGACACAAACGAGGTGTCGCCGAAAAATTGCGACAGATTTGTCTTAATTTCCTATTCGTTCGTCGCTTGTGTGCGTGAAAGCACTGAAGTTATATTATGCTTATCAACTCACACATAGATTTGTTTTGGCTACGAAATCAAGAAAAAAGTTTAGTGACACTATCCCTCTGCTGTACAGCAGTGTGTTTTTCCTCAATGGTACCACCTGTACCTGGTCGATAAACCTCAGTGTCGCACCTAAAAATTCTGCTTTACATTCATAATAAGAACGGTCAAAGAGTGGAATGAGCTTCGAGCGTCTGTTTTCCCGCACGAGTACAATCTTGGAGTCTTCAAATCCAGGGTGAATAAGTTCTTTCTGGGAAAGCGTGCTCCATCTTCGGTCTCATCATCGCTTATTCAAGTGAGATGGCGGCCAAACGCATGACCATCACCGATAAAAATAAAACCAGCCAAGTGCGAGTCAGACTCGCGCACGAAGGGTTCCGTACCATTATCGATAAAAACGGCAAAAAAAATTACGTTTGTTGTATGGGAGCCCCCTAAACATTTATTTTATTCTGTTTTTTAGTATTTGTTGTTATAGCGACCACAGAAATACATCATCTGTGAAAATTTCAACTGTCTAACTATCACGGTTCATGAGATACAACAGCCTGGTGACAGACGGACAGACGTACAGCGAAGTCTTAGTAATAGGGTCCCGTTTTTACCCTTTGGGTACGGAACCTTAAAACGGTCTAACCGAAAACTGTTATTGTTGTTTGTCTGAAAAATCTTTTCATAACTTTTGTCTTACTTACGTTAGTGTGATTTGTGACACAGCCTCCCCAAAAAACTGTCCTGAAGAGAGCGCTGTTATAATTTACGAGGTTCTACTAATGGCAAAGGGCTTTATTGTCACACACCACAGATAATGTTTACTCAGCTGAAGAATCGTTTCACTGAAGAGACTTGCCGTTCAGCTCTAGACAGAACAAGATAAAGTTAAAGACTACAACCCGACTACGTGAAAGTTATAAAAGTTTGAAACATTTACATTGACAAAATAGAATGACGTATCGGTCATATTTGATAGGCATAGAGTTGAAAAATGAAAATAGGTCGTAGGTATTGTAATTTTTCTCTATGGGGCCTGCAGCTTGCGAGCGAAGAGAGCGCTGTTATAATTTACGAGGTTCTACTAATGGCGAAGGGCTTTATTGCCTAACCCATCATAAAGTTGCAGGTGCCGAGTCTGTTATTCGCGAAATTGGGGTGTGATTAACATATTAATACTGTAGAGGCGACAGTTTGAATATGAATGTGAGGAGTTATCAGATACTAACTAGATTAGCGAAGACACTTACGCATTTACCTTTATACCAGCTAACTTCGATGTGAAATGTTTGTAAAAAAAACCTAATTAAAAATAAAACTACTACTTACTTGTAAAGACAAATGTCAGCTCAGTCTGCCTGTGACCATGGAAGCTGAAAAGCCTCCGAAACGTCAGGTTATAAACAAAATATAAAATATACGCGATCAATCCGGTAAAAACAGTGTTTTATTAAAAATAAAAGTTAATATACACGTTTGGGGTTGAGCTTCACAACTTTCACATTATAATTGTTACCAATATATACTGATGGTAAGATTATCATACCAACTAGAAATGTAAATTGCGTTCAAAAATATAGGCAACAAAGTGAATTTTAGTTGAAGTATGAGCAGGTTGTTTACAAGCATTTCACATCGAGTTTGACTGGAGCATACCTACATACCTATGTTTTAGTTTATAAGTACGTAAGAACCGTGTGCGGTAGTATATATATAGCAGTTAAATAAAACAAATTAACGTTCATTTATAGGAATTTATCCCGTATTATAAGTTTTTTAATTAAACTCTAGAGGTACCTATAGCGCTAAAAAACGAAAAAAAAAACAGTCGTTAAATGCCTTAAAAAAGCTTTTAAATTTTACATTTTCATGTTTCGCGCGTGATTTGAAGTTACTTTTTAGTTTACAAACTCAGCCGTATGACGTAATAATATGCGCCTACTATTTCATTCTGTTAAAAAACAGATTAAACCAAGATCCGTCAAGTGCGAGTGTAACTGTGCAAAGCGGGAAAAAACTACAAGGATAAAAAACTCGAATTCCATAAAATTCAAAAAATGTTCTTTGTTCCAAAAAAAACATGAAAAAGCACGGTTTTGCACATAATTTGGTCGAGATTTTAGGAACCTTCGTCTTTGAAATGACATATTTTTTGATTCGTAGTTTATTAGTAATTATTTTCTTTTTAGTTTCTTCATAAATTGTGTAGTTATCTTGTAACTAAGCAAAAACTTGATTTTTGCGCTTACGCCGTTTTAAAACCGTTTGCTCTTTCCCGCTCCTATGAACGCGATATCCTATGTTTATCCTATTCACAAAATGGCGCGGTATGTGCCTCTGTGTAGATAGCCATCTACTACACTGTAAATTATACCTACGGGTACATTGACTTAGATTGGCCGTAGCTATAAAACCTCTCAATACCTCGGAGGTATACCGCGCCCGTAACGACATCGTAAACTGAAGTCGATACAATGTACCAAACGGAAGGTAATAAACTGATATAGCTTTACAAATGTTGTATTCATGAAATGTTTTAATGGTTTAATCTGTGAACTGTGAATGGTTTCTGTAAGTCGTAACGGTATGGAAAATGGTTCCAATCAGCAATAACTTTTTTTTTGTAGTCTATAGACCTTCGTTTGACCACAATCTCACCTGATGGAAAGTAAAGATGTGGCCGACGATGTAGCAGATACCTAAGATATATAAGATCGGAATGCTGGCTTTTATTTCGGTCAACGAATTAGCATTGCCATTCAACGTGGCAATGCTGCCAGCATTCTGGGCACTTTGCCTTCTGGTGACGGCTTAGATTTTTAGAAAATAGATTTAAGTGTAAATACTAGTTGTAATTATTATGAGCCAATTAAAAAAGAATTATATGTAAGTACCTAGAAAGTTATTATTCCAACTGTAAAAAGGCAATGACAAAATAATAACATTCATTTTCTAGAAACCAAGGGGTGTTTGGTAAACTCGAAGTTAATTGGAGCTCAGCATAGTAATTAAGATTATTTCCATGAAAAGAAGATACCTATTCACTCTTGTCTTGAAGAGACTCAGGTTGTAATTGACCGGAAAAACAGCAGCAGGGAACGTGTTCCAGGCCCCCCCAGCAGCGGTACGAATGACGAATGATTAATTTAAACCTATACAGTATAGTTGAGTAAGTGTGTAAACTGAGATTTTGTGACATTAACCCTCCCCTTTTGAAACTGTCATCGTGCAATGTCATTATCATCATCAGCCTATGTTAGTCGCGTAAAGTGCAATTGATCGCGAAAAACAGGACGCAATGGCATCATCATGTATACTATGTAATTTTTTACTGACTTCGAAAATAGGAGAATGTTCTATGTTCAACGAAAATACATAAAAAACATACACAGCCATGTATGTTTTTTATGTATTTTCGTTTATTTATCCATCAATATGATTTATTGATTATTATTTCGCTTTTGTATCGAGAATGATCCCGAGGTGGTTCCATAAATTTTATTCCCGATAATAATAATAAAATAATAATAATAATTTCATTTATTTTACCCAAAACAAGAAAAGCAAGAACAAAAGAAAAACAAGTAGGTACGGGAGACTGTAAAAAAGTGAACACAATAACAATTAAGGCTAAAACTAACATTACTAATGTTATACTCGATAGATTAGTATTTGTCTCGCAGAACTAAAAAAATAGTGTAAAACTAGTAGTAATGAAATATGTTCCCAAAAATTTCCGGTTTCGGCGGGACTCGAACCCGCGTCCCACCCTCAGTACGGGTGTGCTCTAACCAACTAAGCCACGAAACCCTTAGTCGGTTCAACCGAAAACCTTTGGGACCTCTTACGGACTATAGCGAATATAGCGTAAGCACTTTAACAAAAAAAACCTTAGAAACTAAAAGAAAACGTAGTAGTTAAAAAAATCCATTTATGTTAAAATGGGATGCAGCGTCGTGAATCGCGGCAGCGGAACTTGGACGTTTGAAAGATGATGTTTAGGCTGTGCTGGACGTGTGAGTGGCTAATGAGATCGGGCCTTTACACACAAAACACTGTCAGCCGCCTACACTATAATTGCTTACACTGAAATAATGCATTAACCTGCTGTGTCGGCGAGTTCGGTGTGTAAAGTCCATTGGGTTGAATCTGGATTTTAGTTTTTACATTCATACCCACTTTGAGGGCAGTGAGTTAATAAATAAGTAATGCTGGACAATTCACACAGCATTATCTAGCCCCAAGCTAAGCAGAGCTTGTGTTATATGTTCTGTAAATAATCCAAAATAAAATCCAAGTTATTTTTTTTTTGAAACTATAAGTGGAAACTGTTGTAAGCTTCATTTGTTCTAGTCTATGAATCTATTGTTACTTAAACATAAGCTTTTTGTTTCCCAAATAAATAAAAATAAAATAAATAAAATTCAGAGTCTAATTAGAAATTTTCTTTTGTAAAACTGAATAACTTAAACCTGTTTGGGTTCATTACTTACGGCACGATTTTCTATAATTAATGGATAATTCAAGCTCGGCGCTTCAGAGAGAAGCAATTTATTTGAAAAATAACCCGCGCAGGTGAACGCGATGTATCTCCGGAGGTGTGGATTGTACAAAGGTGTGGAAAAGTGTTAACAAATATCGCGATAGTCGCGCGCGATCAGAATTGGACTGAATCTAGTCGGAATCTAGTCATAGTGAGTAAGATATAAAACGTAATTTTTCAAATCAACAAAAATGCGTTCGAGTCTTCAATTTATTTTTTGGCCAACTAGAACCTGGGTCTTTTAAAGACAATATTGAATAGGTGTCTTCTTGATCTTCGTCGGCCATATCGTCATCACAATGACGATTAAGGTCAAACTAAGGTAAGAAATTTTCGTATTTTATAAAACCTTTAAGAAGCGTCAGAGTAAACTAAAGACTTAAGTTTACTCCTTATTCCTCTGAGAAAGGGACAGAGACCAGAAAACCAGTAAAATAAGTGCGAGAATTGTAAAATACTATGACACGGAGCATCGTAAAGAAAATACGTAAATTGTACATCGGGAACGGAAAAAGGACAAACCTATAAATAAAATTAACTATGCTAAATTGGACAAAACCACTAAAAGGTCTGTAAAATACAACTGGACAAAAACCAAACAAACCACTTGAATAAACCTCTGTAAGAAGAAAAGTAACTTTATTAATCTGATTTTTAAATTACCTACTAACGATGCTAAGCTCCCTTTTGTTCGCGTAAGACCTAAGTTTTCTTTCATTAGAGTTTTTCTTCTAGAAAGTACGCTACCGCAAGCGGTTTTTGCTTTTAACACTTTTGTATTTTGTTTGTCATTGTACTCCGCGCTACCGAGTTGTTTTGCTGCAGAAATCGTTGGATATTTTTCAAGTCGTCGGGCTCAGAATGTAAGATGCAAGTATTGCTTGGCAATAAATAACGACAAAGGTGTCGGTAAAATCATTAATAACGCAGTTATTGTAACTGAAAAGAGTTAAAATAACTTTTAAGTTACTTTTAATGCCTATCTAATCCGTAACTTAAAAAATACGGGATCTAATGACATTCCGTAATTTTTATCGTACACCTGCAAAATAGTAGGAACGCAAATTGAGTTGAGTGGATTTGAGAGACGCAAAGATTCGTTTATAATCCGTTTTTAGGGTTCCGTACCCAAAGCGTAAAAACGGCACCCTATTACTAAGACTTCGCTGTCCATCTGCCCGTCTGTCACCAGGCTGTATGAACCGTGATAGTTAGACGGTTGAAATTTTCACAGATGATGTATTTCTGTTGCCGCTATTACAACAATAAGACTAAAAAAACTAAAAAACAGAATAAAATAAATATTTAAGGGGGCTCCCATACAGCAAATGTGATTTTTTTACCGTTTTTATAGATAATGGTACGGAACCCTACGTGCGCGAGTCCGACTCGCACTTGGTCGGTTTTATTAAGTGCTATTGTAGATTTGGTAAGTGCATTGTGTACCGGTTGAGATATTAGTAAATGGGCAGGTACGTTACTTACCATGCTCATATAATATATTTTTTTTTTGTTATTTCGAACGGCAAAAAAACGGTCCGACATTCTTTTGTCTAATAAGTTCCATTAAATTATGACAACGCATGGTTTATCAGAATAACGTGTCGTCAAGTATTTTCTCTGATAAGATTCCCTTCTTGTAGCAAACATAACGTTGGCTGCTCCTTGGAATAATCAAAACATCTGGAACAAAATATCTGGTACCATTTTCAGCTTTTACACAATATCTTGGAGAAATTTCCACTCGCTATAAGGTTCCCCAAAACAAACAGATGGACTTTAATTCTCACGAAAGTTCCAAAGTTCCGTACAAAGCTGCGAAGTTAGCCGTTTGAACAGAGCCTTCCAATAATTCAGGCAGAAATTAAAACAAAGTTGGGACAGTTTCGAAGATGCTGGCAAACTCTAAGCTTGCTGCAACTTGAAATGCTTTATACTTAGGTGTTGGAAATTTTAAGTTTCTATAAAGGATAGCAGCAGTCAAGGCAGGTAAAAAAATTAAAAGACGAAAGCCAAAATCAATTTTGCGATTACTAAACATTTTAGTTGAAAGTGAAAAGAACAGAGACTCATCGTCATCAGAAAGACGTAAAGAGTACGTGACTCAGGACGAATACATATCGCGTTTGCAACTGCAAGTGGTCAACGGAGATATATAACGATCGGGCATTTATTAGAAATTTTTAGATAGATTTTATTTAATGCTTGAAAAATCCATGTGTTTTTAATGTCATATAACATATAATGTACAACACCCAGACACACTTGGGTTATTCGCAAGTAAAAACTAATTTACTTGCTAAAATTTATACAGGATGGAAAGTTTAAAACATATGAAAGCAATGGGACCACGAGCAATAACTATTTCTCGTGGTCCCATCAATGGGACAAAATAATGGGACCACGAGAAAACACGCTAATTGTTTAGAAAAAAATAATAATCAATTTCGAACACCTTTATAATACACTTTTTATGTTTTGCGGAACAACTAGTAACTTCCTAAGGATAATATTTTATGACCAACTCGAGATTATTTTCTACACAAAAGCAAAAAGAAGTTTCTCTACTTATTTTGCATACCGTACCTGGTCAAGCATGTTGTCTCACTATATATCGTCGTATCCTACGAATAAGGTCACTATTGCAAAACACCAACTTTACAGGAGACGGTTTTTTCTAATTATTTCGAAAAGTTTCTATTAAGCGAGTATGTTTTTTTTTAATAAAACGTTTTATTATATTTTTCGCTAAATTATCATGTAAGTTTCATGAATAAAAAAAAACGTTTTCCCTAGTTTTTGTCGCTTAGCACCTTATTCCGCGTGCAAGTTTCAAATCGATGCTATTCTAAACGCCATTGTGACCCTTTTCCACGAAGATTCGCTACACGAAGTCAAACTAAGAAGGTAACAATCGTCTTTATAACCTTATTCGACGAAATAATAAGGACAATTACAAACTTAAGAGGGTTACATTTTACTTTCCTTCCAGAATTTCGTTTGGTATTTTGATAATTTTCGGGTTCGATTCCCAATTCGGGACAAATCACAACTACTACAGCTGACTTATCAAAGTTCTTTAACTAAATGGCTCAAAATCATTCGAATCGAGTTTTTATGAAACTGTAGGATTGCGGACATACCTACTACGAAAAGTAGTACTTTCGTAAGCTAGGCAAAACTTATTCTAGATTGTTTTTTTTTTAAATAAATTAATGAGACTATACGTTATAATTCCTTTCACATGAAAAAGGTAATTCAGCATAAAACTTTTAAATCGCTTTTGAACCGCTGTTCCGTGATCATGCGCATAAAATTGTCTCGAAATATTGGAAAACTCATAGATTAAATCATGGTAAATAACCCGTTTTAAATGACTAATTCAGTGCAGTGCAAATAAATGTAATGTTTTATTTGCCCTTTTAACATTCGCATTACATTCGCGTACATTGTTGCGAATGCGAATGCGACTATTTATTTTCCACACTGGCATTTAGCTGTGAAGGCCATTTATTGGCTTTTTTGTTGTTAGTTTCTTCTAACCTATTTTGTATTTACATAAAATGTAGGCCTTCCTTAAAAATATTTATTGTAATATTTATTTTGGTATTCTATGTTTTATAAAAAAGATATGTTCATATTGTCCTATTGTATTAAGTATATAATTCATCTAGTACCCATAACACAAGTCTGCTTAGCTTGGGGGTAGATGATGCTGTGTGGATTATTATTATTAATCCATCCTCTCTCGGCTGTAACGCGATGAAAGAACACGTCAATGAGCCTGGAGCCTATTATAGATTAGAGAATACATATGTTTTGGTGTTTTATAGTGTATTTCATAATGGTAAAGTCTCTACATAATTGACCGAGCGAGCGAAGTGAGCGAAGCGTCTCTGCATCAACTACTAGCATAAGTATGGGTGCTGTCAGAATGTACGTAATATTCTACAGGTCGTATTTTACGACCGATCTGGACGAAACGACGTGTACAGATTTTACAATTTTATAGATCTGTTTAGTCGTCGGGGTTTTTTGATGAAAGGCTTGTTTCCTCCAAAAAGGGCAAAAAGAGGGCTACCGAACCTCTCCACTTTAAGACATCTGATTTCGATGATTATTTTTTTAATTTAAAGGTTTTTTTTTTATTTGTTTGTTCTCGTATAAAATGGTAAAGATCTACTGATGATTTTTGCCATGACGAAAAAAATAGCTCTGCAAAATGCAACAATAAGCATTAGAGCATTTACCGTACAGCGCCACCTATTAGAACATCTTTGTAACACTTCGAGAGTAGGACGTACGAACTAAGTAATAGCCCGGCCAAATGTTTCGTCTTCGTATGTTTGCAGATTTACGAGGTTTTATTTCAAAGATAAATTTTTTTTAGTAGACCACAAGCTATTTTATTTCAGAATTCTTAATTTTACTATGGACTAACCTTTCTATTTACTTATGCCGTAGTTTGACTGACAATCAAATAGTCAAATATCCTAATGCTAATACCGGTTCGATTTGTTGTCCTAATTGGTTTTGTTTAGGAAGAAGTTTTAGTTATCGATTTTGTTATTCAACATTTTGTATTATTTTACAGACACTCAGGCGTCTAAATGATATAATTTTTGTAATTAGACAATTAATTGTTGAAAAAAAAGTAAAATAAATAAATAAATACAATAAAGAAATAAATTCAGTTAAATATAAATAAAGTATATTTTCATATAATGTATAAATAAAGTAAATTAATACATATAAATAAATAATATAATCAGATATAAATAAATGATGCTGGACAACTCACACAGCATTATCTAGCCCCAAGCTAAGCAGGGCTTGTATTTTTGGTACAAAATAACTGATATACCTACATAACACAACACATTACAAAGATAGATGTTTTTTGTTATATACAAGCTGTATCATAATATGTGTACTATGCGAAAGGGGGGGAATTTCCACCCCCCCGGGGAACAACTTTTGTTCAACAACTTTTCGAATTTCGATTGGTATCTGTGAAAAAAGCTGCATCAAAGTTTCAACATGGACAGCTTGATTTTTTACGAAGTGACAACCCTAAGGTCAGCTGTTTCTTGCACTTGGGACAATGACCTCAGTATGGTCACAGCTGACTAGCGAGAAAATGTATGTACCTACACTTAATACTTTCCTAACTCTACTTTAGATTTTAAAATTTTCTCAATACTACCCCTAGGTACCTACCTACTAGCATCTTATTATAATTACGCATTTACTAAATCGTCTAGTTATCTCCCGCCATAGCTGAAATCTACGAAGATAAATACCTACCTACCTGCAGAGGTTAGTAGGTACCTATAGGATACCCGGATAGGGTTGTCACTTTATTTAGGCACTAGGAAATTAAAACTTTTTGTATGGGAAACTGAAAATAGGAATTTTTCATAATCTCCCCCCCACAACTGATCACCATTGGGGTCTGAAACCCCCCCCTTCGGCGTAGTACACATATTATAATACACCTTGTATAGAAAACGACCAGAACACCCGGAACCATACCTGCAGATCGTACAAATGTTCCTGCGTCGCAGGCAGACCTTCGCCCGCCACGGCACAGAGGTCGTCTAAGTGCTCGCGAGGTGTACTGTTTATAGAATTACTAGTATAGGTAGGGGACCAGCAAATAATTTTTTTCATTAAAATAATCAGATTTATTTAGTAGGTATTAAAACAGCCTTCTATTCATTCAACACTATTTATAATTATAAACAAAATACTTAATTTGTAGGTAGGTAAGGCAAATTTAATGTGTGTTTAATTTTATACCACTAGTTTTCAAAACATATAACCATACCTATTTTAAATCATGGTTGTATGAGGGAAAGATTTGAAAAATAGTTGATAATTTTTCTGCAAGTAAAAATGACAAAACAAAATGTATTGATAAAAGCAGACACTAATAAATCCATAAAAAATTACATAAAACTGACTCATTTGGTAATTTCTTGGCGTGCAGTTTACATACATACTCTCTATGTATATAATTAGAGATTGTTGTTTATTATTACAAGTTGATCAGGCTGCAAGATCAGTTCCTCTTGTGAAGCTGGACGTGTGTAGCCCATGTCAATTGAAGGCCCAGGGCAAAAGTTTTCTTCATTGCTCTGAAAATAAGTATGTAGGTAATTAATAAAATCAGGTTTTAAACAGAGGCTCTTATATCAATCTAAAAACTAGGTATTCTATTATCTATTCTAATAATCTAATAGATAGATCCATTCATCTATAATAGAGATGTAACGAATACTTGCATTCGCATTGGCGAACATTTGCAAGATTTTCAATACTCGCATTCGTATTCGCAAGAATGCACGCGAATGTAATGCGAATGTATGAGAGCAAATAGAACATTATATTTATAGCTTTTTGCTTTATAGTGCGTTACTCGCACTGGGTAAATCTTCTACGAATTTTTTTTTAATAATATCCCAAAAAATTTCGATTTCAGCAGGATTCGAACCCGCGCCTCACCTTTAGTACAGGTGCGCTCTAACCAACTAAGCAACGAAATCGACACGTGCCTGGTCACGTGCCTGGTGCGTGGTGAAATCGAAAATTTTTGGGATATGATTAAAAAAGTTTTCGTAGAACATTATATTTATTAGTAACTGCACTGAATTATCTTTGTCATTTAAAACGGGATGTTTACTACGAATAAATAATAATAATTTATACCTAAGTTTTCCAATATTTTGACACAATTTCACGGATCAACCACTTTTAATGACCTGTTTTAATAACCATATTTCAACTTTAAATAGGTAAGTACTTACATTTTACTTTTCTTTCCGTGCAGGGACATCTTTCGTAGAGACTAATTTATATACCTTAGTACTTGCCTCGTTTTAGTTTCTCAGTTTACAACGCAAAACTACTCGCCGCGCGCCGCACGCGCGCCTTTTCGCCCGCGGTAAACGAGTACTGTGGAGCGTGTAACCATATTCGGCGGAAAATACCCACGTCGGTTGCGATTCGCACGTGAAAAAAAGTCCCAAAGCTTTTTGTTACCTTTTTCGTCGGGCTAAATGCATCAGTGCAATTGTAACCAAATTTTAAAACCCTAATAACTTTTTTATATTCATTATTTATTTAGTTTTTTCGAAATGATATGATGTAAATGATAATGGAGATTCCAAAAATGCAATAAAAATAAAAGGTCACAGTGGCGACTGTAACCTTATTCGTAGGATACGACGATATATCTCACTAATATTATAAACGTGAAAGTTTAGATGGATGGATGGATGTTTGTTCCTTTATCACGCCAGAACGGCAAAACGGATCTGGATGAAATTTGGCACAGAGATAGATTATAGTCCGGAATAGTACATAGGCTACTTTTTATCCCAGAATTCTCACGACAACGGAAACTCCGCGGGTGAAACCGCAAGGCGCTGCTAGTTTATAATATTAGTGGGATTTTTTTATGTTTTGCGGAATAACTTGTAACTGCTCGAGGATAATATTTTTATGACCAGCTCAAGATTATTTTCTACACAAAAGCAATAAGATGTCTCTACTTATTTTGCATACCGTACCTGGTCAAGCATGTTGTTTCTCATATATTACGGTTGGGATAAGGAAATACTCCTGTATCCGCATTTGGACTCCATTTGGTCCATTCTCATATATTATTTGTTACCTTTTATAGACATGTTTTTCGGCAAATACCTTTATCTTTAATGATTAAAATCGAAGAATTCGGCGAAACTACTTACAAAAATCACACTTACAGCCTAACATAGAACTTCTTTTTAAGTAGATTAAACGAGGCGTATCCTCTTTTCTCACCTTACCGGGGACGATGGCACTTGATTTGTGTCATTTGGCCCGGTAAACACATCACCGGGCCAGTTAAAACTTTTTTTCCCATGTGGCCCGGCGCCGGGCCAAGTCACCGGGCCAGATGGGATACACTCAAAAATAGTAGGGATGAATATAAAAAAACATGTGTGATTATGAACATAATTATTCATTAGATAAATAAATAATTTCCGTGCTTCTCAGTTACCTTGGCTCTACCGTATTATACGCTATGTAATTTCTTAATGACACGATTATTATTTGTAGTTGTTGCTAGTTTCGCCCAAGGCTTCGGCTGGATTTCTATGAAAACGTTTAAAGGTCATTTCAATCCCACGGGAACTGTTTTATGGGATAAAAATCTTATGCGTAGCCTATGCTTGATTCCAAGCATATAGCTACATCTCTGCAAAATTTCAGCACAATCGGTTCAGTCGTTATGGCGTGAAGAAGACATTATGTATGTTACCTCTTCAATGCAAGCATCTAAACATTCAAACTTTCGCATATAATACCAGTGTGATGTGATATAATATTTCAGAGGTCGTCAGATATGAATGGGATAAAGCACAATATACGTACCTAGTTCGTATATTACAAGCCACTACCAAGACAATATAGGTTGCTATAACAAAGGCAGGTGGCGGAAGCAGGCAGCGGCGGAAGTGACGTCACCAAGCCTAGTATAACGTAATATCTACGTTGGGATCATTACATTATTGAGGAGTAATTTTAAACGTTAATTAATTTTCATGTTCAAATTATACTCAAGCTGATATTTACTTGAAAGGTGTCTTGATAACGTAACATTATTTAAAGTAGCTATTAACTTTTTGTTTTCCTACTGAACATAGGCTACTTTTTATCCTGGAATTCCCACGGGAACGGGAACTACGCGGGTGAAACCGCGAGGCGCTGCTAGTATCTATATAAATTTCTACACTTCAGTAAACCAAATAAAGCGTTTGAATAACGAAAAACACTGACTTAAATATAATATATAAATAAATATAAATAATGCTGACAATTCACACAGCATAATCTATTTATTTATTTATTTATTAAAAGGAACACCAACAGTATACATATTTGCTTATAGTTTAATAAATGTTTATATAAAGACAAGTTCTAATAAATGTTTATATAAAGACAAGTTCTAATCTAGCCCCAAGTTAAGCAGAGCTTGTGTTATGGGTACTAGATAACTGATATACTTAATACAATACATTACATAGATAGATATTTTTATTATACATAGAAAACGATCAGAACACCCGGAACAAATACTTGCAGATCGTACAAATATTTGTCCCAAGGCGGGAATCGAACCCGCTACCTCTTGCGTCGCAGGCGGACCTTCGCCCACCGCGCCACAGAGGTCGTCTCTTACCTTTACTTCTGCAAAAAACTTCGAGAATAAACATAAAATATAGATAAAGTTGATAAATAAGGCTAGTTATTCACTAGCCTAATAGGCACCCCATAAAGAGAATGCTTAAAGTATTCAAACTGAGGCAAGCAAAGAAATGTCTGTACCAGGCTTAACTAAACATTAGCGACACAGAGCGAGAACAGTGTTTTTGGTGTTCTGAGATAGAAGAGACACGGAGCCAAAAGGTATAAAGCACAAAGAGTATATACATAAAAAGATACAAGAGTGGCGATAGGCAAAAAGAAGTGAAAAATACGGGACGACCCGTACGTCCCGTATTTTTTACCTTATGAAATCCGATCCGGATCATGACTACATAATTATAATTTAAGGCATTTGAGGAGATGTGAATCCGATAAATTGTCAGAATATTATAAAATTATTTTTAAAAAAGTTGAATTTTACCGTCGCTACCTAAATATGCGAGTTTTCGTTGTAATTTTAGTGTACCCGGGAAAATGATAAAAAAAGTTTATTTTTATGCATTATTTTAAAAGTATCGATAAATTATTTTGACAAAGAGAATTGCCATTGAAATAGTTGAGCTAACTGATGATTGTTGCAAGTAGTAGTTGAGTTGTTGTTTTCCGCCTCTACCCTACAATAGCAAGTCCATAGGTACTCTGCGAGTGAACCCGAGTGAAATTATTAATTAGCCAGCGTCTGTGTGGGGTATCTTTTGCTTTGAGCATTAGTTGTCTTGTCTTTTATTATTAAGGTTGGACCAAACTGTGTCAACACTGTAATTTACAAATAACGTGAACAAGACGTGAATTCGGCTGAACGGATCATAATGAAATTTGGCAGGGAGGTAGACGGCATCCGTGATGGACATAGGCTACCTTTATCGCGTGTGAAGCCGCGTGCAGAAACTAGTGTTAAATAAAGTAAATGAAAACGAACACAGACAAGATGCAGGTGTCTGTCTGTACTTAAAAGAAAGCTGATGAAGATTACTTAAATCCAGCTAAAAGCATGTCTTAGCATGACTTCTTTCTAAAGCCTTGGTCTATTGATCACAACGCTGTACGCTGCGGTATGCGGTACCGGAGACATTACCGTATGAAAAACGTCTATAGTGGTCTTTTCGGACAGCGGTGAGTGGTAAGCGCGGTGAAGTGGGGAGTGGGTACTACGAACAGTGCGGGGCGTCTTGTCTCGTTATAACGCTGCGGTGTGATCATGAAATCATGGATCTAATAGAACGAATTCATAGAACGAAGAACCTTCAGACTCATTGACGAGCAGTACCTAGCAGAAACTAAGGTCCGAAGTCTCGAACACCGCCGCAAGGTCGCTTGTCTCTCGATCTTTTGTAGAATACATTTTGGAGAATGCTCACAGGAACTACGTGACCTGATACCACCATCCCCCTTCCACTCCAGGACAAGCAGACGTACAACGCATTACCACCCATAGTTGGTTATACCATCCACTCGCACTAAGCGGTTTTCCTCCACCTTCATCATTCGTATCGCTGGGGTTTGGGACACGCTCCCAGCTGCAGTTTTTCCGGTCAATTACAACCTGTGCCTCTTCAAGGTAAGAGTGAATAGGTATCTTCTAGACCTTCGTGATACATAGTTGGTCACATCTTCACTTTCCATCAGGTGAGATTGTAGTCAAACGAAGGTCTATTAATTAAAAATAAATGCCCGGTCTTGCACAGACAGTCGACGTTGCGTCGTGACGCTACGTTGTGCCGCATACCGCAGCTTATTGCGTCCCGATCAAGAGACCAAAGCTTAAAACCACTCACACCTAGCTTTACCTATCTCTATCCAATCATCCTCTGAGAGCTAGTAAATGTCAATGCTATTACTTACTACGAGCATTTCTTTAATACTGAATCTTGATAATACCTATTAGTTGAGTCGGGAAAATTGAATTTACAGTTCATGGAATATTTTTTTTTTTCCTTGGAAAAATAATATACTTATAGATTAACTAACTGACCAGCCCGCGATGTCATTCGCGTGGACTTTAGTAATACCCTAGTATTGTTGGTTTCCATGTAAACTATCAATGCCAAAGTTTTACTAAAAATCCTTTACGGTTTTAAATAAATAAATAAATGAAAATAAAATTCCTTTATTTCGGACTACATTGATCCATAATTTGTTAGTAAGTTCGTATGCTAAAATGACCTTATATTATTTACTTTCGTTCGTAAGTTCGTATACTAAAATGACCTTATATTAAAGTTTTTATGAAAAAACCTATAAATCCATCCATGTGTATTTCTAAAAATCCGTTCTTAGCTGCCTACGTCCTAAACGAAACTCCGTGCAAAATGTCAGCTTCGCAGCTCTTGTAGTTTCAGAGATCTCTTGATGAGTCACCCAGTTTTTTCTTTCTTATATATAAATTTACAAAAGAATAAATCGATCCAACTTCCTAACCTAGGTACTACGTTTAATTTTATATACCTATCTACTACCATTTATTTTTCAACACCAGACAAAATAAAAGGGTGTTTTATTTTTATGTTGGCACTTAGGTCGAAGTGGAATCGAAATATTGATGACATGGATGTTTAGAACCATAATAAAGCAATATTATACAGTGGGGCAATGCAGCTGGCGTCTTGGGCACGCTTCCGACTGGTATTGATATAGATCAGTTGAGCTACTTGTAGATTGTTTGCAACAGTCTGCAGTAAGCTCAATTGTTGCAATTGTAAATACTAGTTTTAATTTAATTCTATTATTTGATTGTAATTTTCTTTGTTAATAACGTCTATAGTATTAGAACTATTGAATAATCAAAGTTATACGTATTGAGACCCTAGGTCCGAAACCTGGTGAGTATCTGGCGCAGCACATTATCATTGCGATACAGCGGAGGCATTGCAGCCAGCGTCTTGGGGACGCTTCCGATTGGTATTGATATGGATTAGTTGATTGTTTGCAACAGACCGCAGTTAGCTCAACTTTATGCAGAGGGACAACACTCCTATACAAAGCACTATTAAAGCATATTTCTAGCACATAACCTGACTAAGTTTTGTTTATTTGTTTAACGAACCAAGTCCATTCCTCCACACACTAGAGGTTAACAAAAAGCTTAAACTATTGTCAAATTATAACAAGCGAATGAAAAACCAGCTGTATAATTATAATCCATGCAAAAAACCTTTGGACCCAACAAAAAACGAAATGAATTTTAAACCGCGAAAAGTAAAACCTTTGCGCGTCCTCTTTATTTATTTATAACTTTCACAGGAAAAGCCGTAGACAAAAGTTCGTATAAAATATTCTCCCCAGAAAGTACCTTGAAAAGATACATTGAATCTTAATTAAATATTGAAACAAGATCTTAAATTCCTCTGCGAAATCTTGTATTCAATCTGAATCAAGCTACCGAGACGATAATTTAAATTTTAAATACAAAACCAGGGATAACAGTTCTTTGAACCTTAAAATGAATTTCGGCTTTCATACCGAGACGAAGTGCGCATGTTATGTTAATGGGGCATGTTACACCGTCAATATTATCACGATATCAGGATAATAATGATAGTATAATAGACAGTATCGCAGTATCGCGCTGATAATACCACAGATTATCCAGAAATCTTGAAATCCACGATATGATACACGATAATATTGAAATGTATCGATATTTTTTCTGTCAGTACTAGTTGGTAGATGGTGGACCGACATCAGAGTAGTGACGTTGTTTATAACATTTATAACGAACAAAAAAAATGAGTTGATAGAGTTGACAGGGTGCTATCTTTCTCATTAGAGTAGGCCTATATCCAGCTGTGGACATATTTAGGCTGATGATAACGATTTTTAGGTAAATTTTTACTGTTATCCATGATTATTCTTGTACAAAACTAGAAACACGACTTCAATCTAGTAAATTCAACGACAAACTGATGACCTGAGGATCACGATATTATTGACTGTGTAACACGCCCCGATAAAATAAATAAAAATTAAAAGAGCTCTTTTTTCCGATATACTATGATATTAAGGCTACGAGCACTTTAAGTGCTCGTAGTATTATGATTTTTGTATTATAGTGCGTAAGCCCTCGCTCGGTGTGCATGGAAATTTCTAAGAAATTAAATAAGTCCCAAAAAATTTCGATTTCGGCAGGATTCGAACCTGCGCCCCACCCTCAGTACGGGTGTGCTCTAACCAACCACGAAATCTTAGTCGGTTTGGTCGAAAATCTTTGGAACCACAGGTTCGAATCCTGCCGAAATGTTTTTTTTTTGGAACTTATTTAATTTCGTAATATAACACATAGGTATTAAAAGAGATTGAATATAAAAAGGTTCTATACGGTAAGTATGTATCTTATTCTAGTTGATAATCTAAGGACCGCCTGTGGCGGTGTAAGCCTTCTCCAAGCGTTTCCACTCTGTTCTATTTCTAGCCATCCTAAACCAGAACTTTCCTGCAGTCTTTGCCAGGTCATCGCTCTACGGGCTAGCCTCTCTGTCTTCCATTTTGAGCCACAGGGGTACCGATTTGTGGTGGTTTGACATCATCTGTTCGCGTTTAGCCGCTGACGATGACCAGCCCAGATCCACTTGAGGCTAAGTAGCCAAGTCCTGCTTCAGATGATCTTGTTTTTGATATGGTCTTTTAGTTAAAACTATAAGGAACATCGTTTCTCTAATGTTATGTATGCGGCATTTAGCACGGTAAATTTATTTTGATATAATTTAGGAAGGCAAATACCAACATCCTGTACCAAGTTGTGGGTAAACTAACAAAACTTGTTTGTTAGTTCTAATTGCTTTATTTGAATAGGTACTGCAGGCTTTTGCCCGCGGCTTGGTGTGTGTTTTCTCGGATAAATATCCTTAATTATCATCACAAATTTGAAATTAAATATACCCGTATTTTTTTTGAGCGGCTGCGCTGTAGCTTATTTTGAGGTGTCAAAAAAGACTTTGTCGTTCGAAAGTACAGTCGAGTTGAGTATCAGTCATTTCATATTTTTGTTACATTGTAAATGCTGTTACAGTAACAGTAATGCACTTAACTGTACCTACATGCGCAGTTTCAGGGCTATGTTCACAGAGCTCATAAAGATTTGCGCTCTCTATACCCAGATTACCCAGGTACTCCACACCAAAACCATTGAAAGAGTCTAGCTGTTCATGAACGTGCTTTTAGATGTAAAGAAACATTTTTTCTGTCTTATTTCATACAAACGCGTGCAAAGCCGTTTTGAAAAGTAGTAATGGTCATTATTTTTATTTTCAGCCATTACTCCCACTGCTGGGCAAACCCTCAAAGTTATATATTTTCATCTTTACTTATTAACGCTGTAACTGCCCACGATGGTTAGTAAAAGTATTAATGCGTAATACATTGCCTTGGTCGTGGCTTTTGCCTTGGCCAATTGCATTTATCTTATACTAGCAGCGTCTCGCGGTTTCATCCGCGTAGTTCCCGTTCCCGTAGGAATTTCGGGATACAAAGCAGCCTATGTCCTATTCCAGACTATAATCTATCTCTGTACCAAATTTCATTCAGATCCGTTTTGCCGTTCTGGCGTGATAAAGGAACAAACATCCATCCATCTATCTATCTATTCATCCATCCATCTAAAATTTCACGTTTATAATATTAGTGAGGTGTGAGGTCTTTTAGTATTATCTATTTTGTAGCAAAATATTCAAGCCATTCCTTACCATTAGCTTAGGCCCAAAGTTCTCCGAGGCAAGCTGGAGAAAGTTTATGTCTCCCAACGGATGAAGCCTAGACTTTCCAGTATTTGTTTAGTTTCTGAGGAGGCTATTTAATTTTTAGGGATCCGTACCCAAAGGGTAAAACGGGACCTGTTACTAAGACTCCGCTGTCCGTCTGTCCGTCTGTGACCAGGCTGTATCTCATGAACCGTGATAGTTAGACAGTTGAAATTTTCACAAATGATGTATTTCTGTTGCCGCTATAACAAAAAATACTAAAAAACAGAATAAAATAAATATATTTAAAGGGGCTACCATGCAGCAAACGTGATTTTTTTGTTCTATAAAGGCAACAGGTAATTAACATTTTGCGAACATTATAGTTCAAAATAAACTTATGTTTTACTGTAGGGGTTTAAAATAAGACATTAGCTGTTAGAAAATAGAAGATTTTTTTTTAATTATGAGGAACTTTAAATAAGAATCATCTTTAGAAAATAATGTGTTTTTAGGAACAAGTTATTTTTAATCTACATCAAAATCTTTAAAAAAACTTTTAATAGATTAAAATTATATCTTTATCGTCTTTGCTAGCATATTTTTTAGTAAAACAGCCGTAGTACATATAGTCAGACGTAGCAGCTTTTCAGTTTTTTTATCTGTTTTTATTGTCATTCGGCTGTGTAGGCAAACTAAAATGTATCAGCAACATCAACGCATATGTACAGGTCTCGCATTCACATCACATCCAACTGAAGTCATGACCATAGAGCAATATGGCATCCAATGCATCCAGCGTTTACGTCAAGTTGCGCGCGCTACCTGAAAATGTAAATTTTAAGTGCATTTTTACGGCACTCAGCGATAGATTTTTTTTTGTGGTGCATAGAACCATATTGAGATACTTCTCAAAAGTGGGTGTAATACCCTATTCTCTAATGAAAGCATAGAGAACCGGAATGAAACTCTCAAATGTTCCAAACCTAGGTAGTTGTTCCACTGCGAGCAAAGTGCCAGTGCTCAAGTTATAAAATAAAGTCAGCAGTGGCACTCATTCTGAGTAGGTCCATGAAACCAGCGCATTACCCTCCAGCAAGGGTCTGTTTTGATCAAGCGTTACCCGTCATATTGAGGACGTATAATATGACTTGAGTGGAGACCGCGACTCGGCAAACGTAGTGTAGGACGCCCTCCGACCAGGTGGAATGACGATTTGCGAAAGACTGCTGGCAGATGCTGGATGCGGCAAGCTGAAGAGAGGGCGCTATGGCGCTCACTAATCATCACTACTCACTATAGGCCTGTCCAGCTGTGGACTGATATAGGCTGATGATGATGTTGATGAATATATGAGTAAACGTCCTCAATATAAACGCCAGCGATTGCTAAGAGAGTTTAAGCTTATTTTTTCGCCTTGTAGGAGCAGCTCGTGATACAATTTTCTCAGCCTATTCCGTCCCACTGCTGGGCAAAGGCCTCCCACAAATCTTTCCTCTCCGTGCGATCTTGTGCGATTTCCTACCAATCATTTAGGAATAAGTTCCCAAAAATTTCCGGTTTCGGCGGGACTCGAACCCGCGCCCCATCCTCAGTACGGGGGTGCTCTAACCAACTAAGCCACGAAACCTTGCTTAGGCCTGCTTAGGCTTACCTGCTTAGGCTTAGTTGGTTAGAGCACACCCGTACTCTAACCAACTTAGCCTAAGGGGAGGGTGAGGCGCAGGTTCGAGTCCCGCCGAAACAGAAATTTTTGGGAACTTATTTCATTTCTTAGAGATACCCAAAGTGCGGGTAAGCACTATAATAAAAAAAAACATTTAGGAAGGCGTTGAGATCGTCCCACCAACGCTTTCTATAGATCAAAGATATGAAGATAGACTACTATTCTGTAGATCAAAATTAAAGGGTGCTTAAGTTATAATTCAAAGGCATAAATTGTGAAGAAAAAGGGGTACAACGAAAATAATACAATTTCCATCACTAGATTTACCTAACTTTACTAGGGTAGCATAAGCGTGAAGGAATACGTCCACTCTGCGTCACCAACCTTAACGTGACAGTGCAGTTTCATTCCCTGTTCAAAAATGAGCGCAAAGAATGAATGAATGAATTAAAAAGTACTGCAAAGAGAACTTATAAAAGTTTTCATTTTAAAAGCCGTAGCTTGTTTCGTAGCGGTTCTATGAAGTATCTTCTTGCTACGCCGTAGCAGCGGCTCGTAGCAAGCTACAATAACGTTGTTGGAATAAAAAGGAGCTTAGAACTTGTTGCTGGGTTGTATTTTGTTCACAACGCGAACCTGGGTAATAAATTAGCAAGTATGTGTCTTCAAGACCTTGTCTGTGTCCATCGTCGACTTCGTTGTCACGATAGATTCATAGAAGAAGAATTGATGCTGTAGCTATCACGGTTGAGTGTTAGGTCTGCTTGAAGTTTTTTTTTTCCGCTATCGTAGTTTGATATTTTTATAGGACATAAAAACTTATTTATTTACAGAAAATTACAATATAGAATACAATAATAATTACAACTAATATTTACACTTAAATCTATTTTCTAAAAATCTAAGCCGTCACCAGAAGGCAAAGTGCCCAGAATGCTGGCAGCATTGTCACGTTGAATGGCAATGCTAATTCGTTGACCGAAATATAAGCCAGCATTCCGATCACCTGTGGTGGACTATATTAGGAGTTTTGTTAGATCTTGAAGTTGACTTTCAATTAAGTACATGGTCAATATATCATATCGTTAACAAGGTCACATGACATGTTGGGTAGGGTTTCCAAATTCATTATGTTGTTCTAATGTGGATAATGTTAAATCTCCTTCACTTTGGTTTCAACCAAACCGCGATTACTCTACGACCACAAAATCTTAGAAACCTCACCATAACCATACTGAATTCCTCGTAAACTGCTGTGACTGTGAGGAACTCCATTTTTAATGTCGACCCGAAATTGGAAAGTCAGATTTTTATGGAAATTCATCAGATTGCGCGTAGGTACCTGCTTGTGAGCCATTTATGTTTGTCGTAAAGTTTATTTACTTCTGTTATCAAAATTTAATTGGGTTGAGCTTTTTCGTATTATTTTCCTAGGGGCGTTTTAATTTAAAACTATTTTTCCGAGGAAAATAAAATAAGTTCTTTTAAGTGACTGAAAAAAATTAAATGATATAAAAGCCCCAAGTTTGTTGTCTAGGTTTTTCCCAATGACGATAATGTTTCATCTGGCAGGGCAAACGATGCGGCTAGCGCTTTTACGATCTTACTTACAAAGCGGTACAAGAGTTTGGAGGCCTATGTCCCATATTGGGCGCCTCTGTCAGCTGAGATGATGATGATATTTTTGATTGTTTTGAAAAAATCAATACAGGCTTTTAATTCCTTAGTATTTACACAGTTTTTAGTATTTAGAACAAATAATTATCCTTTGGGCATTACTTTATATAGGACTACATACTACGCGATTATACAATAGAGAATTTTCCTAACCGATCCATAATTGACACAGAAATCGACGAACATACAAAAAAAGCCGATCATATAACCACCTCCGCTTTTGTTTTTCGTTTCATCGATTAAAAACTAAATGTAATCTGTGACCTTTAGTAAAACGTAAGACAGACAAGTTAAATGCAGACATATCATACCTGTCACAGCAGTTTTGTCTTTCTCCTATTCAATTATGTGCAAAACCTTTGGATGACATTTAGAAAGTTTCTGTAATATATGAGTTAACCTCGTTGAGCCAGTGAATAAGTAAACAGTTGGTTAACATAAAAAGGAACCCTTATAGATAGATATATAGATATATATATATAATTTATTCATAAAACATTGGTTACATAACTTGGTTAGTAGTGCCTTAAAGCCTATGTTAGGTTTGTCTAGGCACTGAGTTCTCCTTAACATTTAATGCACCTTGACTACTGTAGTTTACATATAATAATAATGACATTAAACTAGCATTGAAGTTGTTAATGTTGATGATAATAACCAAAAATAATCCTAACTCTTATACAAACTACTAATCTAAGCTAACAGTCTTGAGCATGAAAGATACATTTACTCATACTCGTAGGTTTACAATTTACAATTACCTACTTATCAGCAACGACCGGAAAGTTGCTATGAGTTATAGGATCACTTTGCTGTCCGTCTGTACGTCTGTCAACTCTCTTTTCTCAGTAACGCGTAGAGGTATCGAGTTGAAATTAACATGAAATCAAGTCTGTAACCTCTTGGAGTTGTGATACAACTAATAATTTTAAAATCCGACTCACACTTCACGTTTTATTTTTAAACGTAAAGATGGTTTTTGTCTCTCTTCCTCGTGGAATCCTGTGCTAAATAAGTGTGTGCGTCGTAACTGATTCACACACACACACGACGACACACACACACACGACGATTGCTGTACAGTCTGAACTGTACAGCAATCGGACACGGTCAGTGTAGTGTGTCGTAATGTGAACTTGGACATTCCTGATTCTGAAGACGAATTGAGGGTAGTCGTGGAAACTGCCGTCAATTCTCGTCTGTAACTCCGAGTACCTACATCAAGTCGCCTCGTGATCACGATCACTTTAACGCGATAGAAACGGGGAAATTGAAAACAAAAGGTACGCGATAAATACTCGATAAATAATCTTTAATATCAAATTATTAAATAGCCTAGCTAAGCAATATCCAGCTGTGATACTGTCCCAGCTGTCTCCAAACAACGAGCCACGTTCGCTAAGGAACGAAACTTTACTCGCCAAATATTTTCAAGGCTACAGAAATGTAGTGGGAAAATAACATTTCGATCGATATCAACCTTTTTTTACGATTTCTGTGTAAATTTGGTCTACACAGAAGCACAGAAAAGATGGGTCAAACATCAGGAGGAAACTTAAAATAAACAAGTGGGTCTTATATTTTTGACAAATTAGAGTAGACGACCAATTGAATGTGGCGCGGTTATCCGTAAACAAAATGTCTGTACATTAAAATAAGTTGTTGGCAAGCGCTTGCAAATTTGTTTTACAGCTCCTACTCTACCTTTACGAGAGCGTCGTAACCTCGTAACTCCGCACAACATGTTTGAGTGACGTACTCAGGACAAAGGAGGGGGATATCACTTTTATGGCCTGCCTTTATGGGCAATAACTTCACTGTCTTCTGACAAATTGCGCAATTTTTAAAGTAAACCCTTTTGAACTACAAAGTTACTCGCATTAACAGTGGGGAAGTTGTTTACGTTTTATATGCGTTGAGAAACAAAGGTTTTATTGCGACCTCTGGGGTGTAGTGGGTGAAAGTTTGCTTACAACGCGAGTGTCCCGGATTTGATTTCTACCGTGAGATATTTTTTTTGTTGGATCTGTGATTATTTGTTTATTGTTGGGTATTCTTTTACAAAAACAAATAAATAAAGCTCACTTTCATAACCACCTGTAACATTCACATTGATTGGTTCACACTGTAGTCTTATCAAAGTGAAGATTGTATTGTATCATTTTATTTATATCAGTTTTCGATATTAAAGCTCCTAAATTGTAGAGATAGGACACCTGAGGACATCAATTCGCATTCCAGTTGAGGGCATAAGCGTTTATGGCATCATAAAGATTCACCAACTGTTTCTTTTACTGAGAACCTACTAAGATATAAAATATTTCGTTTTATTATTATAACTAACTTATGCCCGCGGCTTTTTTAGTAGGTGCCTTAAAAACCAAACGGAATAAAAAGTAATTTAAATGTAAATCCAGATCTAGAACTACATTCGTGCAATCAGTCCGCTTTTTTTAGTACTTTTAGCTTTCGCAGCATTAAAGTTATATATTGTTTTTATATGCTATAAACATTTTATTGAAATGAATTTCAGCTCAAAGTTTGCCGGACCAATGTGTGGGTTCTATTAGATTATTTCGCGTTCAAGGTTTTATTTGCAGGAAATGCAAGTGACTGAATTAATCAAAGCTTGAACTGAAGCTAATTCTATCAAGGAAAAGGGGGGGTGGCCCCAACCTTAATCCATCCCTGTAAGCAAATGTTCCGTTTAGATACCAGGATTAATTTGAAGGGGTTGCGGACGCCTAGACTACATCTTGGGCCCTCATCTTAGCGAAATGACGACCTAAGCGAATATCGTAGACAGAACGGGCGTTGTAGTTGGTTTGGGCTTTGAGCAAAATTTAATATTATCAGAATGATTATTATAAATGATCATAGACCGTCTAGAAAAGTCCTGAATTTTCATATTTCAATGTTAGATAAAAAAGCGGCCAAGCGTGAGTCGACTCGCACAAGGAGAGTTCCGTTCCATCGCATAAAACTTGCTTGCAAAAGAAACCCTAATAAAATAAAGTTAAAAACTAAAACCCGACTACGTAAAAGTTATAAACAAGCGTTCAAAGATCTTCCGAATAAATATTAGCGATTGAATATTATCCATCGTTGCATTTTCATACTCAGGTAGTCGGAGGCCTTTGTAGGTACATACAGAACTCCTAGCTTGGGGCCTCCGACTACCGAGTATGAAAATGCAACGATGGATAATATTCAATCGCTAATATTTATTCGGAACATCTTTGAACGCTTGTTTATAACTTTTACGTAGTCGGGTTTTAGTTTTTAACTTTATTTTATTTGCCTCTTTTTAGTTATGTAGTAGCTACCAACCTGTGAAACTTTAGTGCCATAAGTCCGCGGTTTCTAAGGCTTTTTTCCGGACTTAAAATTAGTCAATATCCTCTCCATAATCCTTGACTGCCAAGTTTGTTCAGCGGTAAATCCCGAGTTGGGCTAAAATTGTACCTAATTGATATTTCACTATCAAGATAAAACCACAGCAGCAGCTAGTAGTGATATAGGTACCCCCATGCCATCGGATTATGAGAGTGAGGGAATAGAGAGTGCACCTGTGTGGATAGTCTCCGATGAGACTGGCCCCGTGGCCGAAATTCGGCTAGTAGGACATCATTATCTATCTCCTTGCTATATTGCCTTGTTATTTATTAGTATAGAGTATAATAAAAACTATTGTAATGGCATTCGAAATAAGAGGGGGGGGGGGGCTCCGCCCCCCCAACAACAGGGGCGACGCCCTCTTAAGTCTCCGGATTGCTAGTTGATCTGTGTAATGTGCAACTGTGTTTGCTAACATACTACCTGTTGTAAATATTCGTTTTAATGTTTTTAGAGGAGGGGCTCCGCCCCCCCAACCCCCCGTCTTTCTGTCTTACAGGGACGACGCCCTCTTAAGTCTCCGGATTGCTAGTTGATCTGTGTAATGTGCAACTGTGTTTGCTAACATACTACCTGTTGTAAATATTCGTTTTAATGTTTTAGAGGGGGGGCTCCGCCCCCCCAACCCCCCGTCTTTCTGTCTTACAGGGGCGACGCCCTCTTAAGTCTCCGGATTGCTAGTTGATCTGTGTAATGTGCAACTGTGTTTGCTAACATACTACCTGTTGTAAATATTCGTTTTAATGTTTTTAGAGGGGGGGCTCCGCCCCCCCAACCCCCCGTCTTTCTGTCTTACAGGGACGACGCCCTCTTAAGTCTCCGGATTGCTAGTTGATCTGTGTAATGTGCAACTGTGTTCGCTAACATACTACCTGTTGTAAATATTCGTTTTAATGTTTTTATAGGGGGGGCTCCGCCCCCCCAACCCCCCGTCTTTCTGTCTTACAGGGACGACGCCCTCTTAAGTCTCCGGATTGCTAGTTGATCTGTGTAATGTGCAACTGTGTTTGCTAACATACTACCTGTTGTAAATATTCGTTTTAATGTTTTAGAGGGGGGGCTCCGCCCCCCCAACCCCCCGTCTTTCTGTCTTACAGGGACGACGCCCTCTTAAGTCTCCGGATAGCTAGTTGATCTGCGTAATGTGCAACTGTGTTCGCTAACATACTACCTGTTGTAAATATTCGTTTTAATGTTTTTAGAGGGGGGGCTCCGCCCCCCCAACCCCCCGTCTTTCTGTCTTACAGGGACGACGCCCTCTTAAGTCTCCGGATTGCTAGTTGATCTGTGTAATGTGCAACTGTGTTCGCTAACATACTACCTGTTGTAAATATTCGTTTTAATGTTTTTAGAGGGGGGGCTCCGCCCCCCCAACCCCCCGTCTTTCTGTCTTACAGGGACGACGCCCTCTTAAGTCTCCGGATTGCTAGTCGATCTGTGTAATGTGCAACTGTGTTTGCTAACATACTACCTGTTGTAAATATTCGTTTTAATGTTTTTAGAGGGGGGGCTCCGCCCCCCCAACCCCCCGTCTTTCTGTCTTACAGGGACGACGCCCTCTTAAGTCTCCGGATTGCTAGTTGATCTGTGTAATGTGCAACTGTGTTCGCTAACATACTACCTGTTGTAAATATTCGTTTTAATGTTTTTAGAGGGGGGGCTCCGCCCCCCCAACCCCCCGTCTTTCTGTCTTACAGGGACGACGCCCTCTTAAGTCTCCGGATTGCTAGTTGATCTGTGTAATGTGCAACTGTGTTCGCTAACATACTGCCTGGTGTAAATGTAAGTTGACATGTCCCAAGTAAATATTTTCTTTCGACCCCCGGCTTCGTTTCCTAACGTGTTTAGTGTTGTTTCCTACTAAATCCTCCGATAGCCAGATATAAATCTGTTTTGCTTTCTCCTGCAGCTTTCCCCTTGTCATTTTATATCTATAGTTTCTCAAGTAAAACAATATTAGTATCACACAATTTTACTAGCACATTCACTCTTTATTATAAATAAGTCTAGTACTTATGTTTGAAATTATAGTACGATTTGCGGTATTTACTAGTATTTTTCGATTGTGGTTGCCTTGTAAGGTGCTCGATGTTCCTCAATCTTCCATATTATGTTTTCTATTTCAACCGCACACAATTTATTACATATTACATGCTATAGCTTAAGGAGGACGCGCAATGAAACGGCCACAACCCAAAACTCATCCACAAGATCACACACCGCATACTGGTAGCACTGGAAAAACTTTTAGTAAGTATATCAAAATCGCAGTTGGAGAAAGGTTCCAGTGATGCCGCAACGCAAGCCGCGTTGCGGCATCACTGGAACCTTTATCACTGTTGTTCCAGACGTTCTGATGACTCTTTCATCAATATGCCTCAAAGGATATGGAGTAAGGTTCAGGTGATGTCGTAACGATTCACCATCGCAGTTCGCTGATGTGTCCCACGAATGATTGTTTGTTCAGTCACAAATTATAGAATTTCAAATATTTTTATCCAGTTTTGGGTTCATATTAAATATCTGATATGATATAAAATTATCAGATTTTGTTTTCCTTCATCTCTTGTTTGAAATATTTACATTTACATTGACAAAATAGAATGACGTATCCGTCATATTTGATAGGCATAGAGTTGATGAAAATAGGTCTTAGGTATTGTAATTTTTCTCTATGGGGCCTGCAGCCTGCGGCTACGTAAACTTTAATACGCGTTTTGAAGGCTTATTCGGGGGCGGAGCCCTAAATCCTATAGCCTATAACCATCGGGGTATTAAGACGAATCAGTCGATACATAATTTGTTGAAATCGAACCAGTAGTTTCAGCGCTACGTGGGAACAAAGAAATTGGCCACATACATACAAACATACAAACATACAAACATACAAATATACAAACATACAAACATACAAACATAGGGTGCTAACCTCATAACCCTCCCCTGTCGGTAGTCGGGTAAAAATCTGATTTTCTTGAGATATTGGAATGACGCGTTGCGTACTGATAGCGCCTGACGTTGCAAAACTTGGGTGATCGTTACTCAAGTAAAAAAAACTCAAAACTACTCAATTAAAGTATAGACGGTAGCCATCTTGATTATTGTATTTATTCTGCTATTATTTTTGTTAATGTATAAATAAATAATAAAACATTATAAATTGTTTATAATATGTAACTTTTGTCATAGCGGCAATAGAATACACATCCTGTCAAAATTTCAACTGTCTTCAGCTATTAACGGTTCAAGAGCTACATTCCTGACAGTTTTTTGTATCTCTAATTTTTCTGTAAAAAATTCCATATCTACCTTGTACAGTTCATGAGATACAGCCCGCTGACAGACGGACAGACAAACGGACAAACAGCGGAGGCCTAATTGCCTAATTGGCCTAATTCGCATTTTCGTAAAAAAAAAACTGAATGTAGGTACGTTTTCTCAAACAGATTCCAATTCCATCTCGACACCTTCAGCGCAAACACGAGTAGAACAAAAGTAATTGAAAACTTGAACGTCTTAGTGAAGTCAAAGGTGATACAAAGAGGCGAGAGGGTTCTACGAGAGATATCGTAATACGCTACCCTACGCTGAACATCTCTATATACAAAGGAGTTAGTTTAGTATATTCTAAGGTTATTTTCGCGAGAACTCATAATAAAACACTGTTTTAACCGGATTGATCGCGTATTTTTTATATTTTGTTTATAACCTGACCTTTCGGAGGCTTTTCAGCTTCCATGGTCACAGGCAGACTGAGGTGACATTTGTCTTTACAAGTAATTTGAATTTTGCATAACTACTGTCAAATATACAACTTTAATTATAACGTTTCGTATGTACGCAGTAATCACTAACAGTGTCTTGATGGGTTGTAGCTATGGATTGCTGGGTGTGGACCTGACTCGATGTAGGACTGGATCCCAAGCAGAAATATAGAAGATGGTTGAAGAGTACCTGCTGCTTGGGATCCATAGCTACAACCCATCAAGACACTGTTAGTGATTACTGCGTACATACGGAACGTTATAATTAAAGTTGTATAATTGACGGTAGATATTTTATGCAAAATTCAAATTACTTGTAAAGACAAATGTCACCTCAGTCTGCCTGTGACTTCCCCGTATAATAGTATTCATCTATGCCTGTGACCATGGAAGCTGAAAAGCCTCCGAAACGTCAGGTTATAAACAAAATATATAATATACGCGATCAATCCGGTTAAAACAGTGTTTTATTAAGGAGTTAGTTTGCATGTTTAGGTGCTTATTTTTGTTCGGTTGGTACTCTAAAACCGTAGTTTCAGCAGTGGTAGATTTTCCTATAGCATATTATTCTGTCACAGCAGTGTAGGTAAACCTTATCAATTATTGGTGAGTATCTGGCGCAGCGCATCAGCATTGCCATATAGCGGGGCAATGCAGCCAGCGTCTTGGGGACGCTTCCGCCTGGTATGTATCAGTTGAGCTACCTGTAGATTGTTTGCAACAGTCTGCAGTTATCTCTATTGTAAATACTAGTTCTAATTTGTTTCTATTAGTTGATCATAATTTTCTTTATTAACGAGCAAATTTCGAGTTTTTTAATATACATAAATGTTAGTCAAAATCAAATCCATCATTCACAAAACTGTCTCAACAACGATGTTCCTAACTTATAACTTAAGCATATTTCTAGCAATTTGTCCGCTAATTGTGCCACTTTTTAAAAGGTCTTTTGGCCGTCGCCGGGCAGCAGCGTCTGCAGTGCTGAGTCCTGTCATCATCAACCCGTAGGTACATTTGTCCATAGCGGGAATTATAGTGCCGAAAACTTGCCAAAATCGCCGCACGTAACATACGAACCCCATAAACTTAGTGTACTAAGTACTCTACGTGTGTACTGAGTATTTCAACTGTAAAAATACCCCTGTCTGTGTATTTGAACTGGTTATGAACGCCCCTTATACTTAATGTACCAAGTACTCTACGTATGTACTGAGTATTTCGACTGTAAAAATACCTCTGTCTGCGTATTTAAACTGATTATGAACGCCTCTTGTACTTAACGTACCAAGTACTCTACGTGTGTACTGAGTATTTCAACTGTAAAAATACCTCTGTCTGCGTATTTGAACTGATTATGAACGCCCCTTATACTAAGGCCCGTATTATGAAAGCTTCCTCAGTTATCAATCGATGCTTGAGTAACGCTTTTCTATGGCATAATCGTCACTCAAGTATAGATCTATGACTGAGCGAGCTTTCATAATACGGGCCTTAATGTACCAAGTACTCTACGTGTATACTGAGTATTTCAACTGTAAAAATACCTCTGTCTGTATATTTGAACTGAAAAGTGATCTGCAGAAACCAGTAGGTTAAATATTCCGTGCCTCCATTCTTACCCTTCACTTTGCTCATAACAATGGGCTTCCACGGCGGTATTAGAACCTGACGCTCGGTATTACAACGAGGAACTGTCTGAATTTCATGAGAATTAATTAAGAATATTCAGGAATCCAACAAATAATTATGTTTATCATGATTCTGGTAATCTACTGGTACAAAGCGGAAAGGAATGTTGATTTGTAAATACGTACCAACAGCAGTATAGTATTATATATTATTATATACCTACTAAATCTGTACTACAATTAATATGAAATCAGTTCAGCTATCTAAAGATAGTTTGCAACAGTCTGCAGATAGCTAAACTGTTTCCTGTTTCCGTTTCAACCCAGAACATACACAAACATATACCTATTTGCAGATCGTAAAAACATTTTTTCCACAGCAGGGATCGAACCCACAGCCTCCTTCGTCGAAGGCGCACTGGTCGTACTGCTAATATTTTCAATACAGAAAGGATTCATTTGCTATTTTTTAAATCTGGTTCATGACGATGTTATTAATTCGTATAGCAGCTTGGTAGAGGTACTGCCCATCTCGCCGCGAGCACTAAGTGCTTTTAGGAGTAATCTCAAGTCGCCGTTAAAAATAAAGTTGGTAATCTGGATTTATATCAGTTATCTAGGACCGTTAACACAAGCTCTGCTTAGCTTTGGACTAGATGATGCTGTGTAAATTGTCCAATATTAATATGATGTGTTTCTTATTTCGAAAATCTTGGGACTCGGGACATAATATAGTGGCCTGGTTTTTTGGCAGGCATGGCCTCTGTCAGCCTATACTTCAATGTTTTCCATAATAATAATTATAACCCGATATTGTCATCAGAAAATAATTATGCAAGTTAAAAGAATTCGATATTTAATTCCATCAAGGTACTTACAAAGTATTCAATGTACCTGTATTCATTCGCGTCGTAATTTCGTGAAAATTACCCGAGCGGAGTTTGTAAAGCCAATTTTGATGTTATCGTGCTAAAAACTTTTGTTCAGTTGAATATTTTGCATTAATATACCAAAACTCTCATACGTGGTTCCAGAGCTCTACATGCTCGTGGAATTAATATACCAAAACTCTCATACGTGGTTTCAGAGCTCTACATGCTCGTGGAATTTGTACCTATTACTTTGGCTGTGTTAATAACTTTTCAACATTGAAATAATATAAACTTAACCTCTGACTTTACTCACATAGTGCAGGATAATAACATTAGACGGGACGGGATTGTACGGGTACTATCCGAATTTACTTCTACTTTTTAATTTTTACTTGAAAACTTAAGAGGTGCAAGGATTTTTTGTAGGTTAGATGCAATAAGCGACATTACGGAGAGCTCACCGAAAAGTTGATAATCAGCGCCATTATGAAAAGTTGTCACATATGAAACGTTTCACATTAAATACATTTTCAATTATTATGTTAATTAACGACATACCTACTAAAAATAATATGATTTTTTGTTATAGTGCTTACCCGCACTTTGGGTATCTCTAAGAAATGAAATAAGTTTCCAAAAATTTCCGGTTTCGGCGCCCCACCCTTCGAGTCCCGCCGAAACCGGAAATTTTTGGAAACTTATTTCATTTCTTAAAAATAATATGTCTTTGCTGTGTATTTGAAATACCCTCCTCTATATATTTTATTTCGTACTACCTTACTTACTTACTGGCGTGGCGCAGTGACCCGAAGTGTATCTTGGCCTCCGACACCAGAGATCGCCAGTTATCCCGATTTCTTGCCGTTTCCGTCTAGTCGACGTCGTCGGCACGAAGTTTAGAAAGACCTTCATGAACTTCGTACCGTCGTCGACTTCTTACTACCTGATAACAGGATCTAGTGTTACCAAAGACATCTGATGTCACAGTTATCTCGTACAAAATTGCTGCAATCCGACTGAGATCTATTTGTTATGCACTCAAATTGGCGTCGTCTGACAGATGGGGTAGGTGTGTCCTGTGAAACTTAACTACAGATGCTGGACTAAAGCAAAATTGCAAGGTCTGATTTCAGGTTTGCTTCAATAAGTACAGCTGGTCCATTTGAAAAACAAACCAAAACATAACCTGGTTGCAAATATACTGACTCAGAATATTTTTTACGTTCCGAGTCTGAGTGTCTCTTACCACGTCACACCATGAAGTAATTAAAATACAAGCTAGTGCATATGCTAAATCTAAGCTTCCCTCAGTCGTAAAGCCTATAGCAACAATACTTCGCAGGTTTTTTGTTATAGTGCTAACCCGCACTCTGGGTATCTCAAAGAAATGAAATAAGTCCCAAAAAATCCCGCCGAAACCGATAATTTTTGGGACTTATTTCATTTCTTAGTTAATACTTCGCAGGGTACTTGTACACGCAAAGAGTTCGGTCTATTAATTTTAGAGCGCACTTCAGGCGACTGAAAAAAAAAATAGTTTTACGAATGACTTGCATTAATATTTGATTTAACATTGGATTTGAAACTGCCCTGAACCAAACCCAACCTGCCTCCACAAGACTTTTTAGTCTTATCGAGGAGTCAGACCTGTGGGCGCGTGAGGTTTTATAACGTCACGTGCCCACACTTCATGCACCATTTATGTCTAGTGTCGAAAAAATTCGGTAAAGAAATAAATATATGTAAATAAATTGCGGTAGCCTTGCAAGTATAGTATTTTAGATTGATCTGACAATGTCTGTGCAGTTTCCATGGTTAGATTGTATTAATCTAATCAGGGACACCACAGTCAAAGTGTATCCGTTGTTAGATCGCTTGACTAAGGTAACCACGGCCACTTTTTAGTGTCCTTTTTCTTTAGTGTGACTTCTTTCCTTTATTGTCACAATTTATTTTTATTTTTGATTCAATGCGATTAGTATGCCCGAAAAGCAGAATATGGTGAAACATGTATTTTACGATCAACTGTATATGTTTTTAATCCCCAGTTCACGTTGATCGTAAGAACATGGGTTCTAAACGAATAAATGATTTGATTTGATTTGAAAGCATATTGGTCTATTTATTATTTTCCCAGCGTTCCTCCCGCACCTATGCCGTGATCTTTGTTTCCAATTAGCCAACTCCTTAAAGCTGCTGCAAATTGCTCAAATAAAAGCCTCTTCAACTAATTGTTTAGACTTAAATTCAGGATATTAGTCGGCGAAGCCGGGAATCGTGCCGGATTGCTGTTTGGAGGTATTAAACAAGCAGACTTTTATATTGAAAAGTTTAGCAAAGCTTGTTATTTTTGTTTGTTTAAGCAGTTTATTGGACATTCGCATTTAAAGGTCTAGCTATATCAGCGAATAAGCAATACTTTTGAAAGCCATTGAGAAGCGAGACAAGGCTATAAAAAAACAGAAGTCAGTTGTAATACGGTGCAAACACACCGTATTACAACTGACTTCTATAACACGAACTGCACTGCGGCACGACGCGGCCAGTTATTCTTTGTATGAAATCGTATGAGATATGAGTATAACGCACTACGCGCCAGTGGAACTGCGCTGCATTTCTGGTGATTTGTTCTAATTTGACGCGCAGTACCGCGGCCGCGCAGTTTCATTGACGCGTAGTGCGCTTCCACTCTTAGATTATACTAAATCTATGTTGTAATAACAATTTTTGGTTCAAATGATGCACCTAATGGTTCGCTCATACCGAGAAGCGACGCGACGCACTTTGATTCAAAGTATGACTTTATTTACTACGCAAAAAGATACAAATTGGCGCAAGCGCGGTGGCGCCGCGGGGAGTTTTCGTGTTATTTCAATAAAATTTTCAATGAGACTTTCAATAAAATTTAAACAGTTGGTCAGAAATATTTTAACGTCGACTATCTTTTAATTAAGGTGCAGGAGATTTTTGTAATCCAAATGGTCTGAATTAGCATTATACCGTATCCGGAACCTTAGGTAGGTACTACCTACCTTAAGCCACCTTCCTTCCTACTGTAGAATATGATGCAAACGGAGTAGCGTCAACAAGGTGTTAAATTTTAAAATACGAAATATAATTCACACGTCGCCTCAACTAAAGAGAGTATCAGCTGTTTAAAATAAAGTAGTACATCACCACAAGACACCAGCTAAACTAGTGCGGAAAATGTTCATGTAGACACAAGTACTATAGGTATTTATTACTGGGGATGTGCCAACTTTGCCTGTATGTCGCATAGTCTTGAACACAGACACATCTGTTCTCTAAATCCTTTTCATATGCGGTTGTAACTTGTAAGCTTGGCTTGTTTATTGTAGTTGTTGATCTCTTTATTTGTAAGTAAAGTACAGTGCAATTTTACTCTGTTATATAGGTGCATGCAGGGAGGGTTCTGATAATAATTCCGTTAGAAGTCAGGTAAAAAACTATAACGTGCGTAGATGATCATAGATTTCAAACCAACAACATTTGTGTCTCCAGGCAAAATTATATGCCACCAACTATCGCCGTCGATACCTCCGTTTGTACTGGTGAAACCTAAGACAGGGGCTGAAATGCCAACCGTCGTCGGCAAGATTTATCTGAATCTGTTTAATATTCAAGGCATCAATTTGAAGATAACAGCGGAACCGCTTAATCCCATTCCACGTAAGGGTTGAGTTACAAATATTTACGTGCAACAGTATTCTTTGGCATGCCTAGTAAATTTTGGTCAGACTATTATTTGCAGCGTTCGGACGACTTTGGGCCCAGGCGAATGGTACGTAGTGGAGACGAAAGCGGAATGCCTCGTTTATTAATCATCACATGACGCTAATCACATCACATTTTCACAATAATATTTTAATCTATACGCAAGATTGGACAGATGTTTGGATGTTTGTTACTTCTACACGCCATTCTGAAGAGATCTGCCTGAAATTTCGCATACAAGTAGTTTAAGGCCTAGGATAAAATATAGGCTACTTATTTCCCCACAAATCAATTCCCAAAAGATACCATAGAATAATGTGATTTCATAGAAATAACGCGTAGATGCCGCAATCTTATAAGTGCAAAAGTTTGTATATTGGATGGATGGATGGCTGTTTGTTTCTTTTTCACGTCAAAACTACGCAACAGATCTGGCTTAAATTTTCCATACAGGTATTCCTAGGCCTGAAATAATATATATATATAGTACTTTTTTCCCATAAATCAGTTCTCTTGGGATAGCCCAAGAGAACTGATTTATGACTACTAACGGAATCAGTTCTCTTGGGCTATCCCATGAGAACTGAGTTATGTGCAGAAACTAGTCTTTCATAATTTTAATTAGTAATTTTATGTTTTTGGAACTCACAGAATATCATCAACTAATCTGTTATAATAATACCTAGAGCTGGTGCTCTACCCTACCAGAAGGCCATCAATGTAGGGCAAGGTGCCTACCTTGCTCTACATTGATGAGTCCTGCCTAGCTACGATATAAAATAGTTTCACTCATATGATGATGATGATAAGATCGGTTTTCCAACTGAAACTTCATCGTTATTTAAAACAATAATCCAAATCGTCGCAATGATTCATGCACCCGAGCCTATGAGACAAGTTCAACAAGAGATTTAACTTTGCCAAAACTTTAGTTTCAATGGATAGATCATAATCTTGGTTTAGTACAACTTTAGTTGCCATGGAATGAACATGACTGAGAGTGATTTCGCCATAACTTTGGATAAGGGTTATTATGATTTATGAGGAGGAGCGTAGCACTCAAAAATGGCCTTTTCTGGGTTGATTTAAATTATTTCCTTTAAGAAGAATAAGAATAAAGAATATTTATTTTCAAAAAATGACAGGGTAGCCTTAAAGATAATTATAGCTGTATTTTACCATTAAATACATTTACTTGGTTAACTTAGTAAAAAACACAATTATGTGGGTTTACATAATTATGGTCTATAGGGCCTTATGCTGAAAATTAAAACATACTTTAAGGCTTCTAGGTGTTGTATGTCTCGTTCCTTCCGTGCTAGTTAAGAAACTGCGTTACGGCAAGGTAGAGCTCAATACCTCACAATGGCTTGAAGCTTTGCGGTCAAGAGTCTTATCTTAAACTTGGACGTCATTATGAGGCCTTTAAAATATCTTTATTTCAAGGCTCTAAACGTTGTATTCGTACATAGAGTGGTAGAAAAAGCTGAGTGGGCATGCGGTACAGACAAATGCTCGGCGCCGCCGCGGCGGGATGACATGCGAAAACAAGTGATAACGATGCTATTCTGTTTAGCGAATAATTTAATATAATTATTCGCAACATTTTGGACAATCCTAAAGCATCATAAATAGCCCAAAGCTAAGCAGAGCTAGGGGTTACCACATAGGTCAAGTCACTTCTTGACAAATCATTATCATCCGCAGCTGGATTTTACCCACTGCAAGCTAAGGTTTGTGCCATCTGCCACGGTCCTGAGCTAACCGCCTCCTTTGACGCCACCCAACGCGTACTACTCGTATGTCGTCGACCCACCTTGCAACTTCTTGACACTTATGTACCTACTATTTGAAATATGCAAATAAGAATATATTGTGTCATTAAGTCATCTAGTATAACAAAAGCTCTGCTTAACTTGGGGATGGATGATGCTGTGTCAATTGTCCAGCATTTTTTATGTTATTAATTTATTTATATGTAATAATAATAAAAATAATGAAACTTTATTTTAATATAGGTTTTAACAAAGTAGTATCTATAGATAGATAGATAGATAGATAATTCTTTATAACACAGACAAACACAGAAAACAGTACAGAAATAAAAGTTTCAAGATGAAGTACAAAGGCTATCTTATGTTACTATAAAACTAAGCTAAGACCGTTAAGAAAGTACTATTTTTTACAATATAAATAGATTTCTATAGAACAATATTAGCAATAAGAGGAAAATAATATAGAATTTAGACTTATAGTAACTAATTTGCACATAACGTCTGGGAGAGACTGCTCTTGATACTTAAGACCGACTAATTTCCGCTTCATTATCAATGATCTGAAGTAATATAAAACTTATATTTCTCCACTGCTGGACCAAAGCCTCTAAGGAGGCGTTTTTACTCTATAGGCCTCCCCCAATGGACGCCATATATCTCTGTCTACAGCTTACCGCATCCAACTGTCGCTTATTCCATTAATAATTATTATCGTATAAATTATTTCTAAGTTACGTGTGCAATAAAGTATTAACTGTCTATATGTGTAACACCCATTATTAGGTACAAAGGATTATAGCAGTTTCAGATAGAAGACAGCCATTAGCTTACAGAGTTGGTTCGAAGAAAAACCATATAAGTGCAGAAAACATAATTCCTCACCGACTCAACTGGGCTTAGTTTTAGTAGCACCGCGACTCTTGACAGGTCTGAGTAAAATATCGTAATACCATCGGTTGAAAGGAAAATAAACGGAAAACTTTTACTTCTACGAAAGAAAACCAAGTTTGACAAAAATACTTCCTTTTAAAAACTAACTCACAAGCAGAACAATATATTTATTATTCTTAAAACCAAAACGTAGGCGACCGTATCTTTGCATAAAACCAATTTTGTATTGAAAAAGGTCAATATAATAATTCCATCTTCAGCCGTTTTGCCCATTGCTGGGTATACCAGTTTGTGGCCTCCTGATTTTTTGCCATCAATCAAATTCTGTTGTGAGGTGTATCGACGAGATAATTACGCGTGTCAAGGCTTCAGTGGGCAGTGGATGTGGCTACAGCACAGGATCATGGTCAAGTAGCCTTAGTTGGAACCATGGATTTAGAAAGTGAAACGCTTGCAAAACTAGTACCTTTTTGATTTGAACCCATAGAGTTAGTTGGCTAGTAGGTAGGTACTATAATAACTCTATGTTTGAACCCATTAGCATAGACTTAGAAATTTTCACCGGATACCCTATAATAAATATTTTTTGTTTTGAGCCTGTTTGAACCATTAAAAATCTCGCAAAGTCGTGCAAGGAGGATTTTCAAGATGCATCCATAGACTTTTAAAAAGGAGATCAGTGACCAAAGATTATTCGTCCATGTTTTGAAATGTTTGGAACGATTGACATGATTAATTAGCAAAATATTTTGCAAAAACCGGCTTGTTATATCTGTTACGTAGTTACTGTAAACTCTTTGGTCGAGTGGATGATTTAGTGAACATAATAACCACAAAATTTCGTCTAGATGCACTGTGTTGTTCCAACAATAAGATCCATGAGGGCCAAATTCTTCTTTGGGATACTATTACTGCTATCTGTGTACATATTTTTGTTTTATCTCATGGTCCAAATGTGGTTAGAAAGAAAAACTCTCCCGACGTCCATGTCTCCCATAGTTTTGCCTCATGTGGTAGTCCACATTGACCTGAAAGGGGCTCCACCGAAGCTGGAGTACTTGGAGTCATTGCTGCCGATGCTGAAAGAACACGGGGCCACTGGCCTTTTGATGGAGTATGAAGACATGTTTCCATACGAAGGAGCGTTGAAGAATATTAGTTCGAGGAACTGCTACGGGAGCGATGAGGTACGTGTATTTTTTTAGACAGCAAGGAAATGCAAATGTCATAAAAAATAGGACTGTTTTTTATTCGGCTTTAGTGTGTTATGTACCGATCTCTCAAAAAAAAACCCAACATTCGTCTGATTGTAGAATATGTACTCGTCAGGTATTTTCATACTTTGTAAGTAGCTTTTTTATTTATAGCTATCGGACAAGATCGCACAAAGAAGATTTAGGGGAGGCCTTTGTACAGCAGTGGGTGGGACGGATAAGACTAAGCCCCGAATACTCAAACGGAACTCAGATATAAGCACGTCTTAAGCGACAATTTTTTGACAGATTTTCATTGAAAACTGTCAACAAACCATGACTTGAGACGTGCTTAAATATCAGATGCATTTGAGTATTCGGGCGAAAGAGAAACAAGATTCGTAAAGTGCGAGTTCGCTCATCGCTGTTCGAACATATCGACCCTTCTAGGAAGAAATGTAGTAGAAGCCAAAACACGATTGTTCAGGAGGAGAAAAATATGATTTTGACAAAATTGTTGTATCTGTATAGGCGCCATTTCACAATCGGCAATTTTAACCGAAACAGTCCGTTTTCCATAATGATCTTGCATGTGTGATAGTTTCTGTCACATTTGGCAGTAAGTGTCAATTTGACAGCTGTAATCGAAAATATAAATTTTGTTCATTTGAGCCAGGAATTGAAAGAGTAGTCTCTTGCTAGACTTTCAAAACTAAAACTGTTATACCTCGGAAACTATTCCTAGATATGGCCGTTTTAGTTCTGACAAATTTTGAAATGTACAAATTGATACCTTTCATTTGATACCCCACTCGGTTAGGCACCCTTTGAAAAATGTTCCCCCCTTTTTTGAACATTTTTCAAAAAGTGTAATTTGTAAATTTGTAAAATATAGATCTATATGTACAAACGCCACATACACTGTTCATGGATCGCTCCGCAAACTTCGGCAAATTTTCATTAAAAACTGTAAAAATATTGCAGTTGAATATTCGGGCATAAAAAACTAAAATTATTTTTCAGCTCAGAACATTTCTCCATTCAGCAACAAAAGCCGACCTACAGATAATTCCCCTGATCCAAACCTTCGGCCACATGGAACACGTCCTGAAACTCCAAGAGTTCATGCACCTGAGAGAACAACCAGCGTTCCCTGACTCTATCTGCCCTAGCAAGAACGAGAGCCGTGAGCTGGTCAAGAATATGTTACAGCAGGTTGAAAGTCAATTTAATCAATTATCCATTGGCCGATGCCGTAGCGAAGGTTGCCAGTACTAACTGATCGAATGCAAATCTTATTGGCAACCCTAGACTGAAATGATTTCAGTGGCACAATAAGTCTCCTCCTAAGTGGCTAGATACAAATAGATATATAGAATAGATAGATATGATGACCTCTGTGGTACGGTGGGCCAAGGTCTGCTGGCGACGCAGGAAGTTGCGGGTTCGATTCCCGCCTCGGGACAAATGTGTGTACGATCTGCAGACATTTGTTCAGGGTGTTGTGGTCGTTTTCTATGTATAATAATAAAAATTTCTATCTATGTATTGTATTATATTATTGTAGTGTATGTGCATCATAAAATGTATGAGGGTAGGTTGCCTCGACAGTTGATTGTTGGCCATTACAGAGTTCGTGTGTTCACCCGTGTATTATTTATGATATTCCCTGTAATACGCAATAATTATGTATATCAGTTATCTAGTACCCATAAATATTTTTAAACTTACGCGATCTGAACACATATTTATAAATATATTTATATTTATATATATTATATATTACGTGGTCACGGGATGACTGAGTCATCCCGTGACCACGGCAGTGTGTAAACCTGTCGAAACGTCGGGAAAATAAGGTAATTAAACGCGATAAATACCCGTTAAATAGTACCCATAACACAAGCTCTGCTTAGCTTGGGGCTAGATAATGCTGTGTGAATTGTCTAGCATTATTTATACTTTATTGCACACTTATAACTAAAAACACTTTAGAAATTAAACAGCCCCATATTTACTGTGATGTAGTCGTCACATCGCGTATTTTAGTTTAGACCAGGGTATATAATTTTTGAAACCAAAAAAAATTATATTAGCATGGAACCCATTGGAAAAGGAAAAGAATATAACAAAAATGAAAGAAAAAAGTAATTTACGGGTGACTTGAGGTCGGGAAGAGAAGGGGGTGAGTTTTTAAGGGTAAACGGTTTATCTCGATTACCGGCAAAACCACAAGTCTTATGGAAAAAAATTAAATCGCAAAGTTCTAGGTAATAAAAAGGTCTACAACTTTTGTGAATACACTTTTTTCACAATACCTCAAAATTTATGTGAAAAATTCAAATAACCAAGTTCTTGGTTTTTTATTATAATCTTTGTTCTTTTTATTTCACGAATATTGTTGAAAAATTACATTTAATTTTGTATCCCAAACACTGTACTGTTTTTATATAAAATGTTTATTTTTTCACCTTATTTTGAATTAGTATCGTAAAAAGCACCTTAATTCTCAGTCGAAAATTCTCATGTCAAAACATCAGCTTTTTTAAAAAAGTCGGTAGGCTTTTTGATCGTTGAAATCTCTACTTTCTATGGTTAATGATCTCAGAAAATGCAAAGAAACGAAAGAAACTCGAAAATCGAGATAGACCGTTTTTTACCCTTAAAAACTCACCCCATTCCACTTCCCGACTTCAGATCGCCCGTTAATTATTTTCCTTTAAATTTTGATGTATTCTTTTCCAGTGGGTTTCATTCTACATACAATTTTTTTTCACTTTTTACCATTTTCAAAGGCAAAAAAATCGCGTTTGTTGTATGGGAGCCCCCTTAAATATTTATTTTATTCTGTTTTTAGTATTTGTTGTTAGCGGCAACAGAAATACATCATCTGTGAAAATTTCAACTGTCTCACTATCACGGTTCATGAGATACAGCCTGGTGACAGACGGACAGACGGACAGACGGACAGCGAAGTCTTAGTAATAGGGTCCCGTTTTTACCCTTTGGGTACGGAACCCTAAAAACAAATCTCGTAACTCGGTCCTTCTACCGTAAAAAGTTATTTAATAGTAGCAATCGCACTTTACAATATTATTTAATATAAAATGTATGTTTAATTTACTACTTGTGAGATTCATTGTGTTTTCATGCGATGGCCAAGTCAAGACTTGATTATTATTTTTACAAGTTTTGTTTTTGGTGGCATAGTATTGTTTATTTGTGTTTCAGGTGATCAGCTTCCACAACTTAATGGCGCCGTTAAAATACATCCACATTGGCTGCGATGAGGTGTTTCACATAAATACGTGTCCGCAATGTACCGACAGGAAAATGAAAGAAAGGTTACCTAGTTTATACATAACAACTAGGCAATGATTCCTGAGCACAGTCACACGATACTGTAGAATTGTCGTTCACACATTTCATTTTTATTTAATAACTAGCTGCTTCCTGTGGCTTCGCACGCATTTTTCAAGTAGCCTTCGCCCGTCCCCGGGATACCGTTTACCTCTCTGTTAAATTTCAAGCCGTTTAGTGTATTGCAACGGAAAATGAAACGAATGACAACCAAGTTATATCCTATATCCTAATGAATGGATGGACTGAATAATCAGGATAGGGAGTGAGTCCGGACGTCTGCCATAAACATAGCCTCAAAACTATAAACAACAGCAGCCAGTCCCCAGTCTATAGTAGGGATGTTACGGAGGTGGTTTAACGGAACCGAAGTCAGAGTCGGAGTTTTAAATTTTGGTTTATCGGAGTCAAAATAATTCAAAAATCACTAGTTCCTTTAAACAGTGAGACAAAAAACATAATAAAAAAAACGAATAAAATAAAACCTATATTGTCTGCATATGGGATATTCGGGGATAACGCGGGCTAACTTGCTGACAGAATGCCTAGAAATTAGCAATGTTTCATATCATCAATCATTTCACTATACATTACTTTTCAGGAATTTATATGCAGAGCATGTCACATTATTGGGAGAGTATGTTCAGGAGATAAGTCCACAAACATCTGTCCTGATTTGGGATGATATTTTGAGGTCAATAACCCCACCAGGATGGGGCAACATCTCCCTAGCAAAGAATCTGCAACCAGTTTATTGGGACTACAACAAAGAACCTAAAGTTTCCCACGTTAGTCTTCTGCAGTACCATAAAACTTTTGGAGGAATTTGGATTGCTTCAGCCTTCAAAGGCGCTGACGGCCGAGAAACAACTTTACCGGACCTACGCACTCGCTTCCATAACCATTTTAATTTGTTGAAAATTCTTAGAGACTACAGATTTGGAGGAGAAAGAGAGACTTACAATTTCGAAGGTATCATTCTCACCGGATGGTCGAGGTACAGTCATTTTTCACCGCTGTGTGAGCTCCTGCCCGCTACTATACCAAGTTTGATACTGAATTTGCTTTTAATTCGGAAATTCAAAACAGGAGGTGCATTTTTCGACACACATAACGAAGCAGACTTATTCAGGCAGTACCTCAATGAAGATTTATCTCACAGTTTAAATTGCCACGACAGAAGAAGCCATAGAGGCCTTAACCTTAGAATTGGACATTTTAAAAACTGTGATTTCCATAGCAGGAATCTCTACGAGACTTTTCAAGACTATGAACTATTGAAACGATCAATTATGGAGTTGTTGGGTGGCCGTCTGCTTTCTGTTGATTACTATGCCTCTAAGAGGTTCTTAGACCCCAATTTTGTGAAGGAAAATATATATTATGGTGATTTTGCGTTGACCGAGCTACTAAATATTAGATCACAGATGAATTATTTTTTGCAGCCATTCTATGAAAACGATGTAATTTACGAATACGTGAGTTTCAAAACAATAAGCTACAAGAAAAATATTAAGACCTTGTTAAAAAAACTAAAGAGTTATACGCGTATGCGTGTGTGGGATCGAAATCCCTTTAATTCGACATTTTAATTTATGATTTTTTTTATCTAGACAAGAACATTCACTAAGGATTCCTGTGTAAGCGTTGAATTAATTAAACATTTAGACTTTATATTGCTTATTTCATTTCTTTCTTCGTAAGTAGAGTACCTAATAATAAATATAAATAGATAATGCTGGACAATCCACACAGCATTATCTAGCCCCAAGCTAAGCAGAGCTTGTGTTAGGGGTACTAGATAACTGATATACATAATACAATATAATGCATATATAGATATTTTTTTATTATACATAGAACACCCTGAACAAATGTCTGCAGATCGTACACACATTTGTCCCGAGGCGGGTATCGAACCCGCAACCTCCTGGGCTTTTCCGCGAACTGCTTGATGACGACAGACCATCAATGTCTTCTAAAGCTGAAACGTCGTCGTCAATTCATTGAGAATTTGGCTATGAAATTAATTGAACCTCACCTAAGAGAACGACAGATGCAGTTGCACTTGCCACGGTCGATGAGACAAAGACTCTGAAATTTTGAAGATATAGATGATGTTCCTGGAACGGCTGGTCCATCACGAAATGGCCGTTGCTTTGAATGTGGATGGAAAAAAATAGAAAGACCAAATACACTTGCCACAAGTGCAAAAAACATTTGTGTCTTGAGCACGTAGTGCCTTATTGCAGGATTTGCTTGACTGAAGAATAGCTATTTTAAAAGTTTTTTTTTTTGTAATTTTTTGTTGGTAGAATGCCATTTTTTGTTTATTTTATGTAAGTTTTTATAGTCTAGAAACTGAAAAGACTGAAAGAATTTCGAGAATATGTTGATTGTTATGTATTCAAAGTTTTATAAAACCGGAGTGTAAAAAACAACTACTTTTACAGGGTTCTTTGTGAAGTTGTATAATTATAAGAAAAAGTAAATAAACGAAGCTGTGATTAACGAAATATTGTTGTTTTAAAGTCAAATAATTTATAATTAACAAACAATATTGTTAGTTAATAAAACATTTTGAAAAACCTTTTATTGAAAACCCCGGTGCGTGGAACCGGGGTCACCGAAGATGTAAGTCAAATCGAACTCGTCACCGTTGGCGGGTTAATATACCCGGCCAGTCAAAGAGATTAAAACCACTACGTGCGGCCAGTGAGATACCGCGCGAAACCTAGCAGACTTTAACGATAACGCTCTGAGTAGTGAACACCGCGTAGGTTTGCTTAATAATACCAAGGTTTATCTATTATCATAGGTAGGATCTCTTTTTTCATTGATTATTATCATTGATATCTCTTTTTTCATTGATTATTAAATACTCTATTCTGTCTACTTTTTTTTTAATTTGTCCTATACACAAATGTGTACCGAAAATGTTACGAAATGGTTTCATAGCGGTTTTAATCTCTTTGGTTTCATTCATACTATACTTATAAATCTGTGGTTTCATTTTCTATGGTCTAGACGTATAATAGTTTCTGAGATAATAGTATTCATCTATGGTCTAGACGTCTACTGTATGTATTAATAGTTATTGTGTTGATTATTCGTCAATGTTTAAAAATGTTTCAAACGATTGAAATGAATAATTAGCTAAATACTTTGCGAAAATTGGCTTGTTACGTCGCAGAGTGCTACGTAGCTACTGTATACTCTTTCCGAGTGGATGATTTAGTGAACATAATAACCACAAAATTTCGTCTAGATGCACTGTGTTGTTCCAACAATAGGATCCATGAGGGTCAAATTCTTCTTTGTGATACTGTTACTGCTATCTGTGTACATATTTTTGTTTTATCTCATGGTCCAAATGTGGTTAGAAAGCAAATCACTCCCGACGTCCATGTCTCCCATTGTTTTGCCTCATGTGATAGTTCATATTGACCTGAAAGGGGCTCCACCGAAGCTGGAGTACTTGGAGTCATTACTGCCGATGCTGAAAGAACATGGGGCCACTGGCCTATTGATAGAGTATGAAGACATGTTTCCATATGAAGGAGCGTTGAAGAATATTAGTTCGAGGAACTGCTACGGGATCTATGAGGTGCATGTATTTTTTTAGACGTCAAGGCAATGCAAAAGTCGTAGAAAAAAGGATTGTTTTTTTTATTCGGGTTTAGTCTGATCATAGAATACTCGTCAGGTATTTTCATACTTTGTAAGTAGTTTTTTTAAATATAAGCTATGGGACAAGATTGCACGGAGTGGAAAGATTAAGGGAAGGCCCTTGTACAGCAGTGGGTGGGACGGATAAGACTTAGAGAAACAAGATCCGTCAAATGCGAGTGTAACTAACGCGCCGCGGGTTTCCAACACAGATCAATTCCCTCATCGCTGTTCGAACATACCTATGCCAATTATACATATATAATACCATAGGTACTGGTTAGAGACATTGCTATTAAATTAATACCGATAATTAGTACGTAGATTCAGATGAATCGCTCTATAAACTTAGGAATAAGGATAACTAGTAATATTTTTGTTTTTTTTTCAAAATGTTTCAAAAAGAATAACACCTACAAAAATATGAAAACTGTTCGGATATGTACAAATTGATACATTTCATTTAATACCCCTAAAAGGGGAGGGGGTATTTTAAAAACCCAGGTACCTTTTGGAAAAAATTCCCCCACCCACTTTGACCATTTTTCAGTGTTATTTTTAAAGAACTGAATAATATAGATCTAAGTATATCTACAAACGCCACATAGCGTGACGCCATATATCATGGCGTGATATGTATTCATCACCATTCAACACCAATCAAATTTTCATTGAAAACTAAAAATATTACATTAAAAATATTGCGATTGAATATTCGGGTATACAAAACTAAAATTATTTTTCAGCTCAGAAAATTTCTCCATTCAGCAACAAAAGCCAACCTACAGATAATTCCCCTGATTCAAACCTTCAGCCACATGGAACACGTCCTAAAACTCCAAGAGTTCATGCACCTGAGAGAACAACCAGCGTTCCCTGACTCTATCTGCCCTAGCAAGAACGAGAGCCGTGAGCTGGTCAAGAATATGTTACAGCAGGTTGAAAATCAATTTAATTCATTATTATTCATTGGCCGATGCCGTAACGAGGGTTGCCAATAAGATCTGGATTCGACCAGTACTGGACTGAAATAATTTTAGTGGCAAAATTGTAGGAGGCCTATACACTACACCCAGAAATGGCTAGATATTAGCCCCATATTTAATATGATGTTAGTTATGAAGTTATCACAGCGCGTGTTTTACCGTAATAAAAAGAAGCATGCAGTCTTGACCAGTATGCCGTAAATCCTATAGAATATCATAATAACACAACATAAAATATTTATTTACAGCAAGAACAAAATGTCACAGTAAATTAGTCACTTTTTAAATAGGTAGAGTTAATATTATTTTATGAATATGTTATGTTAGAACTGGTAAAAGGTTATTACCGAGGGCTACGACTACGGATGGATTTCCCACTAGGCCGAGCCTGTGTCGTGAGGTCCAATTTTCTCTTATCCAAACTTTCGGCCACAAATGCCTTAAAACTCCAAGAATGTCCAAAAACTACCAAGAAACTCATGCACCTGTGAGAATGCTGCGAAAACCAGCGGTCCCTGACTCTCTCCTAGTAAAACGAGAGCCTTAATTTGGTGAAAGATATGTTATAACAGGTGCTGAACATAATCATTACTAGTTTCTGTTCGCGGTTTTGCACGCCTTACGCCTGGATACAAAGAAGTAGATTATTTGTGTGTGTTTTACTCTACATATTGAACTGTGTAGATCTTACGGCCTTATCACACTGGTGATTTGCGAGCAATTTCAAAGAGATGCGATTGCGCAGCTAGCACGCCGCGACGACACAGCGAGCTAGACACGAAGACGCAGCCGTCATGCCGCAACAATACCGCGATTAACGCCTTCGACGCCAGTGTTCAAAATCGCTCTGTGTCTTCGCGGCGAAGCACATCGCGGCGATAACATAGATGATCAAACGATTTTTTTCTTTTAATATAATTCTTGCAATCTCTATCATTCTGCCTGGTTGTCATAAGCCTATAGGCCTACGTCGTCGATGGACAATTAAGAAACGTTAACATTTATGAACGCATTAAGTGAGTCCGACTCACATTTTTGTTTATATATTTGTATTGTGTTATCCTATTGTTTTTAAATTGTATTGTTTGTTTGTATTTCAGGTGATAGGCTTCCACGAATTTATGGGACCGTTAAAATACATACACATTGGTTGCGATGAGGTGTTACACATAAATACGTGTCCGCAATGTTCCGACAGGAAAATGAAAGAAAGGTTACCTAGTTTATACATAACAACTAAGCAATGATTCCTGAACACAGTCACTCTGATACTGTAGAATTGTCGTTCACATTTCATTTTTGTATAATAACTAACTGTTTCCCGCGGCTTTTGCCAAGCGTGGTGATTACGGGAAAACCGTCTTGTTTCGGGAGGTAGCTTGAGTCCTGGGGAACGACATAGATCTTTCTATCTTTTCCAAAGTTTCATTCAGATTCAGCTATTTAGGTGTTTATGTTACAGAAAGATTTACTTTTGTGTGTATAATTAATCATAGATAATATGGCATGGTTAGTGTTTAGTGAGTTTTAAGTACCAAAACGACATCAGTCACTAATTGCTACACTTCATTGTAACAATTTATGATCTAACAACAAGTCCCATAACGCTATGTCCTAATTAGCTGTCGCAAGACAATACAACTTTTGTTGTCCAACCGAACAACTAACACGACAAAATTTAAGTTAACTTAGGTGGAGGCACTAATAGGTTCAGGGTAGTGCCTTAACGGGAGGTTGTGTAGTAAAAAGTGCGGTGTAGCAATAAAACGGAGGTTCAGAGCCAACTGCCGGTACGGTAGCCATTGATTAACCAACGAACGACTTACGTAAATCCGCCCGCAATTGTAGGTCGATGATATTCTCGTATAAACAACAAAAAGTACCTCCATCTCAACTTCCTGGCTTCAGCCGTTTGGGCTGGGTGTTGTCTTCACAAAATATCTTGTTCCTATAAAATATTAAGATACCTATCTACATATTATGACAAAATAAAAAAAATCAAAGCAATACAAAACCAACAAATTAATACCTATGTATATTATGTATATTATATTCAGGAATTGAGCTTGCTACCTGCTGAGAGAATGCCTAGAAATTTGCAATACTTCATATCATAAATTATTTCACTATACTTTACTTTTCAGGAATTTATACGCAGAGCATGTCAAATTATTGGGAGAGTATGTTCAGGAGATAAGTCCACAAACATCTGTACTGATTTGGGATGATATTTTGAGGTCAATAACCCCACCAGGATGGGGCAACATATCCCTCGCAAAGAATCTACAACCAGTTTATTGGGACTACAACAAAGAACCTAAAGTTTCCCACGTTAGTCTCCTGCAGTACCATAAAACTTTTGGAGGAATTTGGATTGCTTCAGCCTTCAAAGGCGCTGACGGCCGAGAAGCAACTTTACCGGACTTACGCACTCGCTACCTTAATCATTTCAATTTGTTAAAAATTCTTAGGGACTACAGATTTGGAGGAGAAAGAGAGACTTACAATTTCGAAGGTATCATTCTCACCGGATGGTCGAGGTACAGTCATTTTTCACCGCTGTGTGAGCTCCTGCCCGCTGCTATACCAAGTTTGATACTGAATTTGCTTTTAATTCGGAAATTCAAAACAGGAGGTGCATTTTTCGACATACATAACGAAGCAGACTCATTCAGGCAGTACCTCATTGAAGATTTATCTCACAGTTTAAATTGCCACGACCGAAGAAACCTTAGAATTGGACATTTCAAAAACTGTGATTTCCATAGCAGGCAGCTCTACGAGACTTTTCAACACTATGAAATATTGAAACGATCGGTTGTGGACTTGTTGAGTGGCCCTCTGTTTTCTATTGATTTCTATGCCTCTAAGGGGTTTTTAGACCCCAATTTGGTGAGGGAAAATATAGATGTTGGTGATTTTGCGATGACTAAGTTACTAAATATTAGATCACAGATGAATTATGTTTTCCAGCCATTCTATGAAAACGATGTTATTTGTGAATATGTGAGTTTCAAAACATTAAGCTACAAGAAAAATATTAGGTCCTTGTTAAAAAAATTAAAAGCATATACGCGTATGCGTGTGTGGGATCGAAATCCCTTTAATTCGACATTTTAACTCGTGTATTTTTTTATCTAGACAAGAACATTCTAAGGATTCCTGTGTAAAGCGTCGAATTTATTAAACATTTTGACTTTATATTGCTTACTGCATTTATTTTGTAAGTAGATTATTATTATTATAATAAATGCAATTCAGATTGAGGTTTCATTTGATTTTAGCGTTATCAGGGTCCACGGTAGTGCGGTAGCGGCAAGTCGTGTAGACGGCCGCCAGCGCCACCGGGAACCCTTTTGTCGAACCATCTCGTGGCACTATTTAGGTATCGATATATTTGTTACAAAATAAACCTAGGACCTGAAAATGATTTAAGGTAGGTACTCTTCCTTACGTACTCCTAAAACAACTATTCCGGAGCTCCGGATATCTGAAGCATCTGAGCTCCCTATTCGTAAATTTAACCAGTACATAAAACGTAATTTTATCAAGAAAGCCTTACATCATAGATTATTTTTTTTTTGTTTCTTGGCTTTCTTACTTTTTGAAACTATTTACCGAAGGGGATCTCTTTTATCATTGATTCTACCGGTGGAAATGATCAAACTACCATTAAGGAGGTAAAATTAAGAAGGTTAGTTTATTTCTTCCAAGCAGTTTACTAAACCCATAGACTATTGAATGAACTAAACGAGCGAGCGCGGCGAGGTTTTGTCGCGAGGCATTTCTTACTTGCGGACACCGGTGGCTACGGCTATAACGTAGTGGTTTTATTCTCTTTAGCTACGGCCACACAAACAAAGAATGCCAGAAGCTAGCTGAAGATCCTAAGGCCCGTATTATGAAAGCTTCCCCAAGCATTACTTAAGCAGTCATTACGTGATCTCTACTCAAGCGTTAATTACTCAAGTAATGCTTGGTAACCGTTCAATAATATGTCTAAGCAGTTACTCGAAGGCGTGGACGGAGGAAATCCGCTCTTGACGGCTACTTGAGTGAGTGTAGATTTTGACATGAGCTCCCAAGCATTGTTTGAAAATTAGTATTCACTCAAAACTAGACATAAGCATCACTCAAGCAGAGCTCGATGACTGAGCATGCTTTCATAATACGGGCCTAAGTGTGCCACCTGTTTGCTCTTCAAGAAGCCAAGTAACGATGCTCCGCAGACTACCCGGTAAAATAGGGCCTGAAAAGAAATACATTAATTCCATAGATTATGGGGGTACCTAAAGGCTAGCTCCGCCTTTAGGTTCCTGAGCCCATATCAGTTTTATCATTACTATAAAAAAACTGTTATTGATTATAGGACTTTTTTTAATGTCTAGGTTCCTATTATAATTTGGTCGTTTTCAAAATATCTATCTATGTATTGTATTGTATTACTAGACGACATTTTTTGGACAACTAACTGACACACCAGAGTTTGGATTTCACTTAACAGCTAGGAGCAGACCACATTTCACAGCTAGGAACATTTAGTATTGCAAAACTAAGTTTTCTGTTACTTATTATTTATGTTTCTCCGTATGAACCTTCCCTGAACTTCCACAAATATTTCAAGATCAAAATTAGCCAAATCGACCCAGCCGTTCTCGAGTTTTAGTGAGAATAACGAGCAGCAATTGATTTTTATTTATGTAATAAAGATGTATATCAGTTATCTAGTACCCATAACACAAGCTCTGCTTAGCTTGGGACTAGATAATGCTGTGTGAATTGTCCAGCATTATTTATTTATTTAGTTTCCCAATATTCTCGTAATACGAGTAGGCATTTTCAAAAAGAATAAAATTTCTCAGAATTTACATTATTTTTCTGTATCGAAGTAGGTATCGTGCAAAGTAGTACAGTAAGATGACACAGAAAAGACATTGGCCTTGTTAAAGTAAGATATTAATTTTTGTACCAAATGAACGTATTACATAATATTACTAGTTTAGCGTAGTTAACAGGTAATTAAGTTATTTTCCATATCTACACCGTTGCTTTTTTTATTAAGTCTACTGATTGGTGTGTTTTTTTTCTCTAATCTAATTGCCTATTATATTCTACAAACTACAAATAATAATCTTAATGAGGAATATCTAAAAAAAAGTTGTTGATAACTTAGATGAAAGTAAAAAAGGGGAACTACGGTACGTTTTCCCGGCTCTTACTGTTAAACGCAACACACGCTATTGCCAATCACACACTCTCTATCACGAGACCATTTACACACTCGTGCTTGGTCTGAGCACGAGTGTGTAAATGGTGCACTCTCGTTCGATTCAAATACTTACGAAACGTCAGCGAGCGAAACGTAGACTGAGAATCTAGGTTTACCATAAGGCTTATTATTATATACTCTATTCTCAGTCAACGTTACGAAATGGTTTTATTGTCTATGATCGAGACGTCTACTCGAGACGCCTCGACGAGTGTGTGACGTAGGTAGTTATTGTATTCGTTTTGTTATTTAAGGAATATTGGAAGTTTAATATATGTTTTATTAGACATATTATTAATTTATATTGAAATGAGGGCTGTGTCTTATGCTTCCGAATGTGGCATTATCTTTCGACTACGGAACTAACGGAACTAAGTACCTGCTTTGGATTTATATTTTTTGTCAACTGAGCCATAACATAAGGTATAGGAAATATGGTGGTTTATGTAATTCAACTGTAGGTATCAAGTTAGGGCAGCTAATTCATCGATATCGATAAATTTGAACTAGAAGCAGCACATCCCTATTTTATAGCCTTTTCTGTGTATACAATCAAGTCACAATGACAGTTCGTCTGTGCGTATGTGTGTCCGAATTGGGGCTGTTAAGTTTGTTTTCCGGGTGCTCAGTCCAAAACAGTAATGTCATTTTGCTCTATGGATGTCTCGTCTCTTCTTACGTAGTTATTGTATACTCTTTGTTTTCTTGTATAACGTAGACACTATAAACTATAACGTAGTGGTTCTAATCTCTTTGGTAGACACCAATCTGCACAAAGAGAATAAAACCACTCCAATCTGCTTACACGTGGAAGTTAGAATAATTATACTGTCCGTTCCACAATGTCCAACAGGAGCCAAGTGACATCCTGGATAACCCTTTCTGATGTGTCATTACTACTTCTTGTGTTCGTATTTCTGCTGGCCCAGCTTTGGTTAATCAGTAAGCCGCCAGAGCAATCAGTTTCTGTGGGGTGGATCACATGGAGCAGAGGGGCTCTACCAAAGCTGACGTAATTGCTGCTACCGTAAAACAACACGGAGCCACGGGCCACGGAGTATGAAAACATATTTGCCAGTTGAAGGGATGCTGGTGAATATCAGTTCGAGAAACGGGATAACAGAGGTGAATACACCTCCTGCATCCTGAATCTCAAAAAAGGTCAATGATCCTATATGCCTACGATCTTTGAAATTAGTAAGCATAAAATAACTAGTTAAATATTAATAAATAAATATTAGAACTCGATGTGGTTTAATTCTGATAATTGAAATATTTACATTTCGTTAGGTACCTACCTAATATTTTGCGCCATAACATCACTTATGAAATCAATATGAAAATATACCTACCACGGCAGGTATATTTTCACGTTCAGTGCGTACCAAACCACTTTGATGGTGGTTAGGTTGGGAAGAGTACCTACCTACCGTTACGGGGAAGTGGTCCAACTGCTCTGTCCAATTCCTACAACAATATTTATGATATAATAAATTGTTCGTTCGTAATAATCGTTTTATACAATGCATAATTCATACAGCAAGAACAATAAAAACTGCAGATAAAACACGCACAATTTATTTAACTATAATTCGATATATGTAGGTATCTCACCCTGTCGGGCTCTGAAGTAAATTTAGATTGTTTTCGTTTTGAAAGCAGACAAATTATTGCCACTCTGAAACGATACAACATTTTTAAATGATATATTGATAAACACTTCGATAACTTTCTGTTTTCTGTAGATTCTCATGTTACTAAGAACTTTACTTATCAGAACTTGGTGATGAAATACTTGGAATGGTGAAACTACACTTACACAGCTGGTCAATGTTGAAAATGAGCTAATAGGATTTATGAAGCCGTATTAACCAACTTGTGGCTATGATACTTACATCCTGAAGAAAACGTTGGAGCATTTTTTTTTATTTAACACTATATATTCCAGTGCAAGTTGGGGACGAAATTCGTGGATTAGAGAGACGAAAATCAACGATCTGCATGTTAAGAGTGCGCCAAATGCTAAAATCAAGCATAAGTCTATTTTTAAACACTTAGAAATAAGGTAACGCACGTCCTGTTCCGAACGAATTGTTCAGTTTAAAAAAATACGATAGGTAGGGAAAAACCTGTACAAGTATCGAATAGAATTTATGAAAATAAACTGGTTTCTTGAATAAAAATTAAAAATTTCGCATAGAAAAACGGTTTTAATTGAAGCGATAACCATTACTTTTTACGAATTACATAGCCAGACTTAAGTTTTATTTCAGTAATTCTTTAGTTTTTCTATTAAATGCTTATATTTTGAAAAATTTATAGATAATAAGCAAAAACTTGATTTTCGCAATGACGTTGACTGGCTCTCCCGCTCCTATGAACGCAAAAGTCGTGGTTCGTAAAACAAATAACCAAAACATTATCAATATAAGTGTGAAGACTAACACCATCAGCGAAGGCCTACAGCACCGAAAACTCCATCTAACAACTGCTAAAATCGTGAATTCTTTCCTTGGGCAAACAAAACCAGAGGGTGGATAGACATCTCTACGACCCTTGCCAAGGCAACTCTTATTGACAATAAAACCACTCTCCGCTACCTAAAATACACGCCTCGTCTTTATGTGCTATAAATGCTACATTCATAGAGTTAGTAGTACTATAATAACTCTATGGCTATATTAGTGCTTTGTATAGGAGTGTAGTCTCTCTGCGTAACGCTCGATTTTGTGTTTTAACCAAGACTTGATTCGTAAAAGAATCCAATTACTAAGTATCCATAAGTAAAATTAATTATTAGGCTAACAAAAGCGAACCCAAACTTTGTAATCGTTGCGCCCTGACAGGGTTTTTATGCATTACACCTACCCCTAAGAACAATATATATGCATAAAATTACAATAAATAAATATGAATATTAATGTAAAAAATACGTTTTTTTTAACCTATGAAAAACCGCTGCACTGCTATACAATTTTTAAAGGTTTTTCACCATCATCATCCTATATCAGTCCACAGCTGGACATAGGCCTCCCCTAATGAGCGCCATAGCGCCCTGTCTTCAGCTTGCCGCATCCAGCATCTGCCAGCAGTCTTTCGCAAATCGTCATCCCACCTGGTCGGAGGGCGGCTAAAAGGTGAAAGGTGAAAGGTTTTTAAATAACTTTAATATGACTTGTTTCCCCATTATGCACATTATTACCAGTCGTTTTAGCACTTCATAATTATGATTATTCTAGTAAACTTTTTCCCGCGTATTTTCGGCCAAATAAGTAGCCTAATTTCAAAATTAATTGTGTTCTAAATGTACGCTAAATTTCATCTCGATCTGTTTAATATCTTTGTAGATAAGAAAATAAAATTCACATTTCTCAAACTTTCCACTTTAATATTAGTAGCATTGTTGATTTTTTACTCCATTTTGAAAATTCTATTAAAATAAATAATTCTCTTCTCAAACGCAAGAGCTTCCACACATTTTCTTCGTTATAAAAGCCAAGCTTAACCTAATATATTTTTTATCATTGAAAGAACCGAATCTACACAAAAACTCAATTCTATCCATTTATTATTTAACGTATTCTTTCTTTCACATTAGTGGAATGAAAGGTTACGATATAAAAAGCCCATTTCCTTAAATTGAATCAAATTTGCGTGACGACTGACTGATTCACTTTACGTCGGTGCTTGATTTAAATACGGTTTTACTTAGGATTATTGTAAAGGCATTTTGCTACCTGAGCTATGGAGAGAGCTATGCTCGGAGTTTCTCTGAAAGATAGGATTCGCAACGAATAGGTACATCCGGCACAGAACCAAGATTATCGACATAGCTCAAAGGATTAGCAAGCTGAAGTGGGCTGGCCATATCTCGAGAAGATTCGACAACCGCGCTGTGGTAAACGTGAGTGGAAACCGCAACTTGGCAAATGTAGTGTAGGACGTCCTACGACCAGGTGGGATGACGATTTGCAAAAGACTGCTGGCAGATGCTGGATGCGGTAAGCTGAAGACAGGGCGCTATGGCGCTCATTAGGGGAGGTCTATGTCCAGCAGTGGACTAATATAGGCTGATGATGATGATGATGATGAAAAGCAGCGTATTTCAAGCATCGTCAGGATACAATACGAGATAATGGAGCTAGGCTAGAGTTTGAAAGAAATCCTATTTTTTTTTGACTCCTACGTCATTTGACCTCGTGGCGCAACCGGAAACGCAACCCGTACTGAAAGAGGGTATCGGGTTCAAGTCCCGAAGTTTTAGGATATTATAAAATTTCTTGTCGAAAAATCTTTTACTTCAAAATATGTTCTCAAGGACGCAAACCAAGGGAATTTGAAGAACCTACCTAAAAGATATTTCTAAAAGAGTTTTAAACTTTACATATGTGTCCCCGGGCACCATAGCGCCCTGTCTTCAGCTTGCCGCATCCAGCAACTGCCCGTTGCCCTTATCCTCAAAAAGTAACCAAATAAATAAACATAGGTACCACGAGCGAAGTCACAGGTAGATACAAGTCCAACGTTTAGCTGTGACTAAAGGCATCTTATTTAACAATACAAAGCCGTTTTGATGCTCACACAAATTACAATCTGTTTACTTCTTTAACCACTGAGCCGCCACAAATTCATAATGGATCCTTTCAAAACCAAATCTAAGTCAAACTTCATTACCGTAAAGCCGCTGGCCCACTACAGCGCACGCTGTACACGGCCACGCAGCGTATTTTAGCTGCGCGGGTTTTTTGTTTAACGTGGGTCTGTTTCCACTGCAGCACACACTATACATGATAATAAACAAACGACTATGTACAATTCTAGCTAGAGATTGCAGTGAAATTACGCACGCGTGTACCACGGCATAGCGTTGACCTCGTTGAACTGCGTGGACGCTATATTCGAGCAAGCCATGCGTGAACTAATAACGTAGGTAATTAATTTCGTTTTCTTGCGTAATGTGATCGTGGGTTGCATTGCGCGTTACACCTACATTTTCTTGCAAAGCGAAGCTAGATAGACACGTGCGTAGCCTCCTCGAGCAGCAGTGAGGCTGTGGCTTAAAGGAGATACCTCACCGGGAGCTTACTCCTGTACCTACGCCGTGAATGAGAGGCATTGGAGTGGACCATATTAAGTGATCGATGGAGTCTACACAGTCAGAAAGTCAGTGCCAGTTCTACTATTTGATTGTAATTTTCACTGTTAATAAAGTCATTTTATATTAAGTATATCAGTTATCTAGTACGTACCTATAACACAAGCTCTGCTTAGCTTGGGGCTAGATAATACTGTGTGAATTGTCCAGCATTATTTATTTATTTATTTTATTTTATTCTATCCTCGAAGCATCAAAATGGCCGAAACGACGTTTATAAAAAACAAAATTGCATTGCACTATCTCTCATTATACCCTCAGGTTTGCTGTAAGAAAACTCTTTTAGGGTTAAGCTCGCCTTTGTACATAGCCAGTAATTGCTAACTTTATGTATTTATATTTCTTGTGTGTACAATAAAGAATTTAAGAAAACACTCGCCTAGATTAAGTTTTAAGCTTCATTCTGTAAAGTATTAACAGATTTTATACATTATTTCGCAAAAAGTAGAGCTTTTTACGAAATGGTTCCCTACCCGCGTTGCTTATCGCTCAGCACCTGTCCTTGGTCATCCCCGAAAGAATTTAATTACGTCCGTAATGCGAAGGAAGGCACAAGAGATGTTTGCTGAGCGCTCTCTGAGATCGGACGACTCGTTGAGAATAGGTAGTTTAATTATTAAATTTAAAGATTAATTGTGTATTGAAAGAGTTTAAATTTTAGATTAATTACTAGGATATGTATGCAGGTGCGATCCCGTGAAGGAAACATAAAATACAGCCACTATACAGGCTGTAAAAACAATGTACCTACTAGACTAGGCAATAACTGATTCGAATGTGCTTTTTTGTCATAGAACCCAGATAGAACCGGGGAAAATGCATGTGCACACATGCATTTTCCCCTCACCTACCGCATCAAAGGCGTGTCGTACACTCCGCTGATATCGTGGGAACGCCGTTGTCAACGACCTGCGACCAATGGGTTTTGTGTTTTAAAGGGGATGTAAACAGTTACGCAGGCCTTTTGATTTTTTTAATGACAGTAAGCATGTGCATCAGTCTAGTGGATATTATTTTCTGGAAAAGTAATTTTTTTTAACGATATTTTCCCCGTGTTCTGTGATCGCAGCTGAACCCGCTCCGGAATGTTTGCTCCTTAATTTTTGTTACACCCTGTACAGGGCCGGGAATAATGGTTCATGTCTGTTTCACAAGTACCTAAGTTTCAGTATTAGAATGGAGGAAAGGATTTGAAAAAACTCCTGCTTGAAACGTGTGTTAGGTACTACTAGGATTTGTGATTTTTTTGGTGACTTTTTTATTGAAGTATTTTATTTTGTTACAGCGAAACGGTTAATTTAACACAAAAGGGCCTTCCGTAAATACCTTACTTGAACCTCCCATCTGATCATTTTCACCCAGTTCGTACACAACGAAGATAAAAATGGAAAAAAAAACGTTTTATTTCTGTACATACAATACACACAGTGCAGTATACAATGTCATGTGGGGTTCTCTTTTAAGCATAATTGTGCATGTGTTAGAGAACCCCGCTCTTCCTTATCACTAAGGTTCCGTACAATTTGTACAAAAAAAATACAAAAAACACTGTGCTCGGACGTGACGTAGGTTGTGTTAAAAACTGTGTGTTCAGTTTGATAGTCCCGAGGATACCAATTTCATAAGATGATAGAAAACTCATATTTGTTTTACTTGACGTTCGATGCGTTGACGAGCTTTAAAGTAAAGCGTCTTTAGCGGTCGTGCCCCGCGCCCGCCGCCAGGCATCAGCTGTGATTGATTACACCACTTTTCAATATTGAAGCTTTTCCATCGAATTATCGCCTATAACAGGGTTCGTCACTTTAAAACGTTTTAACGGGGTATTTTGATAGACGATAGCGTAGGTAATGTTGAGATATGGAGCGGGTTGTAAGGCCCGAGGGGAAAGAGAATAATTACGATTTACTCAACAGAGTCCTGACGACTGAAATCAGGTATCTCAGGACGTCTGTCCTGAGATACCTGAAATCGCTTAGCGTCAGTGATCATATTGATGACCTCTGTGGCGCGGTGGGCGAAGGTGCTTAGGGAAGGTTTCCACCATAAAAACATTCAATTTTTGAAATTATCATTGCAGTAATAACATTTCTACATCGATCTATACTTTTATGTGGTATTTGCCATGACATGGGATAACATTCATTGTGATGGTAAATATCCCGTTAGATGTAATTTTGGTATTCCATCAATATTCAGTAATAATTTTAGTCTTTGTTTGTACAAGTTATCGGTATCTTAAACAAGGCCTTAACAATAAATTAGGTTTCATAACTTCTTGAAATTTGTAACTTGACATAACCGACATATAAATATTCTGTACTTATCTCCAAAGATACAAATATATCTACATAATAATAATATTAAACTGCAAAATCCGCATCGTAAAAAACAATTTATTTAGACACATACAATCACACTGCAGTTAACATAAAACTTAATAAATTAGTATCAATATCACTTATAACCTTACAGCTATGTTTTAATAGCACCACATAAGTAACTTATTATTACTACTTAGTATTAAAATTAAATAAATGTCTACCGAGTGATGTAAAACACAGTTTACGTTTAGTGTTCACAGTTTTTTTATTACCGCGTAGTCCATGTCAAGATTTTTGGCATTTGTCATAAATGGGAAAAGTAAATTAAAAAACTGTATCACGTGATTCCTTTGCCAAAGTTGGGTTGCAAGAATTACCTTTAGGTACCTTGAACTGAGTGATGAATGTGATGAATCATCAGTCATCACTGACGATACATCATGACTAGATTGTTAAGCATAATTTGACAAGATTTGACTAGATTCTGATATTTAACAGTATTGTAAGTTAGCTTAAATTATCAGTTTTAGTTTCACTCTCAATTTCGTCTTTACTTTTTTCAATCTTTCCTCTATGCACCGGAACGAACTCTGTAGGTGGCGGGGTCATTGGAACTAAGCTACCATCTTCCTCTGCTACCTTCAACCCTATCGTAGCACCTATTTTAGCGCTCGCCTGCTTAAAAGTATCAGACAACTTGACTTGGACCACATTAATGCACATAGAAGTCAGCGCTAAACCGAATACTAAATACAAAATGGATGCCATCATGAACATTGGGTGATCTGGCACTAAGTCTCCAAGGCCAATGGTGGACATTGAAATGAAAACGAAGTAGAAAGATTCGAAGAAGTCCCAGGACTCCCAAATGTTGTACGCGACTGCGCCAACTATGATGTATAACAACAGAATGATAATGGCAACAGAGATTGGTAAGTTAAACTCGTCGTCGATTTCGAAGACTGAAGGTGCTGGGGTCTCCGGTTCAGTTGCGCTCTCAGGATCCTTTTGATTTGGTTTTGGGGGGAGGGGTGGTGGTAGGAGACTGGGCTTTCTGTCAAGGCTCGGGGGCTGGTTTTCTTCCTCGGTGAAAACTTGTGAAGGTCGCCGAACAACTTCGTAGAAGTTGTTTAAACCTTTCATCATCTCCTGAAATAAAAGAAAGGTTTTTGAAGTAACTTTCGAAGTTCAAAACTTCAAAATAAAAGGGTAGCTGCCCTAGAAATCGTATAAAATGTCTCCCTCTTTTTACAGATATTCTCTATAACAGTGTTTTAGGCTAAGGCACATCTCTAAAAGTGAAAAAACAATAGTACATTTCTGAATCTTTGATCTTTAAAATTTTAAATATCCAAAGGAGCAAGACTTCGCATGGCTCAAAGCAATAATTTCTTGGATTTTATGATACGAGTAAAAAACTATTTCTTTGTTTGCGTGATTTGTACTTTACTTTTTGAAAGAAGAGCTGCTTTTGTAATAGGTACCTACTTCGTAGATTGTTTTCTGAATATGTTTTCTCCCTTCCTAGCTGAGATTCGTTACAGCATTGTATCAAGGATTTTTTTAAATACTTTCTTACAAATCAGGGAGTGACACGGTTAATTAGCTTATTCGATTAAACAAAAGGATATCTAAGTAAATGTATCTACTAGTTTTTTATTATGCTACAATTCTGTAGGATTTAAAAAACAAAAACAAAAACTAGACCACTTCCAGAGATATGCAAATAAACGGCTATTTAATTTACAACGTCAAACATAGAAATAATTTATGCAAATTAAACACCCCGTTTTCAGTAAACAGCGAAATTCACAAATTCATACGAGAATCCAAAACTAAGCCAATTTGGTATTTAATAGTTTTCAAAGCCAACATCGTCTGGCGGTAAAAGGAAACCGCATGATCTAAACCGCAGACGTGCTTTGAAATTAACATATTTTTATTAAACTGTGCTACGCCAGAGTTAGAAATGTGTTCGTATGTGAATTTTTTGAATTTAGTGAGTGAGTATTAATTGTACTAAAACAATTCATACCTGAATAAAATAGGTTAGAATTAATTAGCAGAAAACAGTGCGTCAAAGTTTGGGAGGCTCGTGAAATCACAACTAGTCACAAGTAGCTGAAAAACGTCGCCCGGTGTGACGACCTGAGGGACTAATTCGATTTTTTTAGGAAAATAGCCTATTTAATAATTTAAAATAGCCGTAAGTGTTGCTCACCTGAACAGTTTCATTCTTCGTCCGCCTGACTCTCTTACAGCTCCTGGTGTAGTAGAACCTCCTTATGAAAGCCCAGAAGAACTTGATGACCCTCGTGAAGAGTTTGCCGAAATCGGCCAGCACGATCAAGAAGAGGGGGATGCCGATGATCGCGTAGACAATTGTTGCGACTCGCCCAGAAGTGGTCTTCGGAGCTATGTGCCCGTAGCCTGAAAAAAAAAACGAGCCAAAGTTAATATAGAATAAATATGATTTATAAGTTAATGGTAGTAAAGAAAACCAGGATTCCGTGAAAACATTTTATTTTGAATGTTATGAGGGGTTCGAAATAGGACAAAGGCAGAACAGAACGATCAAAAGGGACAAGACAACCATTCCTAGCTAACAATGGAAAAGTAACTTTTTGTGTCTAACCGCATACGTGCTTAACCTTACCAATAGTAGTCACCAACGTCATGCAATAGACGAAAGAATTCATGAAATTCCAAGATCTCTGACCGCTGTATGACGTCACGCCTGCTTCATGTGCATTGTGCAGCTGATCCTCGAATTCATACAACTTCTTCCTGGCCATAGATTTCCAGTCCTCTTCACGTAAGTAATGGCTTCCTCTCCACAAGCTTTCTATGAAATCTCGCTTCACGTTCCTAGTTCCACATTTATAAGCGTTTTCAAATGACCCTTCCAAAGTTTTGAACATCATGCCGCCCAACCCGCACATTATGACCAATAACAACAAATCACAAACGCATCTGTTCCGGAGCAGTTTAATTCGAGTGTACTCTAAATTTTGTTCTTGTTTGAATTGCTGCCAATTAGCTATTAACCTTATACGCGATCTTGTGACTTCTTGTTTGTTTTCAACCTTTACCTCGGGCTTATCTTCAATTTCCTTTGTTTCTTCTTTTGCTTTGGTTTCTTTCTTTACTGATTTCGCAGCCACTGACCTTTTTCGAAGTACCGACTTCTCGACTGACTCAGGCTTAACCCCATTAGTTTTACTTGGTGTGAAAATAGAATTATAAGCCTCTCGCTGATCGACTTCTTGGCTTAAAATATTGAGTTTTCGAGTCAATTCTGCAGTTCGTTCGGATAAATCAAATTCGTATTCGTTTTCACTTGGCGATGAAGAGTAGCAACTAGAGGTAATTTCTGATTGGCTAGCATCTACGTACCCGGAACTCTGTCGGCTATGTTGTCCCTTATCTTTTACTGGAATTTCTGTTGCTACACTGATCTTCTTGCTATTTAGTCCAGATAATATTTCCGTATTAGATATAATTTGAATTGTTTTAGGGCACGATATACCTCTGCTTTGTCTCATATTTACAGGGGTCTTGTTAGGAGTTTTTAATTCTCTGCCATGTCTTTTATATTCTACAGGAAGCCGTGGGTCATCTTTCGGTATCGACAGACTTCTGGCTCTAGCCTTTGCCATTAATTCTATGATCTCTTTACTTGTTTGGGTCATACCTGTTCCAGTTCTATCTATCACCTTGACTATCTCAGTCGGTGGTTGTTTTACTGATTGGGATCGATTAGCTCTAGGAGATCTGTTCCTTTGGAATCTTCTTGGTGTAGGAGCTACTTTACGTTTTGCTGCAGCATTGGCTGCTTGTTGGAAAGCCTGGTCTTCACTCATCTCACTCTCACTAGTTTTATTCTGTAAATTTTATTATTACATATTAGTAATCTCTCTTCTACAACACAATTATCGTATGTAATAAAATCATTTTTTCATATCTATGTGAGAAGTAAAAATATTGCTATTAACAAAGCCACTACTAGTAACAAAATTATTTTAATGTAGAAACTGACCCCAAGTCTTGTGGCTGATTTGCTTCTTGCCGGTTTCACTGGTGGAACTTTCTGTTGTTCCTCTTTTTGTTTTACTGGTTTAGGAATATTTGTTTGGGTGACCGACATTTTTCTACTTGGAGTCCTGACAATCCTTTCTCTGACTTCGACTGTTGGTTTTTTCTCCGCAGAAAGAAGTTTTCTGCTAGGAGTTCTTTCAACTTGTATGACCCTCGTGACTATTTCACCGGGTGTCACTGGGGTGGATTCAGGTTGCTTCAGAGCTGCCTTTAACGCTGGCTTTGTATCCTTATCGTCAAATGTAAATACTTCTTCCTCTTTTTTAGACGGAGTCTTGACTATCCTTGACTTATCATCTTCCGATTTCTTTTCATCTGCATAAACCATAGGTTCCTGTTTTTTAGGCGTCGATGGCATTGGATATGGAAACACATTGTCTTTTGGTGACGCAGTTCCCGATGAAGACGGTGAAAGGGTGTTCTTGTTTTCTTTTATAGGTGGCGTTTCAAGCACCAATGAGCCACGACGATTTGTATCTCCATCTTTTGGACTCAAATTATAGTTTGTACTGAGGAGTTTGTTCGTGGGATCGATGAAACTTCCTTTTCTTTCCAGTCTATTTATCTCCTCTTTATCTAGCACAGCAAAGGGAGAAATACTCCTACGTCTCCTTTCAACCGCTGCAGTTACTCTTGCTTCAAGTATCTCTCGAGTGTCTATGTCGTAGACAGGGTCCTTAGTGCCTGTTTTTTCTTGCACCAATCTTCTCATTTCTTTATACATGTTATCAGCTTCAACTTCTCTTGAATTACGTGGCAGGCTATCATCCTCTTCTTCTTCTGAAGTTGGTGTATCTTCGTGTGGTATTGGAGTTCTACTTGGCTCGGGTGTTTTTTCTCTTTGCCTCGCTGCTTGCCCTCTATTCTTGGATAAATTTCTTCTCTTCCTCAAAGACATGTTTTGATCGGTTTCCATTATATCATCAGGTGCTTTTTTAACCAACAGGCCCGAAGTCTGGGTTTCAGACTCGGCTCTTATTAAAGGGATTTTGAGGGTCAAGGAGCAAGTGTTCTCCTCCTTTCCTTCTTTATTCATGCCCGACTATACAACCCGACCGACCTGAAAGAAAAACACGTCGTTTTAGTAAAACAACCACGCAAAATCTAAGGGAATTGAACTTTGGGATATGGTTTATTTGGCAGCTGTTGATAAATCGATTGCCAATCAAGACGTAAATAAATTGAACCAGCATTGATGAGCGCTGATTGAATGTTAACTTACCTTCCTATGCGCCGAAACTCCTTTTGTATCGGGGTCAGAGCGAAACTTCTAATAAAAGAATCTATTTTCGCCTTGTCCGTCGCAGCATTTTCGTAAACAAAGCATCATTGCTGCCTCGTGATCCATATTGACGGTGCAAGCACTTTTCTGGAACTATCCTTGGTTTTATTACAACAGCACTGAATTATAAGAATTTCCGAAATAAATATCCGAGTGTTTGCGACAAGAGTGAGGCGAGGGCCAAACGCGCCAGGCGTTGAGCCAAAATTAGACTAACAGCTAAATTCATACCGGTCCACTGGTTGCTGTGTACACCGCGTGTTAGTGAATACGACCAGTTTAATTTGACATCCGCGTAATACGGATAGTATAGATATTTTAGCGGAAATTACACACTTTGAATGAGCTGGATATGAACAACTGTACTGCAATTATTTTGGGAATTATTTATCTGGTCCAATACATAACTGAATATTAGAATTTGGACTTTCTGCCCAAATTAACCTTTTCTCGTCAAAGTTGTCAGATTCATTTGTCTTCAAGTACTGTTCAGGCATATCCAAATTTTTATAAACCTAATATTTTGTGGTTATCTGAAGTTAACTTGGTAGATACCTGGTACCTACGCAGATATAGTAAAGGTTCTATGTAAGGTGGGTACCTACGTAACGATACCGATACCAATGCATACCAATTAGGTATGAAATAGGAATTTCTCTTCATTATTTGGGTAGGTAGGTACCTAAATAAAGGCAGGTTAATCATAGTTGGATCGAACTATTACTACAGTTCGATTTATTAAGTAAAGCGAATGAGTAAATTTTACACTTTGTACAATTGTATTTTTACGACTTTATTTTGCAGCGTTGTCGTTATTTTTATTCACAAAGAAAAATGCAAACCAAATCGCTTGCTCGCTCAACAATAAAAGGCTCTGAAAAGGTGATAACAAATAAATGGTTCGCATCGAATAACGAAGTTTCTTTGAAACATAAACAAACACAATAACTTCAAAATTACTTTCCACGTTCATTCTAACGAAGGTAAATATAAAATTTGTAAGCGTGTTAGCGCCGACTGCAGAAACAAAGCAAAAGATTTAACATGTTGCTCGTAATAAAGTTAGTAAAACAGGAGCGCGACGTCAAGTTGTCAACGCCTGGTGTTCAAATTGCAGCAATGTGTATTGTTGCACACGCCAGCTTGCTATTTTATATCCCACAGGCACTGGGTTTGTTTGGCTTTGAAACTGTTGTTTCAGAAAAATCCGTCTGTGATTGTTTTATCCGTCAGTACGTTTTATTTCGATTGGTTCGCTCGTAGCGCTCGAGGGATAGATAGACAGTCCGTCAGTCATTTTTATTCGGTCAATGGATATGAAATTGGCTACCAAACTTTCCTTTTGTATCCACGTCGGATTACAAAGCTTTTGTCCTATGTTTGTATTGATTTGGTAAAATCTCGGTATGGTCTAAGCTGATCTCTTCGTCGATTTTGTAACAAAAAAGCATGACAATCTCATCCAATTCAAAGAATTAATCAGAAAAGTAGTGATAGCAAAGAACGCAAAAAAGTCCCATTAAAATGTTTCCCCTTGTGAAATAATTGTTTGATCACTGGAAACACAAAGAGCTTCTTCCTTTTAGACATTGTTAACCATCTTGAATATTCTGAGTCTGAGAGTCCATTAGGGCTTGCATTCCTTGTTACAGCTATTAGCGCATCTGCTAACAAGGTACACTCGATCACGCAAGTGGATTCGGGTATTAGCAAAAGTTATATTTCGAGAATATTTCTTTTTATATGTATATACGGCCATTAAACATGCCCCCTCTCTTATACAAGGAGGCTTAATCGTTTCGGTTCGCAAGCAGATTAGTGATCGCAGAAGTCTCATAAAAATGAATAGACAACGTTAGAACAAGACTAAGTATAGATCTTATTTTACTTATTCTCTACCAAAATAGCGTACTTACTTTATCTTTATTATTTCGTTGAACAAAGGTAAAGATTCTAAAATGTCACTGGGCTATTTGTGATACCTATTACAAGGTTTTTTTAGTGCCTCTGTAATAGTTTTATTTTGTATACATTAGGCAGAGATATGAAAATAGAGTTTGGTAGCCACAAAGTGCCACTTCGTCGCATTCGTTGAACAACTTTATCATTTAATTGTTTTTTTTTTTTTTTTATTTTTATTTATTCATAAAAAGTACAACTATTACTACAGGGGCACCCAATTCCATAGTGTACATACTTAATTAGATAACATTTTAACTTCTCATAACATAAAATTTTACCACGCCCATTAACTTATTTATTACATGTCAGTTAATTATTAAAATAAATCATACATAATCCTATAATACACCATAACACATAAATTGACAATTTACATAACAATACAAAAAAAAAAACCTTACATAAATACTTTACGACCCTAGAAATTAAGATAACATTAAAATTAAAAAATACAATAAATGAAAAATAGTAATCGTTATAAAATTCGTCCGACGTTACAAGATACTTACACCATGTCATAATAGCATAAAATATGCAACAGAGTTCTTTGAAATTCGCTCAGGGAGCAATTAAAAAGGTCGGTTCTCTCCGCTACCCGATTTAGCGTTTGTATGCTGCGTGTTCTTTCGTTCGTTTTCCAATTCAAGTTTAAACATGTTTCGCTGCACATGCGAGATAATGCGTTGTTGAAGTTCGTGTTTAAGTTTTTATTGATAACCTTGTTGTTTTGATATTGTTATCAGTTTTCGTTAAAATATACCTACCTATGTATGTGTTTGCCTTTGTTGACATAAAATATCTCATTATGCAAAGAAACGAAAATTCTAAACTTGCCGTTGTTTGTTTTATGGCTAACACAACTGTCTCCGACTGTACCAAGGTAGATTAATAATCTACCTTGGTAGATGTAAGGAACTATCAACTATAATATAGTTGATAGTTCCGTACAAATGCAACGTGTAGTGTATCTATGTTATAGCTATACAGGGTGTAACAAAAATGAAGGAGCAAACTTTCAGGGCGGGGGCTTTGATTACAGGAAATGGGAAAAATATTAAAAAATGCCGACTTTTAGTTTTCGAAAGTCTAGTGATCATTATGTTTTCATTATTTGAAAACAAATTGCATGTTGTTTGCTTTATTGTCATGAAACTGAGAAAAATGTATCTATGGTACCACCTACCGCATCAAAGGCGCGTCTTCCACTCCAATAATGTCACCGGTTGACCGCGGATGAAGTGTTTTGTGTTTTAAAGGGGACGAAAATAGTTATCTAGGCCTTTTTATATTATTTTCAATGACAATAAGCACATGCGTCTCGTCTAGTGTTCTTTTTTTCGAAATCTAAGAGCAAGATTTTTTTTATGGTTTTCCCGTGTTCTGTGATCGAAGCTGATGATGTCAGTGGAATGGACGACGCGCCTTACATGCGGTAGGTGGTACCATAAATCCATTTTTCCCTTCTTAAAGTTTGGTCCTTTATTTTTGTTACATCCTGTATAGTTAATCTCTGTTAATACCAGATATATTAATTAAATGAAGCTTCGTACACCAATGTGCCAACGCGAAATTCTAATAGGGATTAGAAGTGATTATGGTGGTTTAGTCTATTTAATAATGCAAGCAAATCCATGTTCGTAGCAGAGCAGGCAAGTACCTATCGATGGTTGGATGAACCTTCTTAAGTGATATTCGATCCGAATTATATTGCTGGTCTTGTTTGAACAGATTTACATTATGGTTTTTTGTGATACAGTGCGTAAGCCGCACTCTGGATAATCTCTAAGATGGCGCTAGAGCTGTAAGAGGTCCCAAAGATTTTCGACGAAACCTACTACGATTTCGTGGCTTAGTTGAGTAGAGCACACCTGTACTGAGGGTGGGACGCAGGTTCGAATCGTGCCGAAATGGAACTTATTTAATTTCTTAGAGATGTACTTGTTATATTTAATAGTTATTAGACGAGATTTAGATAAATTCTAAAACCTATAATTTTAAGATTGAACGATGATTTAAGAAAGAGTTTTATTAAAATAAAAGTTCTAATAAAATAAAAATAAATAATACTGGACAATTTCAGAGAGCATAATCTGTCCCCAAAGTGAACAGAGTTTATTTTTTGAGTAATAGAAAACGTCTATTCATAATACCCACCTAGACCCAGCCAGGCTCGGAACAAACACCTACAGATCATACAAACAGTGTCCCGCAGCGGGAATCGACACAGCAACCTTCTGCATCGCTGGCGGACCCCACTGCGCCACTAGTGCCGGGTACAGACTATGCGAGCGAGAGCGAGCGAAAGCAAACGATTGGGATTTGACAATCCCAATCGTACGTTCGTTCCCTAATGCTTTGATGTAGCGACAGCTGCCGCCGGAGCACGGCCGAAGACAAACGAAGGCCCTTGTTTGGACTCGCTTGCTTTTGCAATGACGTCCACACTGGTACTTTTGCGTTCGTTCGTTAGCCTTCGCTCGCTCTCGCTCGCTTGGTCTGTACCCGGCATAAGGTTCGCCAATGATTTTCTTACCTATAGTTGTGTAGATTGTGCCAGCATAAAACATGGAGTTCCAGAAAGACCAGGTTTTCTTCCGCACGTCATTATTGTTGAGGTTTTTCATGAGCTCTGTGTAGTTGTTCTCGTATTTCTCAAGATCGTCTTCTATGTACTTTAGGAGGTCGAATTCTGGATCCTGCAAGTGACAAAACAACAGGTTTATTTTGGAAACTTTAAAAAGTCATGAGCCAATAACTTTATTTCTTTAGGCTTACAAAAAAGCAATAAGACAAGTCAAATTTTATACAAAAACAGCTTTATAAATAGTAATTATCAAACAAGAAATAAAATGTTATTGATTCGGTTCGCTTAAATTTTTTGTCCACTTGTGGAAGAAGCGGAAAATAAAGTCACTGTATAGTTCCATGATGGAACTTTAGAACCGGGATGGATTTTAACCCCTTCAGCAGTTCATTTTTGAAAATTAGTCTATGTGTTATTCTAGAATTTCAACTTCATCTAAATCGGAGATAGATGATAACAATTATTCACACCACTTTGGCATTTACATTATAATTAGGATTTGATATAACTTTTAAAACTCGAGGAAAGGATAGAGGCTTTAAGTGAATAGACATTATTTTAACAAAGTTTCTCTCTCAAAGTACAAGGAAAACAGAAGTTCATTGAAGATTCGAACCTTATACAAGCCTAAGCAAACACAAACTTAGTAAGAAGGTAATTAAAAGTAAATAAATGGTTTTTGGTCACAACCATTTCAAAATTGCTATTATTCCGACCAAGGCGCATGCAAATGGCGCAAATCTTGAAAAACTTGATAGAACACCAATGTTTGGTAAAAATCCTTTCATCATCATCATCCGCAAGCCGACTTCACCCTCTGCTGGGTATAGGTTTTCAAACTATAAAGTATGCCACCTAAATATACAGGGTTATTGGTAAATTAGTGACAATACGTGAACTGCGCAGTTTCAGCCCATAATCACAAACACGTTTGTGAAGACGCTAGGTCTTAATTCTTAATTTTGGTATTGGTAATGGATACCCCCCGCAATTCAATAATCGTTCGTTAGAGAGGTTTTATTTGAAACTCAACTTAAAAACAGCTCTGCCCTGAATTAACAGAAGATATGAGAGTGAAAGATCGGTCTTAAGTAACTCGTTGGGTTCCCGACAAAGATGTTTTTTCATGTAGTATCAGAGGAGACTTATATTTTTTTTTTATGTTAGACTTTGCGCCTTCACGAACGTGTTTGTGATGATGGGTAGGACCTGCAGTTCACGTATTGTCACTAATTTACCAATAACCCTGTATACTATCCCCTGATTCAAAACCTGGATATTTTTTGTATATAAAGTGTTAACAAAACCCAAGGATATTGGTGAAAATATTTAACGACATTGGTACTCGTATCATCGAAGCAAAGTACAGAAGCTCGGTACAGTTTTTCGTTTTGAAAGCTTTCATTCATCATTTAATTGATCTCTCGTTCGTTTTCGCATTCAAATTTTAACATTTTTTGCTGCACATGTGAGATTATTCGTTGTCAAAGTAAATGTTTTAGTTTTTAGTGATAACGTCACTGTTACCTTGTTGTTTTCTGTTATTGTTATCAGTTTTGTTAAGTTTTTATTCATAAATGTCTTTGTTGACATAAAATATCTAGGATTCTAAATCGGAGTATAGGTATTACTACTCTTAAGTATTTCACCTGTTAATATCCCATTATACTTAATGATATCTATATCTTATACTTCTATACTAATATTATTAAGAGGAAAGATTTTTATTTTCGTATTTATGTATGTAACGAATAACTTAAAAACTACTGGATTAATTTCAGAAATTCTTTCACCATTAGAAAGCTTACTTTTCAGGGAATGACATAGGCTATGTTTTATCCCGGAATTCTCACGGGATCGGGAACTACGCGGGTGAAACCGCGAGGCGCTGCTTGTAAATTAATAACTATGATAGTTTCAAAAGTTTATAATCCATAAAATGCTTGAAAATGTTAAGTTTAATAGTTCTAACCTCAATAATCTAACTTACCTCAAAAGCTGTTCTGTTTCTGACGATAACATCCCGTATTCTGTCAGACATCTCCTGCCGAACAACTGTTAAGTTCTTCTCGACCCGTTCCTCATTTGGACCTGTAAATAATAATTTATCTCTGAGAAATTATCGTTGCTCTTAGAATTTTTTGGGGGTTTTTTATTTTTGGCAAAGTTTCGTTCGGTGCTCGAGGTCATAAACTTGGATTTTTGTTGGGCCAACATCATTAAACAGTGTGCAAAAATCAGAACTACCGGATCTGACGCAACGTCTGAAGTGTAAAGTTAAACACTATAACGGAATGCAATTTTTGTAGAAAAACATCATATTATTAGCATCTACGACAGATGATCGTGGTTTAGGTACATGTTCATATGTTATGCAGTCTGAAGCGCGCGACTTCAACGCGTTTTTTAAAAACCATGTGGTCCGATACGAACCAGGACTTCTGTTCCAGCGCTCTTCTATTGGTCTATTGTTCATAAGTTATTAATAATTTAATAATATAATAATAATAAACTAATATTTTAATAATTTAAAATAATCTTTTTACTTAACAAGCTTTCATACCAACTAGAACCGTGCTTGGGAAGCCAAATCTAACAAACCCAAATTCGATGGGGTTAAGTTTCGTTTAGGAATTCCTACGGTCACATTCTGTCTCCATTATCAGATCAGCTCAATGGTACCATGACATTGCATTGTCACCGAACTTACTATATGAAATTTCAACTCAATTGGTTGAGGATATTTGGCCTTAAAATCAATCGCAAGATTTGCCCCATACATAATAACAAAGCAAGTTAAATAAAAGCTTGTAAAAATATCAGAAAAATCGTGTCGCGAGCGAAAGCTTTGCGCTTCAACTCGCTCTACGCACAACGCGTCAGCGGAATTGCGCGGCTGCGGCACTGCCAGTCAAATTAGAACAAATTATGACGAAAAAAGCCGCGGGGCTTATTTGGTGATTTGTTCTAATTTGACATAAAGTACTACGCGTCAGTGGAACTGCGCGCCTGAGCGGCCGCGGCACTGCCCGTCAAATTAGAACAAATAACCAAAAAAGCCGCGCAGTTCCGCTGACGCGTAGTGCGATCAGTCTCATAGGATTTTATACAAATAATAACTGGCCGCGCCGTGTCGCGCAGTTCCGTTGTAGTGCAGTTCTGCTCATTGCGAATGGACCTTTAGTCTAGCTGAATGTATGAACTAATCGGCAACATTATGAAAAACAGTGACAGTTTTTAAGTTAGATTGTTATTGGTATCATCTAAAACTAAGTTAACTACGTTATCTGCGATTGCAGGCTCTGTTTTTATACTGAATCGCGGGGCGGGTAGAAACTCGTTCCTTGTTAAGGCGTATATAGAGGCAAAAAAACGAAAATTGGGTGTTTTTGAACCCGTTCTCTGACAAAAACATTGATTGTGGAGTTTTGAAATTTATATTATCCTGTAACACATATCTTGAAGAAGTGCTTGGCGGTCCCAAATGTTTGCCGTTAATTATAGTTTAGTTGTTATAGTGTTAGTTATAGCGTGTGTTTAGTTGCTTCGAACCCACTTTTTATCGGTGTCTCAAATTCGATCAGTACCAAATTCAGTATAGTGATTCACTTAATTCATACCTATTTTTTGGCGGTCCATTATGGTCGAAAAGCAGTCAAAATAACGGTATTAAACGTAAAACCGTATTTTTCCCTACAAAATCTGTGATACAAACCTGACCAGTTACACGTCATCTAACCGCAGAGGATCGTATTATTTGGTTGATTAGGGCACTACATGGTATGCTGAATCGAAAACAAGCACTCTTTGCTGCATACTAGCGCGCGGAAATGTCCAAGGTCATTTGCCTTACTATTCGCCTTAATAAAAAAAAACGAATGTACCTGCAAAAATTGTAAAGGAAAACAATATTTTATAAGAGCCTCTTTGTGGATGAAACCCTATATCCTTATTAAATAAAAAAAGAAAAATAATGTATACCTTCAAAGATTGACATGGAAAAAATATTTTGTACGAAGAGCCACCTTTGTGTTCGAAACCCTAAACCACCTCTTTCCAACACCACTCAAAAAATACACATTGAAACATGACAAAAATAAAATTGGTAAGGTGACAGTGCGTGAATACACGTAAACTGAACTGTATTTAGTAGGTCACTAGGTCGAGTTCATATTGCCATGTAAATTACTGGGAGCAGCGCGCTTTTTGTACGCTGAAAGACGTGAAAAGGTTGCAAAATAACAGCTAAAACCATCTAGTTAGAAAGCTTTGGTTATGTGCTGAAAGAATTTAGCATAACAGGCAATTTCTTACATGTTTAATGTGTATGGAAGCTCGACAAGATCATTAACCTAATTTACGTCCGCTCTTGGCACATCTGGCACCTGGATTTATCTAAAGTAGTAAATAACGGCAGGCGAAGTAGTCATTAACCAACGAAAAACAATCTGACGCCATATGGGTATATGAACTCATACAATGTTGTGTGAATTGTCCAGCATTATTTATTATTTATTTCTTTGTTCGGCTGTATGTATTTTTTTATGTTCGTCGATTTTTCCGGCAATTATGAACCGATTTGAAAAATTCTATATTGTATTGAATGAACCCGAGGTGGTCCCATAAAATGTTTATTTCCGAGGGACAAGTAATTAAGTTTTAGTCCCTAAAAACTTTAAAAAATAGTGTAAAAATTAAAGAATTTGAAATCGCTTTATAGATTTTTTCAAAACAATCATTATTTTGAGTTAGCACAGTATAACTATTAGTTAAAGGTACGTTGAGAAGTAGGGCAGATTTGATAAGTATACTCCTGGCGCTCGACCGTTTTATGCATGTAAATTAGTATACTAACATGTGTTATTCCACTGATTTTCTGCACGTTTGTGTAAATTTGCGAGTTTTATGTAAATTCGTTCAGGTGTTTCTGCTTTGGTGGTTGGTTTCGTTTGTTGTTAAGAAAAAATTATTGTTTTCTAGGTTTTCTAATATTGGAATTCTTATTCGAAATCCAAAACTACACTAAAAAACAAAACAACGAATAAGCCGTTTATGGTGAGTACATAAATAGATAGATAACTCTTTATTGTACCACACAAACGTAAAATACAATATAGAAGGAAATGCTGAGAATCAAGGAAGTACAAAGAGCGGCCTTATCGCTTTGAGCGATCTCTTCCAGGCAACCTTGGGATGGACTGGACATAAGAGAACAATATAGACGGGCGTTTGAGTAACTTATAGAAAAGAAAACAATTATAATTATACCTTCACCCAGTTTAATACTTAAAATGTCATTATATTAGGTACACTTTTGATAAACTTACGTTTCTACTTAAAAGGGTTATGAAGTACTTTAGTAACTTAAATAAGTAGATACAATACTTCAGTGGTAATACATAGGTATTAACTAAAAAGAACTTAAAACTAGGCTAGAAGGTAAAATACCTGTGAGCATATTTTTTGGTGTCATTGACTAATAAAATCTAACAATATAAGTAAGTACCTACTTTGGGTGGTAGTAGGAGTTAATATACGAAGTGAAAGAAAAGAGGCATCCACAAAGAGAGTCAATTCAAAAGGTGAATGACACCCACACCGACAGAAAACCTACCTATTACTTATAACGCTGGGGTCTTGTGAATTCCTTCACAATGCTTCAATGAATGGCTGTATCCATCGCCTACACAATACACTCTCGTAGTAGCAACCGGACAAAATGAAAACTCATCTTATGAAGAGTATCAATATTAACCATTTCCAAACATATCGGTGGAATACTTGGCGCCGCCGCCAGATTGTAGATTCAGTTCGTAGGCCATACAAAACGGTGACATTACGTTGAATACCTAAGCCGATTTTAGAACGATCAACAGGCCAGGCAGGATTGTCAAATTGCAAAAACATATAAATATTGAAAAAACATTTAAAAAAGGGGTAACTTTGGGATTGTTTTCTTCCGAGTGAAGATCATAAGATCACGAATTGAGTGCGACTTTGACTAGACTAGATCCTTAAGTAATATAATGTCTTATTTTCAGATCTCTAAATACTATATTCTATGTCTCAGATGGTTTTAAAAATCACAAAAGCGCGGCCTCAGCTGGAATACCTGGCCTTAACAGTCAGCCGGCTGTTAGCTGACCCGGGCATAACGATCCGACGGCGACATACTGATGAAAAAATCCCATGGAAATTCAATCTAGTAGGTAGGTACCTATTCCATTCCATGTTCCTGAATTCTATAGATTCCACTTTTGATACCTAGTAGTTCTGGTATTTCTGGATGGAACGAATATGTATAATATCTATTGAAATATTGGATTACAGCGTCGGTCTCTGTGTTCTTTCATACCTTATAAGCACAGATATAATAACACGTTTAGTAACGTCGGTTCATTTTCACAGCAGCGAAATAAGTCGGGACGTGCTAGTTTTATGACTCTTACATCCAACGGAGACAGTGAACTTTTAACAAAAGGTAGGTACAATAGACTCAATAGTTGCAAATGCGGACTTCGGTTTCAAATGTGGGATTTAAGGGATCTAACTGATAACCAGCGCAGTATTGAGTAATTTCCTAATACTGCATAATGCTGAGTTAGGGACACATTTTGCCCTATTTTTACAAGTGTTATATTTAAGTGCTTATTATAATATAGGTACATATTAATGTTTTTTTTAGCCATAATTGTTATTGTACACTTTTTTAATGTCTACATGTTTTTTCTTATTGTTCTTGTTTTTTTGGGTAAAATAAATGAATTTATTATTATTATTAAGGGTATGTTAAGAAAATTCCGTTGCATTTAATAAAATAATAAATATTGTCATTTCCAGAAATCAGAAATAAATATCAATTTCATAGTATTTTAGCACAGTTGTATGCGCCATGAACACGGACTATCTTAAGTGAATTTCTATTGACAGATTATACTGTTGTATCTTCATCTTTTTCTACAACTAGACATATCTTTTGCTATGAGTATTAGCATAACTACCGGTTTTATTATAGAACGGAACTCGATCACGACACAATGACGACGGTATCTGAACGGAACGTAATGAATGTGATTTTGTTTTTGGCTGAATATCTTGTGGATTGTATAAATCGTTCAAGTGGTTAAAACCGGATTCGAGAAGATGCTCCGCAATGGAAGACTCCTCCGTTACCAGATTTCAACTGCTCGTGTGTGCTCATGATAGTTTTAAAAGTTTGAAATTACGTAATGTGTCGACGCGACGAGGACGACAGCATAGATGGAAAATTATAAAAAGTTATTAGCAAAACTTTAGGTGTGCTTTGAAATCGTAATGCAATTTTTATGGTTAAATATAGTCCAATTTCCAATGAAGTATTTATTAGCTTATGGTTACCTTTATGAAATATACCCGTGTCATATCGAGTTAGTTAATTAGTTTGACCCGAACACACCTGAGGTTGATGCACCGTGGTAGCGTCTTGTTAGATTTTGTGGCAGGTTCTGTAATATTAAAGAATATTTATCGGGTATTTATCGCGTATCTTTTGTTTTGTTTTCCCCAACGTTTCAACCGCGTTACAGCGACCGTAGTCACGGGGCGACTGAATAATCTTTAATATGTTAACAAATCGCGAAAGTTTAATTTTTTTATGATCTGTGATGTTGGTTTTGTTTCTTAGATAGATAGCTAGATGCTTAGTTGTGCTTGCTTTATAGTAGGTGAGCACAAACTAGATTTTTTCCACATCCATTTTAATTTCCTATGAGCGAAATAGGCTTTGTACAAAAATATTTCATAATATTCTCGTTTCCAAATGATTTGAAATAACAATGGCTCAATTTTATCTGTACCTTCATAAGAACCCTTTTGGATCAGTTCCTAAATGTATATTTAGCTATGGAAACTGTTGAGTTTGTTTGACTGTTTCACATCAAAAACTGTGATATCATGATCAGAATCAGAGTTGCTAACCCACTGGATACCTAGATAATAATAATTATTCCTAGACTTTGGGGTTTGTAGACTGGCATTTTCCACGAGTGTCTCGTGCGTGGTCCCCCCAAGATGTTTTCCTGGGGGGACGAGAAGTAATTTGCGTTTACTCGTTATCCACCTGACTCACACTTGACCAGAAATGAAGCGATGTGGTATGTACACCCTTAAATAACCCAAAACATTTTCCCTTGCTATACCTGTGTATCAAACAAAAACGAATGTAAATTTGCTCGTTCAATATACATCGATAGACATAAATCCCGAAAGGCAACGCTAAAAATGTGAATTTTAGATCAAATGTGGGCCGCTTTGTTTACAATCTTTTCCCATTGAATTTGGCCAGATCGCATTCATGAATTTTTATAAGGATAGAAATATGGAAGGTCCAATGGACCACATATTTTTATTTTGGGAATCACAAGTCTCTTACTGTTATATTAATGACATATCCTTCTTTTCCAGTAAGTAGTTATTTATATTTATTTATTTATTTACTGGACATAGGCCTCCCCTAATGAGCGCCATAGTGTCTTCAGCTTGACGCATCCAGCATCTGCCAGTAGTCTTTCGCAAATCGTCATCCCACCTGGTCGGAGGGCGTCCTACACTACATTTGCTGAGTCGCGGTCTCCACTCAAGAACACATTTACCCCAGAGGCTGTCGGTTCTCCTCGAGATATGGCCAGCCCACTGCAACTTCAGGTAACTAATCCTTTGAGCTATGTCGATAACCTTGGTTCTCTGTCGGATGCATACGTTGCGAATTCTATCCTTTAGAGAAACTCCGAGCATAGCTTTCTCCATAGCTCGCTGGGCGACTTTAAACTGGTGGACAAGCACTGCCGTGAGTGTCCGTGTGTGTTAAATTATTCCTGATATGTTTACTCATCATTCTAAGCTGGAAAAGGAAAGTCAAAGGCAATTCGCTCACTCAAAAAATATCTTCAAAAAACCATATCGTTTTTAGAAATCTTTTACTCAAACGGAAAGCCTCGGAAAGGCTTACGTAGGTACTCATGTTTTGATATACATCTGATATACCCTTTTGCGGATTTAAAAAATGCTTTCCATGCGAAGGTTCTGGATATTTTAATTGAAATGATATTCGAAAAATAAAAGGCAAACCCTCTTTCATGATTCGAAGATGGGTCTGCCAGTATGTTCTTTATTCTTTAAAAAGCGATTCATCGGGCTTTTATCCATTTAAAGACATGAGGGTATAAATCTGTCTATTTAAATGCTTATGCTGTTTTATTTTGTCAGAGGCGTGGGTCGAGCCACAAGAGTAAAGATAGTAAATTTTGTAAAAAATATGTCTATGGAAGGTAATAAACTAAGTAGAGGCATTCAAAATTAAAGACTAAAAATTTACCATTAAAAAAATTGTCTAGACTAATAATAGCACTATGAGATTAATAATCTTTTGATTTTCTTTTTAAAGTTTTAATAGAATTTCATTCTGGTTCCCATAGAAAATTTTAAGGAACAACACTTGACTGTATTGGAAAACGTAGACGTGTTTTTTGTAATATACTGGAATTTACAAAAGTTTTGATATGAAATTCGTGAATTCCTGAACCCGAGTTTGGTTGCTCAATAATATCAAAACGTCATAGACACGTTTTATTTTTGTATGTGATTTGGGTTTATGAATTCTTAGTTAGTGGGGTAGTTCCTAGTCCGCACGCCAGAGGCGCTGCAGCGCTGAACCCAAAACAGGTTTCAGTCATTAATTGAGGAATTTCCTTGCATATTTAATGTGTGGTTAACAGACTCTTCCGCAGAATAGCAGTCCGCGGAATACCGTTTACCTCTCTACCAAATTTCATTAGAATCCGTTCAGTCATTTAGGCGTAAAAAGGTAACAGTGAGTCAGACAAACAAATAGACAGACAGACAGAGTTACACTCGAATTTATAATATAAGTACGGAATACATAATATATACATCCATATCAAAACCAGTTGGAAGCGAATGATGGATCAGTTGAGCTACCTGTAGATTGTTTACAACAGTCTGCAGTTAGCTCAATTGTTTCAATTGTAAATACTATAAAATATAAATAATGCTGGACTAGATAGGTACTAGATAACTGATATACATAATACAATACATTACATAGATATTATATTTTATATTATACATAGAAAACGACCAGAACACCCTGAACAAATCTGCAGATCGTACAAATATTTGTTCCAAAGCGGGAATCGAACCCGCAACTTCCTGCGTCGCAGGCAGGCCTTTGCTCACCGCGCCACAGGGGTCGTCGTATATATCCAAACATAGTATGGATTCTACAAAATACTGAACTTTTACATGTTAGTTTTATAGCAGTTTTACCGGGCGAAAGCTTTATAGTTCTTTTTCAAAGAACCGCGCATAGATTTAATATTTTTGTCCATTTTTCAGCCAACAAGGAAACATCTGTGTCAAGCAAAACAAAAAACGCGTTATTTATAACGAAGTTCCGTTCACGAATAATTTATTCACAGTAATATTTTGAAACAAACTGCAAAAGTTTTTACAATGTTTTCAGAAGGGACTTTAACGCATTCACTGCCATTTATCCGGCAGGTGGAAGTCGTTCATGTGCGGTAATAAAAGTGTTAAGCAATCCCTTCTCTTTGATATGTTTAAAATTTTGAATAAGTTAAAATATTTTAATAATAATTTATAAATAGTAAAATCGCAGCTAAAAAAAATCATGTCTACAATCTACAGGAATATTGCAATGATTATTTTTTACTTTACCAAAAACAAATAAATACCTGTAGATTGTTTGCAATAGTCTACAGTCAGCTGAATTGTTTCAATTGTCAATACTAGTTTTAATTTAATTCTTTTATTTGACTGTAATTTTATTTGGAAAGCAATATAATTATTTTTTTATTTTGCTTAGGATTTTGTGAGTAGCGAGATAATCTATGGAAATCCTTATAACTTTTGAAAATTCTTTACGTAATACAAAATTCCATCCCTTAGGTTATATTTTATCCCCGTGAGCGAAGCCCTGAGCAGAAGCTTGTAGAAACTAAAATAAGTTACCAAAATGTACACTACAAAAATGCTTTACTGTACACCAGAAAAATACATTACAATACTTATAACATAACATTACATAAGACCAGTACAATGGGCGGCCGCTGCTTAGAAGCGATCTCTTCCAGGCAACCTTTGGAAGGAAATAATTATGATATGAGTCTCCGTTGAGACTGGCTATCCTAGCCGAACTAAAGTTCTATAGAAATCATCCTGATTCCTGACCAAAGTTTCGTAGCAAAGTCCATAGCGATTCCCGTAGCATGGCGTAGCATTGCTACGCGGCTTCGTAGAGGCACTTCGTAGGCCTCTACGGATATTTGGGACATACATGCTTTTAGTCAAAGCTTTTTGCTGAAATGCGGTTATAATAATATTTAATTGATTAATTATTTATTTGTTAGTTAATCGTTTATGTAAAAAGGTTGGACCGGGAAAGTACCTATTATCCATCCGGAAACAATACTTTTTGACGATCTCTGTGGTGCGGTGGGCGAAGGACGCAAGAGGCTGCGGGTTCGATTCAACCGGACTGCGGAAAATTAATATTTTCCATAGCACAGTTGGCCGGACTACGGAAAAATATTTTTTTCCATAGTCCGGTTGACCGGACCACGGAAGATCCAATTTAAACTTTTTAATAGTTTGACCTTTGTGTTCAACATAATTGTACATGGCCACGTAAGGGTAACTTATGTTATTGTAATATTGTCCGTTTCAATGAATAATAATTTGCACAAATTGGCCCTGATATGGTTTAAGTTACTTCGCATTCTTTTTTGTATTCGTAATCAAAATGCAGCCAAACAGCGGAAGAAATTGTATAAGAGAAACGCTTGTTTCATTTCGTGATTATTAATTACTGGAAAGTGTTAATCATCATTAAACTAAATTTTCCATTTAGTAAATATTTTAAGCACCTCGTATCTCAACGTCAACACGTAAAAATATACGCGTAAAAATGTACCCGTAAAAACACTTTGCGACCATCAACGTAAAACCAGTAGGTACAGTACAGTCAGCGTCATCTAATACGTAAGCCAAATCAGACTAATATTATAAACTAGTTTCTATCCGCGGCTTTGCATGCGTTGTTTCTATGGAAAAGTTTAAAGGTGATTCCTATCCCATGGGAATTGATTTATGGGATAAAAAGTAGCCTATGTTTGAATCCAGGCTTGGAGCTACACATCTATGCAGTTTCAGTGCAATTTCTTAATAGTTTTGGCGTGAAAAGGTAAAAAACAAACATCCATCCATAAATCCAAACTTACGCATTTATAATTATTAGTGTTATAAGAAATTAATAAATCCCAAAAATTTACGATCCCGACGGGATTCGAACCCGCACCTTCCCCTTCAGCGCAGGGGTGCTCTTTTTCCAACTAAGCTTGTCGGCCCGAAAATCTTTGGGAGTTCTTTCGGCACTTACGCCGTCAGCGCCACCTACAGAGGAAACAATGAACAATGAACACAATGAACAATGAAGTCAAAGAACTAAATGTAAATTTGGTCTTTGAGCAGAATTGGATAACTTCATTGTTTCCTCTGTAGGTGGCGCTGACGGCGTAAGTGCCGAAAGAACTCCCAAAGATTTTCGGGCCGACTAGATAAGATCACGTAGCTTAGTTGGAAAAAGAGCACCCCTGCGCTGAAGGGGAAGGTGCGGGTTCGAATCCCGTCGGGATCGTAAATTTTTGGGATTTATTAATTTCTTAGAAATTACCCAGAGTATAATAAATAAAAACCTTAGAATATTAGTGTTATGTGAAAGATTGGAATGTTTGAATATTGGTTACCTCTTCATACCAAAACTAATCGACCATTTGGACGACTCGCTTTTGTTAGTGTAGCGGTAGCGGTGGAAAGCACACTAAGCCGTTGGTCCTGCGCCTGACCTCTTCAGTCTACCGACCCATCGGATTACAAGACTTAAGGAATCGACGGTGCGATATTTGCGCACACGCTTGTGCACTAAAATATCTCTTGCGCACGTGTATAGTTGCTGCGTGAAACTGGCCGCCGTGGCCGATATTCGGCTTGGAAGACATATCATCAGTAGGTTCAATCGCAGATGGCGCTGAGTGTACGATTGGTACTTATCGTTACGAGTATTTTGTAATATCGCCTCTCTTGTCGACGTTGACTGATCGACGTGTGTAAAGGTGTATATATTACTCGTTTTAACGAGCCTGCCTACTTTACATAACGTATAACGTGGTTATACCAACCTAAATTACGTTGAATCAATCTACGTGTGTTAGGTATCTACGTTAAACGATAGACGGAGGTTATGGAAAGGTCAATGTGAATGGTATAGGTGTTAAACAATGAAAAAAGAGATCCCCTGACTTTAGATCAATGGTGTTAAATTTCTCTCAAATGATAAATGATTTTTTTCGATGGTGGCTAGAATCTTGACAATGGCCAATAAAAAAAAACTATTTAATTTCTCTCTGTTGTAACAAATTTATTTTTGCTACAAATAAATATCATGTGTTTCTTTATGAATAGACTCAATAATTTGAATCTTTTGAATCAACTTAAAACTGACTTCAAATTTCTTAGTATTTCTTTTACAAGGGATATAAATACGATTTTTTCCCCTCGAGAATTATGTCCCATAAAAAATATCATCGGAATTATTTTCCATATTATAGCAAAAGAATTTATAAAATCGATCTATAATTGACAGAGAAATGGCTGAACATACTTTAAAAAATCATACTAGCGAGCATAGAAACTCATGTTTTGTTTTTCGTCGGTTAAAAATAGCACGATATTGTCATGACCTATTCTATTTAGTTCGTTAGACAAAACATCTATGACGAATTTGTTATTTTCTATATCAGTTTGGTTGTTTGTAATTACAATACAATACAATATACTATATTGCACACCAATTAATTAAAAAATACATATATCACAGAAAACAAAAACAAAACAAATAATGTACAATGGGCAGCCTTATCGCTAAGAGCGATCTCTGCCAGGCAACCTTACATTAATTTATTTAATTATGACTGATTTTCTATCTATCTTGAAATACGAGAATCATCTCTACCTAATCCATTCTCATATCTCTGCTTTTTGCAAAGGTATCCCGCGCTTCTAAGCTTGAGTTTCCCAGATAAATCGCTGTGGCATTACTCATTTACTTATGCAGAGCAATCTTGCTGACGTGTCGAGTTACATTCGGCCAGTTACTAGCGTAGGACACTGGAGATAGTAACTAGATGAGACACGTTTAAACAATCGGTGAAAAATTCTGCACCTCTAAGCTGGCGGGGTGCGCACGCAGCATCCCCCGTCGTCGGTCGGCTGACGCGGCTTGCAGTTGCACCCCACGCGTAAGTGGGATATAATGCATTCTTTCGCAGATTTCTTGATATTTTTTAAGAATACCTAATAATTTATATATATATATGTGGATTATCTATAAAATTTCATAAAAATTTGCATGTTAGTATGCAACAGTGTTATAAAAATATGTAATTGAGGTACATGTAAAGTCAGAAGAAACGAAACATTACGGTGAAAGTTAGGGAAGTTTCGTAAATTAACTAAGTATTTGTTACGTAGAAGGGTAAGTTACAGAAGAAAGCCGGGCCAAAGAGAGTAGAATGCTTCCTGCGTCTGTTTTCCTCAAGTTCCTCGGTTTTCCCTATCTTACTTACTTACTTGTTGAAAGTGAAAACGATCAAACGTTGTAACCTTCGATAAAAGTAAAACAGGAAGATACGGTACGTTCTACCAGCGCTCCGACTATGACTGCGGTAAGTGAACATAGTTGAACCTAACTTGAGCCATACACTTTCGAGATGGTAATGCCTCATCTCCCTTTTTTACTTTTATCAACCAATGGTATGATAAAATAGAATAAAGAGCATTATCACAACATGAAACCCCTACTTTTAATGTAATTACTATTTTACTACTGGCAGATAACGGAATATTAGGTATGAAATAATCAAGTTACCCAAAGTTAACATAAATACGTATCAAATTCCAACAAAACGCCTATCTAACTATCGCAAGGTAACCTTGGTTACACGAGTTCTACTTAAATACTAAATACCTTACTAGGCCAGTAATAAGATAAGCCTTTGAAAGCTAAACGATTCCAAATTGGAATATATTTCAGTACATTCCATACTATGTATATGTATATAATATGTATATAATGCTTCATTTGAAATAACCAGAGTTGGAAACTGAACATTCCTGGGTCAATTGCAACGGTCCTCTAGCCGATCGACTTTGCCCATCTGCCACTGGAATGCCAGTCTGTCACTGGCTGTTTTAAACCATTATAAATAATTTTTTATTTATTTATTTATTTATCAACTAAAAGGTTACTTATTTCAAAATGATAATAATAACACCCAAAAAACCACAGAGGTTGGTAACGGAGCGCTATTATACATTATGTATTATGCCTTATACTACTTGCGGCGGGCGAGGGTCCGCCTGCGACACAGGAGGTAGCGGGTTCGATTCCCGCCTCGGGACAAATAATTGTACGATCTGCAGAGATTTGTTCTGGTCGTTTTCTATGTATGATAAAAAATATCTATCTATGTTATTAATGTACTATTTTATGTATATCAGTTCTAGCATGGGTGCAAGATGTTATGGGTTATAACCAAGCTCTGCCTAGCCTGGGGCTAGATAGTGCTATGTGAATTGTCCAGCACTATTTATTATCATTAATTATACTTTCTTGAAGACTGGCATCGTAATATCGGCATTTCTGAATTTTTTATTAATAATCAGAGCTTTTGGTAGTATCTGTTCAATAACAGATACTTAATAAATTACATAGATAAATGGATGTGATTAGCACAGGACCGGAGCATAAAACTTTGGAGGCCTAAACCCAGCAGTGGGTGAAGTCGAGTTGCGGAAGATGATGAAGATAGATATTGTTTTAATAAATAGAAAACAACGGAAAATACCTATATATGCAGATAATTAAAAAAATGTTCCGAGGTGTAAATTGAACCCGCGCTTCGCGCTCACTTGCATTCCCTTTGAAATCGCACTCGCCTCGCTTTGAAATCATTCGAAATTCACCATGGTGATAAAGCTCAAAAGGCAAGATTTTTTTTGTCTTATCAAACTATAAACTAGCCTGTAAACTGTTTTTCGCTTTATTTGGAGAGGAAGTAGCAAACCAGTGACTAGATCCAGTACAAGCATTGTAAACGAGGCTTTTAAAACTTGAAGAGGAATCTCCGTTCAGTTGAAATTCCGCGGTCGTTTGAATTTTAAGCAGTTTGAAATTATACTTTTCTAAAACCCCAGAGCGTTTTTACATTCGAGTGATTTTCTCTTGGTGCCAGTAAAAAGTTTAAAAAGTAGGGTGATAGATTAAGGGTATGTCACGAGGGTTTCCAATTTGTGAAAATATTTAATTTAATTTAAATAAAAGAACCATCATTGGTGTAATCCGTTACGGCGTTGCAAGACAACTTTACGAAAGGTTTAAGGGCGTAAGGGGGACTCCAATATCTCGTCTCCCAAGCCAACCTTAGAGTAAGGACTCACGAAGCGGTTTTCACCCGTGCCCGCCGCGGTGGCGGGATGGAGTTTTATTTTCAAAACTCACGAGACCGGAGTTTCGTGCGGTTACGCAGCCGCCGCGGTTGCGATTATCGATCGCAAACTTGGCGGTTGATAATCGCAAGACGGGCGGTTGCAAGACGGGCGGTTAAACAACTGAAACAAAACTGCAAAATGGCGTCGGATTTCTAACCTCGGTTCTGCGGTCGCCCGCCAACCGACCGCAGAACGCGCGGGTGCAACCCGCCGCGGCTGCGGGACCGCGACCCGCGCCCGCCGGTACAAGATGACCGCCGCCGGTGCAGCGGAACCCGCAAACAATCGCACACGCCGCGGGCGTAAAACGCGTCGTGAAATGTGCTTTAATTTTTTACATAAATATCTGTATTCTACAAAGGCTGCGGGCCCGCAACCGCGGCGGGCACGGGTGAAAACCGCTTCGTGAGTCCTTAGCCTTAGACAAGTAATTTGAATTTTGCATATCTACCGTCAATTATACAACTTTAGGCAAAATTAAAAATTACTTGTAAAGACAAATGTCACCTCAGTCTGCCTGTGACCATGGAAGCTGAAAAGCCTCCGAAACGTCAGGTTATAAACAAATATAAAATATACGCGATCAATCCGGTAAAAACAGTGTTTTGTTATGAGTTCTCGCGAAAATAACCTTAGAATATAGGCTCAAGTTGAGTTGAGATAGTTTCAGTTAGGTTAGTAGTTACTAAGTAATGAAATAAATTAATACTTAATACTGTTTTATCCCATATTTATTACTGTTGATCTTTTATTCCAGGCCTAGAAATAGTTCTAGGCCTGGAATTAAACATCAGCAGTACCTAATAGATATACACTCGAGAGCAATGAATCCGGGTCACTCAAAGAATCCAAAAAATCTCGGAAAGTAAGAATGCTAGGTTAATGCAATAAATTGTATTTAATAGACAATTTAATACTCCTTAAATGAAAGTTAAAAAAATATGAGTCACCATACATTTTATTTACACAAAATTACATAAAGAAAAAAAACTGCTGATCTCTCCTTAAAACAAAAATAGGAAACATGAAATTTTTGAACTTTATGACGATTTTCTTGAATTTCAATACTTCGTATTACCTCCTCGTGCTTCCATTACTGCGTTTACGCGGTTTGGCATGCTGTACACCAAGTTCCTTATACGATTTTGGGGAATATTCTCCCATTCCTCTGTGAGAGCAATTTTGAGCTCAGGAAGCGTGATTGGGGGAGGGTTTCGTTGTTTTACGCATCTCCCTAGCTCGTCCCAAGCATGCTCGATCGGGTTGATATCCGGGCTGCGCGCTGGCCACTCCATACAAGTAATGTTCATCTCTTGAAGGTAGTCATTCACAATCCTACCTGTATGAGGTCGGGCATTGTCATGCATAAATATAGCATCCTCACCCAAATTGACCATAAATGGACCAACGTGTTCGTTGAGGATTTCTTCCACATATCTTACGCTAGTTAAAGAGCCGTTTTCTATGATCACCAGCTCTGTGCGACTTTCAGAGGAAATTCCGGCCCACACAAGTACAGACCCACCACCGTAGGCTACTTTTTCTTCGATGCATGCTTGCTTGAATCTTTCCCCTGGTCTTCTATACACTCTGTGTCTTCCATCGTGCTTGTAGAGCATAAATTTTGATTCGTCGGAGAACATAACTTTCGACCAATCTTCAATACTCCAATTTACGTGGTTCTTTGAGTGACCCGGATTCATTGCTCTCGAGTGTAGATCTATGTATGCAAAATTTCAGCTTGATGCGTTTAGTCGTTTCGGCGGGAAGATAAACATACATCCATCCATCCAAACTTTGGCATGTTTAATACTAGTATCTGTCCGCAGCTTCGCACGCGTTGGTCAAGGTTATTTATATCCCATGGGAACAGATTTTGGGATAAAAATATTCCAGGTGTAGAACTACCTGTATGCAAAATTTCATCCCGATCCGTTTAGTAGTTTTGGTGTGAAGAAGTAACAAACATGCATCCAAACTTTCACATTTATAATATTAGTGTAATAAACTTAAAGCTTAAACAGGCACATCATAATGCACACAGACTTTTAAATTCGAGCAAGATCAGTTGCAAACTGTTTAATATTACATTATTCAAATTTCATCAAAATTTTATAGCGTTCAATTTTCATTTATATACAAAAATATTCAAATGACGCGATATCTTGCATCAAATGCGTATTTTAGCGATGAGTTTTGTTATCCCGTGACAATTTCAAACTACAATAACAATAACAATAACAGTTAGGCATCATTATCGTTATAGTACTGAAACTAGTACGGATCATTTGATTTAGATCAAAGGCGCAGACGTCGCAATATAACGCCTAAAATAGTAAGACAACTTAGAATAAGTTTTTTAAGCTGCGGCCATACCTTTTTTTCTTATCAATAGACCTTCGTTTGACCACATTCGCACGTGATGGAAAGTGAAGATGTGGCCAACGATGTATCACGAACAGGGGCGTAGTGAAAGGGGGGGTTTTAGGGGTTAAAACCCCCCCTGAAATGTGTGAAAGTGATACGTAGGTGCGTGTCATTCAATCAGTCAATCTGAAAAGTTTTTTGTTACTTTAGTTAGAGTAATAAAAATAAAAACGTCAAGTGCGAGTCGGACTCGCGAGGGTTCCGTAACTAAACATTATATTAATTACATAAATAAAAGACCTTGTTTCTTGTAAAATATCACGATTCAAGCTCAACGGGAAGTAGGTACCCAGTTAGATTTGGTCCATGGCGAGAATCAAAATAAGGCTTTTTTGTGATTAGACTACAATATTACAGTTTTCGGATTTTTTCCTTTACTTGTGCTTTAAAAACTTGCTTCGTGCCAAATTTCATGGTTCTAGATCAACGGAAAGTACCCTATAGGTTTTTGGTCCATGGCGAGATAAAAAAAGTATTTTATCTGTGAATAAACTACAAATTTGCGGTCATCGGATTTTTCCCTTTACTTGTGCTATAAGACCTTGCTTCTTGCCAAATATCATGATTCTAGGTCAACGGGAAGTACAATAAAAAAGTGGACATAAACGGCTGAACACATGAACAAAGTGTCTTCGCCTTAAGTATAGAGACAATAAGAAAAGTGCCAATGGACACGTTCTTAGTTATATGTTTTTATAAAAACTAAATTACCCATTAGCCAATTCTATGGCTAGATTGTAATTATACTCTAGTGTACCTAACATTAATTTAAAATGTGTATATTAGACAATAAAAAAAAAAAAACGGCTGTAACTTTTGGTTGCGTTGACTTAGAACTTTGATTTATATCGAGGCTCCAAGAAGTTACAAACCTGAGTATATGATGTGAATTTTGAAATTCACATCGATACCTCCACGCGTTTCTGAGAAAAGAGGGTTGACAGACGGACAGGCGGACAACAAAGTGATCCTATGAGGGTTACTTTTTTTCTTTAGAGGTACAGAACCCTAAAAATGGTCAAAAATTCAAAAAAAGTGGCTTCCATTCCACCGAGCACAGCACGACACTGGGTAACGCGCCGGACCGCACCGCCCCGCGCTCGCGGTCTAAGGTTGCCGAAGCTCAATCGGAAAATATAAGGATGACAATATTTAGTGGCAATTCCGCGCAAAACCTTCTTCAATAAGATCAGAGAAAAAACCACACGAACGAAAATGAAAAATCTAAGTCGTTAACTAGTTGTCTCTCCACGAGACATCATATTCAGGACACCGCAATACTCGACCCTGACACGAATAGCGCTAAGCAACAACGGCAGAGTCCCACAAGAGATGTTGTCACTCCGAGCTCTTTGAACTCAGGAGCTCGGAGTGGATCTATTTTAATCCTTAAATTTTGCAATGTATTTCCGTTAAGTAACGCCTGAATCTGTTATTTGCGCGATCAGAATTATTTACCAGATATTTAAAGAAAATATCAACTAACTATCACGGTTCATGCGATACAGCCGGGTGACAGACGGACAGTGGAGTCTTAGTAATAGGGTCCCGTTTTACCCTTTGTGTACGTAACTCTAAAAACTGTTTTATTACTTACTAGCTGTTTTCCGCGGCTTCGCACGCGTTTTTAATAGATAAAGAATAAAGAATAAAGAATATTTATTTTTCAAAAAATAACAGGGTAGCCTTAAAGTTAATTATAGACAGACAGACAGAGTTACTTTCTAAATTATATATTAGTATGGATGTGTCAAATTTCACCATGTGATTGATTACCTACTCGTAAATTTAACCTTAGCTTGACTTTCTAAAAGGCAATCCATCATTTTAACTTCAGTAGTCTTGTTTAGGAAGTAATGCGTCTTACTATTTAAATAAGTCTTGTCTATTATTTAAATAAGTACCTAATTATTTGTAGCAATTTATCACTGTTTTCAAAAGTTTTGCGGAACAATTACTAATGCCTCGCCACGGCAATAAAAACTTTATAGCACCATTTCAGGATCACCTATAAAATTGCGAAAGATCCATCAAAATCGGTTCACTATAAATTGCTGGACAAATCGGCGAACATATCATAAAAAAACATTTATACAGCCAAACATGGAACCGAGAAGGTTCTATGTTCGGCCCTGTGTATCTTTGTCGAAGTCGATAAAAATGAAACTTCGACCGAGACTCGACACCATGTCAATAGTGATACTGTTTTTAATTTACTATGTTTCAAAACAGATAGCTATTGGCTGTAGCCACCTAAATCACTACAGTTCATTTTCTAGTCTAGAACAAACTGTGTAAATTGAAAGAAGCAAAATGTCTCTGAAAGTTTATTGACTCAATAAATGCTTAGTGTATATCATCATCAGGACACATTACGGATGTAAGCGGGTTAACTACGAACCTTATTAGTGTTGGAAGAACACCAACGGTGCTCGGAGGGACGCGGAACGCGCGCGCCTAGAACCGCACTCACCCTGAAGAAGTCCCTCGTTAAGGGATGAAACGTTGGTGTTCTTCCAACACAAATAAGGTTCGTAGTTAACCCACTTACTACATCCGTAATGAATTCGTCAAACTACGATAGTTTTTATAGTAAAATCATCAGGTTTTTTTCTATAGTCCGTAAGAGGTCCCAAAGATTTTCGGTTGAACTGACTAAGGGTTTCGTGGCTTAGTTGGTTAGAGCACACCCGTACTGAGGGCGGGGCGCGAATCCCGCCGAAACCGATAATTTTTGGGACTTATTTAATTTCTTAAAATCATCAGGACAGTTACAGCTACAGCTTACAGCTGTGACCGAATCCCACTAAACGAAGCGCTTTTCCTTGACAATGGTACCTATCGCTTCAGAATGACGTCAGACGGCTCTTACAACATCCCCGGTCTGAGTTTGAAGGATGTCCGCAACCGCCACGGCCTACGATTATGTCGTCATCATCAGCCTATGTTAGTCCACTGCTCGACATAGGCCTTCCGTAATGAGCGCCCTCGGCTTGACGCATCCAGCATCTACCTGCAGTCTACGATCTCTCCGGTAGTAAGCCACAAGATCTCAGTGTCACTCCCTGAAAAGTGAGCTTTCTAATAATGAAAGAATTTTTGAAATCGTTCCAGTAGTTTTTAAGTTTATTCGTTACATACAAAAATACATACAAATCTTTCTTTTTCATAATATAATTATGTATATCAGTTATCTAGTACCCATAACACAAGCTCAGCTTAGCTTGGGGCTAGATAATGCTGTGTGAATTGTCCAGTTTTTTGGTTTTTTTTTAGATATGTAACGAAATTATCGAGTAATTGATGGATCCGTTTTCTAAGATCATATCCATTTCGCTGAAACTCCTGTTGTGCTACAGGATATGTTAAGTGGTAGAAAATAATGGAGAAAAATCAAATAACAGTTGACTGATTCGTCTTTCTTCGGATCCCAATACCACACTAGTTAGGGTTGGCACAACATCTATTTTTTTTCCACTTGTTCTCTCCATAAGCTGTCATCACAACAGTAGACTGATTCGCAAATTCAATTTGCAGTTTGTTTTCGATTTGTTTTAGAGCGCATTTTATTTTGTTGACCCTCGAAGAAAGTTGGGACATGAATTAGTTAAATTGAGTTATTTACTGTTTGTTTTCCCGTTTTTGTTGTTCCTTTGTTATTGATGAGGCTTTCTGAGACAATTATTGGTTGGGTACAGCACTTACGGATTTATTTGATTACTGATACGTTATTTTGGGAAACCTCTAATTAAGTACTAGGTGAAGAAAATTGCTTTTAAAAATACTAGGCAGGAAGAGTAGGTACAGTCAGCTGCGAAAATATGTATGCACTCCCATGTTTTGAAATTTGACTGAATAGTAAGTGAAGTGTATGCATATCTGAGCAGCTGACTGTACCTAGGCCTTCTACGATTTTTCGTAGACACATACTAACTCTTATGATTTAAAACCGTAGCCACTAAGGTTTATTTTACTGTGACAATTCATAGTATTGTCAGTTTTTAATAGGAATCAAAAGCTTTAAGGGGGTAACCCGGCGCACGCTAGCGCCGCCCCATATTTTATCATATTATTACGTTGAACAAAGGAAATTTCACATACGGATTGTGATATCTATTATATGTTTTTTTAATGCCTTTGTAATAGCTTTATTCTACTTAGTTTAGGCAGAGAATCGAAAATAGATTTTGGTGGCCACCAAGGACAACTATCTCGATTCGATTCTCTGCCTAAACTAAATAGAATTAAAATATTAAAAATAGCAATGGGTATCACAAATAGTACGATGAAGTTTTGAAATTTCCTTTGTTCAACTTAATAATAAGATAAAATAGGTGGCGGCGCTAGTTTGAGTCGATATAGCGCCTTAAGGAAAGCTCAACAATTTAAGATTATTATAACATCACATTAAAATGCTTAAGGCCTACCTATGTCCAGAAGTAAACAAGTGAAGGCTGGTGATGACGATGATGAAGATACTTTACCTTGTAACTTATAATAGTTCATTGTTTTTGTTGTAAAGCTATCGACTAGCGGTACCAACATTCTATCAATGCCCGACATTTCTCTGTACATAATCTGATTCAACCTTCGATAAAAGTAAAATAAGGAAGATACGGTACGTTCTACGTGGTTCTACCAGCGCACACTCAAAAACTGTACCGTGTCACAGATGAAATAATGATAAGGTATCTGATTATCAGAAAATTTAAAGTTTGGTGTTTACGCCGGAAAATATGTGATACCTTGGGCTTTGTTTTTTGTTTTGGAGCTATTTGTACACCTGGTGAACGAACACGAGAGCATTGTCGTGGTGATTTAGTCGAAATCACCCAAAAATATACGTCGTAGCAAGCACGCGAAACACAAATGTCACCGCCCGCGCCGCCGGTCCGACTATGACTGAGGTAAGGGAACATAGTTGAACCTAACTTGAGCCATCCACTTTCGAGATGGTAATGCCTCATCTCCCTTTTTTTACTTTTATGGAAGGATTCAACTCAATAAAAACGACACCTAAGTAGGTACGTCTCTCCTCGTAAATCTATGGAGGGTTTCTTGCGTGGCTAGCGATAAGCTCGCCTTAAACCTGTCAGTGGGCAGGCTTTCGGCTAGATATCCATTGTTGAAGTTTTTACAACGAAAGGGTGACTATAAAAGCGACCCTTTTACGTTGAGAATGTTTGCAGTCTTTTTTATTCAAATCTTAGTACAATTTTCACGGTATAAATAATTTAAAATACCGTAAAACATCGGTATCGAGGCATTTTCATAGGACTTTTTTATAAATCGTAAAGCCAGAGCCCCACTGCTGCGGACGGAGAGGCTACGCACGTTTTTCTAACTTCTCTTTGGAGGAAAATGTATGCGATAACGTTCACAGATTCACAGTAACCCACGCACACGCTACGCACGAATACGAGATTAATGACATCATCAATCGTGGCTTGCTCGAATATGGCACCCACGCAGCTCAACGCTGTGAACGCTATGCACGCGGTACACGTGTGCGTAGCTTCACCCACTTTGCAGCTTTGGTACGATTCAAAATGTTTTGCGCTACAGTTGTACAAAGCCACGGTAATGTTATCTATACAGTATTGTAACTCGGCCATGTCCTTGAAATAACTACCTACCAAAACAAAACAAAAGCACGCGATAGGGCTGCCCGCCTGCAGTATTTTAATTTCATCTAGGTAGGTACCTACCTACTTAAATTTCTTTCTAGTTTTGTGATTATATATTTTAATAAATATAAAATAAATGATAATAAAACCGGCCAAGTGCGAGTCCGACTCGCGCACGAAGGGTTTCGTACCATTATCTATAAAATCAGCAAAAAAACATGTTTGTTGTATCGAAGCCCCCCTTTAATATTTGTTTTATTTTAATTTTATTATTTATTTCTAAGCTGAATATAAAACTAAAGTACCTTATTTAAATAAAAAATTCTCAAATTGCACGCTTACTGCTTACAACATTTTTTACCTATTGAAAAGAAAAATCAATAACTTATCATTCGTAATGACAATTCTGTCAAACAAAAAAAAACATTCAAATTAGATAAAAAATAGTTTCATACCAAAAAGTTCGTTGGTCACTGCGCTGCGGCGCGCGGCGCATCCCCGACTGGTTGTACCTACCACGATCCCGCCCTCACATGAGGTGACAGTTATGACTCGTGTTCCGGCCGTTTGTATGAAGACAGAATACTGTATAGATAACATTACCGTGACAAAGCCGTGGGTCAATTTTCATGTATTAATAATAATAATAATATTCATTTATTTCAGACTATAGAACAGTTACAGGTCTTATTTTAACTTATTCTACGGTCCTTAAAACTAACATACATACAATATTAAAAACTAAAATTAAAGACGCGTTATTTGACGGCGAGACGTGACGCAATCAGGGTGTCAGCTGACGACGGTGCACGGCGGGCGGTGTCTCCTTGCAGGCGGCCAGTGAACCGTCGGAACTTAACACCTTTCGGCCAAAACTCTGCGCTTAAGTAGGTCGACAGATGTTCAGTTGGAACTCTGACCATAAATGAATTAAAGCTCACATTATGGCGAGAGTCCAGCTTTTGGACGCGCATCGAGAGTCCAGTCTTCATTTTCAGGTTTTGTGTGTACTACAGTGGAAACTAAGGCCCACTTGTCAAACAAACGAACCGACGCAGCTATAATGCAATACACAGCGTGCACCGCAGTGGGTCAGTTTAACTTTATCTGACTCGGCAAACGTAGTGTAGGACACCCTCCGACTGCAGGCAGATGCTTGATGCGTAAGCTGAACAGGGCGCTATGGCGATCACTAGGAGAGGCTTATGCCCAGCAGTGACTAGTATAGATACCCTACTAGTCCACACCTGGACGGACATCTGGACATATTATGTTACCTACGCATAGTTACGCTGGGATCGTCCGTTTGTTTCTAAGTTAGTAGATAATAAGGTAGTTATTTTATATTATAAATATGTAACTTTTTTTTTTGTTTGTATTAGTTGTTCCGTTTGCACTATAAACCGACTATTCTTGTATCTTTTTTTTTCCATCCCAAGGTTGCCTGGGAGAAATCGCTCTCAGCGATAAGGCCGCCTTTTGTACTGTATTATGTTTATTTTAGATATAAGATTATTTATTCATGTTTATTTTTATTGTACAATAAAGTGTTCATTCATTCATTCGTCCTTTAATTACACCACAGATAACGTTACAAACCTTTGAAAACCGTTAAAATGTTCCAAGACGAAATGTTTTAGGTACCTAATAGATCCGTCCCAAGCATATTGTAGATCGCTAATAATTTAGGCAGTCGGTGTTTGAATTGTACTTCTCTCTCTACTAAAACTTACGAAGATATTTTCAAACAAACACTGGAATAAATCTAAATAATTAACGCGGTACAGAAATAAAGCAACGTTTATAGTATTTGCAGCGTATAAAATATTCAGGCGCATACCTAGCGTGTAAAGGTTAGATATTTTTGGTTTATACAGTAGGTAGGTACATAATTTGTTGTGTAAGTGTGCTTAGAGCCTGAGATTTCTCTTGTGGTACCAATAGTCGCACAGGTGGTTAATTCTAAAATTCGGCTAATTATACATTTTCCGTCGTTTTTTGACGTTTTCAGTCAGTTTTGACGTTCTCTGTCATTTTGACGTCTCCTGTCATTTGATATTTGCTGAATTTCACGGTCTAACATTTTTGCTTTTATAATATTTTTTTATTTATTTTTTTATTTTTTGCACAGAACTACTGGGAATAAGCGCAAGAGATCTCAGAATAACTTACGAAAAATACATCGATATTAACCTTCGATAAAAGTAAAATTTATTTTTTTCTTTTATCGAAGTTCTAGCATCATTATAGACGCTGTGTTCCGCTTAATCCCAGTAGTTCTGTGCTGTAGTTCTGTACAGAACGAAAAGAATGAATTTCCACGGATGATGTATTTCTGTTGCCGATAGACCAACAAATACGAAAAAATAGAATAAAATTAATATTTAAGGGGCTCCCATACAACAAACTTGATTTTTTTGCCGTTTTTATAGATAATGGAACGGAACCCTTCGTGCGCGAGTCCGACTCGCACTTTTTTAAAACCATTTTGTACATCTCTGGAAAAGAGGAACTAGGTCATAGTCAGTACCTCGGCATTAGTCATACCATCATCCATGGACAAACTACTGACTAACTACTACCGAGTTATTAGACTAGAAAGTTATTTCGATAAACCATTAACTGAGTCGCTCTAATAACACCATCCTGAAGGCTGTTTCTGACTATCTGGCCAATCCCATTTATAGACACTGGATTTCTGTCCACATGGATGGAAATAGAAAATAGGTAACCTATCGTACCTACCTTAGTTTTTAACCTTTTATATTTATTCTAGTGTGCACTGTAATTTTTATTTTTGTATCTGTAATTTGTAATGTGATATGGGTCTTTTTGTGCCTGCAATAAACGCATTTTATTTTTATTTATTTTTTTATTTATTAAAGTTATTCTAGTAAACCCAGCACTTACAAGAACCTAGTCATAACGGATTTGATTGAAAATATAAACATACAGTCAAATATTGTTCTAAAAGACAGACAGGGTAAATCTCGGGTATCTTAGGTAAACAGATGGGGATGAATGATTGTTTTAATGTTTGCCTTTAGTTAAGTGAATGTGATGAAATAGAGTTAGTACGTAGGTGGATTTATTTGGTATGACGCATACAAGGTATGTCATACAGCTTTCTAGGATATATTTCTTATGTTATTCGGTTTAAATAATCTTCTGGTTTTCCAATAAACAAATGTAATATACCAAAGGGCTATATTACATAATATTTGACAATGTGTCATGTTTGGGATTGGGTAGAGTAGGGATAGTCGCAGTAGTTGGAAATAATACCCCAATGGTGTCAATTCATGTCACAAAATGTCAACTCAACTTATTTGGAATAAAAAGGATGGGATCATTTTCAGTCCTGTGAAATAAGTTTTGTAACATTTTTGTGTCATTTGAATTGACTCTAAATGTCTAAAAAAACTTATTAAAATCACGATCGGTTAAATATTATGAGGCTTAGGTAATAGGTACTCTTATATTTACAATAATATATACTTATAACTTACTCTTACTCACTCTTAACTACGAACCTTATTTGTGTTGGAAGAACACCAACGTTTCATCCCTCAACGAGGGACTTCTTCAGGGGGAATGCGGTTCTAGGCGCGCGCGTTCCGCGTCCCTCCGAGCAATGCGCGCTATCGCTCGCTGCGCACGACCATGTGTTTTCCATGTTGAGTCCCTCGTTAAGGGATGAAACGTTGGTGCTCTTCCAACACAAATAAGGTTCGTAGTTAACCCGCTTACATCCGTAATGAAGTAATCGATACTTTCACCATGCGCATGTCATCTTTACACAGCTCGGAAGATATTGGTAAGCCATTCTAAGTTTTCGTCATCTGACCATCGTAAATGCCGCGCTTCCCCAACATACCCCAATCATGAAGGCTCTTTAATTTATAGAAATGAACCCAATGAGGTAAAGTTTATGGAGTTACTTATTGGACTACCTCCATTTACCACAAGTAAAAAAATACTACAACCAAAGACGGGCTGTAGGCTTAGTTCGTCAATGCATGACGTGTTCGAGTAAATATTTATAGAGCGCAGCGCAAGCTTTGCAAGCAATCTGTGCTTTTACACAAATAAACAAACAAAATGTTTTTCCATGTTGATTCAAATTCAAATGTGATGGCATAAACTTGTATTTACTAGAAATTATCTGGTTTATTGAAACAACTGGGTTATGGTTTTATTGAAATAAACGAGTTTAGATATGGTTTTCTATGTATTATTTTAAGGATTATATAAACTTACTATGTAGTGGTTTATTTTTCGCTTCTTCCACTAGTGGACAAAAAATTGAAGCGAACAAAATCAATAACATTTTGTTTCTTGTTTGATAATTACTATTTATAAAGTTGTTGTTTGTGTATAAAATTTGACTTGTCCAAGTGTTTTTTTGTAAGCCTAAAGAAATAAAGTTATTGACTTTTGACTTTCATACATAGAAAACGACCAGATCACCCTGAAAAAGTATCTGCAGATTGTATAAACATTTGTCCCGATGCGGGAATCGAACCTGGAACTCCTGCGTCGCAGGCAGACCTTCGCCGACCGCGCCACAGAGGTCGTCAATGTTATCAAATTGTGTTGTTTTTGGTTCTACGGATCCATTCGTGGGTAGCTCTTATTCTCTTGTTTTCTTAGCGTTTTCTCTTAATTGGCAGTATGGCAAGATAAACATTTTCAATAGCCCTAACCTAACCGAAAGAAAGAATAAATAAACTTGTACCTACGACAACTACTTTGACGACCGATGTGGCGCGGTGGGCGAAGGTCTGCCTGCGACGCAGGAGGTTGCGGGTTCGATTCCCGCCTCGGGACAAATGTGTGTACGATCTGCAGACATTTGTTCAGGGTGTTCTGGTCGTTTTCTATGTATAAAAAAATATTATCTATCTATGTATTGTATTATATTATGTATATCAGTTATCTAGTACCCATAACACAAGCTCTGCTTAGCTTGGGGCTAGATAATGCTGTGTGAATTGTCCAGCATTATTTATTTATTTATTACTTTTATTGTTTTTAATGTATTAGCGTTCTAGAACAAAAAATACTAACGGAAAAGTAATTTGTCGCAAATCCTCAACCATTCTCTACCCATAATACCAATTTCAAATTTTAAAAAACCAGTAAATGGAAATTAGTTTTGCCTATGAAATGGTTTGAGATTTGTGGCAAATAACTTTTCCGTTTTATTCCTTGTAGAACACAGAAAAAATTTAAACATAAAAATGCGCTAGGACGAAACGATCCACCTTAAAAATGCTACGTCTACTGATTTCGAATATAGGTACTTTGCTGTATCGTTGCTACTGTACCTACTTAAGGAAGATATAGTAATGTTACCCCTGTAGGTGGAGCCACCGGTGCTATAGTCCGTAAGAGGTCCCAAAGATTTTCGGTTGAACCGACTAAGGTTTCGTGGTTTAGTTGGTTAGAGCACACCCGTACTGAAGATGGGGCGCGGGTTCGAGTCCCGCCGGAATCGAAAATATTTGGGAACTTATTTCATTTCTCAGATATACCCTAAGTGCAGGTAAGCACTATAACAAAAAACCTTCGATATAGTAAATGTTTTCCCACATTTAATATGTTGATGCCTACAAAGTTAAAATGCACCAATAATCTCATTTACCTTTAAATATTTTGGTTATTTCATAATAAACTGTACCTATTTCCAAAATATTAAAATAAATATTTCGTCGTTCGCAATAAAACCGGGCAGGGCATAGTCATTAATATCCATGACACCGCATTATCGTCTTTCTACAAACCCATGATTCCATCCGGCTACGAAGGCGATATAGGCTGGTATATGCTTTACTGAATTCGTGACTGGTAGTGTCATTCACCAGTCGACTATCGAGTCACTAATAATAAAGCATAAATTGGTGTTTTTGTGCGCTATACCGCTTATTTCTACCGAAGTTTGTAAAGAAACTATTATAGATATTATATTTGCTACAGAATAAAAATATTATAGTAAGGTAGTATATTCTAAGGTTATTTTCGCGAGAACTCATAATAAAACACTGTTTTAACCGGATTGATCGCGTATATTTTATATGTTGTTTATAACCTGACGTTTCGTTTCGTTTCATGGAAGCTGAAAAGCCTCCGAAACGTCTGGTTATAAACAAAATATAAAATATACGCGATCAATCCGGTTAAAACAGTGTTTTATTATTGTAGTAAGTTATAAACCCCATGGGTAAACAAGCCGTGAGTGCAAGAGCGCGAGTCCCTACCGTAATACAGTGCAAACTCGTACGAAGGAAAGTCACTTCAGTTTTCAGGCCTTGTTATTTACAACTTACCGACCGTAACAAAATCCGAGAGAGATTGATAGATTGGTTTCAACCTTTACACTTTTGACAAGCATACCTTCATTTGAAGTTTATTTTATCAAAGGTAAAATGCCAAAATGTCTTGCTGAGACGATACCATTGTTATGGTGAAGCGATTGATTTAGTGGTAGGTTCCTATTAAAATGATGAATGCGATTCGCTGCGTTCGATGCCAGCAGGTGGAGCAGCACACTTATTAATCCTTATTTGTCACTAGTATACGTTTTTTAGGCTATTTTGAATAGAGTCAGTTGTGTTACAAGTTACACGTAAGTCAACTTATTTTGAATAAATATTTCATTCCATTTCAAACTAATCTATAGATGACGACCTCTGTGGCGCAGTGGGCGAAGGTCCGCCTGCGACACAGGAGGTTGCGGCGACTTGTACGATCTGCAGGTGCCGGGTGTTCTAGTCGTTTTCTATGTATTAGTAAACAATATCTATGTATGTAATGTATTGTATTATATATATCAGCTTTCTAGTACCCATAACACATGCTCTGTTAGCTTGGGGCTAGATAATGCTGTGTGAATTGTCCAGCATTTTTATTTTAAATAGATACTTACTGTATGTTACCGAGGTAATGTTATAATTTATATAACATAAATTGGTTGTAAAACTTTGGCAGTGATGCAAACCGCATGGAAACTAACATTACAGTTATTCCACTCGTTACTTGCCGTTTGGTAGTTTGTCAGACAATCAAATAGTTATATAAACATAGAAACTTGACCAGACCCAGAACTTTAAACAAACCGTTACCATAAAGTTTATTAAGATAAACAATTTAGTAAAACACCACCATATTACGGACAGAAAGTCGATTTAGACTCTACCCAGTCTATTTGTTACTAGCACGGGCTATTTGGAGGGATTTATAGCTGGCGGTTCCGCCAATTTTAACCCTTTTTAGCTCGTTAAGACTTAAGAGCAGGCCATTGGATAACAACCTCAAGTAACTACGGCTGGTTAACCATAAAGGACATCGTACAAACATGTAAAACCACTACCGCAGAGCTCAAAAATAAGCTATGGGCTGAAACTCGTAATGTAAGAAAAATTTTGAGTGACAAAACGGCTTGCTTCAAGCTTCAAGCAAGTAGCCAGCGAGCGCAATGTCTGTCTGCTGTCGTCAATAAATAAAACGTCATGTGCGAGTAGGACTCACCGAGGGTTCCGTTATAATTGTAAAACCTTGCTCCTTGCCAAATTTCATGATTCTAGGTCAACGGGTATAGGTTTTGTGTGCATGTGATTCCGTTAGATATTTCAAACAACTGGCCTTAAACTGCTGTTACTTATGATCGCGTTGACGTTTAATAAGTTTTATTTATTATCACGGCTCCAAGAGGTTATTGACCCGAATATTTGGTGATAATTTCAACTCAATCTCTCTACGCGTTCCTAAGGAAAAATGTATGACAAACGGAAAACAAAGTGATCCTTTATGGGTTCCTTTTTTTCTTTTCGAGGTACGGATCCTTAAAAACGCACCTACATTGTTCGAGTCAAAGAGGAAAAAGTGGATATAAGCGATATACTCGTAGGTCACTAAAATACTCGGTGGTATACCGCGGATTGCGCGAAACCGAGCGAAATTCAAGCGAAACTTACTGCTACTGCTCTAGTTAGCGAAGACCGCGAACCACTTAATAGTATATTGTTTTTTAAAGGACTAAACCATCCCTCATCGCATAGAGGCTATAGAATATACCCGTGCAAAGCCACACACCAAACAAAAAAACTATCTAAGTTCTAGCAATTCCAGAGAATGGTTCGGTACAGAGAGATTCTTTGTAGCACATAGTACTTTGTCATTTCCAATCCGATAGTCTTCAGTCTTTGAACTGAATTTGAAAGAGTAGGGACAGTCAGTGACAAAATTTGCTTGACATGGCTTGTCAAAAATAATTTAACAAGAAATAAAACTAGTAACATGCATACAAGAACACAGAATCGAACAAGTCGAATACAATAGGGTAAAACGGGACCCTATTGCTAAGACTCCGCTGTCCGTCTGTCCGTCTGTCACCAGGCTGTATCTCATAAACCTTGATTAACTATCAAGGACAGTTGAAATTCTCACAGATGATGTATTTCTATTACCGCTATAACAAGTACCTACCTACTAAAAAACAGAATAAAATAAATATTTAAGGGAGCCCCAGTTTTTGCTCGATATTGATAACGGCAATAGGTACACGCTTGAAATAGTCACAGAATATTTAATTACCTATTATATTCACTTTAAATATAAATAATTAAATTACAATAAAACAAATGTTTAAGGGGGGCTGCCATACAACAAACGTGATTTTTTTGCCGTTTTTATAAATAATGGTACGGAACCCTACGTGCGCGAGTCTGACTCGCATTTGGCCGGTTTTTATAAATCAGATAAAAATAGAAAATGATTGAAGATCTATTCTAAAATGGCACACGACATTTAGTTTAACTGTTTTGCGATTTTACTTTGTTAATGATTAATTTAAGAGTAGAACCACTCTAACAGAAACGTTTCTGGTAAGCGGCTTTTCTGGTTAACTGTACCTTCATTATTTTTTACGGGATGGAACAGTGGAATAACCGATATCCACAGGGAGTCAGTTGGTTAGAATAGCAGTGGTTAGTGATGGTGTCAAAGAGCACCCACGTCCCAAACTGAAGTTACCAATGTAGAGTATAAAATGCGAGGAACAACTTTGTGGAAAAATATTCCTCCTTTGTAGAAATCCCCGATGTGGGGCACGGCCGTGGGGGATTTCCGGAATAATCCGTCCGCACTTGCAACCTTAATTTCATAATTCATTCTTATATTTTCTCATTGATAATTTAATTGTTTTGAAAAAACTAACGACTTCAAGTTCAAGTATTAACACCATTTTTAAGTTTTTCGGGACAGATAGTACTTATCCTTCGAGATTTTTTTATGGGATCACCTGGGGAGTATTCTCCATACAATATTCTCATAACAAATTACAAACTAGGATATCTACGAGTATGAGTTCTTATCTCTCAAGGTAACAAAATGTTGATTACACTCGTTCTTACGCACATTTCGTTCAGATTCTGGATATTGATTTTGATCTCAGACAAACATGTCTAGTTTTTGTATTTTGTAACAACTTCATTTAGATAATTCTCAGAAATATCTCACCACTAAATCTGGCACTAGCCCACATTTTTCTCGAGATTTAAATAAAGCCACAGCATTAGTAAGGAGTTCGCTCGAATGATCACAGTCGTTCATCTGTCAGCGTCTGAGATGAGCCCTTGAAGGCTGAGATAAATAACTTCGAACTGATTTTTAGGAAGAAAGCAGGTTTAAGCCCTAAATCTGCTCATATTTCGCTCAAGTCAGAGTCTGAGATGCGCCATTGGATGCTGGGATGTTGAGACAAAGTAACTTTTAGCCGGGTGTTCGGTAGATTGAAGCCTACCGGCTTCAATAGGGGCTTCAGGGTACCCCCTGATCATGTTGCGCTCAAGCAATCACAGTCTCAGCCGTCAGCGTCTAAAATGAGCCCTTGTACGCTGAGATGTAGAGACAAATAACCTACAGCGGAGTTTTAGGTAGAAAACAGGCTCAAGCCTGAAATCTGCAAATGTTTCACTAAGTCGTTCAGCCGTCAGCGTCTGAGTTGAGCCCTTGGATGCTGAGATAAATAACTTTGAGCTAAGTTTTATGTAGAAAACAGGTTTAAACCGGAAATTTGCTCATGTGTTGCGTAACGATCGCGGTCGTTCAGCTGTCAGCGTCTAAAATGTGTCCTTAGATGCTAAAATGTTAAGACAAATAACAATAGCGGAGTTTTAGGTAGAAAGCAGGCTCAAGCCTGAAATCTGCTCAAGTCGTTCAGCTGTCAGCATCTGAGATAAGCCCTTGGATGCTAAGATGGCAAGATAAATAAATTTTAGCTTGGTAGAAGGTAGAAAGCAGCCGGTAGAAGCTGAGACCGTCCTGTTCATATTTTGTTCAAACGATCACAGACGTGGTACCGCCAGTGTCTGAGATGAGCCCTTAGATGGCGAGATATTGAGATAAACAACTGCTTGCCGAGGTTTTAGATAGAAAGCAGGCATAAGGCTGCGTATCCACCAGAGATGTGCAAGGTAGATAGCTGAGCGGTGCGAGGATGCGTTGCGAGAATGCGTTGCGAGGATGTGTAACGACGTGAGTATTTCCACCAGAGATGTGCGAGCAAGCTGACCGGGGCACTGCGAGGATGTGTAGCGGCACTAGCGGCGTAAGGGGGGGGCGGAGGGGCGGTCCGCCCCGGGTACCGAGCTCCAAGGGGTGCCATCTCGGCACCCCTCGGGGCGCGCAGATGGCACTTCAAATCCAAATCCAAAGGAGTGATACCGAAAACTCACACGCAGACCTATAAAAAAATTGCGGCTCGCTTCGCTCGCCGTTGTTTTTATTACGATTTCAAAATAAATACTTGGATACTTTAAAATCGGGTGTAGAAAGGTTGCCTAGCAGAGATCGCTCAAACCGATAAGGCATTGTACATTAAACTTTATCTGTAAGTATATTAGTCTTTCCCTGCCCTGTGTAACTATTTTATCTGATGTGCAATAATGAGTAATTGCTTTGTACTGTGCTTTATTTTGTTGTAAATCGTAAAAAAAATCTTTTCTCATTCATTGTCATAGCTTACTTTTTTTGCTAAGTATGCCTCACCAATTTCAAAACAAGTTGTGGCTCGGTGATTTTTATTTTGTATTTGTTTCATAACAATCTTCGCAGCCGCCGCAATTTCTCCAAACGTTTCAGGGCTCGAAGTGGGGGAACTGGGATCTGCACTGACAACTCGCATGGGAGTGTGAGTTTCAGGGCTCGCTGTTATTAATTTTTTCATACTCTCCTTAACTTATTTGTGATCACCCGAAAAAGGAACAACAATTTCGGCGGCTCGCTACGCTCGCCGGTTCGTTTTTAGCTTTGTTGTAGGAAGCAAAAAAAAAATTCGTCGTAGTCTTAGAATAGGTACTTGTATTTTTGCTAACCTCACCGAACTCCGAAATTACCTATTGGGCCTCGCTCCGCTAGCCGTAGTTATTGATAAATTTATTTTTTAAATTATAGGTCACCTTTAAATTCACATATTTAATATTAATAAGGTTACAATTAAGTCAATTATTAAGGTCACCTATGACAAACTTAGTTACTTTTCAGCAAAATCCCGAAAATCTAATATCGCGGCTCGCTTCGCTCGCCGTTACTTATAATTCCTGTTCTTAGAAACTGAGGGTACGGATAGTCAACCGAACAACCCGACCAGGGGGGGGGGGGGGTGCTTGGTAGGAAAACGCCCCGGGTGCCAGCCCACGCTACGCCGCCACTGTGTAGCGGGCTCTTTTCAGAAAACCTCTGACACGAACCGCCTACAGTAAGTAGTAGTAGTATAGGAGGATACTTAATTTTGACGCGCACTGTACAAAACCTACCTCCGCGGATCCGTTTCCACCAGAGCTGCGCTGAGCGAGGCTAGGTAAATGAAGTGGTTCTATTGATTGTTAATAAGACATTCCTCGAAACGCAGCCTAAGTCGGAAAACTGCTTGAAAATATAAAGTTAATCGGATGTGTTATCGGGGAAGGACGAGTCTTTATAGGAATGCAATAGATAGGTCTCATTGTGTTCAGATTTCTGCTTTTACACCCCACAAGGTGGACCAATGACTTCGTTGGGCCGTTTGAACAAAAAAACAAAAGAGAAGCTCGTCATGACGTGCTACTTAAAATCAAGACTAGCGTTCAAAAGATGCTACCGCAATAAATCGAGGAACGACTGCTCGATGTGTAACGTAAAAGATTAACCCGAGAGAAATACTTAATAAACTAACACAATCTATTTTTCAGCAAGGTCTTCTGTATTATTTTAAATATTAGTAATCGACACTGTGACAGAAAATTAACATGAGTCGGATATAATAAAAATAAACATTTCACTAAAATGACTGAACTCGTGCGTAAGCCGAGTTTCCACTAAACGGAGCGTAGCTGGTTTTAGAATAAACAATAGTGTAAGGCTAACCATATACCTAATCTTTTAAAAAGGTCAAAGGTTAAGCTAAAGCTTTAAAGTAGCTTTTAGTAGTTCACAACAAATGATTCTTCACAATATAAAAAAACTGGAGGTTACCATTGCAAAAAAAAATATCGATACAATATAGTAAACTATAAAAAGAAAATATCGATACTAATTGTATCAATATTTTTTTTTTTGCGAAATGGTGAGAAAAAGACGATGATAATGATGCTAACATAAAGGAACTCATTTTTGACCTAATCAAAAAAGTCCCAGTCAAAAAAAGTCCTAAATGAGGAACACCATATCAGAGTTAATCATCATAATAAGCCTATGTTATGTGGGAACACTAACAGGACACTACCCACTAAACAAACACTTATTCACCATCGGAGCGACGGACAGCCCTCTCTGCTGAGGGTGCCTCAGTGACGACGAATCAGCTGCCCACGTAATCCTGGAATGCGAGGGAATAACAGCACAACGAACAGAAATCCTCAACTTGCCGAGGTCAATCCGCGAAGCCTGTGAAGACCCCAGGAAGATTCTGCGCTTCTGGACGGAGTTAGGCTGGCTATGCTAGCACAATGGACAACGCATAATGGACCAAACGGAGTCCAAATGCAGATACAGGAGTACTTCCACCTTAACCTTAACTTTAAGCCTATGTTAGTCCACTGCTAGACATAGGCCTTCCTCGCCTTCCCAAATGAACCACAGCGCCCTGACAAAAAGTAGTTATAAGGATTCTCAAATAACCGCAACCTACTTGTTTAATTTATTTATTGAGCTAATAAAAAAACTTATACGCTTAAAACCTACATAACTATTCTCAGAATATCGTCTAAAAAGCGGTTTCCCTCCAAAACATCGCTGCTAGTTTTCACCCTACCTAAGCTAAGGAAAATGCCAAAACACAAAGGCGTCTGGCCCCGATTTATATCTCAATGGCAATGGCTACGGGTGGACGTATTCAGGGTGTTTATGGACCTTTTCATAATGTGTCGAGTTAGTAAATTATGTCGAGTCTCAATATAATATAATAGCAGAATATAGAAGATTCCGTGAAACAGACTCGCCACGAAAAAAGGTAGAGAACTCGTACCAAGTTTTCGCGAAACGTTTAGATGGCGAGAGAATTTCATAGAGCATTGACATAGCGAAACGCCATCGTGAGGGCGGGCGGTTGGTATTTTTTAAAATGTACTCTAGCAAAACACTCTTAGCGATCGATACAAGGTCTAGGCATATTCCAGGAAGTTAAAAATACCATAAAAGGCCAGGAAAAAGGTATTGAGGGCAATGCTTGATATACAATTTTTGACTTCTTAACTTTGTTTGGACTAGTTAGAAGGTGAACATATCAAAAGTAAAAGTCTTTGAACCGGGGGAAGGGGGGAGGTTTGAAGGTCCCATTTTTCGGTTTTATACTTATATCTCAGATACTATGCACCTTAGCGACATGACCTTTTATACAAAGTGAAAGCTGATTTTTGCTACGAGTTTTACATCAACAACTTTTTCGATATCTTATATAGTGTTCATGATATCTGATCATGAAAATCTGTAATTTTGGAAAATAACTTTTTCCATCACATTTTTTGCTCTTTTTGACCAGATACCTTTTGAACAATGCACTCAAAATATGTTTGCTAACAAAAGGAATGAAGAACATTAAATTCCCTTCAATAAAACTTTACTATAGTATCTATCTTCTTTCAAATGTAAAAAATTGTGTTCCAAACATTTCCCTCTATACTTTTTCGTTGCCTGGCCTTTAAGGTTCTCGACCACTAGTACCAGAAGGCACACAAGCACCAGCAAGTGTGGGTACGTCTCCCAAGAAGAGAACCGACGACCTGTTGAAGGTTGTGACAAACCACTGGACATGGGCAGCTCAGCGCATCTAGCGGCCTGCACAAACGGCCGTGGCGATCTGTGAGGCGCATAACAGGCAGTCGACGTATTCCAGTACAAGTGATGATGTTCAAATATCAGGAAGTCAACCGGTTACTAGCCCACCCTGGGCACCCTAAGTCCCACCATTCCAAACCCCCTCCAAGTTCAAGGTCCACCGACAGATATTATCAATCATGTCTGAGCCAAGCAAACGCATTTCTCTCAGTTTCCTGTTGCGTGATTGATGGAACCATTGTTGAAAACAGTTATTTATGCCAAAAAGGATAAGCTTTGGGCTCGTATTAACTATTCCTTGTTTAATCTCACAAAACTAAACACAAACCAAAATACTTGAGACGTTTCATTTCGTTAATATCGGTTGGTGTTAGAGTTCCACTTGTGGACCCACATTAATGACGGAACCACAGAACAAACGGTTCTGTAAGAAATAGGTAGGTACCTAGTATCTACTTATTTCAATGTTAAATTCCATACAAAAATAGAATGTCTAACAATATCGACTCTCGGAACTCTGAAAAATGTCGGCAAATTTTAACGCATACATTTCGATACATAAATTCCTGCTAAGCACTATTTTTTATTAACCAGTTCAAAACGTAACGCGCCGCGCTACGCGAAGTTATGATAACGTTTAGCAGCGAATAAGAGCCAAGGCCAGCTTTCTGGCTTACGGACAAAGGGTAAGTTCTACAAAGATAGACAGTTTACTTTTATGAGCGATTGTCCGAGGCAATGTTCAGTAAGTACAGTCACTGGCAAAAAGCGTTGAACACATAAATACCTACTTCAAAATCCTCTGCAACATAGAGCATCAAAAACCGATAAAACACACCATTCATAAAGTCCCTAAGACATAAAAAGCCGCAGAACTTTTGAATTTTTTTACATTGTCTTTGGATTTTTTCCAGTCAATGCTTACAAAGAAAAACTGGCGTCCTTAGTTTCACGAGCGTAAGTATTTTCAGATTTTCGTCGTATTTGTTCAGCGCGTTCTGCCTTCATGCGGATTTTACGACTTCAGGCATTTATAAAGTTCCTAAATTATTTATCAGGTATATATTTTAATAAACTCTGAAAATACCTACCTGCCCTCGAAACCGAGTAAGCCAGTTTTTCTTTGTAAGCCTTGACCGGAAAAAACATAAAATACCTAAGAAATTACCCAGAGTACTATAATAAATAAAAACCTTAGAATAAAATACCTAATTCAAAAGTTCAGCGGCTTCCATTGTCAGGGCTTTAAGAACGCATGTTTAACGGTTTTGATGCTCTATGTTGCACAGGATTTTATAATAGGTATTTATCTATTCTACGCTATTTAGCGGTGTGGTTAAGTGATCTCTGTTGCTTTGTGTGTGTACACGGAGTTTTGGAGTAATCATTTCTCTCTCTTCTTAACGCTTTTTGACGGTGACTGTACCTATCTATTTCGGTCGACTCATCAGTCACTCAGTTATATCATCTCGTGGTCTTTTGGTGTCTATATCTTTGAAGTTTGATCTCGTAGAACCACCAGCTTCAACCCGCGGCTTTACACGAGTTTTCTAGAATAAAAAAGAAATCTTGTTCAAGTCAGATTTTTAAGGCAGATTTTCCTTCCAAGCCTTTCGGTTTTCGCATTAGAACACCAGCTGCTACCCGTGGCTTTTGTAAGTTTGCAAGTTTTTCCTGAATAGTACTTAATTAGATAAAGTATATGGTCCTTTTTTGAACACCAGCTGTTACCCGTGGCTTTTGTAAGTTTGCAAGTTTTTCCTGAATAGTACTTAATTTGATAAAGTCTATGGTCCTTTTTTGAACACCAGCTGTTACCCGTGGCTTTTGTAAGTTTGCAAGTTTTTCCTGAATAGTACTTAATTAGATAAAGTATATGGTCCTTTTTTGAACACCAGCTGTTACCCGTGGCTTTTGTAAGTTTGCAAGTTTTTCCTGAATAGTACTTAATTAGATAAAGTATATGGTCCTTTTTTGAACACCAGCTGTTACCCGTGGCTTTTGTAAGTTTGCAAGTTTTTCCTGAATAGTACTTAATTAGATAATGTATATGGTCCTTTTTTGAACACCAGCTGTTACCCGTGGCTTTTGTAAGTTTGCGAGTTTTTCCTGAATAGTACTTAATTAGATAAAGTCTATGGTCCTTTTTTGAACACCAGCTGTTACCCGTGGCTTTTGTAAGTTTGCGAGTTTTTCCTGAATAGTACTTAATTAGATAAAGTCTATGGTCCTTTTTTGAACACCAGCTGTTACCCGTGGCTTTTGTAAATTTGCAAGTTTTTCCTGAATTATATAAAGTCTATGGTCCTTTTTTTCGATTCAATCTCTTTGATTTTATGAAATCTGTTTTTAATTTTTTCATCAAAATCTGTTTAGCAGCAAAAACGGGGAAACAGACAAGTGATCCTCTTGTATGTTAAAGTAGGAAGCTATTTATAAGAATAGATGTAGATAATTCTAGTAAGTCATAAATGAAAAAATAATGTTAATTCCAGAAGTGGCAAGAACCGAAACTCATAGTCATTCCATGAGTCATTAAAATTCGTCGCCAAGGTTTTCATAATATTGAATAACAGAATTCCTGAGTTATAAATAAAAGACTCTCACAAGTGGCAATAAAGATCTATTTTCATTACGAGTTCTGAAGATCAAAATTAAATTTACGGGAATAGCTTTACGCGAGAGAAAATAATACAAAATAGAGAAAAATTAAAGCACAATGAACTGGACGACAAAAACAAGGCGTTCACGCAATAATTGTAAACTTTTGCACAGCTTTATAAATTAGAATAGCTAGATAAACGGTACAAAATAATTAAAGACGCACCAAGATAGTAGAGTCGGCTTTATGATGTTAATAGATAAAGCTACTAAACTAGCTTTATCTATTAAACTGTAAAATGGAACCTGTGAATGCTGTAAAATGGAACCTGTGAATGTGCCCTAGGCGCATTCACAGCTTCAGTGAATTTTACAGTGAATAAAAACGGATCCTATTAAACGGATGCTGTGTTAACGCGTCGTACCCTAAGGCTGAGGCGAAATGAGCTTCATATTTTCAGTTGTGAATCGCATAAAGTGCGTTTTGTTAACAGAATTGACAGCTCCACCAACCACCAATATTAACATATGTGTTCAAGTAAATAAATACTATCTTTTAATTTCGCATCGTGTGACACAGACTTGACTTTTTTACAAAGCGAGTCATTTTAAGCTAGGTACGCACAGCTCAAAAAATCACGCTCGCTTGACATCAGTCGTTTAGGGTTTTGAACATTTACGTAGACGCGAGCAGTTGCACGTTGCGTTGGGCGGCGCGGCCTGCACTGAATTCAAACTTGGTGTTGCAGAGTGCGAGAGAGAGAGGAGAAACCACGCCATACGCGACGCCCCGCGTCTCCGTAAATGTGGCCTAAGGCTAATGCCACACTCTACGTACCAAGCTTAAAGCTACGCTTAAGCTTACGCTTGTGTACAAGATACTAATTGTCACCAACAAGGCGCCCGTACGCGTTCGTTGGCGAAGCGAGTGACTAACCAGGCACCTAGCTAGGCTTCGCTCGCAGTGTAACCACTGCTATAGTACGCAATACGTCTTTTTACTAGGACCAGTCACTAAGCGAGTCGCTTGGCTCTTAGCAAAATGCGAGGCTCTCTAGTGTGGCATTAGCCTTAACACGTTTATCATTAAAGTACATCATTAAACAGATACATCAACTGGAATAACTTACAACGAAGCTTATCCTATGTTTCTAAGGACAACAACAAAAGGTAATACAGAAACAACTTTGGCAAATAACAAAAGCTATACCGAAAATCAGATAAACGCACAAAGGTATAATGTTTCCGATACAGTAGAAGCAGTAGAGAAATGGCATGCAAAAAATGTCATAACAGGAAAAACTTTTACGGGTTGGTCCCTTACCCATGCAATCAATTTCTGTGAACAAGAAAATATGTGATGAATACATATTTTAAAAAAACCTACTGCTCATCTGAGAAACTCTTCCTTTATCCGCTCGACCGTGTGTTGTAACTAAAAGTTCAGTCAAAATCCGTTGAACGCGAAGTGTAACTAAAGGAACCACGAAGATTTCATGTTACTTTTATGCTACATTCAATATCATTCATATTTTATAGAAATATGGTCGAGTTCAATACAATACAATACAAAAACACTTTATTGTATACCAGAACAAGAACATTACAAAAACACATTACATGAGACAAGTACAATGGGCGGCCTTATCGCTTAGAAGCGATCTCTTCCAGGCAACCTTTGGATGGTAAGAATTATGTGAATTTAAGAAACGCAGGGGTGTACTAAAGATAAACTAATAAACACATAAACTAGATATACACCTAAAATATTTGTAATATACCTACTAAAATATACTAAATAAATAAATAAGTATTATGTACCAATATTCACTATTCTGACAGGAAAAACTCCTTGACGCGAGATTTAAAAACTGGTAAGGATATTGTTTTTCTAATGGGCTCTGGTAGTGCATTCCACAACCTTATGGCCTGGATGGAGAAGGATTTGTCGTAGAAACTGGTTTTGTGAGGTGGCATATTCAAAACCAGATTTTCTGACGATCGTAGGACACGGGAAGGATGAGGATGAGAATTATGGAGGAATTCAAAACGCTCCTTTAAATACAGTTATATTTGACAAGAATCTAGTAAGCATTATAATTATGCTCTTTTTGGCATAGAGCAATAGCCAAAGTCCAGTATTTACAAATACTTATCCTTCGGAAATAAGACTAAAGAATAAATAATTTTACAAATACGAGTAGTAGGTATTTGTAAAATTATTTATTGAACCACCTCGGGATCATTCTCCATACTATCTTTATACTATCTATATATCTATATAGGCTAAGAACCTTTCATATAGATATATCTATATGAAAGGTTCTTAGCCCGTTTCCTGGACTCCTAAACTTACAGATATTTTCAAGCTTTGTAAGGTCGTAAAGTCTTTCGGATGCAGTCATGCTGGTCCACTTTCTTCTAGCGAAAGTGGCACTATTCACCGATGGATCGAATGTTCATAGAGCCGTGCTTCAACAGCCAGCGTGTAGAAAATGCTTGGCAACCCTTAGCATTTTTCTCAAAGAAGATGCGTCCCACACGGCAACGTTACAGCGCCTACGACCGTGAACTTCTTTCCGTGTACGAGTCAGAGAAGCCCTTCAGACATATGGTAGAACTTATAGAAGATCATCACTTCACTATATGGTCACTGCACGGACCACAAACCACTTATTTTTACATTTCAGCAGAAAGAGAAAGGTTCGGTGGTAAAATTTGCTATCACTTTGACATTCGCTGAATTTCGTTACCCGAAATTTTTGAAATTATAATATATTTTTGCTGCACAGTAGGTACACACTACTTGTATCAGTCCACAGAACTAGTGGAACAAAAATGGTTCCAGTTGTTCTGTACAGGACTACAGCACAGACGCAGTTTTCCCACGAGGCACGACACGACACGACAGGTGTCATTTCTATGTATGTGTCGTGCTGTGCAGTGTTGCGTGAGTAAACGGTTCATAGAAATGTATGACGCCCGGAGTCGTCACCGCATTTTATCGTGTCGTATCGTATACGCACGACACCACACGACAAAATGCGGTGCGACTCCGGGCGTCACACATTTTTATGAACCTGTCGTGCTGTGCGGTGTCGTTGCGTGTGTAAACGGTTCATAGAAATGTATGACGCCCGGAGTCGTCATCGCATTTTGTGCCTTGTGTGAAAACGCCGTTACTGGTACCTATTATGCGACACGACACGTCATCAGTTATTGATTAGGCGTTTTGTACCTTTGATTATTTGTTTTGTACTTACTTGATACCTTCTTGTTAGCAAATTTCTCGAGGAATGTTTTCTCCTTATACTTTTTAGCCATGGTGAAATTTGCGTGTTTTCGTCTCGCTTTCGTCAGAGGTATTCAAAATAATAGTGTAGTTTTCTATGCCTGTTATTTAGTAGGCACGAAGCTGAGAAAATTGTAAGAATGAAGTGTTACATGATTTTTGCCACTTATTTTTATTATTTTTACTTTTATTTTTACAGGTTTTTTATTTTTTTGGACATCATTTTACAAACACATGAATGGAAATGAATTTTATTAGCTTGACATAGATAGTCACTGACGCTGACGTATAGATAAACTACTAGAAACGTATAACGTAGTGGTTTTATTCTCTTTGTAAACTATACCTTGTTTTTTCAAATCCTGCCAATAATGTACACAAAGAAATGTCACTATGAAAGTGACAAGAGAGTGGAGCAAACCTTGAATTTTTATGGATCATTAGGTATAGTTCTTGCCCTCGGCTTTGCTTGAGCAGGAAATTTTCTTAAAGCTAGAATTATTTTACTAAATCCATTCATCTCACAAGGCGCGGGGCCTCCCGCCGTAAAACTACACACGCTGCGCTGCTGGTGTTCTTTTCTGCGAGTCATTATAATCCTAGGCTCACGCACCACCCTTCACTATGCTTGTACCTAACAACAAAGCAAAGCAACATTTGGTTGTACCCTCTGAGAGTAAATAAAACAAACAAATAGATTTGTAAGAAACTAAAGTACTAGATTAAAAATATGCCAGGACCTTAATTTATTGACCAGTTGACAAGTTTTGGTTAAAATTAAAATTCCTAGATTTTTTTACGACAAAACGTAATACTGTCGTAGTTACCTTCTACAAAGGAGGTAATTTTTTTACTGGTATCCCCTATGTTTACCTTTGTGGCAGCTAATTCGGAGATATGGTATATATTTTTTATTTACCGAAAAGGTTTTCTACAAAGTAATTATGGAGCTTTTTTAAGAAGAGACTTTTACTTTATTTTTACTTTTAAGCTCTATTGATATGTAAGTAACATGTAATGTTACTTACATATCAATGTAAGTAACATATCAATAGAGCTTAAAACAGGGTGTAATAAAAAAAACATTAGGTGCCACTGTGCATATAAGTAAAGGCAATATATCAAATTAGTATTCAAATATTATATTACTGGTGCGGCGGCAGATTTGGCCAGACATCTCAAGAGGCGCAAATATGCAGGACTCGACAGAGCCTACGCATTTGCTCCCCTTAGAGTCGAGACCCTAGTCCGTGGGGTACCGAGGCTCTCCGGGTTTTCAAAAAATTATCTGAGCGTCTGGTCGAAGCGACGCGTGACCCGAGAGCTGGTGAATATTTGGCGCAGCACATCAGAATAGGCTACTTGACTACATTGAAAATAAGTACCAAAATGTTATCATCCTAGTCAGTGATAACGTAAAAAAGCGTATTTTGATGGCTCTCATTAAAAAATGTGTCTACTTTGGGCAAAAAAGAGAATTTAAAATACCTACATTTTTTTTGTGTTCGAGCACGTGATCGAAAACGCTCTGCCGTTGCTGATGACGTAACAACTCCGCCATTGTCTATTTCAGAGTGTCATACATAGAGTTTATATAAGTACTATATAAACTCTATGGTGTCTATCATACGAGATCATACAATGTGGTGGGTGTGAAGTATAGAGTTATTATATGGTTTAGTTATTGTTATTTTAGGTTTAGTTATTATACTGTAATAATTCTACGGTGTGAAGAGTGTACCACCAAGGGAGGTGATTTCTTCCGTTCACGGTTGACATGGTGTTGGTTGACGAAAGGAGTTGTGACGTCATCGAATCATGTCGCCGGAGCCATGAGCGTTTTAGGGCGCCATTATTTTATTCAAACTTTGAAATTCGTTTTCACAGCAAATACGACGGTCCTTGAAGAAATATTAGTAGGTATCATTTGCATAATTTTTTATCAGACAATACGTAAGAACTAATTCCCAATAGTAGTCAAATAGCCTATTGCCATACAGGGGGGCAATGCAGCTAGCGGCTTGGGCACGCTTCCGACTTGTATTGATATGGATCAGTTGAGCTACCTGTAGATTGCTTGCAACAGTCTGCAATTAGCTTAATTGTTTTAATTGTAAATACAAGTTTTAATTGAATTCTATTATTTGATTGTAATTTCCTTTGTTAATAATGGTCTTGTATTCAAATAGATTAATTCTATCAAATACATAACAAACGTTCTAAAATGAGCGAAAAACTGAAAATATTTCGTCACGTCTCGCGCGTTTATAATTAACTCATTCCTGTCTCGAGTTGTTTTATGAACATCCATTTATAAATAAACAGCGCATGTCTTTGGTGAATGATATAATTTGAAGAATCTAGAACTAGGCAGTGAAAATTGCAATCAAATAATTGAAACAAATTAAAGCTAGTATTTACAATAGGCTATTTGAATAGATTGAAAATAAGTTGCAAATTGTTTTCATGCTAGTCAGTGACAATGTAACAAAGCGTAATCATGCCTATTTTAGGTAAAAAAAACGAGAATAAAATTACATTTTTTTTTTAAATATGATTACGTGACCGAAAACGCTCTTCGTTTGGTTGCATCGCTGGTGACGTATCACAGATTACAGTGCGTGTTGTTCTTCTTGTGGTGTAAGGTGTGACGTCATCGAGTCATGTCACCGGAGCCATGACAGAGATTATCGTTTTGGTGCGCCATTATTTTATTCAAACTTTTTAAATTAGTTTTTGACTAATACGACTGGCCTTGAAGAAATATTAATTACAGTTTGCTTTACTTTAATCAGACAATACGTTAGAATTATTTTCCAGTAGTAGTCAAGTAGCCTATTCAAACAATTGAGATATCTACAGATTTGTTTTGTTTTGTTTGCCTATTGGAACTGATTTAGTTATTTTTACACATACCTATGTAGATTGTAAATACTAAAACGACTCATCATCATATGAGTCCACTACTGGACATACGTCTCCCCTAATGAGCGCCATACACGCGCTATGGCGCTCATTAGGAGAGGCCTATGTCCAGTAGTCGTCAGCTTGCCGCATCCAGCATCTGCCAGCAGTCTTTCGCAAATCGTCATCCCACCTGCTCACTCGTTCACTACGTTTGCCGAGTCGCGGTCTCCACTCAAGTACACGTTTACCCCAGCGGTTGCTATTGCAATTAGCTCAACTGAACTAGTTATTTTTACACATGCCTATGTAGACTGTAGTTACTAAATCGACTATTCCCGATGAAAAAAGCGTGCGATACTGCTCGTAAAGTTATATCTCACGGCAACTGATTTATAGGACAAAGTAACCCATGTTGTTATTCCAGGCTTAGAACTACCTGTATGCAAATTTCAGCCCGCTCCGTTCAGTTGTTTTGGCGTGAAAAAGTAACAAACGTCCATCCAAACTTCCGCATTTATAATACTGCAGCGCCTTGCGGTTTCACCCGCGTAGTTCCCATTCCCGTGGGTATTCCAGGATAAAAAGTAGCCTATGTATTTAGACTTGGCGCCTTCACGAACGTGTTTGTGATGATGGGCAGGACCTGCAGTTCACGTATTGTCACTAATTTACCAATAACCCTCTCTAACAAAAATAAACTAACCTGCTTTAAATTATTTAGTGAATTCACTCTCTCATTATATTCTGGTTATAAAACATTACAAAAAATTTTATTTATTATACCAGCAGATTTCTTTAACAGAAACCAGACGGGTCGTTACAGCCGAACGTTTTTCACGATAATAACCAACATAACATATACAGGGTGTAAACTGGTTTTATTTCCACAAACCGTTTCTTGCCCACAGCGGAAACAACATAAAAGTTTGATGGCCGAAGGGCAGGGTTACACTATACGGTGGAAATGGTACAGATTATTTAAGGTTACGGTTACAATGTGCAGTGAAAAATTGTAAAGTGTATCGATAATTACAAATAACAAAAAAGGAAGTTACAAAGGATTCCAAATATGATCTGAGTTTTTTTGCATAGGTACTGTTATATTTTTGGGATTTAAGTAATAAAATGCTTGGGAGTAGATACACTTTTAACGATTATAAATTACTGAGCAGAAATTGAATTAATTTTTTTCGGTAGGAAATAAGTAAATAAAGAATTCGTTAGGTTAGGAACTACTTGGTTAATTTATAGTAGAAATGCCTCGGGTAAGTATATAGTTTTTATCGCTAGAAATAATTTTAACAATTGTAAATTACTGAGAAGAAATTGAATTGAATTTTGTTTGTGTCTTTTTAACCAGGGGTAACATAAAAGCCCCACATTAAGAACTTTATTGTGAATCGAGCGCTGACTGTACTATCGGCCATGAAATAGTTCAGTCACAGAAATAAAAATAACCTTATGATTATCTACGGGTATGTAATAAGTGTGATTAATATAAACACAGGGGACATTATACGATCATCTCACGAGTTTATAGTCACGATGTAGAAATAGCGTTACGAGAAATATAGCAAAAGATGAATGTTTCGAAGAAGAAAGGTGATGAATCAGGTTTTTTTGTCTGACTACCAAAGGAGCGGTTATAATATAGCCGGCACTTGGCACTATAATTGAATTTTAAAATGGAGGTAACTTTTTGGGTTTTATTATTTAAAAAAGCTTAGTTTATCTCGGTCATGGTAGAAAGATTAAAAAAAACTATTTACTGCACATCTATCTGAAAACAATTCAACAATATTTTTCTTTGCATTGTTTGGTCCTGGATATTTAAAGTAGGTACTCAGGAATATCATCTAATGAAAATAAATGAATAATTAAACAGCAAGTTAATAATAGAGGCAAGTAAGTTCTTTTCCTATATATGTTTCCTTCTCTACAAAGATAAAATTGAAGGATGGACACATATAAATATTTTTTTTCCCTTGTTACTTTTTACGTTAGCTACAGGGTCACATCGGTCTATGTTTATAATTCATCCGAAAATAAGCACACGAACGGTAGACAGAAAAAAATGTGTCTCTGACAGCTGTCAAGAACAAGCGATTGACAAGACAAGGACGTGTCAAGTGGCCGCAAGAGACTGTAAAAAGTTCACAAAAAGGTGTATTAAACCATCTGGGTAAGAGTAATTCTGACAAAGAGTGAAAATTAATTCACAAAAGGGCCCATTTTAGACCTATTAACACAAAAAATGCAATTAACAGCCTTTAGGGTGAATTTACACCGTGTAAGCACGATTTTATTTAATTAACGTTTTCACAGAGCATACAGGGTTATTTATTACAAAGCGTTAAGCACCTATTGAAACTTCTGATACTTAATTTATTTGTTTACGTATATTTTTTCATGCTGTTGACGTTTTTTCTTAAACACGACTACGTAATATAAGAAAACGAATAAAAATACAGGGAGTCTTGTATTGGGACCGATTTTTTGGTTGTTTTGTCATGGCTGGAATGGTTACTTTCTCATGGGCATTGCCATGCTACTTTTCTCCAGTAGATTCAATGTTCTAACTTAGGACATTGAAACTACTTGATCTGATAGTTTTTTCAAGTGAATTTAGAAGTTCACGATATAACTTTTACACGAACTTTTGTCTTTTAATGCTCATTACTTTTTTCATTAAGTGATTTGTATCAAGTATGTATACCAACCTAATTATTTATTACGAATAAATATATACAGCGAAATACAGCACAAGTTATTTAGAGGCTATGAAACAAGAAATAAAAAAGATATGACGGTCAAAAACACGAATATGCACGATTTAAAAAACCTTCAAACCATCATACTCTGCAAAACGTGACACTTTGGACATTGAATCTACCAAAGAATGACATGACCCACCTATCCCCCCAAAGAATTATATCGGTCCCAATACCAAACATCCTGTATACGTCCTGACTACTTCTACCTAAGAGCTGATTATTCAATCATCAATTGTTGGTACGAAAGTTATCTTTAATCTGAGGAATATTAAGGGTGGTAAAACACAAAGGCGGCTAACGAATCGTAAAAAATAAGAGTATATTACATAAGACAAAAGGGTATTCGATACCGCTGATTAAAAAATCAGGCCTAACTTTAATCTGCCGTCCGATCACTAAAAAGCCGTTAAGTGACATTTCGTCAAATTCGACTTTTGTGTACCACACCATAACGCAGCTTTTGCTCTATCGTCCAATCTGGTTAAAAAAATTCTATCTTTTGTCAGTGCTGAGATACAGAGACCACCTACACCACTATCTACATCATTTTTGGGGTTTTCCATTACTAGAATACGGTTACCTCACTTTAAAACACTAAAATACGGTTAAACCAGCTTAGCATTTTAGTATACTGCATGTCAAACTTGTACTTACGATGTCTAAATCACAGTTTTTTAATAAGTCCTACTCTATAAAAGCGCTAGATATATTTAGCTGGGTAGTCATTGGAAAACCAATGTAAGATTGAAACATTTACAGTACTAAAAGACGGTGACCGTTTTTTAGCTGTGAAACTATTACATTCATGTGAATAATAACAAAACTAGAAAACAGTTTAGTGACAATGCAACGCTAGAAAAAGGTTAACTGCGAACCTTTCCGCACGCCCCGTACTCCTGCACAGTGTCGCTAGGGACGTCCGCGTCGCGGAGGCAGGACGTGCGCACGATTAGTGCGAATTCCCGCCAGAAATGAGTTCAAAAGCGATGTAAGTTATATTTTATTAATTTTTTAAAACTCACGTTAGGTATTGTTTTTATCACACTGTTAAATCATAATAATACAACTTAATTAAACAAGTTAGTACTTATTCCCTATTATTAGACTACCTCGGTGACTCAGCGAGCGAATAACCAGCTGAGAAGCAAAGTGGCGGATTAGATCCCCGCGGCGGTAGAAATTTTTGGTTATGACGCAAATATTTCTTCTGGGTCCGGGTGTTCTACTAGCAAAGTATTCGTAGTTCCTGATCCTCACGACACAGGAAATAATCCTTGTGCGGTGTTAGGATTATGTGTTTGTCAGTGATGGTTTATTTATTTATTCTGAAATAATTAATTATTTTTAGGTTTCAAAACCCAAGGATCAAAGCGATGTTAGAACGAACGATGCTATTATCATTTCATTATTCAATTCCGCGAGGTGAAGAATATAACTATTTGGATGGATAACTGTAGTGCCTAAAATAAGAACTGGCTATTGTTTTCTCTAATGATATATTTGATTAACAGTGACTTGATAGCAACCGAAACAATAACTCCAGTATTTTGAGCCTGGTCACAGCTTCATGAGCTGCGACCAATTTCATCATCAGGTTGAGCTGGCCATGAAAAGGCAAGGCAAACTGTATGACTTTCAGGATTTCACCGAGTGCGTCGCTTCTGCTAATCTAGCTAGGGTGGATGTAAAAACTATGGCCCCAAAAGATTTTTTTCACTTTCCAAAACTTTGTGTCAGATAGACGTATACAATCTTCAACACCAAGAGTGTACCTGAAAGACATAATAAAAGTCTGTTTCCAAAGAAATAACCACGACATGCCCTATAAAACCGAAGTATCTTATTATAATTATGACGTTAAATTGGTTTTTAAGATTAAGAGGGTAGATAGAGTCTAGCTAGATTAAACAATTCAAGTTTTAAACTTGTATTCATGTGATAGAGGCTGTTTTTAGAATAAAGCATGTTAAAAAAAAATTATTGAGACTGATTTTATAACTACCTATGCCATAATCGTAATGCATGTTTAATTGTTTTAATAGGAAGAATATTATAATTGATAATGACATCATGTCATAAGAATGGTTATTAAAGGTATAAATATTTCTTGTCATGTAAACTACGTCTTTTATGTTTATGTAACTTTGTTGATTTTTTTGTGGTAACATTAATAACGATCTCTTTTTCTCTTTCTCTCTTTTCTTAATAATTAATAAGGCAATCATAAAGATTTATTTTAGAATAGTTGTACTTTTCTCTTTTTAAATTGATTACAGGTAAACTGTAAGAAGGCAATTTTAATTAAAGTGTTAAAACTTACTCTTTTATTTTAATTGACCCTTATTTCCTTCTTTAACAAGCTTATTCATTTTAGAAAAATTCAGACTAGGCTGTTTATTTGTATTTATATTAATATAATTCAGACCAGTATTTCCAGCACTAAAAAACAGTTAACATGGATTGCTTATTCAACTACTATGTTTTTGTTTAGGAAACACTTTAATTTTAGCATTTCAGAACAATAATTTAAACAACTAAAGTCCGATAACGCCATTTTCAGAGTTGGGGGTTAGTTAAATTTAAATTCACTTACTACTCAAGAACACGGCTAAGTAACTTAGCCGTTAATTACCGTCGAATATGTATGTAACTGTTACTCGTTATAAAATACTCTTGCAGTTACAGTTTGTTACAACTTTTAAAGACGGTTGCATTTCAGCAAGCCGTTTTTTTGCATTTTAGATGGTCACATTTGAAAGCAGGTAAGCACAACTAAAACACAAAAACTTAAATAAAAAAATAAACTTTCAACTTCTAAAACAAAATAATAAATAAAAAAGCAGCATATAGGTTGATGAATAATTTGGTCTAACAAAGAAATCTGTATGTCTTCCCAATTTCCAGGGACAGCATTTTCCACGTTTTGGCTCATACCCGCAAATTTAGTTTTATCACTTAACGACCTTCTAGTGATCGGACGGCAGACCTACGTAAGTAGTATGTACCTAGCTACTATCCATCCAACCCATTTTATATGTGTGTTTTTATATGTGTGTCATTATCTCTTTTTTATGTTTAGGATAATTTAATACTTAATTAGTTTAAAATCACTTTTGTTACTTTGTTATATGTGTGTCTGCAGACGAAAAATAAATTATTCATTCTATCTATCCATTTCCAACTCCAAAACGAAACATTTTTGCCGTCTCTGCCTATCCCAATGTAGCGTCCCCGTTTATACAATTTTGATGAAACATTCAAACTCGTAAAAGCTATTAGTGTGCGTCGTTTTACGGACGCTTAAGTTGCGAAGTGTACCAAGTTTGCAACTTTGAAACACGTTAGCAATTAAGGGTTAAAAAGTTTCTGAAGATGATGTTGAGAGAAGTTGAGTAGGAAATAATTTGCTCAAGTTTTCTTTTTATAAAAAAATACTTATTGAAGTTGAAAACTGTTGCCTGCTTGCACAGATAAGTAGGTATATAAGTAACCAGTGAAAGTTTTTCAACTTTAATTAGATAAATAAAGTTTCATTATTTTGTACCTCCTTTGTTCTTGGGGTTTCAACACAAAATTTTATACCTATACTTTCTGGGTTATAGACATTTTTACATATTGACATTTGAAAATATCGTCATTTCTATATCTCGGCATAAATAGCCTTCGACTATTTAATTTAATATAATAAATTCGACATTTTTATACCTAGTCATTTTTCCTGATAGACCTAAGTCGCCAAAAGGAAAATAATGTCTATTTTGGACCCCTTCTTTAACCCTGAGCAAAAGAGATTAAAAATGTAATGCGTAAAGCGATGTGTTGAGAAAAGATCAGGTATTTTTTGTTTATTATGTATTGTTCATTTGTTTTCTCTTCCTTATTTTTCCCTCAATTTTTTTCGAATGTGGTTAAAGAGTAACGCACCAGTTTTAGGCCAAAGACCATACCAGACCAATGTGTGGAAAGGTGTGCGGCGGTGGCAGAATTATTATAATGGGTTACGAGGTATTATAATTAAAAAAGTAAATAAAATAATGTCTATCTGTTTCCAGGATATCGCGATAACGATGCGTTGACTAGATTGTGTTTGGCTTTTTATCAAACATGGATTTGGTTCTTTGATATGACCGATTATTCATCTAATTACTAGGTAGGTACTTCCAGAACCCCATAGTTTACCCATTATCCATCAAAAATAGTACGAAGGTTCCAGGTTCCTACTAAGAGAGACCATCGTTGACCAAAACATGAACAAGCTTCAAACAGCTTTTGGAGATAACCAACCAAAAACAAAAGAAGGAAGTTAGAAAACTTTTCTATTTTCCTACCAACTACTATCGACGGAGTATATTTTTATACTTTTGCCGAACTTCAGGCACGTTGGCCAGTCGCATAGAAGGCAAGCCACCTGTATCACATTATAACGAAGTCAAGTATAACAAAGACACAAGATTCTCATCTCACTAATATTATAAACGTGAAAGTTTAGATGGATGGATAGATGGGTGGATGTTTGTTCCTTTATCACGCCAGAACGGCTCAACGGATCTGATTGTAATTTGGCACAGAGATAGATTATAGTCTGGAATAGAACATAGGCTACTTTTTATCCCGGAATTCTCACGGGAACGGGAACTACGCGGGTGAAACCGCAAGGCGCTGCTAGTGTTATCTAAAGTTCAGTATGCACTCAACTCTACATTCAGATTCAATAGTGTAACAGCTCTCAGCGGATATCCGGCGTTCCATTCCACTACGAAACATCCGCTTGTTATGTGTACAAAACTTTGAGTAATTGTACACGTGCAGACTCAACTCAGCTGACTTCGAGCAACTGACTTTTGCTCGAGTCAAGAGGAAAGTCCGTAAAGCAATGTAACATAAGTTTATGTTATGGAGAGTAACATCAATGAACGAATGAAACTCTATTTTTCAGACAACTTAGTCCTTAAATTAATAGCAATAACACTTATGTATTACAAAATATTAAATACAGATGCAAGCATTGTAAAATTATTCATGTATACCCATCCTAATTAATAAGTTACTGGGCTAATCACTCCATTACGTACTTCATTATTAGGTTTTAGGTTTAAATTTTTATTCTTTCCTGGGTACCTACTTACCTATGAAGGAATAAAAATTTAAACTGCACCTAGGTTATTGGTTACCAATATCAAGTACCAACTTCCTACATTTTCTATAATGTAATTATAGTCCCCTAAAAACTCTAAGGCCCGTATTATAAAAGCTTCCTCAGTTATCAATCGATGCTTGAGTAACGCTTTTCTATGGCATAAACGTCACTCAAGCATAGATCGGTGACTGAGCGAGCTTTCATAATACGGGCCTAAGTATTTATTTTAATAACTAACGCGGAAGCGTTTCTAAAAGGACTCGAAGGGACTAATAAGTTCAAAGACTTACCTTCCAACGCCATGAATATTCCCGCACCAATAACACTGTACAACGCCAAACACAAACTCAAAAAGAAGTGCGTGAACCACCTCTTAGACAAAATCCGCAACTTATTGTAGAACCAGAAAGCTGTTTTTTCTCCTGCGCTTAGTCCACTTTTCGCTGTATTCATTGTAAAGTCTTTGAAACCTTCAAACTGCTTGAACATGAACTCGGAGGCTTTGTTGTGATACATTTGCATGAAGGGGTTATAATACGGATGTCCATGGGGATCTGATATGTGCGAGCCGGGGGTCGTCGAGTGAAATCTTGGGGTGAAATGAACCCCTCTTGGCGTCATAGGTGAAGGGTTAACTTCTAGGTTGGGGATTTGGAGAGTGATTTTTGGGCGGACGAGTCGTTTTGGAGGCGGTGGTGGTGGGTGACGGGGAGGAGCGTCTAAGGTGTCCATTTTGACTTCTTTACGATGTTTTGTCTTCTCTTTATGTAGCTTTTTTTATTTTTTACGATGTTTAGTTTACTTTTTACGGCGCCGGCGCCGGCGTCAAAATTCAGAGTTGTCAATATAACGGCGAACGCGCTGAGACTGTGTATAAATAAAATGGATGCTTCGTATTTCCCGTTGTGTCATCGGTGCGTCTGAGGGAACGTTTTGTAGATAACTGGTATTCATAGCCGCTGGCTTATGTAAACTAGCTATGTAGTTATTGTAAAAGGTTGATAATTGTAAATTCTATGAAGCTATTTTCAATTGTACTCCAACAGAGACGTAACTAACAAAAGATGTCCTAGTTACTGTCGTGTTAGTAGATATTTTGTGTTCCAATAATATCTAACTCTACTAACCTCTTCAGACTGAGCACTTCGTATAATTATGATAGAACTTCACCATAAAGTTCGTTTAATCATTAATTTTATTAACTGATGTCGTGACTGAAATAAAGACAGAGTTAATGAAGACAATTATAACAAGATATTAATAATATTTACTCCCTATTTATTAGCAGATGTTTCATTATTTTAATGAAATTGATTTTATGTTGAAATTCATTACAAATGAAAATAAGTTTAATATCGAATTACGAAATCTTATAATTGAAAAAACGCTGTATAGCATCAAAGAGTTTTTAGAAAATGATTATAGTCAGCTTAATGTCTGTTCTCATAATTACCTGACATCCTCGTGAAATCACAACTTAAAGTAGATTTACAAGAACCTCAGAGTTAAGCATTAAACCTTGACTAATTGCCCCTCTACAGCAAAATTGTATTTACTGTTCTTTGACGAGTCATAGCCGCATCATTTTATTAAAGTTACCGTATTTTGTGATTTTTTTATTTCGTATGATGTGTGACAGTAAACTATTCTGCTGACCAAAACATTATTTTGCTGTCTGATCAAATATTTAAAATAAATACCAATAAATTTACTCCCTTAAAGTTTGCTCGTTCATTTTGTTACAATCTCTATAGGTAAGATACAGTATTAACAATTGACCAGGATAAAATATTATTATTTTAAGCCGGAATAAGTGGATAGGTACTTTTAGTAGGAAATAAATAACCCAGCTAACTAAGTAATCAAAGAGTTAAACCAGAAAATTTATTATTTTCCTGTAAGAACTACAAATATTAGTAGGCATTTGTACTGCGTGCTACTTAGTTGTCAGTTGTCAAGGCGGATGCGCGTGCGGCACATGTCCTTGTGCACCACGATCTTTCGTCGCCGTGTTATCGATCTTTCGTACATAGATCTACAAAAGTCACGACAGTACAATAAAAACTTAAATAATTTCTAATTAATGTATGTACCTATTGAGTTATTTCAAGTCGTAGAACAAACGTTGTTGCTGATGATGCTTGGAAACTGGCCACCGAAGGTTGCTGGTCAATTAAAAATAACCCTGTATAATACTTATAAGTATAGTCTGTCGGTTAGAAATAACACAATATGCTATACTAGCCGCTGCCCGCGGTTTCCCACGCGCTTTGCAAGTAGTTTATGTCCGTCCCGGGGATACCATTTACCTCCTTGCAATTAAGTTCCTTTTAGCCGCTTATGCGTGAAAAGATAACAAAAGTAAAAAAAAGTCAAAAGTCAATAACCTTATTTCTTTAGGCTTACAAAAAAGCACTTATACAAGCTTCGATTAAAGTAAAAATGGGAGATGAGGCATTAGGTACCATCTCGAAAGTGGATGGCTCAAGTTAGGTTCAACTATGTTACCTTACCTCAGTCATAGTCGGACCGGCGGCGCAGGCGGTGGCGTTTGCGTGCTTGCTACGCTGCTGGTAGAACGCTAGTGGTTTATTTTTCGCTTCTTCCACTAGTGGACAAAAAATTGAAGCGAACAAAATCAATAACATTTTGTTTCTTGTTTGATAATTACTATTTATAAAGTTGTTGTTTATGTATAAAATTTGACTTGTATACTTCGATAAAAGTAAAAAGGGAAGATACGATACCTGTATCGTATCTTCCTTTTTTACTTTTATCGAAGTATACAATATCGAAGTATAAAGTAAAAAAGGAAGATACGATACCTGTATCGTATCTTCCTTTTTTACTGTTATCGAAGTATACAAGTCAAATATACATAAACAACAACTTTATAATTAGTAATTATCAAACAAGAAACAAAATGTTATTGATTTTGTTCGCTTCAATTTTTTGTCCACTAGTGGAAGAAGCGAAAAATAAACCACTAGTAAGTTTGTATAATCCTTAAAATGACAGACAGAATAACTTACGAATGTATAATATTAGTATAGATCTGGTAACTGCGCAAAAATGTATGCGGTAAGCGTTGCATTTTTCATTCAGCAGAAGAATAATTCATGATGAAAATCCGCTTACAAGCGACTTCGTGTGATCTCTTGTCTATAGACTGCGACATGCGCCAGTGGGTGATGCTATAGCCAATTAACCTTTCTTCTCTGAATCCGATGCGTAAGATTTTGGATTTGATTTTTTCCGAGGAAATCATGAATTCTTAGAATTTTAAATTATTTATTATATTTTTTTCTTTTATTACACTTATTTCTGTACGAATAATGATTTTAAACAGTAAGAAAGTTCCGGTGCTGTATGAGTTTCCCTTCCAATTTCAAAATTGGACCAAGTTCTACAAAAAGAACAAAAACTACAAATGCCAAAATTAAGTACAAAGACTTCTTTTATTAGCCCTGTAAATTTCATAGCAACCTGACAATTTTCACCAAACAAAGTACAACAAGGAAACTCACAAAAAACCTACAAACACAATTTTTCTAATAAACTAAAAGGAACCAAGTCTTAAAATAACGCAACCGGCCAAGTGCGAGTCGGATTCGTGCGCGAAGGGTTCCGTACCATTATCTATAAAAACGGCAAAAAAATCACGTTTATTGTATGGGAGCCCCCCTTATGTTTTATTTTAATTAAATTGTTTATATTTAAAGTGAATATAATAGGTAACTAAATATTTTTTGAATATTTCAAGCGTCTACGCTGTTGCTGGGAGCACCCTTAAATATTTATTTTATTCTATTTTTTAGTACTTATTTGTTGTTATATAGCGGCAACAGAAATACATCATCAGAGCGTATCATGTTACACACTCGTGCTAGCGCAAATGTCTTCTGGCGCTAATCTCCTTCCCGCAAATGTACCTCGTGCAAATATCGCGTTTATGTTCATTCATAGTTCAGACCTGCGGTATTCGCTACCCAGATCAGTAGCGAGATAATTTAGGTAGGTAGATCATGGGTAGATCAATCAATCATAAAATTTAAGTACCTATCTATAGTAGGTTTAACAGATGGCTCTCATAAAATCAGCCCGTTTGTAAATAAAGATGAAAATTAACAATTTTCCATCGACGGTTTTTGCAAACCGTCGATGGAACGAGCGACTAACTGACCATTCTGGCTTCTAAATTCAAAATTCAATTCAATTTAATTAATTAGGTATATTTATTATGTAGGTATTGCATGAAATTTATGTTATTGTAAAATTCCATTTGACAATGTAAAAATAACTGTTTTGCAGTGCCCTTCCAGGGTGCATGTATGTAAATTATTAACAAATAAGAAACAAAATGTCATTGATTTTGTTCGCTTTAATTTCTCGGTTGGTGCGATGCAACAGAGTGGGTATTTACCACCTGTACTAGGTATGCCTACCAAACTTATTTCATATATCATTTATTTTTGCTTGCATGTAGGTACGTTCCATCTTATTTCTAATGTAATTGGTTATCACTAGGTAGGTACCTACTATTTTTAAAACTGTTTATGTATAAAATTTGACTTGTCTAAGTGCTTATTTTGTAAGCCTAAAGAAAAAAAGTTATTGTATTTAGATTTTTTTTTAATTTTGACCTGATTTTACGGACATTAGGTACCTACCTACGGTCTATGTATGTAGGTACCTAATAGTAGGTTTTGTACCTACTATTTTTTACAGATAGTAATACCTACTATTATTAATTAGGTAGGTACTAGGGTAGAAACTGATGTCACGACAAGCACGTAGCAGGGATAAAAAATCTTCATCATCAGCCTATATCAGTCCACCGCTGGACATAGGCCTGGTAATGAGCGCAATAGCGCCCTGTCGCCCTTGCTGCATTCAGCATCTGCCAGCAATTTTTCGCAAATCGTTATCCCACCTGGTTGAGGGCGTCCTACACTACGTTTGCCGAGTCGCGGTCTCCACTGAAAAACACGTTTACCCCAGCGGTTGTCGGTTCTTCTCGAGATATGGCCAGGACACTGCCACTTCAGCCTGCTAATCTTTTGAACTATGTCGATAACCTCGGTTTTGTGTCCGACCGACGTGTTCGTTACGAATTTTATCCTTCAGAGAGACTCCGAGCATAGCTCTCTCTATAGCTCGCTGGGCGACTTTAAACTGGTAAAACTGGACCAACCCTATACCGTAAAAAATCTTAAGCTTTGGCGATTTTTTGGAGACAAAGCCCAGCCCAAACCGCTGAAGCAAACTGAAATTTGGAGCGAATGTTACCTTTTACTACAAAACCATTTTCGAAATCCCGTCCTGTGAAAAGTTGAAGGTTTTTTGTGTCCTTTCAAAGGACACAAAAAACCTTCACCATAGCTAACAAAGGAGTCCTAGGTAACTCTTTACCTTTAGGTACTCTTACTTTAATCAGTGGCCTGATTTGTTGGAAACTTATAGAGAATACCTAGGTAGGTACTAAAAATCATTGTACAAGTTTTTTGTCCACTATTTGATCAAATTTGTTGGATGGATGCCCATTCCACTCATCCAATATCTTTGTCCAAGATTCCTAAGTAATTTTCGTACCTAGATGATTTCAAATGAAATAACCTACATCACATCACACTTAGGTATCTATAATAAATAGGGTGCTAACCTCATAGAGATGAGGTAGGTACTACCATCTCGAAAGTGTATGGCTCAAGTCAGGTCCAACTATGTTCCCTCACCTCACTCTCAGTCATAGTCGGCCCGGAGCGGGCGGCGGCGCGGCGTGGCGTTTGTGTTTCGCATGCTTGCTACGACGTAAGTAAGGGCGGGACGCCGCAGTGTGCACTTCTTCTTCACTTGAACTTCTCACTAGATCGGGCTGAAAATTTACAGCGGTGTAGCTCTTGACCTGAAATAAACCTTAAGCTACAAATTTAACCAATAGGAAAGAATAATTAACCTGTTGGTACTTATATGTTTTCATAAAAACAACGCGTGCGAAGCCGCGTGCAGAAACTAGTATCCAAATCTTTGATCAAATGTCGGTTTGTTAGTAAATTGGATAAGTCATCCAAGTTCTTTGATCAAATGTACCTAGGTACATTGGACAGAGATATTGGATGAGAGGAATGGGCACCTTAGTCTTAGCCTAGCCCACGGTGGTCCTTCGCATGTGGGTGGCCTCATGATGTCAACCTAGTGTCGACCCATCATCGCGTCACTGATCTAGAAACCTACCTACAAAAATAAAATTACATAAGTAAAAAAGAAAAAAGATACCTAACTGAAATTATTGTTTTTTTTACTTTTTAGAGCAACGCTACCTATTTTTATTCCAGAGCAAATCGAACAAGTACTTATTGAATCGATTTATTTTTACTTGCATTCGATACTTGAACTTAGTTTATTATTTGAAATATCCGAACGAGGTTGAGGTGACGGGTGTCGAGGGCTGACATTGACATTTTTTTGTCTGTTTTGTTGTTTTTGTTTGTCGTTTGTTTGTTGTTTCTTTCTCGTTCGTTGAGGTTGAACTGTTGAAGTTAGTTTCTATTTGTGCTAGATTTGAGATTTCCATTATAACGTAGTGGTTTTAATCTCTTTGATTTCCATTTGAATTACATCGTACTATGAAGCGAGTTTATGTTTATAAAAACACAGATGAAGAAGAAGGCAAAGTTTTGGTCGTGGAGGACTCGATGGATGCCTTCAAAACTGAACTCAAAAATCAATTCAAGCTCAATGAGGAAAACATTCAGGTTTATTTTGCAAATGGGTGTGAAATCACCGATTTAAGAGTGATTCGTGATGAAGAGAATATCTACTTGAGTTCGAGAAGTCAGAAAGGTAAAAAAGTCAAGGATATCGCTGAGGAAAAGAGCGTTGGTAGTCAAGATGGTCAAAAGAAATCTGTTCATGACTGGATTACTCTGAACATAGGTGGCAGACATTTCACAACCTCACGATCCACGCTTCTAGCCAAAGAGCCTTTGTCCATGCTAGCCAGAATGTTCGCTGATGAAAACAATGTGTACTTAATGAACCCCAGTGTCACAGATGAGGACGGGGCATTTCTTATTGACAGGAGCCCTGAGTACTTTGAACCTATACTTAACTATTTGAGGCATGGAGTTGTAGTTCTAGATTCACAAATAAATCCCAGAGGAGTACTAGAGGAAGCTGTTTTTTATGGTAGCTATCAAATTATGTCTCCTAATCCAACCCACTTAGGATTTACTTATATTGTACCTATTTCATGACCAAATATCCTTTGTGTTTCAGGCATAGACTCAATGATACCACAGCTAAACAAAATGATAGAAGAGCCAAAACATAATTCCAGCACAAACCGTCCTTTGACCAGAATGGATGTTGTACATGCAATTATAAAAACATCCATAAACTCAGAGTTAAGATTTCAAGGTGTCAACTTAGCAGGAGCGGACTTAAATAGATTGGACTTACGATGTATAAATTTTAAGGTAAAAGTAAATTCCCGGTCATGTACCTATCAACTAGGTCAGTATTATGAAAGCATTCTCAGTCTTAATTATATGCTTGAGTAAAGCTTTATTATGTTGTCACTCAAGCATAAGATCTAAGAATCAAGAAGCTCAAATAATAAACTTCGTTTTTTGGGAACCAAAAGTCCGGTTACAAAATATCTCATGATAAATATATTTCATGTGCAGCAAATGCGGCTAATCTTTATCATGTTTATACTTTTCAGTATGCATGCTTGTCAAAATGCAACCTCAGCGGTGCAAATCTATCCCACTGCTGCTTGGAACGTGCTGACTTGTCCCATGCCAATCTAGAAGGTGCCCAGTTACTTGGGGTTAAAGCTCTATGTGCAAATTTTGAAGGTAAATTCTTGGTCTTATGTGCTAACTGCATGACTGTTGTGTGTGTGAGATACTACTTAATAATGTAGCTAGAGGGATCTTTTAAGAGTTCTAAGAACATTGTATGAATAATGGGCATGCATTTATACAACAATGTTTCAAATAACAATGTTTCAGGTGCCAATTTAAAAGGTTGCAACATGGAGGATCCTACAGGAATAAGAGCCATTTTGGAAGGCGTCAACTTGAAAGGTAGAATTCTTTTAATAAGAAGCATTTGGGCTGATATACTTGAGTAAAATATTGTGAGGCAAATAATTCAAATCACTTGAGGGTGGGATTATTGCAATTTATTTTTCAAAGATGCTGTATTTTCAGGGTGTAACCTTGAAGGCAGTAACATGGCCGGAGTAAACCTAAGGGTAGCAACCCTTAAGAATGCCAACTTACAGAACTGTGATCTCAGAACGGCAGTATTAGCAGGTGCTGACTTAGAGGTAAACACTTGCATGAAGCGATTATCCATATAGATTAGTGCACAATACTGGAGGAGGTTTTTGTCCTCAGATTAATATTCAGTGAACAAACCAAGGCGCAAACATATTTTTTGCAGGTCATTTTTACCTTTTTTGTACTAAGCCATCCCAAATTTGACGATATCTTTGATGAGATCTTTTTCTTCTCGCCCCACCTGACTGTGACACGAGGCGGCCGCAGTCAATGGCCGTAACTTGCAAAGGCTTGTAAGGCATTATTTGTAATAAATAACATTAAAAATTCTTCATTAAAAAAAAGAATAATTGTTTGCTGAATATCAATCTGTGTCCATGAATAACCTCCTTCAGTATTGTGCACTAACTTATATCCTAAGTTATTAAATGCTATTATGTATATCAGTCATCCAGTACCCATAACACAAGCTCTGCTTAGCTTGAGGCTAGATGATGCTGTGTGGAGTGTTTAGCATTATTTATTGTTCGCTTTTCGTTATATCCATCCAAACATTTGCAGACTTGAATTTTTTCATAAGAAATTCAACAGTTGCTCTTTTCGTTTCAGAGTTGTGACCTGTCTGGAAGCGACCTACACGAAGCAAACCTGCGTGGCGCGAATCTGAAAGATGCCGCATTCGAATTAATGTTGACTCCCCTGCACATGTCTCAGACTTTATGATAGACCTATTTATTAAATACTAATGAAACTGAGATTATTATTAACAGAGATTTTATTTAATGCAAGTTAAAAAGTTTATTATTTTATTTATGTTCACGGAGGGACATAACAAATGCATTTTAATAAAGCTAAATCGTGATGGCCACGTGTTACGTGAAATTCAATGTTTGAATTTACCGCCAAGTTCAACGTTCGGATACACACAAGTTATTTGCAAAATTGAAATATTTGACATGTTGGTATGCCCGATGGTGAAGGTTAATAGTGATGTAAGCAGAATCGAATAAAGTCTCGATGAAATGATATTTATTAACTTAACTGAGCTCCAGAAGGCATATTAAGTCGTATTCTTTTTGTGAGTATAGAAAATTTACACGTGCACGGCACTTGCTTACCATAGCGAAGATACCATTAAAACTGGTTAGGATTAGAAGTGTTTTTTTTTAAACTTTTGACGGAATCCTGATCAAAAAGAGTGCTATTGCTCATCCCTAGAAATTTGGTTTATAAAGTTGGTAGAACTTATTTCATAATTCGCGTTCTATTTTTGTGTGTGACGGTTCCGTCCGGCGAGGAAAGAAATAAATTATTTTCTTCTAAGTTTGATGGTTTAGACAGCCGATAATTCTCTCAATATTCCTCCCGATTGCAGAAAATACCAAAAATGCAGAACGGAGACGAAATCGCAGCGCCCGCGGAAAACAGTAAGTTTCCTTGTTTTGTCAAAATTATTGAAAAAAACTTCAGATATTTTAGTTTTTTCTTGTTATTTTACATGTTATCCATCGTAAAGGGCTGATTGAAAATGCGTTGGACGAAGCCAAAGTTCCTTACCACATGTTTTTCCAGGTACCCGCAGTAGACTAGTTCTAAAACTAGAAATTGGTCTTCGCTTCAACTGACGCGAAAAATAAATTTTGATTGGCGTTGCAGTCGTAATTCTATTACAGTTCTGCCTCGTTTGCTGCGATTTAGGTAGTTGTCTCCTCGTAATTATTGATACCAGCAGGTAGCATATTAATTGGAGTGTGAAAAATGTGACTCACTATTCTGCCCACTTCTTTTGTAAAAAATGCATTTGATGTATTTGGCGCTTCACTAGAATGCGCAGAGTTCACTGTACTCGAATAAATGCGCAATTTTGTTGATCTAACGTTAGAAACTGCATGAAATGCTTTTATTATAGCTACAAATTTTTCTTCAGTCTACCTTCATTCCACAGGTGTGAGGTCACTTACATTTTCTATTTGTGTTGACTCATCATTTGAAGGTCTCTAGCTTAGTACATAATGATCAATTCAGAAAAAATTGGGTTTTCTTTGAAATCATCAGTTATTTTTTATCATTTTTGTATTGTAACCCTGCTACTACTTCCGACTATGCATAAGTACCCACATATTGCCATTTTTTACATTGAAGCTTGCGGTTATGATACAGCTACCAATAATTTATATATTACTAGCTGCTGCCTGCGGCTTCGCACGTGCTTATCAAGGTAGCCGATGTCCATCCCTGGGATACCATATACCTCCCTGCTGAATTTCATTCAGATCTGTTCAGCATTTTTTTCTAATTGCCTTGTATACAAACCTTTTCCTGACAATAACGAACATAATAAAAAAGAATATCCAATTTAGTGCAGTCGTTCGAGAGTTATGTGTGTACATACTTACATTTAGATAGATTGATATTACTTTAATTGGTAACTTGGAACATGACTATGAGATAATGATTAAAGATGTCGTAAAATACAATGTGCCACCATATTCTGCTTTTCGAGCATACTTATGTTAGGCTACCTTACTTATTTTATATCATTTGGTACCTTCATACCTCATTAATATTTTGCTCAGCATGCAACCAGTCATGCGGTATAGATTTCCTTGCATTATGTAATGTACTGCAATTGATTTTATGTTCATAGGTAATTTAAATAATGCTGGACAATTCACACTGCATTATCTAGCCCCAAGTTAAGCAGACCTTGTATTAACTGATATACATAATACATACACAGATCGTTTTTTTTTATTATACATAGAAAATGACCAGAAACCTGTAACAAATATTCAGCAGATTGTACAAACATTTGTCCTAAAGCGGGAATTGAACCCGCAACCTCCTACGTCGCAGGCGGATCTTCACCCACCGTGCCACCGAGGTCGTCAAAATTTACTTCTAAAATATCTAATAAAATACAAAATTGAGTATTTAAAGCAACTTGGTATCAAGAAGATTTCAGAAGAAGGTTCATTAATCACATTCAATAGTTATTGTACCACAAACCTTCTGAGTAAACAAGAATGCATGAACAGGTGTTAAATAAACACATGCTCAAGCCAAACCAATAATGGTTTAATGTCCCATTCATTTTTGTTTGAAGAGTCAGTACAAGCAAAAATGTAATGTGAAAAGCCAAATAATTATGAGGTTTGTCTGAACTGCCCAAAAGTACAATCAACTGTTGCCTATTCAGTAAATAAGACTTGCTCCTAAGATCCCAATTACTTCTTTAGCTGTATAGGTGTTAGGGCTATTGTAATTATTGCTTACAACAGAATTTAACCTACAGTTTTTAGGGTTCCGTACCCAAAGGGTAAAAACGGGACCCTATTACTAAGACTGCTGTCCATCTGTCCATCTGTCACCAGGCTGTATCTCATGAACCGTGATAATTAGACAGTTGAAATGTTCATAGATGATGTATTTCAGTTGCTGCTATAACAACATATACAAATACTAAACAGAATAAAAAATATATTTAAGGGGGCTCCCATACAACAAACGTGTTTTTTTTTTGCCGTGGTTATAGATAATGGTACGGAACCCTTCGTGCGCGAGTCCGACTCGCACTTGGCCGGTTTTATTTTTATATTGTCATGGACAGGCATTTAAGCAAGTGTAAAAGTTTAATCCCTTTTCCCTGTAGAAGGATTGATTTGGGTACTATAATAATAATAACAATAGAATTAAAAGTAAAACTCCTTTTACAGCCAAGAAGCCGGAGGTGATCAACAAACAGTACTTCCGGTTGAAAGTATGGCGGCACCTGGAATCCAATGGCCTTGCCATGTTCCCTCGTCCAGTCTACAACAGGATCCCGAACTTCAAGGGGGCTCAGGAGGCTGCAGACAAACTGGCCGAGCTGGACCTGTTCAAGAATGCCGTCACGGTGAAGGTGAACCCGGAGAAGCCTCAGGAGCCTGTTAGGTGAGTCTCTTGATGTTATAAACACCTATCATGTATCCCACATTAGATATTCTACCTTATATGACAGAAACTACAGATGGAGGGGCGCACAATCATTAAAAGTGTCAAGGGTAAACCATTCTATCAACCGTGCAAATAGGACTGCACGCATAATCTAGACTTCTTTTATAATTTCTAGATGTGATGAGTTTTTGACGATACTATTGTCATAGTAAAGCTACTGGTTAGCAGAATTGGGCCCCTAGTTACTCTTTTGAAGTTGAATCGTCCACTGAACTAGAGCTGAAGCGAACAGGCCTGAAAGCTGAAGGATAGGCCACATTCTGAAACTTTTGATCTTATGTTGCCTTGAGATTCGCTTGTCTGTCATTGGCTAGTCTCAGTTGAGACTGGCCGCCGAAACCGAAATTCGGCTGTTAAGTTGGATGAAACAGAAAACTATGTACAATGTAACTATCAGATACCAAATTATTTATAAATTTTGTGTTTTTGACTCACATAATTTTAATGCAGTAGACTACAACGACATCAAGTGTATCAACAGATACCTACGGTGGAATAAATAAATGAAATGAAATAAGCAATCCTAATAAAGATCATGTACTTCCATTTAAATCTTGATCAAGTAAAAAACAATGACTACACTACCGACTTGCTCGTGAAACGTTAGCTATCAGATTTTATGCAATTATTATGGATTTTAATTGCATACCGCAGCGCAGGCATCCTCGTTTCAATGAGAGGCTAATTATTATTTACAATGTAATTTATTCAACTTACTTTCATTGTGAAAGGTATACTATTATTAGTATTGCATTCGATTAATAGAAGACCCGTAAACTCAACCCTAAGCCCTAAATGCAAACTTCCGAAGTTATTGAGGTAGGTAGGTTAGGTGCCTATAAGTCGTGTAGACAGAATTTGATTGATGTCGTCCTGACATATTCATTCCAAGACAAATTCTCGACCTCTATTGTTTAAACGTCTGTCTAGTTATTAGGGTTCCGTACCCAAAGGTTAAAACGGGACCCTATTACTAAGACTCCGCTGTCAGTCTGTCACCAGGCTGTACCTATCTCATGAACCGTGATGGTTAGACAGTTGAAATTTTCACAGATGATGTATTTCTGTTGCCGCTATTACAACAAATACTAAAAAACAATAAAATAAATATTTAAGGGGGCTCACATACAACAAACGTGCCGTTATTATAGATAATGGTACGGAACCCTTCGTGTGCGAGTCCTAATCGCACTTGGCCGGTTTTATTAAGTTTATATGATAACTTTATGATTCGAAATGCAGGTTTTAAACACGTTTTCTGTTACGAAAATTGCGTGCAAGGAATGCAGCATTTTTCTTAACAAGTATAGCATTGTAGAATTTGTAGAAAACTTGTTGTGTATTATGATAGCATAATACACAACAAATTTTCTAGGTCAGTGCTCACCATCAGAAGAAAACATGATGTTCGTATCATGCATACCTAGCATCTATAGATAGTTCCTATCTTTAAATAGTTCGGCGTATTAGCGACTTTATTTTTGTCTCGCATCGTAGGTCGATGCACTGAAATTCGCACTTTTACTTTTTCACCGGGGAATGTACCAGTACAGTATAGCTGAATGCTTTTCACCTTTCTGTCTCTTTCTACCATTGATTGATTGACTTGCAATCGGACGTTGACCTTTCATGGTGTATAAAGCTGTTTTAGAAAGACTATTGACAAAGGTAAAAAAGGATCGATAAAGGTAATGAATACTTTTATCGATGTCAATAGTCTTCTTATTTATAGACTATCAACCCAATAAGATAAGTTGTAACGTATTTAAATCCAACTTGCATTTTATTCTATGAAATATAGGTCAAATGTAATGCCGGCTTATCAAGCCGCAAAGTCAAGACTGTATTAAATGTCATTGCTATATTATTCTTAATCTAGATAGGTAATATAAAGTTGTTGTGTAAAGTACCTACACGTATCGTGCTCAACAAACGTCTCGATGACACCATAGCTTTTGCTATTACGTATTTTGCCACTACCAATGCACGCAACTAGTATAAAGTTACTTGTGAAGTTATGAAAAAATTGAGAAGTCTCGCGTTCGGTTTAAAAAATTGCAAACCAATGTTTTTATCCACAATATGCAAGTCAGGATTACCTACCTACCTTCATTAAAAAGGAGAAAAAGTACCCTATAGACTTTTTTGTTAATATAGTGCGTAACGTAAGCCCTCAGGGTAGGTAAAAACATAACATTTGGAACTCGCTGCCTTCTGTGTTTCCGGTCAACCTGGGTCTTCTAGACTAGACCTTCGTGTTGTGATACATCGTGAGCCACATTGACACTTACCATCTAGTGAGATTGTAATCGATTTAGAAGGGTCTGCTTAGTTTGAAAAAAAAAAAACCAAACTTAATTTCTCGCGTTGTTAAAAATATAAATACATATTATAAATCATCATCATCATCATCATCAGCCTCAGCCATATCAGCCAGCATCAGCCATATTATAAATAATGCTGGACAATTCACACAGCATCATCTAGCCCCAAGCTAAGAAGAGCTTGTGTTATGGGTACTAGATAACTGATATACCTCACAATACATACAATATTAAAACACATAGATAGTCAATTTTTATTAAACATAGCCAGAACTACCGGGACAAATATTTGCAGATCGTACAAACATTATACCACAGCGGGAATCGAACAGAAAAATACAAGCTTCCAAACTTTCGTATTTCAACACTGATTATAGCCCAACTATAGGCGAAAATAAAAAAGAAAACTTTAAAATAAAGCCCGTACCGATATATTCAAAAGTTGGAATAAATTTATTTTGAAAAGATACACTCAATATTTTTCTATAGTAACCCTTGTTTCATGTCTCATTTTTTTACGCGGTCGTTTGAGGCATTGTGAATTTCATCCTAGCGCGCAGGTAGCGTAACTATATCAGGTGAGACAGCATACATTTAGGCCTCCTACTCCTACATAGTAACCCTTGCTTCATGTAAATTTTTTACGCGGTCGTTTTAGTTATTGTGCATTTCATCCTAGCGCGCACGTAGCGTAACTGTATCAGGTGAGACAGCATACATTTAGGCCTCCTACATAGTAACCCTTGTTTCATGTAAATTTTTACGCGGTCGTTTTAGGCATTGTGCATTTCATCCTAGCGCGCAGGTAGCGTAACTATATCAGGTGAGACAGCATACATTTAGGTCTCCTACATAGTAACCCTTGTTTCATGTCAATTTTTTACGCGGTCGTTTTAGGCATTGTGCATTTCATCCTAGCGCACGGGTAGCGTAACTATATCAGGTGAGACAGCATACATTTAGGCCTCCTACCTACGAGTACGAGCCGTTGACTAGTTTACCCTTAAAAGTGAGTTGAGTATTCGGGGCGTCTCTTATCATTAGTTTTGTTGCTGATAAGTAAACAAATTAGACATTTGCTTTACCTATACTGTAACTGATTGTTGATATTATCAAGCGTGTAAGCAGGTAGGTATTAATTTTTATCAAGAATGCGCCCGACGACAATATTATCAAAGCAAAGGTATAAAAACAAGAAAACAAACATAATTTCGTTGTTTAAAAAAAAGAACGGAATCTCTTAGCTTATAGCTTTAAAAAAATTGCGAGAGAAATACGTCCCTTGGAAATATTTCCTTTTTGGACCAAATGAATTTTGGAAAAATCAATGAAATCAAACAGAATTTAGTTGTTTAAAAGAAACTTAAAACCGACTTTGAATCTCTTAATTTACAACAGATTTTTATTTGTTGCGGGATAAATACCATTTCCCTCGGAAATATTTTCTTTTGGGACCACCTCGGGATCATACTGCAAAATAATCTTCCAAATCGATCCATAAATGACGGAGAAATTGACGAAGATACATAAAAAATACAGCCGAAAGCGAGTCTTAAAAGCTATCTATAATAGATCTTGTTCGTACAGAATGCACAGTACACAGAAATAGCAGCGTTGATTACCCTCTTATTACGCAAGGCATGACCGATTTCTTAGGCAATGCGACCATATTCAACGTTTTTATAACTGGTTTACATAAACTGGACTTTCTTTGATACTAAACAGATCACTGTTTTTAGAAATAGTCTAGTCTAGCATTTAGATCGTCTAGACTAAACGATATAAATGCTACCTAGGGCTACCTTTAGAAAGAGTACTAAAGATAGCCCTAGGCCAAAGCTAGATAGCATAAAAGCAAAATTATTATATTTTTCTTTTTATTTATTCTTAGTTTAGTTCAAGTCTCGCCGTGCGAGGTAAGTCCCACGGCGAGACTTAAACCAGCGCCCGTATGGATGTGCTCTAAACAACCAAGCCAGGGAACATTTAAGTTTATCGAAACGTGTTCAAAGACTAAAAGTTTCATTTAGTTTATTTGACGAGAGGTGTTGCCGTTGCTCAATTCTAAGGTTTTTTTTGTTATTATAGTGCTAACATCGCATTCTGGGTATCTCTATTGAAATAAGTTCTCAAAAATTATCGATTTCTCGGGACTTGACCCCGCTCAATCGAAATTTTTTGTGCAAAAAAGCCAAAAATATTGTAGTACATTTGGTTACTGCTCATTTTACACTGTCCAACTGAGTAAATATTTACGTTGTTGTTCATTATGATTGTCTACCAGGATAAGATAACAATTATCTTCTGCTAATTTCTTCCAAAATGCGTCATAAACGCTATACTATTTTATCCATTGTATTCCAAAAGGAAAATGTAACCTTCTCTGTCGACCTTTTGCTCCTTTATCCGATTATATCTACAAGTCTATAATCTCTTTTAGGTTACTCCTACAGTTTTAAGTTCATGAACTGTCTAGCCTAAATTTAGAACACTGTAAGGTGTAACCTGTGTGATAGTTCACGATAGCTGCAACAATGCATGGTTCTTGTCGCTTCTTTACTTAACTACCCGAAATACTATTAATTATGCAATATTTGTATTAGTATTGTTCTTTTTCCTCAGCAATTAATTTAAAAACGTAATCGCTAATTCTAAAGCTACGTATTTTAAACTTATTTACTTACACGGTTGCCGAACATAAAACACACCAGCTATTTTATTATTAATTTTAGTGCTAAAAGTTTTCTTTGTAGAAGCTTTGTAAAGCTTGCTAAACATTGTAACTAGTTTAACATAGTTTGTAGAACTAGGACTATTAATTAACACTAGCTTATGTAAGTAATACTGTAACATTGGATGCTTTGAATAAAGAAATAAAGAAACCTACTTGACCTTTATGGATAGGAAGGAATTTATATATAAATGTTCCTATTCATGTCAGTTTAGAAAAAAAAACATGCTGCATAGTCATCAATCGTTATGAAATACGATGGTGTTCTTCTAACACAAACTATACTCCGATTCAAAAACCTAATAGATGACCAATACCTGCATAATAGCCTGTATTATCCCACTGCAGGGCAAATGCCTCCCTCCCTTTTTTTCAGCTTTCCCTTAATGCCATGGGCCATTCAAACTGCTGCCTAGTTTAAGAAAAAATAATTCCCTACCCATGAGATCGATAAAGCCCTTTGGCATTACTTCAATATTCTGCGACCTGTGCAAAACACAAAAATAAAGGTAAAGGATGACCTTCTTGAATGGTCAACACCTTTACTCAGCACATGGTCAAAATGCATGGATTAAAAAATACCCCTACGTTTTCATGCCGAGTGTGTGCAGTGAATTTGACACTTACCCTCCCTGAGCTTGATAGCATGAGATTGAAGAGTTTGGAGATTTTGATGATCTATGGATGTCAGTTTTTTGAGAAAAAATTTGGCAATCGGGAGCAGACAAGACAGCATCTGACGGAGTATTGGGATGCGATAGAGTATGATAACTGCTTCAGTCCACATTTGGGGTTTAAGTGTTCAATAACGAATCATAAAGACAAATGTTGAAAGCAGAAAGCATGCATTCTAGAAAATATAGTACCTAAACTAGAAAAATATTTCATTCATTTTAACGACGCGCTTGTTTCTCTCACGATATTCAAGCAAGATTTCAATACCGTGCAAAATTATTGGCGGTTAAAGCAATATTTAATCAATGTTTGATTAAATCGCTGGCATATTCAACTGAGAAATATAATATAACCATCATCATCAACTTCACAATCAACAAGCAGCAGCAGGGACAGGGAGTGTGTTCCAGCGGTACGAATGATGAAGGTGGAGGAAAAAAAATAAAAATGTCCTTTAGATGCTCTGATACATCAGATGACAACAATGTTAAGTAGATATAGCATTTTGCATTGCTTGTACGTCTATTAGACTACAAACCAAGTATCACGAGAAGCAACTACCGAACGCGATCTCAGACGTTCCGTTTCATGACATCACATAATGACTTTGATCTTGTCCAGCCCGTTTCGTTCTTCATATCTACTCTTATGCACACAGCTCATGCCACACTATGTAACATGCATTTAGGTACATGTAATGTGTAATCTGACCCTATTTATAACAACGATAGCCCCGTCCAAGGCTCAAACTATGTACCTGCTTACATTATGTTTGTTTGTTAATTTATGATTAAACTAACTTATACCCGCATAATATAGGCTATAAATATATACTTTTTTTAACCAAAAAGTCATGCGAGTTTTTGGAATAAAAGTAGCCTATATTATGTTATTCTAGGGTAGATCTTTACGTTCACAAAATGTTAAGGTAAAAACCTTTACATATCTTAACCCTAAGGTATGAGGTTTTTTATCTGTAGCTTAATTAAAATACAGGTGGATCCTAAAAATCCACCCTGCATAAAAATAATATACCGTAGTTAAATTATACTCAATTAATCACTTCCTAATAATCAATTAATCTACACTAATATTATAAACAGAAAAGTGTTGTTTTTTTGTATGTAACGAATAAACTTAAAAACTACCTACTGGACCGATTTTAAAAACTATTTTGTCGTTAGAAAGTTACGTTATCACAACATAACAAGTAACATAGGTTATAGAATATACCTGTACGAAGCCGGGGCGGACCGCTCTGTCACTTATGATACCTGGGTCGCCATGAACCAACCTGTCTTCCGCTTTCGGCTTGTCGTTGAGTTTCAGGACACCCTGTATAAACCCTAAAGTAGGATGTTCTTTATTTGTAGACTAATTAAACTAAAGGATGAATCCAAAAAATCCACCGTGTTTAAAAATAATATGGAGTTATAAAATACCGCTACAAAATGCCGTCCGACTTAGTATTGTTGTCATAACTATAGGTTGTATGTATGTGTAAGTAAATTAGCTAGAAGCCTGGGCTTCTTCTGGCGTTGGTCGTCGTCAGCGTGGGTAATTGTATGATAAAAAACAAATGCCAATCGCGTCAGCATTTAAAAATTTGCTACTACATCGCTGATCTTTAATCCTTATCCCCCAGGGTACTTGCCTTGGAGAAACAGAAGACTCTCTACGTGCCTGTACCCCGCCTCGCTACTGGATACCTGAGCCGTTTGGAGCTGCCGGAGGAAGAGAATGGCGTCAACGCCATCAAAAAAGCTGTCTCTAAGAACGGCATGGAGACTTTTGGCAAACCAGTTGGTATGTGCTCATTGTCTACAAATTATTTTTAATATTTTAGAATCGCTGAATGAAGGCCGCGCGGGACTGGCCTTTATGGTGATATTTGGGAAAGGCCTAAGAGCATTGGTGGACAATCTTCGCCTGAGATAAAAAAACAGCCCATCACTCATCCCTGACATTGTAGAGTTGATATTTTACCGAAGTGGAGGGGGCTTTGCTTTAAGTGTGGTAGTTTTTATAGGAGAGCTGCTTTGCTGTGTTGGAGCTGTCATCATCGTCATCAAGAGTGCTAATGAGAAATAATTTTAAAAGGACTACGTATAACCTTTCCATCCGGCTGGCGAAGGACATACACACAATAGTACATAAGTAAATGATAAATTTACAGGTCAGGATGATGTTGATGTTATCGTACCTGTACCTAAAAGTTAGCAGCTTCGCATATAGCTTTTAGCATTTTGTTTGTGTTGAAGCTGTCATCATCGTAGTCAGGAGTCAGGAGTGCGAAATGAGAAATAATTTTTAAAGGTCTGCGTATAACCTTTCCATCCGGCTGCCGAAGGACCATACACACAATCTCACTAATATTATAAACGTGAAAGTTTAGATGGATGGATAGATGGATGGATGTTTGTTCCTTTATCACGCCAGAACGGCTGAACGGATCTGGATGAAATTTGGCACAGAGATAGATTATAGTCTGGAATAGAACATAGGCTTTTTATCCCGGAATTCCCACGGGAACGGGAACTACGCGGGTGAAACCGCAAGGCGCTGCTAGTAGTACATAAGTAAATGATAAATTTACAGGTCAGGATGATGTTGATGTTATCATCGACCTAAAAGTTAGCAGCTTCGCATAAAGCTTTAAGCATTTTGTAAGCCTGTATGCAATGTTAGAAAAAAGCTGACATTCTATCTATCGACAGTAGATTTTTTGCACCTCGAGGATCTATTCTTTTCGTAAAATATTTCTTTTTAACTGTAATTTAAGACAGTTGAATAAGGAATGGCCTTTCTCTAGCAGAATTATTAAGCTAACTAAGTGATTTCGTTAATGGAACACGAAATAATTCGTGACTGTATTCTTAAAATAAAACCAATAAATCTTTGCACGCTCTAAAGAGAAGATCGTGAAAATCTAAAATAAAATTTAAGATGATGAAGTCACACAAGAAATAAATCGTTTAAATAAATAAACACTTTATTTCAATCAAATAACAGAAACATATTGAAAATTATATATATCTACTATTAAAACAATTTAGCTAACTGCAGACTGTTACAAATAATCCACAGGTAGCCCAACTGATCCATATCAATATCAATCGCGCGCGTCCCCAAGACGCTAGCTGCATTGTATGGCAATGCTGATGCGTTGCGCCTGATACACAAAACATTAAATGTGAACCAACAAAACCAGCTCTCCTGTCAAGCGTCGCTTCGACCAGACGCTTCGAACATTTTTTTAAAAACCCGGAGTGCCTTTTTATGTTATCTGTGAAAGTTAGGGTAGAGTAGAACACGATGCATACTGCCTCTGACTTACATTTCGTGCGTTATTTTGCAGCTATTGAAGAGAGCGTTATGCTAGACTTGGTTGTCATGGGCTCCGTGGCCGTTTCAAAGGAGGGATATCGCATCGGCAAAGGACGCGGTAAGTTGGATTATAATTATTCTACCGCTGCGAAATAACTATCTAGGATGTCCTCGGCCCCTGATCTGGGTTTTTACGTGCCTACGAGCTAACTAATATATCAACAAATAATAATAAATAAATAAATAATGCTGGACAATTCACACTGCATTATCTAGTCCCAAGCTAAGCAGAGCTTGTGATAAGGGTACTAGATAACTGATATACATAATACATTACATAGATGTTTTTTTTTATTCATCATAGAAAACGACCAGAACACCCGAAACAAATATCACATTAGCAATATCAATAACTTTTATTTCTTTAAGCTTATAAAATAAGCACTGCAGCGACAAGTTAAATTTTATATTATAAACAGGTTTCTAAATAGTAATAATTATCAATCACATCCCATATCGGTTGTTGAAGTATAACGCGAGTACCTTATGGCATACCAACTGCTTCACGCGGCTTCGCGCGCGCTTTTCAAGTAGCCTTTGTCCGTCCCCGGGATACCATTAACCTCCCTGCCAAATTTTATTGACATTCGTTCAGCCGTTAAGGCGTGAAAAATTTTCAGACAGACAGACAAGTTACTTTCGAATATAAAATATTAGTAAGTACATAAAGATAGTATAGATTAGTATAGAATCTCACGAGAATGTTTTTTGATTCAGGTTACGGTGATCTCGAGTTTGGCTTGATGATGCACATGAAGACTATCAAGCCGGATACCATTGTGGTCACCACTGTCCATGACTGCCAGGTAAAAATTCATAAACTAACATTATCAGACTAATATTACGCGAAATGAATGGTAACCTGGGGTAGCCCGGTGATTCTTAGCATCCCCAATGCCAGGCCAGGGCTGCTGGCAGATGCTGGATGTGGCAAGCTTAAGACAGGGCGCTATGGCACTCATTAGGTATTGCAAAGAAATGCGGAACCGAGCGTGGCGTCTGAGCAGACCGGCGGAATCGCGCGGGAAAGATAGAATTATAGTCAAATATAGGTATGCGTTAGAACAGGCAGTTTCGTCTCAGCTTCGCTTGTCGTGCAATGGACATGTCATGGCTAAACTACTGCGGTTTCGCTGTTGTACTTTCGCCGCGGAGGTGTACTACGGGTCTTTTCTTACGGGACATTTTCGCTGCTTTATTCTTAGTAGTCGCTACACTCTTGACTAAGTGGTCGTGGTCGTCATATTAGGGGAACGCATCACAATCCGGCGCCCTCCTTCTCGCAATGCTGCTTTCCTGGTACATTCATGTAGGTAGGGGACCGTTTAGTGCAGTTCGTCTTTCACCTCTCACACTCACCGCGCCACATCGGTCGTCGAAACAATTAATTAGGCTCTGGTGGAATAGTTCTCTGACGAAACCCTTTGATCCGGGTAGTACTCGTGCGAAACTGAGGCACTCCTCCAAGTTGTCGCAGATTAGAGGCGCAAAGCCACCACCCAGCAAAAAAGTGCATTCTAATATGGGCTTAAACTCTGTAAAATTTTGATGCATTTTATATTGACGGCATCAGATGACAGACAGCTCGCAAGCCACACTCGTTTGAAACTTGTGGGAATCCATTTATTCACTGTAAAATGTGTCTAATAGTAACAAATTAAAGCCCATATTTCAATGCACAATTTTTGTGCTGCGTCGTAGCGGCGTTTAATTAATGTGTGCAGAGATTCAGTCTATCCATTATAATCCATTCATACTTACATTTATTTACTTTTTCAGGTGTTTGATACACTTCCGGCTGCCTTATTTGGACCACATGATGTGCCGATTGACCTTATTGTCACACCTACTCAGGTGTGTATAAGCTTTAGCTTTCAAATACATCTAGAATGACATAAATACGTTACATTTACCAGTAAACTTATATCTAAACAAAAACATTGAGTCTATTAACTACATTAGGAAGAGTAGCTAAAATAATTTTCAGGTCCTAGGTTTTATTATTATTAAAGATATCGATACCCAAAAACAGCGTCGAGATGGTTCGAGAAAAGTTCCCGGTGGCGGTCGTCTACTCGACTTGGCAGGGCCACTGCTGCGCCGTGGTCCCTGATAATGAACGTTTATGTAAGCTTAAGCTTCTATGTAATGGGTAATCTCCGGAACAACTAGTAGGAACTGTTGGTATAAAAAAAATAGTTAATACAAATTAACTATTTTTTTTATACTATTGTTGTTACACTATTGATACAAGTTGTAACATAGTTTCCCGCACTCTGCAGTATGCCGGGTTTTATCTGACATTGCAAGAACAACTGATCCTACTGCAGGCGAGTACTCGAACAGGGATCTCGGATTCATTCGGATCTCAGTTAGTCAGTAAGGCAGTATTGTAACGTAATGCCCCAATTGAATCTTAGATTGTTACATTACAAACTAACGCTCCTTACGCTGAGGCCTTACGCTAAGGTCAAACGAGCGTTTTATTTTGTAAAGTCGCATAAAATAAATTCTTTTGAAATACGCATTTTACGGGACTCCGTATATGCGAGCCTTACGTTTAGATATGAATCTCACGTAAAATGATCTTTATTCCCAGGTGATAGAGACGCAGCGCATGAGCCAGCGTCCCGACGGTATTCTGTGGCACCTGCTATCCGCCCGTCGCATCGGAATGATGCCCATTCTGGGCCAGCTTAGGGATATTGAAATGCTGTAAGTGGTGTTTAGCTTCTGACTTTTAAAATAATAATAATAATAAATATTTATAATATTAATATAATATATAAATGGCACTAACATCTAGGCCATGACGACCTCAGTGGAGAAGTTGGTGACAGGTCTACCTGTGACGCAGGAGGTTGCGGTGCAGAGGTTCGAGCTGAAGTTTTGGGCCTCGAATAAAACAGAACATAATCCCAGAAATCAGTTCCTATGGGATAGAAATCCTTTTTCTTTGAATGTTTCCATAGAAACAACGTGTGCTAAGCCGAGGGCTGAAACTAATAATATAATGTAGAATATAGGTAATCCTAACTAATATTATAAATACGAAAGTGTGTTTGTTTGTGCTTCCTTCACGCCCTAACTAAGCAACCAATCGATCTTTTTTTAGCATAGAGTTGAAAAGATGAAGAGTAACTTCATGCTTTCAGGCTTTTTGTCCTGGTAAAACATCAAATTCCTATGGGAGATTTCCGGGAATATTCGTATTACTATACGGACATGGGTAACTTGAACAACGCGTGCGAAGCCGCTTGCACCAGCTAGTATAAAATAAAGAAACAATTTTAAATAAAACATCCAGGCATAATAGAGGGATGATAAGGACGGTCTTGGTTGTTCTACTAATATCTCGATGTACTTAGTTCATTAGACCCAATTTAATTTTCTATTTTATCCCCAGCGCTGGTCGAGTTTGCACTCTCAAAGAAGTGGACACTGATATTGAAGAGCGTGGCGGGTCGCAGCGCGCCGGCCGTCGCACGCGGCGGCGCACGCGCTCCCACAAGAGTCAGAGCGAGGGAGAGGTTAGTACTAGAGATAAACCATTCGTAAAATGCACACCACACCAGAAGACGTGATGATTTCAATGTGTGAGAGAAAATAATTATGCACATTCTACTGGCGTGCGTGCGGCCACTCTACTTTAAACGCTCACCCGCGTACTTGCTCAAATAATCGTGGGATCAGTCCAGGGTTAGGCATTGTATGGTGGGAAGCGCGCGCTTTGTATGGGAAGACCCGTCCACTTTGTCGCGCGTTCGCCTGCATTATGCACTAGTTGGCCGACAAATCCGACCATTCTTTGGTTGACATGCTAACTGTACTCGTTCCCATTTTCTTGTCTAGCTGGGGTGACTGCACAACCAACCACAAAGGCCAATTTATGTGTATTCCGTCTGCATGCGATTTTGTGTTTGGGATCCCGAAATTTCTGATTCCGAAATTTTCATAAACAAACCGCTTGTAATGTAAAACAAATGTCAGTTATACTAGAACTGCCCCTAAAGCTATTTGAGTCATTTGCAAAAAAATTGTACTTTACTCCAAAAATGTTTTGTCCCGCCTGTAAATCAAGAAATTATTATGAACTGGTTGTCAATGTCACAGATTTGATATGTTCTAAATATTATTTAGAGTATTTCTCGTTAATTTAAATCCTTTAAATCTTTCACGTTCAATTAAATCTATTTTTTAAAAATAAATCAAAATAATGAGTTTTCGGTTTCGTTTCCTTTTCCATACAATTCCGTTGTGTCCCACATGGGCTTTTGATAACAAAAACATCAACTAACGCTTATTACGTTGATATATTATTAGATTTATTAAAATATTAGATTTATTAAAGGGGATATTAGTTAATAAACTGTTCTACAGAAAGAAAACAAAATTGCTTTAAAACGTTTAGTTTAAGCACAGAAAATTTGATTTTAAACCTATGTCCCCTTTTTTTGTTTTTTGTGTAACGCCTTTTTGTAACGACGAAAAGACGTACTTATAATTTATATTTAAACGTAGTCTTAATTTAATGAGCACTGGCAAAACTGTATTTTGCTGCCAAGCTATCGAGAAAACCATGCCGCCATACTTTTTTCATTCTCGTCAGTGATTTGAATGTGACAGTCGATTTTTGTCGTTCAAATTTTCCTATGTGTAACGTCGATTTTATTTGGTAAGTGTGTCTTGAAATAACTCAAAAACTTTGTGTGTTTATGTATTTCCATATACTTATGAGAATGCGAATGAAATTTAACCGTTACAGTGAGTTTATTTTTTGTGGTTTATCAAAACTCGTGTTGTCGCCATGAAATTTGTGTAACATTTCGTGTTTTTGTGTAACATTTCGTAACGTTACACACAGAAATAAATGTAAAGCTGTGGACATATTGCTGAAACCGTCGTGATTTTAGCCAACTTCAGAATAAAAGAGGGGTTATGATTTGCCTATTTGTTAAAAGTATTACGCGATACCTTTGCTGATTATAAACCGATTGAGATTTAACATTCTTATTCGATTAACAGTTTTTTTTAAACAATTTTTTTTATAATTGTACAAATAATAATAAATTGACAAAAATAAAATATATGTATGTATTTATCAGAATCAAAGAATAAAAACAAATTACGACTAATATTTACACTTAGGTAAAAAGCCTAAAAATCAAATCCATCATACGGAAAAAATATCAATTTCATGAAGACCGACAACGCTACAGTGTTTGTTAAATTTACTTACAGTTATGATGAATACTATTGTACTTTTAATTTTAAATTATTTTCTTATGCTAGCTAGTGAAACATACAATTCGAATTTTTGGTCCTAGAGAATGCCGGGTTCCTTACGATATTTTCCGTCACTGTTGGAGCAGACATAAACTTATCCGCGATAAGAAAAGTTCATTGGTTCACGACCGGATTTGAACCCAAATCCACTTGACTTCAAATGCCTAATCATGCTTTTTTTGAATGTAAAGAAAGTAAATTACCTATGTAGTTTTATAACTTTTATATTACTTATCATTAATTATATTGTATTTATTTAGACACCAATGACAGCAGCAGAACGGCAGCGAAAAAACCGAGAAAAATTAAAAAAAGATTCCTGAGAAACTAAAAAAAAAAACAAGAATATGCTACAAAAACTAAAGAAAACCATAAAAAAAAAATTCTATCGGAGTAAAAGTTAACCAACCAGAGAAATAAAAAAATGCCCAAAAACGCAAAGTTCGATACATTCTGTCTAAAAAACATTATTGTGAACTATTCTTTATAAATTATTTTGTGTAACGTTTTTTGTGTTACGTACAATTTTTTTGAAAATGACTCATTTATAATCTTATGATCTTGCAAAGTCCCGTTTATCAGCAGTAAGCAAAGCTCATCACATTTTATGTCCACCAGGGCAACACAACAGAAGGCGAGGACGGTAAACCCAAGCCACGCCGCCAGCAGCGTCGCCGCAACAGCCACAAGTCTGCCAGCAAAGCGGACAAGGACGCCGACGGCGAAGGCAAGGAGAAGAAGACTGAGAAGAGGAGAAACAAGCGCCCCAGGCCTGTCATTGAGTTCTCTGTCAAGGTAAGAAGCACCTTTATTAAATACTAGCTTCCGAAGGGAGCCTATTCGGAAAACAAAAAACGAAGTTTCTGATTCGTCTTCGTGCAAAACCGTGTCTTATGTCACTTGCATAAAAATTAATCTGAAACTTCCGTTTCGTTTTTATAAGTTGGTCCGATGTATGTCTAAAACTTTTGAAACTATCATGGTTATTAAACACAAAAGTGGTGGTAGTGGTAATGTTCGTAGCAAAAGCCAAAAAATTTGGATAGATATCTGCGAATAAATATTCACTCGCAAGGTCTTGAGATATTCCGTGATCATGGCGCATGAAAATGTGCCGAAATATCAAATGGAATGGAAAGTAAAAAAAAGTGGCCAAAGTCATACCCATCTACCTCGGTCACAGACGAATCTCGAACTTAAACTTTAATTTTACAGGTATCGAACATCAGCCCCAATACCAGAGTGCGCGATTTGAAGCAGGCGTTATCGGAACGCGGAGTCAAGCCTCAGATTATGGTTTGGAAGGTAATGAACATGTACTTCTAACGTACCTAGTGTAGGACGCCGTCCGACCAGGTGGGACAACGATCTGCGAAAGCAGGCAGATGCTGGATGTGGCAAGATGAAGACAGGGCGCTATGGCGCTCATCAGGCCTATGTCCAGCTGTGTACTAATATAATATAGGTTGAAGATTATGTGACCCATAACACAAGGCCTGCTTACTTTGGGGCAGACGAAGCAGTGTTCAAATATCCAGTATTATTTTTTTATGATTCCTGTGTGAAATAACAATGTGTAAGGCCCATAATGGGAGTTATGATTGAATCTATGTTGTTTTTCAGGGATTCCGTGGATTCTGTTACCTACACTTCTTAAAACCTAGCCCCCTGAAAGTAAGTTTTTTTAAACTTTTATGTTCGTACATTTATTAAATCTTAAATTTTTATGAGGGTCAATTTCCCGAGTAGCAGCGTGGCAGCTAGAGGAGTACAAATAATGCTTCTTTTTAACCCCAACTCAAAAGAAGGTGTTGGTGATTGCGTAGATCCGAAACAGAAACCAATTTGAATGTGGTAGGTAGTTTTGTAATTATCTGATATTTCTGGGAATCGCAATACAGAACTTTGCACTAATTGCCAGCCCAGAGTGACGGCGTGGTGCCCTAGCGGATAGAAGAGCGTGTCTAAGCGAAGGGCTGTAAATATCGCGCGCTCGCTCTGGCTTATTAATATGTGTTGTTAGTTGCGCCGCGGATTCCGCTTGGGGCGATGCGCCGTCAGCTCACAACACCGATGGCTATGAGGTTCCTATGGTTCTTGAGTGGAAGCGCAAGGCGGAAGGCGCATCGTGAGCAACATAACCTCCCCTCACTCTCACAAGGAGGATCGACGACGTGTTGTAAAAGTCGCAGAAAATTGATGACCACGCAGGCTATTTATATAGTATAGTATATTATTATAGTACCCAGAGTACTATAATAAATAAAAACCTTAGGACCACGCAGGGTTGGGGAGATCTTTGGGAGATGCCTATGAAGCAGTTTAAGCTTAAATGAAGTGGGTTTACTCAACATTATTCGTCGTTATCTCCAGGGTGAAGGCGACAACGCATCAGCCATCAGCATCGAATCTGTACTAAAATCCCTCGCCGAGATGTCAGTGGGAGGCAGCGGCGGCGGGGCGGGCTCGGAGCCGGAGGAGAAGCCGCGCCTGCTGACAGTGGAGCTCGCGCCGCCGCGCCAGCCCAAGGGAGAGGAGCCGCGCGTTAACAGCGAGGTATGTATACTCGGTGCCAGGTAGCTTGGCAATACAGGTCATTGACCTTTCACCTTCACGAAATCACAATAGGGCGCAACTTTAAATTTAGTATTTTTTTGCGTTAAACAATTTTTCGGAAACCTATTTTTGCGTATAAAATGATAGAACTATGCATGTTATTTTGAATTTAGAAACGTTTTTGATACCTAAAATCTTATGTTACACACAGTTCATACATTTTTTTTCATGTTCATGTAATTTTGTTCTCTTTTAATTCGTTAAAATGTCACTGGTTTGTATTATTCCAGATTTCGAATTTTTTGGGTTGTGTTGTTTGTTTTTGCTTCCTAGTACACTTGTACCATGATACTCTAGCAACACTGGCATCGCTTCACATGTGTATGGAAGGCGACAGAATAGCGATAAATTTCAATGCATTTTGCGATATCGTAGAGGAGGTGAGCGACCTGTATTTCTACTTTATTTGGCACTTAGTATAGCAGTTGTACTGTCGGTCACTCGCGGAGATGTCAGTGTTGGAAGAACATCAACGTTTCGTCCTGTAACGATGGATTTCTCGGATCTGTCTTTTCTGACTACATCATAACGTTTCTTTTTCAGGCTCCCTTAGTAACAGTGGAACACTGATTCAGAAGCGACCGTTGCATCAAAACTATACTATAACGAATTATAACTACACGCATACGAAATCGCTTGGTTGCACACGGCGCCTGTCGCATTCCGACACTTATATGTATAGTTTTTAAGGTAGATTTTTGTTCGCGCCGGCCCTTGTATAAGCTATGCATGTGTGTGGTATTACTACTGCGTATATCATATCTAAATAAAAGTAAAAAAATATACAAAGAGATCTTCTGATGTCTGTGTAAACTCCTTTAAGCTTTTTGTATTTATCACTTCGATAAAATTTCTATGGATCTCTAAATTCATCAGATAATCAATCTAAATACGATTGGTTTTTCTTTGATGCATTTCACTGCGTTGAATCACGCTATTTTGGTAACTCTATGCTTTTTCACATCGTTTTAGTCGCTGGATCTAGTGCATAGATCTGGTTAACTGAGAACTTGAACTTATAACTGAGTTATCAAAACTTAGTGTCAAGCCTCGTACACAATTTCTGTGTAGGTAATCGCATTTACTATCTCTAACATAATCTTTATTCTGTTCGTAGTAGTTTTTATGATGATATAGTCTTAGTTATACCATTCATATGCACTTTTAACCGATATAGAAGCGTAAGTCTCGATTTTAGTTTGTTGTCGAATGAAAGTTCGCTTTATGGTTTTGTTCTTATCGTCCGGACGGGCCGGCGCTTGATGCTGCGTTTACACTGTGCGAGTAGCTTGGTAGAGTAACAATAAGCTAAGCAAGTTGTATTTTTACCCTCATTAAAACCTCTCGCTACTATATGCAAGTACTAAGGCTCTCCCCCGCTACCGCAGGCCGCGTTTGTCTGGAAGAGCATAACGAGTCGTTTTTCTTCTGGTGACTTCATTGTTAATGCTTAATGTAGAGAGAGGTTTATTAGTAAATAGTATCCCTGTTGCATCTAAGAGGTGTAAATTATTGTTTTTAATGTACCTCCTAGTAATATTAAGATTGGTATGAGAGCTTCCGTAGTGTTTTGACATGTAGAAGGAAGTCACTTTCTTCTCATGTTAAAGAATATTTTGTCTTTCTAGTAATTTAGTCGACTTACTAAAATACTTGTCCAGTGTGAACACATCTCTAAGTGAGCCGTTTTACGAATCTTTGTGAATGTTTAGTTTTCTCTAGTCTAAAGTTAGTTTGTAATAATGTAACCTTCTTTTATTCCGAGTAACTTCGTCTTAGCGCGAAACAATATTGCATTCTTCCATTAATTATTGTAACGAAAGAAGCTATTTGTAAGGACTTCCGAAAGACGCTGTAGAAAAATATTAGTTTTAGATTTACTTTGAATAAAACAATAAAAGGATTATCTTATTCATATAAGTCACTATTTATCCGTTAAAACAGTTCTGTCCTCTTTTAAACTAAATAGGGTCTTACGAACCTACAAATTAGAACTAACATTGATTACCTCTTTATTTTTTTGATATTCGTTCAGTTATCATAAAAAATATGTTTTGAATTGAAACAGAGTGTAACTCTTTGGTTATCGTCTCCAACGGAAGGACCTTTAGCATGTATTTAGAATATAAAAAAACTACTAAACTATTTTATAACTGTAATTTTAAGGTGCTTGCGAGAACGGAGTCCCAATGTCATAAATTATTTAGATGGATTTGATTAGCGATAAGGTACATTTTAATTTATATTTAGCTAAAAAACGTATTTGGGTCTTCGTTTGTCTTGTGGTATGTTTGTGCCAACTTTGATTATATATACAGTTATTGTTTTAATAAAACAAGTTTTTTAGATCTGTGAACGTGAGTCAATTCAGTGTATAACATATCCAGAGGTAGAAACTAGACCGTCTATGTTACGTCAAAGTTACTTTTTCAGTATTAAGTTATATTATAATTTAAGACTCGAAAAGTAATAATATTATTGACAGTATAAGATATATTTAATTATTTAAACGATATTTACATCGTATAACATTGGTCTCCTAGTGTGTAAAGATTTATATATTTAAAGATAATATTTTTTGAAATTTTTAGTTTTAAAGGTTGCTTTACTTTGAAGGTAGCATTGGAACCGATTTAAGTTACTAATTTTGATAAAATTTAATAAAATTTGGCTGATTCGTTTGATCGTAGGGACGTTGCTGCTGTATGATACTTCACGTCATCAATAGCTTGCTAAGTTACAATCTAAACATACAATAATTCACTAAATTAAATATTTAAGCTACAAACTCGAAATGTGTCAGGCATTTTCGTTCGCACACGCACACAGATTTTATTTATGCTTGATTTGTTATTGTTGTTCTTCAGTTATTTTAAAGCACTATTATGTATAGTTTGTTAACGGATGTTCATTTGTAAGAGGTGGGCTGGATGAGTCTTTGTTTTGTATTTTTTTTAATAAATTTATTAAACACTTTTGTTTTTTTGTTATTCTGTTAACTTGTACGAATAAGAATACGTCGCACGTAAACCTAAACGAATGTTAAGGAAACGGAATGTGATTGTTGTTGTTTCATCATTGTAGGTTGAGGGTAAAATTAAATTCTATACTTTTTTAAAGTTTTGATGTTTTATTGTAAGATCCCTCATAATTTTACAAATATTGTAAGGCAAAATAAAGTTTTTTCGTGGGTAGGGTATTGAAAATAGTATAATATCGAAAACTATATTATTGAGATAAAGAGGAAAGATTTGTATTTGACGAATAAACTTAGGTAACTACTACTGGACCGATTTTAAAACTCTTGCCATTAGAAAGCATTACATTATCACTGAGTAACATAGGCTATAGAATGTAATGAATGAATGAATTTTAATTCAATTCAGTTCCCTTTTTTTAATATTTTTTTAAACACTACGAAATTATAGTAGTCGCAATGTATGTCATACGGCTGTGTAGGCAAACGAAAAAGTACAACTGTCATCCATCAGCAACATCAGCGCATTAGTTCAGGTCTCGCATCCAACTGACGACATGACCGCAGAGCATGGAATAGGCTCGACTCGAAGTATAACCGTCTATATTAGGTATAGACGGTTATACTTCGAGCCTATTTCTGTAGGTAGGTACCGACTTGTGAAAAACCCATAAATCAAACAATTAAGTTGTATAAGATTTTATCAGAAAATGTATAACATTTCCTATTAGCTATCAGATGCCGCACGCCTCTGTCCCTATAAAATGGCGTATGAATTATAATAGATTATTATTAACAGAATGTTATTCTTGCTGCTGTGTGTGTTGCCTTTTTGCAACTGTCAGTTACCACCAGTAAGTGTGTTTTATTATATTTTCTCTTTTTGGGTAACATCTGTACAATCCTACCTAACGTTAAACTTTCGCCGCCGGATTGTAGATAGGTAGGTATAACCCGTTTGTAGAATGTCTAGGCGCAGTGGCGGATCATCCCCAAGGCAAAGTAGGCATGTGCCTAGGGGCGCGAGGTCAAAAGGGGCGCGCGCGCGGAAAATTTTACACTAGTAAATAATTAACTATGTAAGGTAATACCTAAGTATAAAATTAATTATATGAGTAAGCAGGTATCCGCCTAATTACAAAATATAAATGATTATTTAATTCTGTCAAAACTTTTTATTCTTCTTCTTCTTAGAACAAAAATTAAAAAAAGAAGGGACTTAGCAAGAATCAGATGATTAGTATGATGATATTGGTTGACGAGCGTCAGAGGCGGCTTTAGCAGCGCACACGGGCGCAAGACCATAGGGGGTGCCATGCAAAGCACACCGGTGGCAGCCGCAGGCCTCCTAACCCAGACCATGCGCCCTTGTTATGCCCGACGCCACCGCCGGCACGGCGATAGTGATTTAACGGCGTTTTAAAAGACACCAACAATCGTGGGCATTATGCTGTATTAGCTAGCATCAAGGGTGGCTTTTGCAGGTGCGCGGCGCACATTCGCTATAAGGATCGTTAAGTTTTCGTTAAAAAAAATTGGTTTGAAATGACGCTTTAATCATTATGCATTAGGCTGGCTGTAAGTTTTAAAATCACATTGCCACAAATTCGCGAGATTTTGAAAGGCATGTGTTTTAAAGCCGCATCTTATATTTACTGTTTATCTGCGCCGATCCTAGGGTAAAGCGAGCGGCCCAAGTATCCATAACGAATTCCTTATTCAAACAATCTATTTAGAGCGAAAAGTAATAGTTTGATGGGTCCATATGGTGACTTCTGAGAGAGGAGCGAACTACGCAGCTGGGCGTGGTACGTAAGTGCGTACAACACCGATCGCCACATTCCCAATTTTTTTTACGGCTCGCTCCGCTCGCCGTTATTCTTTATCTGTTATAGTCTGGATCTTTATGACTTCGTAAGATTTTCTGTCTAACCACTGGAAAGTCTCGAACCTTTTTGCTAGTTCGCTCCGTTGTTGCCGTAATTTCTGCTTCCATAATTTCTAAAGAATTTGGGGATAGTTTTATTACCGTCGATTATACCTATCTTATTTAATCTTGAAAAATCACGAAAAATTCGCGGCTCGCTCCGCTCGCCGTTATCTTTCATTCCCTACCTTTCTAGCTGACCCCACCAAACCCATATGGTCTTGGCTCTAACTTTGACAATTGACAACCTCCTCTATCATGCTAACCAAAAGCATGAAAATAATTGCGGCTCGCTTCGCTCGCCATTACTTCTACTTTTTTACCTGCCTTATATACTTTATTGTCAACCACTGAGGAACTTTGTTGTTGTTATGTTACTAACACCACCCCCAATACTGAGCTTAGTCGCGGCTCGTTCACAGAGGGGCGCCAATAAGGGGCTTGCCTAGGGCGCTGTCGACAATTAATCCGCCTCTGTCTAGGCGGATGTCAAAACGACGACGATGCGATTCTATTAATTGCCTATGCCGATTCCTGAACGATTAACGTTCAACAATAAAGGCTGAACTTCAATAAGCTGAATGGTAATTTTTAGACTATTTTTCATAATTGGACATTAGTGGTAGGTACAAAGGAAAACAGAGTCGTGTTAGTTAGGTAGGTACTACACCATTTATAAATCTTATAAAGTGACTAAATAATGCTGTCAAATTAGTACCTAAGTAGTTCTTACAACAACCGAATTTGTATTTTAACCGACTTCGAAAAAATAGGAGGTTCTATGTTCGACTGTATGGTTTTTTTATATGTCCATTTATTTCTCCGCTATTTATGGACTGATTTGGATGAGTCTTTTATATTTATATATTGGAAAACCAGAACCTTATTTAAACAGTAATATGGAGAAAATATATCTATCTATCCTAGAAAGCTTATATTAAGGTTTTCACGGCTAAAAAACTGCTAGGTAGCAACAATAATTAAAACAACATACTAAGGTTAATTAACAAATATAATGAAGGTATCTAATAAAGTAGGTACTTAATTAGTTAACAACAGATTTCACAATCAATTAGAATCAATCAATCAAATCATTTATTTGCGAAAGTATGGTAGGTAGTAGGTACAATGTTCTTAAAATTAATGAAGTTCTCATACAATTTTGATATTGTGTATGAGTTTGATTTGATGTAGGTACCTAGGTATCAGTCAGTTCTCTCACCAAAAAATTCACCGCTCAGCCGCCGCCTGGCCGAAGCGACGGGGTAGTGTCGTTTCGCCCACTAATGGGCGAAACGACATTACCAAAAATTCGACACTTGTGCAAAATAAATCCGGTCGAATCAATATACCTACTACTTATTAAAGTTGTCGCCTTCCAGTTGTTTATAGAATGATCTCGAGGTGGTCCTAATTTTTTTTATCACCAAACGATTTAAGTACCTACCTAATCCCGAAAAACTTAGGGATTTAACTAAGGGATTCGAAGTCTGTTTTTAGTTTTTTTCAAAACAATCGAATTGTACTAAAAGCATTCTACGTGAAGATTCTGCGATAATAATTACGTACCTACTATTGTCACAGTGAAGCGATTGGTTAGCAGAATTGGGCACCTAACCATTTGTTTCGGCCGTAATTTTTAATGTCCCACCTACATTTTTACATGTAACCAGCCTGAAGAAATAGAATATGTCCTCAACTTCGAATCCCCGATCTACGCTTTCGGCGAGGAAAGCTTGCAGTTTGTGGATACCTCAGCGATCGCCGTCGAGAGATACAATGAGAGCACAGCGTTTATGCACGGAAATGTGGTACTTCTGAAGGGGTTGGAAAATCAAGCTATCGTAAGTTTTTTTTAGTTATTGTTTTAACAGAAACGTTTATATCTAAAGATATACAAATAGCCTTTGTTTCTATCTATTCCTAGTTAAAACCTACGGAAGTGTGCGTTACACCAGTAGAAAAGTCTCTTCTACTTGGAATGAATTGAGTTCCATAAAAAAATTGCGCATGTTGCCGTTTTGGTATAAAACGCAAATACCTACCTACTTTTTCTGCTGGAATAACGTTCTTCCAGCGCAGGAAGATTCGAAACGAATGACCCTATACAAAAGTGACATACCTACATGGGTGTTAAAAATATAATTAGGTTTCTTAAGGTTTTTGAGATAGGTACCTATTCCATTTCCTGCTGGGGTAACGTTTTGCTAAATCTCGTTTCTCCGAAACCATTGCATGTGCACCTATAAAACATACATCCATGAGTAGCTCTGAATTTGTGCCTATTTGTGACATAGGTAGTAGATATGATTAACAAAAATATATCTACCGTTTATATTAGAAGTACCTACCTACACACTTCATTGTATTATTATCTCGTTACCCCGGAAAGATGACACGCTCGACAAATATCGATGCGATCGTGCCATCTTTCATAATATACTTTTGGTGATTGTTCATTTTTACCACACCTCATCCACCATTGCAAATATAAAACCTTGGTTTCGGATCTCTGTTGGGCAGGATCGTGCCACTTTTGATAAAGACGTTCTGAATACGTCCAGTGCTGCCAGATGGAATCTGAAAAAAGCAGTAGAAATTTTGTTAAAAAAACAGTAGATTGGGAAAAAAAGCAGGTAGATTTTAATATGTTATAAATTAGTGCCTATGTATTGTGTTTTGCGAGTATTTTCATGCAAAAAAAAAACATACAACAAAGCTACTAACCCGTTTTTTTGAAATTTAGGAAGCGTTTTCTTTGCCCACATTCCTAAACTGTTTAGCTTTGTGGAAAGCGAGGCCAGGCGGCCTGTCGGCTGTGCTTTGCTCAGTTCTTTTCAGTCTGAATGAACTTTGATTTGTGGTTTTGGACATATATTATTTAGTGCATAGTAGAGTAATAACTGGATAAACTCACTCACGTCGTCTCACTCAGTTTGCATTTTGCAAAAGTTTATCGAACGAACAAACGGACCGACCAATCAATCGAAAACAATGAACAGACATACCAAGACAGACAGACAGAAAGTGAAAGCTGGAAGGAAGAAACGAAGGAACATGGAACTCTTCAGTTTCATTCATCTGTTTCAGTTTTGTGAAGTTTGTGTCATTGGTAACTTGTCACCTGAGCTAAAATAAAGACATGAAGTCACTTGCTATTGATGCTCGGAAAAAGCAGGTAGATTTCACAAAATTTGAGCAAAAAAGCAGTAGATCAGTAGACGGTTCAAAAAGCAGGTAGATCTACTGCTAAATCAGTAGATCTGGCAACACTGAATACGTCTGACTTGGTCGCAGTCGCCGCTGCCACTGGCGGGTCGTGGCATAGCGACGCCAGTCGCAAGACGCAGGACGCGCCGCAAGACGCATCGCCCTATGTCGTGTCTTTGGGCTTGGTATCATCTACCTAGTTTGTGTTGTCACTGTAAAATATAGCTAATGGTAACGAGTTTTAGCCCATATTTTGTACGCACATTTTTGTGCTGGATGGCAGCGGCATTGGATAAAATGGATGGAAAAGTAGCATTAAAGTTCCTTTCACACTTACAGATGGAAATAATTCTACAAAAGGAAGCCAATGGCAGATTCGAGGTTCTGTTCTCACACGACATCTGTGACCTTTGCAAGGAGATGGGAAGCGAGGACAGCGAGTATAGAAAGTATCTGAAGTACTTCGGGTTTCCTACCGAGTGTCCTATTGAAGCTGTGAGTATTTGATCTATGTGGCGCAGCGGGCGAAGGTCTGCCTGTGACGCAGGTGGTTGCGGGCTCGATTCCCGCTCGCGGTTATCCCGAATATTCTTTCTTGACAGGCAGATCCTCCTCCATTCTTTCGACGCATCCGAGCCAGCGGAGATGAGAGAGCTCTTTATTCAAACTAATGTTAAAGACTCCAAAGTAAATTCGTCCTGTCTTTGTGCCTGTCTGTTACCTCTACACGCCTGTAGATATGCCTAAACGAATTTTGTTTAAATTGTCAAGGATAAAGATGGTATTCTGGGTAAGGACATAGGCTGCTTTTTATCTCGGAAAAACGACTGAAGCCGCGGGCAGAAGCTAGTTTACTGTACAGGGCGGCTTTTTGAGATATGAATGTATGATGAAATACGAATCGAGTTTTGTGTTTTATCGAGGACAAAACAAATTAAAATACTGTGTCAAGAAATGACCATTAAATAGGTCTTAGTTTGCACTTTTTCAAGTTATTCACTTAGCCTTTTTGTATTTCATAAGACTCACCAAGCTGAAACTGCTTTCCATCCTCACACAGAACTTTCATGAACTCTCAACTAAGCGAACAAACAGTAAAATTTCTGCGCAATACGTAGAAATTTTACTGTTTGTTTTTTTAGATGTGTTGCGCATATGTAACCGACAAAGCAGACAATTATGAGCTTTGTAGACGCGAAGAAGTCTAAGTCCACGCACTGTCCGAATTCTGTTACATAGAGGTTATTTCTCGTAACACGCGTTACCTGTATCTACAAACCGATCAACTGCATTCTACACTCGTTTTAGCATCGATGTAACAAGTCACAAGTGGTTTCTAGCGTTACCATATAGGTACCTAAGATGCCTGCGTTTTGTCTGGGTCTTGTACACGATATTTGTATTGCATGGCTTGGTAACCCCAGACAAAAAATCGGACCAAAAATCAGTGCTCAGGATACCTGAGATTTCCTACAAAGGAATTTGTATGTTAGTTGAGCAGGACTGTGCCATACATTAAGAAGCCACAGGCCCAAAAAACGTGTTGCAAGGTTGCAATTGGATGCAAATGAACTGCAATGTTCATCATTATAACGAACTTTAGTATTTTTTACGCAACCAATAAATAGAATCGAGTAGCCATAAAAATCAAAGCAATGAAATTGGTCTAATTTTTAGGGTTCCGTACCCAAAGGGTAAAAACGGGACTCTATTACTAAGACTTCGCTTTCCGTCTGTCACCAGGCTGTATCTCATAAACCGTGATAGTTAGAGTTGAAATTTTCACAGATGTATTTCTGTTGCCGCTATAACAACAAATACTAAAAAACAATAAAATAAATGTTTAAGGGTGCTCCCATACAAAAAACGTGATTTTTTTCCCGTTTTATAGATAATGTTTCGGAACCCAGCGTGCGCGAGTCTCGCACTTGGCCGGTTTTATTGAAAACTGAGAAGATTTTCATAAATTTTTCCCAAAGTATCAGGAGAGTTGAAGTTGATTGGAGATATATAGAGAGTTGATTAGAGATTCGCTGGTAAAATCAAATGTTCATAGTTCCTTCATGTTTATGCTAGCTAACCTAGTAGTAAGCACATTTAGTGCTGTTAAATGGTATCTACTAGGACAGGACTATTTTGGTGGTAGGGTTTCGTCCTGGCCTACCACCAGGGGCAGGCTTGGCGTAAGCCGGTAGCGGTATATCGCTCATACACATTTCTCTTTACAATAGTAAAATTTGAAAGTTGTAGGGTGAACGTCAACTAGACGAGATGTAGACTCGATTCGGTATCGATTATCAGTGCAATCTCTGCCTTGCCTTCCGTTCATTCATTGTTCACTCAACGATCCCATTCTCTTTCACGTGAGTGAGAGAAGTTGGGCAGTTAAAATTCTGTACTCGGTCGAAACGTACCAATTTTCTGAATAAAGAGATTTGTGAAATCCTACAAAGTTGCTTACAATCTCCTTTTTTTTTACACAGGGAGCCTATCAGATAAAAGACTTTAGTCTGGATACAGAAGATTTGGAGATCAGCAGCCAACATGCCGGCCGGTACGAAGCACAGCTCAACATGTACGTCCGAACCGGCGAAGACTGTAAAATGGACAGGGAGCTGAAATGTATCCTCAAAATGGACTTAGTTGTAGAGCCTGAGTAAAAGCGAAAGAGAGCCACCAGTTGTTAGATATAAGGTTTGTTTTTCTTTATCCTTACTGATGTTAATTTACGGTTCTTTACTGTTTTTGTAATGACCGTGGTTTGATTAAATCATTTTAAAGATAGGGGGTAATTCAATGCTTGCAGAATTTTGAACGCATTGTCAACTAAATTTGACGTACTCTTTCGATCAAGAACAAAACCCCATATCTTTACAGGATTTTGGTTATGTTTAATGTGAACTTTTGAACAATGTTTTAAGGATACCTAGTGTAATTTTGTAGTTGTAAAGTTTCGTGTGATGCAAAACGTTGTTTCTATAATTTCCTTCTACTGAAAAGGCTACTTGAATACTACTGGGAAATAATTCTAACGTATTGTCTGATAAAAATAATGCAAACTGTAATTAATATTTCTTCAATGCCAGTCGTATTAGTTATCTAAACTAATTTTAAAGTTCGAATAAAATAATGGCGCGCCAAATCTCTGTCATCACTCGATGATGTCACACCTCACACCACACCTAACGAGAGCAACAACACGCACTGTAATCTGTGATAGGTGTGAAGTCAGCAGCGATGCAACCAAACGAAGAGCGTTTTCGGTCACGTGATCTTATATAAAAAAATGTGTAATTTTAATCCCGTTTTTTACCTACAATAGGCATATTTTTTTATAAAAATCACCGGATTACGCTTTGTTACGTTGTCACTGATGATGATGAAAACAATTTGCAACTTATTTTCAATGTAGTCAAATAGCCTATTTGTGTCATGCTCTGAGCTAGGCCACCATATTGTCGTCCACCACTCCAAATCCAATTCGAGACGGTTATTTTACGGCTGCTTTTTTTTCCAAATAAAACACTCGTTAGTACTCTGATAAATCAATTTAATCAATAGATTTTTTACAATTTAATCCCTATTCTTCATCTGGTTCATTAACATTATCATCCCTACTAGATTCGTAGACCACGTCGTCACGTTTTTTTCTCGTACCGTGTTCACCTGCCTTAACAACTTCTTTCTTAGGCGGCTTCTCCTTTTTTGGTTCTGCATTTTCTTTATCATCTTCGTTGTCTTTTACTGGTGATTTTACTTTAGCTGTTTCTTCAGCGCTTTCGCTGCTTTCATCCTTTTTGGTCTCAGCTGATTTTACTTTGGTTTTTTCCGCAGCTTTTGCCGGCGTCGAAACGTCAGTTTCATCGTTTCTGTAAAAAATAAGTTGATTAATGAATTTAAAACAACCTTTAAAGAGATTTTAGGTTCTTTCATTATAATCCTATTAAATAGGCCAAAGTTTATTTTACAAGTTTATTCCAGCGGTTGTCGGTCCTTCTCGAGATATGGCCAGCGCTAAAGTATATTTTTATTTAAAAAAATATTCGGATTCGACTCAAAAAGTGTTGTTATAAGTTTGACGGGTGGAGCTATGTGTCTGTGTGTGTATCTATCTGTGGGTTGTTGCGGCATCATAGCTCTCAAACGGATGATTTTGATTGTTTATTTTGTCAAAAGCAGACTTGATCGAGTGTTCTAACCATGGAAAGTCTGCCAAGAGTGTGTTAATTTTTTTTTTGTTAAACACCTCTATTTACCCGTGCGAAGCCGGGGTGTGCCGCTAGTAACCATATATACACATTACATAAGTCGGTAGATATTTTTACTATACATAGAGAATACCCAGAAAACCCGGAACAAATATTTGCAGATGGTACAAACATTTGTCCCAAGACGGGAATCGAACCCGAACATTGTGTCAACGCGCCTTGAATATTGCATCCGCGTCGCAGGAACCTTGGGCGCCGCGCCATATTGGGCGACGTCATTATCATTCTCTATCCTTTTTCATCAGCTCTAGTCTACACTAGAATCGATTAGATTAATATTTAATGTGTAATTTTTTTAAGCCTATTCCGACATTTCCGACCCAGCAGAGCGATTACGTAAAAATATTCCATTCAATGGATCACCATCCAGGGAGCCTGGGTATAAGCGATTTTGGTTTCAATCACAAATGTTACAAAAACAATTACATACAAACAATTTTCGAAGAATTAACGACGAAGCAGTCAACGTCAAAATATCACAAATGTGAAACTCATTTGTATTGTTTTATTTTTGTTTAAATTATGTTACGCAACGTTAAACCTCATGCTTACGTTACTCACACTTTACTTTGTTTTGCTCGACTATGTTTAATTACTGCAATGTATTTACTGTTTGTAACTTTGAATCAGGATTGCTGATATCGAGTAATATAAGGTCAAGTGTAAGTGATGTGCCAATTGACTTCGACTGAGGTTATATCTTGACGCTGACGTTAAAAATTCTGTCGTAGATCAGCTCCATCCCGCCAGAAACTTGTATGTATTTTTTAGCACTATATTGTCAACCGAAATTGTTTATGACCATTCTCCCCGGATGGCCCATTGAATGGGAATGGGAGATTTTAGCGTAATCGCACAGCAGGGCTGGGCAAAGGCCCAAAGCTTTCCACTACGTGCGATTTTATGTGATATTAGTAAGGTAAAAATGTTACTTGGCTCTGAGTGCACCCTTATCCGCATCCCTGAAAAAATAAAAGGAGTCATATACAGCAGGGGTTGATTCTGCTAACCAATCGTTTCACTATGATAATGGTAGCGGTGCAAAATCGCCCGTTTGAATCCGTAGATGGAAGAAAACATAGTTCGTGCGTTGCTATTTGCACGCGAAGATTGATAATGGAATGGTTTCAAACTGGAAACTTTAGACGTGCGTTCCTCTATCGTAGGTTTTTTTTATCTAAGGCGGAATACAGTGTGGTTTTTTGAGAAGGACGGTGATGGCCAAGTCCCACGGAGTTAGAGAAAGTCGTGAAAGGAGTCATGAGCTCAATTTATGAGTAAATAAAAACTGCGTAGGTATAGGTACTTAATTTCTTAACTTTTTTTTCGGATATTTTCTTTAATTTATGTCATATTTTTTTGGAAAATCAATCTGTTCAATTTTCTGCATAAGTAAAAGATTTAAGAAAAATATATGCAGTTATTGTTTGCATAAAAATCGAGGGCATATCTCATTTCACGGGTTTTTCTCTAACTCTCGTGATTTCGGACTTCGCCATCACCTCCCTTCCCAAAAAACCATCCTGTATGTCAAAACTTAGATAATCTATAGTGGCGATTGTGCGACGCGACGATATAATAGGTACGTTAGTACTTAGTACCTACTGATAGCAGAATGGGACCCTAGGTAGCGCGCAATTTTGGAAGCATCATCGTTTTAAAATAAGTAACATAAAATGCAGATATGTTTATCTGCATTTTATGTTACTTATTATACACGAGAGTATAAAAGAGAGTATAATTTTCAATACATTATTACTTACTTCTCCGTATTACTTCTAACTGCGTCATGATCATTGTCGCTGAAAAAAATATTGCTCTCTGTTACCTACTTAGATTTTTTATTTGTGAGATTTTACACACTACTAAACATATTACGCACGACGACGCTCTCGGCTCTTATAAGCCATAGTACGTGGGAGAATTTATTAAAAGAAAATTACAGTTATTGTTTTCTTATAAATTGAGCTAACTGCAACAGTCTGCAGTTAGCTCAATTGTTGCAATTGTAAATACTAGTTTTAATTTAATTCTATTATTTGATTGTAATTTTCATAGTACGTTAGTATTATTCATCATCATCATCATCAGCCTATATCAGTCCAGTGCTGGACATAAGTAGGCCTCCCCTAATGAGCGCCATAGCGCCCTGTCTTCAGCTATAGTAAGTATTATTATCCAGGGTTATTGATAGGCAACCTCTGTGGCGCGGTGGGCGAAGGTCCGCCTGCGACGCAGGAGGTTGTGGGTTCGATTCCCACGTCGCGATAAATGTTTGTGCGATCTGTAGATATTTGTTCCGGGTGTTATGGTTGTTTTCTAATATAATGAAAAATGTATATTTGTCTAATGTATTGTATTAAGTAGGTATATCAGTTATCTAGTACCCATAACACAAGCTCTGCTTAGCTTGGGGCTAGATAATGCTGTGTGAATTGTCCAGCATTATTTATTTATTGCTAATTCATTGACACTGCATAAACTTCAGGTTCTGTCCATCACAAACATTTTTGTGAAGACACCAGGTCCTAATTCTCAAATTGGGTATTGGTCCATTCAAAAATCGTCTATAGAGAATTTATTTGAAACTAAACTAAACGAACTTACTAAAAACGGCTTTGCCCTGAATTAACAGTGTTGGAGTGTGAGATCGGTCTTTAGTAAGTAATTCGTGGGCTTGCGGAATAACGTGTTTTTTCATTTGATATCACAGGTGATTTACGAAATGTTTTAAGAATTAAAACCTGGCGTGTTCGCGAACGTGTTCGCGATGATGGGCAGAAAACTTACAGTTCACGTAGTGTCAATGAATTACCAATAACCCTATATTCTGTGGCCTCTAAATCTTCAGGACGTGCATACAATATTTCAAATGGAAAGAAAAGTCCATATAACTTGTCTCCAAAATCTTACCTATCCAAATCTTCTTTAACTGCTTTATCATCCTTGCCATCATCGTCTCTGAAAGTTGATTATTGCTTAGTACCTGGTATTCCGTCATCATTAACGGTGGGTGAAGGAATATACCCATACCGTGTGGGTCATGGCTTCATGGGTCGGGGTAATGAGTTACCCAATTTATTTTCGTTACTGGCATTTCTACATATTTGCCTCAGTGTTGCCACCTGTGAGTAAAAAGCGCTGAACGTTGCGCGCCATAATTTTAATATAGCTCGTTAAAGCGAGAACTTTTCTTAGAAGATGTTGACTACCTACATGACGAAGACTCTCCCACGCCCCTGTGATCAAGCGAGGTATTTTGAAAACTCTCTCATCTTGAACGGGTCACGTAGTTTAGGCAAAATAGGACTTTTAAACACGTGTCTAAAGCGTGTCTTTCTTTTTCTGTGGTAAAGCTGTCTATGTTTGTACCTCTCGCCTCGATCCTACGCTAGTCTGGGTTTCATAGATAGATACACATATCGTTACTAGTTGTATAATAGCGAATCGGAAAACTTGCAGTTGGCCCTGCGTCTGACCTCTCCCTAGTCGTGACTTTCTGCCGTCCCATCGGATTATGAAAGTGACGAAATAGAGAGTCCACTTCTGTTTGCGCAAACATTTATGCCTACGATATGTCCTGCGCACCTTGTTAATCTCAGGACATCATAATCATCGTCAGTAGATAATAAGCAGGTATATTAGAAATATCATGAATTTCCGTGATATTCTGGCAATGACGATTGAGCCATACTTCAAAACAAATTTAAAGTTTATACAAATCGCATTATAAAATTACTAGCAGCGCCTCGCGGTTTCACCCGCGTAGTTCCCGTTCCCATGGGAATTCCGGGATAAAAAGCCTAGCCTAGCCTATGTTCTATTCCAGACTATAATCTATCTCTGTGCCGAATTTCATCCAGATCCGTTCGGCCGTTCAGGCGTGATAAAGGAACAAACATCCATCCATCTATCCATCCATCTAAACTTTCACGTTTATAATATTAGTGAGATTAGTGAGATTGGTCTTACCTGTCGTCGTCGTCCTCACTGAAAATTTAAAATTAATATCTATAATAATATAATTTTTAGGCGGTATCATTCCACAGTCCCACTGCATATATAAATATTTTATATTTAATATAATTTTCTATGTTTAATAAAAATATCTATCTATGTATTGTATTATATTATGTATAACGATTATCTAGTACCTACCCATAACACAAGCTCTACTTAACTTGGGGCTAGATAATGCTGTGTGAATGGTCCAGCAATATTTATTTATTATTTATTTACTTTATTGTGCGATGCGTCCGCATGCGTCTACGCCTAGTAAAAAAAAATCTGAAGACTATATGAAAAACTTACGCTACGCTTCTCCAGTCAACTGAATATTCTTCATGGGTGATACCAGTTCTGAACACTCTGCGGCAGTTGTCTCTGAAATTCAATGGTTAGATGAAAAACTTTAACTTCTGCCTGTGGACTAGATTGTGTGGTACCTACCTTAATATAAAGAATATTTATATGATACCTATAATAGGGCGCGGGTTCAAATCCCGCCGAAACCGATAATTTTTGGGAACTTTTTTAATTTCTTAAATAAAGACCCGATAAGTGATGCGGTAAATACCCGTGAATAATAATTGTAATGTGGTGTGATCACGTAACTTTGAAAAACTAGAACATAGAAATAATGAAGTTTATAAGTAACTAGTAAACTATAAAAAAATAATAGTTAAGGTTTAGCCATGACCTACAAACATAAATACTTTACATACTATCAGTGTATAAAAGGTTGAAAATATTTATATCAAAAGAAATGGGATTAAAGAAAGAATAATAAAACGTCAAGAGGGGCCCGTATAATTAAATAATTATAAGACCTTGTTTTTTGCCAAATATCATGATATAGGCAAGTACCCTAATGGTTTTGGTCCATGGCGAGTTTTTTTTTGTGAAAATACTACCAGTTTACGGTTTTCAGATATTTTCCTTCATTTGTGCTATAAAACTTAGCTTCTTGCCAAATTTCATGATGTTGCGTCCATGTGATTTCCTTGGAAACTTCAAAATAAATTGGACATAAACGGCTGTAACTTGATTTCGAATTGGAAGTTTGATTTATATTATGGCTCCAAGAGTTTACGGACTTGACCATTTACAGATACGTCCACGCGTTCCTGAGAAAAGTTGACAGAGGGACAGACAACAAAGTGATCTTTATAAGAGTTCCTTTTGAGGTACGGAACCCTAAAAATATCGGCTAGTGTCAAAATAAAAACGTTCATTTTTGTTATCATTGACATCCATTGAGTCTCCACTGCTATCCTACAAAAAACCTTACCCGACGTCAAAAGAAAAATATGTATTACCTACTACTGTTAATGAAAAACTTACTCGACGTCCTTTTGGATAGCGCAGGATATAAACTGACGGTTTCTGAAGACAGACGTGTAGAGGAACGGTCCATGGCAACTGTGGGACTTCGGGTCGATCTTGCAGGCTGAGATCACTCCCGTCACTCGCTCTTTGTTTTGGTATTTTACTATCAGCGGGCCGCCGTGGTCGTTCTGTTCATAACATAAAATAACAGTAAATTCTTAGAGTTTTCTCTAAGTGTGGTAAGCGCAATAAACCAAAACCTTAAATTACACTAAGTCGGAGTAAAGGGAGGAATTTGTGAAGAAGTGGGTGTGTGTCGTAGAGACGACTAAGAAACCGGGGGGCGGGCGCAGAGATCTACCACCGAACTGCAACCCCCTACCCGCATGTCCAGCGAGGAGATTATGGGATAAGAAACAATAAGGACAAAACTGGAAGGGACCGGATGTCGATGAGGTTTTATCAGATGTTAGGTTTTTACTGTCTAGCTAGTGGGTTCTTAACAATAAGTTACTATTAAAAGAAAAAATGGCTTCGACTCGTTTAAAGCTTGAGACTGGCGCGTGAGCTGTCTGTCATCTGATGATGTCAATATAAAATAAATCTAAATGTTACGAGTTAAAGCACATATTTGTGATGTCTTTCGAAGTACGCTTAACAGCTAAGAAGTAACTTGACGTTTACACGCAAATAACGCGAGCAAACACAAAAGAAAAGCTTAATTTAACAATTTTTTAGGGTTCCGTACCCAAAGGGTAATAACGGGATCCTATTAGGTACTAAGACTTCGCTGTCCGTCTGTCCGTCTGTCACCAGCCTGTATCTTATGAACCGTGATAGACAGTTGAAAATTTCACAGATGTATTTCTGTTGCCGCTATAACAACAAATACAAAAAACAGTATAAAATTAATATTTAAGGGGGCTTCCATTCAACAAACGTGTTATTTTTTTGCCGTTTTTATCGATAATGGTACAGAGCCCTTCGTGCGCGAGTCCGACTCGCACTTGGCCGGTTTTATTTTTTATACACGACGTATTTCTTTACCTCACAGAATCCTCCTTGGAGTGAGGACCGTCTTGCAGTATAGTCATCAGGGTCTCTCAAATGTCTACCCAGATCAACATTAAACGTTTTTCTAGAGACTTTTTCTCGTGCAGCTTCGATTTGTCGACGTGATTCGACATCTGTGCAATTCGCGTACTTTTTCTGTAGACAAAGTTCAAAGTTAGTAAAAAGATTTTATTCAATAGTTCTAATCACAAATTCTTATCGGCGTATGGGATACTCAAAATTTTTCTATCAAATTTACAATTTCGTGAAAGGTCCAATCTGTAGTAACTTACGTCACAAAGTTCACTCAACCGCTTCATAACATCTTTGGTGCAGATCATGTACTGCGTGATGATGGTTCGGAATCTCTGTGCCCACTTCTTCGCGCATTGCTCATTGTCCATTACACAGACCTTCGCTTCTTGCAAGCACTTAGCGTTCTCGGGCTTGTTGCTCTCTTTTTGGCGACGGTAGACACCCTGGGAAGTGTATTTATGGTTAAAGGTTACGTTATTTCAACATAGAACTCTCAAACCAATAAACTAAATAGTTCCAACAGCGATTAAAGATATTGTTATGGTCATAATCTCCGTCGACAACCTGGATCAACGCACTGTTGGACCAACAAAACCCCCTCCAATCTGTGTTTTGCCGTATCATCGACTATCCAGAACTTTGTATAATTTTCTTACTTAGAAAATAAATATTGCTGGACAATCCACACCGCATCACTAAGCAGAGCTGGTGTTATGGGTAGGTACTAAATGACTGATATGCTGAATACAAAACATTATATCCATAGATATTTTTTATCATACATAGAAAAGACCCAGAACACCTCGAACTAATATTTGCAGAAATTTTTGTACAAAGGCGGTAATCGAACACGCAAACTCCTGCTGCGTCGCAGGTGAACCTACGCCCGCCGCGCCACATCAGTTATCAAATTAAATTAATTCTAATTACCTCTCTGAAGTTGCTTCCGCTTCCCCATCCGGCTATGAATCCCTTTGTCCCTGGTTTCTCCAGCTCCCGACTGACGTTATTATAACAGACGAGATCAGTGGCGAATTCACAGCCCTTTTCAACGACCCCGAATTTGAATACCTTGTCCACTTTCACGATCGCAATATCGTTAGATGACCATTTAATGCTGTCTTGGAAGTCGAATTTGTAGTCTAGAAAGAAATTTGATTAGAAAACAGGTTGTCTTTTTGTATATCTCTATAATGTCTATATCAAGAAAAGTTTAAGTTTTACAGTAGGTAGGTAATAAGTTTTTTTAATCACTGAGTAGTCTATATTGTCATGTTTATATTGTATCAAGACTACAAGCGATAGTCGCAAATAAAAGCAAAACTTTAGTAAACATTGGGAGCGAGTTGAATATGGTATGAATATGAGAGATGAAACAGTAGGTGGTTTAGAGTAGAATTTAAGAATAAATTCTATTTTAGCGGGAGATGAACTAGATGATGCTAAAGAACTTACTCTTTGGGATACACTTCCAAACAACTTTGCGACGATGCTTGCAGGCACAATCGTTGGTTTTATAGTCGAAGCTGTCAACGAATCTCGTGGTTCCGGAAACGATGTAGAAATGTTCAGCGTCCTCGACGCAAGCGGCTGACGTCAGCACGTAGGATTGATCGACGATGACTCCGCCGCAGAGCCAGCCACGGTACTTGTGCGCTTTCGCGGATTCTTTTGTTAGTTGCAGATATACCTAAATCAAGATGAGTCGACATAAAATGTGTTCAAGCTGCTCTATGCCTAAATGATGTGATTCTTCTTATTTAGAAAGAAGTGCCGTAGCTTCCACTATAACAGTTTTTCCTTTTGCTTAATATCATGCTTACAAAATACTATCAGTTTGTCAATCGTATACACTTTTTAGCATGTCTTAAAATTTAAATATATTTTGGTTGGTCAAACTACGATACATTTTTAGTATTATTAAAATTAGGCTGTGACATCCTTAGATTGGGCAAAAAAAAACCTAGACTCAAATTAAGATTATTTAAAATGTAATGTCATAAGATCATACCATGTAAGGTCTGGCGCCTGGTTTTACTCTCTTGCTGTACAAAATTCTTCTCGTATCTATTACAGTTGTATTTTCAAATTCCCAACTCTCATCTTCTATTTCATCTACTTCGTTCTCAGTCATGTTTACGTCTTTACTTTTTAAATTTGGTTCCATAGCTGGAGTTGGAGCGACTTCACTATTTACAACCTCGCTTTTAACGGTCTCACTTTTTACGGTCTCACTTTTTACGGTCTCGCTTTTTACGGTCTCGCTTTTTACGGTTTCGCTTTTAACAGCTGCGCTTTCAGCGACATTGCTTCTGACGACTTCGCTGTTGATAACTTGGGAAACATTACCAGCGTCTTGTGGTTCTGTAGGAATTGATAGTGCATATCCTACGAGCAATATGGTATGTTAAAACACAGGATGAATGCTCGATTATTAAAAGTATTTAACATAAAAAAAAACTTACCGAATATAATTGAAAATGTTATTAACGACAATAAGTTCGTCATTTTACCACAAAAGGAGATCCCTGAAGGATCGTTTCTAATTTAATCACTATCAATATTGACTTTTTATGACTTTATCTCAATTTCACGCTTAATTTCATTTCCTGACATGCTTCAACGATTTCAATTATGGACATCCGGAGAGTGATTTAATTATAAAAAACAATTATAGAAATAAATTAACATTTAAATGGGAATTTCAATCAATATTGTTATATGCATAGCTTGCATAGCAACCATTTTATCGATTGATGTGACTTTAAATTTAATTTTATATTATTATGAAAAAGTTTCTGCAAGCGGTTTTGCACCCGCTTTTTATAAAAAGTCTATTTCCACCTCCGGGATACTGACCCTGCCGAATTTCATTAATATCCGCTTAGTCGTTTATGCAAAAAAGGTTTAAGTTTAGGACCTAATAAGGTCTTTATAAACAAAGAAAATTATAATCAAATAATAGAATTCAAATAAAACTAGTATTTACAATTGAGCTAACTACGAACTGTTGTAAACAATCTACAGCCAGCTCAACTGATCCATATCAATACCGGTCGGAAGCGTGCCCAAGACGCTGGCTGCATTGCCCCGCTGTATGGCAAAGCTGATGCGCTGAATAACTTACGCTCTTATTATATTACTTCCTATGGATAATATCTACGACACGTGTACAACATCTTAGACACGTGTTGAGTTGTAACTAAGAGCAACGTGATGCCTAGATATTCTTACTTATCCTCATTCTTATATCTTTCTTGTTTAAAATTCATATACCTAATTTATTAACGTCATACCTACATGATTTAAATAGGACATTCTGATAAAATTGGAATAGGTATGTTATTTGGCATGGTAATTAAATATTAGATTTTTTCAACTTGAGCCTCGTAAAACCACAATAAAAGTCACAATTTTACTTCGAAACATTTATTTAACTTCTCATATTATTATTATTTTCATTTTTGCTCTCTGAATGCGTTAACTGATGATGTGGAAATGTTGGCAGGTTGAAAAATGGCAGGTTCTTTGTTAATGGTCATATTGACAACAGCTACTTGCACTTCAGGCATTATATTTGTAGGTACTGGTTCTTTTACTGTTTCTTTTTCTACTTTTCCTGCCTCCAGTTCGTATTTTGCTGGCCTGTGAATTGAAACAAGTAGAATATAAAATTAACAGAAATTTCAAGGGGGGCCCTACGTAAATGTATTTACTTTTATGGCCTATTTCTTATCTCCTTGAGTAGGTTCGAACGTACCACTAACCCGTTGCCCACGGGCTCTTTCATCGTCACAAAATGCAGACAAGGCTACCGCTCTCGAATCTCGAACACACGAAAGTTTGCGGCTGATTCTCAAACAAATCCAATGATGATGATGTAAGTTATTGGCATATATTGTTTCGGTTTATCCGCAATTTCTGTCTTTTGCTACGAAAATTATCGTCACCACCGGTTTTAATGTTGAACTCATCGTACCTATCAGTTGCTCACACTATCTCGCTATTTTCAGTGAGTTCAGTGTCAACAACCAAATAGTTCCAGTCATTATATTGCTTTAGTTAGTTACCCATCCGGATGATTCTTCCATGATAGGACAGTTTCCACATGCGTCACTCCTGATCTGAATTGCCTTCTGCATCTAGGCCTGAAATCATTTGTTATTATTATTATTTATTTATTTAAATTACTTACTGTCAGTTATCATTACTGACCCCTAAGGCAATAGTGTACATATCTATCAGTCAATTAACGATCTATACATATAATTATACATACGAAATGGAAAAAAGGAAATATTTTATTATATTACTAAGTAATAATAATAATAAAGCCTTTTTATTTCCGTAATAAATTAAAATTTAGAAACATTTATCATAAATAGAATAGTGATGTATGACACTTAATTAATATAATAATTAGATTGAATTTGAATTTCAAATAATAATGGGTATTATTAAGGAACTCTCATTGAGTGAAGGCCATTTTACTCCATGCTTTCCTGTCTTGAGCTATGTTAACCAGTCTATGCCAGCCGATTTGTTTATTACGTCTATCCACCTCTCTTTTAGTCTGGTTCTTTTGTTTTGTGATCCCGACCATGTTGTTATTCTTTTGAACCATTTGGTATTTTCCATTCGGGCGATATGGCCAACCCATTTCCATTACAATTTGTTGCAGTGTTTCAAAGCATCTATGACATTTGTGGTTTGTCTTATAACTGTATTTCTTTTTCTGTATCTTTTCTTTATATTTAGTATACTTCTTTCCATTGCTCTTTGTCATACCTGTATTTAATTTTTTGTGTAGTTATTATAAATCCAAGTTTGGCAACCATATGGCAGACAAGGTAGTAAGCATGAATCCAGTATTTTCTTCTTGAGCTTTAATGGAAGTTTAGATTTGAGAAGTTTTTTGTTGCTCCAGAATTTGTTCCATGATATTTGTCTATCGATTACGTCACTGTTTCGAGATTTCTCGAATGATATTTCCTTTCCCAAATAAATGTATATTGGCACGTATTCCAGTATGATATTATTGACTGTTATGGGTACGTGTATGTTGTTTGTCATTATCTTTGTTTTTGTTGTATTGAGTTCTAGACCAATTTGACGACCCATTGTAACTAGTTCATTTATAATTTTCTCCAGTTGTTTCGGTGTTTCTGAAAAGTGCACTATGTCATCCGCGAACCTGAGATTGCTAAGAAATTTGCCATTGTTTCCCATCTCAAGTTCTTCATTATTTTCTAGTATTCTAATAAAAATTCTCGGTGAAACCGGGTCTGTCTGACGCCTCTACATATATTTATTTCAGCACCTATTGATTCCATTTTTACTCAACTTACACTTTTATCGTATACGTCTTTATTAAGTTCGATTACTTCATCTGGAACGTTACAGTCTTCTAACGCTTTCCACATGCTGGTATGGGAAATTGAATCAAAAGCTTTAGCTTAGTTTCCTTTTTCTTCTTCTTCATGGTGTTCTTCATACTGAAGGTGAGAATTATATCTGATTCTGCCCATTCTTTCGGTATTTTTCTTGAATCTAGAACCATGTTTTTATTGCCTCGATGGGGATGCCATCTGGTCCAGTGCATTTATCTGTGTTTAGACCCTCCATTTTTTTCATGATTTCTTCAGTTGAAAATCTTACGAGAGTGGTAGAGTTGTGAATTGTAGTGAAATTTCCTTGCGATAATTCTCTCGTGGCTTCGTATTGGTAGAGCTTACTGTGAGGCATGGAATCCATTTTTTGGTTGTGTAAAGCGCTTTATAACCCTTTTTTAAACTCCCAGACGATAAAAGATGTTTTTCAATTACTCTTAATTTATGTTCTTAGAGTTCTTTTTTATGAATTTGTGTACATTTTTGTATAAATAACCTTCTTCTTTTTTTCTTTCGGTAGGTATATTTTTCTTGTTAGTCAGGTAGTTTCTTCTTGATATTTCTTTTTTTTATGTTTTCCGTAATAATGTTATGTTTTATTTTTTTTTCTTTTGAGGTAGACTAAGGTTTTCAGATATTGAGTTTTGAATTTTTCTGTAAAATGATTCCACATCTTCAATGTCTTCATATAGAAAAGCACATAGAAAAGATGCTTCTCAAGAATCGATGGTCACTGGGAAATGATAGGCTGTTTAATATTTTGATATTGGTGACTTTTCCTTTATTATAAGTACGAGTATGTAGTGTATTAAGCTCTTATTTTTCTTTGGTGAGAACCATGTCCACACATTTTTTTGTTCTTTTTGAATAAGCTGTTTGTTATAAATAAGTGGCTTTCCCAGCAGAATTCGAGAAGAGTTTTCCTCTTTTTCCATAGCAATTTTTAACTAGAATTCTTTCTTCACCTGAAATACGTTGTCCGATACGAGCATTAAAATTGCCCATTATTATTAGATGGCGCTCATTAGAGGAGGCCTATGTCCAGCTGTGGACTGATATAGGCTGATGATGATGATTTTTTAGCATAGCTTATGCATAGCATACCTATGCATAGCTTTGTAGTTGTGCTTTTGCAGTTCCTGATAAAATGTTTTGATTTCCAAATCGCTTGCATCAGAAGTAGGAAGGAGCATAGATTTGTATGATTGACATTGTTGTTTTATCGAATTTGTGATTTAAAATACATATTCGTTCTGATATTCCTATAAAATTCACTATTTTTAGCTTATATATTTTTTTCACAAGAAAGCCGACTCCGTACTGGTCCTTTGTTTCTACAAAATAGCAGAATATGTGTTCATCATCTTCTATTATATTATATCCTGTTCTTCTTATTTCTGCAAGGCCGATAATGTTGTAAATTATTTTTTATATTGCTTCTTTCAATTCTAATAATCTTTCGTTTGATAAAAGATTTCTTGCGTTATAAGTACAGATGTAGAGCGATTGGAGTGGAGGATTGTGGTCTTTGGGATCTTATGGGAGGAGAGGTTGCTTTTTGTCAATATTTATTCATGTTTTCTTGAGGCATCTCGGTGCTTATGTCGTCGCTGGCAGTAGGTGATGCAGAAGAGGTAGTTGTTAGATTCGGACGTGGGTTTTTGTTTTTTATGATATATTGATGTATGTTTGAAGATTGTTTCGCCTTAAGTGGTTTTGTCTGGCTGTTTCCTTCCGAACTCCAGCTTTTACCTGTGTTTTCAGGAGATACTGCTAGGTTCCTTTTGTAAGGTCTTTTTACTACATTAGGATTACTCTGATATTGTTCATGTGATTTTACCTCTGTTAAATTACTAAGTATGGTAAACAAAAATATGGTCGTGTTGATATTGTACATATAAAGACAAAACAAGCCATTTAACTAAATACAAAATTCTAGTTATTTTATGCCCTCGTGTTTATTATGGATGAAGCTTTGTTATTGACTGCAAGCTTCTTTTCAGTAAATGTATCATTATATCAACCTAAACCATGTTTAAAATATCAGTGCCACGTTACGGCCTGCGGACACTTTGCTTGCAAACTTTTATATAACTTTGTCTAGAAGGCTGACCGCACTTAGCTACCGTAGCATCTGTCCTGTTATGTGAAAACTCAGATCTAACTAGTTTTCACGCAACAAGACAGTCGCTTAAGTGCCTCTTTGAGGCCTAACTACTGGCAAAACGGTAGTTTAAGAAACTTGTAGCCAAATTTGCTATTGCAAGCCACATTCGGGATCACAATAGACAAAAATAAAGGCAGGTTCGCCAATGTCGGATACTAAAAATGACAAATGAACTAGAAGCAATATGTACAGTCATTTCTTACTCAACATCCTTGTAAATAGCACACGATATGAACTGGCGGTTCTTGTAGACGCTGGTGTACAAGAAGGGGCCGTAGCATTTGTTCGACCTCTCCTTAACTAAGCACGCTGAGATGATGCCTATAACCATAGCGTTCACGCCTGTGCCGTAGATTAATGGACCGCCGTGATCGTTCTAGCAAATGAGTGAAAAAAACGCTGGATTAAAAATGATAAATAGGCAAAGGCAATATTAATGCTTTCCAAAGTGATCTAAATTCCTCGTAGGCCCAGACTCTACCAATGCGGAATTGAGAAAAGGCGTTTTTCAGCGAGGGTGTATCCACCGAAGCTGTGTGGAGATGCGTACTGACGAGACTGGAGCGGAGATGTGTGTTGGATATATCATGTCCTGGCTGGAGCGGCTGAGCTGCATGCGGCGAGTGTTTGAATAAATAAATAATGCTGGTCACACGGCAGCATTATGTATCCCTAAAATAAGCAGAGCTTGTGTTATGGGTACTAGATAACTGATATACATAATATAATACATTACATATATAGATTTTTTTTATTATACATAGAACGACCAGAACACCCTGAACAAATGTTTGCAGATCGTACAAACATTTGTCCCGAGACGGGAATCGAACCAGCAACCTCCTACATTGGAGGCGGACCTTCGCTCGATCCGGCCTAGACAAGGGAATAAGGTCAAATGATAATGTATTTGTAAATGTTACACTACCTCACAAAATCCACCATCAGCTGCTGCTCTTCTACCACCGATTTCAACAGATTCATTGTGCAGAGCAGTGTGCAGAAATAGGTTGGTCGGTATCTTCTCAGTTCTTCTCATATGAGCAACGCGGCGGCCGCCGCCGCCGCCGCCGCTATCTTCGTCTTCATCTGAGTAGTTTATGTCTTGACAATCAACGTACTTTTCCTGTGAAAGTCTTGATTCTTTTAGTATCAGTTTAGATTCATCACCGCCTAAGTGCAGGTTCACATTAGGTCGGACAGACAGTTTTACCGGAACGACAAAGGTGTCGGATGCATTATTGGCATATGTATTTCAATAGCGTTGTTGACAATAGGGCGTCTACATTTTCGTTCCAGTAAATCTGTCTGAACCTGCTCCTCCCTGCCAATCCATGTTAGTTAGCTGCTTATGTGTGAGGAATCATAGTTTTAACTCGCTGACTCTTGGCACGGGCCCAAAATCAATCGGCGAGTAGGTACGGACTCGGACGAAAATCAAAGTTTCTGTTCCGTGCAAAACTAATCAAAATGTTCAATTTTCGTTTTCAATGACTAGTATGTTATTCCAGGTCTTTAAGACTTATTCAAAATTCAGCATCCGAACATCTAAAATTTTCATGATTTGTTAACATATTGTTAAAGATGGTTTATCGGGTATTTATCGCGTACCTTTTGTTTTGTTTTCCCCAAAACAAAAGAATGATTAGTCTGATAGTGTGATGCTCTCATACATTACAAATCTCCGACATGCTCTGACCAAGATCCTTGCTGCAGATCATATAGTTATCGATGATGTTGTGGTATTTAGCTCCCCACCGCCGTTTGCACCGCTGCTTGGTGATGACTTCAACCTGAGCTTCTAGAAGGTTCTGCTGATTGTCGCTCCTCCTATTCACCCACTGCAGAAGTCAACATTTTATTGTTCACATGCTCATCCAAAAAGTTCCTAAAAATAATAACCTTTCCATCTATCTATTGGCCTTTTTGCATCTACAAAAGATGATCAAATTAAACTTTTATCATGTAATACTTGCATAGTGCCCAAAAAACACAAAATTGCTGTTTTCAAAAGTCAATAACTTTATTTCTTTAGGCTTCCAAAAAAGCACTTAGACAAAATTTTATATATACACAGCTTTATAAATAGTACTCTGTGGCTAGATTGTAAATGTCCAGCTTTATATTTTTATACATAATATATTTAATAGTTCTGATATCTTATAATTGACATGGGTGGAAATATGTGAGATGTCCAACGTTATATTCTTATTTATTTATGTAATAGTTCTGGTATTTCTATCACTAACATGGTCTAAAGACAATAAGTAAATTTCATTATACTCACATCACTGTATTTCCCAGTGGTTCCCCAACCAGCAATAGCCGCAGTCGTACCTGGGTTCTCCATCGTCTGCGATTGATTGTTATAGCATATAGGTCTAGGAATGAAATCACAACCTCTTATCCTTCTAGAAAAGTCGAAGCCATCTTCGATTTTCACCACTGCAATATCGTTGTTCATCCATCTTATATTATCGTTCTGGTGACCATCAAAAACGAAATCTGGATAAGAGAAATTAAAAGATTATTAAATAAAACAAGGACATTTTACAAAGGGGTTTGAAAAGAAACCCCCTAACATCGGTTAACACACACAATTTTTTTTGGCGCACTGTGAAATTTATAATATTTAGATAGAGGACATTCATACAAATAAAAAATAACCCGTTATTTAAGGTCCTAAAGCGTCAGGTTTCTGAGATATTCACATATGAAAAAAGTTTATTAAAATAAACAAATAAATAAATAATGCTGGATATTTCACACAGCATTATCTAAAACCAAGCTAAGCAAAGCTTGTATTATGGGTACTAGATAATTGATATACATAATACAATACAAAACATAGATAATTTTCGTCTGTGAATCTTTGAAACCTGACGATTTGCCCTGACATTTGAGTATTTTTATTCAAATTTAATATTTTCTAATAATTAATACGCGGATTAGAAAAAACAAGAGTGTGGAAGCCGATATTAGGTCCGCACACTAATAAAGTACCAAATGAAGTGAAAGTAGTTACTAATTACATAATAAGGAAAACTAAAGTAACAAAGTACCGCAAAACATTTCTTAAGGTAAATGAGTCCCAAAATCTCGTTTTGACTGTACGGAAAAACAATTTGAAGGCAATGAAACATTTTTTGATGAGCATCAAAAGTTAAGTATATTTGTTAGTAAGTTATGGGAATCGAAACAAGATTGACTCAACTTGACTCGATACAAAAAAATCACAAAGTTTCCTCTAAATTTTAATTTTAACTACGGAAAACCAGTTTCATTTGCTAGTTATTCAACATATTTTAATGAAATGTCGTCTAAAAAATACTTTACTAATTATTTTAGATGATTATGGTTTATTTTTTTGCGAGAGAGTATTTATTTTACTAGGTACTTACTTTTACTAATTATTTTAGAGCAATAATAAATTTAGAAATAAAAACCAGAGAAATTGCGCGCCGGCCGGCTCTTGCTTTCCTTTCTCGCCTTCACGGCGCGGCGTTCGCTCGTCCTTGTCTCGAAAATGCGAAACTATGTCGCCTTAAGCGACGTGAACCTTCAATATAATATACTTATTATCTATAATTCGTTAGGGATCTGAGATTGTCTTACTTTTGGGTACACATTTCCAAATTGCTTTTCTGGCTCCATTCTTGATGCAAGGGTTGCTGAATCTGTCATCTTCGTCCTTATACCTGTTAAAATTAAGGACATAATGAGAACCAATCATATTTTCAACCGATGACTGGACGGTTGAAAGAATAGATAGTATATATCTATTGCACCATCAATACACAAAAATATAAATTGAACCGGAAAAAATAAATAAAATACTACTATTACTACTACTATTTAACGCGATAAATACCCGTTAAATAGTATTTATAAATATGTGTTCAGATCGCGTAAGTTTAAAAATATTGAAATAAATAAAATTTGAAAATTAAGTATGAAAGTTGTTCAGATGTCATGGACAGACCGGTTGTAGGTAATCCACGGATTTAAGTTATTTCCTGTTCGTGTAGCACTTTCAAACGTCTATCCTAAATATCTTCATACTACAAACGTAGATACCGTCCTATAATCATCTCTCAGTTTTGGCTTCGGAAGCCGTGTCGTCAGCCGCGGACGCTGTAATGACGCCTTGATGGAGCCTTTGCACACCTATGCGACCGACATGCGGGAACTTTTTAATGGAAATGTTTCGCGTTGTCAACAACGTCGCTCCCGTTTCGCGTCTTGCGTTCTGTCGTCATCCCGTGTGTTTGACGCGCAGGTTTGGCGAAGTTTTACTTGGATCTCTACAATACTTACTTGTATGTGCCAGAAACTATATAAAAATGTTCTGCATCCTCGATACAAGCTGCTGATGTTAACACGAATTCTTCATGTATGATGACTCCGCCGCATAGCCACGACTTGTAGTTTGGTGCCTTTTGATTGGTTTGAGGCATTTTCAGGTAAACCTTTCGAAAAAGTTATGAAGGATTTAGTTAAATAAAACCGAACAAGTGCGAGTTGGACTCGTACACGAAGGGTTCCGTACCATTATCTATAAAAATGGCGAAACATGTCTGTTGTATGGGAACCCTCTTACATATTTGTTTTCTTTTAATTTAATTACTTATTCTTAAAGTGAATATTTAAATATTCTGTGAATATTTCAAGCGTTTACCTGTTGCCGTTATCAATATCGAGTAAAAACGAGCAAAAAAATCACGTTTGTTGTATGAGAACCCCCTTAAATATTTATTTTATTCAATTTTTTAGTATTTGATGTTATAGCGGCACCAGAAATACATCATCGGTGAAAATTTCAACTGTCTAACTGTCACGGTTCTTGAGATGTCTGCTGACAAACGGACAGACGAACGGACAACGGAGTCTTAGTAATAGGGTCCCGTTATACCCTTTGGGTACGGAACCCTAAAAACTAAAACTTTATAATGTAAAATGTAACTTGGTCTACAAAAATGAATCGATTGACATCATATTATCAAATCGAAGGATTAGTTTTGCACGTTCAGACGCATGTGACGAACATGACGAAGCAGTAAGCGGGCCAATGAGCAGCATAATTTAACATTAAACAAAATTGCCTCTTTGAGGGCAGCTACCATCATTCGAAACCGTTTATTTCTGCAGCAGCTACCTTTTTATTTAATTAAGATTTTACGCGGTTTTGTTCATCCACTTTAACGGATTTTTAAAAAAATCCCCGTTCAACCTGGTAGATACATTTAACAAAAAACTCGAGTACCACAAATCATGGTAAAGCTCTAGGTAATCTCACCATGTAAGGCATAGATTCTGTAACCTCGCGGCCGTTTATAATTCTTCTAGTCTCATTATGTTTTAGTGCCCACTCAACGGCTTCCATTGGAACTGGAGTCGCCGTCCCACTGACTCGCACATCTGAAAAATGTATACCAAATTATGTAACCTAAATTATCTACTGGTTCTCCATAGTTAGATTTTGCCTCTGATTCAGCAATAATTTGATACCTGTGTCAATCTAAGTATTTCTAGCTTACCCATAAAATATAAAATTCCTGCAAAAACATTTAAAATTGTCTGCATATTGCAGCTTCGTAATTTTCAAGATCGCTTGCATAAATTTTTGATTACATTTAATTAAATTACAGGTCACAATCGAATTTCACGCCACGATAGTATGTTAGCATTTTGATGAAAGTTTTATTGGGTGATTTCGATTTATCGCTTGATCGAAACCCGGAACTTCTTTAGGTAGGTACCTGAGTATTGAATATACGAGAATTTATTTTCAGAAACCGCAAATTGATGGTCTCGCAGGCAGACTTCGTTCAGCAGCGTATATTCAGTTCGGAACATAGGTATTTACCGATGAAGATATATGAAGATTCCTAAAGCTTTAACAAATTTGATCTAAACAGAAGCTATACGCTCACATCTGTCTAAGTGGTGGTCTTTCTATAATGTTTAATATATCTAAACTAACGAGCGAAAATTGGCGAGCTAAGATTTACTGTGTTTTATGTGATAGATCTACCTCAACCAAGTTTAAAAAAGTCTAATATGCTGTTGGCATTGTAATATACCAACAACGCGGAGGATCTGTAGAAACAACGTATCTGTTGTCTCATATAGGTACATTAAAAACTTTTGTAGTTTAACGAATTCATTATGAATTTAAGCGACTGTGGACTGTAGGAACCTCTTTCCTTCAGTCCCCAGTCGTTTTCCTTCATAATGATCTAACTTAGTTGTGATGGTCGTCTGGCGCTTCTCCGACAACTGCTGGTTGTCATTTTTCAAACATTTTCTTTCTGCTTGCTAGTAAGCGACCCATCAGCTTCATCATAAGCGGTCATAATACTGGTCCTAGGCCTTATTATGTTATTTATATGCAAAAATATAACCCAGCATTAAATTCTACTGCATGAATACATTTAGTTACCTACTGCTTTTTCTCTGATTCTTATCTGATTCTTATCAATAAACATTGAAGTCCTCTCAAATAATCTCACTAATATTATAAACGTGAAAGTTTAGATAGATGGATGGGTGGATGTTTGTTCCTTTATCACGCCAGAACGGCTGAACGGATCTGAATGAAATTTGGCACAGAGATAGATTATAGTCTGGAATAGGACATAGGCTACTTTTTATCCCAGAATTCCCACGGAAACGGGAACTACGCGGGTGAAACCGCAAGGCGCTGCTAGTAAATAATAAAACACAACAAAATATGTCATAATTAAGTCTTCTCAAATAGTCCTTCCGTAAAGTAAAACACATTAAAACATGCCGTACTTATATTTATTTCTCCTGATATTCAGATAATATATTGACTGTATCATTAGTCTTAAGTTCAGGTGATGTAGAACTTAATATACTTTCTCCATGTTTACCTGCTTGATCGATAAGCGATACTGATTTGTCCATTGGGGGTTTAGTATCTGGTAATTTTGCGATTGTTTCGACATGTGGAACTGAAGTGGTTGCGACATTTTCGGCATTCTTTGGTGTTGTAGTTTCTCTGGGTTCATACCTGTCGTCATCGTCATCTTTATACCTTCTACCGGGCAACTCACTTCTAGCAGGTCTGTAATAAGGAACAAATTTTTATTTTTGACTAGATAAGCAATTTTAACTCCGAGAACTTTTAAGTTTACGTACGATACTTTTGTACCTATCTTGCTTTGTGGATCTATAGCGCTTACCCGTCTGGATGATTGGCCCAACTCATTATTTCTTCTGTATGCGTAACACTTGATCTAAACAGTTTCTCACAATTAGATCTGTAAAATAGAATTATTTGAACAACCTGTCTCAGCTACGATAATTATAAGTACCTATCTACTAACATCAGCTCCATGATGAGTGTCTACAAGGATATTTTAGTCTAGTATCGTTGCAAACTATTATTTGCTTAAATTTTCTTAAGTAGTTGAGAAAAACTTACGAGACGCTCTTATAAATGGCACAGCTGATTAAATTCTTGTTTCTGTAGACACTCGTGTATAAAAATGGTCCATAGCATTGGTTTGTTCGCTCCCTGACCAAGCACGCTGAGATGATTCCTATAACGATTGAATCTTGGCCGGATCCCGCAACCAGGGGTCCTCCGTGATCATTCTGTAATAAATTGACTCATTTTGGTATTGCATTTTTAGGACAATTTGTGAAAGTAATGTAGCATGACAATACCCTAATAGACAAACAGCCGGATTTTCATTCGCTTGTTATAGTTTGACGATAGTTTAAACTTTTTGTTAACCTCTAGTGTGTTTACTTGTGTGTGGAGAAACCAAAGCTTGGTTCGTAACACAAATAAACAAAATTAAATTAATTTAAGTGCTATTTAGAGCAAGCTGAAGACAAGGCGCGATGGCGCTCATTAGGGGAGGCCTATGTCCAGCTGTGGACTGATATAGGCTGATGATGATGATGATGAAGTGCTATTTATGCTATATCAGTGCTTTGTAGTGGATATATAGGAGTGTAGTCCCTCTGCATAATGCTCGATTTGGTATTTTAACCATAACTTGGTTCGTAAACAAGATAAAGTTAAAAACTAAAACCCGACTACGTGAAAGTTATAAAAGTTTGAAACATTTACATTGACAAAATAGAATGACGTATCGGTCATATTTGATAGGCATAGAGTTGAAAATGAAAATAGGTCGTAGGTATTGTAATTTTTCTCTATGGGGCCTGCAGCCTGCGGCTACCTACCGTTTTGAAGGCTTATTCGGGGTCGGAGCCCTAAATCCTATAGCCTATAACCATCGGGGTATTGAGACGAATCAATCGATACATAATTTGTTGAAATCGAACCAGTAGTTTCAGCGCTACGTGGGAACAAAGAAATCGGCCACATACATACAAACATACAAACATACAAACATACAAATATACAAACATACAAACATACAAACATAGGGTGCTAACCTCATAACCCTCCCCTGTTGGTAGTCGGGTAAAAATACAAAATAGGGCGTAGTTTCCCTCATTTTCATTTGTGCACCTTACGCAGACTCACACTATAGTACCTATAGGCCTTCTGAGCAAAGCTAGATTTTGTATTTTTTATTACCCGACTACCAACAGGGGAGGGTTATGAGTTTAGCACCCTATGTTTGTATGTTTGTATATTTGTATGTTTGTATGTATGTGGCCGATTTCTTTGTTCCCACGTAGCGCTGAAACTACTGGTTCGATTTCAACAAATTATGTATCGATTGATTCGTCTCAATACCCCGATGGTTATAGGCTATAGGATTTAGGGCTCCGACCCCGAATAAGCCTTCAAAACGGTAGGTAGCCGCAGGCTGCAGGCCCCATAGAGAAAAATTACAATACCTACGACCTATTTTCATTTTCAACTCTATGCCTATCAAATATGACCGATACGTCATTCTATTTTGTCAATGTAAATGTTTCAAACTTTTATAACTTTCACGTAGTCGGGTTGTAGTTTTTAACTTTATCTTGTTACGAACCAAGTCTTGGTTAAAATATATTATCAAGCTTTACGCAGAGGGACTACACTCCTATATAAAGCACTAATCTATATTTATAAAAGAAACGAGAAAACTGGGTTACACAAGAGAACTCTGAAACTACAAGATCTACGAAGCTGAAATTTTGCATGGAGTTTTCTTTTAGGACGTAGGCGCCGCTAAGAACGGATTTTTGGAATCTCTGGTGACACACAAGTAAATATACTTGTGTATCACCAGAGGTTAACAAGAAGTTTAAACTATTATCAATTATAACAAGCGGATGAAAAACCGGCTATTACAGCCGGTTTTCAGACAGCAATAATGGTCCATTAAAGGTTCCAATGATTATAGTGCTAACATAATAGAAATAGCGTCTAACGACTGCCTTTGCTTGAAATTGATGAATGTGGGTTGAGGAGATAAAATGGTTTGTGCTAATAACTTCCTACACACCTCGCAAAATCCACCACTCCCTGGCTTCTGCCTTCTCCCAGATACATTATAGTGACTTATAGATTCGTTATGATAAGCAGAATGTAACATCATAGACTCAGGATTGATAACTTTTTTCCGTCCAGCAGATCTTCTACCCTCTTCTGAGTCAGAATCCATGATGTCCGTACAGTCCACATATTTCTCACTGCAAATCTCGCTCATGTCTGGCTGCAGATCTTTTGAGCAGATCATGTAGTTTTCGATGATATTGTGGTATCGCTTGCCCCATCTCTTTTTGCAGCGATTCTTCGATACTATTCTTACACGAGCATCCAGTAGGTTTTGTTGGCCGGAGTTTTCCTGTAGAGGAAAAATACATTTTTTTTTCAAAATTCATCAAAAAAAAAACTAACTGTACTCGTTAAATCCGGAATAAGCTTAAAAGCAATGAACTCTAGCAGGATATGGGCTTTCCCCAACGTTAATATCTCCATCACCGCCAAGCTATAGTCTTCCGGTTGATGATCACAGTATTAGTCATAAATATAGGAACTGGGGTAGATCCTGCTACCTGTTCCCTGGCAAACCTAAACCCTCAGTCACCTCTTACAATATGCACGGGAGTATAGGGTGGTCCATTCTGTGTTGGTGTAACTTACCTGACCATAACTATCCGTGGTCCCCCAACCAGCGATGGATGCGAAACTGCCTGGCTCCTCGAGTTTGACACTTTGATTGTTGAAACAGATCGGCTTAGGGATAAAATCGCAGCCCCTGACTCGCCGAGTGAAGTCAAACTCATCCTCGACTTTCACCACAGCGATGTCGTTATTCATCCATCGAATGTTGTCGTTCTCGTGGCCGTCAAAGACGTAATCTTAAACAATCACTGATATTATTATTGTGAAAGTTTGGATTTAGTATGTATGTTTGTTACCTCTTAATGCTCAAAACACTTAAAAGTCAATACTATCTTTATTTCTTTAGGCTTACAAAAAAGCACTTAGACAAGTCAAATTTTATACATAAACAGCTTTACAAATAGTAATTATCAAACAAGAAACAAAATTTTATTTATTTTGTTCGCTTCAATTTTTTGTCCACTTGTCTACTAAACACGGACTAAACAGATTGGGCTGAAGTTTTGCATTGGTCTAACTCAAAACCTGGAATAAAACATATGTTACTTTAAACCCATAAATCGTTTAGTTTCTATGGTATAGAAATAATCTTAAAACCCAACGCGTGCGAAGCCGCGGTCAGATACTAGTAACTAATATAACAATAAGCTATTTTACATAATATTATGAATAATCTCGATTTGAATCTTAGCTAAAATAAGAAATTAATAAATTATTAATTAGCTAAAATAATTATTTTAGGTACCTATAAGGCGAATTTGAGAATGGCAGTAAGTGATATCTTTATTTTATTTATTTTTTGAACTCTCTGGTTATATACGTTAAACTTACTTCTCGGTATACATTTCCATACAGCTTTTTTGGCACCGTTCTTGATACACAAGTTATTGTAGCGGTCATCTTTTTCGTCATGCCTGAAAAAGTGTCACTTATAATAACACATTAATATTATTAAAGCAAAAGTTTGGATGGATAGATAGACAGATAGGTATATTATATTTTTTAGTTTTTCACAGCAAAACTATTGAACGGATTGGGCTGAAATTTCTATAGGTAATGTACACCGCTAGATGGAATAAAACATAGGCTACTTTTTATCACATAAATCAGTTCCCATGGGACAGAAACAACCTTAGAAACGTTTCCATAGAAACAACGCGTGCAAAACCGCGGACAGAAACGAGTCTGTAATATTTTAATGTAACTATTAATTGACGCCCTCTCCTTATCATATCGACAAGGAGAAAGATTGTATTTAGGTACCTGTCACAATTTTTACCCTGGAAACACGAATGCGAAACCGCGGAAGTTATTTCTGATATAATCTTCTATGTAGTTTTTGTCTCTTACTATCTTATTTCAAATGTGGCGCTAGAATTGTCGTAATACAAGTGTCACCAGACATACACTTGTATTACGACAATTCTAGCGCCACATTTGAAACAAGATAGTAAGAGACAAAAATTACAGGTAAAAGGTAGTTATTGCTTTTTAGCAAACTCACTTATACGTGCCAGAGACGATATAGAAGTTCTTGGCATCCTCGATGCAAGCTGCGGAGGTTAAGATATAGTCTTCGTGGATAATGACTCCCCCACATAACCATCGACGATAATCTTTATACTTTGGATTGTTAACTGGCAGCTTGAGAAAAACCTGTTGAGTGATATCGCAAAATATACTACACTATAATTTATTTTCAAAAATCGTAAACTCTTGACGAATCTTACTTTTAAACTCGGAGATTTTATAAGCAAAGAAAATTACAATCAAATAATAGAAACAAAGTAGAACTAAGAAATGAAATAAGTCCCAAAAATTATCGGTTTCGGCGGGATTCGAACCCGCGCCCCACCCTCAGTACGGGTGTGCTCTAACCAACTAAGCCACGAAACCCTTAGTCGGTTCAACCGAAAATCTTTGGGACCTCTTACGGACTATAGCGCCACATATATGGAGCCACCGGCGCTATAGTCCGTAAGAGGTCCCAAAGATTTTCGGTTGAACCGACTAAGGGTTTCGTGGCTTAGTTGGTTAGAGCACACCCGTACTGAGGGTGGGGCGCGGGTTCGAATCCCGCCGAAACCGATAATTTTTGGGACTAATTTCATTTCTTAGAGATACCCAGAGTGCGGGTTAGCACTATAACAAAAAACCTTAAAGTAGAACTAGTAGGTATTTACAATCGAAACAATTGAACTAACTGCAGACTGTTGCAAACAATCTACAGGTAGCTCAACTGATCCATATCAATACCAGTCGGAAGCGTCCTCAAGATGCTGGCTACATTGCCGCGGCGTATGACTATGCTGATGCGCTGCACCAGATACTCGCTAGCTCTCGGATCACTCGTCGCTTCGACCAGACGCTCAGATATTTTTTTTTAAACCCGGAGAGCCTCGGTACCCCACGCACCTACGGTCTCGACTCCAAGGGGAGCAAATGCGTAGGCTCTGTCGTGAACTGCATATTTACGCCTCTTGAGATCTTCGGCCAAATCATCTCTGTTTGTGTGAGGACTACATACATTCTCATAATTAAAATTATATAAACACTAATTGAATCATCTTTATGACAACCGACCCGCTGGTTCTCTCTTGAAATACTGGTGATTGCGCGTGAAAAAATAGGAATTTTACTAGGAATCTCTAGGTTCTAGTTGTAATTTCGATAGCAGATAAGTTTTGCTCACGTTGTAAGCCATTTACAATGAATCTTTTCTAAAGTAAACTTCGAATCAATTGTAGTTGAAAGACTCCATCTTTCGACTTGTTGTTTTTAGTAATACATTTCCTTATTTCAATAGACGCGAAAGTTGATTCAGCATGGCACAGCAAATGACTTACAATGTGCGCAAAACTACATAAATGCTAGCTTATTTACTAGTAAAGAGAAGCAGAAATCACAAAAAAACAACCTGTTTTTTATACAACCTCACTTTCCACCTTACCATTTTTCATATTAGTGACCTTCAATCTCATAATTTAAAGCCAAAATTAATACCATGTAGGGTCTTGAGTTTTCCGCTTCGACTCCAACAAGAATTCTTCTTGTTTTATTCAAAAGATGTTTTACTTCACTCCCATTTGTATTTTTTAATATATTTTCCAAGTTAGGGGGTAATGTAGCTGTTATATTTATACCATTTATTTCTGAAATTACATGTTTCTATTATTTATTTAAATGGACAGCAGAAAAGTAAATAAATAGAATAGAAAAAAGATTTATTTGGACACAGGTACAAAAAACAAGTATAAAATAAACTAACGGAAAACGATAACATGGAGGTAAGTGACACAAAACGGTGGTAGTAAAAACAAAGCGGCTCTGCCTCCATCACCCTCCGCCGGAATAGCGGTTGGCTCAGCGAGGTTGGCTCAGCTATAGATCTAGATACAAAATAATCATAAATACATATTCCGTCAGATGGATGGAATGGAAAACATCCCGGGTAGGGACATCATGATGTTGCTGTCCTTCTCAAACTCATCTTTGATCTATACGACTCATACGATGGTGCAAAATGTATATTATAAAATTACTTACTTGATACAAAACATAGAAATATAATAAATGACCAGCATATTATACATTTCATACTGGCTGTCATATCAAACGATTTGGTTGAACATTTTCTTGGATTAATTGGGTTTGTGATTTGATTTTGTGGTTGGTTGATTTTAGTAATTATAGTTCCTGTTCATTTTCTCTTTTTCTATCTTTCCAATGATTTGCATTATGAGAATCAAAGTAGCTCAAGTAGGTAAAACAATATAAATTAAGATAAGGTAAGATATACCTATTTTAATCGTAGTTCAGAAATATAACATCAACAAGAACGAACAAGTTGATGTCCCATCATGATGTTCTGCTGTCCTTTTCAATCCCATTTTTTATCTATACGACTTATATGATTTATATGATGGTATAAAATACCATAGTATAAAATTACTTACTTGATACAAAACCTATAAATATAATAAATGACCAGCATATTATAACATTTCATATTGGCTGTCATATCAAACGATTTGGTTGAATATTTTCTTGGATGAATTGGGTTTTGTGGTTCGTTGATTTTAATCATTATATTTCTTGTTCGTTTTCTATCATTCCAATGATTTGCATTATGAGAATCAAAGTACTTTTCCCAATTTTGAATAGTTATATGTAGCTTATATATGAATAGCTATAGTAGTATAGTAATAAAGTGTTATTAATTATTGAAATGTCAGGATTGCATAGATTGATTTTGCATTGTAAGGAAGTGTCATCAGCGTATAGAATTATGCAACAAATTTATGAGCTAGGAAAGGAAGGTCATTAACATATACTAGGAATAAAAATGGTCCATGGATCATCTTTTGGTACACCTACAGTTAGATCCAAAGCAGTCGACAATACACCATTTATGTCTACAGTTTGCTGTCTTTTTGAATGGTAGGATCTAATTAGCTCGAGAGCTCCCTCTCTCAGACCATAATGATTACGTTTGTTTAGGAGTATTTCGTGATTCACACAGTCCCCTTGAAAAATCACAAAACACTCCCAAAACGTCAGAAGACTCTTTGAAGGAACTGTAAATTGTTTCCAACTCAACAATATCTTTAATAGTAGAACAACCCTTAAAAACCATATTGTTTTCTGAAAAAGAGCCCATTTCTAATATAAAAAAGATATAATTGAACGAGTATGTGCCTTTTAAAGATTTACTGAGAGCTGGCAAGATTGGTATTGGTCTAAAATTACTTAAGCTATTGTGATTTCCACTTTTAAAGAGTGGTATCACTTTCTCGAATTTCATGAGATCCGGGAAAACATTTTCTTTTATGCAACTTTAAAAATGAACGACAATTACGGTGCTAAAATTTCTATGACATTAGTAACAAATCTGACAGAGATACCCCAGATATCTTCTGAATCTTACAACTTTAAGGATTTGAATATAAGTGATTTTTTTAGGTGCTGTTTTTCCACCATAAAAACTTGGCTTAGGGGGCGACTCGCCCACTCGAAATTGGTCCCAGGGACGAAACGTCCTTTCTAATTTTTTATAGGGGTAAAATTGGCCCTCATCATATTTGCAACAGGGACGAGTTGACTAGGTACTTCATTAACTGCTAGGAGTTTATTGGTCCCATTGGGTGTAGCTATATAATTTAACGCTAATTACACATGAATAATAATGCAGTATGTTGAAGATGATGCATAATAACTGAACTAGGTAACGCTTATAGCGATAAGAGTTTTCTATATAACCATTTGTAATTAGCAACATAAATTAATAAATTATTTTAGAAATATCGAATTGGCGCGTCATGCGAGGTGACAATGTGGCAATCACCGCGCGCCGTCTCAGTTTTCCTTACATCAGCATAGCGCCCTGTCTTCAGCTTGCCGCATCCAGCATCTGCCAGCAGTCTTTCGCAAATCTTCTTGAAACTGTTTTTACCAAACTCTACCAAATCTTCCCAAGGTAAGTGTACCTACTTGGAAACAATTTCGAGAAGGGGACCCAAAATCTTCAAATTTACTGCTACTTAATTTACTAAAAGTCATAGGTGCATCGGCCGTGCTCCCGTGCACACTGCATCCACAATATGGGACATCCTGTAGGTATATTTACTTGCATAGTATAGTCATTTACTCTTTAATTATGTTTGAAAATAAAACTAAATACATATAATAATAATATTGTAACGCTGTGGTTTATCTCAATAAATAAATAATTTTATTATGCAAACTTTTATTTCAATTATTCTAATATTACTTTTGGTTTGCCATATCGACGTCCTAGCTCTTTAATTTTTCTAATTATTTTTTTTTGGATCCTTGGCCTTTGTGTCTTCATTGTCTTCCTTTGCTGGTCTGTAAAAAAATTATGAATTTTAAGGTGGAACAATAGGTAGGTGGTATCTATTATTTATTTCCGTGCATATTTAGCTAAGATATAAAGAGTAAAAACGTCTAAAAATGCGTACGTAACCCATTGCATGCTGTTATTGCCACAAAATTAAGACTTATTAAAATTATTTAAAAAAAACTCGAGCGCTGCTGGTAGGATCTGAATATAAACATCTCAATGGAATAGCCAGATAATGGTAATAGTAAAACAATAGGTCCACTTCTATGTTTAGATAAGCTCACAAACGTGAAGTAGAAGTCTACGCCAGATCAGAGAATCACCCCGTTTGTAGAATTGCTGATTGCAAAACATACAAATAACTAATTATTTTCTTTCTACGAGATGCTATAATGACTCTTAGCCATATTGTTGAATGTTGATCGTTCAACAATCGGCCTAGCCATTCCACAAACGGGTTGATTCTACGATCCGGCGAGGACATAGATCAATCAAGTCAACAATTTGATTTCTGAGGAAAGGAGTTTCATACTAGGTAGGTACACCTACCTACTCATAATGTTTTTTTTTTCGGTTCCATTCGTTAACATAACCTAGAAAGTTCGTCATTGCAAGCGTACTAAAACGCGGGACGGAAAACTATAGAGAATTTCAGTTCTCACGCGTATAGAGGGAGAGAAAAGTGTCTGGAAATCCATTTCTAACGTGTTTTTATTTTATTTCTGAAAATTTTCTTTTTCATTCTGCAGCCGGTTGCTATGTTTATTTTCATAATAGGGCAAACGACAAAAAGTACGAATCCGCCGAATGATTTGACCTCTTTCGTACTATTCGGAACAATCATTGAAAAAATACCTAACCATGTGAAAATCGTACGCGCGTAGGTATTTATTGCGTACGATTTTCACATAATTCGAGTTTACGTTTTGAATTAACACGAAAGATTTTGAAGATATCCTCGTAGGTGTAGTATAAAGCATTATGTATCACTCGAGAAAGTGCGACACGGTGTGTTTTAAGGTGACATACTCGATAGGAGTCAGGCTCGTCCTCAAAAATGAACTTTTATATCCCAGAGTCATTTGGGTGCTAGACACTTTTCGGCTTAGGTTGTTGCAGGTCAGAGGCGTGCTGCTTCCACGCAGCAAAAAAGTGATCATTCAAATATGGGCTTTAATTCATAACATTTAGATGAGTTTTTACCCGACTACCGACAGGGGAGGGTTATGAGGTTAGCACCCTATGTTTGTATGTTTGTATGTTTGTATATTTGTATGTTTGTATGTATGTGGCCGATTTCTTTGTTCCCACGTAGCGCTGAAACTACTGGTTCGATTTCAACAAATTATGTATCGATTGATTCGTCTCAATACCCCGATGGTTATAGGATTTAGGGCTCCGCCCCCGAATACGCCAACAAAGCGCGTATTAAAGTTTACGTAGCCGCAGGCTGCAGGCCCCATAGAGAAAAATTACAATACCTACGACCTATTTTCATCAACTCTATGCCTATCAAATATGACCGATACGTCACTCTATTTTGTCAATGTAAATGTTGTAAACTTTTATAACTTTCACGTAGTCGGGTTGTAGTTTAACTTTATCTTGTATGTTGACGGTATCAAATGATAGACAGCTCACGCGGACCACTCCATTAAAGCTTGTGGGAAGCCATTGCCACTATTATGTATCTAAAGCTAGCGATTTTAATCACATATTTGAATGCACGTGTTTATGCTGGACGGTAGCCGTATCGCTTATTGAGCACAGAGCTCTGAAAAGACCACGATAGGAACTTTACGTACCCATCAGGGTGTGCACTCCAATCGAAATTAGTCTCAGTCATTTGGGTCTTCAAGGACTTCAGCAGTCTTCTGCAGGTCTCACTAAAGGCAAAGGAAAATTCACAAATTATATTCATATCTGTTTCACAATGTTTACTTAGGCAGCGCAGGCTCGGTAGTGATTCTTGGGGGAAGCCAGCTGTGGACACAGTTCAGAATAGATGACCGCTTCTCCGCACAGACAGTTGACGTGGTGATCAAAGCTTTAGATCGTGGTGACCAAAGCTTTAGATTTTGAATTGACTGTATTTTTAACCGACGTCTAAAAAAGGATGGCTCATATGATAAGTAAGAATAAAACCGGCCAAGTGCGACTCGGACTCGCGCACGAAGGGTTCCGTACCATTATCTATAAAAACGGTAAAAAAATCACGTTTGTTGTATGGGAGCCCCCTTAAATATTTATTTTATTCTGTTTTTTAGTATTTGTTGTTATAGGGGTTACAGAAATACATCGTCTGTGAAAATTTCAGCTGTCTAACTATCACGGTTCATGAGATACAGCCTGGTGACAGGCGGACAGACGGACAGCGAAGCCAATTAGTAATAGGGTCCCGTTTTACCCTTTGGGTACGGAACCCTAAAAAGCAAATCTACATTTTGATTACATCTGTCATTGGAAATTCATAGGTTTTAGGAGATAATTTTAATTTAGCCTTTCAATAAAATCCCACTCGTCTCATTTCACCTCGACACAACGGGACATCACGCAAAAAAAACCAAAGTAGATGGGGATGGACTTGTCCAGTCCATCCCAAGGTTGCCTGGAAGAGATCGCTCATAGCGATAAGGCCGCCTTTGTACTTCATCTTGTAACCTTTTATTTCTGTACTGTTTTCTGTGTTTGTGTGGTACAATAAAGAATTATCTATCTATCTATCTATCTATGGGGATCAAGTCTCGTCTGAGTTGAGTTGTTGTCAGTTTATTTTAATATAAAAAAATTCTTTTAAGATGATTTCTATGTGTCTAATAAACCATAATCATCATCCGCGGCCGGGTACTGCTGGGTACAGGCCTCACAAGGATAAAAACAAATAAATAAATCGAAATAAATCTAAATCGGAGAACCGACAACCGCTGGGGTAAACGTGTTCTTGAGTGGAGACCGCGATTCGGCAAACGGTAGGACTCCCTCCGACCAGGTGGGATGACGATTTGCGAAAGACTGCTGGCAGATGCTGGATGCGGCAAGCTAAAGATAGAGCGCTATGGCGCTCATTAGGGGAGGCCTATGTCCAGCAGTGGACTGATATAGGCTGATGATGATGATGATGAAATCTAAATCAAATAATCTACAGAAAAATAGCTAGTTACCCCCATTTCTCCTTATCGATAGCGCAGGACAGTAGATGCCGGTTTTTCCATACACTAGAAAAGAGGTATGGACCGAAGCATTTGTTCGATACTTCATGTGTCTGACTGGCTGAGATCACACCGATTACCATTGCAGTCGCACCTTGCCCCATCACCAGAGGGCCTCCATGGTCATTCTAGAATACAAAGTTTCGCGAGGTCCCTTTTGTGCAACTCATTGCGCAACTCAGTTGAGCAAATTGCGCAACGGGACCCTTTCTTATCACACTTATTTTGTTCCCCATTGCTCAACTCAAGTTGCTCAACTCAAGTTGCTCAACTCAGAAAATCAAAAAGGTATAAATCAGTTGAGCTAAATGTAGATTGTTTGCATCAGTCTTAAGTCAGTTCAACTGTTTCAACTGAGTGTACTATTTATAATAATAATAATATGATAATAATTCTGGACAATTCACATAGCATTATCTAGCCCCAAGCTAAACAGAGCTTGTGTTATGGGTACTAGATAACTGATATACATAATATTATACAATTCATAGATAGATATTTTTTATTACACATAGAAAAACGACCAGAACACCCGAAACAAATGTCTGCAGATCGTACACACATTTGTCCCGAGGCGGGAATCGAACCCGCAACATCCTGCGTCGCAGGCAGACCTTCGCCCACCGCGCCACAGAGGTCATCAAATTTAAATTACTATCAAATAATAGAATTAAATTAAAATTAGTAATAATAATTGAAACAATTGAGCTAACTGCAGACTGTTGCAAACAATCTACAGGTAGTTCAACTGATTCATATCAATTTCTAAACTGATTCTTTTACTTGTCAGAACAGGGAACCGATAATAAATGCAAGAAAGAAATTAGTTAATATGCAAGAAGAACATGCTTCATCATCATCATATGAGTCCATACACGTCCACTGCTGGACATATAGGCCTCCCCCATACGACGCCATAAACAGCGGTCCAGTCAGGTCCAGGTCTTCTACTTATCAATCGTAAAGTACCGATCGCTATGTTTGGTGGCCGCGAGGGGAACGGGCGGCAGGACCTGTCAAAAACAATTCAGTATCCTAGCCGCACGGCTGTTAGTCCAGTCCAGGTCTTCTACTTATCAATCGTAAAGTACCGATCGCTATGTTTGGTGGCCGCGAGGGGAACGGGCGGCAGGACCTGTCAAAAACAATTCAGTATCCTACCCGCACGGCTGTTAGTCCAGTCAATATAGAATTTTTTGTAGGAAGGTTGCATTAAATCCGATTTCGGGGATTCCGGTGAAATATGATAAAGATTCAATAACTTAATTTTTTGTATTACAAAATAAGCACTTAGGCCCGTATTATGAAAGCATGCTCAGTCATCGAGCTCTGCTTGAGTGATGCTTAAGTCTAGTTTTGAGTGAGTACTAATTTTCAAACAATGCTTGGGAGCTCATGTCAAAATCTACACTCACTCAGGTAGCCGACAAGAGCGGATTTCCTCCGTCCACGCCTTCGAGTAACTGCTTAGACATATTATTGAACGACCAAGCATTACTTGAGTAATTAACGCTTGAGTAGAGATCACGTAATGACTGCTTAAGTAATGCTTGGGGAAGCTTTCATAATACGGGCCTTAGACAAGTCAAATTTTATACGTAAACAGTTTTTTAAATAGTAATTATTATCAAATAAGAAACAAAATGTTATTGATTTGCTTTGCTTCAATTTACCATGGATCATTAAGAATCCATGTTAAATAACGTTTTGTAAAGTTTAATCATCTGAAATCGGATGATTAATGGCCGAGGAATTAGCGATTATCATCCGATTTCGGATGATTAATAGCCGAGGAATTAGCGATTAAACTTTACAAAACGTTAATAAACATGAAGCGAACGTGTAGAAATAGTGGTTTTTTTTACATTTATTTTATTTACTCACTAATTAATTTGGCATTATATTTTCTAACAGGCGTATTATAATGTATTTCGCTTGCAGGTACGCCAAGAGGGTTGGGGGGCCTCCATTAATTACGTCAGGCGTTTAGGGGGCAGGGGGTCGAGCCAAATCTCACGTGGTCTCGGCAAATATCACAATACAATACACTTTATTGCACACAAAGAAAATACAAAATAAATCCGGCCAAGTGCGAGTCGGACTCGCGCACGAAGGGTTCCGTACCATTATCTATGAAAACGCCAAAAAAAACACGTTTGTTGTACGGGTACCCTTAAATATTTAATTTATTCTGTTTTTTTGTTATAGCGGCAACAGAAATATAACATCTGTGAAAATTTCAACTCTCTAACTATCACGGTTCATGAGATAGAGCCTGGTGACAGACGGACAGACGGACCGACGGACAGCAGAGTCTTAGTAATAGGATCCATTTGGGTACGGAATCCTAAAAAAAATACAGGAAAAGATAGAAAACAGAGTTGCACAGGGCGGCCTCAATTCATTTAGACTCTACGGTATCGATATATATCAGACTCCTTGAAAGAGATAGAAAATATGTCCTGAGATAATCTATGGACAAAAACTTGGATATCGTTATGGCAAATACTCTTGTCTAGTTTTTTCCAGAATTAACTGGCAAGCTTCACGATCTATGTTTGAATCCAGTAGATGTATGATATTCAATCATGTATGATATTTCAATGGCGACAAAGTCGCCATGGTTACCATTAACCTCTCAGGGATTTAGAGATAGAGAGGGATTTAGGGCTCGGAGCGGGCCAGCAATACTTATACCCTCAAGTATTGCGAGGCCCGCTCCGGGCCTGACGACACTTCAGAGCGCGCCATCTGCAACTCGGGATAAAAGTTATTATTAGTAAGAATCCCTGAGATTTTTCCCTGATATTTCCCTGCGTAGATTTTTGGTTATCTTTGAAACGAACCTCACAGAATCCTCCTATAACTACTGCCTTTGCTCGTCTGGAATCGTTCGTCGAAACACGAAGATCTGGGGTGTTCTGTGAGAAGCGTCTTCTCTCTTTCTCTTCTTCATCTTCGATAACTTCGTCGGAGTACAGCAAGGCTTTGCAGTTCACTTCTCCCTGTAATGTTAAGGTATTAGCATTAATTTTGTTGACCGTAATTTGTTTCTGTTGTTGATGTGCAACATTTTGGGCGTATTCAAAAAGTTTCCTTTAACCAATCTCCATCATCTCATCCCAAAAAAGCATGTGCAAATCCAAGGGGGAAACCTACGAAGTTTATATTATTGTATTATGTGTATTATAACTCAACAAGGTTCACCAGCGATAGTGATAAAGCCTTAGGTATTGTACATTAGGTATCTGTATTTATTTTTGTTATTTGTTTTTTTTTATTATTTTGTGTGTATTAAAGAGTCGTTCTATTGTATTGTCGACCGATGACGGTAGAGAAGGTACCTACCGGTCATTGTGGTAATCTTTGTGGGAGCTACATACGCGTTCAGAGCTACGTACGCGTTCAGAGCTACGCACGAGATCTAGATCTTTGTGTGTGAAATGTCTGCCTGATTCATTCACTGCCTTATTAGAAAAAGAAATAAGTTTTATTTATTTGTCAGTCGTACATGAACGAACAAACATTAATAAAAGAGACACAGCATTATGTAAGTCGTGTTTGCAACCAACGCTGATCTTCTGTCAGGACCGTTTGTTGACGTCACAGAAGATAAAACAACTACAGTACAATATAGAAAAGAAAGACTGAATTTACTACAAATTTTGGTGTTGTCTTCTGCCAAATCTCTTCTTTTTTATTGGTGATGGTCATGCGTTTGGCCACCATCTCACTTGATGTGATGATTTGGCCTAAGATGGAGCACGCTTTCCCAGAAAGAACTTATCCACCCTGGATTTGAAGACTCAAAGATTGTAACCTGCCGGGAAACCAGGCATTAGAAGCTTATTCCACTTTTTGGTCGTACTTTACTATTAAGGTAGAGCGGAATTTTTTGGTTCGAGTCTGTGATATATCGACAAGGTACGGGTGATATTTTTCTGTGCGTCTGCTGGTCTAGTAGGTAGGCTATCGGGTATCTATTTCTGATAGGATTATATCAAAATACGTACAGCACAAGGAGCTGGCATAATCTCAGAATCCATTCCATCTTTAGCACAGATCATAGAGTCTTCGATGATCCCGTGGTAGCGCTCTGGCCAGCGTTTCTTGCAGTTCTTCTTCGATATAAGTTTCACGTCGGTTTCCAGGAGATCCTTGCTATTCTGAGTTGATCTCAATATTCCCTAAAAATTATAATAGAATAAACAAATTTTTTTTACACCACAAATAAAATACAGCATATATATTCATACAATGAATATTATTAAGTAACAATTTCGTGCAAAACCTTCTCCGATAAGATCCAATAAAATGACGACCTCTGTGGCGCGGTAGGCAAGTGTCCGCCTACGACGCAGGAGGTTGCGGGTCCGATTCCCACTTTGGGACAAATGTTTGTACGATTTGCAGATATTTGTTCCGGGTGTTCTGGTCGTTTCGTTTCGTTTCTTTTTGACAGCTAGGTTCTTCCCGCGTAATTGTAAAAATCTTTTCATTCGTCTTTGGATTTCGAAACAAAGGAGTCGATATTTCGCGCGCGCACGTTATTAACGGAAAATCTCGTATCGTCTCGTTTCCTAAAACTTCTGTGCAACCCTTTTGGATATTTGGATGAGGAGTGATTAATGCAGTGATTCAGGCTACTACAGGACTCCACGGCCACACAGTGCTGCACACGGGAAAGCTGGCCTACATTTACTGAACCAGGGAGTATGACTTGCTAAGTAGTGTTTGTGCAGTAAACAGACCCTAGGTGCAGAGCACATACCGACTCGTCGCACCACATGGTACGGGTTAGTGGAATCCTATTTTCTACGAGATAGTACTGTTTTAAGAAATAAATATTTATGGGGGTCGAATTACCAACAGGGGGTCAAACGACGACCTTCTCTATATACTTATCAAAACACCAAAAATTTATTTGGTTTTTCTGTATGGCCATCGCAAAAATATAATTATTGACCTCTAGGGTCCGAAGTCCGAACGTAGGCACAGCCAGTAATTTAAAACAATGCCTTACACTCGAATCGCCAAATCTCTCAGTGGACCCCCACCCCGCAATCGACGCAATGGATCCCGCTTTCTCCTTCTCATCGGTAACATTATTGAAAGCTATCTTCTTAGGCGAGTAGTCACAGCCTTTAACCTTCCGCGCAAAGTTGAAGTCATCTTCTGTTTTGACGACAGCGATGTCGTTAGACATCCAGCGTATGTTGTCGAAATCTTCGCCGTCGAAGAAATAGCCTGTAAGATTGGTTGTGGAAATAAGATGCCATCAAAAAACAAACTTGTAAAAAAAACAAGTCTCGCAACCCAGTTCTTCTACCGTAAAAAGTTGTGAGATCCATGTAATACTAAGTCGGTTACATTATTAAGTCCCTACTTAAGGGACCTTCTGTCTTAAGTTATTACTTAATTAGCTAACCTAACAACAGCTTTAGTGACCATAACAATATTAAAAATCTTTTAAGTTTTAAATAAAACAGATTGACTTGGCCATCGCATGAAAACACTATATATCTCACAAGTAATACATATTATGTTACATAAGATTGTTTAGTGCGATTGCCAAGTCAATCTTTTTTATTAAAAACATAGAAGATTTTGTATATTGTTATGGGTACATTGCTTGACCTAACTGTGTAGGTACCTCATTGAAATAAATCCTATAAAAAATCTTCATAAATGGCCACCGTTTATAAAACACGCTTAAATCTAAAAACAAACACCCTGCCTGTTGGTACTTTTATTACATCTATCGTTACTGTCAATACCGATACAGGTTTAAGCCTCATGAAGTCGTCTTCGTGAGGCTTAAATCTATATCTTTTTATATATTACATCTATCGATACTGTCAATACCGATACAGATTTAAGCCTCATGAAGTCGTCTTCGTGGGGCTTAAATCTATATCTATCGGTATTGTACTGCTAAGCCCATCGCCGTGAGATACCGGCTAAAATTTTCATCACACTTGTGCCGTAGGAGACGACTAAGGGATATCCACCACAGGGCGGGCATCAGCGCCCTGCAGTATCATTCTGCCATTGAATGGCGATCCCCTACCCGCATGCCCAACGTGTGGATTATGGGCATTACCCCCCATATCGTAAGAGCCACTATGGCGCTTATTAGAGGGAGGCTTACGTCCAGCCGTGGATCGAAATAGGCTGTAGATGAATTGCTTCATAAATTAATTTTCTAATGAAGAACGCTTGTGTAGTTCGACGACCTCTGTGGCGCGGCGGGCGAAGGCCTGCCTGCAACGCAGGAGGTTGCGGGTTCGATTCCCGCCTCGGGACAAATGTTTGTACAATCTGCAGATATTTGTTCAGGGTGTTGTGGACGTTTTATATAAATAATAAACAAATATCTATCTATGTAATTATATTATGTATATCAGTTATCTAGTACCCATAACACAAGCTCTGCTTAGCTTGGGACTAGATAATGCTGTGTGAATTGTCCAGCATTATTTATTTATTTAGTTGTAAGTAAAATGTTTATAGAACTAACTTGTTGGTTCGCATTTCCATATAGCTTTCTTCTTTCCGTGTTTAATGCAGTCATTCTCTTCGTTCGGTGGTAACCATCTGCAAGTATAGTAACCGATGGGTTACACAGAATAACAATTTCTATTAGATACCTAGGCATCATCAACTTATCAGCTCACACTCGTCCACATAGGCCTCCTCCATAAGGTTGTCAGATATCGCAGGCGCACTGCTAAACTTTAGTAGGTACCTAAATAATAAGTTATTGCACGTCATTCTCTCTCAAACATATTTTTGCATGCCGATTGACGGTCAAGCATGTTGATCCATAAAATGTATTTACCTATTACCTTACATAGCACATGTTTTGGCAAATAAAAAATCTTTATCTTTTTATCTTTTACTACGCAGCACAAAAATGTACATTGAAATGAGCTTTAAGAGCCTATACGACGCCATTTTGTGAAAAAGATAGGCATATGATTTCGCGTTCATAGGAGCGGGACAGCAACGCAAGCCCAAAAATGAAGTTTTCGCTTCATCATCATCATCAGCCTATATCAGTCCACTGCTGGACATAGGCCTCTCCTAATGAGCGCCACAGCGCCCTGTCTATTAATTAGGACATTATTTGAAAAAAAAAAAACGTTTTTGTACTTAGGTAGTTGAATTGCTGCTGCCGAGGTGAGCACATATCGTTGAGGTTGAGGTTATCTTATTAGGGATGGAACAAAAACAAATTATTTCGGCACGCTTGGGAACTGATTCATGGGATAGATCCTATGCTTTATTCCAGGCCTAAAACAGCATCTATGCAAAATTTCAGCTCGATCCGTTCAGTAGTTTTGGCGTGAAGAAGTAACAAACATACATGCATCCAAATTTTCGCATTTATATTATTAGGTAGTATATATATATGACTAGCAGCGCCTCGCGGTTTCACCCGCGTAGTTCCCGTTCCCGTAGGAATTTCAGGATACAAAGTAGCCTATGTCCTATTCCAGACTATAATCTATCTCTGTGCCAAATTTCATCCAGATCCGTTTTGCCGTTCTGGCGTGATGAAGGAACAAACATCCATCCATCTATCTATCCATCCATCTAAACTTTCACGTTTATAATATTATATAGTGAGATTGTTAATTGGACACATTGCAAGGCGAGGTGACGATAGGTGGACCCAAACAGCAACTGATTGGTGGCCAATTATGGGCAGAAGAAACGTCGGACGCCCAGTTACAAGGTGGGTCGATGACATAGTACGTGTACGGGGGCGTCAATGGAGGCGGTTAGCACAGGACCGTGGTGGATGGCACAAAATTCGGGAGGCCTATACCCAGCAGTGGGTAAAATCCGGCTGCGGATGATGATGATGATGATTGTTAATTACTTGTTGGTCCCAGATATAACATAGAAATGTTTGACATCTTCAATGCAAGCTGCTGAGGTGAGCACATATCGTTCGTGGATGATGACGCCTCCACAAAGCCAGTTGGGGTCGTGGTCGGCTATTTCCGCCGGAGCTGGTCGAAGGTACACCATGTATGGTCTGGTTTCTCCCACAGCTGATCCTTGGAGGATCCGACGGGTTGAGTTCATGATAAGTCCTGTAAGGTGATAAATCGTTCTCAATTTCAAAGCCTTTTTGGACAGCGATTAAACTACTACCTATTAAACCCTTGGGTTTTTTTTAAATCATTTTAGCTACCGAAACACCGCCAGATATGTAAGCAATATTCATTGAAGTAAAGATCTCAAATCGACAAGTGGGTAATTTAAGTTGCGTATAAAAAGCAATTTACATTAGCAATAGAGTGAATTTTAGGTTAAGTAGGTATAGACGATGTTGTTTCAAACATTTGACATCGAGTTTGGCTAGTGTATAGTTTAGCGATTGTGATGTTATGGTGTGTGTAGGTACGTGTATCCGATGATGCGATGATTAAAGAAAATGTTCACCGAAAATACTTATTTCTCCCTTACCAGCTTTTGATCCGTAGAAGAGGGAAAGCAACAAAATTATTTTTATGCTCGCCATTTCTTAAATTTATCAAAGCATCTTCCACAATTATGATTTTCAATGCAGCTTTATAATTTTGTTTACCTACCAGCTCAACAAGTATGTTTAGAATTTCTAGATTACTTAATACCGTGGCTAGCAAAATTCAATTTCATGCATCAAGAAATTCTACATAACCTTGCAACTACATAGCTCACCAATTCATCTCGACCAATGAAATGTTACATTGTACACACCAAGTTTGAACAAAAACTTATCCCAAGGCAAATTAATTGGTAGGATATATTTGCCTTATGGGTTATTAATAAGAATTTTAAGAATAGGAATTCCAATTTTAGTTTTTTTTATTTATGAACCTTTGCTATGTTTAAGGCTTTATTATTTACTAGTTTTGGTCCGCAGCTTCGCTTGCGTTGGTAACTTTATTTCTATCCCATGCGTATGAAAAGTAGGTAGCCAACGTTTCATTCTAGGCCTAGTAGATACCTATATCATAACTGGTCTGTGCCTATATGCAAAAATTCAGTCCGATCCGTTTAGTAGTTTTGGCGTGAAGTGGTTACAAACATTCAAACTTTAATTTATAATTTAGTATGTTATGAATGCTGCCAGCATTCTGGGCACACTGCCTTCTGGTACCTAACGGCTTAGATTTCTAGGCATTAGATATAGGTAGGTGAATCACTAGTTGCAATTGTTTTTTTTTTTAATGTGGAATCATTTGATTTTTAACCTCGGATGTGTGATAAGAATGTACCTAGATTTTTTAGGAAATATTTCAATCTCGCAACTGGGTTCCAAAGTTATTCCGTTCGTGATCATGGCGCACGCAAATGTGCCAAAATAAACTCAAAATTATACATATCATGGTAGGTAAACATCAGTTTATGCAATCTAAAACAAATAAGTTTAAACCCTCGTAAGAAAATCAAGAATCAAGATAATTCTTTAAAACTTAGTTCATGAATAAGCCAAAACCGCACCAACGAAGTAGCTCGTAGCGTTTTGTAGCACTGCGTAGCACTCTAGCAGATAAAGTAGTTGTGCTACCCACCGCTAGATGTCTATAATGTTGAATGTCATTCAACTTACTACTTGAACGCTATTCGCCGTGGGATGGCGCTGTAAGTGAAGTGCCATTCATAAAAATTCGTTGAAAATATTCTTAGGTTGGTGTTCTTCGAAATGATAATAGGACCATAATGATTGAAGTTTTTAGAAGTTCTCATACGTTATACGCCAAAGTTAACCAATGCAACGGTTGTGTGTCACATCATCTTTTGAAATACTACCTTATTAAATTACATAATTAACGTATTTGTTTTTCACTTCTTTTGCTAAAAAAAAGTGTGTCACTGTTAGTCTATGCTATAGCATAGCTTATCGGGACTAAAGTGTGAGTTTAATCCCTAGATCTGCAACACTTTTCAGGTCTAGGGATTAAACTCGCGATTTTGAATTTTTCGTCTGAAACCATCAGCCAGTAGGTTCATGCTATTGTTCCTTTAGGTAGGTACTAGTTTGTCGATTATGTACATAATCGACTTTCTAGCGTTCCATTTACTATGAACATCCCTACATTTATTTGAATTTTCTTTTGAAAATGGAACTGCAACCGCCTTCTTGGTAATTGTTGGATGTTTATAAGAAAAGGGATTTTTGGCAGAATGCATAGGTAGGTATTTACTTTGCGTTGCGCATAATAGAGACACAAAAATAAGTTGATATTAGCAAAGTCTCTGGAAATTTACCAATTTTACTTTAAAACACAAAAACAAAAACTTTAACAATTTTCAATTTGCACACGTGTACCGAAAAAGGTAAGAAAAAGGATCTAATATGAATTAAATCATGAATGAAAGCTGTCAAAATCAAAAACTGTTTCAAACTTCTGCTTGACTCTCTGATTTGCTCGGATAGGTAGATACCTAGATAGAATAAATTTTATTGCACAAAAGTTGTACTTACATAGGCGAGTGCAATGCTTGATACCTGCTAACCTTTGGGTAGTGTGGAAAACAATTTAGTACCTAGTTCCGATGATTCGTAATAATTTACTCAAACACAGCATGTAACCTGCCGATTATTGCGGCGTGTGGTCCGTGATGTATTTCGAATTTCGAATCCTGTTTTGTTTTGATAAGAGTTAGATGCATAAAGGTTTTATGCATACTGCAGTACAAGCTTCGCTGTCTGGTTAGAATAAAAAAGAAAACGCGGGTAACTGACAAAAAGAGCATCGCGGTGAAATTTCTTGTATGAGTTTCTTGTATGAGATTTTTTTAGTTAGAGATCCGTAAAATTAGGTTTTCTTTGAAATTGGAAGTAACCTCAGTTCAGAAAACAGATTAAAAAACTAATGCCACGAATTATGACGCCAAACTCTTTCTATCTTCTCGCACACAGTGTAAAAGGTAGAGTATTCGTACGTAAATCTGTCTTCGTCTTAGGAGTGATTAAATCCCATTCGCACTCAGGATTCTAGTAACTTCCTCGCTTCGCTCGTGCATCTACTTTACTAGACTCAGGATTTTAACCCTGAGTTGCATGCGGTATTCAATGACACCCGTGACGTAAGACACTGCTTTACACACTTTGTGCATAATCTACTATTCTACCAACAATTATTTGGTTTTGTAACCCCTTTGATTTAAAGTAGCTTCGTACCTACTTCACAAACTATTTTCTTATTTAAAAAAATGGGTTGTATAAAATTTTCCCTTCCAGTACACTTATTTAGGGTTTTGCTGACTCATTGGGAATTACAATTAAACGTATGCACAAAATTTTAATTTTTGCATACGTTCAATTTGAACGCATTAGATATTCTGCAATGCAAGAGATTTTCGAACTATAAGGAATATATATATATATAATATATTATAAGGATTTTCTTCAGCCTGTAGTTATAGATAAATTTATCGAGGAACTTATTCCAGTTTCGGAATCTTGATTGGTTTTCTTGCAATCTTAGATTTTCTAAAAATTCATTTCATCCGCCATGTTCTTTTTTATACGCTGAGTCTGCGCTTTTCATTTGTTTCCTTACTGAGAAAGAAAAAATCAATCTCGAACTTTACAAAAGTTTTTTTAATAACCGTCTACTATAAGTATAACTATTTACTAATGCTGCAAATGCAAACCCTTTCAAAAGCTATCAGCCACCTAAATGCACAGTCACCCAAGTCAAATCATTCATAATTCATAACCTAATACATTCCAATAAGACCCGACCATTATTGTAAATGCAATCCCCGCTTATCGCACAAAACCATAATCTAACACCCTTTACTACTCATAACTTCAGAAACAATACAATAAACCAGCTATCTTCAACAATACATTATCCCTACTTATCTATGAGCATAACACGAAACTTGGGATCTATTTTATTATAAAGTGCATTGTCTATGGAGAAGCCTGGCCGACCGCCGAACGTAAATAATTTAACCGTCTTAAAAGATTCAAAAATAGTTTCCTAACATTGCCCCCTTAATATGTACACCATTTGTCAGACCATAACTGGATTTAAACGACGCGTTACAACACTATAGGCCACGCCCTCTCACACAACTATAACCATCTCACTCTAACATCACAATAACCCGTTCAAAATCGCTCGAAGGTCTTCTTCTAACAATATGTTCTTGGATCCGTTTACCTCGTTACAGCACTAGTAAAAATGTGCCAACTGCCTACACCATAAAAGCTGTTGTAGACTTTGTTACCTAAGGGTTAGAGTCGAAACTGCGGTGTGAAAATTAATGAAGGGGGGTCTCAATTGAAGCGAGAAGTACGTCGAGAGGGACGGAACGAATCGTTCTCTTTAAGTTAGTGAGTCCAAACGAGTTTTTATGTTTGGAAATCGTATTAAGCTTTTGTTGGAAACTGTTCCACTCAACGGGCTTAGTAAAGGCGTTTGTGCGGTCAAACTATCGCGTTTGAGAGGTGCAGCGGTGGGGGTACGCTGATTGGCTCGTTTTGTCAGATATTTTGTGTAACGATTCGGTCGCGCGCGGTCGACCGTGGAGCGCCAACCCTTACAATTTTCAAAATAAGAACGGGTTCTAACTATTTTTGTTTTGAATTTTGAACTCGAAAATTTAATCAGTGAATAAAAATGAATAGACTCGTTCGGTGAATTAAAAGTGGTGTTAAGAAAAAACTTTGATAATGTCGTCTCTACATTCTGATGATGATCAAGAAGAGATTAATGTTGATTCTGACAGTAGACTGTCAGGTCACTGTGACAGAAGTGTAAACTCTGAAGATAGAGATTCCGATAGTTACCATGACAGATATCACGATTCCCCCAACGAACACATGACAGACCCTCAACCGAGGGTTAACTTACCTTTCAGTATATCCCGTCTCTTAGGGAAACAGTTCGAAGACATAGACAAGCGTAGAAATTCCAGGGAAAGTGACGACAGAAGTGATCAAGACCAAGACACGGAATCGGAGAGTGCTAAAGATGACGGCAAGGACTCTAGCTTACCGTTGAACTTTTCACATAACCCTGGACTTTATTCAAATGGTGGACTTTTATTGAGGCCGGGGCTGGGTTTGGGAGCTGGTTATGGTTTTGGAGGTAACCCTGGAGTGGTGAGGGTGCCGGCACATAGAGCCTTGGGTGCGTTGGGAGCTTGGGGAGTCGCGTTGGACCCCATGAGGCAGGCAGCGGCTGCGGCCTTCGCGCATCAAGTTGTAAAGGACAGATTAAACGGTGAGTTTTTTATTGCAGCTTATTTTATTTATTTATTTATAAAACAAAATCCACAGCCCTTAACAACTAAAATTGACAAACTTATTCACTAGACATAAGGCCAATACAGGATTTACTTTATCTAGGTAAATTAAATTAAAACAAGTTGACTATCACTACAAATAAAGTTATGAACTGCTAACATAATTTTAAATAAAATATTGACATAAAACTAAGAAAATAAGGACTAAAAAACAATGCTCTTTATTTAAGCTGTCTAAACTTAAGCTTTAACTTTAGATAAACTCAATTGCAGAGTAATAAAATTGAAGCTGCCTAATAACGTAAGAAATAAAAAATAAAATAAAATACTAAATATAAAGCTTATAAAATTAACTGTTTCCACTTGTAAATATAACCCTTACAATAACTAACTGTAATATATAACAATAACAATAATAAACATGCAATATAAACATAAAACTATTAATCCACCTGCTTAATACTTGGGTTTGACTGTACCCCGCCTACCCGCCCGTATTCACCCCGCTCTAGATCATTCAAAACTAGTAGGACATCACGTTTGAACTCCAACTTATTAATGTTGAAGATGTCTATATCATTGAATATTTTGTTGTAATTAATATGCAGACGACTAATAAGTGAATGTTGAGCATAGTTGGAGGTAGTATTGGAAACGGCGAATAGTTTAGTTTTGGTATGTCTAGTTCGCTTTTTGGGTACGTTAAAACATAACACTTTAGAGAGTAATTCCGAACAATCTATATATCCATTGCATAAGCCGTAGAGGAAAGACATGTCCGCCAATTTACGTCGATTTTCGAGGCTTGTTAAATTATGAAATTGGCACGATTCCCGGTAATCTACAGTCCCATAGCCACGGAAGCATCGATAATTCAGGTGTTTTATGAATTTACTTTGAATACCTTCTAAGCTTTGCGTGTATATGAGGTATTGTGGGTTCCACACTGAACTGCAATATTCCAGGATACTTCGCACATAAGAGTAGTACAGAATCTTTACGCAAACAACATCCGAGAAAGGACTACTGACCCTTAATATGAAACCTAGACTTTTATAAGCCTTACAAACTACAGTGTCAACATGTTGAGAGAATGAAAGCTTTGCATCCATTATTACTCCCAGGTCTCTAATATAATCGACTTTACCTATTTTTATACCGTTTATTATATACTCGAATTGTAATGGTAGTTTTTTCCTTGTAAACGAGACATAGGAGCATTTACTGACATTGACTGCTAGGCGATTCTTACTGTAGTAAATTGCCAACCTGTCAAGATCCGATTGTAAGTTCAAGCAATCAGCGTGATTCTGTACCTTCATAAAAATCTTAGTGTCGTCCGCGTACATTAGGAACCGTGCATGTTTCAAACATGAGCCGATGTCATACAGGTACGAAGCATATAAAAGAGGACCCAAGATGGAGCCTTGCGGTACTCCAGAAGGGATGGAGACAAAGTCTGAGCAGAAACCACCTACAACCACCGCTTGAGAGCGGTTTCGCATATATGCCTCCATCCATCTCAACAAGTTACCGCGAATACCGAGTTCATAGAGCTTATGGAGGAGTATGATGTGGTCTACACGATCGAATGCTTTTTCAAAATCTGTATAAACTACATCTACTTGACTACCGCCGTCCATGCTATTAGCAATATGATCAATGAACACGCCAAGGTTTGTGCTTGTTGAGCGTCCTTTCATGAACCCATGTTGTTCTTCAGGAATTAAAGTGGATATAACTGAGTATACGTACGTGTGAACAACCCTTTCAAATAGTTTACTGATGACATTGAGGATGGAGATGGGGCGATAATTTTCAATAACAGCTTTTGAACCTTTTTTATGTATAGGGACTATATAAGCTTGTTTCCAGATGTTAGGAAAGCAGCCATCTTTAAGACAACGATTAAAAATTAAAGAAATTGGAGTACACAAGGTGTCCGCACATCTGACATAAAATAATGGAGGAATATTGTCACTCCCCGCTCCTTTCGTCATATCCAAGTTTTTTAAGAGTTTTTTAATATCTTCAGTATTAACGTCAATATCATGAATAGTGTCTCTACAATTGTTATGCGGTTTGTTAAGAACGTAGCTGTCTGCTGGCTTAATAAAATTCCTCTCGAAAAACCGATTAAACCCTGTGCAAATATCATTTTAAGTATTAAGCGTCACATTATTGCCGGACATTCTTTGAGGGTAATTAGATTTATTTTGCCGCTTGGATTTTACGAAAGACCAGAAAAGCTTAGGATTGCATTTAATATTACGCTGAGATTGGTTGATGTAGTTCTTATAACATTCCTCTTGAAGTGTCTTTTGCCTTTTTCTAAGCTCTGAGAAGAAATAATAATCATTGGGATTCTTAAAACGTTTCCAATCTCTGTGACATTTAAATTTTTCTTTAATTAAGTTTATTAGAGCTCGGCTGTACCAAATAGGATATTTGTAAGTGCCAGAGCAACGTACCTGCGGTATATAATCTATTATTAAGTTACGTAAAATAGTGTAAAAGTTATCAATGATATCCTCGATATTTTCACATTCATCGATAAATGACCAATTTTGATTATTCAATGAAGCGTTGATGCTTTCAAAATCACCACGCATAAATTGATATTTTGTTCGAGATTGTGGTTTCAAAGGACGAATTAAAATGTCAGTTGCTAGAATAGATAGAGGTGGATGGAAAGTGTCCACATTAACGAGAGGAAATTTTGATTCCTGAATACTAACGGGTGATTCTGAAAAAACTAAATCCAGGGTATTATTACATTTATTAGTAAGCACGTTATACTGTGTCAGGCCAAGGAGTGACGTCAGAGCAATTAGATTAGAAGCCAAACTCTGCATTTCGATAGACCCCTTTTTCAGGATTATCGGTTCTGCAGAACTCCAGTCCACACAAGGTAGATTAAAATCACCGAAAACCATGTAATGATCATCAGGATGAAAGTTAATGATGTGGGATAACAAGTCCATGAATGTCTGTATACGCACAGTCATAGATGAGTTGGGAGGTATATAAACAACCGCAATGTGCATGTCATGCGCTGAACCGAGCGAACGCGCTGGAATAGTTACCCAAATGCATTCTAGGTCTGGTTTCTGCCACTCGGGTCTCGCACAGGCATGCAAATACTCGGCACACAAGATCATTACTCCACCACCCTTTCCAGATCCTCGGTCTCTACGAAATACTGAGTATTTACTATCACAGAGCTCGGCGTCAAGTATTCCCTCACAAAGCCATGTTTCAGTTATCAAAATAACATCGGATTCATTCAGCAAAATATTATTATAAAATTCATTCGTTTTAGTTCGTAGCCCCCGGACATTTTGATAAAAAAGTTTCAATCTTTTCATTGTATCAACCATTGTGAATAAGAGGGGATGATTTTACAGACGGATGATACATAATACCTGGAAAGTGGTACACGGCACATAGTGCTAACGCGTGGTTAGATTCATACGGTATATAATATGCATAGCTTGATTGTAGATAAACAAGTTGTTGTGTTGTTTGTGGGGTCGTTTGTAAAATAGTTCGTAAAATAGTTAGTAACATAGTTTGTAAAATAGTTTGCGAAATATTTTGTAAAATAGTTCGTAAAATAGTTAGTAACATAGTTTGTAAAATAGTTTGCGAAATATTTTGTAAAATAGTTCGTAAAATAGTTCGTAAAATAGTTTGTAAAATAGTTTGTAAAATAGTTTGTAAAATAGTTTGTAACATAGTTTGTAAAAAAGTTTGTAAAATAGTTTGTAACATAGGTTGTAAAATAGTTTGTAAAGTACTGTGTATAATAATTATAGAAATAAGCAGTGTAATATGTTGATTTAAAATCCGGTAAATAAATATTTGGTAAAAAGTAGTTATAATGGGAATATGAAGTAGGCATGACAGTAGTTTAGCAGTTTGTTGGTAAGATATCAGATACCTATCACGTTGGATGCGAAATATCTTAAATACATAGAGCAATTTACATTCACAGAACACGTCGGGGTAAACTATTGCTAACATAAAAATGTAAACATAAAGTACATAAGGAACATAAAGATGTATTAGGCTATTTTGACAAGATCCGACATTGAGTTTATGGGGATCGGCGGCGAGCTTTCGTTCTTGCGGACAAAAACTCGACAGTTTTTTGTCCAGATGAACTTGTAATTGACTTCCTTAGCCTTATGTTTACACGCGCTAAGCAGCATCTTGTTGTCTTTAGTAAGATGCTCATTAACAAAGACTCTATCGGTCTCACTACCGATTCCCATCTCCCCAGCGGTAAGGTTGCGACGTTTGCGCGCAGCGGCGACTATCTGATCCTTAGTTGAACGTTGTCTCAGACGAACCACGATGGGGCGCGCGCGAGTTGCACTCGCCGCGTGCCGCGGCTGCACCCGGTGCGCGAACTCTACGTCGGAATGCTGAATTGTGACTCCAATGTGTTTTATAACTTGCTCTACTATGTCAATCGGGTTTTCACCGCTTTTCTCAGGAATGCCAGTGATTTCAACGTTCTGCATCCTTACCCACTGCTGTTGTCTAAGATTTTCCTCTTCTAAAACTTTGACGCGAGCAACACATGTACTTAAGTTTTCCTTAAGGCTTTTATTCTGTTCCTTGAGATTACTCAGCTCTGAAGTGGTATTACCCAGCAGCTTCTTTAAGTCGGTAATTTCCTTTCGGAGCTCTTCATATTGCGTACTGACATAGGAAATAGATTCCTGAAATCCACTGCACTGACTATTTATAGACTTCAAATGATTGGATACCGTTCTTTTGATGGTGGTTTCGACTATGGTCTCCATTTCCTGTCTCATCTCATTTCTCCAGATGTCTCGCAATGTATCCTCCGTGACGTACTGAGGCTGGGGCGAGCAAGCCTTAAGCCTGCGCGTCGACACGCCAGGGGCGGCGCCAGCTGCGTTGCCAGGGGCGGCAGACGGGGGCTCGGTGTCAGTCTCATTATCAGCTTGTGGATGTTGCGTCTCAACTGGTGGCAGTGTACGAACAGGCGTGTTACTATTATCCCGTTTCGGTAGCTTGCATTTACACTCCGGACATCTCCAATTCCGCTTATAATCCGCCGAAAGCTTTTTATAGCGCTTGGGTGATAGCTCAGCGCAAGGCAAATCGTACTTATGTTTGCAGCCCTCGCATTTCATATATTCTTTGCCAGGAATAGTAGTTTTACATCCAAAACAAGTTTTGTCCATTGCAATGCAATCCCAAGCAACAGGCTAGTGCTCTTGCTTTTTAACTGGCGTCAGGCGCAGATGCGGCAGCTTGTATGCGGAGCGTTTAACGCAGTAACTATGTGGTATGCAGTAGCACAGCGAGCACTTTGCGAGTTGTCGTAGGTCAGTTTTTTAAGAATGCACGAATTATGTGAAATTGTTTTTGTTGATTACTCACTGAATCCTTGATGAATTGTACAGAAGAAAACACCACAAGAAGGAGCGTTCAAGGAGCTTCACCACAGTATAAAACACTTAGTTGAATTATTACTTACAACACTGTTTTTTAATTTTTATTTACGAGCAAGACGTACGATATGTCGATTAAGTGACGGTCAACCGTTTTTTGCTGCTGTTATTTGCTGTTATTTTTTGCTGCGGTTTCAGCTGTTATGTTTATTGCCTTCACAGATCACAAAGTTCATTGATGAATTGGTTTAATGTTTGTTTTAATGACTTGAATGATAGGTACCTATCTAGAATATTTTATTGATGCTAAGGTTCTAGTTAGTTTTTTTTTGTGAGAATAGCTGAAACATGACGAAGACATGCGCTGGTATTTACTGGCATGTATTATGTAAATTACTATTTTAAGAGCTAGCTGTAATTTTTCCTGAAATTTTGAAAATTAAATAAATTAGATAGATATCTACTCTCTCTTTGATAATAGAATTAATAATTTCTTTTGTTGATCTAACGCCAAAATATCAAAAAAGCTTTTACTATGCTTTTAACACAATATTTTGCATTTATGAATGCATGAAATATTAGTCAATACAAAATTTTTATATAGTCTATTTTACTACTTTTACAACAAAAGTAAAATACTTACCTTCCAATATTTTTTTGAAGGTAGCGTTGATTTGCATAATACCATATTTTTTGTTCGAAATTGGTTGGCAAAGCCAATGCCCTTTGCGTGAGACTCGATGACACATCGTCGAAACTATTTCTTTTTGTTTTTTCGGTCGTCGTTCGGCGCCTCGGCCAGTAATCTGTCGCCGACAAGAAGGGTGACTTTTTTACACAATTTGACAGCAAATTGGTTTGGTAGACGGAATTTCCTCTTTCAAGACAAATTACCGGACAGTCACGTAAGGTTCTGGGCTTGGGGATAATAGTTCTGAGATTGGATAGGACATGAGGCTTCAAGAGCGGCTCTTCGTAGTTTGTTTTTTTTGTTATGAATTTGATCGGCATCAAAACAAGCAAAACACAAGCCAGCATATTTTCATTTTTTTTTGTACATTTTATTTGTACCTATACTACAGTTTAAAGCCTTTTAGCTATATTAATCTTTAATTATCCTATATCAATTCCACTACCTAAACTTTATTTGTTTTGTTTCTGTGTTTCTTTCGAACAATAAAAATAACATACCAACGTAAAAGTATGGCAATTACTTTTAGTTTTAAAAATAATTTACGAAAAAAAATATTTAATTAGATAAGTAATTTCATATTCAGCATTAAAAAGTAATTAAAAAAACATGCTATAGTCATATATATGTATAAGTCATTTCAAATATTCTAAAAAAAAAACACAAGAAAGAGAAAAGCTTTCACAGTAACAAATCATGACCCAACTAATAAGCGTCAGTTTTTACACTAAATAAATTAACAGATGAACAGACAAACATCCTAATTGGTACGCGTGCTGGACCCCCGCTGGTGGCCACCGAGGTGTTGGTTGGGACAAAAAGATCCCGCTGTGTTAAAAAAAGTTAATTTCAGTAAAATGGCACTTACATTTGCATAGAAGAGCATAACATTTGCATTAATATTTTTTTTTACAAATTGCAAAGTATTTAAATAGATTTCTAAAAATGAATAAAAACTAGAAACTAAATTTCTCATCATCAGATTGAAATATTGATGGAAGATATATTTAAAAAGTATTTTACTGTTTTCGCTGCAAAAAAAAACTGTTTTATATAAGCCTACGATATGAAATAGAGACATTAAGAAAAAATATACTACATTCGGTTAAAAAAAACAGCCATGGACAAAAAATGGATCCGCAGTGTCGGAAATGGTTAAATGTTGACGAAAAAACTTTTCAAATTGGCGTCAATGATATGATTTTTTTTGCTTCTGCGGAAGCTAGTAATGGTTTGGATTTTGAGAAATGGATCTTTTTTGTTTGTTGTGGCCTATAATTATAATCTGCCGATAGCGATATTTCGTGCCTCGAACAAACTAATAAAATTGGTTTCTGAATTCTCTACAAATCGCAAATTTTTATATCAAGAAAATAAATTAGGTATAATGTTAAAGAGTTTATAACTTTACTGTTCATTTATTCTTATATATATTTATTACCGGATCATCATTTTTCTTGTCATAATATTAATACAAATTGTAACATGTTTATGTAAATAACTAAAGCAACAAGACAAGTTTCATAAAAATGAATGATTTGGAGCGTGACACTTACCCACTTCTATTTCCGCTGTAATAAGGTTGTAACGTTTTGACTAACTAAGGTCGACATCAACTTTTATAGGGAATTTTAGATCGACGGTTGAAAACATAAAATTAGGTACCTTTCTATTAAAGAAATCCGTCAAAATTAACTATGAACTGCTACTCCGCTACTGTTGATTGTTTGCAACAGTCTGGAGTTAGTTCACCTGTTTCAATTGCAAAAAGAGTTCTGATTCTATTCTATTCTTTGATTGTAATGTTGTTTGTTAATAATTTATTTTATTTATAATTAGCAGACATTAAGTTCAATATGGATGCGGCATGCTGAAGATAGGGCGCTATGGCGCTCATTAGGGGAGGCCTTTGGAGGATATAGGCTGATGATGATGATGATGATGAAATTCAATATTATTCGACAATCTACAAACTCCTTTACACTCAAACACTTAGGACGAGGAAATTTTCATATTATTTTTCGTCTACGATCACAGGTATTAATTATGAAGTCCAGCATCACACAATTACATCATTGGCCAGTTTTGTTCTCGGGCATAAATTTAGGATATAATCATAGCATCTTGTTTTTTTTTTTTAGGTAGGTATTTCTCTATAAGTACCTACTACTTATATACAGCAGTAATTGAGAATTCGGTAAAAAATGAGGTAAGAACAATTTGGTACTATGATATTTTACCTCTCAACCGGAAAATACCATGACTTTCTATTATCAGGTAACAAAAACCCTTTTATATAAAGACCTGACTTTACAAATAGCTCTACCTTAGCTATTAATGTTGACAAAAACAGTAAAATGGTTTACGAAATCAATAGACAGTATAATATCGAAGCCTTTCCGGTAATGGCCGAACTTCCGGTCATTATAGTGACCGCAAAAGCCAATTTATTACTAGTTGCGTTGGATTTCTCTACCTTGAAGATATTATTGACTCTGAGAAACTGATGCCCTAAGGGCACAGATTGATGCCCCAGATGGATGGATTAGTGGATTCGTGCCCAACTGCCGAAAATTTCAACTTCTGAAAAAAGCAATCAAGTTTTAGAAGGCTATAAGTAGTCTATAAATATATTTTTAACCTTTTACCTATATAAGATAATGCCACATGCATTATCTTGTAGTACCTAAGTTAGGTAAATAAATACCTGTTTTTACCCGACTACCAACAGGGGAGGGTTATGAGGTTAGCACCCTATGTTTGTATGTTTGTATGTATGTGGCCGATTTCTTTGTTCCCACGTAGCGCTGAAACTACTGGTTCGATTTCAACAAATTATGTATCGATTGACTCGTCTCAATACCCCGATGGTTATAGGCTATAGGATTTAGGGCTCCGCCCCCGAATAAGCCTTCAAAACGCGTATTAAAGTTTAGGTAGCCGCAGGCTGCAGGCCCCATAGAGAAAAATTACAATACCTACGACCTATATTCATTTTCAACTCTATGCCTATCAAATATGACCGATACGTCATTCTATTTTGTCAATGTAAATGTTTCAAACTTTTATAACTTTCGCGTAGTCGGGTTGTAGTTTTTAACTTTTTCAGGCAAAGAAAGTGCTGACAATCAACAAAATGATAAAATTCAATGGACCCTATTTATTATAAGAACAATGTAAACTTTATAATAACATATGCTTACGACGCTAAACTAGTTTTTAGGGTTCCGTACCCAAAGGGTAAAAACGGGACCCTATTACTAAGACTTCGCTTTCCATCTGTCCGTCTGTCACCAGGCTGTATCTCATGAACCGTGATAATTAGACAGTTGAAATGTTCATAGATGCTGTATTTCAGTTGCCGCTATAACAACAAATACTAAAAAACAGAATAAAAAATATATTTAAGGGGGCTCCCATACAACAAAACGTGATTTTTTTTGCCGTGTTTATAGATAATGGTACGGAACCCTTCGTGCGCGAGTCCGACTCGCACTTGGCCGGTTTTATTAATAATAAAGATGCTTGCAATTAGTGGCCTACTTTAGAACAGTCAATAAATTTTCTGTTTATCGTGTGCCCAACATTATAATGTTACCAAATAGAGAAAAAAATATTAAAAAATCGTACGATCGCTTATCGCCTCTACCAATTCCATAAAATTGCTCCGATTTCAAAGTTCATTCAAAAGCGTTTAAAATCCCGTAATTCATTATTTTACCGTCTCAAATGATTCGTAATAAAACAAATAAACTGACAATTAACATATACTATTAATTATATCATTAACTGAACGGTACATTGACCGTCGGCGTTATCAAAGGAGATTGAAGAGATCCAGATAATTAAGGTCATAAACGACTGCAGCGCTTAGGTTTTTTTTTTAAACGTGTTAAAATTAATCAAATACCGGTATGAGTTAAGTACAAGAACATTTTTATTTACCTGTCAAATATAAATTAAATTCAAAAACTATCCAACCTAGGTAGTACTATTATTTTATATGTGAAATTATATCTACCTGTCTGTCTGTTACGTTTTTAAACGACTGAACGGATCTTAATGAAACTTGGCATGGAGAAACATGGTATCCTAGGAAAATAATTATGAAGCTACTTTTTAATGACAACCTCTGTGGCGCGGTGGGCGAAGATGGTGGCCGCCTGCGACGCAGGAGGTTGCGGGTTCGATTCCCGCCTCGTGACAAATGTTTGTACGATCTGCAGATATTTGTTCCGGATGTCATGGTTGTTTTCTAACTTTAATAAAAAAACAAGCTGAAGTTGCAGTGGGCCGGCCATATCTCGCGGAGAACCGATAACCGTTGGGGTAAACGTGTTCTGAGTGGAGACCACGTCTCGGTAAACGTAGTGTAGGTCGCCCTCCGGCCAGGTGGGATGACGACCTGCGAAATACTACAGGCAGGTACTGGATGCGTAAAGCTGAAGACAGGGCGCTATGACGCTCATTAGGGGAGGCCTATGTCCAGCATTGGACTAACATAGGCTGATGATGATGATGATGTAGAAAAGTTTAATATTTTGAAATAGTTGTTTAAGTTTCAAATAAGAAATATTATCTACCTATATCGAACCACTTAGTCCAAAACCAAATAAATGTATAATCATGTAGAAAAAAAACACAAAGTGCATTAACTGAAACATAAATACATAATTAACTAGGTATAATCTCTGCTATAATGTTACTGTTCAGATAACAGAATTGCATCTGTTTTAAATCAGCCATTGCGGAATCGGAGAATATGGTAATACGTTAGAAATTTCGCGATATAACATAAAAAGAGTTTTTTTACTATCTCTATAAACTTTTATTTCCCGATTTCGATCGAGTTATAGCGACCTCAATCACGTAATGATTGATTAACGCGAGTAATCGATCTAGATGGTTATCTAGATCGATTACTCGCGTAAATCAGTCAGTTAGCATTGTGCTAAGACCGCCCTGTGAAGGTTCTTAGGCCCGTATTATGAAAGCATGCTCAGTCATCGAGCTCTGCTTGAGTGATGCTTATGTCTAGTTTTGAGTGAACACTAATTTTCAAACAATGCTTGGGAGCTCATGTCAAAATCTACACTCACTCAAGTAGCCGTCAAGAGCGGATTTCCTCCGTCCACGCCTTCGAGTAACTGCTTAGACATATTATTGAACGGTTACCAAGCATTACTTGAGTAATGAACGCTTGAGTAGAGATCACGTAATGACTGCTTAAGTAATGCTTGGGGAAGCTTTCATAATACGGGCCTTAGAAATGTTACTATAACCTTAGCCAAACTCGATGTCGTAAGGTTGTAAACAAACCGCCCAATACAACCTGAAATTCGCTCTGTTGCCGAGTCTTTTGTGTTTATGACCTTAGTATCCATTGCGAAGGTGACGTTGGGCCGCCATTCGAGGATCCTAGTAATTTTACTACCTATAACTTTATCCAAACTCGATGTAGAACGTTTGTTTACAAACCGCCATACTTAACCTAAATTCATTCACATCTGATGGAAAGTAAAGATGTGGCCGACGGTGTATCACGAAGGTCTAGAAGATACCTATTCACTCTTGTCTTGAAGAGACCCAGGTTGTAATGAAATTGGTTATGTATTTTAATATTTTCTACTAGATAATTTGACATGTTTTAAAAAGCTTTAAACAACAAACTTCATATTCTGACTGAATAATAAAAATAGGTTTGAATGTAATTTTCGAACCTGGCAATATTTATTGAAGGAAGAACCTCAAATCAAAATCGAATTAGAAAAGATTCTTCCTTCAATAAATTTCGACACCAAACTTAGACTTCTCGAATTATAACTAGATGTCGCCACTTGAAAAATTAAATCACGCTATCAGTGTTCCAAGTTTAAAACTACATCCAAACCCATTTTCATTATTCAGTCAGAATTTGAAGTTGGTTGGTTTATAGATTTTTAAAACACGTCATATTGTCTAGTAAAAAATATTAAAATACATAAAGCTATTTCATTTTGATAAAACGTAAGGGAAAGCCACGCGCAGAAGCTAGTAATTTCATACTTTAAGGTACAATGATTATAATTTTCACTACATGCAAAGCTTAATCCAAATAATTGTCAACCAAAATTATGGTTTCACCACTCAACTCAGAGTTAGATACAAAAGATCTCAACGCGCTTCCCTGCTAATGTAAATTAGACCATACCACACTTTGATAAGAACTAAAGTGATTTAACCAAGCTACTCGTACATTTAAAGTGCGTTGGTGTGTTTGTCTGTTGTAGCAAAAGAACAGTATACTGACTCTATTTTTATCAACCGACTGTACAAAAATGGAGAGTTTTGTATAATGGTTCGGCTAATTGTTTATTAATGACCATTCCTAGCATGACCAAGATTTTCTATTGGTTTCTTTTTCAGTACGTTTGAATAAAAAATGGATTCACTTTTATGTGTAGGATTTCGAATTTGCACCACTGTACTATTACAGTCAGCATCTAAAATGAATCTAAAGAAGATGATCAGAATCGCTGTCAAAAGTAGATGATCGAAGTAGGTGTTCATCTTAAAGTATAGTACTTCTATTTCTGGAAAAAATTGTTTAAATGTTTGTAAACAAAATTATTTACGCTATCGGATCCCCAAGTTCATTTCACGGTGAATATAACAGTGTATAAACCTGTTGAAACTTCAGGAAAAATAGATAAATAAACGCGATAAACACCCATAAAAATAATACTAAAATCTTTAACTAAAACTAAAATCTTCGACTAGTCTTTAAAAACGAACCCACATCGTCACTTAATTACATTTTACATGTGGTAAATAAAACTGTATTTAAAAAAAATTACTCAAAGCAGTCTCGCAATCCTTTAAATGTATCCCTTTGTTTACAACTCGAGATCACAGAGGTTATATCGTGACTCATTGCGGCCTAAATCAAGTAAAACCGCGTTCAAACACTAGTGGTCCTTAAGAGCCGTATTTTGACCGTCCATGGCCGCATAATCACTGTAAGCCTCTGTAATTCACTCCACCACGATTTCCACTTATTACATTATTATTATATTATTTTTGTTAATGAATGCCGCGGAACTGGGTCAAAGTCTGTCGGTGACTGACTCATTTGATGGGTCATTGTTTAAATGAAGCTGGATTAGTGTAACGTGAAATAAGTAGCATTGGTATAGCTGAGCGCCCTAAATGGAGGCGGCTTATCCACTAACAAGTATTCCATGCCTTTGAAACGGAGAGTCTTGTAGAACTCGATAGCAAAGCGACGAGTTCAAGGCTTGCCCAACACTGGCCATTACAATTACGTCGGTGGTATTTTGACATGCCTAAAGTGCGCTCGTACATTTAGCCATAAACTTGGTTACTCCTACAGTGGCGCGGCGCCGGCAGCCGGTCTGCAAGCCAGCAAAGAGCGCCCCAAAGGGTAGACAATCAACACCCTGTTAAAACTCGGAGTTTAAATGCTTGCTCAGTAACGCAGTCACTGTAGTCGAAATCAGCTGGAAGACATTATATTATTATCTAACTATATTATTTCTTACATTGTCTTTGTTCTAAAAGTACGCCAAATTTCATCTTGATCTGTTCAGTATTTTTGGCGATCCTATGTAACAAAAACATCACATTTCACAAATTTTCGGCTTTATAATACTAGAAGAAAGTAGGATAGTAAGATGAAAATACAGCCAATGTGCGTTGAAAACAAATATGAGTGATGAATCATCATCACATGAATCACATATGAATTAACCAGCTGATTGGGGTCATTTTTATTATGATGCAAGTGATGAAGTGATGATGACAAGGCGCTCATTAAGGGAGGCCTATGTCCAGCTGTGGAACAATATAGGCTTGAGGATGATGATGATGATGAAGTGATTCCGGAATAAAGACCTTCCTACTGCCTTTTGCTCGTGACTTCATCGAGCTGAGGTCTACCTGCATCTACGGCTTAAACTGGTCCACTGCTGGACGCACGCTTTTATCATATAGGTGTAATCCCCACGCAAGGTTTTTAATGAAAACAAAATTCTTCCCGTCCGAAAAATAAATAAATATTGCTGGACAATTCACATCAAAATCATCTAGCCCCAAGCTAAGCAGAGCGGGTTAAAAATGTCCTGAATCTCCCTAAAAAGGGCAAGATCCATAACCATACGCTTTAACCCCCTATCTACTTAGTAAAACGGGTAACCAATTAAGGCCGGGCCATAAACAAGGGTAGACTTCACACATACAACGTAACCCGAGTGCCGAGGTATCATCGCGAATTGGCGCCGTCAAAATTCATAACCTATAGTGATGGGGCAGCTGAGGAATTTACGATATACGGAAACTTAACTCGAAAGTTCCATTTCATTTTATATTATTTATATAGATTGCTTGCAACAGTCTGCAGTTAGCTCAATTGTTTCAATTGTTAATACTAGTTTTAATTTAATTCTATCATTTGACTGTAATTTTCTTTGTGAAGAAAGATCCTCATTTCTTGTTTTAAATTATTCGTCTATTTAATTTTAGCCTTTACCTCCTTAAGTCTACTCCATAATAAATGTTTGAAAAAAAGTCTTTAATTTTTCCCTTTACCACTACATACGTAACATTCCTCCATAGTACAATAAATATCTACTATAAAGCTTTTTACTATTTCGAAAAATAAAGGTATTCTTTACTTTTCTTCAACGTCGCCATCTGACACCCTCTCTTAGTTCCGTCAAGAACTAAGATAATATGGTACAGTTCCGTTTCTCAGGAACGAAGATATGGTGTCAGATGATGACTTTGGGTAAATGAATACGATTACTTTTAAAACAAGGGATAGTACTAGATAATTAATTTACTATTTAGTATTTACAAAGGAAGTTTTCAGTCTACCTAATCAATTTATTTCTAATTCAATTCAATACCTAATAAATAAAACGGGTTCGTGTAGATTTTTTTCATTTTATTTTAATTTTCTATAACCGTATCCGCAGTCATGCTATCCTTTTTCCGATCAAAAAACTTTAGTTTACCCCATCCCTATTCATATCGGAAGCCTGCCCCCCGGGAAATGCCGGTAAAGCTAGGGGAGGGATCTGTATTTTAGTGTATCGATGATTTTGTGGCACGTTTCCGCCGATATAAAAATGGAGGAATATGTTGCCATAAGTGGAAATGAAGGTTGAAGTTTTGATGGGTTAGTATCGAGCGAAGCGAGCATGTTGAAATATAAATAAGGGTACCTAGTAAGTCTAAGCGTTTTAATGTCAAATTATGGCTCTCTGGTTTTTCCGAAAACCAGCCCTTGACAATTATGTGTCTATGTCGGTCCAATTCTGACAGCACAATTCTGATTGGAAGCCATCATCATCATCAGCCTGCATTACACCACTGCTGGACATAGGCCTCCCCTTATGAGCGCCACAGCGCCCTGTCTGCAGATTGCCACATCCAGCATCTGCCTGCAGTCTTTCACAGATCGTCATCTGACCCGGCCGGAGGGCATCCTACACTACGTTTGCCAAGTCTCGGTCTTGGAGATATAGGCTCACTGATACTTCATCTTACTAATTATTTCACCTATGTCAATAACTTTGGTTTGGTTTGGAAGCCATAAATACTGTATAATAATAATAATTAAGACTTTTTATTTCCAAACTCCTTAAGTGACTATGTACAAAGTTTTATTATTAGTATTTTTGCTTATTAGTAGGTTATTAGGTACTTATATAATACTAGATATTATTTACAGTTGTAGTGAGTTGGATCCCTTCTTGAGTAAAGGCCTCCTCCATATTCATCCATGACTGTCTGTCGATTGTCTGGCTCAACCAGCTTTCTCCTGCTATTTGGACTATGTCATCAGCCCACCGTCTATACGGTCTGCCAACATTTCTTTTGCCAGCTGGTCCCTTCCATCGTGTAGTCTGTATGGTCCATCTTTTATCGGTGAGGCGAGTATATAAATACTGTACAAATAATAAAATTATCCTAGACATTGCCCTACTGAGCTTAAATCAATAAACTTCAAACTTCAAAAGGTCGTTGTAAAGATAAAATGAGCTATTGTTAAGTTTGAAACGTTTTTTTATTTGTCTCCTATTTATATGAGATAAATTAATTTCACAAAATCTCGTGCTCGATGATCTTTAAGTAAGTAAGTAGGTATATTAATAATATTTATTTATGTATACTTTTAGTTATTTATTTATTTTGATTTTTTGGATGTCATTCCATTGGTCTTTGTAGTTTATGTATTTTAGATTATCTTTGGTACACCCCCTGCCTTTCTTAAATTCACAATTCTTTCCCTCCAAAGGTTGCCTGGAAGAGATCGCTTCTTAGCGATAAGGCCGCCCATTGTACTTATCTTATGTGATGTCTCTTTGTAATGTTATTTTATGGTGTACAATAAAGCATTTTTGTATTGTATTGTATCTTTACATTAAAAGCTCCAAATTCCCGCTGCCTACCTTTCTCCAACCTGAACAGCCTATAATGGTCCACTGCTGGACACAGGCCTGCATCTGATAAGCGCCTTATTGGTTTTTATCTCATGGGGGGTAATGCCCATAATCCCCACGCTGGGCATGCGGGTTGAGGATCGCAGTTCGGTGGTAGATCTATTCTGTAAGAGACGCTGCTGCTTGCCCCCCGGGATATATCCCTTAGTAGCTTCTTACGACACCCACATGAAGAGTTGGGGTGGTGCAAATTCAAAGCCGGCACCGCACAGCTCCTTTTTCCAACAGCAAATTAGTGATAATACTTGAACTGCAGGTTCAGCCCATCATCACAAACTCGTTTGTGATGACAGGTCTTAATTCTTAATTTTGGTATTGGTAATGGGTACCCCCGCAATTCAATAATCGTTCGTTAGAGAGGTTTTATTTGAAACTCAACTTAAAAACAGCTCTGCCCTGAATGAACAGAAGATATGAGAGTGAAAGATTGGTCTTAAGTAACTCGTTGGGTTCCAGACAAAGATGTTTTTTCATATAGTATCAGAGGAGACTTATATTTTTTTTTAGAATTTAGACTTGGCGCCTTCACGAACGTGTTTGTGATGATGGGCAGGAACTGCAGTTCACGTATTGTCACTAATTTACCTATAACCCTATTTAAACACTTGCAGTGCCCATGATGCTCATGTTCAGGGTGATAAAACTGAGCTGTGAATGCGATGCAACGTTCAAAAAGTGGCTAGTTATTTGTACAGTTATTAAAGAAAGTGCTTACAGCATAAAATCACGGAAACAAGCAATCCTTATTTATAACTTTTGTAAGTGTTTATAACTGTTTATAGATCTTAATTAGAGTTATTATGAACATGGCTGGGCGGTAGGTTTGTACCGACGTAAATTAATGAGTATTTTATAATTGGCGATTGATTAAAATATTTGACTTGTGATTCCCACGGCTTTGCTCGTTTTGAGCTGATTTGGTATAGTTGATTTATGCCATATTCGTCCCTAGGAAGTTCGGCCCACATGAAAAATCTCATTTCGTCCCACATTGTATGCCATATTCGGCCCATAATATATTTTATTTCAGAAATAGTAGATTGTTTTACAAGGGACTAAACCATCCCATTATATACGAGGTTGTTATACTCCCGAGCGTAGCGAGGGAGGATGACAAGACCGAGTTATAATGGGTGGTTTTGGCCCGAGTAAAACACTCTACTTTTCACTTCGATTGCGAGAAAATAAAACAATTCAAAATTAGACAATTTTCAGAAATTTTATTAAAAATTAAATGTGCAGTTAGAGCAATTTTGAATGTTTAGTGATATGTTTTTCCCGGGCAATTTTATTTCGGTTCTCTGTGATTGGGATGTGTGTGTAATATTTTGAGTTGATTGTTGTGGAGTAAAAGTTGGAGAGACTCGACTCATGCTTGAGTTTCGTGCATTATTAAGATCTGAGTGCGGCTTCAGCTGAGTTGACATATTCATCCAAACGTTGAAACATTAGTGGGACGTAACTCCTGATAGGCTTTAACTATATTAAGGTATTCTCCACTGATGACAAATTTACGCTCTTTGTTTGTTTTCGTGTTCGGCAGACTCACAGCTTGTAGGTTTGTATCCGTTTCTACGTCTTCTAGCGTTATATTAGCAAGCTCTATTCCTCTGCATGCACCGCTGATTCCATAAATTAAAGCAACCTGTTGAACAAAAAAATAAGTGTGTTATTAATCGTAATAACCTAGGTACATAATTTAGGTATGTAGGTAGGTATCTATTTATTTAGTTTGAGTTGAGTACATAAGTAGTAGGTTACCTTTGTTGCCAAGTATTGTTTATTTGGAGCGTTATTTAAAAATGTTTCGATTTCTTGTGTCGTCAAGACTTTAGATTTTTTTGCCTTGTATCCAGTGGACAATTTCTTCAGTAAAGCCGTTAAATTTACATATTTTTTAATATCGACGTCGTGTCTCGTTTGTAAGGTCATTCTTAACATTGAATATGTGCTCCAAAGAGTCGACGATTTGAATTTTTTCGATAATTCATCAAAATAAGTGAGAAAAACCCCTTCTGTAAAAGAATCCACACGTTTCTCATCTCTCCATTTCATAAAATTTTCGTAACTCTTTAAATATATTCCACGTGATTTTGTCGGCAACAGATTCATAATTATTTCTTTGCCCTTTTCTTCCATTTGCATATTAGCATCTTCACTATCACTTGATGACATTTTTCACGTTCACAATTTGGAAGTAAAAGTCAGGAAGTTAAACGTAAAAGTTGGTGATTTGGAATGAAGAAAATTCTAGAGATTTAGCGCCAATACCATCTTTTTTTTTAAATCTCTATTTAACCCGCAACGAAAGAGTTCGCATTCTACCGTGAAGGGAAGAATCAACCTTCATAAAACATCACCAAGACGGTTCTATTTTCAAAAAAAAGGTTGACGGAGCACCAAGAAGTCGAGTTTTTATGTAAGAGAACGAATGCTTTGTACTGGCTGATGATTTTAGACAAAAATTAAAAAGAAAAATTACTTTTTAGCCCGAGGGATTAAACTCGAGTTTTAGGCCTGCTAAGCTACACTATTATGATACACTTTTCGAGCAAGAGAAGTGAAAATCTTATTTCGTCCTACTTTTGAGCTCCATATTCGGCCCAAGATTTTTCTATAGGCAAATTATAATTACTTAAGTACAGTTGAAGCAATAAGTCTTCACTCAAATTATAAAATATTAATTTAATTAGTCAAATTTAAAACATCAAATACTGCACTTAACATTAATAACGCAGTATAAAAATTCCTTACTTGACTTTTATATTTTTCTGACAGTATTTGCTTAGTTTAAAAATTTATTAATTTAATTAAATTGTACTCAACTTTTTTTTATAGAAGCCATGGGCAGAATCTAGTACTAAATACTTTTTACTTGTGACGAAGTCGCCAAATTTACAATTGCTCAATCTCACTAATATTATAAACGTGAAAGTTTAGATGGATGGATGTTTGTTCCTTTATCACGCCAGAACGGCTGAACGGATCTGGATGAAATTTGGCACAGAGATAGATTATAGTCTGGAATAGGACATAGGCTACTTTTTATCCCGAAATTCCTACGGGAACGGGAACTACGCGGTTGAAACCGCGAGGCGCTGCTAGTGATACATATTTTCGTATTTTTATCGGCAATCCATAACGTGAGAGGTTGTAAAAGTAGCAATACCTCAAAAGTGTAAATATACAGCCGCTATTCCCGTCGGGCCAGGGCGTAAAGTATATTGATATAAATTTATGTTGGATAATATAAATAGCAATGTAATGGAAAAGAAGTAAACCGTAAAAGTATTAGCAAATTGTATTCAACGATTGTAAACGAAAACGAAAATTTTTATTTCATCACAAGGGTACATGCTGAAAATCAGCGTTGTGGGGTTACTCGCAACATTCAGCTGAGCATGAACCTATTCTGATAGCGCAGGAACACGGCACTGACCATCACACACGGCTTCATCTAAAATCAAATTTTAACTTGCATGTTATTTTTTAACATCATTTAGGTTCATTTATGGTGAGAATGCCGACGGATCGACTCTCTGCGTATATGGACAGTGGGTTTTGGCCGAAAGGTGTCGTTTTCAGGAAGTTCATTGGACGCCTGTCAAACGACACCGCGCGTGCGTCATCGGAGCGTCGATGACTCGGTTAATTTTAAATGTTTTTATCTATGTTAGTCTATAAGGTATTTATTATATGGGCCCTAATTAAGTTTATTTTTGTACACTTTCTTTGTGGTCTGAAATAAAAGTATTATTATTATTATTAAGCTATTTATATGTATCTCATCTTGTATATTTTTTATGTAATGTGTCGTGTTTGCAATTGTATCTATCATGTAAGTTTTCTTTTATATTTTTACCTGTACTGTCAGAATAAATATATTTTCATTTCATTTCATTTAAACCTCGCAAACAACGCATTTGCTCCCCTTGGAGTCGATACCCTATCGTGTGTACCGGTCCGTGGGGTACCGAGGTTCTCCGGGTTTTCAAAAAATTATCTGAGTGTCTGGTCGAAGCGACGCGCGACCCGAGAGCTGGTGAGTATCTGGCGCAGCGCATCCGCATTGCCATACAGCGGGGCAATGCAGCTAGCGTCTTGGGCACGCTTCCGACTGGTATAGATATGGATCAGCTGAGCTACCTGTAGATTGTTTGCAACAGTCTGCAGTAAGTTCAATTGTTTCAATTGAAATACTAGTTTTAATTTGATCGCAAAGAATACATACGTTAGAAATTAAGGTAAAGTTAAAAAGATTTTGAAACTTTTGCGATTTGTTATCTTATTTAAGATTATTTATCTTATAATCAATTTCCGTGAATAAATTATGAAAATGAACTCTTCAAGCGACGAATCCTCCCATTCAATTTAAATTACACACATTGTTTAAGTAAAGCACTATACAAGCCTCGGTCGGCAGTGACTGCCCTGCTGACCACGATAAGCTGGCCTCAAGCTAAACTTGCTATGGTCTCGGCATTCAAGCTTGGTCATCATTGCAGCCCTTGCTTTCCGCGCTATAAAGGCTTCGACCTTCGGTCTCGGGCTTCACTTCAGCTTGGCCATCAAGGCTGCAATGCTGACCGCGCTGTGATGGCCTGGACCTGCGCTACGCTTCGCTTTCAGCCATCTTCAACTGCGGCCAGCAACCCATTAAATACCTCAGACGTAATGTATTATTATTGTATAGTTACTTTTATTTCATTTTAACAAACATTTCATTTATTTAATTTACTTATCGATTTTTGCTCCTGACTGTACAACCCACGACAAAAATCGCTGAACAAAATTGTGTACCTTGATAGCTTCACATCAACAATTACGCGAGAACAGACAGCCGACAGCATCGACACAATTTTAATAAGACAAATGAGCGTGCACATAATATTCTGTCATGTGATGAGAACGCAATCAGCGGCCTCCCACGGCCGACGTTTAAACGCAGCCATTGAATAGATTTGTTTTATTATGAAAACACTGGTTCGAGTTTACGTAATGAGATTTTGTATATATGTATTTATTCACCATTATATCATTGGAAGCTATACAAAGCAAGTGGTGTTGTACAATTTGAACAAGATTGATATTCATATTCAAGTAAGTTATTTATACAATTTCATCAGTAATACATAATAACCTCCTTCAGTATGTATTCTAGACTTATTTGGAAATACCCTTTATAATCCATTCTTAGTAATTCACTGTTTGAGTAGGTAACTAGATGGTTTGGTAGTAAAAAAAACACCACAATATCCCTAGGTGGGGGAATGATGGGATTAATTTGTGTCCTAGGATGTTGTGCTTTGCACTAGATCACATTTTCATATTTTTTTATTTTAGTTATAGTCCAGGCTCAATCAGAATGAGACGGATCCGCGCGTCGAAAATTGGACGGAACCCTGTCAAATTATTCACTTTGACCACTTCGAGCTTAGACAAAATGATCGTCAAATGGACGCACGACCACTTTTGTTTCAGTTCGAGTTGAAACAAAATGGTCTTCCAATGAATACCCGACCACTTTTGTTTCAGTGCGAGCTGAAACAAAATGGTAGTCAAATGGTTGCATGACGACTTTTGTTTCAGTTCGAGCTGAAACAAAATGGTCGTCCAATGAATACCCGACCACTCTTGTTTCGCTGAAACAAAATGGTCATCAAATGATAAAGAGAAGTTTACCCTACAGCTACTAAATTAAGACTTAAATCGTATTCTAGAACGAACATTGCTTTGTCGTCATCCCTTGCATCGGTGTCGTATCAACATTATGTTGTGTTTTGCATTGAAGGCTATTTAAACTGAGCAGAATGCAATCGCACTCTATGTATAACTGATTATAAGGCCAAAGTGGTCAAGTATTTACCTAACCACTTTGTTAGACAACGCGGTTAGCCACCTTAGTCAGTTTTGAAGGCATTTTTCAACCATCTTCTGTGCGAAGGGTCTATAGTTCAGATTAATGCTCTCGTGCTCCACTGCCAAAAAACTAACATCTAAAAATGGCAAACAATGAAGTTTTGAAAGCAAATGTAACCCATAAAATAATCTAAATTTTGAACCTAATAATAGGTACCTTATTCGTGAATTTCTAAAGTCAAGATCGTTGGTAGCGGTGACGTATTAGGTACCACTGAGGTTCCGAGCCGCACGTTACCCTAAATGTATATTAACCCTAAATATTCAAACGCAACTCAGATTTAAGCACGTTTCAAGTCGGTGTAGCGCTGTTTCGTTTCTCACCGGCTCCGCGGTTTTTGACGGATTTCAATTTAAATCTGTCAAAAATCCTTCACTTGAGACGTGCTTAAATAACTGAGATACGTTTGAGTATTGGTTAGATCTGTATAAACAAGGCTGATTTTATCTCCAAAACACGTGCAAAGCCAGTGAAGCAAAAATACCTTATCAAAAGCGAGTCAAAAGTAAGAACAAATACGTTCATCTGCGTGATGGAGCTCGCTGAAATCCCGCGGGGGGCGTATTCCCAATTAGGAGAGATACATTCGTCTTCTTGCTCTCACTTTTTCATCTTTCAGGATTTACTGGCATGTGTGGAAGTTTGGATGGATGTTGTTGAAAGTTGGCAAGGTTATTGCGCTGTAACGGGATTTCTTCGGTGTTCGAAGTAGGTATGAACGAAACATCTAAATGACCACTTTATTTCCCAGCATGTCCTGAGTTGTGCACCTAATTGTGCCAAGACACCATTGTGCTTAAAAGGCTATTTGACTATATTGAAAATAAGTTGCAAATTGCTTTCATAGTCAGTGACAACGTAACAAAACGTAATCAGGTGATTTTTACAAAAAATATGCCTATTTTAGGTTATAAAAAACGGGATTTAAACTACACATTTTTTTATATTATAATCACGTGACCGAAAACGCTCTGCGTTTGGTTGCGTAGCTGATGACGTCATACGTATCACACATTAGGGTGGTGTGGGGTGTGACGTCATCGAGTCATGTCACCGGAGCCATGACAGAGATTATCGTTTTGGCGCGTCATTATTTTATTCAAACTTTAATAAACGACTGGCCTTGAAGAAATAGTAATTACATTTTGCATTATTTTTATCAGGCAATATGGTAGAATTATTTTCAAGTAGTAGTCAAGTAGCCTATTGTTCGAGCACAATTCAATTGTGCTCGAACATCACAAAATTGACTAGTACCTCAACATGAGTTCGTTTCTAGTAAGCGGCTAATGCTGGTAATTCCTCCTACTTACACCTTAATATAAACTGATTTTTTCGTTAACTGTACCTGCCTACGTCACATATAAAGGTCCATATGGACTGCAGAATTATCCCGCAGATAATGAACCACTGGATTGCAAACTCTTGTTCGTGAGATATGGCCGGCTTGGCAATCTAAACGATATAACATAGATAACTGGCCAGCCTTAAATTGTTAAAGATAATGCTGGTTCGTTTGTTTATCACGAGCGTTTGAGCGCAGTGTGTAGCTTGTAGATGTTATTTTCATTTACGTTTAAATACAAAATGGCTCTTTGCAAAGTCATACTAATGTGAGGCAAAGATTGTTGAAATATACCTTCCTAGTTCGTGTGCAATCTGTGGACTCATGCTGTAAAAGTTTGAATTCGAACTCGAATTCACTCAAGTCACCGAGCTCACTTCGAACGCAAACAATTCACAATAGGCTATTTGACTACATTAAAAATAAGTTCCAAATCGTTTTCATCATAGTCAGTAACAACGTAATAAAGCGTAATCATTTTTCTTAAAAATATGCCTATTTTAGGTAAAATTCAATGTTAAATTCATTTTCACTCTCTCACTCATTTATTGTAGAGAATTACAATAAAATAAAATAAACAAATTAGAACTAGTATTTACAATTGAAACAATTGAGCTAACTGCAGACTGTTGCAAACAATCTACAGGGTAGGTAGCTTAACTGATCCATTTCTTTCTATTGATAAACAATATAATTGTTTATAAATAAAAAAGTGGATCAGTTGTTTTTTTAACGTCAGCTCAATAGTTTCACCAAAAGAACAACGAAAAACTCCACGAACAGAAGTCAAAACAGAACAAAGCACATCAAACTTGTATCACTGCAGAAACAAACACGCAAAAATCAATACACCGTACACTGTACGCCGGACAGGAGGACCGCGAAAAAAATAACCAAACAATCTCATGTAACTTGCAGGCTACAAGCGTAGCAATTCCCGCTAGTTACGGAGTACTGTCGGGGTAAACACATCCTATTGTTTGCTACAGGACAGACACAATAGAGCCCTGAGTACATCGTACTATACAACGTTGGTGATGGTAGGTAGGAATACTTAGAATAGGTTGGTTTGGTGGACTCTACATACCTAAGGGTACCTACCTAACCATAGGTTTTTTTGTAGCTTTTTCTGTCTCTACATCTACTGGGCAACCGTAGGTATATGATATATGTATATAAATAATAATAATAATAAAAAGTAATGCTGGGTAATCCATACAGAATCATCCAAGAAGCAGAGCTTGTGTTGTGGGTACTGGATTGGTTTGTGACTGTTATATTTTTTATATTATTATTATGTTTATCTGCACGCCGAATTGATCGGTAAAATGTATAGTTATTGTGTGTACTGAGTTTATTTTCACGATATTCTCGGTACGACATCGAGACCTTCCTTAAATTATAAAAATAGAGCGCTTTCAGCGTGTGAACATGGAACTCACACGACGCAAATCGCAATAAAGATGGAGCATATCGTTGACGTCGCGATAAAATCGAAAATTAAACTCGGATTCATATAATTTTAATATAACTATGTACCTAATGGTTGCTTTACCTTTGAGATGTCGATTGGGCGGCCTTTTTTCAAGAGTGGATGACGGAAAATTTTCTTGATGTAGTTACTTTCAGCATAGAACTGGTTCTGTTTGTCACGGTCGATTCTTTATCATTATATGTGTCAAGAATTGAATAAATCTATTCTGCTTATTTACTGAATAAACGGCTTGTAAAAGCAAGGATAGATGATAAATAAATTGTATTTTAAATCAGTTGAATCTATCTTCAAAACCGAATAGGTTTATGAAAATTTGCGCTGCTAAGAACCACAAATTTAAGAACTGAAGCGTTCCTATGTAGGTGCATCCCTACGACTTCTTTAACATACCAACAGATAGGCGAATATTTATAATACGTTTTCTAAATTTGTCAATAACTTTTTCCCCCAACAGTACGCAAGGGAATAGCGGCTCATGCAAAATTCACGGGTTGAAAGCGCAATGCAATCCGGCGGGTTAGATGCATTCTCGATGCAGGACAATTTGCCCTGACTGTACTTTATGAGGAAAAACATCTAGTTTGATTGACGATCTATGTATAATAAAATAATTATACAGAATGGCTTTTTAAGATGCCCTCCGTTAGTCGCGTGGGGTCTTTGAAAGCCCAGGTTTTGGAAAAATGAAAAATTTCAGCAATTAGAACAATCTCAGCAATTCAATATTTTAGGTACCCTCCTAAGTTGGATTGTATTGGCCGCGTATCGCTGCTAACTTCAGTTCGCGCATAAGCGCAGTGAGATACAGAACTGTTTTGTGCGGACGGGCTTTGAAAGACCCCACGCGACTAACCGCGTAAGTAAAATTTAATTGTTTTTATTAGTTTAGACTTTTTTTTTTTTGTAGCATGTTTTTTTAGTGTTTGTTTTGTTGTTTTAGATTTAATTAACTAGTAAAATGGATGAAGAACAACAACGTCGTATATTAAGCTGGTTAGACGATGAAAGTAACGATGTTTACGGTGGTAGTGATGATGAAGAAGGTGAAGGCGGTATACCCGGATGAAAGGAGTGAACATAACACTGATTCTGAGCAGGAATGTGAAACAGATCGAAAATTTAAATCTGTCTGCCATTTTTGTAAGGGTAACATATGCCCAACACATACTAAATCGGTATGTACCGACTGTGATCAAAACGAAAATTAGTGAAAAGTTCACGGACTTCATTTGGTAAAAGTTTATGTGTTTTTTTGTTGGTTCTTTCCAATTTTTACGTAATTGTCTTCGTTATTTTAGTTTTATCTTATATATATTTAAAAAAAGGAGAAGTTCCTACATTTAGTTTGTTAAAAACCTTTTTTTGTGATTGTGATCTCAAGGAGAGAAATTTAAGTTCCTTTTTTTAGATTGTAAGTTCAAAGAAGAAATAAAAGAATATGTTTACGTAACTTTTTGTAGTTTTATTGTATTTAAGTTATTCGTCAATAACTTGCTTAGATAATAACGAAAAAATTATTAAAATGGTGTTTTTTAGGCTGTTTATTTTTGGGGTCTTCAGAAACCCCACGCGACCAACCGTGTAAACTAAAAATGCGCGACTGACCGAGGGTTAAGATGGTAGTGGACCGCCGAAATTGTTTTTTTTTTTGAGATATTTTTTACTTGCTTATGGTAGTAAAATTGGATGGCCAAATTGGAAACTATGACAGTAGAAAAGTCGGAAAAGGAGTCATGTGCTGAATCTATGAGAAAATAAAAACTAACTACTAACTACCTACTCCTAGTTATGTATCAGGTATATCAGTTATTTTATGTTAGGGTAACGTTATTGATGATGGATGATGCTGTGTGAATTATATTTTATTTATCTTTGTGTATGTGTAGAAGGAAACTACCTACTTGTATAAAAAGAGTTCAGTGAGGAATTAGATACTTTAAAATAAGGTAGTTAAGCTAAGCTAAGCTAAGTTAAGGGACTTGACTTGACTTAACTTGTCACTCATAAAATATATGATAAGTACGCATTATTTAGTTTTTCTTTGTAATATTCAGTTTATTAAGCGTGCTTTCAAATGAAATTATAATATTTAACTGTGTATTTGAATAGTTATATAAACAAATTAATATGTAGGCATATCAGTTTTTTAAAATGTTTGAAAAAAATAGATTTTATATTTGTAAAGACGTTACTTAAATAAATATCTGAACCTACATAAAAAAGACATGCATTTTAAATAGATGTATATCCCATAAGATGGTATACTTATATGTACTCGTATACTCTAAAACAAGGTAGAATGTAAATAAATACAACAATATCGCACTTACGACAAGATTTTCCCTCAAAACTGGGCAAGTCTCAAGAGATTCCCACTTTATCATTCAGATGGCAACATTCCTCACTTGATATCGCGTCACATTTCGCGCCTGCATGATTTATTGCTCTAAATTGCGCCGTTATAAAATTGAAAGTTAATTCAATTATTGGGTAGTTGGGGAGATTGGCTTACTGTAGGGGGCATCCCTATACCCTATAGGCAAATAATTTGTTTTGTATTATGTTTTAATGATAAAAAGATGCTATTTTGTGGAACGGAAAGAATTAAGGCGCATACCCGTCCCAAACTAGTGCCGCCGCCGCCACCTTTATCTTATTATTCCATTTAACAAAGGAAATTTAAAAAATCCATCGCACAGTTTGTGATACCTATTAAAAGCTTTTTTTAATGCGTCTGGAATAATTTTATTCTAAATCTATTTTCAATTTAACCTAAAGCAGTTAGAAAAAAGGACCTGTTCACACGAGATTTAAAATTCGGAGATTGTACTCTGGCGGAAAACCAGAAACTGAAACGTTAACGCTTTCACTGTCCAGCCCTGCTGGGAACGGAAGGGGTGCCACTTCGGTTCGCACCGCGCAGCTTGACTAGGTCGTAAACGACTTTGTGCATCATGGACATTGAAAGTGTCAATCAGTTATTAACTCTACCTACCAACCTTCAGAAAATAATATAATTTTTATGAACGCAAATCTTTCTGCTAGGCAATAAACTAACTCACCTCATCTCAACAGCCTATAATAGTCCACTGCTGGGCGCAGGCCTCCCCCTGACAATATAAAAATAAACTTTCTCAAATCTACTTAATTTTTCATAACCATATTATCGTGAATTGCACAAAAGCTTATTGCAAAGTCATAAAATAAAAGTTATATTCACTTTTAAGCCCTTCGAGGCTTTGTAGGGGCGGAAGGGTTACCCGAAGGGTTTATTGGATAACATCATAAAGGCCCTTTCAAAGTTAATTTGTTTGTTAATTTTTCTTCCACCGTTTATGTAATCACTTTTTCGCTTGAATTAAGAACGATGATTAAAAATTGTCGAGCAAATTTAGTGTAACCTTTTTTGCGTTTAAAATTTGGCGGTAAAGCTTTCGAGGTTGATGAAAAGGAGAATGGAAAAAATAAGAAAAATTTGCTCCATGTTACCGTTGAATTATTATTATGTTTAAAACAATGTGGTGTCTTTTATACATTATTTAGTCGAAAAATAATACCAAGAATAATCATAAACACAAATGTAGGAATCGCGGCTAGCTCTTCCCGGGATGCTGATATAGAATATGGAAACAATAGCTATATTGTATAAAACTACGACTATTTATGATGTTATGAAATAAGTCCCAAAAATTATCCGGCGGGTTCGAATCCCGCCGGCGGGTTTTCGGTTGAACCGACTAAGGGTTTCGTGGCTTAGTTGGTTAGAGCACACCCGTACTGAGGGTGGGGGTTCGAATCCCGCCGAAACCGATAATTTTTGGGACTTATTTCATTTCTTAGAGATACCCAGAGTGTGGGTTAGCACTATAACAAAAAACTTTATTTATGATGTTAATGAGTGCGGTTGGTATGGTTGCTTCTGATGCACTGACTTCCATAGGCGCTTGGTCCGCGCTCGCGGCACAAGTAACCTACCTAGTTCAAACTGCTGATGATGCTAATATACTCGTACCTACGTGATCGATGTATCGAACAACAAACAATAAAACAAAATTGCTACTGCCAAACACAAAAACAGAATATAAACAACTTGATTTTTCACGACTCATCTTATAGTATCTTATAGTCCCAAAAGTACCTCAGCAGAGCATTGTGTCTTAGGTACCAGGTGCCCAATTCTGCTAACAAATCGCTTCATTACAACGCAGACTCGCCACCTTTGACACCTTTTGGTATTTACGTGCTCTCCAACGATAAACTTTGTCATAGTGAAATCATAAGTTTCGTAGAATTGGGCTACCGATACTTACATACTGACATCCTAAGTACTTAAATAAATTTAAGAAAATTAAGAAACTCCAAAATATTAAAACATTTTCTATAATTTGATATAACAAAGTTTTGTTCAACTCAGTCTCTGAGGGCTAACACAAACCATGCCTCGAGCGAGCACATGAATCATATCTTTTAACTCGATTACCGCCCACGAAATCTTGTTATACACCCTTTTCCGCCCTCATGGGCTGTGACGCGGAATATGTTTGTAGGCTTTTGTTTTGTTTTAATAAGCCTATTGTTTTTAAGGCTGTCAAAGATTCGTGATAGATACTCACGAAATCAAGAAACATTCTTATATTTTTATGAATGTGTAGTTCGAAAATATGTGGTTATAAGGCTCAGCTTAAAAGTTTGTAGGGAAACAATTTTGTTTTTTTTTGGAGGTTACCTTCATTAAAACCGATAATTGCGAAGGTATCTAAGGACAGATTTGGGCGCCTTGTCTATATTATTATTATTATTATTATACATTTATTTCAGATATAAATCCATAGTACATTATTTAAATCATAAACACTTATAACTACAGCATCAATCAAAAGTAATCAAAATTAGTATTAGCAAATAAAATGTCAGGAAATTTAAAAATTAATATAAAATTACACAAAATCGAAAATAAAATTAGTTCAGATGGAGCCGATTAGAATACGCATCCACCTGTTTTGAATTGGGCAGTCTGCCCTTGCAACAAACATCTGCAGGATGCTGTTACCGCTGCCTCGCGTACGCTGGAGTAGGGAAGCGACTTTCTTGCGAATGATCGCGTGAAAGCCGTCCGTGCGCGCTTCCGCGAACATCCCGGATGCGCTGCAAAAGCGAGGCAGCCGCATAAGCATCCTGAAGATATTGTTATATTGGACTCGCAGAGAGCTGGCAGCCCGTAGGGTGTGGTTTACCCAAAGGCTGCTCGAGTAAAAGGACTGGCAGTAGGCCTTGAAGAGAGTCATTTTTACTTCACTCGAGCAGCGAGCGAACCTGCGTGCAAGCATGTTACCCCGAACCGCCAGCGCTCTGCGTTCCCTCTCTATATCTTCATCATCCTTGAGATCTTCGGTCACAATATGCCCCAGGTATTTGAACCTTCTAACCACCCGCAGAGCCGCACCATTGAGCATAATAGACGGAACACGGACTGGTCTAACTCTCCCACTCTTGAACACTAGAACTTCGCTCTTTTTAGAGTTATACCTCAGTCCGTGCTTAGTCGCATATGCCTCACAGATGTTGACCAGTTGGCGAACAGATCTCACTGACGGTCCCAGCAGCACCATGTCATCCGCGTAACTGAAGTTGTTCACGGCAACTCCATCAATAAAACAACCCGTATGGGTACTGCTGAGCTCACCGATGAGATCATTCATATACAGATTGAACAACAGAGGAGATGCTATCCCGCCCTGCCGCACCCCACACTCCATGCCGTACGCATCGGATAACGCCCCCGCCCACCTCACCTGGTTTCGCTGGCATCGATACCAGTTTTTCAGTAAATAGACGATGTCAGCCGGCACACCCGCTGCCTCCAGCTTGCGCCAAAGCCTATCATACAAAACCGTATCAAACGCCTTGGACAGATCCAGAAAGCAGGCGTATACCGGCGTCTTCCTCTCCGTGTAGTACCTGACAGTCTGCTTAAGACATAAGATCGCACTCTCCGTCGAGAGTCCAGCTCTGAAACCGAACTGGGCATCGTGAAGTTGGACGTGTTGCAGCATTACGTTATTAAGCAAACTGTCAAGAATCTTTGCCATTACGGTAGCCAGTGAGATGGGACGGTAGTTGTTCTTATCCGACGCATCTCCTGTTTTGCACTTTAGAATAGGTACCACTACAGTTTTAGTTAGCTGGTCAGGTAAGTAACCATGACATAGACACAGATTATAAAACATGGTGAGCACGTGCGGCAGATGCACACCCGCATACTTCATATGTTCAATGCTGAGACTGTCATGCCCAGGAGATTTACCTCTTTGCATAGTTTGAATTATTTTTCGCACTTCCTTGGCCTTAAAACTTGTAGTTCTCTTGTGCATGACAGTCAGTATACATGTGTCTATAAAAAAATGCCGGTTCTGCAGGTAAAGTACTTACTACTACTTATTTAAAATCAAGTTATTTTTTTTGACGTTTTTAAACTTTTTAAATTATCAACATTGCAATAACAAAATAAAACATCTAGTATTTTACACATATACCTACTGCCTAAAAATCTAAGCCGTCACCAGAAGGCAGAGTGCCCAGAATGCTGGCAGCATTGCCTGGTTGAATGGCAATGCTAATTCGTTGACTGAAATAAAAGCCATCATTCTGATCACCGTGTACTTACTAAACCTTTTTAACCTATTTAATAATAAGGTTTCGTACATAAACTTGTTATTGAATAGTTTAAAAAGGTTTTGTTGTTTTTTGCTTGTCAAAAATGTTATTCCCTGTTTTCCTTCAAAGAAACTACATAACCACCGACAAAAGTCGCTTTCATGCAACCAATCGCTTCGTTTTAAACAGAATTATAAGGCAAAATAACAATATTCCTAAGTTCCTACACCCCTATTGCTCAGCAATTTGCGGTCACGTGAATCAGCCATTACAGCCCGTCGTCCAATGGCAGAGCCCCGTTTAATACGATTCCATATTTGAAAAGGAAAAAATGAAGTATGAGAAAATAATTTAAATTTAGAATAGGGTAACTGGGACGGAATGATACCATTGGACTTTAAATGAAAGGAGTTTGTTCAAAGAGGACTGTTTTTTTTTTACATCACTTACAACGGGATATACCTACCGTTATTGTTTTGCAGCGATTTTAATAATATATTTTTTAATAATAGAAAGAGTTAACGAATAAGACCATTTATTCCTAATACGATTTAACATAGATACTTAATATTTATTATGCCTGTAATTAATTCCGCGCTGAGTAATTTTCCATTCTTGATTTTAATGTGAATAGAAAATTTTCCTACATAGATGCTCATGTTAAAATAATTGAATGCCACAGAATTACTCTGAGCTCAACAATTCACATAAAAGAGATAACGAACCATTACCGAAGCACATAATAATCATACTGTCCAAGTAAATGGCTATAATATCGCCATTATGTTATGATATCGATACAATATCGTTAAACATGATCTCATCTCACGGGTCATTTAATGCAAATCGATCTATTACGGAAAACACCGACGATTACCGACCGCTCGACCAATCAGAGCGATCCATTTAAACAAATGTAATTTATTAAGTTTCAAAATTTAAAACGTATTACGTCCGCCGCCATATTGAATGTAATTTGAAAAAGTGTAACCGCTTCGGGGCAATTACCCTCTGGCTTCCTTTTTTAAAAGCCGATTTTATATATTATCTGTGGTCTAAAGTTTATCAATCTTTAAGTCAAAGGAATGGTCATGTAATTTCACGTTATTATGATTGAAATCTTTGATTATGTTTGTAATAACCTATGATTTACAGTGAATTACATGCGTAAAATAATGAGAATTTTATTTATTCATGAGTCTGTTAAAAGTCTTTTGTAAATCGTGATTTCAATTACAAAGATAACATGTAAATGTAGAAAATTATGAGCGTATTGGGATGTTATTAGTTTTCCGTAATTATAGGTTTGCACAAAAATTTCTACTCTACGTTGGATTTTACAATGGTTCATTTTTGAACATGATGTTTTAAGTAATTAACTATTTCGGTGCATCGTAAGGCTTTTCTATGTCTAGGGCTCTGAAAAGTATTTACAGCTACTTTACCTATTTATGTTATAGGCGATGATATAGGTACCACTTTAAATCTAGGACATATGTTTTTCGGTCTGATATAACGAGTGATAACATTATTGAAAACTTTAAAAACCCGACTAGGGGAAGATTTATATTAGAACGGACCGTGTACGGGGCGTACCGTCTATGTAGTGGCCCGGCCGGGGTACGGATTTGAAAAGTTACATACATTTTGTATGAAGCAGTTTATATTAAACAGTGCATGATCCGAATCCCGTCCGGGCCCGTCTACTAACGTGACGAACGGGAACCGCTCCGGCCCGGTCCGGACACGGCCTGGTCTAATATAAATCTTCCCTTTAAGTCCCTGATTTTTCACATTTTTCGCCAAATGAGAAGGTGAAGGTGAACAAAATATAGTTGATACCTAACTATCAAAATAAATTTAGCCGTTTTCATGCCTGGAGGTAGAAAATAAAGAGTTATAATAAACATTAGGCAAATATTACAGAAATAAACATTCGATAAACATAACCTATGGCTCGCACGTTATCCCACTAATATTATAAATGTGAAAGTTTGGATGGATAGATGTTTGTTACTCAATCACGCCAGAACGGCTGAATGGATCCTGATGAAATTGGGCACAGAGATAGATTATAGTCTGGAATAGCACATAGGCTACTTTTTATCCCGGAATTCCCACGAGAACAGGAACTATGCGGGTGAAACCGTGAGGCGCTGCTAGCAAATGATAATTTTGCTTGGTTTAATAAGTATATGCCGACTTCAAACTCCTTAGTAATCAATATGGGTTTGGAAGTAGTTTTAGCCGTGTGGTGCTGTGGTGACAAACAGCCGATCATAGATCCTGCTCGTAAAAATCCCATGCTGTCTAAGTTCGAAATACAACTATTTTAATTCAAACTTTTAATTCCAGCCTCCTTTCCCATCACGAGGCGGATCGGCCATCCGTACCAGAACCGAACCCCGCCAAAACGCAAGAAGCCTAGAACCTCCTTCACACGCCTGCAGATCGCAGAGCTAGAAAAGAGGTTTCACAAGCAGAAGTACCTAGCGTCGGCTGAGAGGGCGAGCTTAGCGAAGACCTTGAAGATGACTGACGCGCAGGTGAAGACGTGGTTCCAGAATAGACGGACTAAGTGGAGGTGAGTTCTCTAAATCATAGTAGGTAATATAGTATAATCCTAAAGTAATAGGGTTGACTTTCGCATGTAGATATAGACGTAACCCTCGCGGGTTGTTGCGATATTTCAGTGTGTGAATATTGTTGGAAGCCGATAGTGTTTTGTCAACTGACTGATTTTGACGACCTCCGTGGCTCGTTGAGCGAATCTCCACCTTTTTTGTTTTTATTATCCTGAGGGAAATGCGCGCGCATATCGTACAGCCACGGGGAGGCAGTACGATTATGTGGGACTCCAACCCACTAAAACCCTCAGGGTGTTTCAGCCTCTGCCGCTTGTGGTGGGAACATGGGGACGATTTTCTCTTCCATGAACCCACCGCGGCTGCCCGATATCGGGCCCCTCAATGGCGGGTGTGGAGCACCCCCCTTCGCGACGCGCTAGAAACACGTGACGCGCCACGACCACCTCGGGGACCTTACCCGCCAAATGGGCGCCGGACGACCGTCCGCCTGTGACGCCGGATGTTGCGGGTTCGATTCCTGCCTTGGCATAAATGTTTGTTTCTGGTCGTTTTCTAAGTAGGTATAATAAACAATATCTGTTTAGGTATTGTATTATGTATATCAGTTATCAAGTACCCATAACACAAGCTCTGCTTAGCTTGGGGCTAGATAATGCTGTGTGAATTGTCCAGCATTATTTATTATTTTTTTATATATTAACTTGCCGGCGGCCTGGCAGACTCTGACGTGTGGACTCTAAGTTCTTATATCGTATAGCTTCTTTTCAGATAAAAGATTGGACGAACGAATTCATTGGCTTATAACAAGTCAGGATGAGCCAGACAGTTATGGGCCGACAATACCGTTTTTTATACAAATACATTAGGTATTTATACATAAAAAATCTCATGCATTACAAAATATACATTAAATAAAATAAAATTACATTTATTTCTGTTATTTCAGACATGGTAGGCACAAAGTTAACATAGGTACACAACACAGGCCTTATAAAGAGTCCCATTTCAAAACAAAGACAAAGAGAAAAACACAGAATACATAAGACACAAAACACTAACAACCAATGTGAACATTAAGTCGGCATTAACCATTTACTATTACTTTGAAACCTACTAAATTCTAACCATAAAACACAGTCTAAAAGGCGTTAGGACAGATTACTAGGCATAAGGCATCAGCAAATACATATGACCAGAATTAACAGAACTGTTTTTCTTTCCACATACAAGATATTAAAGCTCTTTTAAAACCGGTTGTATTTTAAAGTGTTAGATTTCATAAACTTAAGTAGTTGTAGTGATAAAGATAATGTAAGTCGATGGATTTGTTCTGATCATGGTCGTAACAAGATAAAGTTAAAAACTACAACCCGACTACGTGAAAGTTATAGAAGTTAGTTAGTTATCCTATAGCCTATAACCATCGGGGTATTGAGACGAATCAATCGATACATAATTTGTTAAAATCGAACCAGTAGTTTCAGCGCTACGTGGGAACAAAGAAATCGGCCACATACATACAAACATACAAACATAGGGTGCTAACCTCATAACCCTCCCCTGTTGGTAGTCGGGTAAAAATTGTTAAGTCATGTCAAAGTGCGTTTACGTTTCCTACATAAGCCGGTTAGACTAGATTGATTGCTTATACAGGGTTTCCCGATACTCAACGTCAAGCCAAAAACGGAAGACAGGTAGGTGGGTTCCTTTCATAAGGACCCAGAAAAGCCACAAATTCATTTGCAATGGTTTCTGAGTTATAGGCTTTTTATCAGAATTATTTCTCTGCTCTGTGCCCTACTTTTCTATGGTGTGACTATTACAGATGTCAATATTTTGTGATTTTTATTTTTTTAGTATCTCAAATAACTCGTTTAGAAATTATGATTTATTAATATCATTAAGAATTAAAACCTTAATGCCCATAGTTTTTAAGAAAAAATATTAGTTTAGTTTTGTTTTTCCATCAATCATTTTGAATAGGTTAACATTGACTCTTGTCTCTGAATTATTACTTGAATTTTTGAAATATTCAAATATTTATTAGTTAACAACCTTAACTGTAACCTTGGATACTTTGAATGATGCATAATCTCATTCTAAAGTTTGATTAGAAGAGCCAGTACCAAGCAGTCCAAAAATTCACTGCGAATAGGTAATTAATCTGTCTTTAAATTAAAACCAACCATAAATTTAAATAGTAGCCAGTCAGTACCAGGCAGTCCAAATAGATTCACTGCAAATACTCACAAAAGAAATGTAAAACACATTCCAAAAACTGCAAAGCACAAAATACAGTCCGCTGGTGGCATCACCGATTACGTTCTAATGGACAAGCGCTGTTTGTGTTCGGGACAGATAACGCGTGCTCGATACGCGCGGCGCCAAGCCACTGATTTTATTTGAAAAAAGAATGTGATCTATCGTTTGAGGTTTTAATTCGAAAGGGTTAGGGATTTTTGGAGGATGTTCTGGTGTTTTTTGAATGAAAAAGTTTACAGTGTATTCCTACGTACCAAGTGTATAAGTAATCTACTTATTATATTTAATCTATTATGTGCACTGTAATATTTTTTTTGTATCTTTAATGTGATATGGGTCTTTTTGTGCCTGCAATAAACTGATTTTATTTTATTTATTTTATTATTTATTCATAAGCCTATTATTAAGGTAGAGTCAAATCTCAAATATCGCTCGAAATATTACCTACGCAGCTATGCAGAGATATATATTTTATTTCTATTTGCTTTGTTTTGTAATTTTTGTCAATGAGTTAATTTTAAGAGATCATTAAATTGAACATTGTGATAAAAAAAAACATTTTTTTTTATAAAATCCAAGTTCCAATATAATTCCAAGCTCATCTAAGCATGAAATTAAGTTTGTTAAAACATCCTCAACCAAAAAGTTTCTACCTGGTAACCTATGGAAGATTTAGCCAAACAACCAAACAGATGATCTTAACCAGAACTATTCAAAATAATATAAAAAGCATGTCTCCTTTTCGGTCAATTTATCAGGCGTCTCTTCGTATTAGCCAGCCGTGTTAATGGGGTCTTATCGGCCGCTTGCTCTTATTTTAAGTTGGTTATTAAAAGCAGGGTTATCGGTTAACGAGCTGTGTAAAGGAAGAGGGTAGGGATAGATAGAGACATAAAATGTCAAGACTGTAGAACATAGACAATACTGTTATCTGAATTTTTCTCAAAAAAATGTACCTGAACGCGGGTTAAATTGTCTAAGAACTTATAAAGTCTGAAAACAGTTCAATTTTGGAACAGCAGGAGATTTCCCTGGCCATCTACAATCTGAATATAAAATAAAACGGAGCGGTAATGTTTGATTCCAAATTCAAAATAATCCGTCCAGCGCACTTCAAGTATTTATTTGAGTTTTCCAATTCCAACAACATAATAAAAAGATAAGTTGGAATTTTGATTTCATTCGTGTTATCGCATATTTGAAAAGGTTTTAAAATAAGTCTCGTTCAAAGATAAACTCAGATTTATTTGTGGGTTCTTCAACGCTGTGTTAGATTTAGGTTATAGGTTGATAAGAGTTTAGTGTCACTAAGGTTTTATTACACTACCATACCTTTTTTTACCTTATAAAATACTAGCTTCTGCCTGCGGCTTCGCTCGCGCTTTTCCGGGATAGAAAGTAGCCTATGTCCGTCCTTGGGTTACTATCTACCTCCCTGCCAAATTTAACGAGATCCGTTCAGCCGTTTATGCGTAAAAAGATTACAGAGAGACAGAGAGAGTTACTTTCGAATCTGTAATATTAGTCTGGATTCGTGAAAACTAAAAAGCGTTTTATAACACTTAAAGGTACTTACGAGTATATTCATAAATGCTAAATTAGACAGCCTAACTGTTTGTTACCTTTTGACAGCCAAGATGCTGTACGTATCTTGGTAAAATTTTGCACGATAAAGACTGTAATATTAGTGACGAATTTATTCATATCAATAGCGCGCGACATTCTAAGAAGATCATTCCAGTTTAAATTAATATAAGTTCACAGATCAAAAAGAAAATAATAAATACATTAGAATTGTCTTTCCCGACAACCAATAGAGATAAAACTCAAATTAAATGGAAGTTATCTATGACAAATGAGGTAAGATTATCTTTGTCTGGGATGAAGGAATGCAAGGCTTCTGAGGTTAATAAAAGGTTTCGGGGATTGATAAAATTATTACTATTTTAAGTTCCTAAAACATAAACCTTTTTATTCACAATGTCACCAGAAGGCAAAGTGCCCAGAATGCTGGCAGCATTGCCACGTTGAATGGCAATGCTAATTCGTTGACCGAAATAGAAGCCAGCATTCCGATCACCTGTGGACTCTACTAAACAAAGATCTAACAAAACTCCTTATAGTTTTATTCATAACATTTTTTAAAATTATTAAGTCTTTATAAAGTGTTAAAGTCTTTGTAAGTAAAAAATTTCATTCATACCAATTTCAAACATTATTCTAAATTTAAATTCTAGGATGGGGACAACCTATCAAAAACAATGGTAATATGCGGTACGCCGTTCCATGGAAAAAGCTAGTGCTGAGCAACAAGAGAATGTCTTTTAAATTGATATCGATAAAACCCATCGACAATCACACCCAAAAAACTCGTACCGAATTCAATGATCATCAATAAAAAACCATAAATTACTCGCAACACATTAGCCGTACTAATGATATTCCATGACTACACTCAATCAATCCGTGAGTCAAAGACAAAGGCTATTTACCCGTAAGTATTGTAGCTTACGGTACGAATTTACCCGGCGGCACCAACCTAACAACAAAGCATTCGCCTATTTTTTATAAAAGGACCGATTACAGTTTACCATAATCGAAAGCAAACTTACTTTTCGGATTCAGCGCCATCTTGAAAGCTATGTTTTATGATAAGGTTTGAAATCAGCAGTTACCTTTAAAATAAATAAATGGCCTCGTGCGAGTCGACTCGCAAACGGAGGGTTCTGTACCATCGTACATAATTATTTCGCAAAAGGAACCCTACAAAACTGATTCAAAAAATGAAAATAGCAAAAAATCATCTTGACGCGGTCACCCATCCAAGTACTGACCGCGCCCGAAGTTGCTTAACTTCAGTGATCGGTACTCAACTTGGTATGGAAATTAGACCCCTTAATTATTCAATTTGTGTTATTCTAATTAATCTGTGGTTAAAGTGGCAATAGTAATGTACACCCTGTTAATATTTCGACTGTTTACCCACTATGGTTCAAGTAATATACCCCCGACATAAGTAGAGCAAAAATAGCAATGTTTATGCCTTAATTTTAATATTTATTTTATTATTTGTTGTTATAGTGGCAAAACAATTACATATTCTGTGAAAATATCAACTGTCTATTTTTTACGGTTCATGAGATTCAGACACACAGACGGACAGACAGCGGAGGCTTAGTAATAGGGTCCCGTTTCCACCCTTTGGGTACGGAACCCTAAAAATAAACTATAAGAAACATAAAACATTGCATAAAATGAATAAAATTAAGTCCAACTGTATTAAGTCGGCGGATCCTAAAGACTGTGTGAATTGTCTTGCAAAAAAAGACAGCTCTATGTTAATAATGATGCGCCATACAACATGACGGTGACAACGCTGTTTTTATGCCTAGCCTACCGAGTTTACGTTTGTTGTTATAGTGGCAAAACAATTACATATTCTGTGACAATTTCAACTGTCTACCTTTTACGGGTCATTTATGCATGACATATAGCCCGCAAATGGACAGACATCGGAGGCTTAGTAATAGGGTCCCGTTTCCACCCTTTGGGTACGGAACCCTAAAAATAAACTAAGGGAAACATAAAACATTGCATAAAATGAATAAAATTAAGTCTAACTGTATTAAGTCGGCGGATCCTAAAGACTGTGTGAATTGTCCAGTAAAAAAAAACAGATCTATGTTAATAATGTTGCGCCATACAACATGACGGTGACACCGCTGTGTTTTTATGCCTAGCCTACCGAGTTAACAAATTACTTTTATTTCTATTTTTAGAGAACCCTAGTGTCTAGATAAACCTAATTTAGGATTTAAGACACTATTAACCAAAAACATGTAAACATTCTGTCAATGAATTACATCCATCTATGTATACATATTCGCTTATTCGCAGTAGTTCTGTGCACAGAACTACTGAGACAAAAGTGGTCCCAGTAGTTCTGTGCACCAAAAATGTATTACGATTGCAAAAATGTCAGGCAACGAAACTCAGCGAATGTCAAACTGACAGCAAATGTCAAATAACTAGAGCCTCTCCAAATTCTACTTTTATAGTCACTCAATAGCTGGTTAGCGGACAAACCAACACAGTATCATTTTATGTTATATATATCGTGAGCTAGATATATGTATGCAGGCGGTAACATCGGGTTGTTGGGGGTTTAAATATTGTATGAGTAACACAACTCTGCAGTTTGAGCCATTAATTATTTACCGCGGTAGAAAAGACGTACATCCGACTTTTTACATGTACCTATTGTTCGTTCTTTATTGGCTATTTTTGTGACTTTTACGTCGACTTTAGGTTATTTTATGTGAGCCACTGCCTGAATGTATATGGGCCGGATTATGTTGAAGGAAGGCTATTGTTCTTTATTGTGTGACTTCTTGACTAGCTTTTTACCGTGGCTGTGGTTAAAAGTAGCTTCAGTTTTTCTCTAGATTATTTCCTTACTCAATTTATTGTTTACAATCTATTAAATAAATAGATAGTTCTGTCATTTTAAGTTTAGTTAATATCTACTTAAGGTTGTTCGTCGCGGGTTTTTTTGTTGTTTTTAGCAAAAAAACTAGCGGAAAAGTTATTTGCCGCAAACCGTAAACCATTTTTATAAACTCATGAAAAAACCAACTTCGATTCACTGGTATTTTTGAGCATTTGAGAAAATACGAAATTCTGTGCTAAAAATATACATTTTCTCATTTGTGTCATGTTCTTCATGAATCAAACTCTAGGTTTGTTACTCTAGCTAGCCTTAAACCAGAACATATCTGGTAATTTCTGGGTCTTCTTAAAAAAATATACAAACTTATTGACAAGAAAAAAATTAAACATCAGAAAGCAAATGTCAAATTCAAATTTACCACCTCAACAAACCCGACTCTTTTGTCAAGGACACTGGCAGCAAAGCACAGTCAGCCATGAAATAAGAAGTTGAAGTTGAAACCCTAACCTTCGATTTTCTCCATAGAGCATAGAGTATCACTATGTATCATCAATTTCAAAACTATTTACACATTCTAAAGGCCAGACAATTTCCTGGAACGTGCGCGCCATCAAACAAATCGAATTCGAATCGAAGCACGATCTAACACGTAATGTTCTAGCCAACATGGCGTCTTACGCCTTACTTATTCACCCTGCCTCATTTTCTTCCTGTAATTCTTTTCCCTCGTCTAAGTGAATATTAAAACTCTCCGAATTAATCCACCCTGAATGAGACCTTATGTGTACCACGAAGAGCTTATTTTCTAGTGATTGTTTTTCTCGATTTAATTTTGTAAGATGTATTCGTGTTGCGAGGGATAATGAAGCTTATTTGTTTGCACTCAGAGTCTTGTATCGTTTGTGTCTTGTGTCGTGACATCTCGGATGTCTTTGGATAATTGTTGCTTGTAGGCTGTCTCCTCAGGAATTAGGGAACAAATCCGTTTGCTGATTGATACGAGGGCTGGGATAGGGAGTGTTTCTTACTCGTTAATTTTTATTGCACATCGTTTTTCTTCCCGTCGGAAAATGGGGAACAGAATAGAAAATAGATTAGGTAACACATAACACTTTATGGAAACAATACAATGTTATTTTACTATTTAAACTTTCGTAGTTTTACGAATTCATTAGGCATGTAAGCGGGTTAACTTCGAACCTAGTTTGTGTTGGAAAAACATCAACGTTGTATCCCTTAAGGGTGTGTACACAAAATGTGTATTTTTAAACTCTTATATATTTACGAAAATTTAATAATGATCTCTGATCTGAAACGTGATTGCTGGTTGATCTAGATTAACCAACTGAGCCAGTGAACCAATTAGCAGAACTACGAAATAGAAGATTGCTTTCAATGTTCTAACGGTCTGTTCAAAAGATTGTATGACCACCGTCAAGTTGATAAAGAGACGGGACACAAATAATCACTAATTTTTGGCTTTTTGCTTTATAGTGCGTTACTCGCACTGGGTAAATCTTCTACGAAAACTTTTCACTGTAACTTTTCACAGAATCACTGATTTGAATAACTTTATTTCATGTTTCTACTTTATTTCACTGTCTTTCCTTATTTTTGTGTTATTTTGTGCTTCTTTGGCTGGCACTGTTTGTTGTTGTTCACAGATCGTCCATGTTGATTTTGTAATGACTGTTTTGTAGCTCTGTTTTTGTTCTGTTCTGTTGTAATGTATAGTCGAAATAACGATGTCTGATAAGCCTGGTACGTTTTACTATACTTTTCACTGGTGTAATCACTGTTTTTACCCGAATTTCAATTTTAGATAATTTTTTTGCGTGGAGTTAATGTTGATTGTGCGATCGCAGCGCCCTCTCTCCGATAATACAGGTAAATAAATATTCTAAACTCGCACGGTTTAGCTTCGCTTCGTTTGCGACTGTTATAAGTGTTAAAAGACATTGTTTTTTATTTTAAATAGAAATTCGAACCTTTTTGAACATAAAGTTGACTCTGCCAGCTTAACCCTTTTTAACCGACGAAAAACAAAAGAGATAGATAGATCCCTAGATAAATAATTCTTTAATCATCACCTTAAAAAAGAAAAACAGATTGTATTAAATTAAAGATGCTAAACAATGCATTTGCAATGCAATGGATTTGGCGGCCTTATCGCTTAAAGCGATTTCTGCCAAAGAGGAGTAGTTTCTATGTTCGGCTTTATGTATTCTTTTATGTATATTATGTTTGCCGCTTTTTCTCCCTCAATTTGTGGAGCGATTTGGAAAATTCTCTTGCTATTGTATGAAGAATGATCCCGAGGTGGTCTTATAAAAATATTATTGCCGGGGGATAACAATTTATACCTAAAATCTTAAAAAAACAATGTAAGTACCTAACTAAACACTAAGGAATTTGAAAACGGTTTTTTCAAAACAAGCCAATTATTAGGGCGCCAAACCAGTCTCAAATAAGGAGTTATATAACTTACTAGTTGCTGCCCGCGGCTTCGCACGCGGTTTTCAAGTAGCCATGTCCGTCCCGTCCCAAAGATCCATTTACCTCTCTCCCAAATTGCATTAAAATCTGTTCAGCTGCTTAGGCAACAGACAGTCAGACAAAGTTATTTTCGAATTCAAATGTATAATATTAGTATGGATGAGTCGAGCAACTAAGGAACCCTGGTTGCGCATGGCCCGACACGCACTTGACCATTTATTTCATTAAAAAATGAAACTTTACAAAATAAGATATTCAGAGCCCATTTATAATGTAGGAACTTTTTACGAGTTTCAGCGTCTCGGAGCTTTAAAACGGTCTTGAGATTTATTTGACTGTTTTGTTAACTGCTAGGGGTCGGAAAATGGCTATTTTTATTATTTGCTGTTTACCTTTTTTTGCTAAAAGCATTTTTTTGGTACTTGAAGGCACACGAAATCGCCTTAACAGCTCAACTGATAGGCTAACAATAACTTTGATAATGTGAATCATTTAGAATCATTTATTCATTTGTTACATGTTGTTGTGTGCAAGGATCTTATGACAATTTCTAGTATCAAACATGTACCCCGTTGGGGCGCTATAAAATAACTTAAAACTAGATATATCTAATTCAAAGAGTTAACTTAAATAAGTTATACTATAGTATTTATCATGTGTCTTAATTATCATGTATTACATTTACAAAAAGGCACAAAGATACATTATTAGGCTTTGTAAGTAGTAAATCTGTGAATAGGCTATTTGACTACATTGAAAATAAGTTCCAAATTGTTATCATCCTAGTCAGTGATAACGTAAAAAAGCGTATTTTGATGGCTTTCATTAAAAATGTGTCTATTTAAGGCAAAAAAGAGAATTTAAATTCAAAATAATTTTACGTTCGAGCACGTGATCGAAAACGCTCTGCCGTTGCTGATGACGTAACAACTTCGTCTTTAACTTCTTTACGGCGCCGCTTACCTTTCGCCGCGTTCTTCGTATTTTCACATTTTTGTTAATTTCAAAACTTCATTGAGGTAGGTACCTATTTATGGTTTCCCTCCTTCTTGTGTAATCAGGTATAAAGAAGGTTAGATTCTGAACCTAAATATACTTAGAAATTAATAAATCCCAAAAATTTACGATCTCGACGGGATTCGAACCCGCACCTTCCCCTTCAGCGCAGGGTTGCTCTTTTTCCAACTAAGCTACGTGATCTTATCTAGTCGACCCGAAAATCTAATTAATTTCTTAGAAATTACCCAGAGTACTATAATAAATAAAAACCTTAGAATCAAGCAACGGCAAAACCTCTCGTCAAAGAACTAAATGTAAATTTGGTCTTTGAGCAGAATTGGATAACTTCATTGTTTCCTCTGTAGGTGGCGCTGACGGCGTAAGTGCCGAAAGAACTCCCAAAGATTTTCGGGTCGACTAGATAAGATCACGTAGCTTAGTTGGAAAAAGAGCAATCCTGCGCTGAAGGGGAAGGTGCGGGTTCGAATCCCGTCGAGATCGTAAATTTTTGGGATTTATTAATTTCTTAGAAATTACCCAGAGTACTATAATAAATAAAAACCTTAGAATCTAAATATACTTACCCAAATAAGTACATAAATAAAATACTTAAAGAATAATCTAGGATTTCTTATTCCTATTTGTTTAATCACCGACGATTTATCTTTTCACCTTGACAAAAGCAATTAAGCCTAATTTTAATTTGAGTAATCTTGAAAAAGAGAAACAACAGAGAGAAGAGTAATTAATAAAACAGATCTTAATTAGGGAGGATGAATTTGTTGAATTTAACCGACGCGCCTGGCGTAATGAAATTGTTGGTGATGCTTTTACTGGATGTGCTTTTTAAGAAAATATTCTGAGCGTCTGGTCGAAGCGACGATCCGAGAGCTAGTGAGTATCTGGCGCAGCGCATTGCCATGCAGCGGGGCAATGCAGCCAGCGTCTTGGGCACGCTTCCGACCAGTATTAATATGGATCAGTTGAGGCACCTGTAGATAGTTTGCAACAGTCTGCGGTTAGCTCAATTGTTTCAATTGGGAATATTAGTTCTAATTAGTGTCTATTATTTGATTGTTAAGGTGTTAAGTTTTCTTATAAAGTTTATATTTTATTAAAAAAAGGTGATTTTCAAACGCATTTTTTTACTTGAGCCTTGGATTATGTTTTCGAGTGTATCTGTGTGTAGGCGGATACTATTTATTACCACCAAGAACAGAATCATCATCATCATCATCGGCCTATGTTAGTCCACTGCTGGACATAGGCCACCTAATGACCGCCATAGCGCCCTGTCTTCAGCTTGACGCATCCTGCAGTCTTTTGCTTTTGCTTCTTCCCACCTGGTCGGAGGGCGTCCTACGCTACGTTTGCAAAGTCATGATCTCGACTCAAGAACACGTTTACCCCAACGGTGGTCGGTTCTTCACGAGATATGGCCACTGCCACTTCAGCTTGCTAATTCAGAGCTATGTCGATAACTTCGGAGAACCAAAGTGATTGACATAGCTCTAAGAAGCTCTCGGATGTATTCGTTACGAATCCTATCCTTCAGAGAAACTCCGAGCATTACTCTTTCCATAGCTCGCTGAGTGACCTTGAACTGGTGGACCAGCCCTACCGTGAAATGGCTGAATGGCTAAGCGATATATGTATGAGGTATCAAAATAGGTAGGTACTCGTCGGGTCTTTTAATCTACGTTTTATAGGCTTTTGCCGTCTTATTTGCGAAAAAATGTGAAAAAGCAAGTAGTGAATCCGGTTTTTTTATGGATTTCAATGAAAACTAATTTATAGAATTCTTTAAAAAAATGGATTATACCTACAGGGTGTACAAAAATGAAGAACGAAACTTTCAGGGGGGTTCAGCTTTAGTCACAAACACAGGAAAAATATTTAAAAAAAAAACGACTTAGTTTTCGAAATACTAAACAAAATGATCACTAAGACTAGAAAATAACTGATGCATGTGCTTCATTGTCATAGAACCGTAAAAAAACCATTTGTGGTACCATCTACCGCATCTACGTCATACATCATCGGAGAGGGCGACGTGCCCTCTCCGATGATGTCGCGGGTCGTTGACCGCAGCGGTCAGTGTCAGAACACGAAGGTAGTTTTAAAGGGGATGTAAAAAGTTACGTAGACCTTTGTCATATCCAATGGTAATTTCATTGACATGTCCAATGGTAATTTCATTTTTAATTTATTTTTTCGAAAACTAAAATTCGGTATTATTTCACATATTTTCCCCTCTATGATCAATAACCTGAAAAAAACCTAAATAAAACAAACTTTTATTCACATTAAACTGAAAGTGACGAAAAATTTTGAAAAATCACTACAAACCTATCTTTTAACCATTTAATCTATTGAGAAAATGATCCGTCTCACTTAGTAACTGAACGAATAACAATAAAATTTGACTAGGAGATAGACACACTTGCGTGATTGTTCACGAGAGTTTTGAACAGAAGCTGGCAACATTATAATTTGTCTACTTCAAGCCTCTCCATAAATAGCTCATAAGCCTGAGCTTACATCAATTACGCTAATTCCCTACCACACATCCAGCCAACTTATAAAATAATCAGCTGGAAACTCCTAATTGCCTAGCTTGGCTTATTTAAGGAAAGTTTAATTGTACTCGCTTTATCTAATTATAAAGACGTGGCTCAACTCACGGTAGGGATGGGCTTGAGTCGATGAAAAGTATCGATGCTGAGCCTCACAACGTGCTGTTCAAACGTGTATCGTAACTTCTAGTTTAAATTGTTCACTTCTTCCGCTAGTGTACTTGAACTGATGAGAATCAATTGACACATTATTTTGAACTATATTTAAAAAAACACACACCAAACACAACTCAAGAAGTTTGTTTGTAAGCCTTTTGAAATACATGTTCGTGACTCTGAATCTGAGAATCAACAAGCTGTGGACACTCTGTGTGTTAAAGCGCTTACTGCACAGCACAGCCTCGACATATGCTCCAGTATGCTCTAAGTGTGCATCATTTGCATGCTCTGTGTTAACGCATTTACTAATTAGTTTCACAGCAATTGACAACTGTACATCATGGGCTTTTGATTTGCATTTTTAATACAGAGTACTTTGATTTAATTCAATATAATTTACAGTATTAATTTATTCAATTCATTTCATTGATAGCACTTGATTTAGATGATTTTAACGACAATTTTTTTTTTAATTTAGCTTAAGGTTTTTTATGAAGCATAAAAAATAGACTTTTTTAAGTATTTATTGCTTTTTCTATATCTATAATAATATCATTGACGATTGAAATAATATCGCATAATATCATCGATATTATCATTTCATCGCTGTCATTTCTATCGACATCACCACATCCCTTCCCGTAAATTAACCATTCTAATAAAGTTCTTGCAACGTTATAATAGACTTAACGCTTTGTTCAATCATTCATTATCTCCATCCAACGAACCTAGATCCCTCATACAACCCTTTCTGGGTTTAATATCCATTAAGGTGGTTCGATTCACGTTGTCTGCGAGGTTCAACTTTTTAGTGCCATAAATCAAACAAAACTTCCGAAAAGGATGAGCACATGTTAAACTTCGAATCAATGGTACTTTGGAGCATTTGTTATTAAGTTGATTTTTATAAAAAAAAAAATAGTATTTTTCGAAATTTTTATTAACCATTCACGAAGCATTTTTGAGATATTTTATTATTTGAGGTGTTATTGAAAATCGACAAAATACCAAATAACTGTTCTGGTAGTTCAATTCCTTGTAAAAAACACTAGGTAACAAAAATTACATGTTAAAAAAAATCTCGGACTTCGTGAAACGAACCACCTAAAAGGTGAGGGATGCTGAGGTCTCAGTAATTTTGTCGGTTACTCGCTGGTGGGTGGCCGTATATCGTAAACTTTGAATTCGAATGAATTAGATAACTTTGAATACATCTCACTGTCGGTTCTAATGAAATGTGAGTTACCAAGTTTTACGTTTATGTTTCAGTTTTAATTATTGTTTGTAGGTTTAATTTGGTATCATCATCAGCATGCATGTCCACAGCTGGACAAACCTCCCCCAAACGAGGGGAGTTTTGCGATAATCACCATGATTTGCAGACGGATTGGTGAACCCGGCACCATATTTTTTTGGTATTTTTTTTATTGGTAACGGGAAAATCATTTTGACCACCACCACTGATAAAAATGACCTCTGTGGCTCGGTGGGCGAAGGTCCGCCTACGACGCAGGAGGTTGCGGGTTCGATTTCCGCCTAGGGACCAATGTTTGTATGATCTGCAGATATTTATTCAGGGTGTTCTGGTCGTTTTCTATGTGTAAAAATAATCCATCCATCTATATATTACTGTGTTATATAATAATAATGCTGGATAATTCTCACAGCATTATCTAGCCCCAAGCTAAGTAGAGCTTGTGTTATGGGTACCAGATAACTGGTATACATTATACAATACAATACATAGATTCATATTTTTTATCATACATAGAAAACGACCAGAACACCCTGAACAAACGTTTGCAGATCGTACACACATTTGTCCCGAGGCGGGAACCAAACCCGCAACCTCCGGCGGTAAAATTATGTGCAATACATACAGTGTACTTTCATGTTTTTTTATCGTAATTTTTTTCTTAATCATTGAAAAAACAGTGTGAAATTAAGGGGTTCGAAGTCTACTATCAAATTTTGTCAAATAAATAATGAAGTGTGTGGTTCGTCAAGAATCCATTACGCACGCAGTTTGTCCAAATAGCGATTCGTCCTTTGCAGTTCGACAACATCTGACATCTGTGATTCTCTGTAACGCAGTTCGACTAATTCATACTTTCTTTTACCTACTGCATACTACGACGCCATTTTGTGAAAAGGACAGGCATAAGATTTCGGGTTCATAGGAGCGGGACAGAGCAGAGCAACGGAAGCCCAAAAATCATGTTTTTGCTTAATAATTATTTACTAGGACATTAAGTAGGAAAAAAAACGCAACTATAAAATGTTCTTTACACTTAATTAAATTACCATGCTTATTCTCAAAATCTTAACTTCTCTATTTATTGAGAAATTAAGATTTTAGAAACAAATTAGAGGTAACTTAACAATTTTTTTCTATCGAGAAAATTCCATGGAATCGTGTTTTCAAAACATATGACGGATAGAATTAGTCTTGAATTTTACCATAGTATAAAATTCTAAGTTAATCCCGGGAAGTTGATTTGAGGTAGTACACACTCTTAAGAATTAATCGAAGGACTTAAAAACATGAACTTCTCTTCATAATAATGATAAAGACTAAAAGGTGCTTAGTTTTAATATCCGATAACTTTAAAGTACTACATCTTACTTAACTTAAAGTTAACTTAAAACTGGTGCAACTTAATGAGTGCTTAAACCCTGCCGTTATGTTATCGAGACCTGAAATAATGTACCGGGGCTTACAGTACTAGGGATGGGACACGTTCTCTGTTTTAAGAACATCGATATCGATGTATTTGTATTTGAAAACGAGTGATAAGTAAAATATTTGTGTTTTCTGTAATGTTTTGTAAAGATGCAATAAGACAATTTATAAAACTTAGTTTGTTTTATGCATAGTTGTAATACAATCTTAATTTTTTTGTCGAAAAGTATTGCCTACTTACGAATAAATTAATTCAGAGTAACTTTTTTTAAATTCTTCGCGCTGATCAAAACTATATGGCTTTTTATTTTTTCCTGTTCGATTTGAATTTTAGATATTGACTCGATGAAAAATTACAGTAACATCAAATCGAAAACCTTTTATAATCACTGTATATTACAGAACACTTCTAATTGGACACATTAAAATATCATCATCATCATCAGCCTATATCAGTCCACTGCTGGACATAGGCCTCCCATAATGAGCGCCATAGCGCCCTGTCTTCAGCTTGCCGCATCCAGCATCTGCCAGCAGTCTTTTGCAAATCGTCATCCCACCTGGTCGGAGGGCGTCCTACACTACGTTTGCCGAGTCATTAAAATATATTATACTATAAATTCAAGGTTTAAAACAGTCAAGGAGGTATCACGATTATTTGTTATTCTTATGTCGACAAGTATTTATCTCGACTAGAGTTCTTACCAAGCGTTTATTTTCCCATCTCTACTTATTTAAATCTTTATCGACAACTTAGCGATATTGTCACAACGTAGTCCTTGAAAGCCTTAATCCTCTTTCGGTAAACACAAAGTAAACTGAACCTTCACCGATTGAGATAACGGCTAAAATGTAAATTAAAGTATTTGCGTGCGAATTAATGTTAAATGAACCAGTCAAAGCACTTTGGATATCTTAATTAGTTCGAACAAGAAGTTGATAAAGGATGTAACAGCTTCATGAGTTTGTAGCTAAAAAAAAGAAGAAGAAGTAAACGTAGATAGAATATCTACTGAATACTTATCTTGAAGTAAAAACCTTTAACTAACCGACAAACATTCAAAAAAGGAGTAGTTTTTATGTTCTCCTGTATTTTTTAACCGACTTCTAAAATTAAAAAAGCAGGAAGTTATATGTTTAGCTGTATATTTTTTTTTTAGTATTTTCGTCGATATTTCCGTCAATAAGAGACCGATTTTAAAAAAAATTCGTACTAGCTTTTGCCCGCAGTTTCGCACGCGCTTTTCTGGAATAAAGTAGGTATCCTATGTCCATCCAAGGAATACCTACCTTCGTGCCAAATTTCATTGAAATCCGTTCAGCCGTGTAGGCGTGAATAGGTAACAGACAGACAGAGTTTCTTTCGAATTTATAGTATTAAAAGATGGATAGAGAACAATCCCGAGGTAGTCCCTAATTTTTTCCCGACGATAACTATTTGTCTTGAAAAACTTTAACAGCGTAAATACTAAGGAATTTGAAGTCAGTTTTCACTCTTTTTTTTTAATTTATAAAATATAATATATCAAGATAACGTACCTACATTAGTCGAAGACCAATATATATAGGTATATATAAATAAATAAGTAATGCTGGACAATTCACACAGCATTATCTTCCCCAAGCTAAGCAGAGCTTGTGTTATGGCTACTAGATAACTGATATACATATATAATACAATACAATACATAGATAGATATTTTTTATTATACATAGAAAACGACCAAATCACCCTGAACAAATGTCTGCAGATCGTACACACATTTGTCCCGAGGCCGGAATCGAACCCGCAACCTCCTGTGTCGCAGGCAGACCTTCGTCCACCGCGCCATAGAGGTCGTCAATAATAACTAATACCTATTACATTACACATATTATTTTACACTTAAACTTTTTCATTTTACTTTTTTCATTTATTATTACACTTAAATTTATTTTCTAAAAAAAAGTAAACATCGATTATTATTTATTTGACGGAAACATCGATCAAAAATGTCCGGCTTTGCCGGCCCCCCTTAGATTCACAATGCGCACGCCACAACCTTCAGTAGCAAAAGAGATACATTTTGACATGTTAGGAAAGCTTTTCAACTAGTGTCATTTTAGCGTTCAGACCAAAAGCATGGGTACAAAAAATGCAAGAATCACTCGTCCAAAGTGCTGAAAAAGGATGGAATTTCTTATTTTCAGTAAGTTTATATATATTTTTTACCCGTATATTGAGATGTGAGTCATATACTTGTGAAATCAGCATAAAATATTGTTGTTTGGTTTGCCTATGTTAAAATATTAATTTTGTTCTAAATTGATAAATGGAGAGGCTATTTCTTCTAAATTTTTTTTTTCATTTTTAGTATGTATTAATATATTTTTCATAAAAATAAGTTTAATATTACTAGTTGATGATTTTTAAAATAATTAGTTGGCCCGCCCTAAAATTTCATTTGCGTAGACTCTCTAATAAAAGAAAGACTAGGTTCTTACCTACCTACCAGAAGTATGAATTTATAAAACGTTTAATTTTTTTCCCGTAAAAAAAACTCGTGCAAAGCCGCAGACAGGAACCAGTTCTTTTTAATATAGAGTGCCTGCCTGAAATTGTATTGTAAGTTTAAATTATTGTATGTCTGAAATGACCCTTTTGTATAAATACCTACTGTTGAGACACCAATTTATAGTTTCATCAATAAATGATTCGTTATCTTTACCTGAATTCTGTTAATTAATCCTTATAGAAAATAAACTGAGTAGGTAGGTATATAATTCTCAGGAAGGTACCTACCTACTTACAAAATAAAATAAAATGAATTCGACTCCACCAATCTCTTGTTCCGTATGGAAAAAACTTGTCAGGCTCTGCGGCTCTGCGCAAACTGTATGCGTCAAAACAAAACGTAGACAATTTTGATTGACATTTTTGTAAGGCTCTAGGAATCTACGGGGGAGGCCGCGAACTACTTATTTTTGATCGAAGGACGGAAACCATAATTATTTTCCTTTTTGACAACTTACAAAACTCGTAAACAACATCTACCAAAACTTTTAAGGTGGCTAAGCATACTTAATACTTTAAAAGCTAAGTATCGTTTAGCCTTAAGTGTTTTCACCCCTTTTAAGTAAACGCCTGTAAGGGCTAAGAGTTAAGTTGTTGGCATTATGGTAGAAGCGTAGAGTAAATAGTCTATGAATAGAGACCGTGCGATGTGTTTATTAAAACTTTAGAAAGGTACCTACATTATTAACTAGGTTTCTAAGTCTTGATCGAAACGAGATTGGACAAGGATCTGAACATTTAGGCCCTAAGGTACCTAGGTTTAGTTTCTTTTTAGGGTTCCGTACCCAAGGGTAAAAACGGGACCCTATTACTAAGACTTCGCTGTCCGTCTGTCCGCCTGTCACCAGGCTGTATCTCATGAACCGTGATAGTTAGACAGTAGAAATTTTCACAGATGATGTATTTCTGTTGCCGCTATAACAACAAATACTAAAAAACAGAATAAAATAAATATTTAAGGGGGCTCCCATACAACAAACGTGATTTTTTTGCCGTTTTTATAGATAATGGTACAGAACCCTTCGTGCACGAGTCCGACTCGCACTCAGCCGGTTTTATATTGCGGTGCTCTATTTAAGTTACATAATTGGATAGAGGACACTTGTACAAATATAAAATGTTCATAGCATCTGTGGGGTACCGAGGCTCTCCGGTTTTAAAAAAAATTTCTGAATTTCTGTCTGGTCGAAGCGACGCGTGACCTGAGAGCTGGTGAGTATCTGGCGCAGCGCATTGCCATACAGCGATGTATGCTACTACTACTACTAGCTACTTGTAGATTGTTTTAAAAAGGGATATTTTTACAGACTTCTCTAAATATTTTTCCTGAAAAATGTAGACAAACGCCACGTTCTACATTGTACATGGGTCGTATGGATTTTCATTTATATATTTATTTTTTCTTTAAATCATGAATGGTGCACGAAATGGTGTATGATTTCAAAATTCTCAAAATTCATTTTCAAATTCAAGTTAATAGCTGCGGTAGTTAATAATAATAATATCTTTAATAATAATAATAACTTTATTGGCCAAAAAACAAGCAGAGAGTTACTGATGCATTCAAGAAAGAAGGCGGACCACCATGCCAGTGCGAGACGTAGTTTTGAAACCGATTTCGTAACCCTAAAAGTACAGCTGAACATAGAACCCCTCTTCTTTTGTTTTTCGTCGGTTGAAAATAGAAACAAACTAAGTTAAATTCATGGCTTACCTTGGTTTCATAATTAACGTCTCCGCAACCACAAAGAGCGGTTGAGCAACCATCGTGGTTACCCATTTTAAGAAGCAAGAGAGTACCTTACATACCTATTCTACCTATTCATCTAGGCGATAGGTTTTGATAAAATTTGCTTGTGTGAGAATAATGTCAATCGACTAACACGTAATAAGTGTGAATTATTTTATACCAAACAAAATTAAATGAACATATTCTTCAGTGGAGATCATGACTCTGCAAACGTAGTGTAAGACGTACTCTACTGTATCTCTCGTACAACGGCTCTGTCGGGGTCTACATATGTACGCCTTTTGAATTCCTCGACCAAATTTGCCGCCATACCAGCCCTAACGTAACAAACTACCCAGGTATCTAATTATAACCTTGGTAAAACGCGTGCTAAACCGTGGCCTAAATAAACTATTTATGATCTGACATCTGATGAAACTTATATTTTTCATACGAAACGGTTTGTTGAAATATGTTTCCTCTGCCTCATAATGGTTTAACAATTGACATGGCAAATGCACTTAACCAAACCCATTACCACCGCAAAACAAATGTTTAAAAACCCATTCCCATCATAGTCATTTGTCAAAATAATTGACATGCGTTATACTCCGATAATTGCCGAACTTACCCGAACTCGCTTTCGTTGTGCTCTGAATAATGTAACTACATTCGTGTGGATTGGCTACCGTGTTTACATGGTGATTAATTATCGATTTTGTGGTAGCCAATGGTGACTAGAATAGACTTCGTTGTTGGAGGTAATTAGGTAGAGTCAACGACGGCATTTATTTATGGAGTCAGTTTCTAATGAGCGGTTTTCGACTTGCATTTTTAAAAGGAAAAACAATAGTTCCTAATGTCTCGGTAGTATTGGCAGGGTGTCAACTGGAAATTAGGGTATGTCAAAGTCGAATGAAAGGAAAACAACCCTTAACGTCAAAATCGGAATTTTGAATTTTTTATATCGGTCCACGATATGAAAAATTCAAAACTTTCCTTCAATCTACGAAATTTTCCTTTCATTTGACATTGACATACTTACCCTAATTCCAGTTGACGCCCTGCCACCTATCGAGATATTTGAAACTATTTTTTTTAATGCAAATTGAAAACCGCTCATTATGTAGGCAATTAATAATTAGGTTGACAAAACGCTGTCAGCTCTGTCAGCTGCCTACAATATTTATACACCGAAATGAGACACAAAAACGCAATTATGGGTTGTTGGAGTTTGTTGTTTTCTGTTATATAATACGTTATTGTAATTCATAAATGTCTTTGTTGTCATAAAATATCTTGGATTCTAAATCAGAGTATAGTTGTCTCTATCGTGCGATAGTACAAACTCGTTCATTCCAAGACAACTCTATGCTCAAGTTATCGTGAAATACGATAATGTCCTCTCCTGAACCCGGAGTCAAGTACCTGCGTAGTGCTTCTATAAACACCAAACTTTACTCTCCTGTCAAGATTATATAGCGGCAGGTTTTAACCCTACGGAGCTTAACGCATTAGCGTTTATACTAGACGACAAAGAAAGAAAGAGAGAAGAGAAGCTCGAAACAATTTTGGTTTTGAAAGATTTCATTCATCATTTATTTGGTCTCTCGTTCGTTTGAGAACTCGAGTAATAGTTATTTGTTATACAAGAGGGCAAAGTTGCTTTTTAACCGCGTGCTCAATTTTGATGACCAAGCAAGCGAAGGATTCTTAAATTGAATCACGAGCGTAGCTAGTGATGATGTTCTAAATTCAATTTACTCCTCTAGCGGATAAAAATGGCTTTTAGGCTCATCTGAGCGTTAAGCCCTCTGTAAGATGCTCTGCTAACTTCACATACACATTTTTATACGCTAATCAATATTCGTATTTTTCTCAAATAATTTTAATTATCGTATTTTTAACTATAGTATTTTTGCTCTTCAATATCTATTGAAGAGTAAAATACTCTTTTCAAGATGGGGGATGAAGAAACATTTTTCGCTGCTGATGTGAAATTCGTTGTTGTTTTCTGGTATTGTTATCAGTTTTTTTTTTAGTTTTCATTCATAAATGTTTTTGTTGACACAAAATATCTTGGATTCTAAACCGGATTATAGGCATTTTCAATGTTAAATAAATATATATATTAATGTATTTTAAGTTTTTCAGTGACCCATAACACCAACTCTGTTCTTAACTTTGGGCTAGATGATTCTATGTGAATCGTCCAGCATTATTTATTCAAATAGTTATTTTGCACATTTTTACCAAAGAAATCTTGCAGTTAGCAAACCAAGTCACCGGCTGAACCTAGCAAAACATATCACATTTAAAACAATTACGTTTGTCAACCGCCCGGCCCTCGACTTTGCATAATACATACAGCTTAGAGCGTTGAGATGGGCCAACTGACGTCAATTAGGCTACCAGCGCTGACATACAATTAGTAAGCGATAGCTCCAGACCTCAATGATCATTGCGATAGCCATTACTGGGCTGTAATTGAACTGATACATTAATAGTTTGGTATTGACTATTGGCTTGTTGATAAAGGATTACTTAAAGTTACCGGCGCTTTGTTTTGAATATTAATGATCATTTTCATTAAAATGTCCATGAAGAGATCAAATTCGAAACTAAAATAACCGATTCTAAGGTTTTTATTTATTATAGTACCCTGGGTAATCTCTAAGAAATTAATAAATCCCAAAAACGGCAAAACCTCTCGTCAAACGAACTAAATGTAAATTTGGTCTTTGAGCAGAATTGGATAACTTCATTGTTTCCTTTGTAGGCGTCGCTGACGGCGTAAGTGCCGAAAGAACTCCCAAAGATTTACACCTCGGCGAGATAAGATCACGTAGCTTAGTTGGAAAAAGAGCAACCCTGCGCTGAAGGGGAAGGTGCGGGTTCGAATCCCGTCGAGATCGTAAATTTTTGGGATTTATTAATTTCTTAAAATAACCGATCCACAAATTTAAGGGATTCGTGTAATCCCTCAGATATTGCTAAAGAATTCTTTGTTGAAAGCAAAATACTGATGTTTTCATAAAAAGGCTGGTTCAGCTGTGCAATTACGGCAAAATATCCTATTCAATGGATCGCCATCCGAGGAGACTGGGTATAAACGATTTTGGTGTCCATCACATGCTACAAAAACAAAAATATTCAATTTTCTAGCTGGATGGAGCCGACGGACGACAAAGGTCACCACGTAAAATATCACAAATGTCAAACTCAATTGTAATGTTTAATTTTTATTTATAGTTGGTACCTTATACCTCATACATATTATGTTACTCAAACATGACTTTGTTTAGGTACTGTTTTTAAGTTTGAATTAGAATTGCTGTAATGTAGCAAAATCGGTCATGTGTGAGTAATCTGACAACTGACTTTGACTTGGGTTATCTATGTTGATGTTGACGTTAATAGTTCCGTCGTCGATTGGCTCCATACCACTAGAAAGATGTGTGTAGTTTTTTAGTATCATATTGCTGTGTGGAATTATTATTATTATATTGGAAACCGAAATCGTTATGCCCAGTCTCCGCGGCCCATTTAATGGAAATTGGATATTCAAGCGCAATCGTACAGCAGATCTACGCGGTATTCGCTACCCATTGCGGTAGGGATAAGTTTTGCTTGGATTTTACGCGGTCCGCGGTATTATGTGGAGTACTTTTGGAACCAGACACTACCGCGTACGCTTCGTACTCTCAGATTCCAAGCCACTTGACGCACAGTTTTAATCATAATTATTATAGTCAATTCTTTATTAAAATCGCAACTTTCTTTTGTTCTAGGAGACAAACAGCCGAAGAACGCGAGGCCGAACGCCAAGCTGCCAACCGTCTGATGCTCTCCCTCCAAGCAGAAGCTCTTAGCAAAGGCTACATGCCAGAACCCCCCACTAACCAACTACCTATGCACTACCCACCTACCTCCACTGCCCAGCCATCGAACACTGCCCTCAGCGCGCTGCAGAATCTACAACCTTGGGCAGGAAATCAGTATATGAACCAGCAGGGTGCGCCGCCGCCGCATCCACCCCCCGTTGCGTCTCCCATCTGCTGAGGAGTGTCAAATGGTAGCGCACAAGAGTGGGCCATTTTTTCAGATAATTTGATAAAGTATTGTACATAACTAATAGATGGATTTCGGAGGCGTTACTTTGCGGAAATTCTTTGCAAAACATTTGGTGATAATTATTCAGTAAAAAATACCGCGTAAAATTATTCTCTGATAAGTTCCAAAACTATGCAATTCGCCAGCAGAGAAGGTAAACAAGCTAACTAGATTGTTGTATTATAAAGAAGCTGAGTTGGACACGCGATTCAAAGTGATAGAAATATTGATGTTTTTAAATTCCACGGAATACATGAATGTCTTCGGAGACTGGAGTCTAACAGCCGGTTTTTTATCCGCTTTTCACATCGTGTGTTTGTCAACAATTTGTCATTTGCTAACTAATAGTCTACCCGGTTCCGGCAACGATGGTGTTTAAACAAAAATAACAAGCGGCTGAAAAATCGGCTGGGCTCGTAATATGAAAGCTTACTCAGTTATAGATCTACGCTTGAGTGACGTTTATGCTACAGAAAAACGTTACTTATGCAGAGCTCGATGACTGAGTAAGTTTTCATCATACGTGCCTTAAAATCGCTCTCTTGTAGCTACTTATATATTGTGTGTGGATTAACATACACTCAGCTGTGAAAACATGTGAACCGAATTTTTACTTTTATTAGAATGTTACATTAATTTTCAGTGATTGATAACTTTGAGAGTACAATGCTTTCTATGCTAACTGTACTTCGTAGACTGCTGTATGATATAATATAATTGCAGTTCTGGATACTTGGTTTTAGCTGATTTAGGAGAAATATTGTAAGATCAGCAGTTATTTGTAAGGTAGAAAAATGTAGCCGGAGTTTATAAAATAACATTACTGCACGAGTTTGCTTGAAATCGGTAATAGAATATTTTCCTATCATCTTACATCATCACACATTTATTAAAAGTATAGAAAATGCGTAATAAAGTAATCGAACCTTTTTTAATATAGGTACCTATTACCTTTTAAGCATACTACGAGTACCAGACCAGAACCAGTAGACAAAAAAAATGTGTTTTTTTTGCTATCGTTGTCTCATATTTTGTTGTGTTCAATTGAAATTTATAACAACTTTTATCATACAATTAATAGGTTTTTCAAATTACTAGTACTTAACCTACTTAATAAACTGTACATATTTTGTAAGTACTTAATCATCAACAGTATTATAATTAAGTTATAAAATATTACTCATAAGAAATATCATCACAATATCATCAGCGCACATTTTGTATTAAAATGTCTTTAGAATGTAAGCTTTTGTATATATTAGAAGAATTAAATAAATTAGATTTATCGATTGACTTAAAAATTTCGTAGATCTCTTAATAAATATTTTGTAAAGCTTCGAAAATAAAAACGATTATGTAGGTGCATTTTTTTTAACAAAATGTTACGGTACATTCAAACAATAATGTAGATGCCTCGGTCTCAACAGTATATAAGGGTCCTGCTGGACGCAGGGCTCCTGATAATCGCCTTATCGGTTTTTATATCATGGGGTTAATAGCCACTATCCCCACGCTGGGCGTGCGGGTTGGGGATAGCAGTTCGGTGGTAGATCTATTCTGCAAGAGACGCTGCTGCTGCCAACCCCCCGGTGTATGTCCCTTGGTCATCTTTCGACACTTACCGGAAGAGTTGAGGTGGTGAAAATTCTAAGCCACCACACGACTAAAAAAAAAGAAATGAACATGGTCCATCTTCCAATTGTTAATATGACATTCTAAAGTTAGAAAAATAATCAAATAGGTTGTCGATTCGGATGTATTAGTGAGTGTGTCACTAATGCTGTTTTTAGTCCTCATTGGCTGCTTTTTGATTACGAATCAAAAATAAACCAATGAGCTGTGAAGACTTATGTCCTCGAATATTTATAGTTACATGTATCTGAATTGACGTGCAGGCGATAAAGTGATCATAAGACATATATTTTTTTGTGTTCAGGTGGTTCCACGAGAGGGTTGGCGGGACGTTAAATTTTTTGTCGGTTTTTTTTTGCTTTCCACAAGCAATAAAACCAGCGGGAAAGCAATTTGCAAATCGTAAACCATTTTCTATGAACTCATGATAAACCAACTTCGATTAGAAGAAAGAAGAAATAAGAGATTTTGTACAAAAAAAATACATTTTCCCAAATGCTCCCACAGTATGCCTAAAACCAAATTTGATGCATTTTTATTTTACAAATGAATTAAAGTTGGTTTTATTATGAGTTCATGGAAAATGATTTACAATTTCCGGCAAATTACATCGGTTGTGATATTGCTTGTAAAACGCAGAAAAATTTAAACAAAAAAAACACGCGCCTACCCGAGTCGAACCACCTTAACTTTACCTTCTGCGAAGTAAGTAAATAATAATTCCAGCTGAAATTTGATAGAAAATGTAAAATGAATTATTCTGTAGGCAGTAGTTTTATAAGATAATTAAAATTATTAGCTCAAATAGTAATGTGATACCATTGCAAAAAATCTATTGGCTATGGTAAATTTACAATTATTTTTACTTACGTTTTATAATAAAAAAAACGTTTTGTAGATATCTATGCAGTATTTTCATTAAAAATAATTTGTACAAAGCTCAATAATTATGTTTTTATTGTGAAAATAATTAATATTACATTAGTTATTAAGGTATTACAAAGTGCTCGATAAATTGTATGAATAAAATAATGAAATTTTCAGTCGCAACTTTTTTGTTTTATTTATTTTGATTTCTACAAAATAAGAAATAGGTAGTACCTACAACTATTTGATTTACCCCAAACTTATAAAAATCTGTCAATTTTAAGCAAGTTTTAGGCCCTTTTCACATCCGTACGTCAGGCACGGTAACCGTGTAGAAATGCGAGCCATACATATATACCTACCTATATATATATTCATAGTCATCCATACCGCAACGCTTGAAAACGAAAGTTTTCAATCAGTGCGTCCTACCCGTCATGACCTACGGGGCTGAGACGTGGACACTCACTGTAGGTCTGGGGTTCACAAATTTAAAGTCGCCCAGCGAGCGATGGAAAGAACTATGCTCGGAGTTTCTCTGAAGGATAGGATTCACAACGAATACATCTGACAAAGAATCAAGGTTATCGACATAGGTAGCTCAAAGGATTAGCAAGCTGAAGTGGCAGTGGGCTGGCTATATCTCGAGAAGAACCGACATCCGCTAGGGTAAAAGTGTTCTTGAGTGGAGACCGCGGCTTGGCAAGCGTAGTGTAGAACGCCTTCCGACCAGGTGGGATGACGATTTGTGAAAGACTGCTGGCCGATGCTGGATGGGGCAAGCTGAAGACAGGGCGCTATGGCGCTTATTAGGGGAGGAGGAGAGGCCTATTTCCAGCTGTGGACTGATATAGGCTGACGATGATGATGATATATTATATAGTTACTATATCTATAGTAACTCCAGTCTAGTCTTCGTGCCTCGTGAAAGCTATCTAGCTTTCACGAGGCACGGAGACCGTGCTGTGACCGTGTGTCGCCCGTCACATACATTTCTGTCTTACGCGGCACGGCTACCGTGCCGTAACCGTATGCATGTGAAAAGGGCCTTACCTATTTATTATTCTTTTTCATAGCTCTGAGTATTACAAAACCATACTAACTAACTATACCTAGATAACAATTTAGGAGGTAAGGCAGGGCCCAGTTTACCAAAAAAAGATACAAGCAAAAGATTAGAGAAAAAAAGTCTAATCTAAAATTATTTTTTGTTTGGGACAATGGAAAATGGGACTATAAAAAATCTCTACCTTGAATTTGGCGATTGGCGAGGCACTTGACGTTATAAAGACTAAAGTAATGAAGCGACGAAGAAACCTTTATCCTGTTAGTTTGATTTTCGAGTTGGAGCTTAACACGTCCCAAGCTTTTTTATCCTCTAGATAATAATATATCTCTAGTGGTATTTCTGATTTGTATTGCTTCGGTATGTAGACTAAAGTAAAGAAGCGACGAAGAGACCTTTAGCCTGTTAGTTGTTATTTTTCGAGTTGGAGCAAAACTCGTCCCAAACTTTTTCATCCACCAGATAATCGGATATCATTTTGCATAGACAGTCTTTGACAATTTGTTTGATTTTTTTCGACTCACAGCATCCGTTTTACAGGTTCCGTTTCACAGGATCCGTTTTTTTTCCGTAATCTAGTTGTAAAAGCGAGTTCTCACACCCGACAGTATTCCGGATCCAGTAAAGACGCTTCCAGTATTGAAGGATCCGTAAAAATCAGTCCTGTAAAACAGATCCGCTGTGTGACTTACGTGACATGCGCCCTTACTTGTCATACAGATAGTGTCATTTTTTCAGAAGTAGGTACCAAAATGTCATTCGAAAGTCTCTATAATAACTTAATAACCCAGGAGAACCTAACTGCAATAACTACCCCACTTTCTGTCCAACATATGACACTCATAATCGAAAATAAATGACAACACAAAAACCGAAACATTAGAAATGATCTAAACTCTTCCCATTTGACCCTAATATCTCCAAATTACAAAAAAAAAAACGGAAAACAATTACAAAACTGCTTATAAACGAAATCGATTTGAGAAAAACATGTATTTCCGTTGAGTAGAGCTTGACAATTATGTCTATCATAAGTTTAATAGTTTTTTTTTGGTTTAATAGTTTCTTAATGGAGAACCTTCGATAATGGGTGTGATACGTGACTCCCGTGCTGTCATTACCTTTTGTTTTATCAAGCAAAAAATGAACGTTTAAAGATGCCTAAATACAACGTGTAACAAAATATGCGTGATGAAATGGACCAGCCAAATGGTGGGTATAGTTAAACCTATTTTAAGATTTTGCACAGGTTTAAAGGATTTTTTATAGGTTTTTATTTCGTTTTGAAATTTTCAATTCCAGTTTTTTTTGTTTGCTGCATGAAGACCACAAAAAATACATTTATGACTTAAAAAAGTAAAGTTAGATTTTAGTCACTTATACATTAATTATAAGCTATGGTAGGTATATCTTAAAATTAATCGCATGTTTCTTTTTCGGTAATAGGAATCGAGTTATGGATTCGGCGACAGCTGCTCACAACTTCAACTCGTCGTAAGATAGTTCCGTAATACCAAAAATTATGACTGAAAACTGTTTGTATTTTCCATACAGGGTTGTTATTCTGTTACTAGACAGTAAAAGCTATGTTCGTTATAAAAAAAACGTAAGTGCTTTTTTTTTAAAAGAACTAGGACGAAAATATGTTATTTTCGACGTAAAATACGATTTGCTTACATTTCATTATAAATAAATAATGCTGGACAATTCACACAGCATTATCTAGACCCAAGCTTAGCAGAGCTTGTGTTATGGATACTAAATAACTGATATACATAATATAATACAATACATAGTTAGATATTTTTTATCATACATAGAAAACGACCAGAATACACTGAACAAATGTCTGCAGATCGTACAAACATTTGTCCCGAGGCGGGAATCGAACCCGCAACCTCCTGTGTTGCAGGCAGGCCTTCGCCCACCGCGCCACAGAGGTCGTTATAGGTCATTATAGGTGAGTATTTAAAGAAAAACAACCAGGTATGTATATAATATATACTATTTGAATACAAAAATAACATGACATGGTTGAAATATGACTCAAAATAACAAAACATTTTGGTAGTACGTTTGTATGGGCAATTTACCATCCAAAGGCCCCTAAAAATAATAGAAATTTAGAATACTGTGTTTAATAATTACCATTTAGTATTTATTAGTACAAGTAAGAAAAGCATTTGGTTTTAAGGGCAAGTCCAATGTGCTTACTCTACACATTTTGGGTCACCTTGTACTCCAGTTTTGTTTTATCAAGCGCGGAGAACCGATCGTTTGCAACGGCCTAATTATCCTTCACCCCGATGGAAAAGCGATCTTGATGATAACACACTACGATGTCATCGATTTACATTGACGTTTATGTCGCAACGATCATTTATAAAAGCCTTACTAAAAGAGCGTTGGTTGATAGGTAAGAGGAATTTCTTGTATTGAATGAACATGTAATATCGTGTAGTAGAACAAAATAGAACGTTTAGACCAAATTATAGCGACGTCCTTGGTAGGTAATCATTTTTGGAGCAAAAAGTAGTCAAAAAGATTTTAGATTTGAATTGAATTCCTTGTAATGGTTGAGGAAATCGGAAATGATGACTACCTAACTATCAATTACTTCAACATCATCATTTCAGCCGATAGACGTCCACCGCTGGACATAGGCTTCCACCACACACCGGGTCATATGTCGCCAGCCGTTATTTATCATTATTAAGATTATATTATCAATAGTAATGTCTATTGAAAAATATTTATTTATGCGAAATCATTGGTAATTTCCTAGAATCTTTGGTAATGGTGACGACTTCTGTGGCGCGGTGGTCAAAGACCCGCCGGCGATGCAGCAGGTATTGGGTTCGATTCACGCCTCGGGACAAATAATCGCACGATCTGCAGATATTTTTTTCAGGGTGTTGTGGTCGTTTTCTATGTATAATAAAAAAATATCTATCTTTGTATTGTATTATGTATATCAGTTATCTAGTACCCATAACACAAGCTCTGCTTAGCTTGGCGATAATGGAGCTCCAAACTGTCATATTGAATCCATAGGTGTATGAAATAAATAGGTAGGTACATTCTTCCAGGCGATTAAAGTTAACAACAGGAACGAAAGAAATGTTAACAACTTGTTTCTTAAAACAATACATATTTAGTTTAAGAATTTAATAGATCCCATGACAAAATTTCCAAAAATTCTAAAGTAACTTTTTGTGAACGTTTTGACAGATCGCGTGATAAAGTCCCAAATTAGTTTCCCAATTATCCGAAGGGTGATTCGGGAATGGAACTGTTGTATTTAAATCCTGTCATGCAATCTGGGCTTCCTGGGAACTGTTGGGGTGTTGAGAATTGGTGTCGTGATGACTGTTGAATGACAAAACAGTAATAAAGTTCAACAGCGGCGAGACAGGCAGTCGACATCGCAAAGCTAGAAGGGCGAACCTGACCTGGGTAAGAGCAACTCAGGCCCAGATAAGAGTTTGGAGGCTTCAATTGAAGTCAAGCTATGATAGGTGATGTAATAAATGTCATTCTAAATCACGATGATTCACGTGTAGAGTACACTTAACAGGATAAAGAGATATATAATATTAATCATAATTTATTTCAGGCATCACAAGACAATTACTTACAAAGTAACTTAACTAGGGCCCATATGACAAATACCTGAAATACCTTATTCATGATTATAGAAACTTAATAGAGCAGGATAGACTTTTTTATTTTATCGCGAGATTTAAATAGACTAGTTTCCTAAAACAATCTTATTTGTCCGCCAGTTACATGATCAGAAGATATTTGTGTACACGTATTTTTATTTTATCAGTTAAACAAAATATGATGAAAATGTGTTCAGATAATGATATAACATATGAAACGTTGATGTTTTTCCAACACAAATAAGGATCGTAGTAAACCGATTACATCCGTAATGAAAAAAATACCTACCAATTCTTAACAAACAGACTACAGTCTTATTAAAATCTCAAAATTGACAAGAGCAGTTTTGTGAACAATTCGGAGACACATCACGCCATCACGAAACATTTGATATTTTGTCCTTGTGTCGTTTAAAAAAGGTTCATTTAAAAACACTATTTAAGTTCAAAGTTTTTTTCTAAAAGGGTCGACATTCAGAGGGTAATCGGGCTTAGATAGTCTATTTGCTATTTAGTTTTGTTAGCAACTACTTGTTTCGAAAACAACAATTACGTAGCAAGCAATACAAAATAAGTTGATCCAGCACCTGACCTCTTCCCGGTCGAGTCGGCACAAAATACCTGAAACTGTCCATCCATATCATTTCGCAAGGAGTAGGAAGAGAAAATATTAAGAAGACCAAGTAGTCAGATAACCATTTTATTGGTAAAATATTTTTACAAGTCGAATAATTAAAAATAAGGTACAGTGCGCGTCAGAATTAAGTATTCCCCTTGTCTAAGAGAGATAGGGAGATAGGGGGATACTTAATTCTGACGCGCACTGTACATACTAACAATTAAATAAAATTTTAAACTGAAAATGATTACATTATTGTCAATGTAGGTACTCAATACAGAATATAGAAAATAAATTTAATTCAAGTCAGTACCAATAACAGTAGTCAGTAGTCGATGAAAATAAACAAAATCAATCATAGTTATGATGGAAACATCACAACATCACACTGGCAATACCAGCGTTGAAATGTGCGGAAAGCAATTAGCCAGTGAGCTTGATTAGGGCATCAGCATAATCCTGGCAATTTGGCTACAAGCTACGGCGTAGAGGCGTAGAGCCGCTACGGTGCTACGAAATGTGCTACGAATAAAAAAATGTATCGGAAATAGATTGATGACGTCATTATGGATACCTAAGAGCCGTGTTATACTTATTTTATAGTGTAAACAGTACCAGCCCAAATCCGCAACCAAAAGCGCAGGGGCTCTATTCTGCTATAGGTACTTCACTATGACAGTGGTATCGTTGGAGTATCGTCACTTAAAATAACTCTAGATAACGTGAGCGACATCAGCGGAGTTCCTCAAATGACGAAAATACGCTAATCTTGACTGAGGTTACCTCAGTCGTCAGACCAGAGTCGTTTGAGGTGGAAACCTGGGTCCTGGTGCACACGGAATATACAAAGATCTTACAATACTCCTGATTGAGCATTCCGATCACCTGTGGACTCTCCACAGGTGATCGGAATGCTGCCAATGCTGCCAGCATTTTGGGCCTTCGGGTGACAGCTTAGATTTTTATGATATTGATTATTACGTTTTATACTACTAGTTGTAATTTTTTTTTTCATATTATTATTTTCTTAATAAATGTACTCAACAAACAAGATAGAATTACACTTTTGACGCGCGTCTTTCTATGGTTTCTTTTATCTAAAATTGAATGTCAAAATGTGTCATTCTGAGGCATAAAGCGAAAACTGGGTTGGAAATCACGAGTTTAGCGAAAAAATAAATAGGTCACGTGATATTTCCCTTCTGATATTTCGTGAATTTCCCGAACCTCCTCCCCCCTTTTGAGATGACAGACATAGGTTTTTTCACATTAGTTTTCATAATTAAAATAGAATAAAACTGAACTGTATCAAAAGACTATAATATTGAATTTTTATGATACTTCATCTAAAAAAATATACGTGATTTTGGGTAGGGGGGTAGGATAGTTAAAAACCTCACCAAATATCACCATGGCAACTTTTTAATGCCCCTCGGCATTCAAAAGTTGCTAAAAACATCACGATTCGTCCGTGATTCATAAGCGACCCTTAAAGTGCCTGATAGTTATCTAAGTTTACGCAATCAATTATTTCCGTATTTTTTTATGATTATGAATCTACATAATGTAGCTAAATTTTTTTGACTTGTAAAGTTGTAAACACTAATAAAATTGTTTATTATGTGCCGTATTTTGTGCACAGTGCAATATATTTTAACCATTGCCGTCTCCACTCCTTCCCTGTGCCAATCCCCACGGTCAGGCTTTATTGGACTCATTAGCCACCCACGGCCCACGGCAACGTAGATGGATACGATCAATTTTGTACACCAATTAACAGCTGTTTCGAGCGTATACGTGCATAAGTTGATGTCAAATTAATGAGTCAAATCATGGTTTAAAATAACTTTAGTGGTTATTTATGGTATTTGAATAAGATGAAATAATGTAGCTTCATAATGGTGAACGAATTTTCAGAATTGGTTCAGTAGTTCCGTAGATTTCCTAATAAATAGGTAAGTAAAACAAGAATTATCGAAATCAGACTACTCTGTAAAAAGTTATGCGTGGTCTGACATAAAAAAAATATAAATACGCGTCGACTTGAGATTCGCCTCCGTTTTTTCGTCGGTTGAAAAAACGAAACTCTTGACAAAAAAAACACCTAACATTTTGATTTTTATCAAATAGTTATAAAATCAAAATCAATAATTATTTACTTAAGTAAATAAGATTGATGTCCCCATAGAAAAAATCGAATTCTTGAAATTAAAATATTATTGCCTATACCTTTGATATTTATATATGATACCTTAATTTGTACTGCACACGTTATGTGTTCCGGACATACTGCTTTTGTATGCAACGATGTTTAAAAAATGTCGATGAAATGAAATGAAATGATTTATTTTGACACGACACATTAGAATTACCATACGTTTGAGGAAGGAACTAAACTAGATCGAGTTTAATAGTAAGACAGGTAAGTGCAATAAACGATGAATGATATTTTCGATTTCTGTCGCTTAGATAGGTACCTATTTTTAATAGGGTACAGGGTTTTTATTCGTATTTGGTTGTATAAAGATTCTTTCAAATTGGACAACATCAGGTTAAAACCGCTTACTTTCAAAATTCATTTAAAAACACAAACAAAAATACACTTAAATAAAATAAACAAACGTAACCTAGACCTTTCAGCTTTAAAATCGAAACTCCTAAATTATTTACAAACTCAATGATAAACTCAGTTCCCCTATCATTTTCAACACTCAAAGCGCTTTCAGCCCCCAAAAAGAAAAAAAAATTGACAGTTTAAAGTGTAAATTGACTTTGACAGATGACAAGTAAAAACTGACCCCTGTTTCTTGTGTTTAAATATTTAGGATTCGTTGACGTGTGATGGAGGTAGGTAGCTACTTAAGCTACGGCCGCACTGTAGGGTGTAAGAGGAGAAATTAGACGTATGAAATTGTACGAGCCGGCTACACTGCAAGCGTCTATATTCCAGTCATATCTTTTTCTTCTTTTTAAGAAATAATTATTGTATGCACCGTTGTAGATTTTCAAAAACATAATCATCTTTCAATGAGAGCGCAAGTAATAAAATCACTTGAAAATGAATTTTAATGAATTATCGCTCTCTTTTAATGATGATTATGTTTTTTGAAAATCTAAAACGGTGCGTATAAAGTTATTTATTTTCCGATTATGTATGCAAAATTGATTTGCATTATAGGGAGTAGTTTCCAAATGAATCGAAAAGTACGTTTGTATGGGAGCTCAGAGGTTCGCACCCACCTTAAGAAACGCGTCTAGCAGCAACCAGCCAACCTAGCCGCCTACCTAATTTTGCAGTGCGGCCGTAGCCTTCCGTTAGGAAACCTTGAGTTTGAAAGCTAAAATGCTATTTTCCGTTTATCAGTTGGCAATTGACAGAATTTTTTTATTGATTTGAAAAAATTGACTTCAAATCATCGATCAAAAATGTCCGGCTTTGCCGGCCCCCGAGGCCGCGAACAAGAACAACAAATAATAATTCCACGAGAATAAACGATTAATTAATTTTTGTGGGACCATCTCAAAACCATTATCTAACAAAAAACGTAAACGTAATCGAAAGAATTTATAAGTCGGTCCATACATAAATAAAACGTCAAGTGCGAATTGAACTCGTGTATCAAGGTTCCGTACAAACTTGTACTCGTAAGTACCGACACATTTTTTTTTTAAATTACCATCAAATTACGGTTTTTAGATTTTTTCCTTTACTTGTGCTATAAGACCTTGCTTCTTGCCAAATTTCAAGATTCTAGGTCAAAGGAAGTATCCTAGGTTTTGTGTGCATGTGATACCATTGAAAAATTCAAAAAAATTGGGCATGAACGGCTGTAACTTTTGATTGCGTTGACTTAGAAGTTTGATTTATATTGCGGCTCCAAGAGATTACGAACTTATGGATATGATGTGAATTTCAGTTCGATACCCTCCACGCGTTTCTGAGAAAATTGACAGACGGGCAGACGGACAACAAAGTGATCCTATAAGGGTTCCTTTTTTTGAGGTAGGTACGGAACCCTAAAAACCATAGAATATTATTAATCAAAATCAATCAAAATCAAAAATTCTTTATTTCCATAAATACAAAAATGTTCACTTAGAAAAGGTCAAATTCTTAAAATAAAACGCTGACACGGAAATAAAGTGGTACTTTTGATTTCTGTCGCTTCGGTATAGACTAAAGTAAAGACCTTTAACTGCTGTAAATGAGCATCGTCAAAAATAAAGTTAAACAGAATAATTAGTGGGAATTTGAAAAGCGAAAGGTCAAAAGTTTGTCACATAACCTATCCCCCGACATTATCAAATTGTGACAATCCTCTTATCATAAACATCTGATATTCGTGCGAATCCACCAACCAGTTCACTCCGATCCCCCATATCGCGACTTTATCATCAAATGCGACTAACTTTATAGGGTAATGGGGGTCAAGTTGGGCTGGGTGTGATGATAACCTATAAAATTGGAGAGTATACTCTAGAGAGAATTTACGCGCGAATTTGTACGCTCCCACGCTTTTACTGTTTCATATCAAGTTCATATCAAATGATAATATCGATGCTTATCTTTGCTCTATGCAGTCTAAAGTTCATCATTATCATCAACTCAGCATAAAGATGTCCACAACTGGGCATAGTTGACACCAAGAGTTTGAGGGCTTTCTATTATTCGATCATTTTGTCAAATTTTATAAAATTATGTTACACCCTAAGTCTTTATAGATGAACAAAGCTACTTTCACTCTTGGAAAATGAAAATTGAACCGTCTTTACTGCCACTGTGCTTATTATTGTTTTGTTATATGTATAGATCTTATCGATGTCTTACTTATTTCTTTTCTGTACCGGGTTTACGTTATTACCTTATTAATATGTAAATTATCCATCACCTTATTTTTTTTTTTTTGCCTTTAGACGTTTTTTTAGCTTGTAGGTGCATAAAACCTTTTTCTATCTCTAGGATATCTACTGTTGTGTAATTAGAGTGTTAATTTTTGTGATTTTTTTATAATTTTTTATCAAGTAGTTTGGCTGTATATTTTTATATAAATTTTTCGTCAATTGAAAATTCTTTACCATCTGAATAGAAAATAATTTCGGAAACCATGATTATGATGATAAAAAATTTATCACGAGGGGATTACTATCTATCCCGCAAAACTTAAAAAACAGTTCCAAAAAGAAATCCCTTACATTTATATAAGCTCTTGTTTATCTTTTTTAAATCATATTTTTGTTCATTACCTTTTTACATCTACAAAATAAAGTGACACAATATTTAAATAAGAACAGGTTCAACAAACACCCGCTTCAAACATTTGGCACCAGCCCATACAAAACACAACAATAGACGCATTAATAACAATAAACCATTAGCCAATCTCGCAGACACCGCAGACAATTTTCATTCACTTTTTATTAACTCGTAAAGTCGCCCTTTGCCATACAAAACAATAAGGGACGGGAAGGTGGTTATGTGCCATGGCTTGATACCTATAACTATAACGTGAATAATGGTGCAAATTGTTCTGCAAAAACTGCGCTGATGTACAGTGTGTGATGGATAAAAAATACTGAGGTGTTTTTTTTGCGGTATATTAAATCATCGTCATCAGCCTATACACGTCCACTGCTGAACATAGGCTATTAGATACTCCATAGGATAATAACCATCATTTGCCAATACTGGATATAGTAAAATGTAGCCCCGAGTCACAGTTAAATTGAGGGATTTATACAAAGCAGACTTTTTGTTCCTAAAGTAAAGAGGGTCTCTCTTTTTTTTAAAACAAAAAATCATAAAAAAGCAACAAAAAACCAATGATATCATATTATCCAACTACTTGAGCTTCATAAATGAACTGAGTACCTACTGCGATCTCAGCACAAATAGTCGTCGACCACGGACTCTGTCTATACGTAATCTATTAACACGGTTTTTGTAATCCCCGGGTAACAAGTGTGCCTCATAAACTTTCCATCTGTACCCTGCCGCTATCGGGGGTACGTACCCTAGGGACCGAGTCACACCAATTTCAACCTCAACCACGCAAAAAAACAACTTATTTACACAACTACAGAGTCTAAATTCAATATTTGTGCTATTGGTGTTAAATTCGAATGTAAAATCGATGTAATCGCAAAAAAAGCTACTGAAAAATGAACTTTAAAGCTATAGGTTTAAGGAATTAATTGTGTCTAGTTGATAAATGTTGAGGCGTGATTCCCATAATCTCGTAGTTTTGCACTTGACTCTCTGGACATAGAGTAGACATCTTTAGGGGGGCTATTCCCGCGTGCTATACAATATTTAGGGGCTATTCCCAAGTGGTTAGTAAGATTCTCACGGTAGTTTGAACGATTAATATGTCACTGGGCATTTGAAGATCAATCTACAATGACTTATTAGATTGTTTTAGAATTGGATTGAGTTGTCAGGTTCACCATCGCAGTTTTAATCTGACGGGTCAATACTCAACGTGCTATACGAGTGTTTTCAGTCTGACAGGACTATTTTTAACCGACTTCAAAAAAGACAAAATTTTTATGTTGTAGCAACTCGAGGTCCGCAACATGTCTGCGACAGTTTCGCATCTGTTCCGCATCTCGTACAACGGACAACGTCATTGCGAAACTCTTGCGGCACCGCGGTAGTATGAGAGTGTTTCTTGGTGTTCTTGGTGTAGTTAGTGGTAGTTAGTTATTTAAAAACAACCGAATTACATTAATAATTAAATTGTTATGACAAAACTACAAACCGATATCAAATTCCTTAGTATTTAAATACGCTTTTTTTTTACTTTTTCGGTATAAATACTTATTAGGTATACCTTGAGAATATTTAATTTATGGGATTCGGGATCATTGTCTGTTAATAGCGAAATAAATTTAAATTACGGTTCATTAATGATGGAGACCTGCCGACCAGTCCGACTAGACAGGATGACGATTTCCGAAAGACTGCTGGGAGATGCTGGGTGCGGCAAGCTGAAGACAGAGCGCTATGGCGCTCATTAGGGGAGGCCTATGTCCAACAGTGGACTACTATAGGCTGATGATGATGAACAAGTAAAAATAAAAAACACATATGTATAGCCGAACTACATTATAACCGAATAGAACCTCTTTCTCTTTTGTTTTTCAACGGTTAAAAAAGTTCTCCATAGCCAGGAAAGATAGGTTGTTGTAACAAAAAACTTTCATCTCGATTAACAGCATCTACCCAAAACCAAATCAAATAAAATCAAATGATCAATGGCGCATAAAATAAATAAATAATAATTTAATTGTTCCACCAGACTGTATCAGATGGGCGAGTGTATTATTCTCTTATTACATTATGTTATTAATAATTCAATAACGCGCCTGCCGTTTTTATTGTCCGTAGTGGGTTTGCACACCCTGTATTTGTTAGGGTTGTCAGAGATAAATTATCTATATTTAAATGAAATGAATTAGTTTTGTTTACATACCTACTCTTTATTAACAAATAAAAGAAGCAAATCAGAACTAGTGTTTACAATTGAAAATATTGAGCTAACTGCAGTCTGTAGCAAACAATCTACAGGTAGCTTAACTGATCCATATCAATACCAGTCGGAAGAAGACACTGGCTGCATTGCCCCGCTGTATAGCAGTGCTGATGCGCTGTGCCAGATACCTACTCACCAGCTCTGAAAAGTCATGCGTCGCTTCTACCAGGCGTTCAGATAGTACCTACACTTGATTTCTTAAAACGGCGCAGTGGGCGGACTGTAATACTTTTTATTATTTATTTATTTACATAAATTTGCTTTTGGGATAACTCTAAAAATTGTAACGTAAAACAGACACATTTTCTATCTAAAACATTTATCCTCAATTCCGGTAAATTTATACCTAAGGATATGCTTACATACCAAAACTTAGGTATAAATTTACTCTCGTTGCACTATTTGGCAAGCCAGCGCTATTCGAAACACAAAAGTACTCTTTTCCTCCTCTCTAAAAATATTTCGTACGTTCTAAAATTCACAGACAGAACTGCAAAAACCACTTTACTGATAATATAATATAAACTATCCCAACATTTTGTTTCTTTTAGGCACACCGTAAAATAAATGCAATTCTCTAATTGCGTGACAGCCCTAATGTTTTTTAAAAGCTTGTCAAGGCCCTAGCAGTGTGCGTTTGTTTATTTCGTACAACAGATTGTTTTATTTTACTCTCGTTGACCAATTCACGAATTTTACGGTTGGACAATTTTATTGGTAAGTGTTCAAGGGTTAAATCTGTATTTTTACTTTATTTCTGAATTTTAGATTCATATTAACCTGCAAAATAATGTTCGAAATGTCGACGTTTTTTTCCATAGGTATTGCGACATTTCAAATAATTTTGTGTTGATACTTTTTATTATTTATACTCATTTAATTATAGGAAGGTATATACTTACAACAATTTTAAGTTGTCTCACTTAGAGCTTATTACTATATATATACGCACACATGATTGTGGAAAGGTCTTTATATTTTGAATTTTAACCCTGAATTACCATGGACTCGACTAAAATGCGGCTTAAAAGTAAACGCCCTTTAAGCGCAAAAAAAAAAACATCAAGTACTGAATAATTCGCTTAATCAGAGGGGAGCAATCGAGACTTATGTTTGACGAATTAAAAAGGGGATGGATTTGAACGATGGGCGATACAGTTGTATTGTCTGTTTGTTTGTATGGATTAATACAGTGTTGTTGTGGGCAGTGTAGAGTTTCGAGTAAGAAAAATTATGTTTTTTTCAGAAAACATTGATAATTATACTTAAATTTTACTAATATTTTGAAAAAGACACAGTATACGTGGTTTTTTTTGTTTGATTAATTCAAATTATCAAAAATCTAAGTCGTTAGAAATAAAACATTTTGTATGAGGTGCAGGAACATGGACCGTAAGTGATGGTTTAAGGTAAGAGTTTATGGATATTTATCTTAGAGCTGTCATATCTATAAAAATTCCAATACCTACCTATAGACAACAATGATGTAGGTATAACTAAATAACAATTTCGCAAATACCGGTATCATAATAGAGCAGGCATAGAACATTAAATATAATAGATGGGACAGTAAAACAAAACCGTACTTAACGATGTCCTGATAATGCGCCCTCACCCCTCAATTAACTTATTGCAACACTTGGGGCACGTAACGAGGGCATACAGATAGGACATTTGCAAAATATGTACCTACAGCATAGAATATACGGACGATAGATGTAAAGTAGTGAAAAGTTGAACTGAAACATTTCAAAATAATTTTATACGTCAACCAAACATAAACAATCAATTTTCGGGCGCCGTTCGAAGACCACATTGACAGTAACTGACGATTATTCTTAAAAGTTTTGTTACAATTTATTATTCAATTGTTCGTATATAAATACAAAATTCCTGTAGCCAGGTCCTTCTTTTTTTGGTTTATGTTAAAACAGAATAGTGTATAGCGTAGGTATACACAATTGAAAATTATAATCTTTTCAAGAAGTATATTGGTTGCGGTTCACTTACTTTTAAAAATTCCTATTTATTTTATAATTTTGAATATAACCATGCAGAGACTGACCCATCTATTCCATAAATTAATATCACTTCTTCATCTTTGCCATTTCTCTATTGGATCCCATTCTATTGAGTTTTAACGCGCTTTTGAGGGTTAAGTAATGCGTCCATCATACCCTGACCCTTTCATATCGGATCTTCCTGTTAGATTACAATAACAACAGGGGTCTATTTACACTGGTGATGGGGATAAAATTTATTTGTTTGTGATTGAATTATAATCGATCTTGTTGCGTGATAGAAATCTTAATCAGCGGTTGAGCTAAGTGATTGCGAAGATATTTATTGGACAAATGAAATAAATTAGTAGATTGATTTATTTTATTTATCTTAGTATTCTTGGGTCGTTTTACTAGGTAGGTAGATAAGATACACCCCCTCTCGGAAATTACGCAACCTAGCACCATAACTGTTCTATACAAAATGAGAATTGATTAAATTTCCTACGAGTTTTAAATGATTAAAAAAAAAATCTTGTATAGTTTTCGAGATATCTGCTCTTGAAAATCTGTAATTTTTCATTCATTTGCCTGGCCTAATTGGTTTTTATGTAGGTACTTTTGTTTTTATGTAGTCCACTGTTGGACATAGGCATCCTCTAATGAGCGCCATAGCGCCCTGTCTTCAGCTTGACGCATCCAATATCTGCCTGCAGTCGTTCGCAGGTCGTCATCCCACCTGGTCGAAGGGCGTCCTACACTACGTTTTCTGAGTCGTGGTCTATTATATCCAGTAGTGGGCATATGTGTGCTGATGAATATACAAAATAAATTAATGAATGAAAAAGTTTAACACAAAAATACTTTATACAAATGTATAGCATATCCTACAAATGAAAAACACCTGTCAAAATTGTAGAAATAAATTGCACGTCAATAAAATTACATTTTTAAAAGCGTTACAAGGTAACACGACAGTCAATTGAGCGCAGTCACTAACCAGTTAGGGACATAATGAGCGATTAACAAGAGAATTTAACACTCTCCCTGCCGGTGTGCATGGACTTTGATGACTAACGGACCTTGTGGGTTTGTTTGTGCCAACAAATGCAGTGATGGTGAAGTTTGTTTTGTTTTAAGGCATAATAGGAAAGGGATTCGGATACCCGAAACACGAAAATCCTAGACGATTATATGTAGGTATAAAGTTTCCTAATTAATAATAGTTATTTGTTATGCAAGAGTGCAAAGTTGCTTTTTAACCGCGTGTTCAATTTGAATGACCGATAAAGCGAAGGATTCCAAAATCGTTTATTCTAAAATTAGAATTCTGAGCGTTAGCGAGAGAATCAAAAGAGCACGAGATAAAAATCTTTGCATTCGAGTGCAACAAGTAACTTTTCATCCCACCTCAGAGAGGAAAGAGTATTTTTGCTCTTCGATATCTGAGTGCAAAAGCCGTTTTAGCGGATAAAAACGGCTTTTGTCTAAAAGTAATGTTAATGTACTAACAATCGAAATTGCAGTGCCCTACAGTGTATGTACTAACTTAGGCTAAAATTAGATCTTAAGCTACCTACCCTAGTACAATAAACGAAATGAAACAGTATACTCAGGTAAATAAATAAAAAACTTACCGCTGGTAAATTATACCTACCAAGGGTGACCAATACTGCCGCACAAAAGAAAACCACAGTAAGAAAAAACTTATAAAACTAACTACATTGCAGAATACATACTGACAAAAATTAAAATATATCTATTATTTGGACCATGGTAGCAAAATCCGTAAAAAAACTTTAATCGCCGTTTTCTCGAAAGTGTACTCGGAGGACTTACTGTGGTTATCCTTCGTGGGGCAGAATAGGTAACATTACCTAATCTGTCTATACCTCACTATTACCTAGGGAAGTAAGAAACCATCTAGGGACCAACTAATCTAACCAGGCAGGACAATGTCACTCCAGCTGTCTGAACTTTCTTGATCTATTCCTATATGGGTGCAAATAGACCTGAGGCTCTAATTACACCAAATAAATCCCATCATCGCTCCATTATTACGTCATTTTTGTAAGCTATCGTGAAAAAACCTTTAAGTTTCTAAATGTACCTATCGTTAATCCATGTGTTCTCAGAATGAGACGGAACCTTGTCAAAGTGAATGTTCGATGACTTATGTTTCAGATTGAAACGGTTTTTCATGCGTGAAAGAACTATCGAAACTATTTAACAATTTTATGTTAAAAAAAAAAGGATTTTTATTAAAGAGGTAGGTGTCTAACTAAGACCTCCTTAACCCTGTCTCCCACGTGAGATAAATAGGAGTCTGCATTCATTAATATTGTGTCGGTTATCGCGCTTTCATTTAAATGCCTTCGTCTTGTAAGAGTTGATCTCGGCACGGGTCGACGAAAGTGTTGGCTTATGTTTTGGAAGATGAAGACGGCATTAAATAAAATAAAATCAGTTTATTGCAGTCACAAAAAGACCCATATCATATTACAGATACAAAAATAAAAATTACATTTCAATTAGTTTTCCACCAAAATACCACCTATACCAAAATACTTGTATTACGTATTATAAAAGCACATAAAAGGCCTTATAAAACATTTCAAGGCGTCATAAAAGTTCTTATAACGACAACAATGACGAAAGTTTTTTTTTCAATCGACTTTAAGGATGATGTTTCTATTCGGCTGTTGGACTGACTGTGCTAATACGAATAATAAAGTTCTTTGGACACGTGGCACGAAATGGAGACTCAATGGAGCGTCACGTGGTACATTAGCTAGATGGCCGGACCTCCTCACCTTCCATCACACAATCCAGCATGACCGACTGCTCCCATAACACCATAACACAACCAATAGGGAACGATGGCGGCGCATTGCACGAGCAGCCGTTCATCAGCACCCTCCGTCATAACCACGACCACTCTGCCAAGAGTGTACGATTCAGAAGCAGAGTTTGTAATTTCGATATCTTTTCTAATTGTTATCCGATTTCACGAAGAACCAACAGCCGTTCTTTTACTACTTAAAAACAGTGTAGGTAGGTCCATTACGGATGTAAGCGGGTTAACTACGAACCTCATTTGTGTTAACCCGCTTACATCCGTAATTAAGTCGTCAAACTACGATAGTTTTTATAGTAAAATAGTGCAGGTAGGTACCTAATTTGACAAATTCGTTAAATTGAAGATGGTTTTTAGTTTTTGTAAAAAAAACATAAAAGACACACACTTTCTTCCCTCCAGTACCCAGACACAATAATAAAGTTTGAACCGAACATAATATTAAATAGCTTTTAACATTCCTCCCGTAATCTTAATGTCCACGGCAGACATTTATATTTGGTTCAATACGTGTCCAATGTTTACCTTTCTGCCTCTTTATCTATGCTCTTTGCTGACTTTATGGGTTTTAGGGTTCCTCAGGTTAGATATTCAAGGAGTAATTTATTGGGTAAATAATATTTACAGTCGAATTATTCATAAAAAAAATAATGAAAAGGAAATTACAATCAAATAATATAATTAAATTAAAACTTATCAATTTAAACAACTTGTAAAGCCTGCCATTTTAAAGTGACTTAATATCTCTAACCATGCATTGTCAAAAATGGAAAGAATACAAACTTGTAAAAGTAAATATCGGACGACGTGTCAGTTCGAAATAAATGAATAATAAAATAAATAAATAATGCTGGACAATTCACACAGCATTATCTAGCCCCAAGCTAAGCAGTGCTTGTGTTATGGGTACCAGATAACTGATATACATAATACAACACAATACATAGACAGATATTTTTTATTATACATAGAAAACGACCTGAACAAATGTCTGCATATCGTACACACATTTGTCCCGAGGCAGGAATCAAACCCGCAACCTCCTGCGTCGCAGGGAGACCTTCGCCCACCGCGCCACAACGGTCGTTAAATAATTCGAAATCTATCCATAAATTTTCATTCAGCTCGTCATCGAATATCTTACGCCTTTTTCGTGTACGGAACCCAGTTCAAGTGTCAGCAAAAAGGTCCTATCTCAACAAAATACCTCACAAGTGATTTGTGAGGTTTCGCCATACATATAGAACGTTTTAAAACCTTTTAAGTTTGACTCGATGTTGATAAAATTGGTATAAACATGTAATTAATTGATGTATTAAAAAGTATTGGTTGTTAAGATTGATAGGTTGTGTAAAAGATTTAAACATGGTGTGAATTTAATTAAAAAGAATAGAAGTAAATTCGAACTTGTACTAACAATTGATATAATCGAGTTACCTGCAGACAATCTAAAGGTCACTCCAACAATCTAGAGGTAGCTCAAACAATCTAGCGGTATATCTACAAAAAATCTAGAGATAGCTCAACTGATCCCTATCAATAAATGTTGGAGCGTCTATAATAAGTTTTTATAAGGAATTTCAAATAATTGAAAATAGCGTAGAATATATAAAATTTTCAAATGGAAATCCTACTGGTTTGTTTAAATATAATGATTTAGCTAGCGTATCTTAGACATAAATGAATAAATTTATAGATAGAATAAAAAAACCTGCCAATATTTCACGATTTTCTTCTTAACAATAGTGAAAAAATCATGAAATGCTCAGAAGATGTATAATACCTTTTTATATTTATAATGTATATACCTTTTTAAAAATGTTTTTTATATAAGTACCGACGAAACGAAAAACAAAACATGAGGAGGTTCTAGTTTGGCTGTACATATTTTTAACCGACGAAACGAAAAACAAGAGCAGCAGGTTCTATGTTCAGTTCGGCTGTAAATATTTATTTCGTTATGGACGAATTTGAAACCTTTTTTTTCGCTAAAGGAAGAATGATCCGGAAGGAGACCCATAAAAAATTTCAACCCGAAGAATAAGTATTTGTTCCGAAAATCTTAAAAACTGTGGTAATACTAAGGAATTTGAAGTCAGTTTTTACCCGACTACCAACAGGGGAGGGTTATTACCCGACTACCAACACTACCGGGGAGGGTTATGAGGTTAGCACCCTATGTTTGTATGTTTGTATGTATGTGGCCGATTTCTTTGTTCCCACGTAGCGCTGAAACTACTGGTTCGATTTCAACAAATTATGTATCGATTGATTCGTCTCAATACCCCGATGGTTATAGGCTATAGGATTTAGGGCTCCGACCCCGAATAAGCCTTCAAAACGCGTATTAAAGTTTAGGTAGCCGCAGGCTGCAGGCCCCATAGAGTTCATTACCCGACTACCGACAGGGGAGGGTTATTTTCAACTCTATTATGCCTATCAAATATGACCGATACGTCATTCTATTTTGTCAATGTAAATGTTTCAAACTTTTATAACTTTCACGTAGTCGGGTTGTAGTTTTTAACTTTATCTTGTTAGTTATTAAAAACAATTAAATTATTATTTATTTAATGACTATGTATGTATAGGACTCTACAACAGAAAAAATATGTTAACCCTAAGTCTAGTCAAGTCTAGTGTTTTACGTACTAAAAGGTACAAAAGGGTACAGTGTGTGTAAACAATAGATCGTTTAAAAAGTTATTCCGGATTCATCCCACCGGCTTCGGCCCAAACTGGTCCGAAACCGGAAAATTAAACTCAATGCAGATTTCATTCCAGATTCGTCCCATGTAAGTCAACAATCCCGAATCTATTTGAAATCATACTATGTACCTTAAAATTTAAGACTGTGTGTGTATATCCTCCATTATTTTGTTAAAGGTCGGATGGGTATTATCCATTCGACCTTTAACATAAGGAAAGATATCCGAATATTCCCCAATCGATATATATTTCAAAGGCATGTAGTGATTGCGCTGAAACGTGCTGAAACTCTAAGTCGATACGACAATACACGGCCTACTTACCATTGCCTATGTTATTTTTATGACATCTTCCATTTTGCTTCAGGAGCCGAAGCGTCTTGATACTTTATAAGCGAGTTTAATCTAGGTATAAGATGTTAAACTTTAGTATATTTTACCATATAGTAGATAAAACATTACCTACCCATTGTTGTGCCCCAACCGGGCTCATGTTGAAACTGTACACATTTATTTTAAGACCTACTATGTACAACATGAACACAATAAACAATCTTGAATCTTACCTAACTTCAACTTCTTGTCAAATAACTCTGCATCTGGTTTGACTGGTTGAGACAACTCTGCCTTAATATTTAAAGTACCTCTTTAGTTGCAAAGATACCCAGGTCAACCAATGATTAAGGTATGTACCTGAGTTGTAAATTGACATAATAATAAATAAATAAATAAATAATGCTGGACAATTCACACAGCATTATCTAGCCCCAAGCTAAGCAGAGCTTGTGTTATGGGTACTAGATAACTGATATACATAATACAATACATTACATACATAGTTTTTTTTATTATACATAGAAAACGACCAGAACACCCGGAACAAATACCTGCAGATCGTACAAATATTTGTCCCAAGGCGGGAATCGAACCCGCAACCTCCTGCGTCGCAGGCGGACCTTCGCCCACCGCGCCACAGAGGTCGTATAATGATGCAAATACTGTTGTTGCATAAATCAAACTAATTTTAAAAATGCTAAAAATGATGCTGTTCTTTTCTTATAGATTAGAGAGTTTCAGAGACTAAAAATGAAACTGACTTTTTTAGTTTGTAGCATCGCTGAAGCTTGGCAGTAGACACCTTTAATGTGCGTTTTTGTGGTCAATAGAAACGGGAGCGGGAGAGGGTTTATGGCATTTTTCTGAAACCAAATTCAACTTTGAGCTTTTCAAAGCAGGTTCTTTGAAACCTACCACCTTTTAATCAAGTAAAGTCTCTAACATTGAGTAGAGTTAAAAAAATCTGAAAATAGGAAAACTGTGTTGTGTTTCGTAAAAATTCCGCAAGTATCAAAACCTTTTGTACGCTCAGCTCGGCAAGCAGCAGACGTGACTGAACTGCAAACCTTCCCTACGTTGCTGTTATTGTTATATAATTTGTCAGGGACATTTACGGCACTGCGGCGACCATTCTTTACGCTGACTGTACTTGTAGTTAAGGTTAGGTTTTGATGGTATCCGTTTAGTTGTGTTTTGGCGGAGTAAGTAAGTATTTTTATGTGTCGAGACTCTCGACGCATAAAACAAACTCCGGTAGTCGGTACACTATGATAGGGTCTTGACTACGGAGTTCGGTATAAAACGAACTTATGTGTAGAATGACAAAATTTCCTAACAGCATCGTTTACGAGATGTAATCAATTAACTATAAAGCGGGATCTTCTTTGTGCCCCACTCCTAGGGTACATAGTATATTATGTGTACAATCCGCGCATTTTAATAAATAAATAATAAATAATGCTGGTCAATTCACACAGCATTGCCCCAAATTAAGCAGAGCTTGTGCTATGGATACTAGAAAACTGATATACATTATACTTATGTATGTATATCAGTTCTCTAGTACTTATAACACAAGCTCTGCTTAACTTGGGGCTAGATAATGCTGTATGAATTGTCCAGCATTAAATATATATTTATGAAAACATAAAAAAATATCTAAAAAAAAGTTTGATTGACAAAAGATAAAATACGTGTCCATTATTTTCTGATAATGTACCTAACTAACGGACTAAATAAAATATATTTTTTTTACCAACGGAACTGCTCTATTCTCCTCATAAAAACCATAACTTCTCATAGTATCCTACCATTCGAACCACAACCACGTTCGACTAGTCATATAAAATCAGGGTACCGATAAAATGCGAGAAAGCCCCCCTAGACCACACGTGACGGAACCCGATCGAGGAAATTCGATAGAAATCTCTGCAACATGAATTTTTCATGCATCGTGCAATGGAATAGTAAAATAGGTTCTCAGGTTTATGGTATCGATATGGTAATATTTAGTTTTCTAATAAGATAAAGATAAGATAAAGATCATTTATTGTCAATAAGCATACAAATAATGAATATACAAATGATACTTGATTAGATGTATAAGCTATGACTTGTCAAGAAAATACAATTTTGCAGAATTTTGCTTAATAGAAACGTTACGATGCACTTTATATAAAAAAAATGCTGGAAACTTCACACAGCATTATCTAGCCCCAAGCTAAGCAGAGCTTGTGTTATGGGTACTAGATAACTGATATACATAATGTGATACAATACATAGATAGATATTTTTTATTATACATAGAAAACGACCAGAACACCCTAAATTAATGTCTGCAGATCGTGCACACATTTCTCCCGAGGCGGGAATGGAACCCGCAACCTCTTGCGTAGCAGACAGACCTTCGCCCACCGCGCCACATCGGTCTACATAATATAATTTGATTGTCCATTACAATCTGCGAGTTGTCAAATTAAAAAAGAACCTTGTCAAAGTGAATGTTCGATCACGTTTGTTAACTCAATATTTTATGGTTCCATCCCATTCTGATCGCGCGCGGACTGTAAAGAATCGTCTCATTTTGTAAGTAAAGTGTATCGAAATCATTGCGAGAGTCGAACCTACGATTAGATATGTTTTATCCGAGTTTTATGAGCCGATCAGCTCGTTTCTAAGATAGCAAGGGAATGTTATGGTTTAATTCTTGGCTACCTTGTTTATAGCTTCCTGCTGTAAAGTACTTACTTTGTCCAGGGTCTCTATTCTGATAAACTTGAATGACCATGGTATAGTCACAGGATGGCATGATAGTCGAGTACGCCAGTCATCCCGTGACCACGGCAGTGTGTAAACCTGTCGAAACGTCGGGAAAATAAGGTAATTAAACGCGATAAATACCCGTTAAATAGTATTTATAAATACAGGATGGCACATTTTGGCATTCTACCTTAGATGAAGGAAACTACAGATGGAGAAACTACGAATGGACGCGCGTCAAGACACAGTTTAGGCTAAGTTAGCCTGGTCAAATGTGTCAAGAGTTAAGTTAGAAGTTATTAAAAAAATTGTAAATGTAGGAGCAAATAAATGATATGTCTATGTCTATGTCAAGATTGAAACCATTAATAAAGACAAAAAGTATTCGCAAAATAATAATAATATTCATTTATTTCAGACCATAGTAAAGTTACAGCCCCCCTAGCACGGGGATTGTTGTCTAGGGTAGAATAGACAATAATGACATTGCATCGCCATACATTGCGTACATTATTGAAGTTGATGGAATGCATTTCAAATAATTTACGCATTGTATGACGAAGTGACGTAATCTTTCTCTATTCTACCCTAGACAACAATCCCCGTGCTAGGGGGGCAGATCTAATTTAACTTAAGCTACAGTCTATAGTGATATGTACCTTAAAAGCTACGTAACATACATACAATATATACACATAACTATGACACGCTTTTCATTTGATTACGGCGACGACGTGTAGTTGACGCAATCAGGGTGTCAGCTGACGACGGTGCATGGCGGACAAAATGACATATTCAGTCAAATTAGAACTAGTATTTACAATTGAAACAATTGTCTATTCACAGCGTCTCACGCGAGATGCACTATTCACAACGGCTCACGAGGAGTATTCCCACGTCTCACGAAAGTCAGAGGATCGTGCATGATTTACAAAAAGGAATGCTGGGAATTTTACGCAGGATCTTTCATATTTTTTAAACTTATTTCCCCTATAAAAGCAATAACTTCAATCCTCTTAAAAAAAATGTTAGACCTTTTGTGTGATTTCGACTAAAACACCACGACAGTTTTCGTTTAATGACGTGTTCGTTCACCAGGTGTACCTACAAATAGCTCAAAAACAAAGCCCAAGGAATCGCATATTATCCCGCGTAAGTAGATACTCCAAACTTAAAATTTTCTGGTGATACGATACCTTATCAATATTTAATCTGTGACACGGTACAGTTTTTTAGTGAGCGCTAAGAGAACGTACCGTATCTCCCTTTTTTTACTTTTATCTAAGACCTCTAGTATTTGCATACCATACAAACAATCGTCCCACGGCAGGAATCGAACCAAACCTCTTGCTCCTTCGTCTACCACTGGGCCACAGGTGTCGTCATATAATCGAAATCGTTCGTTCCGATCCCCGCTGCGTAGGCGCAGGAGTACAGTATTACAGCATCTGTGGCGAACGCGTTCGTCGACTGCTATTTATTTGCGACGATAGCGGCGACTTGAACTTGAATTCAGGTATTGTTTTTAGGGTTGTGAAGTTATTGAAGATATGCTTTAAAATCATCGCTTTATTTTAACAATAGATAGTTATAAAAGAGTGCAAAGTCGCTTTTTAACCACGTGTTCAATTTTGATGACCGAGCAAGCGAAGGATTCTAAAATTGAAATTAGAATCCTGAGCATTAGCGAGGGAATCAAAAGACGAAGATAAAAAATACTCTTCCTCGCTGAGGTGGGATGAAAAGTTACGTGTTGCACTGATTTTTTTCCTCGTGCAAAAAATCTTTGAACTCGAGTGCAACACGTAATTTTTCATCCCACCTCAGCGAGGAAAGAGTATTTTTGCTCTTGGATAACTGTGTGTAAAAACCGTTTTTATCTGCTAGAAGATAAAGTAAATTGAATTTAGAACATCGTGCGCACGATCGAAGAGCAAAGTACTCTTTCTAAGATGGGGGATGAAAAGGTACTTTTCGAACTTTTCGAGCTCCGTCATCAGACGTTAATAATAACCCACGTTCATATCTAGGTAGGTACTAGTGGTTTCACACAGCAAGCGCGAAGTATACGAGATGTTTTTTTTTTGTGTAGCTTCTAAAATTAAAATGTTTTTTTCCTTGTCCAGGTCCTGAAAGATAGGCAGTGGCCTATCTTTCAGGACCTGGAGTCCAGACCAGTCCAGTCCAGTCCAGACTCAAGTAACATACTTGTTACTTGAGTCTGGACTGGTTTCCACAACTAGGCCACAGGTGGGCTCTTTTTGCGTGTCGAGTGGGGGGCTGCTAGTATAACCACCCGATCTGTTTTTTTTTTTTTTTAATTTATTTAAGGGCTTTATCGCTTAGCGATAACATCACCCATAGATACATAGAATAAAAATACAGACACGCAAACAAATCAACAGAAACAAACTTATTGCTTAACTAAACCTAACTCTAATAAACTAATCAAACCCGATCTGTTTGTTACAAAAATAGCTTTTGTAACAAACAGATTTTTTCGCTAGCTTTAGACTTTATTTTTATTGCCTATCCAGTATCTCTCCCTGGATATCCACCCTAATATCAAGCATACCTCGTATAGCAATCGCATGCGACGCGTCGTGGGCCGAGACGATACGATATCGTGACGACTTTATTCCGCACCAATCCTCCGATTTATCGTGGCGATGCTGATAATGGAATTGATTATATCGTTATTGTTTTGAAGAAACAACTTGAGTTAGTTTTATCGATATTAAGAATGAACTTCGAAGTCCTTTGGCGTGCTTTAAAAATTTCACATCTTAATATTGTAATAGTTAATACATTAACTGCCCAGCCTCGGCTGTGCGACCCGCAGGTGTACGCCGCCGCCCCACACTGGTCCCGAAGGACATGAGAGTGTTGGTTTGAACGATTGATTTCCAGGACACAAACTTTGATTATAAAACCTAAAACGGTTCATATAAAAACTTATGAAGACAGCAAAAAAAAAAGTTAAAACTATAACCCGACTACCTAGGTACCTACCTACATAAAAATCTTAAACAAACGTTCACCGATTCCTTATTATTTTATTATGATATTAGGGTAGTTCCTGTATGTACGAGACGACGACATACTGTTTGAAGTTTGAAACGTATACTTGTCAAACATCTAAGTGCTTTATTTCCTTCAGTGACCATATAGGACTCTTATACACGTCACAAAAATTCAAATAATTAAAGCAAAACTAAGAAATAAAGTGATAAAATATAGAGTGATACAGTGAAAAAAATAGTGAACAAAAAATCAAGGTATGATTTTTTGTTCACTTAATTTTTTTTACCATGATATGTAAGAGGAGTGAATGGCGTAGGGTTTTAGTTTTTAACTAACTTTTTCAATATTTTAGTTGATTGCTTGTGAATTGTAAATTTTATTAAAAAGAGAAACAGTTTTGGAAAGTACAAACAAAGGCCTTTTCAACAATGAGCCATATGAGCATATTAACTAACATTTAACTTTTAGACCCTTAATTAGACCCCGCTATCTCGTTAGACCCCTTTTTAATTTAGCCTAACGCCATATAGCTTATAACCACCCCGGAGTGAATTAAAAGTATTGAGGCGAATCAGTCATTACCTCATTGGTTGAAATCGGACATATTGTAGTTTCAGCGCGACGACTTCTGTGGCGCTGTGGGCGAAGGAGGTTGCGGGTTCGATTCCCGCCCACCTTGAGACAAATATTTGTACGATCTGTAGGTATATTTGTTCCGGGTCATCTGGTCGTTTTCTATGTATAATAAATAATAAAAAAAATTATCTATGTAATGTATTATGTATATCAGATAATTAGTACCCATAACACAAGCCCTGCTTAGCTTAGGGCTAGATAATGCTGTGTGAATTATCCAGCATTATTTATATATTTACGTGGGAACATAAAATCGTCTACATATTTTTTTTTTATTATGTTACATACATAGGGTGCCAACCTCATAACCCTCCTCAGTTCGTAGTCGGTTAAAAACGCGTTTGTTTCAGTTCGTAACATGCTTGATAAGAATTATATAGGCCCCAAGATGCCTTAAAAAGTTTGAAAAGATTGAAGTGAACAACGTCTTGCTCAAATTGAACAAAAAAGTGATCACTTAATTTCCCAGTGTTACACTTTTTTTTTTGTTTAATTTAGTGACGTGTGCAAGAGTCTTGTAAGGTCTTCAACTTGAATTTCTTCTGTCGGTGTCAAAAGGTCAAAAGGAAATAAGGCACTTTGATGTTATGTTTGATAATTCTGATCGAGCATAATTTTATCGCTTATTCCCAGTAGTTCTGTGCTGTAGTTCTGTACAGAACTACTGGGACAACATTTATTACAGCAACTGCGTCACAAATTGCGACTACTTTTAAATCGTTCGGAACATGAAGAATCGATAACTCGCACATAATCGAATCAAATATGGCAACCGCCAGATAAATTTGGAGCCACGCGCCCGAATTATATTAATTGGGTTCGGATCGGATGCTGTTAACGAGATGAATGAGCTGTAGGTAACTTAACTAGCCTGTAGCGGGCTAAATTTGTGAGCATAGGTACTGTAAAGTTTTCGCCGCTGGTTTGTAGAACCAGGCCGTTTATAGAATGCCTGTTTCTTACAGGGTGTAACACGAAAAGCACGATAAGCATTTACTATACATTTACTATGTAGGTACGAGTAGACTGTATTTTACATAAATAGCTTAGTAGATACATACTAGTACATTTTATTAGGTATATCAAAGAGACTAAGAGGCTTACGGACAAACCAAATTACGGTTTAAGTTAGCTTTAAGATAAAATAAGTACTTACTGTGATACATAATAAATGAAAATAAAAAGCCGTTGGTCCGGCAAATGACCTCTCCCAGGTCGTGTCGGTCTGCCATCCCAAAGGATTATGAGAGTGATAGAATAAAGAGTGCATCTGTGTTTACACACACACTTGTGCACTATAATATGTCCTGCGCATCTGGCTGGTCTCAATTGAGACTGGCCGCCGTGATCGAAGATTTGACTAGCTAGGAAGACGTCATCATGTTACAAAAACGAAGCTATACAGTTAAACAGACTGGTGTCGACTTCCTTCTTTCGAGCTTCTTTCTTCCTTCAAAATATGTCACCTTATAAAGTCTGCCCTTCAGACATATTTAAAAAAAAAACATTTTATTTCAGACAACAAACGTCACACATTCTCGTCTCGACTGATGTCTGGCAGTTCGTCGGTGTAGTGGCGCGTCAGGGTGGCTCTGAAATCGTGGTCGTCCCGTAGAGGACGAGGGGCATGTGCAGCGTATAAACGGCTATAGAAATCCTCTATCTCGGCAGAGATCTCCGAAGGGTGGACCTAATTGAACCTTATTTTAGACTTCCATTTTCGAGAAACTAGTACCTATTCTCTTTTTTTACTTTCATCTAAGGGTAAGAAGTAGTCCAATTTGCTTAATTGCTAACTTTTGCTTAGAAGCGAAAGTAACAGTGACACAGTGAACTTACCTGCCCACGCAATGAAACAACACAAAAGATTACCTGATGACGCAATGGCAAATGTCTTCATTATCTACCATTATTCAATAGCTCTTACTTTTTTTACATAGGTACCTTCATCATCATCATCGTCATCAGCCTATATTAGTCCACAGCTGGACATAGGCCTCCCCTAATGAGTGCCATAGCGCCCTGTCTTCAGCTTGACGCATCGCTGCCAGCAGTCTTTCGCAAATCGTCATCCCACCTGGTCGGTGGGCGTCCTACACGTTTACCGAGTCGCGGTCTCCACTCAAGAACACGTTTACCCCAGGCGCAGTTGTTGTCGGTTCTTCTCGAGATATGGCCTGCCCACTGCCACTTCAGCTATTAGGTATAGCAAAGTACTCTCGACGAAAATTTATTATTATACTGGCAATAAATTTGCACGTTTAACGTTTCAATATCCGGGTATCCGGACAGGTAGAAGAGAAGAATATAAAAATTAAAACAGCCCTAGTAATTTTACTTTCAAGTTATTTCGATCGGCGCGCAATAAAAATCAATTTAAAATCCATCCGCGCAAATTGACTAAATTAGACAAACGAATAAAAGCTGGCAATATTCTATAAATAAAAAAGACTCTTTCAGAGCAGCGAATTTCAAAAATAGAGTGCAAAATCAAAAGTCATTAATGTCCAATAAGTTAAAAAGTTAGCGAAGCGTATAATAAATCATTTTTTATTTCATCTCTGTACCAATTTTTCTGAGTCTTTTTTCATCAATTTAACACGAGCAAAAAGTGGCACTCAATTTCAAGGTTTACGCGGCGATATTTTTTTTTATTATAGGCAACCCGTTTTAATAATTTGGGCCAATCAGAGATGGCCTTTAGCGGCCGCGCAACGCCCTCCTGACGAGCTATTGGTTGGTTGTTTGGTACAGATTGTGCGATGGCGGGAAACGGATTTAAGTCTATGGCATCTCATTCTTACGATCGCTAGTGTTGCACTTGAAACACTTATAAGTATCGATGTCGATGAAAAGCCTTTGCGTGATTAAATAAAAAATGTGGATTAATATAGGTAAATAAAAAGGTTGGCAATGGTTTCGAGTGTGTCGACTCACAAATCCCATTTACTTGCACAAATCTCATTTTAAAGTCGAAAAAAGGGATTGTAACAGGTTATAGTCCCACTTTCAGGTAATTAGGTACCTAGTTAACGTTTAGTGCCAGCAGAATTGATACCGATAAAGGCGTAATATACATTTTATGTAAAAGGTAAGTACTGTAGGTATCTTTTACATAAAATGTATATTACACATTGTGATAGGTTAGAATATGTATCTATTTCTGGAAAAATATTTTCAGACACAGGCTAATTAGTTTTGTTAGAAGATTAGCCTTTAATATTAATACAATTTAATCCAATAAGAAAACAAGAACGAATCTTTTTACATTAACCTAAATATAACTTGTCTCTGTGAGCTTTTGTATTAAAATAACAACTCGGAAAAAACAATTCATCACATCTTAAAAGAAAACATAAAAGTAAGTTAAGTTTATGTTGAACCCCACAAACGCCATCTGCCGCCCGACAGCACATAATAAAATTCCGTTTAGCGTCGCCTGCCGCCCGGAGTGGCACGGTCGCGTAGCGTTTGTGTTGACGGTTTAATTACCCTATGAACTGTTGCTGTAATCTCTTTTTTGTCTGGAATATTGAAAATCGAAGACAAGGCTTGCAAATGAATGTATAAATAAGAAGTCTCATTCCTAATTTAATCGACACTACCCCATCCCTACGGCAGGTAATTGAGATCCTCAAAGTTATAGTAAACGACGTCGACTCCCGCCGACAATTTGTGCGGCGGCGGGCGGCGGCGGCGTATCGAAGAGCAATTTCATCATACGGCCGCGACCGAGTAAGTACTTAGCTGCGTACTAAGCGACCAATGAGAGTCAAGCAAAGGAAAAGGGCTATTGAGATTTCGGCTATGGCTATGTAGATGGCTAGAAAATAATTTAGGCGATATGAACTACAGTAGTTTATTTGAAGACACCGATAAAAGTTTCAATGGAATTTTAAATAAACTTTTGTTTGACTATTTTACAAAGTTGTTTGAATAATTGGTACTAATGTAATCATAGCAAATGCTACGACGTAGCATGTAGCGTAGCAGGTATTTTATCGTTATAATTTTTTTGTCCTGTGATATATTACAATTGTATTTTTTTTTTATATTCAATGTTTTCATATAGTTATCATTGATTATAATATCAATGATAATTATTTGTAATTAATGATAATTTTACTGGAAGTTATTGAATTTCTCTGAATAATCAAAAGGTGCGCTACACCGACGACTCGAAGATACTAAACCCTATAAAACTGTATTTAGTTACTTGATAGTGCCATCTATTGGTAAGTAACTGTTCTACCTGACATGATACTCTGTGGTTCTAACTACGCAACAAAGAGCTTCTGCTACTCGTTACTAGATGTCGCTAAATGTAACGTAATTCATCTAAAATGAACGAGATGGCGTTGTTGCGCAGTTTTTTTATTTTTAGCCTGCAGTTTGCTTTAGGTTGCAAAAAAAGTGAAAAGCCCAGTTTTGATCAGAGAGCTACCGTTGGTTGATAGAAATCTAATGAAAATAAATTTATTCTGATAGGTAAAGGAAAATATAAAAACATAAGTAATTTTGCAGAGTAGCAAATACGACACTCGACATAAAATAAGTTACGATGAAATGATGTAAAAAATAGTTTAAAATTCAATGCTGATTTTCAGCACTTTTAATATAGAAGTATACCGTTGAGATGATAACGCACGGAACTGTAAAAAACTTAAACTTTTAAGTACCTACATGATATCTGCTTGCTTCTTATCGATAAGTTACATTTAATGTAGCACTTTTATTTTGTTTTACTTTGTTTGTACCAAAAAGAGTCTCCCTTACTGCTTAGAGCCAAGCGACTCCGACACGCACTAGCTAGGCGCGTCGCTCGCTCGCAGTGTGGCCACCGATAAATTAGTATTGTAGACGTCTGTTCGCTAGGATGAGCTTCGCTGGCAAGTGCAGTTATTGAAGTCCTTTGTAGTGCGTGGCATTAGACTACACCTACAGGCACGCTTACGACTGGTATTGATATGGATCAGTTGAGCTACCTGTAGATTCAGTATTCAGTATTTTATTTATTGCATTCATACAGTCAGGTCTTAGTAGTTAGGTCTTAGTCTTAGATTGTTTGCAACTGTTTGCAGTTAGCTCAATTGTAAATACCTACTAGTTTTAATTTAATTCTATTATTTGATTGTAATTTTCTGTGTTAATAAAGAATGTAGGTACTTCAGGTTCGTACTACTTCGCTAGCTCTGGATTTAATATCGGCAGGTTCAACAAAAAATCGTTTTCCCCACTTGTTGAACAAATGAGAGGTAGGTACCTAAGCAGGTAAACTTGTAGGTGTGTTTAATAATTATCATATTGATCTAGCAAGTAGGTACTACCGGACTGCATGGTTCTTTAAAAAAAACAAGAGCAAAGTTTAAACAATTTATTTTATGACATCACGATAACATTTTCTTTCACATTATAGATACCTACTCGAATAAATAAAGATAAAAAATGTTTTAGGAATTTTTAAAATTTACATTATTTGGGTTATTTTTATTAATTCACTATTTAATTAAAGGTTACTTAATAATTAAGCTTTATTCTTCTAATTTTCTAGGTACCTCAGTACATATTTAAGATTATACTTTTTATTTAAATATTTTATCTCGTAAATACTTTTATGCATCGACTTGTACTACGCATCCTAGCATGTAAGAATTACTTTCAGTAATGCATAATTCCAGCCAAAATATGCATTACCATAGAAATATTATCAATAAATCGATAAAACATTTATTACGCTTTATTTTCAACAAATTATCCCAACAGTAAAAAAATATAAAACAAAAATCGATCATAAAAAACCTTAACTTAACATTGTTATGTAATAAAATTATGTCCATAGAATCTTATGAAATGACAAGACAATGCTTAGGAAACAAAACAAAGGAGAATCCAAGACAGCTCTGGGGCGAGCAGATGTTGCCAACAATGTATTGTAAAGATGTTGGTAATTGGAAATAATTTATAGTAAATATTAATAAGTTGTGTACTTTCTAGCTATGGCAGATCTGAAATTTTTAAATCTTTTGCGATATGTTAACGTGTAGGGGAAACAACAACACCAGGCCATCATCATCAGCAACCGAAGCTTGACTTCACTCACTGCTGGGTACAGGCCTCCAAACTTTTGTACCACTCCACACGGTCCTGCACCAATCTCATTCGGTATGTACAGTCAGCTGCTCAGATATGTATACACTCCCAAGTTTTCACTTTTATTTTACTCAGAACTTTTTAAAAGTCGATGCACACATTTTACGTATAAAGTAGTCCTCATCGTACTTGTCAAAATGCGGTATAGTAAATTATCAAAATAACCATGCACCTACTTTTCAGTCAAATTTAAAACATGGCAGTGTATATATATTTTCGCAGCTGACTGTACCTACGCGATAAGTACCCGATGATCTTTATATACTAATATAATAAAGAGAAAAGATTTGTTTGTTTGAATTGGCTCCGAAACTCCTGGACCGATTTGAAAAAATCTTTCACCTATAGAATTCTACATTATCCCTGATGAACATGGGCTATAGAATATACCCGTGCGAAGCTAGTGCGATATCTTCATAGTTTTTTCTTTAATTGACAAAGGAAAAAATACGTGTCCAACTTCTTCAGATAAATAATCTAACTAACAGACTAATTAGATTTTTTTAAGGAAACTAGCCTATTGAGTGGCGAAGGCCATTATAAGAGGTTGCAAGATCATTGAAATGGCTTTTACATGTCAATAAAGGAAGGGTGGTTTTAGCGCAATTCCACAGTTGCAGTAGGTGGGATCACCACAATTTGGTAAAAAAATAAGGATATCTACCTAGGTTAGTTAGTTTAGATTCATAACGATAAAGCTCATGGTAGAAAAAATAATTAATTGTATCAAGAAGTAGATCTCACTAATATTATAAACGTGAAATTTAGATGGATGGATGGATGGATAGATAGATGGATGGATGTTTGTTCCTTTATCACGCCAGAACGGCAAAACGGATCTGGATGAAATTTGGCACAGAGATAGATTATAGTCTGGAATATATAATAGGACATAGGCTACTTTTTATCCCGAAATTCCTACGGGAACGGGAACTACGCGGGTGAAACCGCGAGGCGCTGCTAGTAGTTAATAAATGGATAAGGGATGATAACTTACCGAGGGTTAACACATATGGGTAACTACCCAAAGGGCTATTAAACAAAATTACTTTAATTTGGTTAGCAAGGTTGGGCAGACGATGTACCTACATAAATAAGTTAATATTTAGTGGTAGAGTTTTTTGTGAAAAGTCTCTACTAAGGATGTTAAACCGTTATACGGCTTAGCTATCGAAAAACTATCTGGAATCTACTAAAGTAACTTTTTAAAATTGTTTTTGTTATTTGCATAAGCATTGGCTTTAGAATTGGCAAGTTGAAGTGGCAGTGGGCCGCGAAGAACCGATAGCTGCTGGGGTAAACGTGTTCTTGAGTGGAGACCGTGATTCGGCAAAGGTTATTGGAAATTGTGACGCTGTGGTTTACCTCAATAAATATATGTATAAATAAATAAAGGTGTAGGACGCCCTCCGGCCAGGTGGGATGACGAAAAGCTTCAGAAAGATACTGGATGCGTCAAGCTGAAGACAGGGTGCTATGGCGTTCTTTAGCGGGCTTCTCTCTCTAGCGGGATCTAGCTTTGGACTAACATAGGCTGATGATGATGATGAGGAGGCTGTAAGAATCGACACCTTCAACTCAGCTAGTTGATGTCATGAGCTCCGGTTAAGGGAACCCACCAGACGAAGGTCAGTAGGTTCCTTCTGTGTATTTCTAACACTTATTAGATCACAACTTCACCTAGCATGATGATTATGCAAAAACGCTCTTATTTGGAGCAGACACGTTCACCAGTGGGCGTGCTGATGAAGCAAAAGCATGGGTATAGAGAATATAGTCAGTGCTGAAAACCTGACATATAAAACGAAGACGTTCTTAGAAAATCTAATAAAATCGCAAGTACGGATATGAAACTACAAAACGGATTGAGATGAACTCGACAATAATGTCTGAGCACTAATAAATCCAGACGTAGATATAGGTAGGTATATGAAACCATGCATCCATGTTATTAAAATAATATTCTTTAGAGATGCACGTCTGCTTCTTCACTTATATTGTATGCAGGTCGATGTAAGACCCTATATATTACTAGTTGATTTGATTGTAAGTATTGTAAGTAGGAATCTTATCGTGAGAGGGCGCTATGCCAGCCATTTCGTGAAAATAGGCAAAGGATTTCGCGTTAGAAGCGGGACAGAACATGCGTTTTTGGAACGGCGCAAGTGCAAAAATGGAGTTTTTTTGCTGATTTACAAGAAACAACACAACTTATGGAAATACTGTCAGAAGGAACGAAGTAATTAGTAATAATCTACGAATCAAAATATAAGTCATTTCAATAGACCGCAGGGTTCCTGATATTTCGACCAAAGTATGTGCTAAACAGTGCAATTTCATGATTCATGATATTTTTCTACCATATTTTTTTTCTTAATCGTGTTTTCACGTTGAAGGAACCTAAGAAAAAATTTAGAATTTTATGTAATTCGAGTTTTTAACCACGGGAATCCCGTGAGTACTGAGATCTAGTCCTAGTTTGACAAGCAAACTAGTTAGGCCAGGAGGAGTTAGTTCAGCCTCTTAATAAATGCGGATAAAGTCGCGGGTAACAGCTAGTACAGAATATTTTTAAGGGTTTTTTGTCTTTAGACCTTTTATGTAGACCGTCAAGCAACAGCATCAACAAATATACTTTATAAAAAAAGATCTAAAATCTTTTGTTATACAGGGTTATTGGTAAATTAGTAACACTAGGTGAACTGCAGGTTCTGCGTAGACGGAAACAAGTTTCGACTTATAATTGGCGACGAACTGACAAAACTCGATTAAAACAATTTGGCACAAAACCAGCCACTGTTCGATTAGAATGGAAATACATCGGTGGGTTGTTCTGAATGGTGTCTCCGCCACTTCTCTGGTTTGAGCATTGGCGTGGGTGCTGATGATTCTTCTTCCTCGTTGGTATCAGTGCATGGTAAGTAGAGCTAAAACCAGAACAGAAAATATTGATAAAGCATACCAGATGGCAACATTAGAATTAGCTGAGAACTATTTTCAAGAGCACCATAATATTCGCGTTCATTGCCATAAATTATGGTAGTTGTTCTATTCTATGGTATTTATTTGAGTTGCAAATTAAACCATACCTACTGACGATCATAATTTGATTGTTTTAAAAAACTAAATAACGACTTCAAATTCTTAAATACTTTATTTACCAATTACTAAATGCACACTTTTTTTTATTTAGTTTTGCGAGTTAAATTTTAATCCCTCAGGAAAATGTTGTGTGAATCCATCTAAGGCTCATTTTCCATACAATAGTAAAAAAAACGGTCCATAGTTTGGCGGAGAATCGTTGAACACATCTAAACAAAAAAAAACATGCATACAACATTCCAACAAATCTTTGATTCCAATCAAACATAGAACCTGCTTCCTATATATATATATATATAACTAAGAAGCCTATCTCCACTGCCGGACATAGCTGAGATGAAGATTCTAGGTTTATAAATTCTAAATCTACGAGTCGATCGATTTAAACTCACCCATTCATCATCCAAAGACCATCCCTGAAGAATATATTTTAGCTTGTTCATCTGACACGGAGAGATTTTACTCAAACTCGCGGATATTCCTCTAGCTATTTCATTTGGCGACGCATGGAGCACTGGCATATCTATTAAATTGCCTGTCGTATCCTTAGCACTGTCCTTATCCCAGGACATATCCCTGGCTTTAACAACGCGGATATCTCCTGTTGCGTCTCCGGATTTCCTGTTTTCCGACCAGTTGTGATTGATTGAAGCGCGTTTGCCGTTGGTCCAGCCACGGGAGTATTGGAAGGTCTGTGCTGATACTGACGCTAAGGCCACGAAGACCATGAGGAGGGCTTTGCTGGCCATTTTTGGAACTGTTGGGAGAAAAAAAATGGGTATTGAGTAATGTTATATCCCTAGATATTGAAAATATCCCTACTTAGAAGATATATTTTGCAGCTTGAATCAAACGGTAGGTTCTTCCACTCGTGGACAAAAAATTTAAGCGAAGAAAATCAATAACATTTTGTTTCTCATTTGATAATAATTACTATTTATTAAGCAGTTTATGTATAAAATTTGACTTGTCTTAGTGTTTATTTTGTAAGCCTAAAGAAATAAAGTTATTGAATTTTGAGCTGCCCGGAGATTCTCTGAAGTATAGGATTCGTAACGAATACATCCGACAGAGCACCAAGGTTATCGACATAGCTATATGACGTCCTGCGAAAGACCGCAGGCAGATGCTGGATGCGTCAAGCTGAAGACAGGGCGCTCATTAAGGGAGGCCTATGTCCAGCAGAGCTTTTGACTAACATAGGCTGATGATTATTGAAATAACGTAGGATAACTCTTTTTATTGCCATTGTCGCATTTGTCCGTGCGTAAGCAGCCTGTTAGAGCTATAGCGCCTCCCTTCTTTTATTGTATTTTGATTGTATTTTTAATTGTGTTTAAATTTGTACGCCTAATGGCAGATCACAGTGCTCTTATTTTTATATGGAACATCCCTGTAATACCTGTGTATCACAAATGAATAAATGAACTTGAACTTCTTAGCGCAGAGTCTGGGCAGTGAATGCGTCAAAACTTGATACAGTCAGTAAGGCATGGTTACGGTGAGCGTGTTCCATTATCTGAACTGAGACTCGAGTTGATCTAGTATGAACAGTCAGCTTCAAAAAGAGCTTAGCGATCTTAGCGTAGCTAAAAATAACAAAAATTATAAAACTTCCTTTTTTAGCTGAACGCTTAGAACGTTTTTTTACATTTACTATGTACGAGTAGACTGTATTTTACTTAAATTGTTAGTAGGTACATACTAGTACATTTCATTAGATATATCATAGAGACTATGGCCCGTATTATGAAAGCATGCTCAGTCATCGAGCTCTGCTTGAGTGATGCTTATGTCTAGTTTTGAGTGAATACTAATTTTCAAACAATGCTTGGGAGCTCATGTCAAAATCTACACTCACTCAAGTAGCCGTCAAGAGCGGATTTCCTCCGTCCACGCCTTCGAGTAACTGCTTAGACATATTATTGAACGGTTACCAAGCATTACTTGAGTAATTAACGCTTGAGTAGAGATCACGTAATGACTGCTTAAGTAATGCTTGGGGAAGCTTTCATAATACGGGCCTAAGAGGCTTACGGACAAACCGAATTACGGTTTAGGTTAGCTTTAAGATAATTTTAGTACTTAATGTGAAACATAAATAAATGAAAAAAAAAAACTGCTTGACACTGACTGTGCTTTCCTACCGTTTGATTAACGCTGCAAAATATATCTTGTAATACTATAAAATGATAGAACATCTGAGTTCTTTATGCTTTTCTCGTAAAAACGTTCATAAAGCGCATTTTCTATCACAATTCATGTGCATTTTGTAGTAGATTCTAACAACATTAGAATTGAATTATAAAACATTACCATGGGAAATCTCTTTTATAATATTGTCTGCTACAGAAGAGGATAAGATCTTAGTTTTTTTTAAGTAGTTTGATCCTCCCTCTAATACGCTCTTTCTTTGTATGACTTTTTGGAGAAACTTAATATTTATAATGATGTATTTCTCAACAATACAAGAGGACTGTTTTTATTATTATTTGTCAGTGAAGGTATAGTAGAGTACCTTCACTGACAAATAACAAAAACAAGCCAAATTATTAAAAATTAAATTCAAATATGCACCATATGCACATGTACATAAAACAAAGGTGAAAAGCGATAAGTTTTGAAACCTGAGTGTCTTTAGCATAGTCTTAAGAGCCAGTTTGTCGAATTTGAAGTTACATCGATAAATCATAGCTTCTGCCCTTAAAAGCAATTTAATTTTCATGAAGGAACACAACATTTTTATGTTTTCTTTGTATTTTTAATGGCAACAATTTACAAAGCATAAATAACAAGATACTTAGGCCCGTATTATGAAAGCATGCTCAGTCATCGAGCTCTGCTTGAGTGATGCTTATGTCTAGTTTTGAGTGAATACTAATTTTCAAACAATGCTTGGGAGCTCATGTCAAAATCTACACTCACTCAAGTAGCCGTCAAGAGCGGATTTCCTCCGTCCACGCCTTCGAGTAACTGCTTAGACATATTATTGAACGGTTACCAAGCATTACTTGAGTAATTAACGCTTGAGTAGAGATCACGTAATGACTGCTTAAGTAATGCTTGGGGAAGCTTTCATAATACGGGCCTTAGAGATGAAGCAGTATGAAGCCATACGCCCAAAATAAACTTTAGACTTGTGTTTTATTTGACACATCATACTAAAATAACTTAGGTGCTGTCCATCGTGGCTGGTTTACATTGAACCATTCTTGGATCCAAAATATAACTTGTAAACATTAAACAATTAACATTAGTGTAAATATTAGTTGTAATATTGTATTATGTTAATGTAATTATCTTTAAATAAATATATTGAGACCCTACTTGTAAACATATAATATACGAATACTAATAAAAATTTAGCTTCGGCCCGCAGCTGCGCGCGCATTTTTTTAAATAAAACGTAGCCTATTATGTATGAAATATTTTCGCTCTAACATTCACTTACCAATGTAAGCCAGCCTTTACGGATAATCTCTTGTCAACGCCAATTTGGGAATCGATCTGCTATCTATCATGGTGTGGTTAGAAGTTATTTTGGATCTTATCTTAAGACATTTAAGGTATAATGATGGGCCTTTCGAGCGCTCTCATACTACCGCGGTACCGTAGGTGCGGTGCCGCAAAAGTTTCGCAATGACGTTGTCCGTTGCACGAGATGCGGAACAGATGCAAACTACCGCGGACGCGCTGCGGACCTCGAGTTGCGGCTAGGCTCCGCAAACTCAATTCCGCGCGGTAATGTGGGACGGGCGTTAGGGTGTTCGATGTACAATAATCTTATATAAATGAATAAAAAAAAATGCTGGACTATCCACACAGCATCGTCTAGTCTCAAAGTAAGCAGAGCTTGTGTTATGGGTAGGTACCCTTTAAGATAACTGATTTAATACGGCATCCATGCTAATAATATTATAAATCTCAATTGTAAATACTAGTTAAAGTTTTTTTCTGTTATTTGATTGTTATTTTCTTTGCTAGTAAAGATTTATGAGCCCATTAAGATTTTGAGTTTTCAAGACGAACTAAAGGTTTACTTTGTTGGTTAGGTTCTTAATTTGCTTGGTAGGCTAAATTAAGTATAAAAGAAGAAAAAAAAAATATCATAAAGGCTATCTAATATAATTAATTTGACCTTTTCTAAGTTTAGATATATTTTTGTATTTATGGAAATAAAGAATTTTTGATTTGATTTGATTTTAATGTATCTAACTGTAATGTAATCCATTATGAATAAATTGAACTGAACTGAACCGATCAAAAAATTATTCACTATAACATGTACCTGGCAGGTATACCTAGTGAGTGAAGCCACGAGCAGAAATTAGGAAGTAAATAATTATAAGAAATATGGAAAGGTCCTATAATTAAGAATTAATTACCTAACCCTGAGACTAGATCTGAAATCCTTACTACCTACATTAATTCCATTTTTCATTAATTTCCTAACATTAGTTCTTGAGGACAAAAAAATAATAATAAAAAAAAACCGGTTGAAAATTACAACTTACCCACAAAAAAAATCACAACACTATCGCGAAAATTAAAAAACAAAAATTTCAAATTCAAATTTCAAAATTGGAACTTGGAAGGCTTCATTCCCGTTCAGTAATGGCGGCAGACTGTGCCTGTTGCTCGCTCGAAATCCTTTTATACAAGGTGAGAGGCGTTCTACAGTGGTCGCAGATCTTAGACGAAAAGTATTTTGTGTGGGCATAACAGGCGAAAGGGTAAATCAAGGGATAGTTGTAGAAGATTTATTTATAACTAGCTTTCGCTCGTGGCTTTGCACGACTTTGGAGGGACAAAAATTAGCCTATTATCTTTTACGGGATATAAACATTAGGATCTATTCAGCCGTTTTGCCGATAAAAGGTAACGATAGTAGAGAGGCAGATTTACATGTATAAAGTGTAATAGGTAATAGTAGAGAGGCCGATTTACATAAATAAAGTGTAATAAGTAGGTAATAGTAGAGGCCGATTTACATAAATAAAGTGTAATAAGTAATAGTAGAGAGGCCGATTTACATAAATAATATAGAAGACTAGCAGCAAACGAAACATAAACTCGTACCTACCACAGAGTGCCTTCTTTAATTTCAATGTTTTCTATTAGAAAATGCATTCAAGATCCATAATTTCTTATAAGAAGGTATACTAATAATTTATTTATATATTTATCATCATCATAACATCAAAACATGTTTTTTTTAACCCTAAGGCGATCTACTAAAGTATTATAAATTCGAAAGTTGTCTGTCTGTCTGTTACCTTTTCACGCCCTAACGGCTGAACGGATCTCGATGAAATTTGGTAGGGAGGTAGATGGTATCCCGGGGACGGGCATAGGCTAATTGAAAAGCGCGTGCGAAGCCGCGGGCAACAACTAGTAATTTATCTTTTCATACGACGAAAAACAAAAGAGGACGTTCTATGTATGTAAGGCTGTGTGTATTTTTACCCGACTACCAACAGGGGAGGGTTATGAGGTTAGCACCCTATGTTTGTATGTTTGTATGTTTGTATGTTTGTATGTGTTACATAGAAACTATGCACCTAATCTGCAGCCGTGGATTGCAGCATTGTTGTCCGTACGGTATAATTGTCATTCGCCGAGTACCTACTTTGCTGACCCAGCAATGACGTCTTTCCCTGAGCGTGCCCGGCCTGCGAGCGAGCGCGGTCACGTCATTCTACCTTTGGTACTTACATTGACCAAGCGTAGCTTCGTTACTTTTAATTAGATTTACGAACTTTGTAAAAGTTTTCTTAATAAATAGTTTAAAAGTTTTTGGTTTTTTTTAAAACCGTCGTCTGTGGCCTCCGTAATTGGCGCAGGCGGTAGGATACGTCGAAGCAGTGCGTTTTCGTCCAGGAAATTCCCAAAATCGGTTCCAGACGAACAGACCCCTGTTTGAGCTTTCAAGTCTTCATCGGCGTATCTTGAATCTACGGGCACACGGGCGGCGGCGCACTTGACAATCAGTGTAAGAAGAGACCAAATGTGAGTACTTTGAAACTTTCTTTAAAGTGTTGCCTCCTCTCCCACCATTTTCCATCCAAGAAGCTCCGAGGAGGAATCGGCCTCCTCAAGGCAAAACCGTAGGGAGAGCGAAATAGATAATTTTAGAAATTTAGATAGTTTAAATTTTATGGAAGATTGCGATATTAGTGTTAATTTACCTGAGAATAACGATAGCATAGTAGTAAACGAAATCGACGAAATGGCTCACGAACCAGATAATATCTATAAGGCACTCCGTATGGTCCCGGATTTCGATGGGAACCCTAACATTCTTACCAGATTCATAAGAATCTGCGACCAATTAGTGACGCAATTTATCAGCAATGATCCAGGGCACGAGCTAGCCAATTTATGCCTCATGAATGGCATCCTTAATAAAATTACAGGACCAGCATCCCGGACCATCAATGCCAATGGCATTCCCGATAATTGGTTAGGGATTAGGAATGCACTAATAAATAATTTCGCGGATCAGAGGGATGAGAGTGCCCTCTACAATGATTTGTCTTTATTAACCCAGGGAAATGATTCCCCGCAGGAATTTTACGACAAATGCCAAACCCTTTTCAGTACGATAATGACGTATGTAACGCTGCATGAATCTGTGCCTACTACCGTGGAGGCAAAACGGGATTTGTATCGTAAACTTACTATGCAGTCTTACGTAAGAGGTTTGAAAGAACCTCTAGGGGCCCGTATACGGTGTATGAGACCCCCTACTATAGAAAAGGCTTTGGAATTTGTACAGGAAGAATTGAATGTTATGTACTTGCAACATAGGAACGAGCCCAGCCGGAATCCAGCGACGCAGACATTATCTAAGGTACCGTACCTAGCACCTAATAATTTCAGTGTACCGAAGGGATTTAATTTTGGTGTTCAAAGGCCTATGCCCATGCAGTCGCAACCGCAGATGCAACCGCAACCGCAACCGCAGCATTGGCGTCCAGCTTTTCAGTTCCATCCCCCACAGCGCATGCCATTACAACCCTCGCGTACGCAGCAGATGTTCCGAGCACCCCCTCCGAATTATAACGCGCAAAATAGTGGCTTTAGGTTCCCCCCTAGGAACGTACCCCCTCAAAATCAAGGGCCGAAGCCCATGAGCGGTGTAAGTCATTTCGTGACGAAAGCTCTTCCCCCTACTATTCAGGGACATGATTGGCGTAAATTCGGTAATCCTCCCCCGACTAATTACTTTAAGTCCAGGGAAATGAATTACAATGAGGTAGGTGACTACTCTGACTATTACTACCCCGACTACTACTACCCTGACAGTGACTATCCAGAGACTGACTATGGTAACTTCTACGGCTACCAGAGCGTTCCGGAATATTACTGCGAGCAACAGGACGACCCTCAGACCACTGACAATGTACCATCGAGCTCAATGACTATTGAGCCCGCGCAACTGCCTTTTGAACAAAAGGATCAGGATTTTCCTTCGGGTCGTTCCAACAGAGAACTAAAATAGAATTAAATTTACAGTCAAAAAAGGAGTTACGGTTCATTCAAATATCGAACCCCCCTCTTAAGTTGCTGATAGACACCGGTGCCAATCAATCATTCATTAGCCCTGAAGCAACATGTAATTATTTCTCTCATGTGCCAAAGGATTTCGATCCTTTCGAAGTCACAAATTCACGCGTGACTAGCACCCATGACTATTCGATTACTATTCCTCACTTTGCAGAATTTGGCGATCAATCCAATATAAAGCTTTTCATCTATAAGTTTCATAACTACTTTGATGGATTGATAGGCTTAGATCTATTAGAGAACTGTAAGATAGATCTAAAGAACAATGTATTGGTAACTGAGTTAGCTAGAATACCACTGGCCCGTTATCAGTGTAGGAGAGCTAATCGTGAGGAAACCATTCCTGCCAATTCATCTAGATTGATTAACATCCCGATCGAACATCCTGACGGTGACATCTTTGTGACTGAACAACTAATGTGTAACTGCCTTATACACGAGTGTATTACTACCGTGACTGACAAGACTGGAATAGTTGAGGTAGAAAACATGACTAACGACGACATAGTAATCTCGTTTAAGGACTCGACAACGCGAGTAGATGTCTGTAACATAGAGCAAACTGAAATCGAACAGGACCCCTCTCGAGTGAAAAAGGTCTTGCATAATTTAAGGACTAAGCATCTTAACGTCGAGGAACGAGCTAATTTAGAGACCCTGTGTGGACGGTTTGCTGACGTATTTTACATAGAAGGAGAGGCACTAACTTTCACAAATAAAATCAAACACAGTATTAGGACTACAGATGAACTACCGGTCTTTACAAAGAGCTATAGATACCCCTATGTACACCGCGAGGAAGTTAGGAGCCAGATAACTAAGATGCTGGATCAAGGGATCATCAGACCATCTGACTCAGCCTGGAGCTCACCTATATGGGTAGTTCCAAAGAAAATCGACGCTTCTGGTAAACAGAAGTGGAGATTAGTTGTAGATTTCCGCAAACTAAATGAAAAAACCATCGACGATAAATATCCCATACCTAACATCTCGGACGTTTTGGACAAATTAGGTAGATGTCAATATTTCACCACATTAGATCTTGCCTCTGGGTTTTATCAGGTAGAGATGAACCCTAATGACATTGAGAAGACAGCTTTCAATGTCGAGCACGGCCATTTTGAATTTAGGAGGATGCCAATGGGCTTAAAAAATTCTCCATCCACCTTCCAGAGAGTAATGGATAATGTCCTCAGAGGACTCCAAAATGAGATCTGCCTTGTCTATCTTGACGACATAATCGTCTTTAGTACATCCTTGCAGGAACACATGATAAACCTAGAGAAAGTCTTTACTAGGTTACGAGAGTCCAATTTTAAGATCCAAATGGATAAATCGGAATTTTTACAGTTAGAGACAGCTTACCTTGGCCATATTATAAGTAGAGATGGTATAAAGCCTAACCCAGACAAAATTATTGCCATTCAGAAATATCCTTTGCCCAAAACTAGCAAGGAAATAAAGCAATTCTTAGGACTTTTAGGGTACTACCGGAAGTTCATCCCCGACTTTGCCCGTATCACCAAACCTATGACAAGGTGCCTTAAGAAAACTAATAAGATCACTCTTGACGCTAACTACGTAGACTGCTTTGAGACCTGTAAGCGACTACTGACTAATGACCCGATACTCCAATACCCTGACTTTACCAAGGACTTTATTCTGACGACTGACGCTTCAAATGTGGCACTCGGAGCCATCCTTTCTCAAGGACCTGTCGGTTCAGATAAACCAATTTGTTACGCGTCTAGGACTTTGAACGACAATGAGCTTAATTACTCAACCATCGAGAAAGAGCTTTTAGCCATAGTATGGGCTACTAAGTATTTCCGGCCATACTTATTTGGGCGTAAATTCACGGTTTTGAGTGATCATAAGCCTTTACAGTGGGCTATGAACATGAAAGAGCCTAATTCTAAGATCACACGGTGGAAGCTAAAGCTAAGCGAGTACGATTTTCATGTAAAACACAAACCGGGAAAGAAAAATACTAATGCAGATGCCTTATCCCGAGTAGAGATCAATAATGAAGAGATTGAATCTTTTCTCTCAGAAATCGATTCATTAGTAGTCCATCATTCTCAATCTGAACGTTCAAACTCTGATACTGCCACGGCACATACTTCTGCTGAAGACCCCATACTCGAAGTCCCGATAACTGACGATCCAGTTAATAAATTTCATAGACAAATCTATTTCACAATCGTAGGAGACATAAAACGACGTACGACAGCGACGAAACCCTTCGACACACATACTCGTACCTTTATACAAGTCTCGCAATCCACCCTTGAAGAAGATGTTATTAATGCCATCAAAGAATACGTGAACCCCAAGATTAAGACCGCTTTAAAAATAACTCCCCCACTAGGCATGTATGCTATCATCCCCGTCATTCAAAAACACTTTAAAAGCTCTTCTATGAATTTAGTTTTAGCAAAAACTGAACTAGAAGACGTAAAGGATTATTTAAAACAGCAGGAGATAATAAAGCATTATCACGATGGGAAGACAAACCATAGAGGCATTAATGAATGTTACTTGGCTTTATCTCGGCGATACTACTGGCCGAAGATGAAAGACGAGATAACTAAGTACATAAACGAGTGTACAGTTTGTGGTCAAAGTAAATACGATAGAAATCCTATTAGACCTCAATTTAATATTGTACCCCCAGCTTCGAAACCATTCGAAATAGTACATATGGACCTTTTTACAGCACAGACAGAAAAGTACTTGACCTTCGTAGATTCTTTCTCTAAGTATGGTCAGGCTTACCACTTGAGAGATGGTACAGCAGTTAGTATTATACAAGGACTATTAACTTTCTGTACACATCACGGACTTCCTTTGACTTTAGTGACAGACAATGGGACAGAATTCACCAACCAACTGTTTACCGAGTTTACACGACTACATAAAGTAAATCATCATAGGACCTTACCTAACTCGCCGAATGATAACGGTATTGTAGAGCGTTTCCATTCGACTCTGTTAGAACATCTGAGAATCCTTAAGGTTAAAAATAAAAATGAGCCAGTCGTTAACCAAATGCCTTACGCAATATTAGGTTATAACAGTTCGATTCACAGCTTTACCAAATGTAGACCCCATGACATAGTGAGAGGACATTTTGACCCTAGGGACCCACTTGACATTGACTTGACAGAACACCTTATGCAACAGTATATCCTGACACATCGAGATCAGATGAAGACAGTTTATGAGGCGATCAACCAGATTACTACTGCCGACCGCACATCCTTGATGACTAATAGGAATAAAAATCGAGAACCCGAGGTACAATATGAACCAGGCCAGCAGGTGTTCGTCAAGAACCCTTTTGCTGCTAGGCAAAAGCTAGCACCCCGGTTCACTCAAGATAAAGTTTTAGCTGACCTCCCAATCCATATCTATACATCTAAAAAGAAGGGACCCGTAGCCAAAAATCGTCTCAAGCGAGTACCTAAGAAGTCCAAATTGTTACAGGATTCGACTATTACTGATACTGCATCTGACGGCGGCACTGGAGATAAGACTTGAGAGCCTTGACAATGGACCCGGACTTCTTCCCTTTAAACTTGGTCAAGCCAAACTTATCACCCACTATCATTCTTTCCTGCAGTATGTAGAATTAACGGACTTAGAACATAAGGTTGACTCTATTCGTGACCAGATTAGCTATTTTAGGATTAAATTGGAAAATAATACTTTAGATCTTTACGAAATACAGCTAGATCATCTTTCTAAAAAACTTGATAAAGTAAATTCCCAGCTGAAAGGCTTAGAGCCTAATCGCGTCAAAAGAGGTCTAATTGATGGTCTAGGATCTATAATTAAAAGCGTTACTGGTAACTTGGATCATTCAGATGCGGCGCGTTATGATAATGCCATTAAGATACTAGAAGGTAATGAACATAAGATAATATCTGAGTTCAATGACCATATTAGCCTTAACAAAGACTGGATGACCCAATGCACCCAGATAATTGCGAGTATTGCAGAAAATCAGGAGAAGATAAATAGTACATTAGGATTAATTTTAGATAGTAATGCTTATGCTGAGACAAGTCTCTCGAAATACGCAAAGTTTGCGCAGCTTTTAGCCATCATCAGTGAGAACACAGATGATTTATCTTTAGAGTTAAATAGGATAGAAAATATGTTAGCTTTTGTACGTGCATCGAGCACACATCATAGTATGTTAGGAATAGATAACTTAGAAAGTATGGTAAATAAGCTTAAAACTATCTATAGTAAAAGTGAAGTACTTGAGGATGACTTGCGCGAATATTATACGATCATAAAACCAGGCTCTTATTTTGTAGGGAAAAGACTAGTTATCATATTTAAATTCCCAATAGTTTCTCCAGGGAGCTTTGATTTTTATAAACTTTCCATTGTCCCAAACAAACTTAACCAAACCCTTATTCCCTCATATCCTTTCCTGGCAACCGACGGGAAAGCTTTCATGTACATGGAGGCTGAATGCCCGAAGTTCAATCGACATCGTCTCTGCGAAGAGAGCATCAACCACCAGCCCAAGGATCATCCCGACTGTATCCAGAACCTCATAATTCATCAATCCTTAGACACATCATGCCAGCCAACTAGAATCACCCTCACGAAGGAAGCTATGGAGCAGTTAGACGACCGACACTACACCCTTATCTTTCCTCAACCAACCAGAACGAGATTACAATGCGGACGTCAAGAATTCATCACTCTACACGGAAGTTATCTCGCCACTATCCCATTAAAATGTTCTTTACAGACGAACGAATTCATCATCATCAACACTAACGACCAAATAAAGGGACAGCCGCTGAAGATAACGGAAATCCAAAAAAATTACACTATCGAAGACAACCACAGCATCCCTAATCTCAAATTGACTACAACCAATCTCAAGGGACTTCATCACTTAGAAGACAAAATTTTACTACAACGCCCATTCGATTCAAAACCAATAGACGGTACACTTTATCACACAACTCTACCACTCTATATGTCACTATTCGGTGCAGCTGTACTTGTTATCATCATCATAGTACGACGTCATAAAAAACATTCCAAGCTAACGATCAGAAATCCATCGAACGAGAATGAACATACTTCGGAGCACACATACGCCGTTCCTGACAGATCTACACCCCGGGAGGCTGTTCCAGCAACATTTTCGCTCAATGTTCTCAAATAGTTGCTGCTCTGAGGAGGGAGGTGTTACATAGAAACTATGCACCTAATCTGCAGCCGTGGATTGCAGCATTGTTGTCCGTACGGTATAATTGTCATTCGCCGAGTACCTACTTTGCTGACCCAGCAATGACGTCTTTCCCTGAGCGTGCCCGGCCTGCGAGCGAGCGCGGTCACGTCATTCTACCTTTGGTACTTACATTGACCAAGCGTAGCTTCGTTACTTTTAATTAGATTTACGAACTTTGTAAAAGTTTTCTTAATAAATAGTTTAAAAGTTTTTGGTTTTTTTTAAAACCGTCGTCTGTGGCCTCCGTAATTTATGTTTGTATGTTTGTATATTTGTATGTTTGTATGTTTGTATGTATGTGGCCGATTTCTTTGTTCCCACGTAGCGCTGAAACTACTGGTTCGATTTCAACAAATTATGTATCGATTGATTCGTCTCAATACCCCGATGGTTATAGGCTATAGGATTTAGGGCTCCGACCCCGAATAAGCCTTCAAAACGCGTATTAAAGTTTAGGTAGCCGCAGGCTGCAGGCCCCATAGAGAAAAATTACAATACCTACGACCTATTTTCATTTTCAACTCTATGCCTATCAAATATGACCGATACGTCACTCTATTTTGTCAATGTAAATGTTTCAAACTTTTATAACTTTCACGTAGTCGGGTTGTAGTTTTTAACTTTATCTTGTTAAAACGTAGGTTTCTCGATTATTCCGTCAAATATGGACCGATTTGGAATTTTCTTCGCTATAGTATGAGAAACAGTCCCGAGTTGGTTCTATAAAAAATATCCGGAGGGATAATTATTTGTGTGGAAAAACTTAAAAAAACTGTGTAAATACTAAGGAAATTGTGTTTTGAAAGTCTGTTTGGTTTTTTCAAAGCAATCCAATTATTGAAAACCTTGTCATAGAAATTATTTGACACCATTGTAGATCATTTTAGCATTGGACTTGACCACGTCTTAACTGCATAATTTTTTAAATTACCTTTTATTTAGCTAGCGCACACGATATACGTAAAAATATTTTTAAAAAAAATTGTTGGCCCATTTCGTTTTTCTATTTGGCAAAAACTTCCTCCGAATATTCTTCATTAACAAATAAATAAATAAATAATGCTGGACAATTCACACAGCATTATCTAGCCCCAAACTAAGCAGAGCTTGTGTTATAGGTAGGTACTAGATAACTGATAAACATAATATAATACAACACAATACATTGATAGATACTTTTTACTATACATAGAAAACGACCATATCACCCTGAACAAATATCTGCACTTCGTACACACATTTGTCCCGAGGTGGGGATCGAACCCGCAACCTCCTGCGTCGCAGGCAGACCTTCGCCCACCGCGCCAAGTATACCTAACCTATAACCTACTTAGTAAATCAAAGGAAACTACAATCAAAGAATAGTAACAAATTAACTAATATTTACATTGAAACAGTTGAGCTAACTGCAGATGTTGCAAACAATCTAGAAGTAAGAAGTAGATTACGCGTGATCCGCATTGTCATACAGCGCGGGGTTATGCAGCCAGCGTCTTGGGGGCGCTTCCGATTGGTATTGAAAAGGATCAGTTGAGCTACCTGTAGATTGTTTGCAACAGTCTGTAGTTAGCTCAATAGTTTTAACTGTAAATACTTATTCTGATTTGTTTCTATTTGATTTTAATTTTCTTTGTTATTTATCTAAGATTATATTTCAATAAAATAAGTTTTCCAAAATATTGTATATCTTATTAGATCTTATTTATGTTTATGATAAAGAATTAAGCAACCCGTTCTAAGGTTAAGGAATATTCTCATATGAAACGTTAACACGTGAAAAACACGTTGTATCCTTATGGTCCATAAAATTTTACGTGTTACAACGAATTATTGAAATTTTCATATGTACGGTGTAGAATAACTTACTTGGTATTCACGTTTTCGTCTACAAAACTGTATAGTACTTCAGTATTTTTATTAATTGCAATAAAAATTACTTAGTAGGTAATAATAATTAATTGGGGATAGGTAATGCTGTGTGAATTGTCCAGCATTATTTATTATTATTATTATTTATTTATACAGTCCAGGTCTTAGTGATTAGGTGAGTATTCTTAAAATGTTTACAGCTTAGGAAAAACACGCTCCTGAATAGCAGAAGGATAGTGTCATTCAACTATTTTCTTGATTTCGTAGCCAAAAACGAATCTATGTGTGAGTTTACAAGCATATTATAACGTCGTCGGTGCTTTCACACACACAAACGCACTTTCAATATTTCTGCGGGTACAAGGAATTTCCAGAGAACAAATTAGATACTTACTCTACCCCTGTACATTTAACACCTCCAAATTCAGTTCAGACACATGCAATTTTATGAATATTTGGTACGATATTGAGCTTTATTGTACTGTAATACGTTGAATATTATTTTTCTAACAAAATATCTTAGAATAACTAATAAACTGGCAAAGTGTGAATCACACTCGCTTAGATTTGTGAAGGCTATAATAGTATACCTACCTTCTATGAAGTTTCGACCAATTTTTCTAATGTGTCTGGGATTCACCCGTGTTAAGTTAGAATTTTTCATTTATAGCGGGATAAAAAGGTATTCTTTCCAGTTCTGTAGTTTTTCGTGAATTGAGAACCTCCTCCTTTTTTGAAGTCGGATAAAAGTAGCCTATGTTAGTCTCCATCCTTTCAACTAACTCTATGCCAAAAATCAAGACGATTGGTTGCTTAGTTAGGGCGGCGTGAAGGAAGGACAAACGAACAAACAAACATACTTTCGCATTTATACTATTATTATTATTATATTAATAAACTAAATAAATAAATAATGCTGGACAATTCATACAGCGTTATCTAGCCCCAAGCTAAGCAGAGCTTGTGTTATGGGTACTAGACAACTGATATACATAATGTAATACAATACATAGATAGATATTTTTTATTATACATAGAAAACGACCAGAACACCCTGAACAAATGTCTGCAGATCGTACACACATTTGTCCCGAGGCGGTGATCGAACCCGCAACCTCCTGCGTCGCAGGCAGACCTTCGCCCACCGCGCCATATCGGTCGTCATATTAGTTAGGATAAAACTCAGGCTGAAGCCATAAGAAGCTAATTTGTTTTTTTTATTATAATAAGGCTAGTTTTCCATAAACTTTCTCGAGCTATTATTAGGGCAAGGAAAGCTTCCTTTCATTGTGTCAAGCCATACAAAAGTGCACTAATTAACATACTAATGAAGAAAATGCAATTAACTTATATAAGACAATACAGGGTCGCAGTAAGGAGAGGAGGAAAGGACTAAAACACATTCAGTGCCTCTACATCTGTTTTTACCTTTATTACTTAAGTTGTGTTAAAATTTTACTATTTTGATATGTGAAAACCAATTGTATGTATAATTTCATGTTATAAATAAATGTTTTACTTACTTACTATTTAAGAGTCAATTCTTTGGAATGTAATTTATTTATGTATAACTGGGTTATACCCGCGCCTTCGCACGTAATTTTCCATGATAAAAAGTAGCTCGTATGTTCTTTTCCAAGATACCAATTTACTAAGAAGCGTAGCAGTAACCTACATACTGCTACGGGCTATCTACACTTGCGTAGCGTGAGTTTACGAAGCTTCTTCAGTTTACATACCTGAGACTTCTCGACGATCTTTACTGTTGCGTAGCAGGGATCTACGGATTAACTACGAAGCGTAGCAGTAGCCTACATTCTGCTACAGATAATACAGACCGATGAAGTATTATAGTTACTAACTACAGACTATCTAAAGTTACGTAGCAGGAGTTTACGAAGCTTCTTCAGATCACATTTACGTGAAAATATCTTTACTGTTGCGTAGCAAGGGGTCTACGAATTTGCTACGAAGCGTAGCAGTAACCTACATACTGCTACGGACTATCTACAGTTGCGTAGCACGAGATCACGAAGCTTCTTCAATTTACATTTACCTGAGAATATCTTTACTGTTGCGTAGTACAAAGCGTAGCAGTAACCTGCATACTGCTACAGACCAATGAAGTATTATAGTTACTCACTACAGAGTATCTACAGTTGCGTAGCACGAGTTTACGAAGCTTCTTCAATTTACATTTACCGGAGAATATATTTACTGTTGCGTAGTACAAAGCGTAGCAATAACCTACATACTGCTTCAGACCAATGAAGTATTATAGTTACTAACTACAAAGTATCTACAGTTACGTACCTAGTATGAGTTTACGAAGCTTCTTCACCTTACGTTTACGTGAAATGATCTTTACTGTTGCGTAGCATGTCTACGAATTTACTACGAAGCGTAGCAGTAACCTACATACTGCTACAGAGGATCTACGGTTGCGTAGCACCAGTTTAAGAAGCTTCTTATACGTACAATAATAACAAAAAAATAAAGAATATCAACGCCTCTGTGCGTAGATCCGTAAAGCAGTATCCGTATTGCTTTACGGTTCTTCTTCAGTATACTTATTATTGATTCTTATCGAGGACTACGAATCTAGCTAGTACCTGCTACAAAAGCGTGGCAGTAACCTACATTCTTCTATTATGAAGTATCTAAGATACGTAGCACGAGTTCGCTCGCAAATTCTACCCACTACATAACATAATAATAATAATAATAATCTCACTAATATTATAAACGTGAAAGTTTAGATGGATGGATAGATGGATGGATGTTTGTTCCTTTATCACGCCAGAACGGCTGAACGGATCTGGATGAAATTTGGCACAGAGATAGATTATAGTCTGGAATAGAACATAGGCTACTTTTTATCCCGGAATTCCCACGGGAATGGAAACTAGGCGGGTGAAACCGCAAGGCGCTGCTAGTATATTATAAATGTGTAAGTGTGTTTGTTTGTTTGTCCTTGCTTCACGCCCTAACTAAGCAACCAATCGACTTGATTTTTGGCATAGAGTTAGTTGAAACGATGGAGAGTAAGATAGGTTTTTATCCCTTAAATCAGTTCCAGTAGGAATAACCTTAAACAACGCGTGCGAAACCGCGGGCTTAGTCTAGTTCTGTATATAGTAGCGAATCCTAGGCGTATCAAGGGAGGCATTTGATGGACCCACAAAGAATGTTGGGCCTTCTAATTCAAATCATGTTAATTACACCATAGGGTATAATTTGGCTTATTGTATAACTTAATTAATAACTACCATTCTGAATAAACTCATCAAGAGGGTAATTATCACTAGACGAGTGGGTGGTAGTTCCTTCCGATACAAAGGTCAGGGGTTTGAGTCTCAGACCTACTTTGTTGTTGTTATCTATTAACGACCGAAGTGGCGCGGCGGGCGAAGGTCCGCCCGCTTGCGGGTTCGATTCCTGCCTTGGGACCTTCGATAAAAGTAAAAAAGGGAGGTTAGGCATTATCATCTCGAATAGAAAGTGTATGGCTCAAGTTAGGTTCAACTATGTTCCCTTACCTCAGTCATAGTCGGACCGGCGCCGCGGCGCGGCGGCGCGGGCGGTGGCGTTTGTGTTGCGCGTGCTTGCTGCGACGTATAATTTTGTGTGATTTCGACTAAAACACCACGACAATGCCCTCGTGTTCGTTCACCGGTGTACAAATAGCTCCAAAACAAAAACCAAAGCCCAAGGCATCACATATTTTCCCGCGAAAGTAGATACACCAAACTTTAAATTTTCTGATAATCCGATACCTTATCATTATTTCATCTGTAACACGGTATACAGTTTTTGAGTGAGCGCTGGTAGAACGTACCGTATCTTCCTTTTTTACTTTTATCGAAGCTTGGGACAAATGTTTGTTAGTGCGATCTGCAAACAGTTGTTCCGGGTATTTTGTACGTATAATAAGAAAATAACTATCTTTCTAATTCTAATTTAATCGCGCCAGCTTCTTTTGCTTCTTCTTCGCCATTCTTGTACCTTCTGCAAAACAAATCTCTAATTTATTATTTATTTTTGCCCAATTTAGTAATTTCCTACCTTAAATAGGTAACATTCCTCAATTTTCATCTAAGAGGTTAAGTACTCTAAATTTAACCTTTCAAATAAAAACAACATTTTTACATTGACTGTTAATTTCTCTGAACTCCCTGATCAATTGAAATTGAAATTCGGCTCATTTTTGTCTGTTATTGTTGTTTTAATCCTTAAGGTGTGGTTCGAAGACTGGTGACTTTGAGTAGAAAAGTCTTAGTTGCTTAGCGACTCTAAAAGTTGGCCGTCATTTCTCGGGCGAATTTGCCTCTTTTATTCACGTCATTCTATTTTGTTCAGTGGCTTCTATTTTCTTGCGTGTTTAGCAATGGTAGCGGTTTCTAATGTTTTGTGATTATGAACACAGATTTTTTGAGTTCTCATCTGTTCAACGCTTTTTGGCTGTAGCAGTACTACCTGAGATTTGAGCTTAACAAATGTGTCAGATCTCTACCAAACCAACTCTCTTAGGTAGGACCGTTTTCCTGTCATGCGGATTTCCGTCTACTCCCGAGGTTCTAGTCCGGATCACACGAAACCTCTAATTTCATATGTGCGCGGTGCTTGCATAGATTGTTTTTTTGGGGCGTAAAGGTTTTATTTTTTTTCAAATTTCGACCATAAATTTTGAAAAAAAGAGGTCCTTTACGCCATAGGAAAGTCATTTTAGTAAATATAACACTAGGACAGTTTATCAACACAGCTTTAGAAAGTACCACCAATTCTAAGTATTTTATTCCTAGGTTTTATCTAAATAGCAATAAAAAAAGCTACAGCCAAATTGAAACTTTTTTGGTTTTCTTTTGTCCCCTGTAGTCGCCTTTTGTCCTTTACGCCCTTTGAGCCCAGATATATGGATATACTTATGCATACGCACGTAGAACGCGGACTGGCTGGAGCAGTTTTATAGGTTTCGGGTGGCATGGCGCGCACGCGGACCAAATCCGCAAGCGAACGGAAATCCGCATGTCAGGAAAAGAGTCCTTAATGCAAAATAATTCTCAGCTGTTATTCTTACTCGAATTCGTTTTAAGATGATAGAAGCTAGTTATAAAAAGTCAATGGAATTAGTAGGAATAGGGTAACTTGAAAATGTTCAATGCTTTGAACAAGCAGGTGCGTGGTTTTCTTGGTTCATTTGTTGCCGCAGGGCATTTTTTATTTTTTTTAGAGTTCTAAGAGTAGCGGGAAAACTTACAGCCATGATTTGCCAACAAGGTCTTAGCTTAAAATAACATGCATGTACCTACTTTGAATGCTTTTGAGGGTTAATAACAAGTTTGCACTTTTTTATTTTATTCACGTAGGTACCTAAATAAGACGAAACTGAAACGTAAAGTTACTAAAAGTAAAAATATATTTATTTTGCCATCACATAGAGACAGAAAAGATACATATAAAAATAAACTTTAAATACATACCTACAATGGTAGGTACAGAGCGCCTCTATCGTGCGGACAGGGAACTACGTAAATCCCATACAAATATCGTCACGATCACGTCTCGTTACTGTCGTCAAATGGACTCGGGGCTCAGATGATAATAAATACATAAATAATGCTTGACAATTCACACAGCATCATCTGGCCCCAAACTAAGCAGAGCTTGTGTTATGGGTACTAGATAACTGATATATAAAATAATAATACAATACAATAGATAGGGACCAGTTCACCCTTAACGAACATCTGCAAATCGTACTATAAAGCGTAGGTACTTATAATACGTAATTTATAAAGCTGTTTAAGTATAAAATTTAACTTGTCTAAGTGCTTCTTTGTAAGCCTAAAGAAATAAAGTTATTGACTATTGTACAAACATTTCATTTATTTGTCCCAAGGCGGGAATCGAAATCGCAACCTCTTGCGTCGCAGGTGTACCTTCGCCCACCACGCTACATAGGTCGCCAAATAGCTTACAAATAAGCGAACACAATAAGAAAATGTAACTTTTTGCGTAGTAAATAAAGTTCCTTATATTTTGAATCACTACCTTAAAATGTGCGCGAACTGCCGCGTCTCGTTGTGAGCTGACCAGCTAGTTATTTTAGGTAGGTACTCACCAATAGTAAATAAATAGATAATAAAGAACTTATTTCTTTGCTACACGAAGGCCTAAGGGCTTCAGGAACCTACAAAGCTTTCACGAATTTTGAACACAATAACACCTTAAATTTAAAGCTATTTGCATCAATCATCAAATCCTTGGATAGTTGAAGCCCGCCTCCCCGGTATGATAAGTAATTTACTCGTTGTTTTTATGGTTTTGCGCTTTTTTTACTAATTTTTTACGATTATTTATCTTATTTTTAATTATTTCTCTCCATGGTCCTACTACTTTAGTACTATACTTATAAATCTGTGGTCCTACTTGCACCAGTTGACTTTGACATTTTAAAAATAGACAACATGGGAAGTAGGTACATAGAGTCTCAAACTCCACTTTTTTTCCCCACAAATGTTTGTATTCTACTTGTACGCGAGCGTTCCGGGTATTTTCTAGGTATGTACCTAAAAATAATATGAAGGTACTTTCTTATGCACCGTTTCCAACTAGAAAGGACCTAGGTACTTTAACCAGGAAAAAAGGGGTAACTTTTGATTATACTTAGGTATTTTTTGAAACCCACATGTGCGTGCATGGCAACAAAAGGTCTGTCTGTGCATTTCTTAGAGTAGTAACTAATTGTAGGCATGCTGAAGACACAGATGTGGCTGAACCTACAAGACCTAAGTAGGTAGGTATAGGTACATCTTCTTACGCATAAAATACGTAATGACCAGAAGAAAACGAAAATGGCATTCGCAATTCGGCAGCCAAAAATAGTTCCTAAAGCCTATCACAAAAACAGAAAATATTTGATCTTATAAACAAGCACAATAATCATTGACATCGATACTCTTGGATTCATCTGAGGGTTCAAAGGAAGAGTCGAATCTCAGATAACATCGTTACTACTGGCTTTGTTAGGTATTATAATAACTATCTGTTGCAAGAAAATGTACCAAAAGATACCGTACCGTCATGAAACCATACCTACTTTTTTATTTTGTGGAAATACTTACTACCTACGTCCCTACTTAAGAAGATATAGGTTCTGAACTGATAATTCCCAGAGCAATTATTACCCCAAGAGAGGTGAGCGGGTCGTGGTATAGCGACGTCATTCGCATTCCTACGTGGGCGATATTGTCGCGACAACCGCAAAGCGGTAACGCATACGGTTTTTGAACTTGGAATTCGAAAATCAAGGGCCGCCGCGTCCCGCCCTGCTTCGCGGTCGTGTCAAGTTTGCTAGGATACGGTCTTTCCTACTCTAGTGGAAAAACTAAACTATTTGTATGTACGTACCTTGGTACTTACTTAATTAACGAAAGTAGGTACTAAATTATGAGCGAGAGGGGAATTAAATATAGAGGAAAAATCTAGAAATATGTTTTTGAGATAGCTTGCAAAAAATAGTTGAAAAATGATCGTTTTAGTTCATAAAATAATAAAATAAAATAAAAAATTCAATTCAAAGTTTTCCGTTTTTTCTAAGTCTGTTTTTTAAACACCAAATAAATAATAATAATCAATCGTAGGCGTAATGTTATGTCATACGACTGTGTAGGTAAACTAAAAAGTATCAACTGCCATCAGCGCTGTAAAAAGTATCAACTGCCAACTGATGACGACATCATGAAATAAAAAATAAATAAAAGCGTGTTCGTCAAGTTACGTGCGCATCTTAACAATATAACTTTTAAATGCATTTTAAGAGCACTTATCGATTGAATAATTTTTTATTATTTTTTCATTTGCACCAAAGAATCTATCAAAAATGGGTGTAAAACCCTATTATTATGTTCCATAGAAAATAGCATATTCTGTGTTGTTTTGTTTGGAAATAATGTGTGTGATAGTTATTGGACAAAATTGATATAATCGTGTAGATAGAAGCTGAATTGGGTTTGAAAGGGGTTAGGTGGCGGAAGCCCAATAAAATTTCGATTCAATATTTTTAAAACCACCGCCATAACGTCATTCAAACTTTTTTCAGTGAGCCTTTCTCGATTGACCCAATGAATTTTTTTTGTATGTCTGTGGAATGATGCTATTGGCTGAACCCTGCTGAACCGAAACATTACAATCATTTAAATTGGTTCATTCTGTTTAGTGTTGTGCTAAAGTTTCGACCATCGTGATTCGAAATTATTATTTTGCAGATATGAAATTATCAAATGGGTACATATTTAATGACAAGAAAAATTAATTAACAGAACAAAACCTGCATTAATGTGCAAAAGATATAATTATAATACTCACAGTTAGGTATGTTCCAATAGGCAAAGTTTCGAAAACCAACATTTTGTATCAGAAGAACTTGTTTGTTTGAAAATCACGGCGCAATTACCTAGTAGGACCATGGACCAACTAATACTATTTATCTATACTAGGACTGACCGTCCCTGTCAGAGCGGGCGGTGCTGCTCGAGCCAATAAAAAACCTGTTACCAAACGGATTGGTCGAGCGTTACTTGTCCCACTATGACAGAGAGATAATACTTGCAATCAAATTAAATACTATATACAAAACAGTGTCTTTCATAATTTCAAATTAATAGCATGAATAATTTATAAACAATGTTGCTAAACTGATTGTGATGGAAAAGTTCAATTCCTTTCGAAAACGTGCACAACACTACAAATGTCAGCTGCCAGTGTCAATTCTCGAACACTTCATTCGTTCAAAGTTCCTGCCTGTCAACGGTGTCAACGTAGTCAACTCACTCACTCATTCATTCTGTGATGAACGCGGATCGCGAAATCATGTCCGCCGTTTGTTTTTACTGACGTAAATATTGTGTGAAATTATTGTATCGTGTTTGTGCCTGTTTGTGATTTACGGTGCTTCCTGTGTGATATGATGTGTGTACCAGTGCAGTGATCTGTTCACATGAGGCTGCTGTACAGAACTGGTCCGATGGAGTCTCTCAGAAAATGGTTCTACAAACCAAAGGTAAAAACGTCAAAGGTTTTCTCGTATTTACTTTACCACATTTTCGGCGCATAAATTTTGCAATTCAAGTGTTCTGGCAGACTTGTTTTAATGTTTTTAATGATTGAGAACGTAGTATTTGCCCTTTATCGAGTCTTGAAGTCTGTTAAGGTACAATCTGGTTCAGATGACTATTGCTTTGTTTTGGAGTCGTCTACTGTGGTTGCCTTTGCGTAACTAGTTTCTCTAAAGATCCTTACTGGGTGCGATTGCGATTACGTCATTGTATGTTTGTAAACGAGGTCTGTATAAAAAGATTTGTAATCAACCTGTTACAATAAACATCTTGGTTAGGTAGTTGGTGCTCACTTCTGCTGAACTTACAAAAATACTTCGTGTCTCACAGTAAAGTAGGTATTGCCTTGAAATGACGCACATAAAATAACATTCTACTAGTATTTCATTGTTTCTAATTCATTAAATATCTTTCGAGTTAATGTATTATTTTCTGTTATCCGTTTATAAATGAACATGCAATATTAACATTATCCAGCTAGCTACCTAGTTGTAAGAACATTGTTGCTCAATAAATACCACAAAACACATGGAAAAAGAACACACAATTATTGTGTATAATATGAATAGCGATTTATAATTTAATTTGCCCCTGCTGGACCTCCCCTTGATAATCGCCATATTGGTTTTTATCTCATAGGCGGTAATGCCCATAATCACCACGCTAGGCATGGTGGTTGGGGATTGCAGATTGGTGGTAGATTTATTCTGCGAGAGGTGCTGCTGAACTTCCTCCTGCACCTTAATCACCTCTTACAACACCCATGGGAAGAGTTGGGTGGTGCAAATTCTAAGACGGCACCACACAGCACTACATACTCATTGAAATTAAATCTGAAAGGACGTTAGGGGTTTGACTGATTGTAAGTAGGCAGCAGGAAAATGCACAGAACACTCATCAGAGAGGTTGTTGATGTTAGAAGTTTACAATGTACCTACCATGTTCTGTTTTTTTTTTTTTATTAACTCACTAGCAGCGCCTCGCGGTTTAACCCGCGTAGTACCCGTTCCCGTAGTAATTTCGGGATAAAAAGTAGCCTATGTCCTATTCCAGACTATAATCTATCTCTGTTCTAAATTTCATCCAGTTCCGTTTTGCCGTTCTGGCGTGATAAAGGAACAAACATCCATCTATCTATCCATCCATCCATCTAAACTTTCACGTTTATAATATTAGTGAGATTGTATTCATACCCTCTGTTTTAAAATCAAGGATATTTTTCAGAAACAAAGTCATTTACTATTTATTTGTGAAGCCTAAAAAAATTAACAAAAACCACTCTGATGACCATTAAAAACAATATTAAAAGAACTCAAAATTGCACACGCACAGCAAAAAAGTACAAGACTGATGAAATTATAAATGCAATCACAACCGAACACTGTTTCTAACATCTTCGAATAGCTCCGATGATTCCAGTGTCCAAATATTTTCCACCAATATGTATTTATTTGGTTTTGTAATCTGTTTCTGTACATAAAATATCTAGAATTCCAGAATGTATAGGTAGGTACTTCTTAGGGTGTATCACACAGTATCCATTTTACAGAATCCGTTAGAAGGTCTTGTCTCCTACAAGACACCCTACAGTATTTCCGACCCAAACAATTGTTTCTAGTAGCAAAGGTTTTACAAAACATAGTCCCGCAAAAAAAAGAAACATGGTGTGAACACACCCTAACATCATGACAATATTCTGTTAATTTAATTTGTTATTGTTTTTCAAGGCCAAACTGTCCCCTACGGACTTCATCAAATGTAAATTATGAAAACAATTAACTGCTGCATGTCTGGTTACTTAAAACAACTAGTAAAACCATTAATTACCTAACTAATCTTCTACTTGGCATATCATGAATAACATCAATTAATTAGTGTTTATGTAAAACTAGTGTAGAATGATAAATTAACCCATACTCATCATTAACTAGATGGTATATCTTTATAATATTAGTTTAAAGATAACTAATATTATAAAGAGGAATGATTTGTTTGTTTGTTTGAATTGAATAGGCTCTGAAACTACTGGACTGATTTGAAAAATTCATCATTAGAATCCTACATCATCTCTGATGCGAAGCCGGGGTGGACCGCTAGCTATTAACACAATGGTGTCACGTCGAAAATCTCTGGGATCTCTCACGACTCTACTTACGTCGTTAGAAGTTACTATGAAATTAATCAAACCAGCTGACCACAGGTGTCGCATTGCTTTATTCTTAGGTTTTTGCTTTATAGTACGTAACTCGCACTGGGGCAATTTTCTACGAAAATTTAATAATGCCACAAACATTTTTCGGTTTCGGCTGGATTCAAATTTTTTTTTATGTCCCAAAAATTCGAATCCGGCCGAAACCGATTTTTGTCCCAGTGCGAGTGGGGTAACCACACAATTAGTATCCACTGGGATTGCATCGACCCATCATCCATCTATAGGTATTTATGAAGGAGAAAAAACTGACTGACACATCAAGATATCTCTGGAACTAAAAAAAAAAGAAGCCCAATCAACTGAAAATCAACCCGAACATGCGCCTTACAAATCGAACGAAAACGTGATTCATTGTTTTCGGAAAATTTCCTAAAAACAAGCTCGGCACCACTTTGTTTTGCAAAAAGTTCCTATTTTATTGTTTTAGCCAAATTTCAAACTTTTTGAACAGAGTAGAAGTGGATTTGAAAGAGGTAATGTTAAGTTTGCACCATTGTTAAATTAAGTATTTTTTAATTCTATTTGACATTATAATGTACTTAATTAAAGATGAACTCAGTTTTGCAGTGCCCTTTCAGGGTGCATGTACCTCGTGACAACTTAGACTTACTCACTTAGACCTAAAAAATTTACGTATTACCTACATGTACCAAAGTAAAAAAAAAAAAAAAAAATGTTTTTAGGAATTCGTTCAAGGCTTCAAAATAGCTAGTTGGTCTTCCAATAGCATGATGGGTATGTGTCCTTGATCTTCCACTTGTTGGTCTACATGCTTACCCGTAGTAGTAATAATGTTAGGAAGTCGAGATGGAAAAACAGAAGGATTGAGAATTTGAAAGAGCTGTAAAGCTCGGCAGGGGTTTGACAACATTGTTGTCTACAGCGTATCTAGCTTCATGTGTCAAAGTCTATCAGCCTATCAGGTACCAAAAAACTAGCCTGAGGGGTTTTTTTTTTCCTGTCATAAGTACGGATTTCCGCCCTCGTGCGGATCTGCTGCGTGCTGTAGCACGCGGACCAGAACGTAGCGGAGCAAAAACATATGTGAAATTATAGGTTATTATAGTTTTTCCTATCACCGGGGTCACATGCACGCGGAACGCGATTGGCTGAAGCAATTATAGGAAGACAGGAAAAGAGCCCTTAAGGTAGTTGCAGTTCTTCCAAGATCGTCAATATCCGAGCCTCAAATCTTTATCAGATAAAGGTGACAATCAAACTCCCATCCTTGTCGCACGCAGCCGGCCTTATCAACCGCCGACTCACTCTGACACTTTCACTTTTTTTACCGCTTTCTCAATACAAGTCGAAACTCGGTCGACTTTGCCAAATGTTTCGCGAACTTAATTTGTAGACAATGGCGTATCTCCGGGCTTACGGCATTTTGTACCTTTTACGTACTTACGTTAATTGTATACTCGGATCTGGAATGCAATATATTTTTTGTAATCAAAGACATTTTTCTAGGAAAACCGGTAATCATCATCATTATCATCCGCAGCCGGATTTACCAACTGAAGTTTACTCCCGAAGTTTGTGCCATCCACCACGGTCATGTGCTAACCGCCTCCATTGAGCCATCCGACGCGTACTTGTCGTCGACCCACCTTGCAACTGGGCGTCCGACGTTTCTTTTTCCCATTATTGGCCACTAATCAGTTGCTGTTTGGCTCCACCTATCATCTCTATATCATCATCATACTTAACTAATTTGATTAAGTATTTTGAAAAAAAAAACTTCGAATCCTTTAAGTAATTTTGCATTGTTTTGGGATTTCAAGCGTCTACCTGTTGCCGTTATCAATATCAGCAAAAACGAGTTTTTGACGTTTTTGCACATGTTCTTTACAATAAGCAATAAGGTAGCTTAGCTTTAATGAAATCGCTTGGGGAAGACCCAACACGGCATTTTCCTCAAGGTAATAAATAAATAATACCCAGCGTTAAGTAGGTAGGTACTTTGTTCAATGTTATATGCCATGTTCTGGGGTTATGTGAAGTCCGCAGAGTGGGACACCGTAACCCTAGACTCGGGCCATCTTCTCTACTTTCGCGAGGGTGATAAAACATCCCAGGGTGGCGTAGGTTTCCTCGTCAATAAGGCCCTCTCTAACGACGTCCAAGAAATCTCCAGTGTGTCGACCAGGGTAGCGTTCCTGATCCTTCGGCTATCCAAACGGCATAGCATGAAGGTTATTCAGGTTTACGCACCGACCTCGGCACACTCGGATGATGAATTGGAGCATATGTACGAACACCTATCCAAAGCCTTGCATATATTATATATAACACTACTAATGCCGGGTACAGACTAAGCCAGCGAGAGCGAGTGAATGCTAACGATTGGGATTTGACAATCGGTACGTTCGTTCCATATTGCTTTGATGTAGCGACAGCCGCCGAAGCACGGCCGAAGACGAACTAAGGCCCTTGTTTGGACTCGCTTGCTTTCGCAATGACGTCCACACTGGTACTTTTGCGTTCGTTCGTTAACCTTCGCTCTCTGTCGCTCGCTTGGTCTGTACCCGGCATTTTAACCTTCGCTCTCTGTCGCTCGCTTGGTCTGTACCCGGCATAAGGCTCACTTCAACGTTGTTATGGGAGACTAACGGTAAAGTGGGAATCCAGACTGGCAACGAATCCCGAATAGGCCCGTATGGTTATGAAGTTAGGAATCTGAAGCTCTGAAGCTGAAGTGGTAGTGGGCTGGACATATTATCTCGAGAAGAACCAACAACTGCTGGGGTAAACGTGTTCTATGTAGGATGCCCTCCGACCAGGTGTGATGACAATTTGCGAAAGACTGCTGGCTGATACTGGATGTGTCTAGCTGAAGACGAGGCGCTATAGCGCTCATTAGGGGAGGCCTTTGTCCAGCTGTCGACTTGTATAGGCTGATGATGATGACATATAATGTATATCAGTCATCTAGTAGGTATACCTATATCGGCCATAACATAAGCTCTTCTTTGCTTGGGGCTAGATGATGCTGTGTGAATTGTCCAACATTAAGTATTTATTTAATTATTAATTACAACGAATATTTACACCTTATTTAATGATAATATGTATTACGTCATTGATTTGTACAGTTTTGAACAAAACTAGTAGCTACCTTTTTCGCCATAAGGTGCTTGCATAGACTGTTGTTTTGGGGCGTGAAGGTAATTTATTTCTTATTTTATGGTTCTATAGGAGGTTAATTATTTTAGTAAATATTACACAGTGTTGATAAACTGTCCGTATATCAACACAGCTTTAGAAATGAGGTACCACAAATCCTAAGTATTTTCTTCTTATTTAGAATCCATGATAGGTACGATAGACGTAAAGAAAGAAGTTAAGTACAAAACCAAAAAAAAAATATTAGTGGTAATTTTACGATATTTTTGTATAATCGGAGCAAAACGCGTTTTTTTAGTTGGGTACTTTCACACCCTATGGAATCAAAAGGCCATAAAACTGTATGATAGTCAAGGTCACTTGGGCTTAAACATAATGTTATGTCGTGGGATTTATATGCCGTCTGCTAATTCACACGCTAGGTCTATTCCAGTCTGCTGTTCTACACGCAACTCTTCATGAAAAAAAAACGTGTGAGTATAATAGTAATAATTAGAATAAACATGCGAGTTTAACAAAATATATTTAGAATTCATACAGAATCGTCTAGCTAAACCTTGCGTCACTCACTCACGCTTTAGACATTTTTTCTGGTTGCCTGGAAGAAATCGCTTTAAGCGATAAGGCCGCCAAATCCATTGCTATCTTTAATTTTATACAATCTGTTTTTTTTTTAAGTTTAAGGTGATGATTAAGGAATTATCTATCTATCTTTGGCTGTTAAATGTGGACCTCATCGCCTATTTCAAATGCCATGTCTTCCATGCAGGTGACACACCTGCCTATAAAGGGCCTTTGTTCACACACTTTTTTGGCCTTGAATAGGTATCTACGGTTTACTCGCCGTGGAAAAGGACGGTCGTCAGTGATATTGTATTGATCACTATGGAAGCTTGATCACGACACGTTTTCATCATGGTACGGCGACGGTGGCGCCGTATGTGCTGCCGTGATCTCACCTCGGCTCGCCGCGTCTGCGCTGCTGGACCGGGGCGTCGCACGTCGCACGTTTGCCATGGTTGCAATTAGGCATTGTCAAAAAAAGAAAACCGTGCCGTGTCATGCACCTACAAACACGCACGGTTTCTTAACCGTACGGCGTGCTAGCCGGGACCTCTTCTTCATGACACCTTTTCTAAACAGTAACGCCGCTTTTCCACCGCCACATCAACGAAACGTCAACGTTATCGAGATAACGGCGACGAAGTAGCGTTACATACATTTACGTGTATTATGATGACAATCGGCGTGATATATTATGACCAGCGATATGATAAGCGGTGACATTTGGCGAACAAAATCAATAACATTTTGTTTCTTATTTGATAATAATTTACTATTTATTAAGCTGTTTATGTATAAAATTTGACTTGTCTAAGTGCTTATTTTGTAAGCCTAAAGAAATAAAGTTATTGAATTTTGAATATTTTTTTTTTAATGTTACAAAGGGTATCATTTAAACGGTCAGCAGATAAAGGCGGTTTTGGTCAGCCGAAAAATTGATTTGGCAAGCAGAAAAAAATAAATTGAGCTGCATCTAGTGGTCGGCAGAAATGACTAAATTGGTCAGCAAGTAATGTGACATTGGGCAGACTAAAAATTTATGTCATAAAATTAAATTTTTGTGCAGCAATATATTAGTGGTGTATTTGTTGTGTGAGTGTTAACACATGACTATGGGTGCAATTATACATATACACACCCTTTCAAATATATAAAATAAAAACGTTTGGATGACGGCGCTCGGGTGACGTGAGCAGTAAATAAATACACGTAAATGTATGTACTGCTACTTCATCGCCGTCATCTCGATAACGTTGACGTTCCGTTGACGTGGCGGTGAACAAGCGGCGTAAGGCGTTCTAGCTGTACCGTGAAGAGAACGTGTCGTGGAGAGTTCATAGAAGAATAATTGTTCTAATGTTAGCTAAACTTATCAAATATACAAAATAGTGCACATCGAAGTTTTACATTTAAATAACTGAACGTGTAGGTACTTACCTACCAAAACTTGAATCGTTTTATAACAATTTATCATCAGGCTCCGTGAGAAATGACGGTTTGGAACTGGGACGAACTGAGCGACAGACGACCCAGATATTTCGGCGAATCTTTCTAGATAACATTGTTTTTTATCGGCTTTCAGGCATTGAAACAAAAGATAATGGTTCGTGTGAAAAAGGTCATCGCTCTTGGTGTTATTTCCATTGATTCGTATCGTCTTTTCGTATTTAACACAATACTCATGGAAGTTTTTGTTGAAAAATTTGATGGTATAAGTCGTGTCGTGTAGATAGAGAATGGGATTGAGAAGGAGTTAGATCACAGCGGCGGCTTACCGGCCCCGCCGCCGCCGCGCCGTCCCGCTGTAATCATCGGTTCGATCTTTTAACTACACGATTTCTACCTAATTCGCCATCAATTTTAACTGCACTGGTACCAATATAATTATAAATTCAGTAAATTCAATTTATTCACCATTACATTATTGCTATTATTATTGGCATGTCACATAATAAATACTTCACTACAAAATAAATTAAATAGTAATCTTAAACATAATCCTAGTTATTGTAATTTAAGATATTATTTATTTATGATGATAATTATGTAAGTATAAACGCAAGCGATGCCTTCCTCTTATGAAATCAAAATAATAATTTTATGTTTATTTTACAAAATTAAAAACTAAAGAATGAAAAGTTCCTAATATTTCAGTTAATTGCTTCAGAGGAATTTTAGTATTGGTATTTGGCTTCTATTGGTATTTTATTATATAAATCAAGCTTTTTTATTTTATGTCAACAAAGACATTTATGAATGAAAACTACAACACCAGAAAACAACAAGGTTACAGTAAGGTTATCACTAAAAACCACAAAGTTCAACAGCGCATAATCTCGCATGTGCAGCGAATTTTTTTTGAATTTGAGTGAACAATTAAAAATGAATGACAGTTTTCAAAACCAAAAATAGTTTCGAATTTCTATGCTTGGCTTCGATGATACCGGGGTGTCGTTAAATATTTCCTACCATTATTCCTTGGGTTTTGTATCCCCTTTTTATACAAAAAATATCGAAGTTTTGGAATCGGAGTTTACATTAATTTGCTCAGCAAATACTAATAATACCTAGTAAGTTCCAGCATAATTTTGCGCTTCGTTCATTCACATAATTATAAGGACATAGTAGTTATCATGATCTGATTCACAGAATCTAGGCGCTCCCTCACCGCGAGCATTCGTTTGTAACGCAACATTCCAAGATCCGTTTGCAAGCATTACGTTACAATAGCACGCTCCCTGACATTGTTACATTACCCGAAAATTATCGTCAGCTTCCGCCTGTAATGTAACAAATGTAACAATCCAAAAAGATTCCATTTTGAGCATTCTGCCTAGTTCAGTTGTTTTTTTTACAATGTCAGAGTTAGTTACCGTTTTATTGGCAACATAGTTACAGGTCTTATCGTATAATACATTCTTACACTCGTCCCTGTATTAAGTAAGTAGCAAGTACTTACATTATGCACAAATCATTTATGTTTTCATAATCATAAGAATATAGTTAAATTTAAAATATTTAAATTAAGTTAACAATAATAATAATACATCTTAAAAATTCAATTTTATGAATAAAACAATATATAAGTAAATATGGAATGTCACCAAGTCAAAGTTAATTTTATCATAAGTTCATAGAAATTGGTTTACGATTGGCGGCAAATTACTTTTTCGCTAGTTTTATTGCTTGTGGAACGCAGAAAAATTAAAAACAACAAAAAAATTGAATCTTTCCCTAACCCGCGAGTAACAACCTGAAAGGCGACTGCTCGGTTTGGTGAGGCAGCACCTTGTTAAACAACTGTAGAGTCTCATAGCAAACGAACCTAGTTTACGATTTGACATGTAATTGTGCCAAGTGAATTGAATCAATCTATTGTGCATTCGTGCTATATCGTGACTCATATGTAATGTAATGATGACTGATCGGGCATTTGATTGATAAAACACAGGTCTGGTTGATGATTCGAGTTTTGCTTATCTGTCACGTGGTTATGTTAGGAGATAGTCAGTTTTGTTGCAAAATACGTTTATCTGTTTATAATGTCACATTTCCAAAGAGTTGACGGAAGTGGGAATCGTGTTGATAAGATGCGGTTAAGTTCGCAAGTTATACCTATACCAGGTATAAGTTGCGTACTTAAAAAACGGGATTTTGGATATATCATGCTGTCCCGCTCCGATCCGATTCGAACTGAGCAGGACAGCAGAAGAAATGACGTCATTCTCGATCCCTTTCTATAACTACGCAGGTTATACGTCAGCGTATTTTATAAGACGGTTGCCTGTTCGATAATAAGCTGACGTATAACAGCAAGCATATATTTATTTGGAAGGTATAAAAAACACCAAGTGCGAGTCAGACTCGCACTTTACCAGTTTTTTTTACGATACTACCCTTAGGTCTAAAGTTATGATTTCATACTGTACAGGGCAACAATACCACTGAAGTGCAATGGTCCCTATTCCGGTTTTCTTTTCACTCTTTTCATCTCATCTATAAGGCTGGGGCCAAATAAGTTTTTTTTTATTGTTACTTAAGTTGTGTGTCGTGGAAGATGCGTACTTTCAAGAGTTTCAACAGAAATTAATTTTGCGTCACCGGCACGGATAGCACTGTATAAAATATACTTATTTTAGGCAACTCGAAACTCAAAAAAATACGTTCCATTTTGGCCCCAGCCTTACATCAAACGACAGAAGTTGCGGGCGGGGTGGCTAGAATCGAGTTAAAACCAATGGAATTGCTTTTTGTTTCTACTCTATTATGCATGGACCGAAACGTGAACTATTGTAGGAGTGCTGAACTAGCCAAGCAGACCGTGAACAGACTACAATACCTCGATGGAACGATGGCTAATGCAGATACAGGGTGGAGAAAACCCTGTCAGGATGGAGTTTTAAGACTGGCCCTTCAATCAAATAAAAAATTATTTTTACTAACGTTGAATTGGTAAATAAGGCATCAAACAATGGATAATTTTAATTGGAATATTGTGTGTTAGGCTACACTTAGCACCTAGATATTTTTTAAAAGTGATTACTTACAAAATATACTTAAAGTATATTTTTTTAATGTTTATGAAAGCATTGCGATTTATCATTTTATTCGTCTGGTCAGTTTTCGTACTCAAATTTGAATTGCGTTTTGATTTAAGGGGGGTAAAGAAATGGTTTTCTTTTATTATTATCAGATTTTGTGATATTTTCATTTATGCCTTTGTTGTCGCGCACGAAGGGTTCCGTACCATTATCTAGAAAAACGGCAAAAAAATCACGTTCGTTGTATGGGAGCCCCCTTAAATATTTATTTTTCTGTTTTTTTTAGTCGTAGTAGTATCAGCCAAATAAAGAAAGCATTCAAGCTCCTAAAATCTTTTGTATTCATTGACTAGGCTGGCCCGCGTCATCTCATCTCACTAATCTCACTAATATTATAAACGTGAAAGTTTAGATGGATGGATGGATAGATAGATGGATGGATGTTTGTTCCTTTATCACGCCAGAACGGCTGAACGGATCTGAATGAAATTTGGCACAGAGATAGATTATAGTCTGGAATAGGACATAGGCTACTTTTTATCCCGGAATTCCCACGGGAACGGGAACTACGCGGGTGAAACCGCGAGGCACTGCTAGTAGAACATAAAGATAAAAAAATGCTTATCAACGCACAGAGAAATCAAGGAACGGCTATTGCCATAAACGAAAGTGAAAGCGTGATCGGCGGCCTGATTGGAGTTTCGCCAAATAGTGAGCATTTCTTGCAAAATTATCTTCATTTACTTCATCAATTCAGAGAACAGACGTCCATTGCTGGACATAGGCCTCCCCAAAGATAATCTTACTCAGTAGGTAGTAGGTACCTAATTTATGCTGATGTATCTACCGATTTATGCTATCATCGCGACTGTGTCAATGGACGATACGTTTCAACGCTCAGGGCCCATCCGTAAAAGCGAAATCAAGTTTCTCTGTGATATGTTTTTATTTTAAATTATTTTTCTATAAGATTAACTAGCTGGACTCTATTCTCATATATCAAAATTTTAAAAATCTAACAAAAGGCGATAAATAACGAAACACGATATTGAATTCGTGTCAAAACTCAGGTCACTAAGGCAAATACCCGGTAAAAGGTCCAAGATGGCTTTGTTTAGGTTTCTGGCAAATTATTCCACTGCCTCTGATATAGGTTAGCTGGTCAGAACTTTCGAACGGTACGTAAACAACTGATTAGGCGGGGGATTACGATTAGGTTTTATCAGATGAATTGATCAAAAGATTGCTGATTTTGACAACTTCTAACTAACGAAATGGTATTGGTGATTGCAATCTTATCCAAACGAACTGGAAGTAGCAACTCGTATGGCACATGCATCAGGTAGACTGTTTTCAGATGAACCTTCATTCTATCATTAACGATTAAAACTAACCGGCAAAGAAATCTTTGTAACATCAATTATCAAGGATTATGCTAAGCTAAACGGAATCCGACCATAATTTTTGTGTATCTATCCATCGATGAGTACTTAGATAGTACCTGTTGCTTGAAATAAATGCATTTTATTTATTTATTGCAAAGCTATCGTTGTACGTAAAACGTGATTGTCTCATAGCTACAACTACATTCCTTTGATCCGAATTATAGTTGTAGCTAATTATAGTTGTAGCGTTGTGAGACACCCGAACCCCAAAAGTTTAGGGGTTCGATTACCGGAGGAAAGTGGTTTTTCAAAAATCTGTAAAATCAGTTCTACATAACTTCAAATATAAAAGAAGATTTCCTTTCAGTAAAATTTGCTATCTTAATTATTTCGGGTAGCTGCCTTCCAGGTAACGTTCGTTTGTAACAACCTGTACATATACATTCCTCCTTTTACGTTTACATCCATGTATACTTACCCACCTAATGACGGGAGCACACACTCGCCGAAACGTCTCGTGACTTCTCACGATACAACACACTCCTCGCACTTGAACTGTGGCCGAGACATTGCGCGCGTGACGTACGAGGGATCCCGAAGCGAGACGAGCGCACCATGTACACATACTATCTATATTTTACTTCAGTTTTTATTCAATAATTACTTCAGTTTTTCTCACTAACATTATAAACGTGAAAGTTTAGATGGATGGATGTTTGTTCCTTTATCACGCCAGAACGGCTGAACGGATCTGAATGAAATTTGGCACAGAGATAGATTATAGTCTGGAATAGGACATAGGCTACTTTTTATCCCGGAATTCCCACGGGAACGGGAACTACGCGGGTGAAACCGCGAGGCGCTGCTAGTATTCAATAATTATTTTTTCTCACCAAATTACCAACCGTAACGCCAACAGTATTATGGTCTTAGGCTGAAAAACAAAAGGCGCGCGGCACTGAGCGTAAAAGGTTCACGTGTCTCGGCGAGTGTGTACTGCTGCCATTAGGAGGGTGATTTCTTTCTTCCATTAACATAACATACAATCAGGTTCATATCCTTGTGTGGCAACTGTGGCAAGAGATAAGGCTCGGTCAAGGATAGGAATCAAGCCATCCTGCTGTATGATTGCGCATTTGCAAACTTTCGACGGCGATGAGTGGGTCAAGTCAAGCCACTTGACCTTCTGTTGTTTTATTTGCTAAATTACCGGCCGCGGCTAAGCTGGGTTTCGTTTTGCACTTATAATTTATTTGGTATTGTTTACTACGCGGTATCCATAGTTTTAAATAGTAGTTTCACATGATTTAGCTAAACTAATAAATCAAATAAATATTATGTAAAAAATAGTCGTAACGAATTTGTTACTGTATCAGCTGGTTGCCTATCATAAGTGGCGTTTCAAAATCCTTGCGTCGACGTCACAGGAAACAATTATTTATTTATATACCTTTAATTTATTATATTATGCAGCTAGCGTCTTGGGCACGCTTCCGACTGGTATTGATAGGGATCAGTTGAGCTACCTGTAGATTGTTTGCAACAGTCTGCAGTTAACTCAATTGTTTCAATTGTAAATACTAGTTTTAATTTAATTCTATTATTTGATTGTAATTTTCTTTGTTAATAAAGATTGTTATAATTATAATATGTGAATTATCCAGCATTAAGTAAGTATTTATTATTATTATTATAAATACCATGCCCATAACACAAGCTCTACTTAGCTTGGGGCTAGATAAATCTGTGTGAATTGTCCAACATTATTTTTTTAATTATTTATAATAGCATTTATTGAAACTATAAAAAGTATGCCTACTTACTTACAATAAAAACATTTAGGGACAAAATAGGAACAAACTTATGAAACACAATAAACATAAATATAACATTAATTATGAACTTTATTTTGATATTTTTATTATTTATTATAATGATGTGCCTATTATGTAATTCCCGGGATCTCATCGCATCTCCACGCCAAAACTGAATTAAATCCGTTCTCGCGTTTAGTCCTGAATAGGCAACAGTCAGACAGGCAGAGTTATCTACATACTTTCGCTCATAACAATATAAGGTAGTGAAGTTAATATTAACAATACATTCTCCTCCTCTCCAAGCATATCGGGAAGAAAGGGGGTTTGCACGAATCACCAGTTTGTCAGGCGTATTGGTGACCGCAGTCGAGCTGTTAAAATACCCAGAAGGAAGCTGCTGCCTCCGGTAAGTTCCCGTAGTCACCTCATTCGACACTCACGGTCTGAGTTGGACAGGTCGATTCTTACACTCTGACCGCTGCAGTTCAACAGTTACAGTTCATATTTACCTTAATACTGAGATGACTATGAAGGATGACCGGCAAGGATAATGAATTGAATGAATACCAACAAAATCAGGCATTGAGGACAAGTGCGAAAATTAGAGCACCAGCTACTAATAGATGTTTTCCTCATGCGTTTCGTAAAGGCCCATTAGATGTCATACCATAATGTTAACTCGTGTTATGAGCTTTACTGTTAGCATAATTGTGATTTTGAAATTATACATTGCTGCTTTTCATCACCTTTAAGGTTACTGGAAAACAGTAAAAAACATCTTCTAGGCAGTCATAAATTGGTGACCCCGAAACAATAGGGCCTCGCATCATGTTTTAGATGCTATTTATGTGGAATCTGCGAATGAAATTGATGCGAGTATATTTATGGAATATTAGACCCCACACAGATTTAAAAGATAATAATAATAATTTATTTTCAGCAAAACTTATACGAGTACCTACACTAAACTAACACATAATACTGATTACTAACTGAGTGACTTAATATCTAGTACATGCTGAGGAGAGGAGGTATTCTTACTTCAAAGTAGTTGCCGAAACGTATGTACAGTATTGGGTTATTTCTGGTTGTTTCAGAAATGATACGAAAATGAATAAACTTTGGCACGTGTAAATATATTATTCACGGAATAAATAAATGCTATGAATAAGAATTACTTCCCATAACAGTACCTACCCAAATCCCGATTTGTCCTTGTAGTTAATTGTCCTGTACCCAAATAACAAAACACTGGGTTATATTTTTCTATTCGTTATGCCATCCACCTATTACTGCATGCAACAGGGACGTGCAACATTAATAAATTGACAAACGGCGTGACGCGTACGACCTAAGGTTCCTTATTGCCCGTGAAACTGTCTCTAACAATAACACTATTTAAATAAAGTACACGACCATAAACATTCTGGATTTATGTTATGGTCCATTCTTGGTAGATATTCGTCACTAACTTAATTTATAGTTTGCAGTTGACAATTCTTCATCAGTTCCAATGATTTTCCTCCACAGATTACATCAGTACCTTTAATCTACAGTCTTATGCTTATTGATGTCGCGCAGGGACCTGAAGTGGATCTTGGCCTCCGATATCAGAGATCGCCAGTTTGTCTAGTCCAGTACAGTGTTGTACTAACTTATTATTATTTTTATAGTCAATAGACCTTCGTTTGACCACGTGAAGTGAAGATGTTGCAAACGATGTATCACGAAGGTCTAGAAGATACCTACCTTATTCACTCTTGTCTTGAAAAGACCCAACCCAGGTTGTAATTTACTGAAAAACAGCAGCAGGGATGCAGGGGGAGCAGGGGCGTGTTCCAAACTCCAGCGGTACGAATGATGACGATGATGGAGGAAAACCCCATAGTGCGAGTGGACGGTATACCGAGTAGGGGTGGTAATGCGCTGTGCGTCTGCTTGTCCTGGATTTTTAGTTAGACCGCCAGGGTTCCCAAGATCTCGACCTAATTATGTGCAAAACAGTGCATTTTCATGTTTTCTTTCTATGGTATTTTTTTCATTAAACGTGTTTTCACGTTGAAGGAACAAAAAAACAATATGTAGAATTTTATGTAATTCTAGATTTTAACCACGGGAATCCCTTACTGAGTCCTAGTTTGACTCGCTCGCGACTCGGTTCGCCTCTTAAAACACCAATCTGCAGTCTTGCAAGTTAATACCCTTATCTCTACTGCACATAAGTACCATTCATGATGTATGCAGATCTCGGGACTTAACCGACGACGAATATAAGTAACTTATTTGTACCATGTTTACGTTTAAAGTCTATCAGGCGCATAGCTTAGAAAATTTATACGCACATAACAGGACGCAAATTTTTGGTATAATTTAGAAATTGAAGTCGTTTCAGACGCGTGTACGATTAAAAACCCATTACAATCTGCAAGTAAAATAAGTTAAATAATTAATTCCAAAATTCGCTAAATACACGTCACCGGGCGGTGTATGAATATTTTTGTTCGTGTTATCAGAAACCACAAACAATCCTGCAATGTATACCTATATACAGCACAAAATATAATTTTATCGTACCTACCTACCATTATTCAAGTGAAAAATGTTATCTTTTTCAACCGGAACTGGGTACCATCATGGAGTCACGTAAGTTGCTGGTAACTGAAAGGTCAAAGCTACCTGGCTTACTTATTTTTAGCATGTACATAAATTGAGTTCATTATCATAGAACACTCGGTATGCAAATGTTTGTTTTGAACTGCCTGTAAATATTAACACAACATTATTTTTCTGTACTGTAAACTGTTACTTAACTGTAACTAAATATTTTGAGACATCTGTCTGCATTGCGGAAATTTTGTTGGTACCAAAACCCAAAAAGGTTAGATTGTACAAAGTATCGATACATGGTAATCTCGTACCGGGTTGACGATTTTGGTATTTACAGTAAATTTTCAGGATGCTTATCTTAAGAAAATTTCCAGTACCAACCAATCCCTATTCATATAGTCGACGGTTCCTTAATTTATTTTTAACTATGCTCGATGAAGATCCATTCTCTTGTATGGTGGTGGTATTCAGCTCTGTTTCGTAGTATACTTCTCACATACCCCCTTGTTGCTCTAGTAATCTAGTTAAATCTTTTAAAGTTTGCAAATAAATTACACACAAAATCGTACGCTAGCATGACATCCAAGAGTGCTAATTGATATTAGAATTATGTATTTATGAATAAGCACTCTGCACTCTTGCGCGAAGAGCTTGGAGAGGCACCATCACTGGCGGGACTCTGTCTTTGTGGCTTGGCATAGCACTTTCAGTGTCAAAGTCGAGTATTGTGTCTTTCAGGACACCACAATACTCGACTTATACTTTGACACTAAGACTCCATGAACCACATGAAACTACTTGACGACATAATTATGATGGGATTTTTTTGTTTGATCTTATTTATCACAGAGGGTTTTACGTGAAATAGATTCTTTATAACAAAGTAAATTTATTAACAAAGAAAATTACAATCAAATAATATAATTAAATTAAAATTAGAATTTACAATTGAAACAATTGAACTAACTGCAGACTGTTGCAAACAATCTACAAGTAGCTCCACTGATCCATATCAATACCAATCGGAAGCGTGCCCAAGACGCTAGCTGCATTGCCCCGCTGTATAGCAATGCTGATGCGCTGCGCCAGATACTCACCAGCTCTCGGGTCACGCGTCGCTTCGACCAGACGCTCAGATAATTTTTTGAAAACCCGGAGGGCCTCGGTACCCCACGGACCTAGGGTCTCGACTCCAAGGGGAGCAAACGCGTATGCTCTATCGAGACCTGCATATTTGCGCCTCTTGAGATCTTCTTTATAACATAATTTCGTCCATAAATTTAGTAAGCACTATTTTTTTCTGAACAAGCTTTTGCCTGTGGCCTCACCCGCAGTTGCCCGTTTAATAAATAGTACCTACAGTAGTCTTTATGTTTCTCGAGGTTGAGAACTACACCTAGGTACTTCAACTCGATATCTTGAAACATTTAAACTAAACAATGATATTTTTTGTTAATGTAATGGATTCTCTAGGCTTCCAGATTTGCATAAACTTCTTAACTCCGAATCCAAGCTGTTGTTGGCAGAAGGCCAAAACGGTTCGACTCTTGACCTGAACTTATAAATCTGATGGTATTGATGTAGGGCATGATAAAGTTGTTACGTTTATGGCAAACAATAGTGTCTGGACTTTAGCTTATGTGGTGTTTCGTCGCTTTTAGCAAATTGACTTTATTTTATGTTAGGGTGATAAAAGCATATTTATATAGAGCATAGATATTTCGGGAATTTATGAATTCCCGAAATAAGCCTTATCTACACAAGAGTTAAGTATAATGTATGTTTAAAACAGAAAGTGTCATCGGATAAATTTGTAATCGGTTCACTTTGTAATTTTTGTTTTTGAATAATTGATAGAAACAAGTTAATATAAAAATACTGTTATCTATATGTGTGCGTTGGTATTTATTTTGTGTGTTAATCTACGAGTCCAACATCTACGAGAACACAGCATATCTGGCTCAGTAAACCAGGTCTGTTTTTGTCTATGTATTCTTCTTCTGTCTAATATCTACGTTACATTTTTAGTACAACCTTAAAACATCTTCTTATCTTATCAATGTAACATGCAAGATGTAAATTATAGTCATTAAATTGAATTTCCTTTGTTTGCTCTTATCATCAACATTTACTACTTTTTAGATAACTGATTACGTACATTTTAAGTACATACGTGCAACCTTCAATGTTTTTCCATCCGAATACTACTTACAATGATTCTCTGTTATCATAATTTGAAACGTTGGAGTTGTTTTGAAGTGATTTCAGATATATTACACAAATTTTGATATTTCTTAATGTCTTATCTATAACAGAAATATATATGTCGTGCAAATTTATCGTTCTAAAAGGTTAAAAGGTTACCTATGGTTTTATGGCACGCTTACATGACAGTAGGCGCATGAGTAGAGTAATAGAGGTCTGTCTACAAACTTACATGAAAGGTCTGTTTACAATAAAATCATATAAATAAGTATGTAAATAATAATAAAACCGACCAAGTGCGAGTCGGACTCGCGCACGAAGGGTTCCGTACCATTATCTTTAAAAACGGCAAAAAAATAACGTTTGTTGTATGGGAGCCCCCATAAATATTTATTTTATTCTGTTTTTTAGTATTTGTTGGTTATAGCGGCAACAGAAATACATCATCTGTGAATCCTGAGTTCACGAGTGAACAAGAGTTTCAACTGTCTAACTATCACGGTTCATGAGATACAGCCTGGTGACAGACGAACAGACGGACCGCGAAGTCTTAGTAATAGGGACCCGTTTTTACCCTTTGGGTACGGAACCCTAAAAAGCTGGTCGCACCGTATGAATTCCGACTTTGAGTGAACTCAGACTGCCAAACATTTGCGCTGGGTATGTTGTAATTGCTTGACTATGTTGGCAGGGTCAAGTTATACATAATAAGACTTAATATCTGACCCAAACCTGTTAATGTATACCTATAAAGTACCTATTTAGAGACAAACATTTCTTGAGTTTTGTATAATTTCAAATTTATAAAATTTTACCTTCAAATTATTTATTGTATCTAAGTTCTAATCTAGGGTACTCCACTCAGCAACGTACTCGACTTTATTACCAAGTTTTCAAGCTCCCTTTGTTCGTTGTTCTAATAGCTCTATTTTAGGCAAAAAAGAACCGGCGACCTTGGCCAGGACGCGTATGTACTGGCGCACTGCAGGCATCAAGTTCACGGCCCCAGTCATAGACCAATGCCTCTGCCCACTGCTTTGCCTATCACCTTGAAGAGTGAATGGTACTTTGTATAATTGTTAGTTATGTTTTTACGACTTCGTTTACTTGGTTTCACAAAATGCGCAGTTTTACTTGTGGACTGAATGTCGTTTATTGCGGTTTAGTAGGTAGGTAATGTTCGATAAGGTAACTTACTCGTATTTACAAGAATGCTCTGTATGAAAGACAACAAGGATTATGTCCTTGCGTACACGATGAAAAGTTTACGTTTAAAAAAAACTGGTGTTGCTGCGTTAAGCCTTTGTTATGTTTTGGTGTGTTCAAACTATTTTATTACTTTCGCTCTCATATAATGATGATTTTGTTTTTTGAAAATCTAAATCATAGTTATTTCTTATGACGACCTCTGTGGCGTGGTGGGCGAAGGTCCGCCTGCGACGCAGGAGGTTGCGGGTTCGATTCCCGCCTTGGGACAAATATTTGTAAGATCTGCAAGTATTTGTTCCGGGTGTTCTGGTCGTTTTCTATGTTTAATAAGAAATATCTATCTATGTTATGTATTGTGTTATGTATATCAGTTATCTAGTCTAGTACCTACCCACAACCCAAGCTCTGCTTAGCTTGGGCCTAGATAATGCTGTGTGAATTGTCCAGCATTATTTATTTTATTTTGTATTTATTTTACCCGATTATGTATACAGTTTTATTAAAATCGGAGACGTAGTTTCCAAATGAATCGGAAAGTACGTTTGTACGGGGGCTTAGAGGTTCTCTCCTTAAGCATGATCATTCTTGGCTTATTATTAGATAGATATATAGATAATACTAAACTTGAATTCATCAATACTTATATTGATCCACATCTATTCAAAATCTATCTTCTCCGACTGTCAAATCGCATTTTTTTTTGTTTTTTTTTGTGTTAAACGTTTAGTAGGTAATATGCAACTCAATACCAGAAGGCTTGTCAATGTAGTTTCTCTATCTAAGCATTGCCTTCCACCTCGCCCATGATGCAAAGGCAGTTGAGCTAAGCTGCCCAAGTATAAAATTTATCTCACATCTTTTAAAGCTACATTTCCATTGTTACAGAGGGACGACAGTTCACTGCTAGCACAGTTCTTCTTCGCCGACGATGCCCTCAACATGGTCGCGGCCGAGTTGGACTCCTTCGACGGACGAAAGGACCCTGACAGGTGTGCTACGCTGGTCAGCCAGCTGCGGCGTGCACAGGTAATTTGGCAGTATTTGATTTGAAATATTTAGTCATGTTCTATTCGGGTTCTTGTTGTGGCAGAACTCGCTCGGCCGCAAGCCACTTGGTGCACTAGTCTCGTCTTATTTCAGCCACAGTTCAAGTGGTGTCCTGTGGTGCCTCTTATTGACTTCTTTGGTAAAGGCAACATGTGTCTGGCTTGCCACTTTTCTGCCAGTGTCCAGTTCATGGAAATTTCATAGTCATGTAACGGAAGCGGTAGTTACAATAATAATATGAGCGGTAAATTTTGAACTGCCTCTTTTTGAGACGACTAGCGTTCGAGACATTGTACGAGACGTAACGGTGATCGCGTACTACCGACATTAGACTTAATGACGTATGGAGAGTATTAATTATTACCTATTTGACTTCGCTTCTGGTATTTTCGAGTTAAGGTAAAATCCCGTATTTGATTCAAATGACTCTATAATCATGAATCTAAGCGCGTGCTTAGCAAACTCATCTTTAAACCGGCTTAGGTTTAATCAAATCCAAAATCTTGGGCTTAACTCAATGCCAGTACGTTAAGCCTATAAATTCCAATCGAAGAATAAGCTAAGCTCGCTTTTTGCATATCTGAGCATAGTCTAGTCAATACCTAAGTGCTCTACTAGCTAGATCTGTGTCTAGTCGTTTAGCTCTAGTCTCCCGTGTTACAGAATGAATAATAGTACGTGACCAATGATTCGTACTTCGTATCGTAACATAACACACATAACCTTCCTAGACCAAGTCTGTTCCTAACCATATCTCTATTTTGTTAGGATCTTGCTAAGGCCAGGATATTCGAATTTAGCCAATTTTCGATTCAATTTTAAACGATCAAATATCCTTTGTTTTGATTGGACTAAAATTTATGTTGTAGTTGGATTAACATTATTGATTATTCAATGGTTCAAAACACGATATTTATCACTTCACCTGATGATAAAAATTATGAAGAAAGGATAGTTTTTTGTTGTTTTTACCCGACTACCAACAGGGGAGGGTTATGAGGTTAGCACCCTATGTTTGTATGTTTGTATGTATGTGGCCGATTTCTTTGTTCCCACGTAGCGCTGAAACTACTGGTTCGATTTCAACAAATTATGTATCGATTGATTCGTCTCAATACCCCGATGGTTATAGGCTAAAGGATTTAGGGCTCCGACCCCGAATAAGCCTTCAAAACGCGTATTAAAGTTTAGGTAGCCGCAGGCTGCAGGCCCCATAGAGAAAAATTACAATACCTACGACCTATTTTCATTTTCATCAACTCTATGCCTATCAAATATGACCGATACGTCATTCTATTTTGTCAATGTAAATGTTTCAAACTTTTATAACTTTCACGTAGTCGGGTTGTAGTTTTTAACTTTATCTTGTTGTTGTTGTACTTCTAGTGTATCAACGTTTTACTCTCAAAAAACATGTCAGAAAATAGGCAACGACGTTTAGAAGAATATTCTATGGTTAGTTTTTCTCAAAACCTTTTTTAATTTTGATAATAAGCAAAAACTTGGTTTTTGGGCTTGCGTTGCTGTGCCCTATCTCACTCTTGTGAACACAAAATTCTATGCCTGTCCTTTTCACAAAATGGATCGAATATCCTGCCCTTAAGAACATGCTTACTACGAGTACGTAGCATAAACATATGGAGACATTCTAGATATACCAGGTACGCATACGTGCTAAATAATGCGGTGACTCAGGTTAGTATTGGATATATCTAGCTTCCCGTCTAGCCACCTAAAACGCAACGTAATTGGATCTGGCTGGGCTGATAACCTACTTTACCGAATTTGGTTTATGACCTTTTTGTCCTTAAGCGGGATTGAATTAGATCTCGACCACATACAGGGCCTTAATTCTACTAAATTAATAGCTTCGCCATAACAATTGTTATCGTCTCAGAATGACATTCACATTTTAGCATTTTACCTTTGATGAAAGAAACTACAGATGACGCGTGTCAGAAGTGTCAAAATTGAAACAATTCTATCAATCCTTCCGTGTAACTAGCACTGCACGAACTATCTAGAGTTTCTTTTATCTTGAGTCTGCGACGACACTCTGTTATAGTAAAGTGCTTGGTTAACAGAGTTTGTCCCAAGTCAGTAGAGTGGATAATTAAGAAATGCATGTGCAATGTGGAGAGAATCCACATTGCACATGTGTCCACAATCCAATCCATGCTCAGAAAGTTAAATAATAATAAACCAGGGACGAGACAAATTCCTTGAGCGTTTTTTGTGTGCGGCTTTCAGTTTAGTGATATCGACATTTTATAAACACAGAATGAAAAGAATAATCTTTGAAAGTTCGTTATTTCACACATTACTACAAATAAGATTGGAAGTTGGGATGTTTAAGCTGAGAAAATTACAATAACAGAATAAAATGATTACAACTAATAATTACACTTAAATCTATCGTCTAAAAGTCTAAGCCGTCACCGGAAGGCAAGAGTGCGCAGAATGCTGGCAGAATTGCCACGTTGAATGGCAATGCTAAAACGTTGACCGAAATAAAAGCCAGCTGAGACTTGTTTAAAACACTTAAAATTTGGCAAGTTTTAAAAAACCAATCGACTTTAAATTTCCGAATATCTGCTGATAAAATACAGCCCATTGACAGACGGACGGACAGGTAGACAGATAGGAGGCTTAGTAATAGGATTTATGTTAGGACCCTTTGCGTATAAACTAACAACCCTAACAAAATAATCAGTCCGGGATCGGTCGTCCTTCGTTTTAGGCAATCCGCCATGCGTCAACTTTGTTAGACTTCTTGTTTATGAGCGTTGCAATGGAAACCATAAGAAAAAGAAAAAGCATTAGAAATCGAATTTTTCGGCACTGTATAAAATTATCGTAGAAAATTGCCCCACGCATTATAATAGCAAAACCCTAAACCTAACCTAAACCTAAACCTATATTAGTAAATCCTCGGGAATATAATTTTTTGGAACCAATTCGGGATCATTCTCTATACAAAGCGGTAATCCGGTAAAAACCATTGACAGCCAACATAATAATCTACCTACAAAAAACTAAAAATGGAGTAGGTAAACCATTGATAGCCAACATAATAATATACCTACAAAAAACTAAAAATGGAGTAAACCATTGACAGCCAACATAATAATATACCTACAAAAAACTAAAAATGGAGTAAACCATTGACATCCAACATAATAATAAACCTACAAAAAACTAAAAATGGAGTAAACCATTGACATCCAACATAATAATAAACCTACAAAAAACTAAAAATGGAGTAAACCATTGACAGCCAACATAATAATATACCTACAAAAAACTAACAAGATAAAGTTAAAAACTACAACCCGACTACGTGAAAGTTATAAAAGTTTGAAACATTTACATTGACAAAATAGAATGACGTATCGGTCATATTTGATAGGCATAGAGTTGAAAATGAAAATAGGTCGTAGGTATTGTAATTTTTCTCTATGGGGCCTGCAGCCTGCGGCTACCTAAACTTTAATACGCGTTTTGAAGGCTTATTCGGGGTCGGAGCCCTAAATCCTATAGCCTATAACCATCGGGGTATTGAGACGAATCAATCGATACATAATTTGTTGAAATCGAACCAGTAGTTTCAGCGCTACGTGGGAACAAAGAAATCGGCCACATACATACAAACATACAAATATACAAACATACAAACATAGGGTGCAAACCTCATAACCCTCCCCGGTTGGTAGTCGGGTAAAAATGGAGTAAACCATTGACATCCAACATAATAATAAACCTACAAAAAACTAAAAATGGAGTAAACCATTGATAGCCAACATAATAATATTATCTACTTAACCCCTGTTTTGCGTCTGTTGATAACACTGATAACCTCTTGGGAGATTTCCATTTCAAGGTCGTGACATTCGATCGATAATCTTATAATAAATATAATAATTTATTTTGCGATTCTTACTATGTCTGGAATCTCAAGGGATAACGTGACTTTACGTGCTAAGTAGAGTGCTATGTTAGCGTGTCTTAGCGCCTTTTGCTAAGTAGGAATGTTAATTTTAGCGGCAAGTTTCCATCTTGAAGTGGCGGCGCGGCGAAGGGGCGATGGCGACCGTGCCATGCTATTTATAATGGCACGAGCCATGAGCCATGGGGCCATGGAGTATGCCCTATTTATGCTTTGTTTTGTTGCCCCCAAAAAACGTTCTAACCTTTTTACCGCGAAATACAACTTCGATTTTTTTATTTTTGAATTTAATCTACACCAGAGAGAATATCGGTTTAACGCTATAATAACGCGCTGTCGCTTCCGAAGCAAGAGATATTTGGGCGAGCAATGCGAGCCGCGACAAAATTTGTGATGGCTCAAATATCCGCAGTGAGTCAGTTTTGAACTTATGGACCTAGAAAAATCCTGACATCTGGTTTGATGACATTCTGATTTTGATGATTCTTTCGTTGTTGTCTAAAGGTTAATTTTGAAATAGAGTTTCTACACAAACAGGTGGCAGGAGCTTCAACTACTACTGTTATCGTGCCATTGCAATCGTCCTTTATTTAACTAACCTAGGTACGCGCTTTATAAAAGCGTCGTAGAAGACCTATGCATTCTCAATTATTGCTGCGACGTTACATTACTTATTGCAAAGTATTAAAGGTCAAATTGAAATCCACGGCTCGTGTTCCAACTAGGTTAGTTAGACACAGATTATTAAATATTTACTTTAACAGGACTGGAACAAAAGGTGTTATCTAATCGCAAAGTAATTTACTAGTATTTTGTTCCATTTCCTATTATCTTGGAAGCAAGAACTTGCCTACTTGTTATAATGAGAAAATAATCATTTATCAAGTAGAAGGCGTAGTTAGAATAGTAGTAGATACTAGATAGACCCACAAACTGAAGCCAAAAAAATATGACAAAATATGTCTCATTTTCCTATTCACAAACGTATGTCTGTTTCGTTAAAACGGGTCTTAAGTCAACTGAGGCCGCTCGAATTCATCCCGCGGGATCAGTTGACCTAAGACACTGAAGTATAATATAATATGCTTGACATCTCAAACATTGATTCGTTTTTGGCTTCAAAACCAAGAAAATCGTTGAGTGACATCATTCCTATGCTGTGGCAGTGTTTTTCCTCTATGCACATATACGAGTACCCTTTTACACCCTTTTACGGGAAAGAAAGCTCTCGCAGCGAGCAACGAGACAGATTTTGGACGTTGCATGCTCGAGGCGCATGGTATATACAGCCCCGTAACACCAGTGTGTAACCGGCTTAATACATGTTTGTGTTATTTTTTCAACTTAAATGTTATTTTTAGCTCTAAAACATTCCAAGCACTCAATTCTAGAGTCGAAGAACCCAATAAGGAAAATGCGATTCCTAAACCAGTTCAAAATTTTAATAATTTGTTCTGTAAAGATTATAAATAGATCAATTTAAATGACTTGTTTGTTTTCGTGATTTGCACCATGGTTGGACTATGTTTACAAAATGAATTAGAACACGAATGCAGATCTTGATTAGCAGTAATTTTTAAACCGCAACTAAAAAGATATATTTTCGTTTTACTAATTTTTAGTTAACTTTTAGCTCAACCGCGCCGAGATTAACTTAACCGAATGCAGCAAATCAGTGTTGTAGGAAGCTGGTCCTAGGAGTAAGCTATGTTGATAACGTTTGATATGAAGGCTTAAAACGACGGGGGTTAAAAACCTCCAGTGATTTTTCTTTGAAACTCGAACACAGAGCCGATAAATATTTTGTAAAAGGCTGCACCAATTTTTATCAAACATAGCTATAAATACGTCTAGAAAACATATAAGCCTTCTTACATAATCAGATTTGGTGTATTCGGTTCGGCTTTAATATCATGCAAAATAATAATAATTATTCTTATTATTCAGACAATTTAGTGTTAATATTGAATGGTTTTTTTTTTCTCCATTTTGATTTGCAATCAGTCTTCTGACTATAAGCAAATTTGGTGTAGGCGATAGTCGTTTCAAGGAATTGGTCCAGTGATCATTCCCTCATTGTTTCCTTTAATCATGCGTCAAGCTCTGTGATGTGTTGTCTGCGCTCAATACTGAATGGTAAAAACGGATTTTGTTCTCTGATGTAGGGTATACATCGGAGGACAATCAAATTTTGGTGGATATCACATTCAGAATGCTGTTGCTGCTCACGCCTATTCTGCTGAGCAATGAAGCTGTCTTTTTGCGCCATATTGCATCGAAAGAGTCGGTACGAGCCTCGGGCGACCTGACGCGCTGCAGAACCGTGGCAGCCGCAACAGCAACCTAAATGCGTTATTATATTGGTTACGCAAAGCATTGTACACCTTTAATACTACTATCTACTACTCTATGGTATAGCTGACTGACCCAAAGACTCGCTGTATACAAAGATGATACTGAATGCTTTGAACAATGTGATTTTCACAGCATCTGCACATTCGTGCGAATCTGCGGGCCAGCATATTCGCCCTGACGGATAACGCTCTGCGTTTCCTCTCCATATCTGCATCATCCTTCAGGTCTTCAGTGACAATATGGCCTAAGTACTTAAACTTACATTACACTTTGAAGTTAAAAAAAAATGATTTTCCGTACAGTCGAAACGTGATTTTGGGACTAATTTCACGCGAAGCTGGTTGTATGTATGTGCTATGTCCTTCAGTGTTATAGCAACAGTTTAAATATTCAAATTACGTACTACAAGTACAATACCTCGATCAGGCCATTTCACGGTCTGATTAAAACTCTAAAGACCTCCATTTTGTCGGAAGCAAATGTAAATAAAACGAGTTTTGTGTTAAAATATTTAATTCTGCTGTTATCAATATTGGTTTCTTTTTGGAACGGAACGTGTTTCTGGTGCTTATTGGTTATGTGCAGTTATGGAAACTTTTGTAATATCTTTACAGCATTTACAAGGACTACAAGAATCTTGTGAACTCATACTTAAGTAGGTATAGATTCACCGTTTAAACGATTCGTAATCTTACTTTTTCCTCATTAGGATTTGGGAGTCTACTTATCTGAGAAGCTATACGTACGCACGTGTGTCTAGCTTTGCTTTGCAAGAAAACGATATTAACTCATTAACACCACCAGACGGTAGTGGTGTTGGTTTTTGGTAGTTTCTTGCTTGGTAGCTCAATTCACCTCGGTGGCGCGACCGGTGACGTCACCATCAGTGTCCTCATGAGATAGCGCCCGATAGGGGTATGCTGATGTGGACCAAGACTACAATGTCGTTCCGATTCCGACTAATACATATTATGTAAATGAATCATTTGTTATCGTTATTCTGATGTAGGTACTAGCTTACAAGGAAGGAATTATAGTTTTTCCTCCTTCTGCCGTTGGCATTTGCGAATAGGCTACTTGAGTAGTAGTCAAGTAGCCTATTCGCAAATGCCTGTGAAATAATTATAACGTATTGTCTGATAAAAATAATGCAAAGTGTAATTAATATTTCTTCAAGGCCAGTCGTATTAAGTAGTTATACAAACTAATTTTAAAGTGAATAAAATAATGCTGCTGCAAAACGATAGTCTGTCATGGCTACCGTGTTCTAAGCTATGACGTCACCCCGCCATACCACACCTAACAAGAAGAACTCATTGACACTGTAATCTGAGGATGTGTGACGTCACTTGCGATCCAACCAAACACATAGCGTTTTCGGTCAAGTGATCATGTATCAAAAAATGTGTAATTTTAATCCCGCTTTTTTTTACCTAAAAACGGTATATTTTCGATAAAAATCACCTGATTACGCTTTGTTACGTTGTCACTGACTAGGATGAAAACAATTTGGAACTTATTTTCAATGTACCTACCTAGTCAAATAGCCTATTTGTTGTGACTTCGTATCGTATCTAATAACAATGATGCAAACTTAATTTTATTACGCCGAGAGAATCTCAAAATGCAGTCGATTCTGTATTAAACCAGCCAAGCTAGTTTGTTAAAGTATTTGACCTTATTATTCATCAGCCAACCCAAACATAACTTAAGCAAGAAAACTTTTTTTCGAACTGACAGTATCTCTTAAAACCAGTACCTACGTTTGGTGTGGATTTATGAGACCACTTTGATTACGTTTTGAACCAGAATGATCAGAGTATTTGGTACGAGTTGTATGCATTATCTTACAAATACTTCCATCGATTTCGAATCCTTTCTATACATTTAGCGCCTTGTAGCGCCCCTACCGGATCAAGTGGAACTATTAAGTAGTTCGTAGTATGACAATGATCCAAATCGTTTCTTACAAACTCGATGATAGTTTTCGAATGATTTCGAGTGTTTGTTGCACTTTGATAAGTCACGTTTGCGACATTGTTGATATTACAAAAGTAAGCACTACAAACATAGCTTGGTCATAGAAATGCCTTAAATTGGAACTTTAAGAAAAATAAGAACACACGGGAAAACATTTCACTTGGTACTTGCACCGAATCTAAGTATTCCCTTGCGATCTATGAGCTTTACATAACAAGTCAAACCCAAACACGTCAATCAGAGGTAAAACGCGCTCACTCAAATATTCTCTTGATTTCGAAGGCAAAAACGAATCTACGTATGAGGTAGTATGAGGGAGCATGTCCTTGCTGCATTATCGACTATCTGCATGTTGCATTATCGACTTTTTGAACAGTCTAAAAAGGTTTTTTTGAAATAAATATCTGAAACTGAGGGAGCTACTCTTATTTAAATCTTATATCTTACATAAATTGACAAAGAAACTTGACCTCCTTCAGCTCCAATAAACAATATCTCTCGCATCTTAAGCTCTATTATATTCGATTCTCCACGGATGGTTGACATGCATGCAGAAAATCGAAACGCACCTTGAGACCGCCTGCTGGAGCAATTTGAGTCATAAATTCATTCATCATTATCTCAGCCTATTGCTCGGTTGCTGAGTATCTGGTATCTGTACACGCCAGATCAATCGGTCCTGTGCGATCCTTATCTGCAGTCTTCCAGAAGTTATTCCGGCGTTATCATCCGACCACCAGGCAGGTGGTATGTCAAGGCTGCCTCAGTACCGTGTACCAGTGGGACGATCTTGTTCCATCAATCTTCGATAAGGAATTGAAGTGACAGATAAATCTATACTAATCTCATGCGTGCCAAAGTAATTGTTTGTGTTCCTGGTACCTTCACGCCTGTCCTTTGGCCTTTGATAGATTGTGTCCTAGGGAAGGACGAATGCTGTTCTTAGCCATGGATACCCCCATAAATTACGTGAGGTGTTTAGGGGGAGGGGGGGCGTCGTCGTGCCAAATCTCACCCACGTAGAGAAGATGGGGGTGTGATTCTAGACTACGTTCTTAGAAGTCTTAAAAGCAATGCAATCAAGCACAGAATAAGGGGTCGAGCAAAATCTCACGGCATCTCACCAAGGGGAGAGGGGTGCGGGTGGTCGCAAAATCGCTAAAATCACCTCTCGTAACTGGATGCCCCCAAACTTGCTAAGGCGTTCTTAAGGGTGTAGAATCTTTATTTCTTGTATAGCGGTTCCTTTCTTTATGTTCGAAGTTCTTTACCTAAGCACCAGCTTTGTTGAACCATTCTTACCATAACAGCTAACTTCCTGAAACAGCCTAATCACTTCGCCTACCACATGGCATTGTGACGTCGTGGCCTTACACGCTGCGCGCGCATGACTCATTGATAGGCTACTATTGTTTTATACTGTGACCATCATCATATACCTATTTCAGAATATGTTTAATGTAAGCCTTTTTTGCCATTGCCAGAATCCTCGTCACTTTTTGACTTGGGTCTTTGGTTTTTGGAAATTGAGGGGTATCCATTAATTACGTGAGGCGTTTTGGGAGGGTTCGTGCCAAATCTCACCCAATCTCACGTAGGGAAGAGGGGACAGGGCTGTGATTCTAGACTATGTTCTTAGAAGTCTTAAAAGCAATGCAATCAAGCACAAATTCAAGGGGTCGAGCAAAATCTCACGAGCGACATCTCACCACCACCCCTCTCGGTGGTCGCCAAAATCACCTCTCGTAATTACTGGTTACCCTCTTGTATGTCATAAATCTGTGATTTTTATATTTCCTTCCAGTATCAGTTATTTTATTATAAGAGATGAAGACGGGTATGAAGACTACTTACTTAAATGGGTCAGTGATCCGCAGTGTTGGCCTCCAATCCATGTTTGTTGGTTATCTGCAGTTTGCCGAGAATGTTATTTTTCCTTTTAGCCTGCGATTGAGTAGGTCTCAATGCTGTAAGTATAGAATAATGGCTGGTTCATTGAAGAATCATATAATAATGTTCACCTCTTTTCCTAAAACATTAACAGACTACACATCACATCACCACGCGTGACCACGCCTCGCTCTACTTTTGTGGCAATGCATAATGGATACCAACTTACTTACTCATTAGTGTTTCTTAATTATTGTTACTGGGTTCCTCTCTTTTCACCGACATGATATTGGAATTGAAAAGATGACTAGTTGGAATTGTTCAAATAAACAAAACCGTGCGAAACCAAAATTTAACGAATGACCTACCAGTCTGTCATGGTTGAACGACATTTTTGTACGCAGTCATTACAATCAAGGTCAAAGTACTCATTCAAGAAACCAAAATCATTCATATGTTCTTTGTCTTGACTGACTGTAATATGAACGAATTCACTAACACTTCGCATAAGTATTTAAATGTAAACAATCACGTACTAATCCACCTATCTACATAGATGACTCACTTGCCTTGAATGACTCGTTCGTACTATGAACTTTTTGTCATTGCGAAACAGTTCATTATTGATTAGCACGCGGCTCGCTATGTTTTTATTATTGATTGGCGTAGTATATTTATTTTGGTATAACAGCTGTTATTTGTACTATCTAACTGGATATTTCCACTCATTAAGCACGTGTACTTATTTCTGATCGCACCAGCAGGTTCTGTATGCCTCTTGGGCAACAATAACAATGGCTAAATCAAACCTTCTTTGGAGAAACTAAGCTCTATTCTTCCATTCTCTCAGTGAATGGTTTCTTGATTCAAAAGTGTGATGGGTTAGAAGCTTTATGACGACATCTCGATAAGTAAGACTAGGTAATCAATCAGTAATCAAAGATCTAAAAAAAGTATCAAATGGACTAGGTCACGATTGGACTAAGTCGTAGTTGGCCTAAATCTTGATTCAACTAAATAGCAAAGTGACTATATCGATATTTGACTTAAATCTCAGTTGGTCGACAAAGCGATATGTCGTACAGTCAAGTTAAAAATCATAATAAAGGACTATCCTTTTAAGTAGTTAGATTGAGTAGGTACTTCCGTGATCATGTTTGTATGGCTCCAGTCACAGCCGAAGTCACGATACCTTTAGTATTGGTATAAAATAATTATATAAAAGCCTGTTCTTGAGTGAAGACCACTCGGCAAACATCCTACTGCCAGGGATGACAATATAAAAGTTCGGCAACAATGCAGTGTTCTGATGGCATCGTGTTGGTCTTATGATGGAGACAGGAGGTGACCATAGGAACTCCTAAACGATACGACGTAACCCCGTCGAGTTTGGGTGCGTTGGATTTGTCTTCCCAAGCACTTTGGTCCTAGTTGATGATATTAAAAGTTTGTTCTAAAATAGTGTTTATGAAAATACATTAAAAAAATATATTACTTTATGTTTTTTCTTGTTTCAGGACCGTGTTCTCAACATCACTAGCCAGATAATGGACCAGATCCTCGGAGACGAGCGGGTGGCGCGTGGCTTCCGCGTCAAATTCCCTGAGGATGTGCTGCAGGATAACCTGGCTGGGCAGCTCTGGTTCGGTGCTGAGGTTGGTACCTTCCCTCATCTACGCTCATATACGTCCACGGCTGAACATGACTCCCTCTGGAATCTGCTGCCCTTCCGTTGGCTGGTTTCCTTAGTTGGCTACGACATTCACGGGCTAAGCTGAAGAAGTCGATTCTTATGCCGCAACAGGATCGGCCTATTATATCCGACATAGACCTTCCTGAGGCCCAAAGCAAACCTCTGCTACGAAACCATAGCAGCTTCGATAAAAGTAAAAAAAGCCTACTACTACTAAAAACCTTTTTTACTTTTATCGATGCATAGCAGTGAAACCGTATTGTGAGTTCCGCTGCGCCACATTACTACATTTGTCGCCGTTCGAGTAGCGGAATGAAAAATTTCGACTGCCGCCGCAAGATAGGTAGGTACATGCCAATCAGACGCGGTATTGCAGCAAAATGGTGAACCGAGCAGATCGACGGTATCACGCGGGAAAGAGTTCGAATCATAGTCAAAATGCGTTAGAACAGGTAGTTTCGCCTCTGTTTCGTATAACGGACAAGTCATGGCGAAACTAAATTTCGACCACTCATGGCGAAACTACCGCGGCCTGAATGTGCGCCAATGCACCCTGTCATCAGCTTGCCGCATCTACCATCTATCAGGTCGTAATTTAGGCCGTTACCAATGCCACTTCAGCATGCTTATATCTATAGCATATACATAGGTCTAGGTAAATCTAGTTGAATGTCAGTAAAAATACTTTCAGAATTTTACCAATAGTTCCGGAAATTACCCGTTTCAACATACCTAACTGCCTTTTTAACAACTAAAAGTTTAAGTAATATTATAGGAACAGTATAGGTCCTCATATTATAAATATAACGATATCTTATTCTTATAAATGTATCTCCTTCCAGTGCCTATCAGCCGGCTCCTCCATAATGAACCGCGAAGAGGAATCCGCAGCGATGCGGCCACTCGCCAAAGCTCTGACCAGAAGCCTGGAGACCGTGAGGTTCCTGCTTCGAGAGCGCTGTCTGAGACCCCGAGGCTTGGCGCTGTGCCAGCAGATTGTAGCTGATGATATGCTGCAAGAGAGCTTGAAGATCTTTGACAGGTAACCAGCAATTTAACAGCATTATCTCTTAAGGCAGGAAAAAAGTAATTAATTGATAAATATTAAAATAAAATCCCACAGATGATGTATTTCTGTTGCCACAATGCGCTATAACAACAAATACTGAAAAACAGAATAAAATATTTAAGGGGGCTCCCATACAACAAACGTGTTTGTTGATTAATATCTCATTACCTCACAATTCCTTTCCTTTTAATCGTTTTGATTGAATTTCAGGCTGTTCGCCGAATTCGAACTGTGTTACGTGAGCGCGATGGTGAACGTGAAGACACCGCACGAATTCGAAGCGCAACAGCTGATCTGTGTTCTCTTCTCCGAAAGTCTTCGGCGAGCCCTCAAGCAGAACTTACTGACGCAGGAACAGGTGACGTGGAACTTATTTTTATGGTGGTAGAGAATAAATTTGAGTGCGCGTGGAGGGAAGTTGCCTATTGGTGAGAGCCAGTCGGTGTTGTGAACCTTTGCGCTTAAGACTAAACTTTATTATGATCAAATCTGGCTTAGACCTGGGCGCACTCACACATGAACACATACAAAAACTAAAACACACACACAAGCACAAATACTTACTACAAACACAGACGCAGTTGCAGTCTGCACACAAGTATGAAAAACTGCATGCGAGGTAAGCTAATCCAACTAGCAGCTTAGCTATCCGACTGCCACCCGAAATAAGAATATCTTACAATTGTCAAATCCGCTAATGTATTACACAATAAATAAGGTTTAAATTAAAACAAAAAATAAAGGCAGAACTGGTACATACACGTTCTCACGCTTTGTTCAAATAAGTAGTCGAAACTGCACCTTATCTCATTAAAATAAAGTTGAACCTCCACAGGTGGACTCTTACGATCCGGCGTTGATGTTCGCAGTACCCCGTCTTGCTATCGTCAGTGGACTTCTCATATACTCGAGTGGACCGCTCAGTATAGATAAACCACCAGGTAAATGAATAGGGAATGTAAATATTGTGTCTATCGATTTTCAATATAATTGCAAGTTCAATTAGATTGAAAATCGATAGATAGACTTGGGTTTTGAAAATATGATGTGATCAAAGCGTTGAATGAAATCCAGAATCTGTTGATCAATGAAATCTATTGAAATGAAAAATTATGTTTTAAAAAAGATATAAACGAAAACCTGACCCTGAATTAAATCTAATCGGTTTGATTTTATGTGATTTTAGATTTACCAAATTAAAATTAACTTGCTCTTAACAAAACTGCTAATAATTTTTATGCATACTACCGTATGCTATCGGCTTAAATCCCTACTCTGATATCTCTTAAACATAACCTTAATACGAAGACCTACAAATGTACACAATGAATGCAGTGAAATAAATGAATATGAATAAGATATGGTTTACCCGGGATAAAAAATAGCCTAATGTTAATCCAAGTTTAGAAATTCCTGGGTGCAAAAATCAACACGATACGTTCAGTAGTGTCTTCTAACTACTAACAAGCACACCGCTTCTTAAACTTATGCCCTTAGAATACAGGGTTATTGGTAATTCACTGGCAATGTGGGAACTGCAGGTTCTGTCCATCATCACAAGTACGCTTGTGAAGACGCCAGGTCCTATTCTTAGTTTTTTTGTAATTACCTCCGATTTTTTGTACTTATTTTATCCCACTGCTGGGCAAAGGTCTCCCCCGCACAGACTCGCAAATCACCTACGATAAACAATAGAATAAAAACACGCTTGTCCGTAACCCAATGAATAATAAATAAAATAATAAATAATCCTGGACAATTCACACAGCATTATCTAGCCCCAAGCTAAGCAGAGCTTGTGTTATGAGTACTAGATAACTGATATACATAATATAATACAATACATAACTAATACTGAATAACTAAAGACTGATTCCCACTCCTACACACACTGTTAATTTAGGACAGAGCGGTTTTAGTTTCAAATAAGGCTTTATTTGAAACTTTTATTTGTGAATCACATCCTATTTTTTTAAACCTATTTTGTCCCACTGCTGAGCAGTTTTAGTTTCAAATAAAGCTAGTAAGATTATTGAATGGAAGGGGGCACCGACAATACCAAGTTTAAGAATTAAGATCAGGCGTCTTCAAAAATGTGTTCGTCATGATGGGCAGAACCTGCCAGCTCACGCAGTGTCACTGATTTACCAATAACCCTGTATAAGTAGGATCTGCGAGTGCCTATGATTCCGCATTATAGAAACTACATTCGGTAAATGGTACAATTTCGCTGTTAACAGCAATCACAACAAAGCAAACAAAGTGTCACCCACCTTGCAAGTCACGCCATTTAAGAACGAGAGTACCCCACAATTTATTGTTATACGTTGTCAACTGACCTCCATCTTTAAGTCCATGTCGTGTTACGTGCTGATGCTTTGAATTAACGTATAGGAATGTAATAAATAACCTATATCTCGATATAAAATGCACGATTTGGGTGTTTTGTGTAAGGATGGTAAAAAGAACTTGATATTCGCAAGATTGTGTTTTATTTGCATTTCTCGACGTGCGGCGGACTACCTAGCCGTTTGACCTAAGGGTTAATAAATAGACAAACCAAACCAAAGACACTTAAACGTGCTCAGCTGACTCTCAATCATACCGTGAGGTGCTTGGAATTTAGATCACCGCAACTCTTCCCGCGGGTGTCGTAAAAGGCGACTGAGGGATATCCACCGTGGGGCAGCACCCCCTGCAGAACTGATCCACCACCGATCACGGAACTGCGATTCCTAACACGCATGTCCTGAGGATATGGATTACCCCTTCATGAAGAAGGTCATTAGGGCACTTATCAGGGAAGACACTGGACTAGCATAGCCTGTAGATGTGAGTCCCAACCAAACTGATGCCACGAAAAGAAAAGAAAAAAAAAAAGAAAAACAAGCATGAGCTACCTAAATATGGATACGAACAGTTGCGAAATTGCACTGATCGCTTATTTGTATTAAAGTAAACAGCCGATTATGCAAAATGTTAGCCTAAAAATGTCACCGATCCATATCGGAGGAAAAAAGGCGAAAAAAAAAAAAAAAAAAAAAAAAAAAAACTGATGCCACCTAAATTATTTTACGTAGATGTCAACACTGCAGTCAATGAAATGACCTTGTTTTATTTCCAGAGGAAATGTCCGACATGTTCCGTCCATTCCGAACGCTCCTACACAAGATCCGCTCGCTCCTATGGACTCTGGACCGGCGCGAGCTCACTGCACTGGAGCGTTTACTGGCTACGAACGGAGATGTTGCTAGTTTCGCCTCTCTAGAACTACCCTCAGGTAACATTACACAGAGGAAATGTCCGACACTCACAAGATCCGCTCGCTCCTGTGGACTCTGGACCGGCGCGAGCTCACCGCATTGGCTACGAATGGAGATGTCGCTAGTTATGCCACGTTTCTGATTCCTATATGACAAAACCGGATGTTTTTTATCTTAAGACTGATTGACCTGAGATTCTTCTTTTATAATTAAATAAACTAATAACCATGTTTCTCTTCTAGCATCCGAAATAATAGACGACCCGGCATGCCCGTACCCCGACATTGGAGAGTTCGTGTCTCGGTTCTACGCGGACCACGCCAATGTTAGGGACCTTTACACGCAACCCAGGTCAGCATTTTATTGGTAATCTTATAACCCACAGACTGCTAGGCAACGAAAGGCTAAAATGTCCTACTTCATATTCCTAATCTCACTAATATTATAAACGTGAAAGTTTAGATGGATGGATGGATGTTTGTTACTCAATCACGCCAGAACGGCAGAACGGATCTGGATGAAATTTGGCACAGAGATAGATTATAGTCTGGAATAGGACATAGGTTACTTTTTATCCCGGAATTCTCACGGGAACGGGAACTACGCGGGTGAAACCGCGAGGCGCTGCTAGTATTAAATATAAGGCGAAAATATGTGTCGTTTAGAGATATTTAGGCCTAAGTACCTCTCATCGGATTGGGATGAAATTTTGCACGTAATATTAAGGCATATCTCAGTTTTTTAAGAGGGCATTTGCATGCATTGTCAATGGAAGTGGGATGCCGGCCACACATGCTACGGTCCACCGGTGATGGTATGCCTGCCCAGGTAGACCGGAGCGTGCGTAGGAATAGATCTGTGCAGGTTTTCTAACTGCGCAGGCGACCGGCGCTTGATCGAAAATTAATTATTTCGAGTGACACCGAAAGTTATCGTAAAAATAACTGGAGACCACTCCGGTACGCTGGAGCGTCTCCGTGTACACGCTACCGACTCCCACGTTCAAACCTGCACAGGTAACCTCTTCGGTAGAACGTAGCGTGCATGACTTTCATAAGGATAAGATGTTTGACAGCTTTCAATGGAAATATTACGCATATTATTATAGATATAAGTGACAAGTAACAAGTCATAAGTTATCTTTGTTTTGATAACACATCAAAATATCAATACAATAATAACAATTGACCTTGTATCTGATAAACGTTGTTGCCAATCTTATCTTTTATATCACCAGTATACCTTATCTCATCAACAAGGTAATCAGAACCTTATCGCAGTAAATCTAATTCACATATTCCTTTACAGCTCCAGCGAACCAACAATCACTGATGGCGATTACCTACCAGATAACATAGAAGTCATGACACCTATCCTAGATGGTCTCAGACGTCTCACAGAAGTTAGCGAAGAAACAGAAACTGAGTCAGAGCCTACTACATTCCAAGATAGAAGCAGAAAGACTAGCAGAACAGAAGAATCTAAGAGTGATCTATCTTCTCTAAGAAACTTGTCTACCAACGGTCTAATGATGTTCGATCCACTTGTTATAAACGCTATGACAGCATCTACGTCCGATGCGAATAGGCAATTCCCTGATCATGATTTAGTGACGTCATTGAATGAACAAGTCACGGAAATCAATGATAGGCTGTCATCTATCGCGGGTAATGATGTAGATATCATTGATCCAATGCATTCGTTCTCCACTAGTGATGTTCCTACCCTAATAGCTTCAGAAGACGATTCCTACGCTTTCGCTGGACCTAGAAACGATCAGATCACTTGTATGCCGTCTACCAGCCATGGGTATCTCATCCCTAATGCGATAAGCCACGAACCTACAGTACTTTCCTCACTATCTCATAATAACTCAACCATTTTCAACCCTGAAGACGAATCGGATAACGCTATGACCAATTCTGGTATGATAATGCCAGATCATCCTATAGATACTGATATAACGACGAACATTAACCTTTCCATTGCGAACGCTAATCTAAGCTCCCTCCTACTAACAAACGAAGAGTACAGAGAGAATTTCGAAACCAATGATGATAATGACGATGCCAGTTTCCATTCAGCGAAAATGACTATAGAAGCACCTGAGGTGGACGATAAAGTTAAGTTCATGCTAGGGTATGAGAGCGACCATGATTCTCCGGCGGATTCCGGTGTAAGCACGGAAAACACAAGTCTGGACCGATCGCCGGATGTAGAGAAAGAGAATTTCGTTGAAAACAGGGTACAAAATACAGAGGATACAGAGATCTCACAACCAGAAAACACGATTGAGGAAACGCTGAGATTAGGACAGAGTTCATCACTAGTTAGCATAAGCTCCGACGAAGAAAACCCACTCAGTTCAAAATCTAACGTTGAAGCGAAATCAAACAGGAAACTCGAAGAAGAAGCGAGAAAGGTTCTTAACGGCTGGGGTATGCCAATGCCTGAAGAATTCCGAAGCATAGACGATGTGATATCAGTATTAAGGAAACAGAGACGAGAAAAGAAAATCTCTGAGCAGGATAAAGCAGAGCCTAAAGAAAGCACTTCGCAATCACAGAGCAGTTCTAGAAGAAAGGATCCGAGGAGGAAATCTACGTCGAAGAATAAGAGGAAAAAGAGTAAGATGTTTATGGTGATATTGGAGAGTCAGAATACGCAGAATCAGAACTCTGTTCGGTTGGATTTGGACCATTTCGTCGATGAAGGGTGAGTTTATTTAAACAAAAGTACTTAGTGTAAGTATTTTTCCCCGTTATTTTAGCCACAAGTCTAAATATATAAAAACAAATTGAAAAAGTTTTTCATACAAATAAATTTGCAGCTATATATTTTTACATGCAAATTTTATGTGTTTAGTCAATTTGTGATCTGATTTTTGGAAGTAAAAACCTTCATCAATAACTTAAGAGTTTTGAGATTGTTAGTTGAGTAGATTGTGTAACAGTCTGCAGTTAGCTCAATTGCGTCTATTGTAAATACAAGTTCCAATTTGTTTTTATTATTTTATTGTAATTTTCTTTGTTACGTAATAAATTCATTTATTGTTGCATTTAATTGATTTTTTTATAATTTCAGCAGTGCAGCGCTAGATATTACGGAATGTGCAGACGACGAACAAATAGCACTCGCATTACAAGCTCAAGAATTAGCCGCGAGGCAGCAAGCCAGAGGAAAGTTCAAGTAAGTTTACAACAATTATACATATAACGGAGTATGCTGACAGTGAAAAAATAGCGCTCGCATTACAAGGTCAAGAATTAGCCGCGAGGCAGCAAGCCAGAGGAATGTTCAAGTAAGTTAACAACACTTGTATCTATAACGGAGTATGCTAACTGTGAACAAATAGCGCTCGCATTACAAGCTCAAGAATTAGCCGCGAGGCAGCAAGCCAGAGGAAAGTGACACACGTATGTAAGCTCGATGACAATCCAATGTTAAGGTACCATCAAGCTGGTCTGATAAAATACACGAAAGGTGGCCATAGAAACTATAGCGGTGGCCAAACGAAACGGCGCGGTGTAACACGGTCGAGTTTAGGTTCGTTGGATCGGTCTTCCCAAGCACTTCATAGTATTTGAATAAAAACTTGTTAGAAATAAATTATATTGCTTTATTTGCTTCAGATCAAGCGAAGACCTAATCCATCGCCTATTCGTCTGCATCGCGGGCGTAGCCGACCAACTACAGACAAACTTCGCTGCCGATCTCAGAAACATACTCAAAGCTGTCTTCCTAATGAACCAAACGCCTGACGAGCCTGACGAACCGATTGAAGAGAAAGAGAAATCGCCTACGATCGAGTATGAAGTTAGCGAGGATCAAGTCATACAGAATGGTAAGCTATTTTGGACCTTATTTTCAGTTAAATTTACCTAAAGTTTAGCTAAAAAATTCACAAAGCAGTCTTCCTAATGAACCAAACGCCTCACGACTGACGAACCGATTGAGAAGAAAGAGAAAACACCTACGATCGAGTATGAAGTTAGCAAGGACCAGGTTATACAGAATGGTAACAAACGCAGTATTGCAGCGAAATAACGGAAGGCGGACCGAGCCCGGAGATGTAGCTGGCATCCGAGTAGATCAGCTGATCGCGCCAGAAAAGAGAAATCTATGCGTTAGAACAGGCAGTCGTCTCTTGTTTCCCTTGTACAACGGACAAGTCATGGCGTAACTACTATGTTCCCGCTGCTATGATTTTGCGGCGGAAATGTGCTATGGGCGTTGAAAGGATGGAGAGTAACAAAGGCTACTTTTTGTCCGACTTCAAAAAGGAAGAGGTTCTGAATTCACGAAAAACGACTGAACGGAAAAAAAGACTTTTTCATCTCCCTAGATATGTGAATTCTAATTTAATGCGAGTGAAACCGCGGGGAACAGCTTGTAATACCATGACTTTTACTTCACAGGAAGTTCATTCGACAGTGTCTACTCAGCTGAAGAGGTTTACGCCGACAGTAACTCAGATTCCAACCAATCAGACGGCTCCAGGCTGACTCGCCGGAATACCGTCAACTCAACGACTATCAACGAAGAACCTTCACCAGATGTTAGGACTGAAGTCAGAAGGAAGTCTATTGATAACGTCGCGAATTTACAAGCTTCGGTGTCTACGGGAGATCTCACTTTGGACAGGTTAGTTCTTACTGATTCAATAGCGGCCTTCACACGCAAAGTTTGGAACGCGGGAAACCGCACGCGCCGTTCTATTCCGCGCTCTGAAACGTACCTGTAGATGCACGGAACTGACAGTTCGATCCTGAGGTAAACTTTTAAAATTTATAACGTTCCACGCGCCAGTCTAAACTGCAGTCAAAAATCTTGAAAATTAATTTAAACGCACAGCTCGGATCGTTTGTCAAAATATATAAGATTTATCGGCCGGCGTTCCAAACCGTGGACACATTTTTAATCGTAATTAGCACGACAGTTTGATCCACTGTTCAAACCGCACGGATCGATCCGCGGTTTGGAACGCAATTCCAGATGCTCGGTCCGAATTGTACGTGTGCAGACCGCTAATTAGATTGATCATCAATCCATATTATGTTCACTAAGCCGATTTTATGTCGGTGTCAACGGAGGCTAGTCATGTGCACAGGATATAAGATAATGACTTAGATAGGCAAATAATATTGTATCACATTTTAAGGATTATACAAACTTACTAGTGGTTTATTTTCGCTTCTTCCACTTGTGGACAAAAAAATTGAAGCGAACAAAATCAATAACATTTTGTTGTTTGATAATTACTATTTATAAAGTTGTTGTTTATGTGTAAAATTTGACTTGTCCAAGTGCTTTTTTGTAAGCCTAAAGAAATAAAGTTATTGACTTTTGACTTTTTTGAATATTATAGTGCACAAGTGTACGCAATCACAGTTGCACTCTCTATTCCCTCACTCTCATAATACGATGGGATAGAGGAACCGGAAGAGGTCAGGAACAGGACCAACGCCTTAACGTGCTTTCTGATGCACGGGAATGTTCCACTGTCATTAGCCCTGACTAAATGATATATTTTAACCGATTCAGTGAAGTTTTAACTCGACTAGTTAGTCGTTTTTCTCCAGTTGAATCCATTTAAAGTTTTTCCCTCTAGAATAGCATAGTAGATAATCTGCACAGTAAATCGGAACATAATAAACCTTCCGGAATCTACCTCTTCACCTTAATAAAGACATCTCAATTTACTAAACTCAACTTTATCCCCTAGGGAAGAGCGTCGAGAATCTACTGTTGAGCGCGCTCCGGAATGGGTACCGGATATTGCAGCCCCGGCATGTATGCGATGTGAGACTCACTTCACGGCGTTCAGACGGCGACATCATTGCAGGAATTGTGGTATGCACAGCACTTTTATCTATTATTTTTAAGAAAAAAATAGTTATTAAGGAAATACACGAAAAATTCAACTTCTTTCGGTTTCTTTTACCGTTTATCCACCCTAAAACAGCCAACCTAAGGTGTATACTCGGAAACACGTGTCCATCTATCCACACAACACGTGTTATTTTTCAAGTTTTGGAGAAAATGCAATTAATTATATTGAACCCATAATGTGGGAAATTTGATCATATCGAGTGAAATAGCTGCAAAAGTAATTTGATGAAGCTTCAAAAACTAAAACTACCCCAGTCCCGTTTAACGACAACAATGGTGAAATAAGTTCGGATGAAAACTATGACCCCGGACGAATTTACTTGTTAGATAGTTCTGATACTTCGATTGAACTGGCAAATCGACCACGACATGTTCCTAGTATCCCGCAGGATGGTAGTGATATCACGTTTGAGCAATAACCTCATGTGGAAATACAACAAAACGTCCATAGACGTCGAACTTTAATGTATGCTCAAATTGCGTGTCAATTTAAGCAGTCCAATGAAATGGTCTGCTCGCGCGAACGTGTTAAGCTTATTTCTATCCCAAAGGAACTGATTTATGAGATAAAAAGTGAAAATAAATTTAAAACATACATTTATTTTCACTTTTTATCTCATAAATCAGTTCCCATGGGATAGAAATAAGCTTAACACTTTCGTGTGAGCAGGCCATTTCATCGGACTGCTCTGCGTAGCTTGAGGCTAGATGATGCTGTGTGGATTGTCCAGCATTATTTATTAATTCCAGGCCTAGAACTACCTATATGCGAAATTTCAGCTCGATCCGTCCAGTAGTTTTGGCGTGAAGAAGTAACAAACATCCAACCATCTAAACATCCAAACTTTCACATTTATAATATTAGTGTGAAACAAGCTATACACACAATTTTTCCTCAACTTTACTTTACTGCCCATGCTAAAGGACAATATCTTAAAACTACCTATTTCTTTCCAGGCAAAGTGTTCTGCGCGTCTTGCAGCTCAAACTCCTGCCCCCTCCCCCGCTACGGCCAACTGAAGCCTGTGAGAGTCTGCGAGGGATGCTTCGCTTCTATCGCTATCAACTGTCGCAGGCAGACTACGAGGTGAACGAGCCTCCGGTTGGATTAATGCCCCAAGTTATGTTAATGACTGTTATAATACGACTGACCGCATGTTGGCTACTATCGCTGCAGTAGTTGGATAAGCTCACTTTCGCAGGCGTAATCGACTTTGAAAGACGGAGTATTTTCAATTAAATTTTAAACTTCTTTATTCAAATCATCCATTGTTACAGTATGTACGTAAGCTAGTGTTAATGAAATTCCTAGCTCTACAAACTAAGCTATATTTGTTACAATGTTTAGCGAGCTTTACAATTGTACAAAAAACTTTAAGCACTAAAGTTAAAAATAAAAATATCTGATGAGTTTTATGTTCGGCAACCGTGTAAGCAAGGTGTAAACTACATTAGCTTTCGAATTAGCGATAACGTTCTTAAAATTAATTCTTGAGGAAAAAAAAGAATACTTATGAAAAACGGAGTAAAAAAACTCGAAAGACGGTTCGCGCGTATTTTTTTTTTTCGCGTTATTTGGCGTCGTTTATTGGACGACTAATTTGACTTTCATGATTCAGCACAAGTTGTTCCGATACTAGGAAGTACTTAGATTTTATTACAAACATTTTCGAGCTCTCCACCTCTTGATCTTGAAACAGAGACTGCCAGATTACTGTTCAACTAGACGCAGAGTCATTTTCCAAGAAGTTGAAGTTGATAAGTATTTATTTCATATAGATCCAAAACGAAAGGTTGATGACGCATCCGTAGTAATTCGGTAGTAAAATGCTAGTTAGTTGTTCATTGCTTGCGATCCGTAATCCGAAACTTTGTGTTTTGTTTTTCAAAGTAGAACTTGATAAGCTACCGAGCGAAGTCTTGCCGCTCCAACTATTCCGTTCTTGAGCTACCGAGCACTACCATAGCGATTTTCCTGTTACTTGAAAACTACCAATAACCTAAGCTATAGTAGCCAATGTGCCCTACGTTAAAGTGCGTCCACAATCTAAATAAACCTATTAAGAATCGCAAAAGTTTTTAGTTTTTTGCCAAGTTTATTTAAATCGCGGTCGCACTGTAAAATTAACTGTGTAGATGATCACGCACTCTGATGTTGTTCTGATGAATCTGTAAAATTTTAATGGCGTCGATTTTGTTAGACTAAGATAGCACTAAAATATTGCCGTCCCTTTTTTATAATCGAAATTAAAATGAAAGCTGCAATATTGGTGCTGTCAAATCAGTTAGAACATGAAAGATGCCTATTTATAACTAAATAATACGGACCAAAAATAGGCTACTAGAGTCTTTAATGCGCACGATGCATAGATACAAGTACCCTTACCAACCGGCAAATAACATAAATCTGTAAACATTAAGTGAAAAAGTTCAAGAATTCAAATTTACTGTTTAATTAATTTCAAATACTTCTAAAACAAACCATCTAAGTGCGTCACCGTCTAAGCAGAAACATTGTACATTTGCAGATAAAAGATTTTAAGAAATGTTTATTAACTCTCAGCGAGTAGTATATTATAAAAATAGGTTATATCCATTATTCATTATCATAGAAGTAATTATTTTTTCTATTTTTCTTTTTACCTATCTATATTATTATGTAATGTGCTGGAATGATTTCTTAGAATATATACAAATAAAAGTAGCGTGAGCCGATTTTTTATACTACTCGCTGACTAGATAACAACGCACATGACCGGTTAAATTATGTTCAAACGTTCTAACTAGATGTCGCCAATTCTAAAAGTACGCTCAAAATCAACGAATGAAGTAAAAGAAATGCTTTTGTAGAACTATATTTTGTGAATATTCATTTATGTTAGAAAAGCTTGTCTTTCTTTTGACAGGGTAATTTGTGAAAAAGCTATTCGTTCGGTGCGACATCTAGCGGTGTTTAAACTCAATTGATTCTTAAGCCCGTATTAAGAATGCTTGCTCAGTCATAGATTTATACTTGAGTGACGACTATGCCATAGAAAAGCGTTACTCAAGCGATTAACGACTGTGCTAGCTTTCGTAATACGAGCCTTAGTGAGTTTCTGTATATAAAAAAAATATCAAACTGATTTCAAAGCTATGGTGTAATCCTGATGTTACAAAACTAAACTAATTATTGACATTATTAAAAATATCGCCGTCCCTTTCTCACCAAACGAAATAAGGATATTTTAAGTACTGTCAAATAAGTTTGGTTTCTGTGACATTTGAAGTGACAATGTGAAATTTACAGGAAAACCCTGACTAAATAGGAAAGGTTAACCCTCGAACTCTCTTGCTTTAAAACCTAAATAATAATAGTATAAGTAACTAGATTTTTTTTATTGTAACCGAAATGTATAATATTTTGTAACATATAAATTCGGGGTGAATTATTTCCAATTTTATCGTGATATTTGTAATCTTATTCCAAAATTATTATTTTACTAACCTTACCGTAATTTTTAATTAAATGGTAATAAAAATATGTAGGTATATTTTTCCATGTTGACTGAGAAAGGAAAAAAAATGATACTAAGAAGTTTCTAGTTTTGTAAGTAGCTCTCTAATTTTGACGCATATTATCTTACATGTATATTTAAAAGCTAAATTCTAACAAAAAATATGAATTTCTATTTGTAAGTTGTAAAATTTTCCACATACCTAACCGTCAAAAGAAAAACAATAGTGAAAAGTCCAATTAGCGATTGGACCAATTCGTGATTTATCCAATTCTGGAATGGTCCAATTCGTGATTTGCCCATATCTGGAATTGTTTTTCTTTTTGGGCGAAACAGCGGGTAAAATCTAGTTGTAGGTAAATCATAATTCATATAATCAACCAATACTTTGTAACATAATGTTTTATTTCATATTTGGTTCGGTATGTTATAATCTAGAAATAGTGCTGTCGTGTTTCTACTGATTTTACTATTTTAATCAAAAGCATTCATTTCTTTATACTTGTAACACTTTATCTACATCACTATTTCTAGTCTCATAAGGTGGATCGAATCCTAAACAAAGTTTTATTGTTACTTACTAGCTAACTAACAAACCGTTTAACAAAAAAAAAACGTGAATCATGAAGTCATTAGTCGCAAAATTTATAGAATTCCACTATCGATTATCATTTGTCGGTTGTAATTATAAATTTATAACTTTCATAGTCATCACTACACAAAAGTGAATTATTATTGACTTTGGGATTCATACTGATTTTCAAAGCTTAAGGTGATTAGCGTTACGGGCCGTATTTTAACGCGAGCGTTCAAGCAGTCAGTACGGGGAAAGAAGGCTCTCGCGACGAGCAACAAGACGGTTTACACATGCCATCTGCGAATGGTAGATTAGGCCACTTCGGTTCAGGGCACTGTCCCACTATGTGCACAGCCACGCGGCGCATGTTAGCTGCCTGGGTTCGTTGGTTTGACAAGCTCGTATTCGTGTGTATCGTGTGCGTTGATTGCAATGGGACAGCGGCTTTAGTTTGCTCAAAAAGTTAGCTTCACTATGAGTTGACAAGTGAACGAGAAATGTTTGTACAGGAGATGGTTCACCTTAAAATATTTTAAAGGATTTCGATGTATTTTAAACTCAAACATCATTGTAATTTAAGGTAATATAAAGCAGACAGCTTATGCTGTTCTTTTCTGTTAATAAAATGAAAAGGGAGATACATTTGGTTTTTATATTCGTCACAATCTACCTGGTGCGTAAATAAGTTACAGATTTAATTACATTATATTTAGTCTAAAAGTTTCTCTGCTTAAGTTTAGTAAGGTTAGGTAGCGAATACCTGTATGACGCTATAGTAGCGCAAAAATAAAAAGGACGCAAATAGGAAATTCCACTGTCTTTTTTAGTCACAAATAAGCCTGCGCAAACGGGGGTTTGTACACGGACAAAAGTACCTACCCCTACTTTTGTCCGTCCTACAAAAATCTACTTAAACCAAGAAAAAAACTCGGCTACTAATACTACCACGTAAAATAGTATAATATTAAATGAAATAAGTTCCCGAAAATTATCTCTTTCGGCGGGATTCGAACCCGCGCCCCACCCTCAGTACGGGTGTGCTCTAACCAACTAAGCCACGAATAGTTTTTGGGAACTTATTTCTTAGAGATACCCAGAGTGCGGGTTAGCACTATAACAAAAAACCTTAGTATAATATTAATTTTTAAAAGGACGTGCATCTTACGGATATCTTGGGAGAAATTACGATCATCCTATCTATTATTGTCTTTATTAGGTACCTACCTACAACTTTTGTCTAGTACAGTATGTGAGTGTGACTTTATACGACATGATAGCTTTCTATGAAACGTTATTTAGTTAAAAGTAGAAGGAAGACGAGGAAGGGGAAGACCAAGAATTAATTATGAGTCAGATCAAGGACAAAACCGCTGTCATAAAATGTCGTATAAAGAAGTAAAAGAGACCAGATTGGAAAGAGAGAAGTGAAAGAAAATGCATCATTGCACCGACAAAATCTAGGCTCTTTAACCTCTAGTAAAAATAAATATTGATCAATACATACTACAATGGCCAATAAATTGGCTAACAGAGCGTAAGGAGTATAAGAAAGGGATGTATTGAGGCTTGCCCTGTGACTGAAACTTAATCAATGAATAAAATTGTGGTAAACATGCAAAAAGAGACAGAAAATCCAATTTTATGATGATTGAAAGTCATGGTCAAATGACATCGTAAATTAAGCTTACTTAATTGCAATTTTAGATTAGTGTACCTTAAATTAATATGGTACGGAATCGGTCAATCTTAGTGATTAACATTTTATTTTTATATTTAGGTTCAAAGGGTGAGTGAACTATAATAATATACCTTCGTACCTAGACCTACCTTCCTTCCTGTGTAATTTGTTAATTTTTCTTGTTTTTTCTATAATGTTTTGTTTTACAGCATTAAGGCGGTACTCCGATACACAGTTGCGCCGCCACCTATTTTATTGTATTATTACGATAAGAATTTTCAAAAAACCATTGACCATTGCAGTTTGTGATACTTAGCATAAGCTATTTTTAATCAAAGTAAAATATTACAAATTATTGATATCGCTTGTATTTTCAGGAACTTTCGCTGAGCGCAGAATCACAAACGGAAATGAGGTTCCTGATAAAGTGAACAACCATTCTTATGTTGTAAGTGAAACAGCATCTACTAATACCTAATACTACAAGCTCATTCTGGAAATCACTTGCAAGAACAGCAATTTGTTTGAAAACAATGACTTGTAGTGGGCCCAAATACTTATTAGCAACTCATACCTACCGTCCTAGTTCAGTCAAGAAGTCAACGTTTTCGCGGCTCGCTCCTCTCGCCATGTTTGCAGGTATTTGCTGTTGCTCAACCCATCGAACCGAATTCCTGACTGCGTTTGCCGTATATCAGACGAAATCACACTCTGGCTAAATTAGACTGTGTTGGCTAGTTTGTACTTTGCCAATTTTTTTCCATTGCCGAGTCGTCAAGAGCCGAGAAAGGGTCGTGGACCCGTGGACCTCGTGGACGTGGGTAATTCTGTTTAAACCTGCAAAATCTATACTCCTTGACTTAACTTGCTATGTTTTATGCAGGTTTACCTATTCAGGGCGCATTCACACAGCATCCGTTTTACTAGATCCCGTTTTTTTTCTCGTGATAGTATTCCGAATATCCGGATCCAATAAACGATTGTTCCCAATAGCGATGGATCCGTTAAAAACGGTCCTGTTAAAACGAATCCACAAAATGCACCCTTAGCTGCGGGCGAAGTTATTTGACAATAGTGTAGCTAATTTCTTAAAAAAGAGACTACAGTTTAACCCTGACTTCCCCAGGCATATTTTCTCATGTCTCCCTTCGCTCAAAACAACACACACTACCAAGGCTGGACCTGTGGAGGAGCCATCGTCAGCAAATCCTTTGTTCTCACTTCAGCAGCTTGTGTAGAAGACACCAAGTATCTATACGTCATAGCGGGTTACAGGATGTTTGTTGAAGCTGAGCAAATAGAGGAGGATGCTTGCACCCAACGTATGAAGAAGAAAGTCGCGTACGCTTGCGTGCCTAAAGGTAATTTTATTAGTGTTTTGGAGTGACATTTTGGTTGTTTTGGAGTCACCCTGACCGGAAGTCATGAGGGATGAATGGATTATTTAACCATGAAGCATGTACTTATTGTCTAAGAATGACATGTGTTCTTCATGTCGCAGCAGGATCGCAGAATCGCCTTGTTTATAGAATGGCTTAATGGATCACAAGCTGATTTTTTAATCCGATTTTTTTTACGATCAACGTTCAACAATAAGTTTTGCTGAACAACACATAGAATGTAAAAAATATTATGAAATAGATTTTCTCAACAAATCAGCGTTCGTTTTGTAATCCGTCTAGGCATTCAAAAAAACAGGCTTATTTTACGATCCGGCGGTGACATTTACACCAGGGTGGAAAATCAGATCGCTCATAGTGAAAATTAATTGATTGGCATAATCCACCAGCTTAGCTGGTTGCTGCGAAGCAATAGGTACAATAGCTTTGTACTTACCTAAAGTGAACCACTTAGCCAATTTGATGGCTGAATGGTTAATGAGAGTAAGCGAATACGATGTTTGCTAAGTGCAAGAGAATACGCGCTACGCGGCATACAGACTGGGTGGGTGGAGGATGGATGGGATGCGCCATCAGGGTTTCAAAAGTGAAAGTGAAGGCCATTCAACTCAAGGGATGGATGGGATAGTGCAATCAGCCAGCAGATCAGCAATCGAGATTGAGTCAAAAGCTTCTAATGCAAGTGACACATTACATATTTACGGTAAACTCCAATTTAACTAGGAAAACTAATTGAAGATTATTTATCGAGTATTTATCGGAAAGGAAATAGAAAAACCTTTCAAAAATATCGAAAAAAATAATTAAATACATACATTTTACTGTTGGTGACATGTTTAGTGGTGGAACTACCAAACTACCAATACCATATGATAGCCAACAGGCTGGACTGAAAATATGCCATTAATTTTATCACAAACGTTACAGCTTACGAATTGGACTACACAAACATTGAGAAATGGTCAGCCCTTGACATAGCCCTAGTAAAAACGGAGACCCCATTTGACTTCTCGGATAAAAAATGGAACAAGTACTGTAGTTACACGCCTAGAATAATAGAAATCAACTTTGACAATGCGTACCGACAGCCAGGGGTCAAAACTTTGGTGTACGGATGGGGGCATAAAGAAAAGTGGCGGGAAGTAAGTTTATTTTTATGTTTACTTGATGGGGTTAACGCCAGAAATTTCACCGAACGAACTGCTAAGGTCCATATTATGAAAGCTTGCTCAGTCATCGATCTATGCTTATTTATTCATTTATATATTGAATCTAAGGTTTTTATTTTTTTATTATAGTACTCTGGGTAATTTTGGTTTTTGGTTTTTGGGATTTATTAATTTCTTAGAAATTACCCAGAGTACTATAATAAAAAAATAAAAACCTTAGAATCAAGCAACGGCAAAACCTCTCGTCAAAGAACTAAATGTAAATTTGGTCTTTGAGCAGAATTGGATAACTTCATTGTTTCCTCTGTAGGTGGCGCTGACGGCGTAAGTGCCGAAAGAACTCCCAAAGATTTACGGGTCGACTAGATAAGATCACGTAGCTTAGTTGGAAAAAGAGCAACCCTGCGCTGAAGGGGAAGGTGCGGGTTCGAATCCCGTCGAGATCGTAAATTTTTGGGATTTATTAATTTCTTATATATTGAAGTAAACCACAGCGTTACAATGTTCAATAAAATACTTTTAAGTTAACGTTAACTTAAGTTGCGATATTCTATGGCATAAACGTCACTTAAGCATTGATCTATGACTGAGCAAGTTTTCAAATATAATTTGCGATCTTGCTTGTTTCCTGCATGGATTTTCTTATAAAAATAGTCTGGTATACCGGATACAGTTTCGTTTTTACAGATAGAGGGACTTATGAACGTTTAATGATATGCGGACAACAATTAGGGAACTTCATAGTCTTCGTAACTTCGTACCTAGTGCATGTGCCAAAAAAATCTAACATTCTTTATTTCCATAAATAGGTACAAAAACCTACTCTTAGAAAATTTCAATAAAACAGCAGATAAATGAGTGGACGAAGTATAGATGAAATCAAAATGAACCTTAATCCCTAGCTTACAGATACGAGATCACACAACGCACAAAAACTAAGTTACGCATCCAACGTTGTTATCTCAAAAGATGAATGCAAAGCCCAATATACCGTCGCAGGGGATGATGGAAAAGTACTAAATGAGAAGTTCCTGACTATTATAGACAGATATATGGTGTGCACGATGGATAGTGGGCATTTTGTCGAGGGAGGAATCATTTCTCTTACAAATGAAACGAGTGCGCAAGGTGGACCTTGTCAGGTGAGTACCTAAACCTACTCTGGCACAAAGCTCCAAAATAAAAGAAAATAGTACCTAGTTAGTAAACCCAGGAAGGTACAGTCAGGTCATAGGTAAGGTACCTAACCTAGGTAACCTACCTACATTTCATTTACTCGGCAGGTTGGTGCGACATTTCAGTGCATGAACATTGTAGGCACCAGTGTTTTGTCAACTTTGGTGTGTAGAATGGAATATGACTATAATACCTTACCTATGGCTATAATAACTGTCATTCTATCTCTTTCGCTTGTCGGCGGAATATTCATTATAACCGTGAGCTTACTGCGCTTCTCACTCGCTACCCGTCACCGGACAAGATACTTGGCGACAACTAAACTAGAATTTTTGTGTAGAGTAGATATTGGACTGCTGACTCGTAGTCACACCAGCTTATCACACCAGTATGACAAACAGGATTTTTTTTCTCGATTGTCACATGGCACCAGTGGCGGATCATCCCCAAGGCAAAGTAGGCATGTGCCTAGGGGCGCGAGGTTCCAGGGGGCGCGCGCGCGGAAAATTTTACACTACTAAATAATTCATATGTAAGGTAATACCTAAGTGTAAAATTAATTATATGATTATGCAGGTATCCGCCTACTTACAAAATATAAATCATTATTTAATTCTGTCGAAACTTTTGATTTTTGTTCTATGTCCAGAACAAAAAAATTAAAAAGAAGGAACTTAGCAAAAATCAGATGATTAGTGTAATGATATTGGTTGACGAGCGTCAGAGGCGGCTTTAGCGGCGCACACGGGCGCAGGAACATAGGGGGGCGCCATGTAATGCACCCCGGTGGCAGCCGTAGGCCTCCTAACCCAGACCATGCGCCCTTGTTATGCCCGACGCCACCGCCGCCGCCGGCATGGCGATAGTGAGGTACCTATATGTTTTAAAAGACACCAACAATCGTGGGCATTAGGCTGTATTAGCATTACCTAAGGGCGGCTTTTGCGGGAGCGTGGCGCACATCCGCTATGAGGATCCAGCGCTCGGTTTTTGTTGAAAAAAAATACTGGTTTGAAATTACGCTTTAATCATTATGCATTAGGCTGGCTGTAAGTTTTAAAATCACATTGCGATAGATTCGCGAGATTTGAAAGGCACGTGTTTTAATGCCGCATCTTTATCTTTTACTGTTTATCCGCGCCGATCCTAGGGTAAAACGAGCGGTGCTCAAGTATCCATAACGCGAATTCCTTATTGAAACAATCTATTTAGAGCGAAAAGTAATATAGTATATTGGGGTATGACCGGACGCGGGGGAAGACCGTATAACACTAATTGTAGCCGAATTAAGCCATTATTTTCTAATGCTGCCACCATTTTCTACGCCTCCATTTGAGGGCGTCGGCGTAAAATGTTGTCAGCTTTAGAAAATATGGCTTAATTCGGCTACAATTAGTGTCATACGGTCTTCCCCCTCGTCCGATCATACCCTATAGTTTGATGGGTTTATATGGTGACTTCTGAGAGAGGAGTGAACTGCGCAGCTGGGCGGGGTACGTGCGCGCGTACAACACCGATCGCCAGTCAAAATTTTTTTACGGCTCGCTTCGCTCGCCGTTGTTTTCTATCTGTTGTGCTCTCGATGTTAATGACTTTGAAAATTTTCTGTCAAACCACTGGAAAGTGTCGAACCTTTTTGTTAGTTCGCTCCGTTGTTGCCGTAATTTCTATTGTTTTTGCTTCCATAAATTTCTAAATAATTTGGGAATAATTTTATTACCGATAGCCACAAAAGTTTTGCGTTTCACCGTTTACATACCTTCTTATTTAATCTTGAAAAATCACAAAAAAATTGCGGCTCGCTCCGCTCGCCGTTATCTTTCTTTCCCTACCTTTCTGGCTAACCCCGCCAAAACCCATATGGGTTAGCCAAGACCATATGCTCTTGGCTCTAACTTTGACAATTGACAACCTCCTCTATCATGCTAACCAAAAGCATGAAAATAATTGCGGCTCGCTTCGCTCGCCATTACTTTTAGTTTTTTACCTGCCTTAAATACTTTTTGTCAACCACTGAGGAACTTTGTCGTTGATCTGTAACTAACACCACCCCCAATACTGAGCTTTGCCGCGGCTCGTTCACAGAGGGGCGCCAATGAGGTGTTTGCCTAGGGCGCTGTCGACAATTAATCCGCCTCTGCATGGCACTCTGTTACAGTCAGGTGAACTAATGTGTACCATGGAAAGAAGAAATAACCCTTGGAACACCCAGTTATCTTGAGGTGGACTACGGAAAGAACAAAATGCCCCTGGTGCAGGTTTAGTGGTCCAAGGGCTGGGACCGATTTTAAAGCGGTCGTGGAGTACCTAAGCCAACTTTATTGAGTTTGTTTTTGTTTCGTTCAAAAAGCGTTTATACTAATCAACGACGGGAACGTTTTATTTATTTAAGTAGAGAATATTAGAAGATTTTCCCTGATGACGTGAGCACTGAATAAATATAATATAGTAGGTAGATACTAACGTGGGATTGAGTAGCAAAAAAAAACTCGATGCACGTAATAGTTATTCCTTGTTTCTGTTGTTATGTACGCGTTCAAAGGTAGAAAACTTTCGCGTTGAAACCTAGAAATTTCTACCTACTTACGTAAGTATATCTATTTCAGAATGACCACGGCGGGCCATTAGTAACCTCTAAAGGTGACCAAGACTACGTCATAGGAGTGGCGTCGGTCTTCAAAACCGAGACGGAAACCAACAAATGCGTTGGACCTTACCTTTTTACCAGCGCCTCGTGCACTTCCAAGTTTCTCTCTTGCGTTCTTGCTGATGATGATGTGTGAGTAAATAAATTTGTAGATTTTTACCGATGTGTAAGATAAACGTATAAGTCAGCCTCCCTAGCACGGGGATTGTCGTCTAGGGAAGAATAGACAATAATGACATTGCATCGCCATAAGCTGCGAGCGCCGTGAGCGTGGGTGGTGGAGGGCGCGCTGCTTGTTGATAATGCCGAGCATAGGCATGTTGATGATGATTATAATGGTGATTTTGCTATTGCAGATATGTAACAAAGGAAGGAGGGAAACGTGTGAAACCCAAAGCTTGCGACGGCTCGGCTGCCGAAGGGGGTTACGAAATGGTCCAGAGAGTTATGTGATGGATCGACCACTATAATGGGTTAGATTTGAAATTATCGTTATTTTCAGACCTTAATATCCCACTTCTGAGAAAGGCTCTCCTTTACTCGCGCTTCAACGCTCTACAAATATTACCTCGTTTTGTTTCATTAAAATGTTAGAATATACATAGGTAGGTATCTCTTATCTCTTTGTCTAGCCTAGTTCTATTTTATTTATTTGTAGGTACTTAGAAAGAAGAAAAAGTAAGTAAATTATAATTGTTTCTTTGTTTCAGATCTACTTTAATTGAAAACTAATTTAGACTAAGTATTATTATTTCGGTGCTTAGGTTAAGGCGGTATATACACCTATTTTTTTTAAATTAAACCATTGGCCAGTTTGATATAGGTACCTATCATAAGCAAGTTTTAATGCCACTATAACAGTTTAATTTTTTTTCTAGTTTAGGCAGAGATGCGATGTTGCTCTTGGTGGCCACCAATTTCTGTTTTCGCATCTCTGCCTATACTATACATAAACGTTGTAACGAATTAAAATAAAATAGGTGGCGGCCTAGTGTGAGTCGGGGTTACCGCCTGTAGTAGATTTTAAATATTATCTTCGTCATTTCATTACTTAAGTTTAAATTTAGGTTACCTTACCTTACTGCTTCTTCTTTTTCGTTTAGACGCACATTGACTAATACACATACCTAATGACCAATGAAAAAAGCATCATGAATACGCAAAATGACCAATACGTGAAATGACCAATAGAAATAACATCATGAATACGCAAAATGACCAATTGCAAAATGACCAATACGTCAAATGACCATTAAGTAAATTAACCAATTTTTTAACCTCGACGCAAAAAGATGGTAAATTTTTGTCAATTCTTGTGCTAATATAAGAATATAAGTCACTTTTGTTTTGTTTTACCTAGATTAAAGGGCAAAACTGCAACACGCTACAAAACTTTCCTCCAATATGGTTCAATTCGTTAAAGTAAACAACAACTGGAAGTTTAATCCTCGACGCGTGGTTGGTCCCTCGCTCGCTCGCTACAGAATTGAATGTAGACTTACGAAATTTAAAATAACCCAGTTGTTCAAGGCCCTAGATCACGCTACTCAAAAAATAAAACGTCAAGTGCGAGTCGGACACTTGTAACGGGGTTTCCGTATCATATTTAAAATAATTATAAAAATTATAAGATTTTGTTTCTTGCCAAATATCATGATTCTAGGTCAATGGAAAGTTCCGATAGGTCCAATGGCGAGATTCAATTTTTTTTTGTTCTTCAAATTTAGTTCTTTTAGTTTTTTAATACGGATGTAGACGGGTTAACTATGAACCTTATTTGTGTTGGAAGAACACCTACGTTTCATCCTTTAAAAAGGGACTTGTTCAGGATGTGTGTGGTTCTAGGTGCGCGCGTTCCGCGTCCCTCCGAGCACTGCGCGCTTTCGCTCGCTGCGCACGAGCCGGGAGCGGGGGTGGTGGGGGTTTTAGTTTTTCCCTTTGCTAAGGTCTTATAGCACAGCTGTGCTATAAGACCTTTTTTCTTGCCAAATTTCATAATACCAGGTCAACGGGAAGTACCATACCTAAAGGTTTTTGATCCATGGCGAGATTCAAAAAGTATTTTTTTCAAAAAATTTGGTCGATTCTAATAGATTACAGTCACTACATCTACACTAAGCTTCCATAAGCCGAGCGTCAAACAAGTCTGAGAGGGGGTCACGAAACTGCTGTTTACTCAGGACTTATGCACCACAACTTCCTTTAAATAACATCTAGAAACAAAATACTTACGTATAGGTTTGATTTAAGCAACCCCTTTAAATCAAACCTTTAGGTAAGTACGTTGTCTGTGTCGATAAAAACGTAAGCAAATTATGACTATTGATAGTTGATGATTGCTTTTGACAACTTCTTAGATATCACGCTTATCAAGTCTCCGTCGAATGAATTGCCGTATGAATTATAATATAATAATTCATTGAATTGCTCGGACCCGAAACGGTTTTTTTCTAGATAAAAAGTAGTAAGTATATTACAAGTCACTGTCCGTTACCATGTTTTTCCCTGAATAGACCAATCAGCTATGAGTATGACCCATTCAAAAGTTTAGGCTTGAAAAACAAAAAAAAACTATTTAAAACTGGGGTTTATAATCAGTGATGTGATGTGATGACCCCTTAATATAACCAACAAAGAGGATAATATAAAACCCCAAGAATATTGGTGAAACACATATATAACGACATTGGTATCATCGAAGCAAAGCACAGAAGCTCAAAACAATTATTGGTTTCGAAAGCTTTTATTTATCAATAAATAGAAAGCTCGTTCGCTTTCGAATTCAAATAAAAAATGGAAACGTCAAGTACGATTCAGACTCACACACTGGGGGTTCCGTATAATTATGAGACCTGGTTTCTCTAAATATACCAAATATCAAGATTAAACGGGAAGTAGATACCTGAGGTTTTGGTCCAGAGCGAACGTATATTTTTTTGTGAATAAACTAGAAATGTATGATTTTTGGATTTTTTCCCTTGTGTTTCTAGTTCAACGAAAAGTATTCGATAAGTTTTCGGTCCATGGCGAGAATATATTTTTTTGTGTTTTAACCACAAAATGGTTTTCGGATTTTCTCCTTTATTTGTGCAAAACCTTGCTTCTTGCCTAATTTCATAATTCTAGGACATCGCGGAGTACTCCGTAGGTTTTGTGTGTATGTGGAATACTATGGAAATATCAAAAAATTTGGATAATTTTTTTTTGAAATTTTTGATAGTGTGTGATAGTGTATTAGAAGTTTTTTATTTTTATCACGGTTCCAAGAGCTTAAGGATTTGATATTAATTTCAACTCAATACCTCCACGCGTTCCAGAGAAAAGAGGGTTGACAGACGGACAGACGGACAACAAAGTGATCCTATATGGGATCCTTTTTCCATTTGAGGCACGGAACTCTAAAAATATAGTTTCTGCAAGCGGTACCTATTCTAAAGAATAAGATCGAAACAAACCATATCGGTTCCGCATTAACAATTTTTATTCAGAACTTCAGAACCCTGAAAACGGCGGTAGGGCTTAACATTTGTTGAACACGTTTGATTTTTATCCACATAAAATCGATTCGAAACGTTCTCTCGATTCAATGAGAATCGATTCCGATGCAACCAGAGTACGCTTATCGTGCTGGTAGTAAGGACTCTAGGAGCTACAACCTTTTGGACTTTTGGAAGTATAATATTTTAAACTAATTTAGTGACAAGTAAAAAAAAATTCTGAGCGTCTGGTCGAAGCGACACGTGACTCGAGAGCTGGTGAGTATCTGGCACAGCGCATCAGCATTGCCATACAGCGGGGCAATGCATCCAGCGTCTTAGGGACGCTTCTCACTGGTATTGATATGGATCAGTTTAGCTATCAGTGGATTGTTTGCGAAAGTGCTGATAACTCAATTGTTTCAATTGTAAATACTAGTTTTGATTTGTTTCTATTAATTCATTGTACATTTCTTTATCACTACATAGTATGAAACAAAGTCGCTTCCCGCTGTTTGTCCCTATGTATGCTTAGATCTTTAAAACTACGCAAACGAAACCTGGGAGCAAAATATCGATTCGAGATTCCGTATATCTTTCACACACATACGTTTATTTTTATTTTGGACGCACAGCCTACCATGCGGAATTTCTGATCGGAGAAAAACTACTGTAGGTATGTTTGGTCCAGATTTGTATAGAGTTACTGCGTTCTGCGCGAAATCCCGAATCGATATTTCGAATCGAAATCCCGAAACGTCATTCAGTCTGTATGTGGCGTACAAAATTGATTCCAGATACTTATTGTTCCTTGAAATCGAATGATGCGAACGCTGAATGCTTTTATTCGTTATGTAAATTATATGGTAACTCGATAGTGTAAATTGGTGGTAAAACGATATCTGTCTGCACTGAATTTAAAAGACTTTTTGGAGTAAATGTGAGAACAGTTTTTAGGAGAAAAAAATCTGGAGAGCTGTTTGATACCGAAATAAGCCATTGAATTCTGCATTAAACCTGCCTATACATCAAAAGTTGTTAGATATGTATTCATTAGGTAAACTAAACGGAATAAAATGTATCATTCATAATCATAATTCATAATCTTTATTCATTAACAATAGTAACATCGTATCTGAAATTTTATAAATAATTACATGCAGACCTTATTATAATAACAAACATGTCATGAAAAAAAATGTACAAGTTTATAAAGAATCTATAGATATAAAATAACAATTTGTGAATAAAGATAAATTACAATGATATTACAATGGTATTAATAGTTATATTATATAAAATAACAATTTGTGAATAAAAATAAATTACAATGATATTACAAAGGTATAACAGTTAGGTAAGCGTAGATTACACAGGGTGTATCAAAAATAAAGGACCGAACTTTGAGGGGGGTTTGATCAAAGAACACGGGAAAACTATTAAAAAAAATCCCGTCTAACTCACCCCACGGATGTCGTAAGAGTCGACTTAATGAACCTACCAGAGGGAGGGCAGCAGCTTCCTTCTGTGTATTTTTAACACTTTCACTGCGATCATCAATGCGCCTGCTAAGCGTAGACTCTTTTAACGCTATCCTGCGGAAGAGGATTGCTCGTTTATTAAGAGAATATAAAAATTCGTTTATTAAGAGTCTGGCAGAGAGACTTATACACATTAAGACGATGGGTGGATATTGCTACCTAAACATGTGTATTAAATTTAGTATTAGTCTATGTATGTGCCTAAGTATTATATAAGTAATACTTCTATAGATAAAACCACCAGTAAAAATTTTAAAAAAATATGTACCTAATTTAATTTATCTTGAACTATGGATCATTGTATCATAAATAAAGACATTTATTAATATTATTATAAGCGTTGTGATTATGGAATATTTATTGTTATCTAGGTACAGTCGAGAAAAAAAAACCATAAGTAAAACTTCAAAACCGATATTCATACCTACATCGCTTTTAGTTTTACATAAACCATACTAGTCACAAAGCCTTCGAGTAAGTTGCAGAGAGGGCGCACTGGCGCTCATCAGAGGAGGCCTGCAGGCCTATATCCAGCTGTGACCTGATAGGTTAATTTTTATGATGATACGAGTCACGCGTTCATCGTATACCTACCTAACTTGGTAAAGCTACTAAGTTGTAAACTTTGATTTTACAACAATGTCAGATTTTACCGTTAGTTGTAAACTTGGACATAAATCCTAGCTATAGGCAACTAAGTAGAGCTAGCGCAAGAGTTTTACGATGCACTAAGCCATTCGCGTTTATTTTCATGGATTTCTTGAGGAATTTAATATCCATTAAGACTATTGTAGGTTGAGCACCAAGAAGGTACCTACCTACCATTTAATACTTTACCTCTTGCACACATAACACTGCTGCTTTGCAAAGGACTCCCCCGCACACTTCCAAACATCCGGATTAATCCGGAAATCCCCACGGCCGTCCCCTACGTGGAAATATGCTGCGCTTCTTCTGGTAGGTTCTCAAAACACCTACCTCTCTTCAAATCTAAAACAAATCGAATAAATACCGGGCCAAAGCCTTTAAACTACCTTCGTTTGAACCACTTTATATGAATCACCCTATATTTCCTTTGGTTATGTCTGATTTATGTGCAGACCACTCTAATTACCTCCCTTTGAACCTCTCATAACTCATCCTGTTTCTTTTGATTTGTTAGGTATATTACATTACAATGGTCCGAGATCATAGAAATGTGAAACAAAAAATAAACAATTATGCTGTTTATAACCTTTATGATTAACTAGCAACTCCTCGCGTTTTCACCCGCGTAGTTCCCGTTCCCAAGGGAAATAGCCTATGTGCTTTTCCAGACTATAATCTATCGCTGTGCCAAATTTGGTCCAGATCCGATCAGCCATTCTGGCGTGATTGAGTAACAAACATCCATCTATCCATCCATCTAAACTTTCACATTTATAATATTATATAGTGGGATTTTTGAAAAATATTTTGTTATGTATTTTTGCACCAACGGATTCGGTTACTGATATAATGTTTATATTTTTTGCAAAATTTCATTTTCAATGATGCACTTCGTACTGAAAATGAAAGGAAATAGTTTTTTTTTAAATTTGAATACGCCCTTTAATAGGCACCAACGTGATAATAATTTATAGTAAATCTTCTAACAACTGGCGCGCTTCCCGCTGGTCAGGATACTTAACCTGTATTTTAATGGGGTTTGTCCTCGGAGAAACATCCATTCCTAGTGAATTTCGAAAACATAATGTAAAATAAAAAAAATTAATTATGTAGGTATGTAGTTTATATCTAGACTAATAATATTATACAGAGGAAATATTTGTTTCTTTGAATTGAATAGGCTCCAATACTACTTCAAATCGGTCCGCATTGAAAGATTCTTTCACCATTAGGATCCTAGGTACATTATCCCTGATGAACATTGGCGATACGTGCGAAGCCTGGGCGGACCGCTAGTTTTCTTATAAATTGAGCTCATGACTCTTTTCACGACTTTTAACTCTAACAGTAAACAGTAAGCCTTAATAAATTAAGTTATTGAAATCTTAATTGATCGGACAGAAATGTCGGCGTGCGAAGTCCCGAGCAGAAGCCAGTAAAAGATAAACACAATTACCAATAGAAACCTCGTATTTTATTTATCACTATTTGCATGACTACTCGGACACCAACAGACAAACAAACCTGGCGTGTATTCGTAACGGTATGCAATCAAAAACTTTGTTTATGCCCAACGGTAACCAGAGCTGCAGGCTGTGTACAGACTTGGCGGTTTTTACGCGGGAACAACAACAAACATGTTTTTTTGCATCTGGGATGTTCGCGGTCGCTCACGTGGATGGCTTCCACGCAATCATGCTAAAGAGAGTCGGGTGGGCCGCATGCGCCCCAACTCCAACAGCCTCATGGCCGACGTGGTGCATGACCTCCGCTCCAGCATCACGGGCCACAGGATGATGATGCTGAAATTAAAACTAATTAATATAAATTAATTTTACATCAATTAATAAATTTTTTTTTATTTTTTGTTTTTATTTTACATCTTCTTTATAAAGTTGTTATGTATTATTAATATGTATCTTATATTATATGTATTTTAGTATTGTGTATATATTTTGTATGTATTGTATATTTGAATAATACGCCACCGTCTATACGAGTACAACTGCTTCGTGTCCATCCCAAGGTTGTCTGGAAGAGATCGCTCTTAGCGATAAGGCCGCCCATTGTGCAACTCTATTATCTATATTTTCCTGTATTCTTTTCTTTTGTATTTTTTGGTGTGCAATAAAGTGTATTGTATTGTATTAATTAAAATAAATTAATTAAAATTAAAATTAGTGTCATCACTTGTGGCACAATGACCATATGGAGCGTGTGGGTCTTGGTTTTCTAATGTATGTTCCTTTTTGGTGATTTACTAATTTTTAAGCGTTTCATTTTGTTAACTATAATATGGATCTAGTGTCTTATTTTAATATTTTGTTGATTTCAACACCGTAGCACTGCTAATACTTGAGGCTTGCTACGACATTCGTAGCTTGTCGTAGCAAGCCTCGGCAAGTTTGCTACGAATAACTCTGATCTGAACTTCGTGTAACAATCCCCTAAAACCAGTGCTATACAAAAACGTTGAAGTTTAATCCCAAGCTGCTTTGTTAATTGGCTGACCAAGTTTTTAACAAAGCGATCCTAACGGAATTAAGACGAGGAAATGTTATTTTTTACGATTATTGTTCAAATGAAGCTGGAATAAACATTCAATGGGTGCTTTTGAGGCGGAGAATATATTGTGGTCTTTAGAGGTTCATTTTTAGGGTTCCTTATGCACATAATTAAAACCATTTACCTACGTCTACGCCTTTGATTTTGTTTGTTGCCCTCAAGTTTTATTAGGTACCTATAATGTTCTCCGTTTGTCCCTTTACTTTGGTCAAGACTTCCCATAAAAGTCTGACGCTATACATATAATACATTAACACTTCTTCCTCGGCACCACCGCTATATAGGCGGCGGCACACCCCTCTGGGTCGCACCGCCAAGGCTGGGCAGTGAATGCGTTAAGAGGGCGCAATGCGTGCCATTTTGTGAAAAGTATAGTAAGATTTCACGTCCATAGAAGCGCGACTGAAAATGCGTTTTTGGATAGGCGCAACGGTAAAAATAGAGTTTTTGCTTACTTACAAGAAAGCTACACAACGTATGAAAAAAACTATCTCAGGAAACAAAGTCATTAGTAATAACCTACGAATCAAAACATAAGTCATTATAATAGACATAATTAAATTATGTGCAAAACAGCGCAATTTCATGTTTTTTTCTCTATCGTATTTTTTTTCTTAATTGTGTTTTCACGTTGAAGGAACCAAAGAAAAAATATAGAATTTTACGTAATTTGAGTTTTTTACTACGGAAATCTCGTGACTACCGTGAGTCCGAGTTTGACAAGCAAACACGCTTTAGGGCCAGTTTTTGATATTAGAAACGCAACATAAAAATTGTGTTAATAGATTTTACACATCTTTTCTTAGCTTTTCTGAAAACTGGACCATTTCCTTGATCACATTTAATAAGCCCATAGGTACACATCCACTTCTGGACATAGGCCTCCCCCATACGTTGTTTGGGGGAGGCCTATGTCCAGGGTTGAGCCGTTGGCCTCAAAGAGCGGTCTGAGCCGCCATGCATCGACTCCCTGCGACCGCTACGATGTTGTCGATCCATAGCGAGTGGATCTCCCAACACTCCGTTAGGCATTGCGCTTCCTTGATTTTACCTACCTATTATTTCATGAGTATCATTTTTGTCTCTCTCAAAATATTTTACTTGCAGCAAAGACTGTATTTAAATCCAGGACTACGGAACCCAGTCCTAGGTGTATCTCACTTACTTCCTTTTCACGAAGAGCCCATTTTGATCTCGCCGAGTAGCGATAACCAAGAATTAAACCATTTAACTAAATATTGTGTTTTCTTTCCAACAATCATTAAGGCGATGCCACCTATTTTATCTTATTATTTCGTTGAACAAAGGGAATCTCAAAAATTTCATTGGGCAGTTTGCTACCTTATATTGCGGCCCGCAACAACCTCCTGCGTCGCAGGCAACCCGCAACTTGCGGGTTCGATTCCCGCCATGGAACAAACGTTTGTTCGATCTGCAAATATTTTTCAGGGTGTACTGGGTATAATACCAAATAACTATCGTAAGTATTCTTTTATATACAGGGTTATTGGTAAATTAGTGAGAATATGTGAACTGCAGGTTCAGCCCATCATCACAAACACGTTTGTGTACGAATAAATGATTCTAAATGATTCTAGGTGGAACTGACTCACGATCGCTTTACGTTACTAACGTAGTGGAGATGTAAAAATCTCTGGGAAAATGATAGTTTTTGATATGAATTGTGAGTTCGAACGGTGTTCCCATGGGATAGAAATAACCTTGAAACGTTTCTGTAGAAACAACGCATGCGAAGCCGCGAGCAGAAACTAGTGATATCATGTAGTAGCTACCCAGTGCTCTCAGTAATGGATCTATTGTGTCGGTTATCAAATTGGTTTTCGATCACGTACGTCGCGTTTACGGATTATACTATCACGTGGAAATAGCTATGGTATTTTTATCTCTATTTTACCTCGGCAGTGTCGGAAAATTGGAAAAAATCCCATAATCCTTATAGCTTTAGCTTACCAAGCGATTTTGGCTGCTGTAGGCACTAAAAAAATTATTTCAATGCAGCAAAATGTGGATCAATTGAAGCCCATCTGAGTATGTGTTGATTTAAAAAAAAATAGTTCGTTCTTATAAAGACAACAATTCAGTTAGGATACAACATAAGATAGAGTATCTAAGGCAAAGTTCAGTGACCTATTGACTTAGGTAGTAACCTGACGTGTCACACACGTCAGCCGTGGATAGAATCCAGTTAGATTCTAATTTCCTGGCCCGGATGACTGGCATCGGTGTTTTCGAGCGGGATTTGTTAGTTTCCTGTTTGCTTTTATTTGGAAAATATAGGCCTAGCGGAAAAAAGCCTGATGGAATTTTATTGTGTTATTTTTAGACTTTAGTTTTTGAGTTTTTTGAATGCTTTTTCATATTTTTTATTTTATAGGTTACCTATTTATTTCTTTTCGATTATGATTATACAGGGTTATTGGTAAATTAGTGACAATACGTGAACTGCAGGTCCTGCCCATCATCACAAACACGTTCGTGAAGGCGCCAAGTCTAAAAAAAAAACACCTCTGATACTAAATGAAAAAACATCTGCCTGGAACCCAACGAGTTACTTAAGATCGATCTTTCACTCTCATATCTTCTGTTAATTCAGGGCAGGTAGAACTGTTTTTAAGTTGAGTTTCAAATAAAACCTCTCTAACGAACGATTATTGAATTGCGGGGGGTACCCACTACCAACACCAAAATTAAGGATTAAGAGCTGGCATCTTCACAAACGTGTTTGTGATGATGGGCTGAGCCTGCAGTTCACGTATTGTCACCTTTCACCAATTTACCAATAACCCTGTATACCCAAAATCAGTTTTTGCACAGATTTTTATCCGAGGGTGCATCTCTCTCCACCAATACGTTTTCTGAATCTTTTGTCACTATGTCATCCTGTGCCAGTCCTGTACCTACCTATTTCGATACTTGATTTATTACTTACCTACTCCAACGCTCTACTAAATGAAGTATTATAGTGACAAACAATGATGTATTATAGTTAGGTAACTAAATTCATTGGTTACCAAATTCCAATTTACTAAAACTCAATATCAATCCGTCAAAGCAACCAATCCCAGCATCCATTCCCATTTTCCAAAGCGATTAACAACATCAAAACTAGCACAATGATTAGGTCCATAATCAGTCGTCGAATGTCAGTTTTCCCTGGTGGGAAAGCATCCTAACCTGTCTACCAGCTGCACCAGTAACGAGCTTCGATAGGTACTCATTATGTGCATAATGACAGCGCTGATTTGCTGCTTGTTGGACCTATCATGCAACGAACTATCTACTGCGCGCAGCTTGGAACGTGTTAAGTTATTAGGTACATGTCTAGTTTTAAGGTTTTACTATAATTCTGATTTTGAGGAATAATTAATGGAGTTAGGTTCTCTCACATAAATAATTTTTTAGAATTATTATTTTTTTGTAAAAATTTTAATAAGTAATATTTATTCTCTCACACTGCTATAGGAGTTATATATAAATAACATTTGTAGCAGTGTGAGAGAATCTACCTAGAATAATTCATCGTCTATGTTAGTCCACAACTGGTCAAAGGCGTGCCCTAATCAGCACCAATGCATCCGGTCAAAACATTTTAAAACTAAAGGACCATGGGCACTTTAGTCTGAAGACTGGGTCCCGTTTTCATAGTTTTTTCTAAAAGGCACCAACTATTTTTGCGCTCGATTTAAACTTACCTACCTAATTTTAAATCGAGCGCAAAAATTGTTGCCATAGAAAGAAAAAAGTACCTACGCTACGCTCCTAATTAAATTTGTTTCATCACTGTTGGACCAAATTTGAAAATGGGGCCCAAAATGCCCATGGTCCTTTACTAGGAAAACGCATATTTGATCCAGCTTTGCCACCAAACAGTCAAACCTCACGACGTCTATTCTATCGATACCTTAGCCCTCTGTTTGCTCTTATAGGCATTCCATTCACTATACAACCGCAAATTTAATTAGCTGATCATACGGTTTATACTATACAGGGTTATTGGTAAATTAGTAACACTACGTGAACTGCAGGTTCTACCCAACATCTCAAACATGTTTGTGAAGACGCCAGGTCTGGTAAACTTGGTAGGTATTGGTAATAGCTACCCCCCGCAATTCAGTATTCATTTTGTATCAGAGGTGGTGTTTTTTTTTTTTAAGAATTTAGACCTGGCGTCTTCACGAACGTGTTTGTGATGATGGACAGGACCAGCAGTTCACGTAGTGTTACTAATTAACCAATAACCCTGTATAATTATGCGCCGTTAACTATATTGGCTGCTGTTAATTTACTTCGCCTCATTATTATTTGCCGCCGTGGTAATAATGTTCAAATACGAATACCTAATCTTACATTAGATTATATCAGATTATAACTTAATTGCACCATCATTAAAGAAAACAATTATACATAAACTAAATACTTACTACATCTAGTGGCAAAATCGGCGGCCTTATCACTAACAGCGATTTCTTCCAGGCAACCTTTGGATGGATAGGATTGGTACCTATAAAAGCTGACGGTGGCGTAATTGATTTGATGACATATAAAAAACTAGCAGCGCCTCGCGGTTGCGTAAATCCCGTTCTCGTGGGAATTCCGGGATAAAAAGTAGCCTATGTGCTATTCCAGACTATAATCTATCTCTGTGCCAAATTTCATCCAGATCCATTCAACCGTTGTGGCGTGATTGAGTAACTAAACATTCATCCATCCAAACTTTCACATTTATAATATTAGTGGGATAATAATATCAGCTCTCAGCTGCTCGTCTATTATTGAATAATAATAATAATAAATATTTTTCCATTGTACGTATAAAAATGGAAAATGCAATAAATAATATATAAAAATAGAGCAAATAGACACAAAACCAAGAATTATTACCCGAAAATACAAAATAAGAGAAAAAAGAAAAATCAATAATCAGGAACACTTATCAAGAGTGAACGGATAGTGTTGAAAAACCTCTAATCTTCATTTGTCGTAAGTAAGACTTTTATAATAAACTTACGCCTAAATGCGCACACGCATCTAAGATTTAAGTACGTCGATATATTTTCATAGAAAAAATTCAAATAACCGCGGCTTAAGACGCCCTTTTTAGGGCTCCGTACCCAAAGGATAAAAACGGGACCCTATTACTAAAACTTCGCTGTCCGTCTGTCACCAGGCTGTATCTCATGAACCGTGATACTTAGACCGTTGAAATTTTCACAGATGATGTATTTCTGTTGCTGCTATAACACAAATACTAAAAAACAGAATAAAAGAAATATTTAAGGTGGCTCCCATACAACAAACGTGATTTTTTTGCTGTTTTTATAGATAATGGTAGGTACAGAACCCTCGTGCGCGAGTCCGACTCGTACTTGGCCGGTTTAATAAATATTAGAACGAAACTCAATTTCATATGTATCAATGTCCTCCCACCTTTCTGCTGTAGGTAATTTTTCACTCTCCTTTTAAGTTCACCTTACCAAAGAAGACATAAAAATGAGATAAACAAAAGCTTTCAAACGATAAAAGGTAAACAAACAGCAACTTTAAGACCTGATATATAAAGTTTATTTCCCAAGAAGCCAATTTTATTCTTGACCACGGCTCATGAGTGGCTTGTTGAATATCGGATGTAGAGAAAATCGTTACCTGACCGCGTTATTCACTAGTGATGGGGTAAAATATCTGGTTTCATCGATATAAATTAATATTTAAACAATATTTGGTTTTTGACGCGTGGGTTATTTGATACGAAGTATTGATTGATAATATGAACAAACGTTTGAGTAGATATAAGGTTAAATTCTGTTGGTAAAGCCTCAGTTTCGTTTCATCATTCAGCGTCCCCAATTTTCCCCAATATTGCATTTTCCATAAGGATTATCTATCAAGATCAATTGAACTACCTATAGATTGTTTACAACATGCTACAGATGCAACTGTTTCTCGTGTATTTTGTACATATATATGTAACTTATAGGTAGTTGTAATTTTGCAAATAATTTAAATAATATAATAATGTCACTGTTGCAAACTTTTAACATAAAAATTATAGCTCGTCCTACACAACACTCTATAAAAATACTGTAAAATTATTGTTGTTGTGAAATCATAATAACAATGATTATTTTATTAATATATTAATGGCATTGGTAAATATCAATGGCATGTTTATTAATGAAATAACATTGAATGTTCTACAAAATAAATCAGAACAGTTCTAATGAAAGTTAACGAACTAAGTTGCCTAATAGAAAATTATGGAATATCGATAAAAGATGTCCCATCCCGAAGGAGCAGCCACCAATCCAGTTATAGGACAGGTAGCTCTCCACTACAATCTACAAATAGGTGTGTATAGTATAATATTGCGTCGCCTGTGTTTGAGACATATTATTAATGCATTGGATAGCACATGACATACACAGGATAGTAAAACCTAGCGAACCTCAGTATGTTCTATAGTGAATCCTAAATTGCATGTTTGAATTCATGAGGCTTTGTTCATTTGTTTTGGTTTTTACTGGCATGGATATTCTATTGAGCTCTCCATGGATAGTGGGCGGACACATACATCTTTAAGCGAATATATTGTAGCTTGCTACGTCGTAGCAATATTACATTGTTTTAGGGTTCTGTACCCAAAGGGTAAAACGGGACCCTATTACTAAGACTCCTCTGTCCGTCTGTCACCAGGTTGTTATCTCATGAACCGTGATAGTTGAAATTTTCACAGATGACGTATTTCTATTGCCGCTATAACAACAAATACTAAAAAACAGGAATATTCATTCACTTTAAAAATGAAATTTTTGGAAGTGTATACATATCTCAGCAGCTGACTGTACGTTAAAGTCAAGAAAATTTCGAAAACACATAGTCAAATCGAACATTTCTACAAAGTCGTACGATCTCTCCAAAAATTCTGAAAAAAAAAATATTCTTCCCAAGCCATCTCGCATATCCCAATAAAATGGTCGTGTATTTGGATCTTATAACCGCCGAAACTTATCCTAACTTATATGTTGACGGAGTTCTTGTTTCTTGTCATTAAAAGTTGCTGGAACTTGTCTCTTTCAGGACGAGCTACACTGAATAGATGTCGTCAGCTTTTGTGCTTGTCTTTCTCATGATCATCAGCTTCTGCAACAGTTAAAATCCCGGGTTGAGCCAAAAAGTCTTGCTTTTGGGATTTTTCTATCAAATAAAAACCCCAAAAACAAACTACCGTGGTAGTTTGCAAGAGCCGTAAGCCCACTAGCCGGAAACAGTGCGGTACTGGGCCGAAAGACCTGGCCTCTGGATTCCGAGCGGAAGTACCGACTACCCAGCTCTACGTCTCACGCGTTCAGTATTGTGTGGAGACCAAGGCTGATGAAGAGTTCCTTAAAAGGAAGACTGGACTCTCGATGGAATCTATAAGTATTTACCTTATCATTCTAAGATTCTCGGGTTTCTCTAATGAAAACCCTTTATATACTCCATAAGTTTGTGCTGAAACAGGCAGTATAACAACAGGCCAACCTGACCGTATTTGATACATGCTCGAGTTGTGGTACCAACTCGTTCTGTCTTAGTACGTATAAATCTTCTGAGACCCAGCTGCAAAATTTTGAAGTTGTTGATGTTTGGACCAGTGGTTTGCGGAAAGTTGCGGGTTCATTTTCCACTTTGCTGGCAGGAAAATAATGCACCATGTTAGTTTGTTGGACTTATATTTATTAGAAAATGGCTGTGTTATGAGTTATTGAAATTATTTCCGTGATATATGGGTTATTCTAAACTTCTCGCGTGAGACGTACTACCCATTCCCAACGTCTCACGCATGACTAATGACTATTCCCAACGTCACACGTGAGTTCAGGTCTCAGTATTTCTTCCTTTGACCGACAGGGAAATTCGAGTGCGTATGCGATAATCCTACCGTCACTAAAATACTCAGTGTTATTTTTAATTGTACTTTTGTGCATTTCTATTTATCTAACGACCTCTGTGGCGTGGTGGACGAAGGTCTGCCTGCGACGCAAGAGGTTGCGGGTTCGATTCCCACCTCGGAACAAATGTGTGTACGATCTGCAGACATTTATTCAGGATGTTCTGGACGTTTTCTATGTATAGTAAAAATATCTATCTATGTATTGTATTATATTATGTATATCAGTTATCTAGTACCCATAACACAAGCTCTGCTTACCTTGGGGTTAGATAATGCTATGTGAATTGTCCAGCATTATTTATTTATCATCAAGTTTGATCTTGATTGATGACTTGAAACATTTTTCGACAATTCTAAGAATTTCCATAGAAAAATAAACCTTTCAATATCTCCCTAATGAAAAGGCTACTCACCTTCAAGGGTTTAAAGAGCTTCCTAAAAGGTAAAGGTTATTTAAAGAATCATCAATCAAAGGAAGTCAAAGATAAGATAAGCAATAATGTTTCTTACGGACCTTTTCAAGTGCTCACTTTGTCACAGTCACAACACACTAATATTAAAAATGCGAAAGTTTGGATGTTTGGATGGATGTTTGTTACCTCTTCATGCCAAAAGTACTGAACGGATCGGGCTGAAATTTTGCATACAAGTAGTTCTAGGCCTGGAATAACACATCATCATCATCATCAGCCTATATCAGTCCACTGCTGGACATAGGCCTCCTCTAATAAGCGCCATAGCGTCCTGTCTTCAGCTTGCCGCATCCAGTATCAGCCAGCAGTCTTTCGCAAATCGTCATCCCACCTGGTCGGAGGGCGTTACGTTGCCAAGTCGCGGTCTCCACTCAAGAATACGTTTACCCCATCGGTTATCGGTTCTTCGCGAGATAATGGCCGGCCCACTGCTACTTCAGCTCGCTAATTTTAAAGACATGTCGATGAACTTGGTTCTCTGTCGGAATATTACGTATACAATAAGTTACGAATCGTATCCTTCAGAGAAACTCCGAACATAGCTATTTCCATAGCTCGCTGGGCGACTTTAAACTGGTGGACCAGCCCTACCGTGAGTGTCCACGTCTTAGATCTGTATGTCATGACATCTGTATGGTAGGACGCACTTATTGAAAACTTTCTTTTTCAAGCATTGATGTATGGTACAACACATAGGCAACTTTTATCTCATAAATTAGTTCCCATGGGATAAAAATAACCTTAAACAAGGCGTGCGAAGCCGCGGACAGAAACTAGCTATTCAATAAACTCGAAGATTATCTGAGTGGGACAGATGAACCCTTGTCAAGAACTTTCGACACCTGGGGACGGAGCCAGGGGTGTAGGTGGGAAAGATCATCAAATGTTTCGTCGAAAATGATTGTTAATCATGGAGTTATCACGTTGAGGAGCGCTCAACGTTGAGCGCATTCTAAGGCCCGTATTATAAAAGCTTCCTCAGTTATCAATCGATGCTTGACTCAAGCATTAGCGTTACTCAAGCAGCTTGAGTAACGCTTTTCTATCTATGGCATAAACGTCACTCAAGCATAGATCGGTGACTGAGCGAGCTTTCATAATACGGGCCTAAGAGTGAGTTTGTCCATTTGATTGTTAAGAAAATAAAACCAGCCAAGTGCGAGTCGGACTCGCGCACGAAGGGTTCCGTACCATTATCTATAAATACGGCAAAAAATCACGTTTGTTGTATGGGAGCCCCCTTAAACATTTATTTTATTCTGTTTTTTAGTATTTGTTGTTATAGCGGCAACAGAAATACATCATCTGTGAAAATTTCAACTGTCTAACTATCACTGTTCATGAGATACAGCCTGGTGACAGACGGACAGACGCACAGCGAAGTCTCAGTAATAGGGTCCCGTTTTTACCCTTTGGGTACGAAACCCTAAAAACTAAAAACCGCTTCAAATTCATAAGTATGAAGTTTGTAGTTGTATAGAGAACTAGCTTCTGTTAAACAAGATTTTACGGGATAAAAAGTAACATATGTCCATCCCCGGGATACCATCTACCTCTCTGCCAAATTTCATTCAGATCCGTTCAGCCGTTTAGGCTTGAATAGGTAACAGACAGACAGGCAGAGTAACTTTTGAATTCATAATATGAATAGTATGGATAATCTACTGCTAATTTGACGACCTCTGTGGTGCGGTGGGCGACGGTCTGCCTGCGGCGCAGGAGGTTGCGGGTTCGATTCCCGGCTCGGGACAAATGTGTGTACGATCTGCAGACATTTAATTTTGTTCAGGGTGATCTGGTCGTTTTCTAAGTACTAATAAAATACCTTAAAAATATCTATGTATTGTATTATATTATATTATGTATATCAGTTATTTAGTACCCATAACACAAGCTCTGCTAAGTTTGGGGCTAAATGATGCTGTGTGAATTGTCCAGCATTATATATTATTTATTACAATCCCGTGGTCCCATAAAATTCCAGAATACTATTCCAGAGGGATTCGTAGGTACATATTTATCCCGTAGATTAAAAAAAAATTATAAATCTAAGTTATTCGAAGCGTACATTTCGTTTTTTAAACAATAAAGTTATTAAAAGCTAACAGAACCACAAATAACATCCCTTTCAACGTCCCTGTCTATAAGTACCTGCTATTTCCTGTCTCCGTCCACCACCCATTTATCATGATTACCAACTGATTGTCACTATTGTACCTCTATTTCAGGTGTGGTTTATTTGGCAATCTTTCACCGCAGGAAATTGTGGGCTTTTTATTGTACAGAAGTGTACATTCATGGTCCTAATTCTACTAAATCTATCGCTTCATCATAAGAGTGCAAACGCACTACGCGGCCGCGGCACTTTATGCCAAATTATAACAAACTAGCAGCGCCTTGCGGTTTCACCCGCGTAGTTCCCGTTCCCGTAGGAATTTCGGGATAAAAAGTAGCCTATGTCCTATTCTAGACTATAATCTATCTCTGTGCCAAATTTCATCCAGATCCGTTTTGCCGTTCTGGCGTGATAAAGGAACAAACATCCATCCATCTAAACTTTCGCGTTTATAATATTAGTGAGATGAGATTAGTGAGATCACCAAATAGGCCGCCTGGCTTTTTTCGTCATTTGTTATAATTTGATTATGTCAAATTAGAACAAAATCACCAAATAAGCTGCGCGGCCTTTTTCGTCATTTGTTCTAATTTGAGGGGCAGTGCCGTGGCCGTTTGATTGGATCGCTGGTGACGTCACACTATTACAGATTACAGTGTCAATGGGTTTTTCGTGTAAGGTGTGGTGTGGTGTGTGACGTCATTACTCAGAGTACGGGAGCCATGACAGAGATTATCGTTTTGGCGCGCCATTATTTAATTCAAACTTTAAAATCAGGTTTTATAACGAATACGTCTGGCCTTGAAGAAATATTAATTACACTGCATTATTTTTATCAGATAATACGTTAAAATTATTTCCCAGTAGTAGTCAAGTAGCCTATTTGGTCCTTACCACTAGCCGACCTAAAAGTCAAAGGTCGGTTAGTGGTTACAATTTTTAATATATTTCTAAACTATGCCAAGTATTTACTTGGTACTCCTACTCTTCAGCACACCTTTCTCTTCTGCTGAACGTATCTCCCCAAGGGGTTTTGCTATTATCACGATTTGGCAGACGGATTGGTGATCGCAGTAGAGGAGCTAAATAGGAGAATATGCAGAAGAAAGCTTTTTTATTTTATATTCTATAGACCTTCGTTTGACCACAATCTCAGTGAAAGTGTGAAGATGTGGCCGACGATGTATCACGTAGGTCTAGAAGATATTTAGATTCACTCTAGTCTTGAAGAGATAGATAGATAGAAAATGCTTTATTGCACACATAACTTAAAAATAACAGACAAAGATAAAATGGAGTAATGAGAAATGTGACAATTGGCGGTCTTATCGCTCATACAGTTTGTAATTGACGGGAAAACAGCAGCAGGGACGTGTGCTGCGTGTTCCAAACCCCAGCGGTACGAATGATGAAGGTTGAGGAAAACCGCTTAGTGCGAGTGGACGGTAAAGCTACTGCCATATTTCTCGGGTAAGTAGGTATTTATTTCCGAGAAATTGAATGACCGCAAAATAACACTACACACAAACCATTAATTCTATGTCCGCTTTCGAATAATACTAGGATTCTTATTGTTGTAATTATAATTTTCAATCCCTTCTTTATCGATTAGCACAACACTAGAGTTTTGTCATCTCCCTATTGGTATATAGTCTATGCCATATACTTCTCTCAATAAATCAAGTTATAATCAGTTTGTTTTGCTTTTATTTGAGTAAATTAATCACTTATACAAGTTCAAAAAGGTATCATAAAACTTTATCCAAATTATAGAATCAAGAAATCCAAACTCTACGAATTCGAGATTGATATTTAAAAATTTACTTCTTTCACGAAATAAGCTCGCTGATCCTAAAAATTCCCCATTCTTATACACAAATCGCACATATGCCGAACACCTGTCGCGCTAACAAGGGTCGAAAACGGAAAATCATATTTTTGGCACTCGTAAGTACGAATTTGTCGTGTCAGTGACGTGGGTTACGGCATTATGCAAGAAAATGCTCAGAGATTTGGTAGACCGTAACTCTGATTTGAATAACCCAAGACTTTTATCTCGAATCCGTGTAAAAACTTCGTTCGTCTGAAATCTGTAGTACCTCTCTGCAGACAGTGCTTTAATAGTTAAATAAAACCGGCCAAGTGCGAGTCGGACTCGCGCACGAAAGGTTCCGTACCATTATCTATAAATACGGTAAAAAAATCACGTTTGTTGTATGGGTGCCCCATAAATATTTATTTTATGCTGTTTTTTAGTATTTGTTGTTATAGCGGCAACAGAAATATATCATCTGTGAAAATTTCAACTGTCTAACTATCACGGTTCATGAGATACAGCCTGGTGACAGACGGACAGACGGACAGACGGACAGACGGACAGACGGACAGCGAAGTCTTAGAAATAGGGGTCCGTTTTTACCCTTTGGGTACGGAACCCTAAAAACTATGCGGATGCAGTGATTCGTGTAATTATGGTCAAATTTCACATAAGGTGGGCCGGAACCTCTAAGCTCCCATACAAACGTACAATTCGATTCATTTGGAAACTACGTCCCCAATTTTAATTAAATTTTTCATAATCGGTTAAGAAAAAGCTATGTTTGTATGGTTTTAGTTTTTCAAAATACATAATCATCAAAAAGTGAGAGCGAATTTTTTTTTATCCATTTTCAAGCGTTTTTATTACTTTCGCTCTAATATAATGCTGATTATGTATTTTGAAAAACTAAAACGATACAAACATATCTATTTCTTATCCGATTATGTATGCAAAATTTCATTATGTGACAGTTGACAGTTTTAAAAGTAATAAATAGAAACTATTTTCCAGACTTAAACTCCCTGTCATCATCATCATCAGCCTATATTAGTCCACTGCTGGACATAGGCCTCCCCTAATGAGCGCCATAGCGCCCTGTCTTCAGCTTGACGCATCCAGCATCTGCCAGCAGTCATTCGCAAATCATCATCCCACCTGGTCGGAGGGCGTCCTACACTACGTTTGCCGAGTCGCGGTCTCCACTCAAAAACACGTTTACCCCAGCGGTTATCGGTTCTTCGCGAGATATGGCCGGTCCACTAACTCCCTGTGCTCTGAAATAAATTTAAGATAAGCTACGGGTAAGCTACGTGCTCCATAATATTCCGTCTACGACCATAGGCTCTCAAAACAACAATGTCAACCAAACATGCAAGTTTTCAACCAACCAACCACCAGCCTACCTCGAACTCCCGCAGATCTTTCAGCCCAACGATTTACAAAGAACAGATGCTTACAAAGGGCTCCGTGCAAACTGGGGACTTAGTTCCTCGTTTCTTGGTATAATGCGATCCATTTAACTTTGCGAACTGAACGTATTGTCGAGTTCGGTTGGGAAATAAGGCCGAAGGAAATTCGGTTTTGGCTACTTTCTTGATTTTATTGAACGAGATTCACTATTCTTTAAATTTTTCAATAGATTACAATACAATACAATACAAAATTCTTTATTGTACACCACAAAATAAAACTAAAAGAAACAGATATAAACATTAAACATACGTAACGTACAATGGGCGGCCTTATCGCTTAGCAGCGATTAATATTAATAAATAAATTATGCTTAAATAGAGACCTTTTGTGGTAGTCGAGCGCGGATCTCGGAGTGGCAACATCTCTGGTGGGGCTCTGCCGTTGTTGCTTGGCGCTCTCAGGGATGAGTATTGTGGTGTCCTGATGATGTCTCGTGAGAGAGAAACTAGTTGACGACTTGCTTTGATAGATTTTTTCATTTTGTAGTTGGTGTGCTATTTTTCTTCTTCAAGGCGGACTACATTTTTTTATATCTTATCGGAAAAGGTTTTGCGCGGAATTTTAACTTAATATTTTCATCCATATAATTTACAAATGCGTGCTTGAATAGAAACGTTAATGTGTACAGAGTCTGAACCAAGACGTACCCACAAAGTTTTTTTTTTATTGGCGAAAAATAAAACAGCTACCTGCTACATATAATTTACAAATGCGTGCTTGAATAGAAACGTTAATGTGTACAGAGTCTGAACCAAGACGTACCCACAAAGTTTTTTTTTTGTTTTGGCGAAAAATAAAACAGCTACTGCTACATATAATTTACAAATGCGTGCTTGAATAGAAACGTTAATGTGTACAGAGTCTGAAGCAAGACGTACCCACTAAGTTTTTTTTTCTGTATTGGCGAAAAATAAAACAGCTACTGCTCTACTGACCGTGAAACGATAAAAACGTCTTACAAATGGTCTAATGTTAATCTGTGTTTTTACGAGAATGTCAATAAACTTGAAAAATGACCGTGTGAATTTAACTTGTACTCAACTTAACTTACTTATCTTCAAATGTACTACAGTAAATCCGAACAAAATCAGAAAGCTTTCTTATGTATGTGAATTGACTTCAATTGGATTACGTTAAAACCTTTTTTCTCAATAACCTTTATCGAAAAAACTTTGAAAAACATACATATTCGTACATATTAATTTATGCGATACGCATAAACGCATAAAGCACTGTCCCGTTTGTTTCAAAAATGAAAAAGTACTATATTAAATATCAGAAATAATTATGCAAAATACCATCTATTTTTCTTAGTTACTACCGTTTTTCTCCTAAACTATCAATGACAAGATTTTTGATTATTGTCATTACCACCATATTAAATAGTATAATACGAGTGGAACCTTTGGTTAATTTTGCAAATAAATATCCTAATTAATAGATAATAAGCAAAAACTTGATTTTAACTCCTATACCGCTCTGCTCTGTCCCGCTCCTATGAACGCGAAATCCTATACCTATCCTTGTCACAAAATGGTGGTATAGGTCGCCCCTTAAGCCGAAATAAAGCCGATACCTCCTGCACAACACTGGCTAAACATACCTCCAACTTCAGTGCATCGACAAAGGCCAATCCACCGTTAGTTAGTACCATAAACTGTTAGAGTTTAAACCGAATTATGTAGATTAACTTAAGAGTTTCTCATCGCCGTTTGGTATTGTATTTAACACTTTGACGGTCTCTGTAGCGCATAGGATGAAGGTTGCTCCTACTCCGTTAGATCTCAAGTGCACCATTTTTGTTACAGTGTTGTCTTAGTAGTTAAAATCATGAAATTCTAAATTCTGGTTCTAAGTACCTATATTTTAAAATTATCTAGTTGATAAACTAGCTGCTGCTAGCGGCTTCGCACGCGTTGTTTAAGGTTATTTAAATCCCATGGGAACTGATTTATAGAATAAAAAGTTCCCATGGGAACCTATGTTACGCTCCATCCTTACAACTAACTCCATGCCAAAAAATCATCCGAATGGTTGCTTAGTTAGGGCGTGAAGGAAGGACAAACAAACAAACACACTTTCGCATTTATAATATTAGTATAGAGTCAAGATTACTATTTTGTTTCAAAAGTAGAAAAAAATGGTAAGTCACACAGTATTTTGTGCAATACACAACAGAACTCACAGCAAATCACAAAATAAGCCACCGTTGAAAAATTTTCCATGCCAGTAGTGTTCAAATAACCCCATCTAAAATACTCCACTAATTCATACGAAATTCCTCCAAACATCACGTGGATTAGTTCAGCAAATTCATTAGCATAAAGTTTCCTTCATTACCTTAGTAAATTCTGCTAATTTCGTTTGTACACGTTTACCAGCAAAACATTAGATGTTCGTGTATTGGAGTGCTTGGAGATGGACACAGGTAATTTAATTTAATCCGAGCGTTATCAGAATGGGACGGAATCTTGTCAGAGTAGGCATATACGGGGTCATATGTATATGTCGCCGCCGGACCTTAGAAACAGCCCGTTTGTAGAATAGCTAGTAGCAAAACGAACACAGATTTTTTGAAGAAAAAAAAACCTAATTTATTTCATTCAACCCATCAACAACAATCGGCTTAATAAAGTTTAGCCGTATTGTTGGACTTTGATTGTTTAACAATCAGCATAGGCAATTAATTGAATTGCGCCGTTTTGCTATAGGTTTAGCCATTCTACAAAGAGTTTAATTCTACAATCTATCGGCGACATATTATTAATTCTAATTCTAATTCTAATTTCATTTAATTGAATTGCGCCGTTTTGCAATAGGCTTAGCCATCCTACAAAGAGTTTAATTCTACAATCTATCGGCGACATATTATTAATTCTAATTCTAATTTCATTTAATTGAATTGCGCCGTTTTGCAATAGGTTTAGCCATTCTACAAAGAGTTTAATTCTACAATCTATCGGCGACATATTATTAATTCTAATTCTAATTCTAATTTCATTTAATTGAATTGCGCCGTTTTGCAATAGGTTTAGCCATTCTACAAAGAGTTTAATTCTACAATCTATCGGCGACATATTATTAATTCTAATTCTAATTTCATTTAATTGCGCCGTTTTGCTATAGGTTTAGCCATTCTACAAAGAGTTTAATTCTACAATCCATCGGCGACATATTATTAATTCTAATTCTAAGTGGGGGAACTATGATCTGCACTGACATCTCGCATGGGAGTGTATTGTGCATTGTCCCCCTGCCTAACCAGGTCCTAACCACCCCAGCTCCTTGAAGTACCGGAGCAGGACTTTTGGCGATAGACAGCTTCGTTTCAACTTTTTTAAGTTTCATACGTGACCATCCGTGTGTCGCGGTTGAATCGTTTTGGAAAAGAAAACAAAAGGTACGCGATGAATACCCGATAAATAATCTTTAATAGATTTTGACCTAGCTTGACTGTTTACCGAGGTACAATCACAGTTTTTTTTTTTTTTTCAATAATAGTTTTATGACTTGATGTACATACTTGTGTACTTAGCGAATGGGATAGACAATGACGTCATTAAGTCAAACAAGTTTTCAATGACTGTGATAACACAGTCATTGAAAACAATCACAAAATTGTTTAAGGTGTCCCTACAACAAATTTGCGAGATTGATTGTATCTTTGGTATAATTAGGCTAACCTACAATTTTTTGAAAGTGAATAACTGATCGGAAACTTTGCATCCTACTACATAACACCAAAGTCTTTAATTACTCCCTTATGAAAAGCCATTCAGAAACGGAAGCATTCCATCCGGTAATACCAATAAGGTCCCTATCCAAACATATTTAAAAAGAAAACCATTAGAGATCCGTCCCGTTTCTAAATTAGCTTTTTGAGAAAAAATGCAATCAAGCAGGCCAACACCACTTCCAAGAAAATTATTTAAAAGCCGAAATAACCGATAACCACTTTCCATAAAGGCCTCGACTCTGGAAAATACTTAAATCGCGACACATCGCGAAAGTAATCTTCAAAATTTTTCTAACAAAGAGTATCACACATTATTCTAACATAATCTTTCTAAAAATTGACTTCATTTATTGAAATCTCGTTAAAAATAGTAGATTTTTGTTTGAATGAAGTACCAGCCTTGTTTTGCCGAGTTTTTGGCGCCTGATCGATGACATCGACAAAACCAGATCCTGTGTTCATATTTAAGGGGTTTTTTATGAGCTTATTTTGTAAATAAACGGGAAACAAAATTAAATATTTTTAACCAGATGCAATGTATCTATTATTTTAATTTATTTTTAAAACCTTCATAAGTGCAATGTAATGTACAGTACATATGAAAAATAAATGAAAGAAACTGAAACTTAAGTTAGATAGGCACGTAGGTACTTATTTATTTTTGCCCCTAGTCAAGGCCCCAGCCTATATCCGGCTCGAAGGAACATTCTTTTTGATCTAATTTCTTTGCGAGTGGTATTGGCAGGCGCTAATTGCTATCAAACCTCTCAAATTATTATGCAAGTAATTGGTAGAAATAGGTGCTTGGAAAGCTCTCTGTTAAAATTTGGTTAAGAAAATTGACGATGAATTTAGCTTGTTATTGGTTTAAGAAAATTTAGGCAAAAACACCCTCGGTTTCTGATATGATAGGTCGGTTTTGTAATGGGCTTAACGTATCGCCTCCTTCATCAGGGTTTTGCCACACTGCACTCATCACGATTGGCAGGCGGATTGGTGAACACAGTGCAGGTGTTAAAATACACAGAAGGGACCTTCTGCCCTCTCTCTAGTAGGTTCCCTTATTCTTAGTAGTTACGATATCTACGGGCCGAGTCAGAAGGGTCAATTTTTACGCCAACCACCACGGTCAAATTAATATTATTTTAATGTTTTAAATTTTAAACGTACTCGTGGTTACCCGAATACCACCCCGTTTTCTATTTATTAAAAGCTAATACCCATTTTCTAAGCAGGTTGTCGCAGATCAAAGGCAAACAGCCACCGCTCAGCACAAAAATGTGCATTCAAATTAGGTATTGATTTTAACTCGTTAACTTTAGATACAATTTACAGTAACAAAATGGTTTTCCACAAGCTTCAAACGAGTGGATCCCGAGCTGTCTGTCATCTGATGCCGTCAAAAAATATATAAACGATGCCGGACAATCGAACAATCCGCACAGCATCATCAAGCAGAGCTTAGCTTGTGCGTTGGACTAATGTGCGCAAAGCTTAAGACCAAAGCACACCTTGTTTATTCATTTCTTAACAGATTTGTAATTTTTGTAAAGAATTATAAATCTAATTTGTACTCTTAAATATATGTATGTATAACCAAAAATTTACGTTGTAACTTTCCAGGGCAGATATTTGCTAATTTGTAGGTACTCTTTAGTAGTTAGTATAACCAAAAGTAGTGTAAGACGCCCTCCGACCAGGTGGGATGACGATTTGCGAAAGACTGCTGGCAGATGCTGGATGCGGCAAATTGACGACAGGGCGCTATGGCGCTCATCAGGGGAGGCCTATGTCCAGCAGTGGACTGATATAGGCTGATGATGATGATTATAACCAAAAGGAAACGTTGTAACTTTCCAGCGCAGGTATTTGAAACTAGCCTAGCCTCGAAATAGCAGGCCACTCGGTTAGGATTTCAATTTTAGATAAATTATACTGGAATTTGAAAAACGAACACGGTCTTCTATCGGGTTGGAATGGAATGGAATAAAATAGACTTTGTTATAAAGTTGATTTCATTTTTCTCACTGTATTCATTCAAGTTTATAAACCAGTTTTTAGTTTTTGTTAGAAAATCAATAAAATAAGGGGAAATCATTAACAAAATCAATGACTTAACACTGTTTCGTTGCTAGAATCAGAATGAACAACGTACATTTCTGTACAAAGTTAGTCAAATGAAATAAAACCGGCCAAGTGCGAGTCGGCCTCACGCACGAAGGGTTCCGTACCATTATCTATAAAAATGGCAAAAAAATCATGTTTTGTTGTATGGGAGGCCCCTTAAACATTTATTTTATTGTATTTTTTAGTCTTTGTTGTTATAGCGGCAACAGAAATACATCATCTGTGAAAATTTCAACTGTCTTAACTATCACGGTTCATGAGATACAGCCTGGTGACAGACGGACAGCGAAGTCTTAGTAATAGAATCCCGTTGTACCCTTTGGGTACGGAACCCTAAAAAGCCCTTATACGAGAAAAATATTAAAAAAACTGCTTTTTGTAGGAACCTAATTATTTATATGCTAAACTAGAGTTTCCCACAAAAATTATCTTACCGTTAAACTAAGTAAAATTAAAACTTTGCTCTTTATTATAATTTCCAGAGCACCTCCTTTATTATGCTGTCCAGTGAAATGTACCACTATACTTATTCGTTCTCGTTTAGTATTCCATGCTGCTCGTACATATAAATTAGACCAGGAAACTTCAGCCAACTGCAGTTAATTGCAGGAAAATGTTGAAGCTATCTTCATTCAACTAAATGTTTGCAGTAGTTATTTTGCACAGGGCTAAATATTGTATGAAATATTCATATTATATTCATATTGTAAATCTCACTTTGTCAACAAACACACTGTTGTAAACTCACTTTTTTAAGACATTTTTGTATGTATTTCGACACCTCCGTAGTCCGTAGTCAATAAGTTGATTTATATTCCGTGACGTCACCCAGCGGTCTTGTCGGAAGATCAGCGTTGGTTGCAAACGCGACTAACATTATGCTGAGACAAAGACCTTTTTGTGACTCGAGCAAGTTGTTTATTTTTGTGTCTCTTTTATAAATGATTCTTCCTGCGATTTTTTTTTTTGTACGAGTGACAAATAAAGATTTTTCTATTCTATTCTATATTCTTTATTTGCTGAAATGTAGGTACAGTAGATCTTACATTATATAGTCTCACTACATCCTGCCTCAAAGTGCGTGAAAATAATGGACTTAACTCATTTGTCAATTAATTTCATGTTATAATAATCAATCAATTATTTAGTTGTCCTTAATTTAATTTTCCAGTATCAATGGATTATGGAGGTATTATTCTGTACAACAATGCTCTATTTGAACCATCTTTTCCACTCCCCATTCAGAATGAACTGGCTTTTTAGATTAGTGTACGTAAACTGAATTGGCTCGCACCTCGCTCCTCGCTCCTCCCAATTAGGCGAAGTCGACTCTATTATTGCTAGTCTCCGTTCCAATCTACGAACAAATGGAGTTAGAGTCACTGGAATAACGGATAGTTCTTTATAGGTCCATTGATTAATAGATCCATGATGGATCTATTAAGATTTATTTTTATCATTAGATCCAGTTTAGAATTAAGAGATAAATAATGCTGAATAATCCCACAGCATCATCCAATCCCAAGGTAAGCAGCACTTGTGTTATAGGTACATTTATATAAATATTTTTATCATAGAAAATATCCAGAATACCCGGTATCAACGTCGTACTTTTTGTGTAGGCAAGATTTAACAATTTAAAAGGTAGTAAGTATTACTTACTTCTATTGGCAAGAATAGAACAAAATGGAAAAGTTAAGTTTTAAGTTGTTTTTTATTTTCTCTACTTCTACAGCCTATACTTACCGGTCCATTGCTGGACTTACGCCTCCCCCTGATATGTGTCTAATTGGCTTTTATGATATAAGGAGTAAAGATCACAATTTCATATTGGTAGTATATTGGTCTGCAGGAGACGCTGCTGCCACCCCCCGGTGGATTCCACATTTTTTTTTCTCAAACCATATTTTCATGTACCTACTTATGTTTTGTACTGCAGCAGCAAATGAATGTCTATGTCTATGTCTATCCCCTTAGTCGCCTCTTACGGCACCCGCGTCAAGAATTGGGGTGGTGAAAATTTGCCCCAGCACCACACGGACCGTTTATTTTCACTACTTACACTTTACTGGAAGAGCCAGAGAGTTTTTATGTTACTATGGCAAAAAACATATACATATTATATGTTTTGCCATAGTCACATAAACTCTATGGCTCTTCCAGTACCTAAAGTGTATCAATGTTGTGTTATTACTTCCGTCGAAGGAACTGTTATTATATCATTAGACTTTAATTACGTCGGAATTCATAATCTCTACGTCTGAGACTGTAAATTAGGTTCGAGAATTGCACAGTACCTACTTAATTGGTTTTCTTATGTGTAAATAGTTTTGGCACACGACTTTGGGCTTATCATAATATGATAAGCCCAAATCGTGAGCCAAAACATTTCGGATATTACATCAAGTAGGATATTATCCTACTTAGCAACCAAATCAGAAAGTAAAAAGTTTATAACTAATCGACTGGTTTTTGTATTATAGACATAGTGCGTAAGCCCTCTGGGTAATCTCTAAGAAATTAAAGTTCCCAAAAATATAGGTGGCGCTAACGGCGCTTAAGCCGTAAGAGGTCCCAAAGATTTTCGATGAAAGCGACTAGGGTTTCGTTTCGTGGCTTAATTGGTTAGCGCACACCCGTACTTAGGGTGGGGCAGGTTCGAATGCGGCCGAAATCGATTTTTTTTGGGATTTTATTTAAATTTCTTAATTGACTGGTATATATTTCATGCATTGATTATCCTCAGCTCAGTTGGTCTTGTCACAGTTCTGTATTACATTTTCTTGTCTATTATCTTCTATTCTCTAATTGTGTGTGTATTTAAATTGAGTTTTCATTGTATTTTTGTCAGGTTAAATTGTTTAAGTATTTTTGTCGTAAACCTATAGACTAAGTGTTGTCTGAAATAAAACCTTTTTAATTATTTATAGGTAGGTAAGGTATACTCTGTCACTAACCCAGGTTTAATAATGTTTTTAAAACTCCACAGGCTTGATCGGAGATTAGTAACTACTCTGTGATATTATATACTAGCAGCGCCTCGCGGTTTCACCCGCGTAGTTCCCGTTCCCGTAGGAATTTTGGGATAAAAAGTAGCCTATGTCCTACTCCAGACTATAATCTATCTCTGTGCCAAATTTCATCCAGATCCGTTTTGCCGTACTGGCGTGATAAAGGAACAAACATCCATCCATCTATCTATCCATCCATCCATCTAAACTTTCACGTTTATAATATTAGTGAGACTAGCAGCGCCTCGCGGTTTCACCTGCGTAGTTCCCGTTCCCGTAGGAATTTCGGGATACAAAGTAGCCTATGTCCTATTCCAGACTATAATCTATCTCTGTGCCAAATTTCATCTAGATCCGTTTTGCCGTTCTGGCGTGATAAAGGAACAAACATCCATCCATCTATCTATCCATCCATCCATCTAAACTTTCACGTTTATAATATTAGTGAGACTAGCAGCGCCTCGCGGTTTCACCCGCGTAGTTCCCGTTCCCGTAGGAATTTCGGGATACAAAGTAGCCTATGTCCTATTCCAGACTATAATCTATCTCTGTGCCAAATTTCATCTAGATCCGTTTTGCCGTTCTGGCGTAATAAAGGAACAAACATCCATCCATCTATCTATCCATCCATCCATCCATCTAAACTCTCACGTTTATAATATTAGTGAGATGAGATAGTGAGATAATCTGGTGTAAGAAAGGAGTAGAACTTTTTTAGTAATATTGCTGCAAGAAACCAATATGAAAGGCAGATAATTCAAAAGTTCAGCGCGATAGCAGCGAAATTTCATTTCCTCGTAAAATAGATAACGTACAATAACTGACATAACCGAAAGCGAAGTTTGACTCAACTAAAATTGAACTTCCATGAACGGATGGCTGTTGAGAAGACACGAATAAGGATATTATCAGAAGAAGGAGCTGAAGGGTAAAAATACCGAGTTCTTGCTCACGATACGGTTTCATAACGGTAGGTACGCCTAGATCACCACAAACAAAACACTTTTTATCCTCTTGTCACTGAACACGCCCTTGTTTTTCATATTTTATTGTAAGTAGATAATAGGTATATATTTATAGGTTAGGTATGTATGTATTTTTATGTATTTATATGTATCTTATATATAAAATATTGAGTTAATATGTATACATTTATAATTAATACCATTAGATGCACACCGATATTACCCCATATATATCCAATAATCCTATCCATACCGGGTTGTCTGGCAGAGATCGCTCTTGAGCGATAAGACCGCCAATTGTCACTTATATTATTATTGTTTAATTTGTAAATTCTTTTTAGTTTTAATTGTGCAATAAAGTATGTTCTATCTATCTATCTATCTATCACCGTACCGTTTAGAAAACGTACCGTAGACAAGAGGCGCTGGCTAGCTCACCGTACGTACGGTTAAATACGTCAAATCACCTGAGTGTTTAATCAGGTGAAAAGAGGCCGTTTGGCCTCTTTTGTTGTAATGAAAATGCCTAATTGCCACCATGGAAACCGTCCGAGAGGTCTTCCCACACTCTGTGTCACATTTCATCGCAGTCGTCACTTTAGAACCTTTACTCCCCAACGGTCATCGATTCTGCAAGCTGTAATGTAATAATGTTTGACGTTTTGGAAAATATCTTATTCTGTGAGTCAAGTGTGAATGATAAATAAATCAATAAATAATAACACGCAGAACCGATAACCGCACTCCAGCCTGCTAATCTCAAAGCCATGTCGGTTACTTTGGTTTACCTTGAGTATTTAAGGCCAGGATATTCGAATTTAGCCAATTTTCGATTCAATTTTAAACGATCAAATATCCTTTGTTTTGATTGGACTAAAATTTATGTTGTAGTTGGATTAACATGATTGATAATTCTACGGTTCAAAACACGATATTTATCACTTCACCTGATGATAAAAATTACGAAGAAAGGATAGTTTTTTGTTGTTTTTGTAGTGGTACTTCTAGTGTATCAACGTTTTTACTCTCAAAAAACATGTCAGAAAATAGGCAACGACGTTTAGAAGAATATTCTACGGTTAGTTTTTCTCAAAACCTTTTTTAATTTTAATAATAAGCAAAAACTTGATTTTTGGGCTTGCGTTGCTGCTATCTCACTCTTGTGAACACAAAATTCGATGCCTGTCCTTTTCACAAAATGGACCGAATATCCTGCCCTTAAGTATTATTTGGTTATTTTCTGGCAGAGTATAATCGTCAGTTTATGATCGCCTGATTAGGTCACGTCGTGCTTTGTTCTTCGTTTTAGAAATTGAAACACTCAAATTATCTACCACTTTTTTATAAGACCACCACCGGGGAAAGGCGCCCTCCAAAATATGACCATTTTGAGAAAGAATGCGAGTGAGATGGGTGGTGGTAGTGTGGTAAACGTGTTCTTGAGTGGAGAGTGCAACTCGGCAGACGTAGAGTAGGACGCCCTCCGGCCAGGTGATCTGCGAAAGACTACAGGCAGATTCTGGATGCGGGCGGCTTTAGACAAGGCGCTATGGCACTCATTAGGGGAGGCCTATGTCCAGATGTGGACTAATGTAGGTTGATGATGATGATGGTTAGTGGTAGTGCAATTTGCCACTTCTATTGATATCACTCGTCTGTTGCAATATTTGAGATGAGTCAATATGCAGTCAAAGTGTCTGATCGATTGTGATTTCAATGGGAGGTAGGGGTAAACCACTACCAACCAATTATTGTAAAAGGTCAACTTTATTGTCATAGCTGAATAGCAGGTAAAGTGGCTCACTAAATAAATTGTAAATTCTGGGAAGTGTGTGTCGGGTCAGTAAAGGCTTCCGTTGCATGGGTGATTGGATTTGTGGTGTGAATAATATAGGTTTCTATTGTCCACGAGAGCAGGTTTTGTTTTTTATAGTTATTTGATACTTTTTATCTCGAACAATCAAAATACCCGTCTTGACTCCTATACTGGACCCAGCGGGAAAATACCTACAAAAAGTGACTAAGAGCTTATTTTAGGGAAGATTTAAATCTATAGAATATATACATATACGTAATAATAAATAATATAGAGTAAACAATAGTCATATCATATATTATACAGGGTTATTGGTAAGTTAGTGACAATACGTGAGCTGCAGGTTCGGCCCATCATCACAAACACGTTTGTGTACGAATAAATGATTCTAAATGATTCTAGGTGGAACTGACTCACGATCGCTTTACGTTACTAACGTAGTGGAGATGTAAAAATCTCTGGGAAAATGATAGTTTTTGATATGAATTGTGAGTTCGAACCCATTACCAATACCAAAATTAAGAATTAAGACCTGGCGTCTTCACAAACGTGTTTGTGATGACGACATCGTAACGAACGATTATTGAATTGTGGGGGGGTACCCACAATTCAATAATCGTTCGTTAGAGAGGTTTTATTTGAACCTCAACTTAAAAACAGCTCTGCCCTGAATTAACAGAAGATTTGAGAGTGTAAGATTGATCTTAAGTAACTCGTTGGGTTCCAGACATAGATGTTTTTTCATTTAGTATCAGAGGTGACTTATATTTTTCTTTAGAATTTAGACTTGGCGCCTTCACGAACGTGTTTGTGATGATGGGCAGGACTTGCAGTTCACGTATTGTCACTAATTTATAACCCTGTATATATGTTTAAGTACGAAAACTGTAATTAAAATGTTCTATTAGTCGTTCTCGATATTGAAATACACCAAAAGTAACAGGCGACACTCGAACTCGCTATCTCATCACAGCCAGCTTTCGCTGAACGCCGTGGATGTCACAAAATTGATAAGCAAGTTTTGATCAAAAGGCCTATCCAATTGACATAATTTCGTCGTTTAATTAAATTCCTTAGTAAGCAGAGATTACGTGTCACGCGAAGTTCAAGATGGTTTGATTACAATTTGTGAAGTTGTCAACTAGAGAGAAACTTTGTATACAGGGTGTAACAAAAATGATTGTTTACAGGGTGTAACAAAAATTATTGTGATCACCAAGCTTGAAAGCTTGCTTATAATGATGATTATTGAATCAATATTTTCGTACATATTTTTAATTAATATTGTCTGAAATAAACGAATTGAATTGAATAATTGATAAGGTTGCCTTGAGCACAGAATATGGGTTTTATTTTTAAATACTTGACTTATTTTTTTGAAACTTAAATAAAAATTCAAAATGATCACTCAACTATGCGATAACTGATGCATGTACTTTATTATCTTAGAACCGAGGAAAAATGAATTTGTCACCTTACGCATCTTAGACGCGTCGCCCACACCGATGATGTCGCGGGTCGATGCGGTGTTTTGTGTTTTTTTACTTTGTAAATAGGTACCTATGCTTTTATGATACGCTATGTACAATTTATTATTTATTACTTACACTATATTTAATTTTTACCTATATATAAAAAGCAAACCATGCTTTATTATTTGTGTGTTTTGTCTCAATGTAATTTCTATGAAGGCCTGGCTGGCCGGTTACAATTAATTTTTGATTAGTTTATTGGCAGAAACGTGTACCTACTAATTTTCTGCCTTGTTTGTATGTGTGTACTTACCTACATGGAATTTGCCCTGTCAGAAGAAATCACTTATATCTGTATTTCAGCGTCTCATCGTATTTCATAAAATGTGTTTATAAATGTCACCTGTAAAATTAAATACCTACACAGACTGTTGTGAATGCTAGATGCCCGTATAGCTATCATCTGCTGTATCTATTTGTCAATCGTTGCAGTAGCTTATTTATCGTTATATTTTTGATTGTTTTGTGTATAATATGTGTTATCTTCCGTGACGTCACCAAACGGCCCTGTCGGAAGACCAGCGTTGGTTGTAAAGTGTTTACAACTAACCCATGCTGAGACAGGGACCGTTTTGTGACTCTTATCGACAGTAGTTTTGTCTCTTGTCTCTAAATTATGTCTGTACCTATATGTTGATAAAGTTACAAATAAATAATATTCTATTCTATTCTATTCTATTCTTTTTTATTTTTCAAGAAGTAAAGTAGTAGTAGCCCACATTTGAATGCATATTTTTGTGCTGTGCTGTAGCGGTGATGGATAAATGTGCGCCTCTGCGCACAGTGTTATTTGAGGATCAATCCTCACGCTGCGCATCAGACTTATGTTCGGAGACATTATGTCCTATGCGCGGTCCACGGAATCCTCAGGAGACTTGTTTTATTCACACACTTATTAGTTAGTCGTTCGTTACTGAATGGTTCCATTAATTAACAAAATGCATTTAAACTTTAACCATAGAGGGACCAATTTAATTAAAACAGGGTAAAGTAACATTGTTACTTCTTTACCCCGGTCTCCTCAAGTGGTGAAGTTTTACTCAAGTTTGACTTCAACGTCGAGAGACAAATCGTGTGGAAGATATTGATTATACCAGATAAATATTGTATTGGATACTCTGTTTAGATACTCTTCCTCCACACTTCTTTTTACCAATTACGAAATATTTTTGTCAAATTTTATGATTGAGATAGGAGCTCACTTATGAGTAATACGTAGGTAAACTGTACCTTTTTATGAGCTGTTTTTTAGTCCTTATTATTTTATTAACAGCTCGTGGCTTCGCACGCGTTTCAGGGTGAGAATGAAGTTTAGAAAATTTAAAAGAAACCTGAAAACCTGATTTTGAGGTTCCTTTCCAGTTCCACTACCTACAACTTCGTTCGTTTTCGGCCACGAAACTGTTAAGATGGCATTTACCTGGATACAAGTAAATATAGTATCATAGCAAAATAAACTTTGCAAGTATTAAATCATTTTCAAATTATACCCTGATCGGAAGCCATTTCCGTTGCGGGCCGGTAGGGACAGCGATGGGCTGCGCTGTGACATTGTAACACATGAAATAAGTAAGGGATATATCTCATAAGGACACTATGGTAGTGCTACCGGTCGCACCACCCCAACGTGGTGTCTTGAGCTACCAAGCGAGAAACACTGAAACAAACTTCGTGGTGGAGTGAGTGAGACGCCAAATAGCTACATACCTAATCCAGCAGGTGATTTAGTTGCGGAACCAAGCTGGTACCAGGTGAGGTACCCTCCAATACACCTGTTCACATTATATTGCTGGCGCGGCTGGTGGCGCCACCATGGTGTCCTTATTAGATAAGGCCCTAAGACCTCATCAGCACAAAAACGTCCACTGCTGACCGAGCCTCCTCCAAAATAATGGTACGGAACCCTTTGTGCACGAGTCCGACTCGCACTTGGCCGGTTTTATTGACTTTTGCGTTCAGACAGACAGGTAAACACGGCGACAGTGGAACTTTACTTCATAATAAAATTGTAGAGATAAATTAAGGTAAGGTTAGTTAGGTAAGCACCTAGTAACCTTCCCTGGTTCAATTTGCCTCTCTGGTTTTGACTTTACAGTGGTAGATCACCCACGATGACTAGTCACTGTTTGACCCATTTTATGACTTGCGATGACGATGGGTCGAAAATTGGGACATTGGGAATGTAGGCAGTTACCTAAATTTATTCGGAGCGCGATCCGGAATCGTAATGGAATTAGTTCCTAAATATTTATGAAAGGTTCAGAGGTGCTGATTTCTTTTGTGGTTGCATTGGGATTTTTGCGGTTTTATTTGGTTTTTGTGGAGAAACCGAGTCTGATTGATCTTGAATCTAACTCGGTTGTGAATAATCTTTGATTTCAGAGTAAAATTTGGTATACAATTTTAAAGGTGATATCTTGTTGGGTGTTGATAAGCAAATTCCTAACAATGGAAGTCTTTGAATCTGTCGATTTGAAATAAAAATCATAAAGTAAAAACAAGATAAAGTTAAAAACTACAACCCGACTACGTGAAAGTTATAAAAGTTTGAAACATTTACATTGACAAAATAGAATGACGTATCGGTCATATTTGATAGGCATAGAGTTGAAAATGAAAATAGGTCGTAGGTATTGTAATTTTTCTCTATGGGGCCTGCAGCCTGCGGCTACCTAAATTTTAATACGCGTTTTGAAGGCTTATTCGGGGTCGGAGCCCTAAATCCTGTAGCCTATAACCATCGGGGTATTGAGACGAATCAATCTATTATAATTGAACTAATTATGAAAATACACTACGGCTACTACAATAGCGTACCAAAAGCTTGCTTAAAAGAGATTCAATCAATGATAACATTAGAAAGGCTTTTAAAAAATAAAATTTCAAAAGACAACTCATAGTTCCGTACACGCTTATTCCCAGTGGTTCTGTGCTACAGTTCTGTACAGAACTACTGGGACAACTTATCCCAAATATCCATTATAAATACAAAAGTTACTCTGTGCTTGCTCATCCGAAGCCACGGAGTGAATCTAATTTTGCTAAGTAACATGAAAAATAATTATAGAATTTAATCATATTATGACAGATTATGTTTGGTATTTTTAGATAAGAAATAAATAACAATAAACACTAATAACATTTTAGATAATAATAATACTTAGCTTCATAACCATCTTTTATATATTTTTTTTGTAAAAATTCGCTCGTTCATTAAAAAAAACTTATTCATAATTTTACTAACAAATTTCTTAATAGACCTACTGCATTTTATGCATCCATTTTAGGCAGCCATTGTATTTGTAATCATCAAAGATATCTTTTGTTGTGAATTTACGTGTAATGTTATTACTTATTATTTAAATTTTAAGCACACTACGCTTTAGGGCACAATATTTAGACTAAGTTAATTTTTAAGTTCTCAGTAAGCGAATTTTGTACATTCTTTTAAGAAATAAAATATCTTAAACCGTAAACTGAAGTGATTTGAATATATAAAAAACAGATTACTTTGTTCCTTATTATAATTATGCCTCTAGGTATAAAATCTTTACTCTGTCTGTCCTTTCATAACATTCGCGAAGTGGAAACCGAAGTGTTCTTGGGATAACAGAGGAAATTTAAGCGAGGTTTATTACTTACTTTTTACGATGCTCCCAACTCTGGAAATATCCTCAACTTACACAGCAGTTGGACAGCATCATGCGCGACACATTAATCAAAATTTTTAATATACCTTTAGATGACAGAGCGTGGCACCAGGCCACTCTTCCTATCAGATTGGGGGGTCTAGGTGTCCGCGAAATTTCTAGTGTTTCACTCCCAGCTTTTTTGTCTTCAGTTCATGGTACAAAGGATCTGATTCATAAAATTTTGGATAAATGTTCACAAAATTGTCAAATAACAGGTTTCGATGAATCATTAGCGTCTTGGAAAATAGCCTGTCCTAGCACTAATATGCCCAAAGTTCTTTCTTCTCAGAGACTGTGGGATGAGCCGCTATGTGAGTTGGTACGGAAAAACCTTATTAATACGTCTACCAGCTCATCAGAACGCGCTCGTTTACTTGCCGTTTCCGAGTGGGAATCAGGACTTTGGTTATATGTTTTGCCTTCTAAAAATCTAGGTACCCTTTTAGACAATAACACATTTCGGGTGGCCACCTCTTTGCGTTTAGGTTCTCCCTGTCTAGTTGCACACCGTTGCCAGTGCGGTGAAACCGTTGATAAGTTCGGTCACCATGCACTGGCATGTGTCTCTAGTGCAGGACGTGTGTCCCGTCATAGTTCAATTAATGACATCATCCGTCGGGCTTTTACCAGCGTCAGTATGGCAGCTACTCTCGAACCACGTGGCCTAATGCGAGATGATGGTAAAAGGCCTGACGGTATGACTCTGATTCCTTGGAAAATGGGTCGGCCTTTAGTTTGGGATGCCACTTGTGTAGATACCCTAGCACCTTCTCATCTTGCAGGGACATCAGTAAGGGCCGGCTCCGCAGCAACATCAGCGGAGTCCCTCAAACGGCGGAAATACGCTAATCTTGACCGAGGTTACCTATTCGAGCCGTTTGGGGTGGAAACTCTAGGTCCTTGGGGTCCTGGGGCACATGGAATACACAAAGATCTAGCAAAACTCCTAATAGAGTCCACAGGTGATCGGAATGCTGGCTTTTATTTCGGTCAACGAATTAGCATTGCCATTCAACGTGGCAATGCTGCCAGCATTCTGGGCACTTTGCCTTCTGGTGACGGCTTAGATTTTTAGAAAATAGATTTAAGTGTAAATATTAGTTGTAATTATTATTGTATTTTCTTTAGTAATAAAAGTAATTCACTGTTTTAATTAAGTTTAAGTGAATTTCTGGCAAAAAAAGAAAGTTTTTTTAGACTGTAATTTTTGTAGGTACATCACAAGGTATTCTGTAGGTTAACGGCAAAAGTAATTTGTAATAATTTCATTTTTTGTAATAATTTTTTTCATAAAGTTTTTATAAAAAAATGCTACTCCACAAAATAATGGATACCTCGATGTGGCCGTAGCTGACCGAATCCCTCGAAACGTGATGAAATGTTCAAACTAAAATATATTTCGGAACACATTTAATTTAAATTAATAACTAAATCACAAATCGCTCATCTTACTTAACAAGATAAAGTTAAAAACTACAACCCGACTACGTAAAAGTTATAAAAGTTTGAAACATTTACATTGACAAAATAGAATGACGTATCGGTCATATTTGATAGGCATAGAGTTGAAAATGAAAATAGGTCGTAGGTATTGTAATTTTTCTCTATGGGGCCTGCAGCCTGCGGCTACCTAAACTTTAATACGCGTTTTGTTGGCTTATTCGGGGTCGGAGTCCTAAATCCTATAGCCTATAACCATCGGGGTATTGAGACGAATCAATCGATACATAATTTGTTGAAATCGAACCAGTAGTTTCAGCGCTACGTGGGAACAAAGAAATCGGCCACATACATACAAACATACAAACATACAAATATACAAACATACAAACATACCAATATACAAACATACAAACATAGGGTGCTAACCTCATAACCCTCCCCTGTTGGTAGTCGGGTAAAAAAATCAGAACACTTAGTAATTGAAGCAATCAGTAGGTATCTAATAACATCGTAGACCTAACCAGAGAACAATATCTAAACAGACCTAGCTTTGCTCGATCAATAATATTTAAGCTCTCAGTGTCCAGACACCGACCTAAATCTAAATTTACATAAATTCGAATAAACTACACAGTTTATTCGAACAGTACTGTTAGCATGACTTTCTGACGTTGCCAGCTAAGATATGTGAATGTTCTCTTAGACGTATTTTCAGCCACGGTGGCAAGCCTCAACGGAGTCAAGCCATGTGCTCATGACATCAATTATAGTGCGAACTGTGCAATCACATATGCATTTTTTATTCCCCCATTCTCATAATGTTATGGGACTGCAGAGCGGCTCGACCGGGGAGAGGCGCAGGACCAGCGGCTTAACCTGAATTCTTAGGCACGGGGATTTACACCGTCAGCTGTCTGACTCCGAGTCATTTGTCAACTCACACCATCCAACTCGTCCCAACTGGCGTGAGTTGACGAATCATAAAAATAATGTTATTTTCGTTCTGCAAGTCACACCACTCTTGTTTTCCATTGAATTTATACGTCGAGTACAGTCACCGAAAAAAGCGGATTCTAGGATCAAAGAATTGTTATTCTTCTATCCGCCACAGGCTGCTATTGTATCAAGTAACAAGGCACCTGATGCTCTGCGTGGTAAATCTTTCGGTGCAATTCGAACCATCAAATTGTCGTTCTAGGGGCACTGAAAACTGAGTTTGTGTTAATCAAAGTATTTCAAGATATTAAACGGATTTGTCTTCGTCTTATTGTGTTGGAATAATATCATCTGCGCTGAATTTAGAATATCTTTATATTAAGAGATGATATTTGCTAAAATACAGGGTGCTGTTTACATGTTTGAGTTGAAATTTGTTAAAACAAAGATAATTTGAACCATACTTTTTGAAAAAGTAAAAGAGTGACTACGTACCTAATACGAGTACTCGACGTTCGTATTTTTGTTTTTTCAATCAATCAGTTGTACTAACATCTCATCTCATCTCACTAATTTTATAAACGTGAAAGTTTAGATGGATGGATAGATGGATGGATGTTTGTTCCTTTATCACGCCAGAACGGCTGAACGGATCTGGATGAAATTTGGCACAGAGATAGATTATAGTCTGGAATAGAACATAGGCTACTTTTTATCCCGGAATTCCCACGGGAACGGGAACTACGCGGGTAAAACCGCAAGGCGCTGCTAGTTTTATATAAACTTCCACCATAACTATTAACCGTGAATATGTCCTCGCATATAGTAGCTAAAAAAATTGCTTGTTTGCGGAGGAAAAACGGCGGCACTGCTCTCTCTCGTTACCTACCAATAGTAGATAATAACTACGAGTAACCAGTCCACAAAATTTATAAAATTACTAAGAATAATTCACAAGAAGTTATACAAGACAAGAACTGAACTGATTATCCATATCAATGATAGAAAGTATCAGTATTTCTCTCTGTCTGACTATTGGCACATCCCGGACACTGAACCATTTCACGTTAGGGCGCATACATGCGCAACTGTGTTGGTGTACACGTGCAACTGTGTGTGTGACCTCTAGGGTTGCCTACTGTATAAACGTAATGTGCGAGTGAGATAGTTGCGAAACAATTCATGTACATCTAAGATAAATGAAACGGAACGTAGGCTGCACAAGGATTTTTTTTACTAGAGTAGCTTAATATAAAAATCCTTGAGGAATCTTTGAAAGACATGACAATTAATAGATTTTTTATAATTTCCTCTCACAAAAGCTTGGAGGCTTGGAGACTATGCTTTTACCTATAGATCTCACACTAGGCGGAGCCTGTATCGTGAGATCCAAGCCAGTGATTCTTACAGTCACGAGAAGGCCTTTGTCTCGTTGTGAAACGTACACCACTTAGTTTACACTTAAATTATCTTATCTAGTGCTTAAGTACACAAGTGAGTCTCATAATACTTTACAGTACAAAATAAAATCAATGATCTTTTGTTTTGAAGAAAAAGGTCATCGACTCTGACTTTGAACCTCCTGAAAAACGAAAAGAGAGAAACAACTAAAACTTAGCTTATGATTTTAACACAACAACTTAAACTTAGCTAACTTCAAGAGAAACTTCATTTGAACAGTCGTCTGCCAAAATACCAAAATGCCACGTGCCGTGCGCGCGCCGTACATCCCTTGCATTTGGAACGCAAACCGTGCTGAACTAGGGGTCGGCAGGGTGAGGAAGCTCGGTCAGGTCGAGGGCGAGGACTGTCCATTCTATACGTCAGTATTATTTTATAATATCTGCTATTGGGTACCTTTTGACGTCTACTAATTGCAAGTTGTATCTGGTCTGTATTAGATAAAGAACATTTTAGTCCAGGCAAATGTTCTCTTCGTATTATTGTGTGTGTTTAACTTTAGAGACTCGAATATGTATGGACTTTGTATTGTCTGAAATAAAACATTTTTATTTATTTTATTTATTTAAATGTATTATTTTAGACCGAACATAAGGTATATATTACTATGGACCGTAGAATAAGTTAAAATAAGATCTGTAACTGTTCTATAGTCTGAAATAAATGATTATTATTATTATAAGCAAATTGACTCCTCTAATCCATTTAGTCCTAAGATGTTTTTATATAAAATTATTATTATCATTTAATCTCGAACAACGTATGACAAACCGTGGGCAAAAACTAGTCTAAAATAAAGAAAATCTAGTTTCAATAAACTTTGTTTCCCCTCAAGATTGAAAAAGACAGTAAGAAACTGTTCCCTGCACACCATCCTAGAACTAAATGAAAAATACCGAAGTTACAAACGGTGGAGAAATTAGTGCATAAAAGTTGCAGAAGCAATTTGTTGGGAGGTGGTGAATTTTTCAGCTGTCTTCTTCGTAGGAAATAAAACGCAACGAGACAAAGAGAGAGGGATGGGCTTCGACTTCAGGTGTGGCCTAACTAAGAGAGATTTAATGTTTAAGTTTCGCAGTGGACTCAGCTTAGTCTAAGTTAAGTTAAGTTAAGTAGTTTAATTACATCCTGCTTTGCAAATTTCTGGATAAAAAGCCTTTCTTGTTTTTGTCTTCAAAGACAAAGATCCTTTAGAAGTTTGGTGTGAAGAAGAATCCAAATATTCGCAACTAATAAGAATGTTGGCGCTGTTACAAAAATAGAGGACTAGTTTCTACCTGTGGCTTCGCATGCGTTGTTTACGGTTATTTTTATCACATTGCAACTGAGTTATGGGATGAAAAGTTACTTTCTTGTTGTTTATTCCAGGCTTAGAACTACTTGTTTGCAAAATTTCAGTCCGATCCTTTAAGTAGTTTTGTCATCAAGAGAACATCTGATGTTCTCTTTATGATAAAACTACTTAAAGGATCTGGTTTGGATATTTGTATTCTCTTAGATTCTAAGAGGTTGCAAACATCCAAACTTTCGCATTTATAATATAAGTGCGAAGTGTGATTTCTTTGCAAACAGATTTCCAAAACCATAAACCCGAAAGTCCTGAAACAAAACCTGAGAAGACTACAGTCGTAAGTATTCATAGCTAGGTGGCAAGTGGCAGGTTGGATTTGAGATACCATGATAACAAAACACGGGAACACTAGAACTGACATACCTACATAATTAATTCGTCGAACTGCAGTAGTTTTACAGTCTTTTTTAATTTATTTATTCTAGATATTTATTCATTACAATAATAATCACAATATACATTAAACATTGTAACACCTTGTGAGGTTTGTTACGGTACTCACATTCGTTAAACATTAGAATAATTCTGGTTTTTGTATCATGTGATGAAAACCGAAATCACTTAATACCCAGTCTCCCCGGATAGCGATCCATTGAATGAGATATTTTACCGAAATTGCACAGCAGCTGGGGAATTACGGTAAAACGAACTATCCCGTAATTGACATTTGAAAGCCATTTCAATGGCCTTGAAAGCCCTTTTATTGGCCTTAGTCATTGCAAATTACGAAGGCCATTTAAGTTAGTGTGATTGTTGTATGATGCATGTATTTGTGATGAATAAATTTATTATTATTATTTAAATAACTTTCAAATGTCAGTTTAGAATGGGTTGTTTTTGCGTAATTTCACAGTTGTTTAGTAGGTTTGGCATTGTCTTGTTACAATGTGACAAACTTTTGTCTTTATAATCTAAGTAAGAAGTAGGGTCTATCCTTCGATCAAGTATCTGGCGGATACCGTGTATCCGCCGGCCCCGGCAGGGTACTTGATGGGTCTATCAGGGACTCAGGGACGTACATCCACGCCTTAACAAGCCCGCTACATCTCTGACCATACAACTAAAACCGAAGGAAAGCCCTCGCATTATTAATGCTGCACAAGTGACCAGGTGACGTATAACTTTGCAGTAATACCTTATAGACTCGCTGTAAGTAACTTATGGTCCCGTAGTAAAATGTCTTATGGGCTTGTAGTAAACGTCTTACAGGCTTGCAATTAATATCTTATGGGGTTGTAACAAGTACTTAAACGCTGCAACGGGGGCAAATAATTTTACAGGAATTGTCAGTATTGACATAAATCAATACTGATTATATAATTATTTGATTGCTTTTTGATATTTAAGGCTTGACGATATCTGTAAGGCTACATTGTTTGTTTTGCGTATTTGTAATGTATGTCCTTGGTGTGTATTGTATTTTGTATGTTTGTACCTATAGTATATAAATTTTGATATTTACTTACAATTCATTAAAAAAATACTTAGTTATTGCATGGATATTTTAGTAGTGATAGTTTAAAGTTGAAAATAAATAACAAATCACCAGGGTCGCAGGGCATACGTGGATGCGGCAAGCACAGGATAGAAAAGGCTGACAAAAGCAAAACGAGTCCTATACCCAGCAATGGGCGATACCAGGCCAGAATGATAATGATTATATCATAATCAATAGTTAGAGATTTAAATTATTTTCTCAGGTTAAAGAGACTCGGCAAACGTAGTGTAGGACACCCGGAGGTAGGATGCCGACTTATGCAAGACTGCTGGCAGATGTTAGATGCGAAAAGACAGGTTAATCAAAGGAAATTACATAGCTAAAAACTTTACGCCAAAATCTCCCGAAATTCCGCTTCCGCTTCTCCACCCGCTCCCGCTTTCAACCGTGAACGCACTGTATAACTGCTATGCTCGTATTGTGCGAGTTAAGTTCGTTAGGGTTAATATTCGACCCAGTTTTGGCAACACGCTTTTGACTAAACGAATTTAAAGTTCAGTGTGTTGTTTGGTGTGGTGTCGAATTTTTCGTCCCAATTTTAAAGTTGGTTTTGTCCTACTTTCCTATTTATTGTTATAAAATTTGACCTTACCGAATTGGATGAATCGTCATCGGCGTTTGCCTTCACATCCATCAACAATGGTTTTGTTAATGTTCGTTTGTCGGCACTAAGATATATTACTATAAGGCTTGTAGCGGCATAATGCTGAGACCAGGGACTTTTTTGGAGTGTATCCCATCTGGCCCGGTGACTTGGCCCGGCGCCGGGCCACATGGGAAAAAAAGTTTTAACTGGCCCGGTGATGTGTTTACCGGCCCAAATGACACAAATCAAGTGCCATCGTCCCCGGTAAGGTGAGAAAAGAGGATACGCCTCGCAATTTATGAAATACTAAATACATGCATCTACCTATGAAAGGGACTGAACTTATAAATCAAACTGCTTGGTATACAAAAATTTAATTTTGAATATAGAATTTTTGAATTTTGTCATAAATCTCAACCTCAGTCAAACGTCAGTCAAGCCCCCTATGTAAAATATTTTTTGTATCTGTTTTTATCTACCTATATGTTTCTTGAACCTACATTATGTGTGTCGGGTTTGGTTTCAAATAAATTGATTTTCTATCTTTCTGCTTCCTCTTTCTAAGGGGTTGGTCGTCACGCTTAAAAAAACGGGTTTTACTTTTTTCTAGATTTTAAAAATAGTAAAGAAATAAAGTGCTAGTAAAGGAGATAAGAAATTTTGAGCATATTGTAAGCTCTTTGCCATGAATCTTTGCTAAAACAAACTTTGAACCAATTGTATTTACACCAATTTAAGAGTCCATCGAAGTAATGTTGATTTTAGTAATAAAATATTTCTTAATGTCAATAGACTCGAAAATGACGATTGATTCGTGGTTCGTTTTAGCGTGGGTTTATAGCAAATGGCTTACTTAGTGCCGCCCGCGCCGGTCCAACTATGACTGAGGTGAGGGAACATAGTTGGACCTGACTTGAGCCATACACTTTCAAGATGGTGATGCCTTATCTCCCATATTTTTCTTTTTTCTAAGGGTACATAAAACTTAGTTGGTATACGTAAGTTGCTTTTCAGATTAAACTTAAATGGTATAAGTTACCAATATTATTTATAATTATTACCGTGAAATGATTTAATACAATATCTTTAGTATAATATCTTTGGCATTTTCCTCTTTATTTCTTTGAAAATAAAACCCTCTTTGTCCATTTCCAACATCATTAAAACACAATACAGGCGTTTCGCTTTGACTACGAGCCCCGCTTTGAACGTTAACTTAAAAAGTCAAACGAACGTTTGAATCTATGTTTTTTTTAATATTACCGAATAACGTTCGGCGAGTAATATACTGGGTGTAACAAAAATGAAGGACCTAACTTTCAGGGAGGGGTTCAGTTTCGATGACAGAACTCTGGGAAAAAAAACATCTCAGCTAGTAACTTTCAAATATTAGTGCGATATCAAACATAGATAGATATTTTTAATTATACATACATTATTATTATATATAATTATTATACATTATTATTGCTATACAGCGGGGCAATGCAGCTAGTGTCTTGGGCACGCTTCCGACTGGTATTGATATGGATCAGTTGAGCTACTTGTAGATTGTTTGCAACGGTCTGCAGTTAGCTCAATTGTTGCAATTGTAAATACTAGTTTTAATTTAATTCTATTATTTGATTGTAATCTCACTAATATTATAAACGTGAAAGTTTAGATGGATGGATGGATGGATGGATGGATAGATAGATGGATGGATGTTTGTTCCTTTATCACGCCAGAACGGCTGAACGGATCTGGATGAAATTTGGCACAGAGATAGATTATAGTCTGGAATAGGACATAGGCTACTTTTTATCCCGGAATTCCCACGGGAACGGGAACTACGCGGGTGAAACCGCGAGGCGCTGCTAGTTATACATATGAGTAGAAATATTAAGAACACCAAAACAAATATCTGCGGGAATCGAACCCGTAACCTCCTGCGCGACCATCACCCGCCGCGCCACAGAGGTCGCCAAATCTAAAGAAGGTAGTAAAGTAGGCACTAAGGAGGATACCTATTTTGTTTTAATTGCCTAGAGAATTAGCTCTGAATACCGAGGCGTCCTCAGCATCCGGAGGAAAGGTCACATTCCGGGACTTTATCGAATATTGAGATGCCTGGAATGGTGATGGATGCCTCGCTCTATGAGTGAAGAAATAATTTTCAACATGCCTATGAGTTTTTCATTTCTGTTAGTATGAGATATTATTAGAACGCGTTATTTTTGTTCAAATACCTAGTTGCTATTGTTAGGAACTATAGATCGGACTGAGCTGAAATACTTAACTACTTTACTTACTACTCCGATTTTGAATCCTAGATATTTTATGCCAACAAAGACAACATGAAAACTTAACAACAACTGATAACAGAAAACAACAAGGTAACAAAGTTATCACTAAAAACTAAAACAACAACTTGAATAACGCATAATCTCACATGTGCAGCGAAAAATGCTTAAAATTGAATGCGAAAACGAACGAGAGATCAATTAAATGATGAATGAAATCTTTCGAAATTAAAATTGTTTCGCGTTTCGATGATACCAATGTTGTTAAATATTTTCAACCAATATGCCTTGGGTTTTGTAACCTCCTTTGTATACAAAAAATATCCAGTTTTTGAATCGCAGTATAGATATACTACATCCGGATACAGACTATTTTATATTTCGGAAAAACGCGTTCAAAGCCACGATCAAAAGCTGGTTAGTAACAATTCTCAAACCTTCCTCTCCCCTACATAAATTTTCCCAAAATTGTCCCTATTACATTTCCCCGTCTCCCAAAACTGAGCAATGTGAATAAGCAATATCGCTTCAGTCCAGTGCCTATGAGCACTGAGGCCGAGGGGTTCAAACGCCTGCGGAATCAATATACTGAGTGAATACGTACAGTTTCGATGTCACAATATACTGACACCTCAATGAAGATTAATTGTTCTAGTCCAGTTCATCTTATAAATGGGTGTCTACTAGTGGCTGAGTTGTGCTTTTCACTTAGGGAGCAAGGCCAGCTGAAAAAAAGGGGAACTACATGGTCACTTCTTATATTTTAATTCGGGCGAGTTGCCCACTAAGCATTTTAGAAAAGGGACAACTCGCACGCAGAACACTTCTTGAGCGGCGAAATGTCCCCTAACCCGCGTTAACAAGAATAGCCAGAGTTAGTATCTCAATTCTCTTCTCTCTCATTTTAGCAATTTTGTTTGTAATGGATAAATTCTGAACAGATGGTTAGATTTTTAAAATTTTAAGACATCTGCATTCTAATGTTTTATAGTACCTACCTACCTAGCGGTGACGATAGTGGTGTAAGAATCGACTCCTCAACCATTCAACCCGTGCATGTCGTAAGAGCCGACTAAGGGAATCTACCAGAGGGAAGGCAGCAGCTGCCTTCTGTGTATTTTAACATCTCTGCTGCAATCAACAATCCACCTGCCTAGAGTGGTGGTGAGATTATCCCCATTAATATTTTTAAGCTTACGCGATTTGAACACATAATTATCAATACTATTTATCGGGTATTTATCGCGTTTATTTACCTATTTGAAAACTTGTACGAGTGTGTGTGTGAGTCTTCCCGTGACACTTGAGAGTCACGGGATGACTCACACACCCATGTCACAGTCATCCCGTGACCACAGTGTGTAAACCTGTCGAAACGTGGGGAAAAATAGGTAAATAAACGCGGTAAATATCCATTAATTATATATTAATAATTATTATCCCCATGTTTGGGAAAGGTAAGTACATCATTGTGAATAAGTGTGCTTAAGAAAAACATCATCTTAAATACGCTTTTATAACCATTCAAAGTTTCCAATTCGTCTCAAGCCAGTAACCGAGTAGTCGTCAGATATTCCGCGGTATTTCGACTATGCGCGGTTTAATCTAGTCAAGTTCTCGTAGCGCAGTCCGACAACATGGCAGCTGTACCATTACTATTAATTTTTTAGGCTAGCAAGCAAAGTACTACGCCGCCAGTACATTGTAGCTTGCGACGCGTTGTCTTTCGTATCTCGCTACGACGTAGGTACCCAAATATTATCTTGTTACGACGTAGCAAGTTAGGATATAACACATGTAACGCAGCAAACTTCTCAATTTGAACACTTTTATTGTTATTGGCTGTAGATTGTTTGCAAAAGTCTGCAGTTAGCTCAATGGTTTCAATTGTAAATACTAGTATTAATTTAATTATTTGATTATAATTTTCTTTGATTATAAAGATTTATTATTTTGCTATTGTATGGTATTATAATTTTTCAGCTTGTTTCTTTTAAAATGTTTTAATTTTGTTTATATTTAATTAGGGAATGTATAATGTGTACCGTAAAATATATCGAAAGCATCATCAGAGGTGGCATGACTATTTGCGAAAGAATGCTGGCAGATGCTGGATGCGGCAAGCTGAAGACAGGGCGCTATGGCGCTCATTAGGGGAGGCCTATGTCCAGCTGTGGACTGATATAGGCTGACGATAATGTAGAACCAATTAAAAAAAAACTTCCGCTATTGTAATGATCCCGAATTGGTCCCATAAAAAAAAGTTGTGAACTAAGTTTGTTTACATCAAAACAAAACAAAAAATTATGCATTTTTGGTACCAGCTGTTTATAATTCCCTGTATTCATAACCCGTAACAATATCTTCGCAACCACTATAACTATAAGCTAAGTTACCGTTCCACTCGCTTAATTATGAATAAATTCGTCTCTGAGTTACTTCGCAAAGGGACCAATGATAAACTTCGGGAAACACAAAGTACCTTTAACTAGCTAACTACGGTAACTCAATCAAACGCTATTTGTTATCAGTTTAATAGATGCGCAAATATTATATGCAGGTCTCGACAGAGCCTACGCATTTGCTCCCCTTGGAGTCGAGACCCTAGTTTCGTGGGGTACCAAGGCTCTCCGGGTTTTCAAAAAATTATCTGAGCATCTGGTCGAATTCGAGTCCTTCCTATACATATAGCGCCTTGTCCTTCGATCAAAAATAAGTAGTTCACGGCCGGCAAAGCCGGAAATTTTTGATCGAAGGCCTTGTCCCTTACCGGATCGAGAGGAACTATTTATCATAGTTTGACAACGATCCAATCGTTATCTACAAGCTCGATGATAGTTTTCGAGTGATTTTGAGTGATTTGTTGCACTTTGACATGACAGCGGCAGTTGCGTTTGCGGCATTGGTGTTATAAAAGTAAGTAGATAGAGCACCTCCAACGTAGCTTGGTCACAGAAATGCCTTCAATTGGTGCTTCAAGACTAATACACACGGGACCACATTTCACTGGGTACTTGCAACGAATCTAAGTATTAACTTTGCGTCCTATGAGCGTACCAAGTTTAACCCAAACACGTCAATCATAGAGGTAAAACACGCTCAATCAACAATTCTCTTGATTTGTAAGATAAAAACGAATCTATGTATGTGTGAGTTGACAAACATAATTACAACTTCAATGCTTTCACGCACAGCACTAATCCGAATAGGAAAATGAGACTCATTTATCGCATTTTTTTGGCTACACTTCGTTTGTGTCTACTACCATTCTAAGTTTTTTTTTGTGGAATACATCAATGGTTCTCGATTACGTTTATCGAATGTTTTTTGTATAAACTCAGACCTTAGTCTTAGTTGTGATAATACCAGAGGCCTTAGCCTCTGGTATAATTTTGTCACCAATCATTTGCTGGGTTCTGGTATGAAGGGCTACCTTTACCGTTCCTATTATTATACCGAATATTACAGAAGTTACAGTACGAATAACTTTATGGAGAGCCTTTATGCCGTAAGGAAGAGAGAGAATAATTCAAACTCATAAGTCATAACTGTAGATATAATAATTTGATGTTTTAGAATAAGAATCATTTATTGTAAACTGTGTAACAATAGGTCTTAATGGATAATAGGTCTTAAGGATTATAGGTACTATTATCCTATATATATATATAGGATAATAGGTCTTAAGAACTATTATAAATCCATAAACAGTTTGTGCTTTCGGACATACAATAATTATTATTAGAATATTCTTGAAATTAAAGAAATTGCACTTTTCTATCACATAAGAATAGGAATCCATTTAGATCTTTACTAATAAAGATATTTACAATCAAATAATAGAAACAAATTAGAACTTGTATTTACAATTGAGACAATTGAGCTAACATCAGACTTAGATAGGCAAATAATATTGTATTACATGTTAAGTATTATACAAACTTTCTATCTCATCTTTCTTTAAATATTATAGGAAAATTAATTTTACCTGTAAGGTATCGGAACCTTTTTAAAAAGGTATGGGCCTCATTTTGCATTTTACGCTTGACCTTACAATAAATTTAGATTTATCTCGGAAAAAATCAGGTTACATTTTGGAATTTGTTACTTTTTTTGGAATAACTTGATAAGTTCCAAGTATTTATAAAATTGACGTTAGTACTGGTATCAATGATTAGTACAATATAATAGTGACTATAATTATTCTTAATCAGTTCCCCGCGGCTTTGACGCGTTGTGTCTAAGGAACCGTTTTAAGCTTATTTTTATCCCACGGGAACTGAGAAATTAATAAATCCCAAAAATTTACGATCTCGACGGGATTCGAACCCGCACCTTCCCCTTCAGCGCAGGGTTGCTCTTTTTCCAACTAAGCTACGTGATCTTATCCAGTCGACCCGTAAATCTTTGGGAGTTCTTTCGGCACTTACGTAGCTTAGTTGGAAAAAGAGCAACCCTGCGCTGAAGGGGAAGGTGCGGGTTCGAATCCCGTCGAGATCGTAAATTTTTGGGATTTATTAATTTCTTAGAAATTACCCAGAGTACTATAATAAATAAAAACCTTAGAATCAAGCAACGGCAAAACCTCTCGTCAAAGAACTAAATGTAAATTTGGTCTTTGAGCAGAATTGGATAACTTCATTGTTTCCTCTGTAGGTGGCGCTGACGGCGTAAGTGCCGAAAGAACTCCCAAAGATTTACGGGTCGACTGGATAAGATCACGTAGCTTAGTTGGAAAAAGAGCAACCCTGCGCTGAAGGGGAATGTGCGGGTTCGAATCCCGTCGAGATCGTAAATTTTTGGGATTTATTAATTTCTTAGAAATTACCCAGAGTACTATAATAAATAAAAACCTTAGAACCACGGGAACTGATTTATGGGGTTAAAAGTAACCTTTGTTTGATTCTAAGGTTAGATCTACATCTAAGCAAAAATTTCAGCTCGATCCGTTCAGTACTTTTGGCGTAATGAATTAACAAACATCCATCCATCCAAATTTTCGCAATTTTAATATTATTGTGATACTTTTAATGGACTGCGTTTTTTCCCTTGTATGACCACAAACTTGTTTCATCTGATGGTAAGTTACGATGTGGTCGACGATGTTTGTATGTCGAAGGTATCGAAGACAGTTATATTCGCTGTTGTCTTTAAAAAACGTGCACTATCATTATGATTATGATGGGTTTAAAATGGGCCCCAGTAAGTACCTACTTATTGAAAATCATAGTGAAATTAAAGAAAACTAACAAATTAGGAGCATACTAGCTGTTCCCGCGACTTCGTCCGCGTGGAGTGCTGTTAGAGGTGGTCTACCGTCAAAGTAGACTTAGACCTGCAATGATTATTGACTTAGCGACACATTTACCGTTTTCCCCTTTGAAGCGCACACAAAAATATGGCGAGCGTATAATAGTCCAAGTTCAAACATTTGAGTTAATTGCAGACTGTTGCAAATAATCTAAGTAGGCATAACTAAGTAATTAAATTATGACGAAATTACGTTCCTGCAGCATTTTATTAGCATTTAGTTACCTACTCTGTTAAATTCTTGACCATTTAAAAAATAATTGTAGGTTAACTACCTTGAGTATGAATGGGAATTAAAATAGCCAATATCCCCGCAAAAGTGTTCATAAAAACAGCATAAAAACGGCACACTCTCATCCAATAAAAAATAAGGAATTACCATTAAAATTAAGCTGATAAAAGAGTTTCCGAGCCGTGTCGTGGAGTGTTATAAGTGGAACCTTGGAGGGTTTGTACAGGGATACAAAAAAGGATCATTATCAACATCATCATGTATTTTGAACTGCCACAAAAGAATGTATCTGTCTCATCGTAGTTTCCAGAACAAAACTACATCTGTCAAGTGCGAGTATAACTTGCGCGCTGAGGGGTTTCTAACATTTGTCAATTATACAAATATGTACTTACTATAGGTACTGTCAGAGACTTTGCTATTTAATGAATACCGAAAAATAGTTGGTACCTGACTGATGAATCGCTTTGCAAACTTAGGAGAACTTAGAGGTCGTGGTAAATTTTTCGACTTAACATTTAAAAAGTACTGAAACCTACTGAAATTTCAAAAACTGTTATAAGAAGTTTCATTTGAAACCCCACTCGAGTAGATCGAATGGGGGCTCCCATTCGAAAAATATTTCCCCCGTTTTTGACCATTTTCCAAAAAGTGTTAGGTATTTTTACTGACTTCCCTATATTTTTCCTGTGAAATGTCACTTACATTTCATATGGCAAACTTCGGAGATAGGGGGGGGGGTAATTTTTTTGTCTTTTTTCAAAATATTTCAAACAGTACGAAACCTACAGAAATTTCAAAAACTGTTTTGAAATGTACAAACCGATACCGTTCATTAGATACTTCTATTCAGGTAGGTAGACCCCGCTTTCAAAAAAGCTGATTTCATCGAAAATGTTCTAAAGGCGAGTCCAGAATAAGTAAGAAAACATGTTATAAAACTTATCAAAACTTATTAATTATTCAGGTAGACGATTTATACAGGGAGCATTCCCTCGGGGTCCAGGATCACCCTCTTTGGCTTAGTACACGTCATGTTGCATGGCACCCTATATAATATGCCATGTAAACCCATATTATGGGTTTCCAAATTATTACTACTGTAAATAAGGTTGTTACTTTGGTTCTTCTACGGATTTCCGTATTCCGGATTCTATCGCGTAGAGAAAATCTAAGTATAGCCCTCTCCATAGCTCGCTAAGCTACTTTGAGCTTATGCACAAGGCCTAGGTATAGTCAGCGACCACGTCTCGGATCCGTAAGTCATCACTAACACACATTGGTTAAAGATTTTTAGCTCATCTCTTCATATCAGCCCAAGTCCACAGCTGGACATAGGCCTCCCCCATACGACGCCACGAAGTGCGGTCCTGAGCCGCCTCTATTCATCGACTACCTGCGACCGTTACGATGTCGGTCCATCGAGTCGGAGTTGAGAGGAGCCATGGTCATGATAGTCATAGTCATATATTTATTTGCAAGTAACATAATATGTGCATACAAAATAAGGTCTTAATCTAGATATAAGTTCATTATGTTCTACCATTAATGATGGCATGCAAAATTTGATCTCCCGACACTTCGTTTTGCGTTCCATCGCTGCCTCACCTCATCTAGTTTACCTCGAAAGGCAGGATGAAAATCCGTGCCATAACTACCACGTTAGAACTCCTATCCATATCAAGTCCATAGCTTACACTCCCTTAGCATGGCCCCGAAGTTAAAGAGCTATTACAGTGGATATTGAATCAGAGGCGGTTGAAGGTGACAACCCTTAGGGATAACCTACACGGACGACTGACAGCGTGAATAGAAGGTATCGATAGACGATATTGCTGATTCTAGGCGACGGCGTGTCGAGACTGCTAATGATTCTATTTGAAATTTGATCTCATTTATAAGACTAATTTAATTTTGTTCTACCTTTACTATCTAAGAAAATTACAATCAAAGAATGGAAACAAATGGTAATTTTACATTTTGTCAATGAATCAATTTTTTATCGTTTGTAATTTTGAAGTGTGAAATAAACTACTCAATGATTGTTTTTATATTTAATTTTAATTGAAAAATCTTATTATTATTTTCCTTCGGTACCTACTTATTTTAATACGCGCACGATCTAAATAGGATGGAACTATTTCGAGCTGAAACAAAAGCGGTCGGATATTTACTTTTACAAGGTTTCAACCAATGAACAAATCCCTTTGTTCCAACCAGTTTTATCATCGCACCACGCCAGGGTTGTGTAAGAAATGTGTCGTCGTGTAGACGTCAAAACAAAACTTCAGCTAACATCACATTCATAACCGCCTAAATTCGTTGTTGATATACCAAGGTCTAAGTTCATAGATGTTTGTGCCTTTGTGCTTTGGGAATTTGTAATTTGATTAGGAACCGGAAATTGCCAATAAATCTGTATGGAAAATGTACGCAGCAGTTTTAATATTTACCAATATTGCGATCAGATCGTTTGGTTCAGCGTAAATCATTTTGTACGGGAAAATTGCGAAATTTGAAAATGCGTTTAAGGCTGACGGCAGGATTAAAATGTACAATTTTAATTTAAGATATTTTATTTGATGTTTTTTTATTATTAGAAAAAATTTACTATAGTTTTTGAAACATAATTTAGAGAGCAAGGGTCGGTATCACTTTGCGTGACCGAAAACGCCGGATTCGAAGCAAGACCAAAGTGAGGGACGTGATTAAAACCATAACAGCGAGAAAGTGGTGCTGGGCAGGGCACGTCGTCGCCCGAATGGATGAGTCATGTTGGACCAGGAGAGTCCTGGAATGGAGGCCCAGAGCTGACACTTAAGGACGAGGGCGACCACCGAACCGTTAGGTGGACGATATCAGACGACACGGAGGCCAAGACTGGATGCGACGTGCCCAAGATCGCGAGGAATGGAAAATGAGGGAAGAGGCCTACATCCAAGAGCGGATCCCGAAAAATAGTCCACCACTGGACATACATAGGTCTCCCATAAAGAGCGCTATAGCGCCCTGTCTTATGCCGGGTACAGACCAAGCGAACAAAAGCGAGCGAAGGCTAACGAGTGGGATTCGACGATCGATGACGAACGTTCACTCGCTTTCGCTGTTGTATCCACACCACACGAACACATGTGAAACAGTCGGCGGAGGACAGCCGAAGGCGAACGAAGGCCCTCACTTGGGCTCGCTAGCTTTCGCCATGACGTCCACACTACTGGTTCAATCGCGTTCGGTGGTTAGCCTTCGCTCGCTTTTGTTCGCTTGGTCTGTACCCGGCATTAAGCTTGCTGCGTCCAATAGTCACTGCCCAGCCCAGTCCTCAAAACTTCCAATAAATGATTTTATTTTATTGATTTGTATTTTTTAACACGAGAAACTGTTGCATGTTTAAATAAAACAATTCAACTCTGGGTCGTAACTGGAAAAATGTACTGACGTCACGTAAAAAGAACATAATATAGACTTTACGAAACCAAAAGACGTTCTCACACTTATGCATGAATATTATGAAAACAGCTTATGCATCATTGACATTTATTATTTATTTACATTTTTAATATTTGAGTCCTGTTTTATGTGGAAAAGTACCCCCTACTCGTGCATATGTAGTCCTAATAAACTTATGGCCCCAAAAGCTTTCAAAGGCTCACGTTACCACCGGCGACAATAACCACAGACATTACACTCGCTGCGCGCGTCGCCCTAACAATAATGAACAAAGTTAGTTCATTCTATTGTACCTTTAATTCAGCCAAATCTGATGTGAAATGTTTGTAAACAACCCGCTCATACCTAACCTGAAATTCACTATAAATTGCCGTGTATTTTTATACGCCATTTATATATTTCTTGTTGATTTAAAATCTTTTCATCAGTGACTTATCATTGCTAATAACATCTGTAACTCGACACCATACATTTGAATTTTGGTTATGCTTGTTGTGGCTTGTTTTCAAACATTTCACATTGCTTTTAGCTGGAGTATACTACTTTCAGAATATGTTCAAGTTCATTCTATTTCTTAGCATCGCACCGTCTTACCTATTACCTACCTACTGAAAACAGTAACAAGCTCTGACTGAAAGCGAACTTGAATGAGCTTCAAAGCGCCAAGCATGAATTCTATTAAGTTCCTACCATTGTGCTTCAAGGTATTTTCTTCTCTAGTTTTAATAAAGATTTTTTAGGTACTTTATCGCAAAAAATACTTTCAACATTACATATATTAGTTAAAACATAATTGTTATCGTTACTGTGTATTTTCAACTGACTTCAAAAGTAAGAAAGGCCAACGCTGACCGGGACGGGATGGCAAAGGATTTTGTCGTCAGTCAGCGCACACTAGCCGCTTAGATACCGCGTCATTCCAGCGCCTTGCCACGGCATGGCGTCTCACCCCGCGGTATATCACAATGAGCAGCGCCAGCGTCCTCGGCATGCCGTTGCCTACCGCAGTACGCCTCGGCATCCCGCCGCGGGAGCCCGTAGCACGTCTTTCAATGCTGTGCAATGAATTACTTTTCGCTGCCACGGCATCATTTTAAAGCATAGCAATTTATGTCGTATTTCTGTATCGATAAGTTTGAATGTCCATTGGTAAAAAATTTAATCCTGTGCCATCCCGTCCCGGTCAGCGTTGGCCTTTAGGGGGTATGTTCAAAGTCAAAAAGTAGGTCCGTTTTTTCAGCTGAAATTTGTATTTGATTTTGTAAATAGGTACATTAAGTTTTATTAGGGTTCTTATTTCAAAGTATTTATCTAAAAGACATTGAAATTGTAAGTAGAACGTCGCACGATGATAATAATGCCCTCCTATTTAAATTTCAGCCACGGCGGGCAATCTCAAATAGACTAGCCAGGTGCGCAGGACCTGTTATAATAACAGGTGTACAAGTGTTTGCGCAAAAACAGGTGCACTCTCTGTTCCTATAATAGTACAGAGTATAGAGTGTAGAAACCTGATAATTTCGACATGTGAATTCTATTTTGTTATCTCCGAAACTCGTGTTAGATAAAAAAAGAGAAAATTACGAATCTATTTGATTCGATGCATCTCGACTCTTTACTCTCTACCTTTCTTGATTTTCGTCCAATGTCGTCTACAGCGGCGCATAGCAGCGGCTTTGTCAATTTTTGGATGAAATACTTCGTGAAAAACATTACAAACCGTACTTGCAACCAAAGGTTGCCGTCGTCTGTCCGTGGCAGAAACAGACAGACGGCTGTATGCGGTTGCAAACCCGTCATTGTGTCTGTTCAAAATTCTGTTGAATAATATATTTGTTTAATTTTATGGATGCCGCCGCCGCGCCGGACCAAAAGGGTTAAACTGGTTCTCTGAATTTCCACGAATTCGCGAGCAACATCCTCCTGTGCTTATTAATAAGGAAGGATTGCTTTTCGGACTCGGAACTTTTGTTGATGTTACTCATACCCCTCGTTTTCACCAAGGGACAATGACAGGTATTTGACAAGTTTTGTGTAATGTTTTCGTTTTTGTTTACACTCCTATACATGTTTGAAACATGTTATATATAAAACTTGTATGAAACATGTATATGTGAACTTCTAGTTTTCATGTTTTGATTAATGTTTATTGATAATTGTTGTACAAAGTTTGAAACTTTATATAACAAGGATGGATAGAGTATATACGATACAATATAAAAATGCTTTATTGTACACCATAAAATAACATTACAAAGAGACACATAAGATAAGTACAATGGGCGGCCTTATCGCTAAGAAGCGATCTCTTCCAGGCAACCTTTGGATGGAAAGAATTGTGAATTTAAGAAAGGCTGAGGGTGTACCAAAGATAATCTAAAATACATACACTACAAAGACCAATGGATACCTACATTAGTATTAATAAAGACTTATCCAAAAAATAAATAAATAACTATACAACTTGTTCTTAACTAGTAATAAACAGCCCTCGTTATCACCGATAAACAGCGGCTTAAATTGTCTAAGCCAATAAACAATATACTTGTATAAAACACGACTGTTTTTCGAAGTGAGAACGCTGTCAGATCTCTCGTTTTATTTGCAAAGATTACCTTAATGCCTAGGTATTTAACAACTCAAACAAAACGACTCTGTCCTCAAAATCGAAATGTCTCTTTATCTTTATACCTACCGCTCAAAGTAATTTCATTCGAGGCAGATAACATAATACTTCAGGCCAAATCTGTTTTCAATACGTCAATCAGCTTCCATTGAAATGGCGCGGGAAGTGGTCTTTATACCGGTTGGATATTCAAAAGCAAGTTTGTATCTCGAGCCGCCAGACGACCCGGGCTCGAAAACCTTTCTATTACGGATATATTTGGATATTGCGGCCATATTAAATTGCAACAATTCTTTTGGAGATATTCTGTCTTTTGTTTGGATATGAGCGTTGTTTTGTTTAACTTTATTTGATGTTGTGAAGTCTTTTATGATAGCAGACGTTATTGGAGGGTAGGCTTTTAGATTGCTTATTTTTATTTGATCCTCGTATATTTTGCATAGGTATGTAGATATTGGCACACTTAGTTCGTAAATTAAAATTAGAGCCTACACAAAATAAAAAAAACAATACTGTAGTACGGACTGGTGAACCCGTAAATTATAAATAGGGAAAATAGAGTACTCTATGTGAGAAAACATCAAAAAATATATTATTGAGATCACTCAGGCAAAAAGCAGTCGGAAAATGTTAGTATTCGTTCATAAAGTAACAAAATTCAATTTAAACTTTTCAGTTCATTAAATCTGTATCTAAACACCATGAAATAGTAGGCGCAATGTTTTCATGTCATATGGCTATGTAGGCATACTAAAAAGTATCAACTGTCATCATCGACATCAGCGCATTTGTTCAGGTGCCACGCAGCCAGCTGACGTCATGACCACAGAGCAATTATGGCGTCCGCTGCATACAGCGTTTTCGTCAAGTTACTTGCGCAGCTTGAAAATTTAAATTTGAAATGCATTTTTCTAGGGCACTTATCGATTGAATACAAATTTTGTATTATTTAGTGGTTCATTAGCACAAAAAAATCGAATTGAGACACTTTTCAAAAATGGGTGTATTGAATACAACGCAAACTGTTCAATTAGATCTTTATTAACAAAGAAAATTAAAATCAAATAATAGAAACAAATTAGAACTTATTTACAATTGAAACAATTCAGTTAACTGCAGGTTTTTTCAAACAATCTACAGGTAGCTCAACTGATCCATATCGCTACCAGTTGGAAGCTTCTCCAAGACTATACTCACCAGCTCTCGGGTCACGCGTCGCTTCGCCCACAGGCTCAGATTTTTTTTTTTAAATTCGGTGTGCCTCGGTTCCCTACGGAACTATGGTCTCGACTCCAAGGGGAGAAAATGTATAGGCTCCGTCGCACAGTGTTTCATGGGACCTAAAAAATTTCCCTATGCTTTACATTTGACCTTTTAGCAGCAACCCTATTTTGTAAAATTTGACCTTAGGATGAAACTGCATATTTTTCCGAAAGACCGCGGAAGTGCATCGTGGCATTTTTACCACTGATAGGCCTTATTAAGAGCAATCATTCTGTGCTAGTCACAAGTCGCACTTTTGAGTTTTTAGGGAGAAAAAAAATAAAAACGAAAATCTGAAAAAAATTAATTACTTGGTATCCAGAGGTGATTTTCCAAAAATAAAAACTGGAAAAAATGCGCCTAAGAATCTTTTGTCAGATCACATTTATTTTTTTAAAAAATATTGGACAGTTACTTTTATAGAATTTTTTGAATTTTTTTCTAGATCAAGGTCACCTAAAGTTCATGAATTTTTATAAAAAAAAGTATTTGATATAGATACGTGGGTGTTCTACTCTTGCATTTAAAATGCATTCGTTGATCGATTAATGCTGAAAACAGCATAGGGAAATTTTTTAGGTCCCATGAAACACTGTGCGTCGAGACCTGCTTACATAGATTTTCTAAATATCCCGTGGATATACTCAGAAATCGTTGTAAGAAACAATAATTTTTTAACAATTAACATTGTTCTATTCTCTATTGTTATTGTTGCTTTCTCTTTGTTATTGGAAACCGTAGAATTATTTTGGTATTTGAAATTCGTAAGAAATTCATAGAAAATGAAATTAGTTTTATTAAAATGGTCTGCTTTTATTCTTTGTTAGAAAATCAAAAAGATTTCTCGTTTCTAGTTTTTAATTTGAACTTATTTTCTTGACAAATAATGCTAGGCACCGATCTTGTTGTAGCTTTTTAAAGTTTCATGTAGGTACCTTCTATTTAAATATTACACAAACAAATCCCTAGCATCTTTCAGCATATTCCCACCCGGCGCATATCTCATCCAATCGGGTCCATCCGAAGATTTCCCAGCGCGGTCCATTGTGCTCTGACAACTGTCACTGCATTGTTCAATGTTCATTAGCCCTAGTTCTCAACTTGTTGGTTTGTTGTGGTTTGTGCTCATACATCCAGATTGTAGAATCAGCCCGTTTGTAGAATGGCTAGGCTGATTGCGGAGACACTCGACTCGGACCCGCACGGTCTAGCATGAGTCATCATTTAGCATTGCCATACAGCGGGGCAATGCAGCCTGGGTCACTTCATTGTAATTTGCCTTGTAAATTTAGTATTTTAGTAGAACCTATGGGAAGGCACATTTCAACTTTTATTTTCCTTGGTAAAGATGGATCTTGAAGATAGCGGTGGCGGTCAAAATACAGATGTTTTTTAGTTAACAAGTTTATAATATCGATAGAGCATACGCATTTGCCCTTGGAGTCGAGACCCTAGGTCCGTGGGGTACCGAGGAGATCCTCGGAGACCTCAGATAATTTTTTGAAAACCCGGAGATCCGGGTTTTCAAAAAATTATCTGAGCGTCTGGTCGAAGCGACGCGTGACCCGAGAGCTGGTGAGTATCTGGCGCAGCGCATCAGCATTGCTATACAGCGGGGCAATGCAGCTAGCGTCTTGGGCACGCTTCCGACTGGTATTGATATGGATCAGTTGAGCTACTTGTAGATTGTTTGCAACAGTCTGCAGTTAGCTCAATTGTTTCAATTGTAAATACTAGTTTTAATTTAATTCTATTAGTTGTTTATAATATTAGTATGGATTATAGATTTGTGTCTCAGACCAAAGTTGTAGACCTCATAAGCATATTATATGGTATACAAGAATAGAAAAAACCTTGGAAGTAAAAAAAATGCTGGTCATTTTTATGACCTCGGTACAAGACGACGAATCATAAACTCTATGCAACGAAAACGTAAATCACTTTGATTGATAGTCTTAATACACTTCAAAACAATATTATTCTTAATAATCTATGGTGAGTAATATTTCATCGTAAAATCCGATTCTTTATCGCGAAACCGTAGTCCCTCATAAAATTAATTCCCTACCGTAGAACGTAAGGTAATATTTTAAGATTGTATCTCTTAATCCATTCATTAGGCTCCGAGGAAATTACGTAGCCTTCAGGAACCTATGGGAAGGCACATTTCAACTTTTATTTCCCTTGCCAAAGATGGATCTTGAAGATAGCGGTGGCGGTCAAAATGCAGACGTTTTTAAGATAACGGATTAGTTGAACTCTGAGGTTCACAATATTTTAAACTATAGTAATCTCTGTCTATCTGTTTTGTTCTTCTTCTGCGTACGAACGCCTTTGATCTATCCTTTTAATAAAAAAAATGTGACAGGTAATCTTAATTTAGTAATATTTATTTAAGCAAATCAGAGTAGAACAGAGCTTCCCGACTGGTATTGATATATAATAACAGTTCAGCTACCTCTAGATTGTTTGCAACAGTCTGCAGTTAGCTTAGTTATTTCAATTGTAAATACTAGTTCTAATTTGTTTCTATTATTTGAATAGAACATCAAGTTTATCATTTACGAACTGAAAGCAAATTGTCTTTCAATGCACCTAGCCCTCGATTTATAATGTCCAAATCGATTGAAAAGCAATTCGGCTTCAACGCGAAATTACCTGAAATCGGAACTTCCTTATGCATTATGACCATTTAACACAAATGCCTATCTAGATCCTGTTGATGTCAAATTAAATGAATGACTAATTATCGTTCTTTTTTATTTATCACAGAGTGCGAGTTCTAAAAATTATACTGGCAAGTAGCGACCGTAACATGATGGTAGCAACTTTACACCGACTGTTACTTTATGTACTTTGAAAAATTGCTTGTAAATTCCATTTCAGTCCATAAATTCTTGAAAAATTTAAAGTTGTATCTTTCTAGTACCAAATTTATCTAGACTTGGGATTTATATTATCATTTCTTGAATAAAATGATGCACATAGGTATCACAAAATTTCTGTTTTCGTCAAAATATTGAAGTTTATTATTCTATTCTTTTTAGTATTAGTTACTACTTACTATTAGTTTATAGTTTATATATTAGTTTATTAGACGACCGATGTGGCGCGGTGGGCGAAGGCACGCCTGCGACGCAGGAGGTTGCGGGTTCGATTTCCACCTTAGGACAAATGTGTGTACGATCTGCAGACATTTGTTCAGGGTGTTCTGGTCGTTTTCTATGTATAATAAAAAATGTTTATCTTTGTATTGTATTGAATTATGTAGGTATATCAGTTATCTGGTACCCATAACACAAGCTCTGCTTAGCTTGGGACTAGATAATGCTGTGTGAATTGTCCAGCAATATTTATTTGTTTATTTTTATTTTACTATATTACAAAAGCCTTGAGCAACGGCAACACCTCTCGTCAAACGAACTAAATGTAACTTTAGTCTTTGAACAGGTTTGGACAACTGTAATTGTTTCCCCTGTAGGTGGCGCTAAACGGCGCTTGAGCCGTAAGAGGTCCCAAAGATTTTCGACAAAACCGACTAGGCCCGGATTTCGTGTCATAGTTAGTTAGAGCACACCCGTACAGACAGTGGGGCGCGGGTTCGAATCCTGCCGAAAATGAACATATTTGGGAACTAATTAAATTTCTTAGAGATTTCCCACAGTGCGAGCGCTTACGCACCTAATACAAAAACCTTAGAAGTTTATTAGTTTTTATAGGTAGGCCTACTTAATATTTTTAACTGAACAACTCCCCAAATCAAGAGGGTGTAGCCCTAACAGGCTACTTGACCACTACTGGGAAATAATTCTAACGTATTGTCTGATAAAAATAATGCAAAGAGTAATTAATATTTCTTCCAGGCCAGTCGTATTAGTAAAATAATGCCGCGCTAAAACGATAATCTCTGTCATGGCTACCGTGTTCTGAGCAATGACGTCACCCCGCCATACCACACTGAAAGGAAATAAAGCATTATTTTTATTTCTGCCGCTTAGATATGTAGACTAAAGTAAAGAAGCGACGAAGAAGCCTTAGCCCATTAGTTTTTATTTTTCGAGTTGGAGCAAAATCCAAGCAAAATGGAACAGAGGTTTTCAAAAACAATTAATTTAAATTTATAAATACTACCTATATTGACAGGAGACTGTCATTATGTTTAGAGTGTTGAGTTCGTGGACGAAGGAAATCACCCCCTTGTTGAGTTGAAGCAACTCTGACAAGCGACCTACACTAAAAAGCATCTCTCGTCAACGAGACGTTAGGAATAGCAGCGTTTCAGTCGAATCGTTGAAAAGAACAAAAAAATTGACCCTGCTAATTAAAAATTAGGTGTATACAAAAAGGCTCTGTATATATTTGAGACTGTTCAAAATATTAAACTATTTGAGTAGTATTTATAAATACTATTAACGGGTATTTATCGCGTTTAATTACCTTATTTTCCCGACGTTTATCATCCCGTGACCACGGCAGTGTGTAAACCTGTCGAAACGTCGGGAAAATAAGGTAATTAAACGCGATAAATACCCGTTAAATAGTATTTATAAATATGTGTTCAGATCGCGTAAGTTTAAAAACATTTATTTGAGTAGTTGCGCTAGCTCAGCACTAGGCAGCACCGTGACATCTCGAGCTGCATAAAGCTCAGTCAGATCTGAATGTAAAATTTAGTGAAATGAGTCCTCTATCTGCATTGAAATTAAATTTAATAGAACGCTAAAGGAATGCAATTCTTTTTGAAAGATAAATTATATTCTATAAGATTTATGCCATTTAAAATCCAGACAATATTTTTCGTTGGAATAACTCTCCATTAATGCATTGGCACGATTCAAGATAATCTATTGCAAAAGATAAATTTATTTTGATCTTTGGTAGATTTCCTGTTATCTGATATATCAATTAATATTTTTAAGCTGATCTGAAAAAATAGGTAAATAAACGCAATAAATACCCGTTAAATAGTATTAATAATTATCTGATATATCATCGGCAACATTTGGAGAGGTCGATCCATACGTCGCGAACACTACGTCCATTGAGTTGATAATGTACCTAAGTAGGGTATACATGCATAAAAAAAAAAAAAATTGGTTGCCTGTAAAGTCGGTATACGGGCGAAAGTTTTACGTGACAACGACTTTGAGTGGTAAAATAATGCCCGAGTGGAAGGGACGCGTGCCTCTCACTCGCTCTCATTGTGAGCGCATAACGTGAGCGGAGCGTAACGCAGTTTCTTGAAGTGTCACCCGGCAAACCAATTTATAAGACGTTGTCACGTCAAAATTATGTTCCAAACAAAACACAATCGTTAAATGGTTGCTAAAGTAGTCCCCTATCTCTTACCAAAAATAATTTAACTCCTACACTTGCTTGGAGCTTGATCAGGGCTTGTTTTTTTTAGTATGACTAACATAAGCCCTGATTAGGGTCTACAATGGTCGTAAAAGAGACCCCTGATTTGGGTTCAAACGAATCTAGGGGCTAAAATAAACACCTAAATTGAAAGATTTTATGAATAATTGAATCCGTGTGGTTCTCAGGTAGCCTTAGCTGTATTTCAGTGTCTATGACTTTTCCTATTATAGTCAATACATATGCCATGAGTACCTAAACAATCAAAAACGAATAAAAATGAAATAAACCTAAATACAGAATGTTATATCATCGAAAAAATCTGCGAAAATTAAGATTCTTGTCGTTAAGGGTAAACTAGTCAACAACAGCGCGAATTCGTCGATAGACGAGGCTGTATGCTATCTCACCGGACATAGTAATGCTACCCGCACTCTAAAATAAAATGCACAATGATTCATTCCTCAAATGGACCGCGTAAAAAAATGTGAACAAATTTTTAGCACAAGGGTTATTTTTGAAAAACTATTGAGTGTTTCTTTTCAAAATAAAATTTTAATTGTTGTATATCTAAACAAAGTCGGATCGGGCTTTGTTTTATAGTTTTCTTTCTCCGTATATTATTCATTTTCGCCCAAAGTTGGGCTAAAATCAGTGTTGAAATACGAAAGTTTGGAAGTTTTTTTTTCAAATCTATACTTTTTTACGGTTTTCGTGTATTCAAAAATGACGAGATAAATTGATATTATCCTTAGTTTTGGACGGACAACATCAAACATTCCACGTTTGTATGAAAAGATGAGCAACTCGTGTAACCTTAAGCTACGTTCTCTTTTATCAAAAATAGGAAAATTTCTCGCAACAGCCCGAGTTTCCCCTTTTCCGAGTCAAACCGATTTACCGTAAAAACAATGTTTTCATACAAAACGTTCGCTTGACTAAAAGGGGTTAATTTTTAAATCAAATATTATTTTATCAAGACAGTTAGACTCTACGATATTAACATAAAATTGCGAGTTGCTAATAATTTAATTTGAATATGCATGAGGTTTTCGTGTGGAATTAGGTAGATTCTGTATGCGATAAAAGGGACAAATCCCATGAAATCTGGCTTAGTGCTTATTGTGATGGAGTGGTTTTCCATTGTGGGGGAATTAAGAGCCTACAATGGAAATTAGAAACAGTTGGAAAACATAACTAACTTTATAAAAAAAAATTGTGAGGGATAATATAAACAAGTAGGTCATAGGTACCTACCTATTCTAGAGTTATTTAATAGTTATTTGTTATGCAAGGCTGCAAAGTTGGATTTTGGCGCGAGTAATTGAATTGAAACCTGGGCAAGCGAAGGAGTCGAGCATTGAACCACGAGCGAAACGAGTGGTATAAAATCCTGGAATATAGAATCCTGAGCGTAGTGAGGGTTTCAAAGGTACGAGATGCAAAATAACTTGGCTGCTGAGTGAAACACACAGGAAAACGCTTGGTGCAAAAAACAGCTTATTTATAAAAATTAGTCATTCATTAAATAACCCGCCCCTGACCATTCCCGGTGCAAAGGTGCCCATAATACTTGCAGCATTGCCTCGCTGAATAGCGATGGCAATCCTTTGCACCAAGAATAATAATAAATAATAAAAAAAAACATTTATTTCAGGCAACGTTAGTCTAGTACAGGATGTAAAATACTTAAAAACTACGGCCCATATAAAATATATACCTTGTTCTAACATACATAAAATATATACCTATTTACTACCACGTAGAGTCGGCGACGTTGCGGCGCGAAGAATGACCCGGAGCGGGAGTCTCCTGTCACTTCATTAAGTCTACGGCCTAATTCTCCCACTAAAGACTTCGCATCCACACTCCAACTACCCATGGTCAATAAAATTTTTAATAAATTAATAAAGTAAATAAGTTTAATAAATTAGTGTTTTTATTATGTCCAGTGCTGCCACCTGTGGCTGGCCAGAGCGATTATTTAAAGAAATGAGGTTGGCGCACTGACATGAAATAAGTACCTACTTAATGCATTTTCAAATTTTAAAAACTCTTTCCACACTAGCGGACAAATGCACTTTTGCACTCAGATTTTCTAATGACAAACAGAATCTTTCCAAGGTTGTGAGGTGAAAATTAATAAATCATGCTGCATAAACAATTCACACATCAGCTATCCAAGATGAAACGTGTTCTTCCAACATAAACAAGGTGGTATACGGGACCACCTCAGGATCTTCCTCTATACAACTGCAAAAGAATAATCCAAATATGTCCATAAATCACGGAGAATTTGACAGACGTACCTACATAAATAAATATAAAGTACATTGAAACATACGGTTGTATCTTTACTACTCTTTTTTCCGAAGTCGATTAAAAAATTAATACCCTTTAGGGTTTACCGTAGTCGGTAATTTTTACAGAGAAAGTACTCATGCGTAAGATAAATCCAGGCTCCACTATAAAACCTGTAAAACCAAAAACAAACTCACTCAGTTAAAATAACTCTACAAACTTTGCCTTGATTTTGTAAATCCTCTTCTTGGTTATATAAAATGCATTATAACTCCCAAAGTGCTTCACTTTGGGACTTCGAAATGCATTTTAAAGCCAACTTAAAACGTCGGAGGCCAATCGAATCACTTCACCAGTCACCTCAAAGAAACTTTTAAGGCCACAAACGGGACGTTTGAAAGACAAATTTAATTTAGACCCGTCGTTTCCCGATCCCAACCTATTCGGTTCGACGTTTTGTTTATTTTATGCGAACTGAACGGGTCGGAGTAATATTTTACGGCTTTTATGTTTATGTTGCGAGGTATTTGATGTGTAAGACAGCGGCGTTTATCGTACTTGAATATATTATTATGTACAGTAAGGGATAATACGGCGAAAAGCTTTAGTGTCTAGTTACGGTTTGCATTCTACAATGGATCTCATACTAAAAAAACCATTTCAAAAATATAATACAGCATCGATGTATTGATATAATAGTTGGTCCTGCGTCTGTCCTCTCCCCGATCGTAACGGTCTGTCGTTTTTTATGCAGTTGGTTATGAAAGTGAGGGTGCACAAACTTAAGCGCACCCTGAATATACCAAATTCTGGCCACGGCGGCCAGGTAGACTGCCGTGGCCAGAATTTGGTTAGGCAGTTCATAATAAACCTCTTGAAATTTACAGAAGGTACGTATCTTAGAAAATCCAACAAAATTAGAAATTCGTACAATAAGGGTCGAAACGCGTGTCATTTAAAAATAGCTGTTGGACACACCGGCTTATAGAGTGTCATTATAGAACGAAAGTCGAAATCGGATTAATTTCAACGTCAACTTTGATCAAAATAATTTAGTTTTACTACAGCATTAGGGTTGGAAACATTTGATTGAAACAATCTCACTATCTCATCTCACTAATCTCACTAATATTATAAACGTAAAAGTTTAGATGGATGGATGGATGGATAGATAGATGGATGGATGTTTGTTCCTTTATCACGCCAGAACGCCTGAACGGATCTGAATGAAATTTGGCACAGAGATAGATTATAGTTTGGAATAGGACATAGGCTACTTTTTATCCCGAAATTCCTACGGGAACGGGAACTACGCGGGTGAAACCGCGAGGCGCTGCTAGTTTGGAAATAAATTTAAAAAAAATGGGGCGGGGTGACGTGTTCCAGGACTGATTTCGCTGGCATGTTAATGGGTGTCAACGGGCGGACTATGTTTTCAGTGCTGCTGTTTTCCAGCAATTAAAAAAAGGCACACAAGGATAAATATATGGGAAGTAGGTGGCGTGGTAAATTTTCCGTTGAACCTTGTTTTATTTCGACCGTGCTAGCGTAATGCCACCCTTGGACAGTCGGGTGGGCAAGCGGGTCAGTGCCTTCGATCCCGTAGCCGATAGACTAACAATGTTACACGTTAGGCTTAGGTATGATTTATATTAGACCGGGCCGTGCCCGTGTACGTGGCCCTGACGGGGCACGGATTTGATAAGTTACATATCTCGCCGTCAAATAACGCGTCATTAATTTTAATTTTTAATATGTATGTAATGAAGCACAATAGCACTTCATAAAATCAAGCTTATGTCAATGTCAAAACTGAGTGGACATCTGTCACCCGAAACCAGAGAAAGAAGCTGAAGTAGAGTTGAAAATTGAAGAGTCATTCGACTGAAAAAACTTGGAATTACTTGTGATGTGAATAACAATAAATGACCTGAAATATTCTGCAGAAAGAGGATCATTCCAATAAATAGTGTGAAATAATAGCTTTAGATGTAGTTTCTTTCAGGTATTTGGTGTTTTATAAATCTATCTTGTTCTTTTTGTTGTACCTTTTGTTAGTAATAAAACTCTATTCTTTCAGAGCAACGCAGCTAGTTATTATTTCGCCCAACCAATCGATTATAAAACTACATCTTTACACGGCTATTACGCCAAGAAACCATGGAAAAACTATGCTTTGAATTCAAGGTGAAAGCAAGTGAGGACCCAAAGTCTAACATTATTTGCATAACGTCGATAAAGAATTCGGATCAACAAACATTCTCACTACCAGAACGATTACAACCTGTAACACTACACGAGAAGGTGTTGGAAACTCAAGCTTTTCAAAAAGTAAAAACTACACTAAAAAAGAGACATGACAAGAGACAAGTTTGGATTCCTATAACATCGGAGATGAAAGGTATTTATGTGGATGAAGATGGAAATATGCAATTTAAAGAGTATCTTTTGGAGGAAATAATACCAGAGACACATGCTCCTGCTGCGGGGATTTCCGAGGAGGCATTATCAAGAATATTAAAGAACTTTGCAGAAATAAAGAAAGACACATCGAAACCACAGACTATCAAAAACATAGTGGAGAAATTTGTAATAGATAAATTTACTAGAAAAACTTCAAATGTTTCCCAATGGATGGACATTTTTGAATCAGAGTGCAACCGGTTCGAGATAGAAGAAGACACAAGAAAAATTGAGACCCTTAGATTTTATTTAGAAGATTCTTGTCTTGACTGGTACAGTTCGATGCTTATAAAGTACACAATTCATTCAGATTGGCAAATTTGGAAAGATAATTTTTGTGAAACTTACGCGGACAAAGGTTGGTCACCCGTCAGGTATGCAATGTGGTACAAATATAGACAGGGGTCATTATTGGAGTATGCAATAAAAAAAGAGAGGCTTTTGTTGGAAATAAATAGATCAATGGATAAAATAACTCTAATAGATCTAATCGCTACAGGATTGCCCAATTTTGTAGCTGATAGAATCGATAGGAACAACATAAAAGAATCTAAAGACTTATTTAACATTATCAGAGGTCTAGAACATTTAGTAAACAAAAAATATACTGAAAAGAAGATAGGAGTTTTTGAAAATAAAATAAAAGATAAATATGAAAAATTACCATGTAAGATTTGTGAAAAAGAAAACAAAGGGAACCGATATCACCCTGAATCCTTGTGTTGGTTCAAAAACAAAAATATCGAAAGACCAAAAAGAGATCAGATAAGGAATGTAAACAATACGGAGTTGGAAACCGAATTAAATGAAATTAATCCAAAAAACTTGTAATTCCACCATTAATCAAGGTTAAGATTTTAATAAACGACTCCTTAGAAACTAGTGGGATTTACGATTCAGGATCAAATGTATCATTAATAAATTCTAGATTATTGTCCTTGAAGAGTAATCCTGAAAATACAGATTATTCTAAAAATGTTAATTTAAAAACGATTAATGGTGTAGAAAAAAGTAAAGGAATAGTGACACTAAAGATAAAGATTTTTGATATCGAAAAAAACATGAATATTTTCGTGGTAAATGGGGAATCTTTTGATTATGATTTCTTGATAGGGTTAGACTGCATAAAAGATTTTAATCTTATTCAAAATGAAAAACTACAGATTAAACAAAACTTAAATAATCACAAGTCAGAAGAAATGAATGACAATAGGATAACCGACTTAGAAAAAACAATAGATAAATGTAAAATAAACTATAATGAACACATAGAAGAAAAAAATTTCAACATTACGGTAAATCACTTAAATCAAAAACAACAATCAGAAATAGAAGAGTTGATATGCAAGTACAAATCACTCTTTGCAAAAGATAAATATGATATAGGCACGGTGAAGGGCTATGAAGCACACATTGATTTGCTGATAGATAGATATTGCAGTAAAAGACCGTATAGATGCACAATTGAAGATAAGAAAGAAATAGAATTACAAATTGGAAAATTGTTACAAAAAATTTGATTGAGGAATCTTATAGTCCGTTCGCTGCTCCTGTAACTCTAGCATTTAAAAGAGATGAAGGTAAGAAATCAAGACTATGTATAGACTTTCGTGAGTTGAACAAAATTTTAGTTCCTCAAGCACAACCATTCCCACTAATCGAAGATTTAATGATCAAAACAAGAAATTGTAAGTTTTTCTCAACACTAGACATAAACTCCGCATTTTGGTCAATTCCTTTAAAAGTCGAAGACAAATATAAGAGCGCATTTGTTACCCAAGATTCTCATTTCCAATGGACTTGTTTACCATTTGGCTTAAAGACTTCTCCTGCAATATTCCAAAGAATATTAAGCAGCATAATTAGAAAACATAGACTATCAGATTTCACTGTAAATTATATTGATGATATTTTGGTATTTTCTACAACATTCACCGACCATATTAAACACTTGTCATTGTTGTTAGAAGCCATTGCAAAGGAAGGTTTTAAATTAAAATTTTCAAAATGTAACTTTGCGCAAGACTCCGTGAAGTATTTAGGTCATATAATAAAGAATAATACAATAACTCCACTAAAGGATAATTTAAAAGCTATAAAAGAGTTCCCAGTCCCAAAAACACAAAAAAACATTCGTCAATTCTTGGGAAAAATTAATTTTTATGGAAAATATATACCTAACATATCAATAATATTAGATCCTTTGCATAATTTGTTGCGAAAACGACAGCAATTTATTTGGTCTAGAAGTTGTCAGGAATCGTTTGAGAAAATAAAAAATCTACTTTGTTCAAAACCAATTTTGGCTATCTTTGACCCGGATCTGCCTATATACATACATACGGATGCTAGTATGCAGGGTATAGGTGCTGTTTTAAAACAGCCACAAAATAATGGAGACTTTAAACCTTGTGCGTATTTCTCAAGAAAATTAAACCAATACCAGAAAAATAAAAATGCTATCTATCTAGAGTGTTTAGCAATTAAGGAAGCAGTAAAATATTGGCAGCATTGGCTCATGGGAAAAAGCTTTACAGTTATTACAGATCATAAGCCTTTAGAAAAAATGAATATCAAAGCCAGAACAGATGAAGAACTAGGAGATCTTACATATTATTTATCACAATTTAACTTCGAAGTAATCTATTCTCCTGGAAAATATAACTTAGAGGCAGATAGCTTGAGTAGAAATCCTGTATTAGAGCCAAACGAAAATCAAAATGAATTCTTAAAAATAGTAAATTTAATTAAATTAGAAGATATCCAAAATGACCAAAAAACAAATGAAGATATAATACATAGTAACAATAAACTAACTTTGAGAGATAACATATACTATAAGAAACTTGGCAAAAGAGAAAAGATAGTTCTATCTGAGAAATTCAGTAAAGTATTTATAGAAAACATTCATAATTTATACTGCCACATAGGAATACAGCAAATGAAAAATAAAATTAAACCATTTTATGAAGCTAAAAACTTAACAGCCAATATAAAAAAATTATGTGAAAATTGTGAAATTTGCATAAAAAATAAGTCTAGAGGCAAATATAAGTTTGGATTAATGTCTCACTTGGGTCCTGCTACCTACCCATTTGAGATAGTTTCAATAGATACCATTGGAGGATTTGGTGGTTCCCGCTCCACAAAAACATATTTGCACCTACTAGTAGACCATTTTACTAGATATGCATTTATCTTAACTTCAAAGACGCAAAATTCAACAGATTTCATCAAGTTAGTTGAAAAAGTAAATAAAGAAAATAAAATTGACATAATTCTATCCGATCAATATCCTGGTATAAATTCAAAAGAATTTAAAAACTTTTTAGACACAAAATATATCTATTATCTTCACTGCCGTTAATGCACCATTTTCGAATGGTCTGAATGAAAGACTAAACCAAACACTTGTTAATAAAATAAGATGTAAAATAAATGAAAAAAAGGATAATAAACTAGCCTGGACAACTATCGCCCATGAATGTACCCTAAAATATAATGAAACTGAGCACACTGTAACAGGTTTCTCTCCTAAATATCTATTAGAAGGTAAAAACGTTGATGTTTTACCAAATGAATTAAAAAAACAAGTAACACATAATGATTTATTGCAAGATAGAAAAATTGCACTAATAAATACGTTTAAATCACACAACTATAATAAGAAACTCTTTGACAAAAACAGAATAAAACACGAGTTCAAAATAGGAGACTTAGTTTATGTTGAAAACGGAAATCGGTTAAACAGAAAAAAATTAGACGAGTTAAAAATTGGCCCTTATGAAATAATGGAAAAATTATCTAATTCAATATATAGAATAAACACTGGGTTTAAGTCAAATATTTACCATGTTACAAAACTATTGCCTTTAAAGTTGTAAAGGTGTTTCTTGGGGGGGGGAGATGTAATGAAGCACAATAGCACTTCATAAAATCAAGCTTATGTCAATGTCAAAACTGAGTGGACATCTGTCACCCGAAACCAGAGAAAGAAGCTGAAGTAGAGTTGAAAATTGAAGAGTCATTCGACTGAAAAAACTTGGAATTACTTGTGATGTGAATAACAATAAATGACCTGAAATATTCTGCAGAAAGAGGATCATTCCAATAAATAGTGTGAAATAATAGCTTTAGATGTAGTTTCTTTCAGGTATTTGGTGTTTTATAAATCTATCTTGTTCTTTTTGTTGTACCTTTTGTTAGTAATAAAACTCTATTCTTTCAGAGCAACGCAGCTAGTTATTATTTCGCCCAACCAATCGATTATATGTATGTATGTTAGTTTTAAGGTATATATTACTATGGACCGTAGAATAAGTTAAAATAAGATCTGTAACTGTTCTATAGTCTGAAATAAATGATTATTATTATTATTATATATTTTGTATGAAGCAGTTCATATTAAACAGTGCATGATCCGTGTCCCGTCCGGGACCGTCTACTAACTTCACCGTACTAACTGCTCCGGCCCGCCTCGGCCTCAGCCTTGCCCGGACACGATCATCCATAAAGGATGATTCAAATAAGACCGGGCCGTGCCCGGAGCGTACCGTGTATGTACGGGGCTCAGACGGGGCATACGGATTTCACGGACGGCAAAGTTGAAACTATTATATTAATTTATTCTTGCAATTTTCACCGTACGCACGATCGATCTAGGGTTTCTTTCAGCTATGGATGCAATTCCATTGTTAGAATAAAGCGATTGGTTAGCCAAATTCGGCCTCAGCGTGCTGAGAAGTGTGGAAGTTTTGAGAAGATTTTGTTATTATGTTGAATACATTTTGTATGAAGCAGTTTATATTAAACAGTGCATGATCCGTCTCCCGTCCGGGCCCGTCTACTAACTTCCGTACTGTACTAACTGCTCCGGCCCGCCCCAGCCTCGGCCCGGCCCGGACACGGCCCGGTCTAGTATAAATCATCCCATAAGGTGCTTAGGGTGAATATACGGAGTGTACTGTCGACACCGATTTAGAGCTCTATGCACTTGGTTTAGAGTTGATGATGAAATAAGATGAGAAATGACGTCGGCCGGTGATGACGGCTACGTCGGTCAGTCTCAACGGACACTAGTCATGTACGGAGAACTTTAAAATGCACAAGTTTGTGCAGAAGCACAGTAGTTAGGCTCCTGTTTTCTACACAATAATAAATATTAAAATCAAATGCTACGAATGTACGGCTTTGAAACTTGGACACTAACATTAAAGGAAGATAATAAGCTCCTGGTGGCAGAGCGGAAGATCCTACGGAAGATTCCCCGTCGGCCGTCGCCCCGTGGGACGCCCGCGGTACCGTTGAAAAGATGTGGTGGAAGCGGACCTGCGTGAGCTACAAGCGGAAGACTGGCGAAAAACTGCGCAGGACAGGGAAAAATGGCGACTTCTCGTATCGGAGGCCAAGACTCACTTCGGGTCGCAGAGCCATAGGAGTAGTAGTAGTAAAATCAAATGCTGCTCTCTATTCGACTTTTGTCCTTCCAAGAATCATTTATAATATATATAATATTATGTTTATCAGTTGTCTAGTACCCATAACACAAGCTCTGTTTAGCTTGGGGCTAGATATTACTGTATGAATTGTCCAGCATTATTATTATTATTAATTTATAACTTACTAGCTTTTGCCCGCGGCTTCGCACGAGCTTTTCCGGGATACAAAGTAGTCTTTGTCCGTCCCCGGGATACCATTTACCTCCCTGCCAAATTTCATTGAAATCCGTTCAGCCGTTTAGGCGTAAAAAGGTAACAGACAGACAGACTTACTTTCGAATTTATAATATACTAGCAGCGCCTCGCGGTTTCACCTGCGTAGTTCCCGTTCCCGTAAGAATTGCGGGATAAATAATAATAAAATAATAATAAAATCATTTTATTCAGAACGAGGAACAAACATCCATCCATCTATCTATCCATCCATCCATCTAAACTTTCACGTTTATAATATTAGTGAGATGAGATAGTGAGATTATGGATACATCTAAACTGTAGCTTAGTATAGCAATAAGAATTACTTAGTTATATGTCTTTACAACGTCCTACGTCTTTTAGGGAATTCCTCTGATCAAAGAGAGATGAAACGAAAGCTTTCTATTGATGAAATAAATAGCTTATAAATAATTAGTGATCGTTGCAAACGGGCATAAAAATGCCAGATTTTTTCCAACTTCTTATTTATTGTTCAGTGGAAGAGACAGAGATCAGGAAGAGTGTTGCAGAATGCCAAAAATAGCAAATTAGACTAAGCAGTTAGTTAATTAGGCTATCGACCCACAAAGAGTACATAAAAAGAGAGAAGATAAGAGTCGATTTTATTTCTTAAAAAGTTGAGGCTCGATTGTACGTCACGTCTTACGTCGTTTCTTGTCCTTCGGTATGGCAAAGTTGCCTAAAGCTGTGACATAAGGTTCATAAAATAACAAACAGGGCCCTGATTCTGCTAAATTAATCGCTTCATCATAACATTGCTTTTGTCTCAGAATGACACATTTTGGCATTTTTACCTTTGTTGAAAGAAACTAGAGAGAGATAACGCGTGTCAAAAGTTTCAGTTTCTTTATTCACAAACTAATACGGTGTCGGAATATTTGGGCACAATAAACAATAATAATATACAATCAAATAATCACATAAACCAAAATACAAAAAGTTAAAAAGATGTCATAATACAAATAATTAAGTGTCAAAGTTGAAACCATCCTATTAATTTACCCGTGCAATTTTCACCGCACGCGCGATCTAGGGTTTCTTTCATCTATGGGCGATTTCGCGACATTGTTCATCCTTTGTTATAATAAAGCGATTGTTTAGCCAAATTCGGCCCCAGCGTGCTGACAAGTGTGGAAAGTGATTTTGTTATTATAGTGTTCCTTCGCACTCTAGGTAATCTCTACAAATTAAAAAAGTTACAAGTTACAAAAAAACGATTTCGGCAGGACTCGAACCTGCGCCCCACCGTCAGTACGGGTGTGCTCTTACCAACTAAGCCACGAAATCAAGTACTCGCCCAGTCGTAAATTGCTAGGATCTCTTACAGACTCTAGCGCCGTTAGCTCCAAGGGGAAACATTTGGAATTTCTGGGAAGCGCCGATATCTATTTTATTTTATTATTTCGTTGAACGAAGATAATTTCAAAAGTTTCAATGGGCAGTTTGTGATATTTATTAGAAGCTTTTTTTTTAATGCCATTGTAATATTTCTAGTATAGTTTAGGAAGAGATACGAAGTTGCACTTTGTGGCCAAACTCTATTTTTGCATCTCTGCCTATAGACAGTAAATTAAAATATTACAAAAACATTAAAAAAAGCTTAAAACGTCAACGAAATAATAAAAAATAGGTAGCGGCGCTAGTTTGGCTCGGGGTAGCGTCTTAATTGAATAGTATTTTTTTTGTGCTGTGCACTAGAAAGGCGGTATAAATAACTTACAATCTTAATGGTCGCCCGTTTGCACAGTCACTAATTCAACAGGGACGTAATTACAGACATCCATCAGTGGTGTACAGTCAATGACAACGGTGATTAACTACGAAGGCCGTGATAGAGCTGTGCCCGGGTACATCTTGATAACGAAACGAATTCGCGTTTTGTTTGTCCGAACGCTATCTTCAATTTGTATGGGATAGCTGTAGGCTTTACCACTGTTCCTTTTCGATGCTTCAAATGGAAATAATTTTTGATTTTTTTAAGAGTTTCCTAACAGATGCCCGTTTGCACTGCCAATAATTCGACGGACTTAATAACAGACGTCCATGAGTATGATGTTGATAGCCGGAATTCGACCACGGCGGCCACTCGGAGACGAGCCAGGTGCCCAGAACACAATAGTGCTCAAGTGTGTGAGTAAACACATGTACACTCTCTTATCCCTCACTTTCATTATCTTATGGGACGACAGACGGACATCCATCAGTGGTGTACAGTCGATGACAAAAGTGATTAACTATGAGGGTGAAAGAGCTGTGCTCCTACATCTTGATAACGAAACGAACTCGCGTTTCGTTTGTCCTAACGATATTTTGGAGGTATATGGGATACCAGCCCCCCTAGCACAGGGATCGTTGTCTAGGGTAGAACAGACAATAATGACATTGCGTCGCCATACATTGCGTACATTATCGATGATGAAGGAATGCATTTCAAATAATTTACGCATTCGATGACGTAGTGACGGAATTTTTCTCTATTCTACCCTAGACAACAATCCCCGTGCTAAGGGTTCAGCACCCTTAGCACGGGGTTTGTTGTCGGGTCTGCTATTTCTGATGATTGCTGGCTATTTAATTTATCATAAATTCTAATTATTGTGACGATAGTTTAAAAACAGAACATTTTATTTATGCTGTAAATTTTTCAGACGGTTAAATTGTATTGTATTGTATTGTATTATTCATTTATTTCAGACAATTAATATATCCATATAACACATTTACAAAATAACATTAAAGCCTAAGTCAGAAAAAACACAATTTAGGCAAACTTTACCAAAATTTTATGAACTTAGTACTAGACTGTTTTATGTGTGTAATTTATGAGAGTGTGAAGACACATAATTTATTACAAAACTTTTGCCGACGCCTGTATTTACCGAATTATCTAAAAGTAGCCTTAGTACTCCAACGACAAAAAACAAACGGTTCATTTTGTATGTATATGTCTGTTTCATCCAAAAAAGCGTAATGAGCGTGTAGTGGAGAGCGTGTAGTGGAGAGCGTGTAGTGGAGAGCGTGTAGTGGAGAGCGTGTAGTGGAGAGCGTGTAGTGGAGAGCGTGTAGTGGAGAGCGTGTAGTGGAGAGCGTGTAGTGGAGAGCGTGTAGTGGAGAGCGTGTAGTGGAGAGCGTGTAGTGGAGAGCGTGTAGTGGAGAGCGTGTAGTGGAGAGCGTGTAGTGGAGAGCGTGTAGTGGAGAGCGTGTAGTGGAGAGCGTGTAGTGGAGAGCGTGTAGTGGAGAGCGTGTAGTGGAGAGCGTGTAGTGGAGAGCGTGTAGTGGAGAGCGTGTAGTGGAGAGCGTGTAGTGGAGAGCGTGTACTTAAGAAATGCTTACATTAATCCAATACCGCTACCACCCAGCATAAAAATGTGCAATCAAATATTGGGTTAAAGTCGTAAGCTTTAGATACATTTTACAAAGCATTTTACAGTACACAACCACTACATACCGAAGCGACAGAAATCAAAAGTACCACTTTATTTCCGTGTCAGTGTTTTATTTTAAGAATTTGACCTTTTCTAAGTACATACATTTTTGTATTTATGGAAATAAAGAATTTTTGATTTTAAGTGAAAAAATGGCTTCCTTCAAACTTCCGCGAGCTGTCCGTCAATATTCATACAAAATACATCTAAATCTTACGAGTTAAAGTCTATATTTGAATGCACTTTTTGTGCTCTACGGCAGAGGTGTTTTTCAGGTTTGTGACAAGTAGGTAATTTGATTGTATATAGTTATATGAATTTTAGCGAAATTGGAATATTACGATTGGATTTTTCTTGGTAAATCTTTTCTTTCATAAATACCTTTTAGCTTATTTCGAGATGAAAAAAGCCTGAAGGTGGCACCGAGTCTATTAAACGAAAACAAGTGTTTGTAAACGAATAGGCCCTCAAGCTCCAAATTAAAAAAAAACCTTTGATAAGTATAGTTTCTTAAAAACAAAGCCTTAGTAATATTAGGTAGAAAAAATACTTAATTGTAAAGTAAATTGACTTGTTTGTTTCTCAAATTACTGTAAACTGTAACTACTTTTACATAGTTTGGAACGTATTTGAGTAATATTTTTTCAGAATGTTCTAATTGAGATTTTTTCAAGATTAAAACAATTGCTCTCTTGGCTACATATCTGGCAAAAAACAGGTGTCTAGGACACACTCTTAGGCGTATTTAATTGGTATTAATTTGGTAGGTTTGACACATCTAATTGCATTGAAAGTCAATGTTAGGTCAAAGCTGGATAACTTTAACACCTAACAAAAGTTCCATGCAACATTGTATCAATTCAAATTAAATAAAACATAACCAACGAAGTATTTTAGTTACAAACGATAATATCGCTACATAAAGAGACATAAGCACCAAACATATTACCTATTTTCTCTAATAACATGCTCTGTTGATGCCTCAAATGTGCCTCAAATGTTGCTCAAATGCCATGAGACAACGGCTAACGTAACTACGCCTCTAGAAATGGTCTCCAGGACGTGGAAATCAGCCATTACCATTATGTATGAGCCTCCAATCAACATCTCTGCTTCAAGACGCTAACGAAGTATGCATTACAAAGAGGTACACAAAGCCTATTGTAACCTAAAACCAACCTTAGATAGAGGTATCTAGGTCTAGTGTTGTGGGTGAGGTCAGTGATTTGAGTTTACTACCGAGCAACTGAGTGATATATGGAGCTCAAAGGTTGACTTTGACAAAGGCTTTGAAGCAGGTTTTACTCTAAAATATTGGAGGCGAAGTGACATCAAACTAAGTTTCTAGTGCGGTATAAGAGAATTAATTGCTTAGAATTAAGTATAACATTTATAACTTGAACTTTCATTAGGTACATAAAAGCATTAACTCACTTAATAGCTCGATCTGGGCCAAGCGCTTTTTTATAGAAACGATGTATATTATTAAATATTAGATATGCTTTATTCAACTTGTCTGTTAAACAGTAAAAAAAAATCAGATAGCATTCGCTGCAAAAAAAATTTGCTTAAAGCATATTGCATAACAGAAGTTACGTTATTAGAAACACAGTTTAAAAATAACAGTGGGTTGTCTAACTTTAAAAAAAAATAGTAGGTAGGTAGGTAACCTACAATTTTTTACTAGCACTAATTTATCCGGGGAATCACTAGGTTTTATAAATCTATCACTCTCAACTCAACTATGAGAGAATTATTGATTGACTCCTACAGCTGGAGCAAATTTTAGTTAGTTTCCTGCGTGATTTTTAATGCTGTCAAAAGTGAATGAAAAATGTCGAATGATTTTTCAAGGGTTTTTAACTTTTTAGGCCACTTAAGAGGGGTTACAAAAACAGAAGTTGTCCACATGAAGAGAAACAGGTTTTTGTTTTTTGAACTCTACATTATATACCGTTTGGCCATTATGACCCATCGATTTCATACAAAAGAAGCCCACGCTGGCCGTACACGTGTTGGTAAAAGAGACCAGTCGAATTATTCTGGCTTCATACAAAAAATACTGAATAGCTTAAGTTATCCATTATTAGAATAGAATACAATAGAAAATCTTTATTTGTGTAACAGAGCTAAATTATGACATAGTGTTGACATACTATTAGTACTTAGGTGGTGATCCATTTCCGAGTTGATTACGCGCGAAACGCCTTTTATAAGCCTTCTAGTAATAAATGTAACACTTTCTCTACTGGATAATAAATTTACTATGCTACATGTAGCAGCGGGCAATGTAATCAAATGGAGCGCTTTATACCACCGTAACCATAAGCCTTTCGTCCGTCCGGTACGCGATAGAGGTGCATTAGGAGATTCTAGCACAATAAAATTGTGGTTCATGGGACATGTAGAATCGTAACCATTTTGTTATAGACCGCTCTTAAATTTTATAATAATTAAAATAAAACGTCAAGTGCTATTCGGACTAGCGCACCAAAGGTTCCGTAATTATAAGGCCTTTTTTCTTGCCAAATATCATGATTCTAAGTCAATGGGACCCTACAAGTTTTTGTCCAAAGAATCCATTTCTTTTGAATAATCTAGAAATTTACGCTTTTCGGATTTTTCCCTTTACGCTACAAGACCTAACTTATTGCCATATTTCAAGGTTACAGGTCAACGTCAACCTTTAGGTTTTGCGTGCATGTGATTCCTGGGGAAATAAAAAAAATGGGCATAAACGTAACTTCTGATTGCGTTGACTTAGAAGTTTGATCTAAATTACGGCTCCAAGAGGTTAGGACCTGAGTATTTTTTTCCCTTTTGTTTGAGGCACGGAACCCTAAAAAGCAAAATAAAAATAATAATGCTGGACAATTAAACATCATCATCTAGCCAAAGAGAAGCTAAAAAACAAGAGCTTGTGTTATGGAGCTGATCCTCTATGCTCGTTTGGACCCAAATCAGGGGTCGGTTTTTCGATTATGGTAGACCCTGATCAGGGCTTATGCGAGTCTAACGTAGTCGTGAAACCGAGCCCTAATCAGAGTTTAGGAGTTAGTAAAATACAAAGATAAACAGTTTTATTACACATAGAAAGCATTCTAAACAAATATCCGCAGATCGTTCAAATATTTGTCCCGAGGCGGAAATAGAACCCCCAACTTCCTGCGTTACAAACGGACCTTTGCCACCGATGTCGTCATAGAGCGGCGAATGTCTGTGTCTATGCGAGAGAGGCATAACAAAAAGCTAGTCAGTCACAAAAGCGCATAAAATAAAAATCCCCTTCAACAAAGTAAATAAGTGCTACTTTCGCGTAGCCACTGTCTTATCTGGTGAGTACAGACGGATAGAAAGCTCAGATCCAATTAAGCAATGTGCACCGGGCAGATTCCCTGAGACACACACCGCGGTCGTAGGTTCGAGGACCGTCTGTCTACGTTCGGATATTTGAAACCTACTTTAGGTGCGGTCTTTAACTTGAGGACATGCTCTCCTAAATCCTGGTGTCTGTAAATTAGATTAGTTTTTTGGAGAGTCAATAAAAAAATCAATTGATTCCTATTTTTGTCTTAGGCATTGCATTCGTTTCGAAAATGACGTTGAAAACTTTACAATACGTTCTCATTTCCGGTTATATTTTGTCTTGGGACTAAAAAATATGTATTCTAAAAATGTACTTTTTTATGTCTGTAGATGCAAATAATCTATAGAATAATAAAACACATTTATAGCTGCCTACCTCTGCTTATATATGTGTCTATGTATGTAAATGTACCTACTTATAACTATTTACTATTCTTTGTCAAACCTGTATGTAAGAACCTGGCAAAATAAATGTATCTCTTCATTTTATAATCAACTAGCAGCGCCTTGCGGTTTCACCCGCGTAGTTCCCGTTCCCGTGGGAATTCCGGGATAAAAAGCCTATGTTCTACTCCAGACTATAATCTATCTCTGTGCCAAATTTCATCCAGATCCGATCAGCCGTTCTGGCGTGATAAAGGAAGAAACATCCATCCATCTATCCATCCATCTAAACTTTCACGTTTATAATATTAGTGAGATTAGTGAGATTAACAATTTTTAAGTTATGATTAAGAGACTTATTTGAATTTTCCAAAATACGCAATCGATTTTCCTTTATCCATTTTTTTTTGTGCAAATTGGTACTCTGTTTCGGTACATTAGGGTACACTCATTGGCTGAAACTAAACATTTAATTTCGCGTTGGTGAATTAAAATAGGCCCCCATTAAAATAAGTCCTAAGATAAGTTCTTCGTAAATTTGAAATGAAGCTATGACCCGCAAAACCAATACCTCACCCATTTCGAAACTACTAATGTTCCTACACTGTACAAACATACACTTTCAAATCCAAGATGCTTGGACTGAATGTAAGCCGCTTACATGCAACGAAATGGAAACAACGTAGACCAGCTTCGGTGCTACGACGTAGCGATCTCGAATTGTTACAACAGAGACCGGCTACGGTGCTACGACGTAGCGATCTCGAATTGTTACAACGTAGGCCGGCTACGGTGCTACGACGTAGCGATCTCGCATTGCTACAACATAGACCGGCTACGGTGCTACGACGTAGCGATCTCGAATTGTTACAACATAGACCGACTACGGTGCTACGACGTAGCGATCTCGAATTGCTACAACATAGACCGGCTACGGTGCTACGACGTAGCGATCTCGCATTGCTACGACGTAGCCCATCTAAGGAGCTACAGCTTAGCATAAAGCTGAGGCATTCACTGCCCAGCCTCATGCCGATGGTGCGACCTGCTGCCGTTGCACCCAAAGTCTATGAGTACCACCGAGGCACACGTTCATCTACGCCAGCGACCGACGCTCTTCTTCGGGTAACATTGCTTGGCAGCGAACATTTCAACAGTGATTCGTCATCGTTAGTATTTTGACATCGACAGAAAATGATTTAGGGGGTATCAGTTTAGTTGTGATTGTGAGTTTGCCGAGCACATTCGTGTGTGGTTTTTAAATGTAATCATGTTGTAACAGCTTCAGACACATTTTGTGCAAATAAAGACAGGTTACTATTTAGTGAATATATAGGATTTAGAATATTTGACGTGTTCAAATGTCCTTTACGATCCAACGGGAATGAAGCACTGACTATGGAGTTCTTGGCTGGTTTGTGGGCAGTGAATGCGTTAGTTTTGTACCTTGAACACAGAAACGAGGTGACCTTCCCTTCTTTCGCGTAGCTTAAAAATTGTGTATCCAAATTCTCATGTACATGTATTTGAAGAGATCACTCTTAGCTATAAAGCCGCCCATTGTGCAACTCTGTTATCCATCTTTTCCTGTATTCTTTTTATCTATTGTATTTTTTTGTTATAAAGTGTATTGTATTGTATTTGAACTACTCAAAGACATATCATTAGTGCGATAATCATTAGTGTTTCATTATATTTAAATTGATTGAAAATAAACTCCACAGTCACGAAGATAAACAAAGCAATAACAAAGCACCAGAGCTCTCAATATTTAACTTAGTTCTACAAATACCAAGCAAATTTAAATATCGACGTTTCCGCAATTGAACGACCATTGGCCTCTGGATTTCACTAACTTGCGCCCGCCACTGCGTTCGCGTTGACTTTATTAATTAGTAGCTGACCCGACAGACGTTTTTCTGTCATTCAATTCTATGTTGATAATCTTGGTTCTCTGTCGGTCTGTTGCGCAACCTAGCTGCATCCTCCTTTAAAAAATTGTGTAAAATAGCGTTTTTTCTGATATATTCTCGGATGATTTACATTTTATTTGTCAAAATCATGAATGTTATTAACGTTATGCATACGATCTATCAGGAAAACACTACGAATTTATGGAAAATGCTATAGTAATCTTTTAAACAAAACAAAAAGCAAAGCTGAGTTACTTGTAGTTCAGGTTAAAAGACAGACTCCTCCAAAGCGGAAAGGAGACGAGAGCAAAGATGTGTCTTAAACAACTTATAGAACATCGTTTTTTACCTTTCTTGTCTGCGCTCAGCTGCAATGGAGACCACCGAGCACGGATGTAGTATCTTTCTAATTCTAAGCGCCGGAACTAGGATCTGCACTGACATTTCGCATGGGAGTGTATTGTGCATAGTCAGATGTATCTTATTTGTATGGCCAGATCGAAGCGGAAATGTAAGCTAATAAAAATTTAAACTACTCCCTGGCAAAATTTCATTGAGTTCCGTTCAGCCGTCCGAGACAGGCAGAGATGTGTAATAAATATACCATAGGATAGCGCTATAACTTGCATTAATTTTGTACTATTACACATTGTATCTCACGTATTTAAGTCTAGCTAACTAGAATATTTGTAGTAACTAAGTAGTTAAGTACATGTACTATCTAAATTGTCCACGAGAGCTACTGCCGACAAACTGTTTCACAGTTTGGCAGAAATTAAATAAGGAAATGTACTTTAAGTTGATAATAAATAAATAAATAAAAATAAAAGCTGTCCCTCCCAAGCTGGTGACGTCAAGCAGCGACGACGAAAAGAGATGTGATCTGCGTGCAGGGAGCGACGTCGCTCTCAACAAATATCCAACTCTCGCTGCAAGCAGCTCAGTAGACTCATTCTGTGAAAGTTAAAATTCGAACACGAATTCACTCAAGTGACAAAATATAATCGCTCCTTTGTAACTTTTTTTACAAGTAAATTCGAGTTTTTCTTCAAAGATGTTTTTCAAGTACTAATCGAGATGATTTGTGAATTCCCCATTGATCTTAAGTAGGGGATTTCTTTTTTCATTGGAATTCCCTTACAGAATACCAATAATTGTAAGTCATTCCTTAACGTAAATGTCAAAATCTCACTCAACTTAGTTTAATACCACGTTGGTCACCGAGGAGCATTATCAAGTTTTCCAGAATACAAAACTTTAAACTCTCTGTGGATTCAGCGAGGTTTGAAATAAGTTTATAGGATGAGCCAGCTGTTTCGCGTCAGTACCTACGCATCTCCGCATAGCTTTGGTGGATCCACCCTAAGCTGAAAGACGTCTCATCGTCTCTCAACTTCGGACATCTCCGCTCATCTCCACTTTGGTGGAGTCAGGGCGTTAAGTTCCCATTTTTGTATTAGTAGCTAGAAACAAATACAGCAAATCAAATATCTTATTTTCAACGCGATAAATTTACATTCCTTTGCGAATTGTCGCGAACGTGTTTCCGTTGAATATTGTTTTTTATTTAGTTTGTTTTTTATTGTTTCACCCTTTATTTTGAAGTGATTAGGTGTTGAGCCGTGTTTCAATAGTCGTTTGAAGGAAATGAAATGGTTTGCAGAAGACTTTTCATATAATTATATTCATTGGTTTGTTTCTGAGCCCCTTGTCCATTTGAAGGTAGCATCGAGACGTGATCGTGTTGTCTCATATTTAAGTGGGATTTGCGTAGTTTTATATCCGCCCGACAGAGGCGCTGTTCCAATACCTATAGAAATGAGATATTACGATACTATCGTCATACGGACCTGGGGCTCTGTTAACACTTTCATTTTCAGGAATAATGTAAGTTACGTACTTTTATCTGACAGTGATTTCTTTCAGAATTGGACTAGTCATTCAAGAAATGAAATTGTACTTGTTTGTGTAGTTAAACTAAACTTGAGTGGATTTTTATTTTGGATAGGTATCGTCTCACATTACCCCGCGGAATCGAATTTGCGGAGCCGCAACTCGAGGTCCGCAGCGCATCCGCGGCAGTTTCGCATCTGTTCCGTATCTCGTACAACGGACAACGTCATTGCGAAACTCTTGCGGCACCGCACCTACGGTACCGCGCGGTAATTTGAGAGCGCCTTTAGCAAAACTAACATATTTTAATTGCAGAAAGGATCCCTCGCATCCACTTCACGAGATGAACATGGTCTAAACCATAACCAACCAAAGTGGGAAAAAAGTGAGCTAGGTCTGAAATCGTAGACTTAGAATTTTCACTAAAGTCTGAATTCCTTTCTATCATAGTTAAAGAGAACAAAAACTTTATGGCGCTATCTATGTAGTCAGAGCAACTTTAGTTGGAGAAACTGTCAAACATTTGAAATTTTTCGTTCGAAGGTTGTCAGCTTCAGCGACAAAAAGGCACAATATAAGAAGAAGTTTTTATGCAAACAGCTAGTTGTGAGTGGCTTCTTGCTGCAATAGCAACAAGCCACTCACAAACACAAACACAAAAACAAATCTCTTAGGCGTTATGCAGACAGATCAAGTCTACGCCTAAGAGATTTGTTTTTCGAGACAATGACATCGAGAATCATTTCAAAAGCAAGAAAAAACTTTTTAGAAAATCCACAAAGGACCTCAAAATTCTAAACGATTTTCAAAACAACCTCAAACAACGTGAATAACACGAGTGATTTTTGCTTAACAATGCGACGCAATTTAACCAAACAATAGATGTATTGTGTTTCTATCTGCTTCGGCCAGGCGGGATCTATATCCTCAAACGTAGGTTAGTAGGTATAGGTGAGGTGGGGTTTATACTAAGGTAATGAATGAATTACATGAATTCAATATTATGTGAGTAGTTATTATTAATGCAGCCAGCGTCTTGGGCAAGCTTCCGACTGGTATTAATATGGATCAGTCTGCTGTTAGCTTAATGATCGGGTTTTAATCGGCTATTCGACTATATTAAAAGTACTGGAACGATAAAAGTGGAGAAAAGTGCAATATCGCACCGACAAGAGCTAGGCTCTTTTATAATAATATATCAATGAATTATAAATGGACCTTTTCCCTTACTTTTTATTAACTTAATCATTCTGAACCTTATCCTGAAAAGAAAAAGGTTCATGCATTAAGGAGGATATAAACTTTTTCTTCTCAGTTCAACTTAAAAGGGTCGAAACAAAGTAATCAAAAAGACCCAACAACGGTCTATTAAGTTAGGTAAGTTTGTAATGGTAAAACTTCGTTTGATTTGCGAATCCTTCTAATCATGATGTTGCGATATCAGTGTGACGAAATAAACAACTCCTTCTCTTTCTCCTTTCTTGTCTTTCGTCATAAAATACGTAGGAACTTGTACTATTTGAAGAAATGAAATAAGTCCCAAAAATATCGGTTTCATTCGGTTTTATTCGGGTTTTATTCGCGGTTGTACTATTTCATCACCATCAGCCTATATTAGTCCACAGCTGGACATAGGCCTCCCCTAATGAGCGCCATTAGTACCCTGTCTTCAGCTTGCCGCATCGCTAAAAATCTGATATCAAAATCAACACTTAACCCTTCGTACGTTTCTGGTGAACGCACGGGTGTGTGATAATCAGGCGGTGATACAGAACTAAACTCCCACTGTAGGACAACCCAGTGCTTGGTACTTTACCCTACGCGTGGGAGTTAAATGTAGACGGGTGTACTACAAGCACAGAAAGCGCTCTTATACTACCGCGCGGTACCGTAGGTGCGGTGCCGCAAGAGTTTCGCAATGATGTTGTCCGTTGTACGAGATGCGGAACAGATGCGAAACTATCGCGGACACGCTGCGGACCTCGAGTTGCGGCTCCGCAAATTCGATTCCGCACGGTAAAGTGAGACGGACGAGAGCGTTCATCATCATCATCATCATCAGCCTATATCAGTCCACAGCTGGACATAGGCCTCCCCTAAAGAGCGCCATCGCGCCCTGTCTTCAGCTTGCCGCATCCAGCATCTGCCAGCAGTCTTTCGCAAATCGTCATCCCACCTGGTCGGAGGGCGTCCTACACTACGTTTGCCGAGTCGCGGACGAGAGCGTTGCTACTCACTAATACCTAATCTACGTAGCCTAACCATAAAGCCTAAGTAAGGTACATGTTTTTTGAAAATTATTTCCGAACTCATAAAAGTAAATAATAATCTACAAATTGTGTATCAGCTATAAAAAGCACTTGCTGGAAGGAAAGAATCGTGACTGGAGTGCTTATTGTACGGAACACGTAGATGCCATCGATTCACACGTGACTTCACGTGGTAGGTATTTCTTTAATATGTTCTTTATGTATTTAGAACTAGCTTGCACGCGGCTTCTCACGTTCGTTCTTCCGTATTATATTATATTATATTATGTATAAATAAATGAAATAAAATAAATAATGCTGGATAATTCACACAGCATTAGCCACAGCATCTAGCCCCAAGCTAAGCAGAGCTTGTGTTATGGGTACTAGATGACTGTTAAACATAAAACATAAAGTTTTTTTTTATTTTGGTTAGAAAAAAAAATCGCCCCAAGGCGGAAATCGAACCCTCAATCGCTTGTTGCAGGTCCGCCCGTCGCGCCACATCGGTCGTTAAATGTAGCCTACATTCCAGCCAAATATAATGTACTTACAATGTTCGAAAACATAGCGTTCACACATAACCTAACTTTTTCTCTGTTTTTGCGTCTTTTTTATCCAACTTAGATTACTTGTCGATTTGAGATTTTGACAAAACCAAGCGCTAGTAGGTATTGTAAGACCTAGGTGTCTGTGGGCTGGCCATATCTCGCGAAGAATCGACAACCGCTGGGGTAAACGTGTTCTTGAGTGGAGACTGCGGCTCTGCAAACGTAGTAAAGACGCCCTCCGACCAGGTGTGACGACGATTTGCGAAATACAGCTGTCAGATGCTAGATGCGGCAAGCCATAAGACAGGCAGCTTCAAGCTAGATGATGGCCCGCGGTTACGTTTGCACCATTAATTTGCCCCATCAATGGTGCAGACGTAACTGGTTAGTTATGTTTGCACCATTGATTGATAGGGAAAAGAAATAACAGACAAACAGACCGTATAAAAAAATAAGTGTGTCTAGTATTAAAACTCCTTCAGATAGCTTTATTATTAGACACTTGAGGATTAAGTTACTTCTTCAAAGTATTTCATCTTTGCATGTTACATGGTATGCGGATTGTCCAGCACTATACCACTCTAAAACTAATCTGCCACTACACCAAAGCACAGACCCTGTATAGTACTAACGCTAAGGTATTGAATCATGATTGAATCAGGATTGAATCTCGATGAAGCTAGACATTAGACAATGGACGTTATTAGCGATGACAGAACTATAACAATAGCCCACGGACAGAGAGGCAGTAATAACCGGTATAGGGCGGATATCGGCATGTGAGGACATCTTGCTTGGATGTACCTAGGTCTTCATCACCATCAACAGCCTTTGTTACTCCACTGCTGGACATAGGTCTCCCCGAATGAGAGCCATAGCGTCCTATCTTCAGCTTGCCGCATCCAGCATCTGCCAGCAGTCTTTCGCAGATCGTCATCCCTCCTGGCTGAAAGGCGTCCTACACGATGACAAGGATGAGGTACGCTACCCCGGTCGGCACACTGGAGATTTCTTGGACGTTGTCAGAGAGGGGCTTATTGACGAGGAAACCTACGCCAAGCTGGGACGCACGGGGCCTGGGACCCATGTCCCAGTGTGCATGTCTCATGAAGTGCATGTGCACCACACGGCAATTCATGATGTTTGAAACAGATAAAAAATACTGAAAACTAAGAACTGATTTATTTTGTTATTTTATGAACTAAAACGAACATTTTCCGACTGCTTTTTGGCTAAGCTATCTTAGATAGATAGATAGATAGATAATTCTTTACAAACACAGAAAACAGTACAGAAATAAAAGGCTTAATAAAAATTATGTTTGTAATTTTTTTTACATAATATAGAGTTAAATAACCTATTATTGCGTAGATAGTGTGACATGCATTCTATATAGATCTAAACTCTTTTTGTACTTTTTTGAATAAAGAAAAGTTAGTTTTTAAATTAAAGAAATAATAAAATAAACTTGAAAACCTAACTTTTCTTTATTTCGAAAATACTTTCAAACTGAGAATAATCTTTTCGATATGCTGAAATAAAATGCGCACAGAAAAAACTAGATACATATTGAGAAAAACTAATTTGTTCAAATTAAATTAATCTGTTCCAAGACCACTCGCCGATCCAACTGTCTAGCGCAATATGATCTCATTTATGGCAATCCAGGTGCCTGACCGAAAGAATAATTGAATATAATAATTCAATTATTTGGTCAAAGCGCTTGAAAGCTTCGAAATTGAATTTATAACGTCAAAAAGTGAGCGCAAACTGTCACGGATTAAAACAGAAAAATCAACAGTTTCATTTCACAGAAGTTCAGTTTATTTCTTCTCCGACGGGAATTTTCTGTTTAGTAAAGTTTGGTTTGGGTTAGAAGCTTGATGACGACATCTCGATATGACTAGGTTGTCAATAAGACTAGATCGCTGTAAGACAGCGTAGTGAAAAATTCTATGTCTATGTGTAAGACTAAAGCTGCATAGAACTACATCGCGGTCGGACTGTATTGACTATATCGTATTGTTATTTAATTCAGAAGATAAATTTTATGGCAGTAACTACACAAGATGATTTATTTATTAATGTTGTAAATGGATTTCGATTTGTACCTATAATTGTGTAATTTTTAAGGAACAGCCCACAATCAATGTTTTAGTGTACACTGTGTTGGTGCAATTTTAAATAAATAAATAAATTAATTAATTAATTCGTAAGTATGTATAAAACAAGATAGGCAAGTATTTAAGGTGGCTGTGGGGCACATATCACCACCGAGGCGAGTATCCCGACTTTATCCTATGCCAATTTCCTCGTAACCTCTTCATTACCCGCTCTGATGACTTCAATCCAGTTTCTGTTCATCTTTGAATACGTACAAAGATGAACTAACTGCGAATAATCTCAAACTTGCTTCAAGATTTCTGAGATTTCCGTTAGAATGATTAACAACTTACTAGTTTTTGCCCGTTGATTTTCTCTATATAGAGTGTCACGTAACATTGTGTACTAAGCCAAAAGGGGTAATTATGGACCCCGTGGGGGTCAATATGTGAACAAAGATTTTTTGAAATTCGAATATTTTTCTAAGAAATTAAATAAGTTCCCAAAAATTTTCGATTCCGGCGGGACTCGAACCCACTCCCCACCCACAGTACGGGTGTGCTCTAACCAACTAAGCTACGAAATCAGTACTTGCCTAGTCGAAAATCTCTAGGACCTCTTTTTCACTGTAGGTGACGCCGCTAGCGCCACCTACAGTGAAAATATTGAAGTTACCCATGAAAGACTAAAGTTACATTTAGTTCGTTTGACGAGAGGTGCTATGTTATTATAGTACGTAATTCTTTTTTAAATACAAATATTATAAAAAAATTACATAACCAACAGACAGTTTATTTTTAATATTACTAGTAGGATGCGCAGTCTTGTCGGAATTACTGACAACGCGCACAAAAGGTCTTTCACGAAGTTGATTAAGATCTTGGTGTGCTTCCCTGGTGCATGAGGGATTAAGCTTTCAAAGTTTCACATTAATACGGCAAGTTTCTCTTCGCTTTAAAATTTTTTGTAAGAACTTAACTATTTGTTTATGGTATATACTGGGCCGTCCACCATTAGGTACGTTGATAGGTACTACGTGTCACTTAATACCTACACTCTAGAAGAGAAAGAATTAAAAGATGTTTAAAACCAAATCCACTACCATATTTAATTTAATTTATTTATTTTATTTATTTATAATAGTAGCGTCATGTAAATACCTACCTACCTTGTAAGTTTTTTTGTATTCGCTGTACGCTAAAATAATTGTAAAAAAAAGACAGTAGTACAACGATTCCCACACTAGGCTAGAGAATTTTCTCTATGACAGGAGATTCCACGTCACACGATTCATAACGTGTTTTTAAACACAGATGCGAATCAAATCGTGCTCAAATTGTACCGTGTCATGAAGGAAGTGCTTGCAATCAATGTCCTGACTCTTATTTAGAAATGGCCAGGAGACGGGCACGATCTGCAGAACTGGAGCACGTTTGTAACAAACAATTCCGTGTCAACTCACACAGAAGCCCGTCCCATTGCCGTTGGGACAAAATAGATTTTGGGGGCGCAGCATCGGGGAATCAAATTAGATCTCGTATTTACAATTGAAACAGTAAAACTAACTGGGACTGTTGAATACAGGGGTACAAAACCAAAATCGCGAGAAAAACGCGGTTAACTGCGACAAAAATGACGATAACTCTTTTTTGGGTACAAATTATGCCTTAGGTTTTTTGATAGTATCAGGGTACTGTATATGAGAAAAATCTAAAAATATAGTAAATATATTGAGATAGCTTAAGCAAAAAGCAGTCGAAAAATATTCGTTTTAGTAGTAGGTACATAAAATAACAAAATAAAATATTAAAATTAAAAAAAACTGAATTAAATTTTAAAATTTAATTCAGTTTTTTTTATCTGTTTTTAAACACCATGAAATAGTAGGCGCAATTTTGTTATGTCTGTGTAGGCAAACTACAAAGTATCAACTGCCATCAGCACACTTGTTCAGGTATCAAATCGAGATTTTTTTCTCATAAAGAGTAAAATACCCTATTGAAAGATCGATAGGGTATTTTATACGAGAATAAACCTAAAAACTATATTAATGAGAGGCAAATTAAAAAGTATCAACGGTCATCAGCAACATCAGCGCATTTTTTCAGGTCTCACATCCAACTGAGTTACGCGAGTGACTGAAAATGTAAATTTAAAATGCATTTGTAGGGTACTTACCGATTGAATAAAAAAAATGTATTTTTTAGTACTATAGAACCTAATTGAGACACTTTCATAAATGGGAATAAAATACCCTATTTATAACAATAATACCTACATACCTACCTTATACGATAGGTGGATTTGGTTTAAGCGAAAATTACCGTTTGATAGGCCAACCTGAATAACCATACAATAACTTAATATATACATAAACTTTTATTTCTAATATATATTTAGTTATGGTAAAAGCATTCCAAAATGATTTTTCCGGCACTTTACCAGTGGGGCTCGTTTTTTGTATGTAAATGTGAAAGGAAGTTGTGTAGATAAATGTAGCAGTGCCGTGATCTCAGAGCAAGAATTCTATAGGCTTACAAACCTTGTTTGACTATGAAACAAGGTATTTAGAGGTTATTTATTTTCTGAGCGTCTGGTCAAAGTAACGCGTGACCCGAGAGCTGGTGAGTATCTGGTGCAGTGTATCAGCATTGCCATACATCGGGAGCAATGCAACCATTGGTCGGGGACGCTTCCTACTGGTAGTAGTAGTAACATTTTAGAAAAACCAAACGCAAGATAATTTACTTCACTACCAGCCTACTACATAAAAATCAGCGCGCTATAAAAAACCCTACATAAAAATAATATTTTTCACATAATAATGCAAATAAATGTCAATGAAATTTGAATATGAACTACAATAATAAAATAACACTAAGAATTGTTTAGTTTAGACATCTGAATATATGTTATGAAAAAAAAATTAACTATAAATTCCTTAATATTTGCACTTTAAGTTTTCCGGAATAGGTACTAATTCTCCGGGCATATTTTCTAATTGAACCATTTTAGAATCATTCTGTACATAGTAACATAGCAAAAGAATCATTAAAATCGGTCCACAATTGTCGGAGAAATTGACGAACATACATAAAAAATATACATACTGCCGTCACTTCCTCATATTTTTGCAGCCGGTTAAAAATAACATGTTCTTTGTAGCTTTTTTTTACTCTCCGGCTTAACCCACAAAGCAATCCTTAAATTAATTTCTACGGCGGCGTGAAAAATCACCATTTTTGCGGGAAAATGGTCATATTTTTATTTCCATTACCGTTTTGAAAAGAATACGCATATTTCCTTCGTTTTGTTCGCAAATGCGAAAAATCCTTTATCGAATCCGGAATACCATTTTTAGGATATTGTTCGCTGTCGTATTGTTGGATAGAATTTTTTAATATAATGCCGGATTCGGATAAAATATGCATGAGTTTTGAATACCTAAGTATTTTTAAAATAGGAATGGAATTTAAAATTTAAATTCAGCTCAGAGAAATTACAAGAGGACTGGAATTGAACCCGCAACCTTCCTTTCAGTGAGGAAACGAGCTACCAATTGCTCCACACGGTCATCTACCCGGGGTGTATTTACCCGACTGATCGAAAACTAATAACAAACTAATAATTATGTGGAGAAGTTAGTAAAAAATTTACTTTTTACGATTTTTACAATTTCGATACATATATTACATTCGTAATTTCGTTTTGAGTGTGGATTTTAAGGCCTTTGGGTTCAATTCGATACAGATTAAACCCACCACGCGTTATTCTGACACTAAATTTAGGGCACCCTGTATACGAGGCCAGTGTGCAACAGAATAGTTACCTATTTTAGTTTGCAAGCTGCTCTCCGTATCCCAAAGGAGACCACGTGCACGTACTACGTTAATGTACGTAACTCTAAACGTTTTAGCATACGTAGTGGTAACTTAATCTGCTATCATATTGTTTAGTTTAAGTAAGAATTAAGTGACTTAACCAGACTGGTACCTAATTTTCTTTATGATAGTTAGAGTTAAAAGAATATAGGTACACAACGCAACGCTTTGTGAGAAGCAGCGTTTTTTTTAAAACGTTTTTACAAATCTGCACCGGTGCGATTTTGCTGGGCAGATAGAACCTATTCGAAGCATGGGCTAGTCACTCCTATTTTTGTAATCAAGGCATATTAATGCGTTTAGTCAATTCATCTTCGTCATACCCCGAGTATACACCCCCCCCCCCACCCCTCCCGCATGAACATGCAACCGACAACCACTGGTGTAAATAACGGTCCGTAGCAAAGACTAAGTCAAAAGACAATGTCAAAAAGAAATAAATAAGAAATAAAGTTATTACTTTATTTCTTCATGTAATATAGACAAGTACTATTTTATACTCAACTTTAAAATTCATAGTAATTAAATTTGTTATCATAAAAGAAATAAGGTGTTTTGATTACATACAGACCTAAGAACCGAACTTGAAATGTAACATGAAATGAAAGAATTTCGCCTTCCACACCTACGAACAGAACTTGAAATGTATCATGGCATTGAAAGGCAATTCGTAGGTGTGTAGTACGTGTTGCGAGCGCGAACCGAGACTTTTACGAGCCCGCTACGAGCATTTCAAAGTGAGCTCGGCGCGATCCGCGACTTGTCTGTTTTTTTGGACGAACACAAAGGGGTGAAATAAGTTCTCAAAAATTTTCGATTCGGCGGGACTCGAACCCGCGCCCCACCCTCAGCACGGGTGTGCTCTAACCAACTTAGCCACGAAACCCTAGTCGGTTCTACCGAAAATATTTGGGACCTCTAACGGACTATAGCGCCGCCGATGGTATTCATTTCTTAAAGATACCAATTACTGTTTTCGCATCTCTGCCAATACTGTAAGTTTAAACAATTACAGATGTAATAATAAAAAAACTGTGTTCTGTTTGAGTAGGTACCTATTCGGGGGTAAGGAACTCTAGGATTAATTAAATTCGGTTTACTATTTCCACTCCATTAATTTTAATTTAGCGATCTTCCTCCCGGACGTGACGAGCAACTGAAATTTTCATAATTATTATATTAATGGCTGGTAATGGCAACGAATGAAACTGGACCAAGCGATGTTTTATAAATTAAACACATCGATCAAAAATGTCCGGCTTTGCCGGCCCCCAGGCCGCGAACTACTTATTTTTGATCGAAGATTAAACAAGATACTGACGTTTTCTGTTTCATGTTAGTCTCTGGTTTTTATGATGATAGAAGATTTAAGGCTGATTTGGTCAATTATAAGCATTTTAGGAATATAGGAAAAAAGTTGATTACCATTATTATAGTTTTATTGGAAAACCAAAACAAGCCCGTATCAGAATAAGGTTAGACTACATTTTCGAGAAAAAGATGATATTAAAACATAAACATCATCTTTTGCAACGTGAAATACGTGGAATAAAATGATATGTCACTAGTGCAATATTCGATTTAGGCTTGGAAATACCATGAATAAAATGATAACTGATATGACACACATTGGCTGATGATTGATTTTGACCTACTTATTATTTTTGAAATATCTCTCTTTCGACATTATCTTAACGTGTGTTTTGCTAAAACATTCCGAATGCATAAAAAGTAAGCTTGTCGTAAAGCTGACAATCATCAGTCTTCGTCCAGGATTTATGAAGTAATCAATGAAAATAATAATATGTTTTTTATTTTCCTGAAAAGTTGTGTTTTTGCAGTTACCATTTAATTCTCCAGGGACGGAGATTTATTTAAAAAGAAAGATATACCTATTTTATTTGAGAAGTGGTTTTCTTATTCTTTTCACACTATCTACGAAGTAAAAATAAAGGAAATATGTTTGAAAATTTAGGTTTTTAAAAAAATATCTCAAAAGTGACCCGAGAGCTAGTGAGTATCTGGCGCAGCGCATCAGCATTGTCATACAGCGGGGCAATGCAGCTAGCATCTTGGGCACGCTTCCGACTGGTATTAATATGGATCAGTTGAGCTACCTGTAGATTGCTTGCAACAGTCTACAGTTCGCTCTATTGTTTCAATTGTAAATACTAGTTTTAATTTAATTCTGTTATTTGATTGTAATTTTCTTTGTTAATAAAAATATTCTTACAATGAGAATATCCCTATCTACCTATGTATATGATAAATTGATTTTGTATTTTTTCTAAACTTTTTTTATTTATTATGTAATTTGGGTTCCAAACAGTACTACTATATTCTAAAATAATTTTCACATAATAAAGAAATAAAAGAAAAATACAGTAGTTTAATACCCTTCGCGTCAGAAAAAGGTTTGGTACTGCGTCTGATGAAACCAAAACAAAGCCGATCTAGTCAATACCCATCTCAATTTCTCTGTAAGCTCTACCACCGATTAGGTACCTAATGTTACTTTATCTTTCCCATCCGCCACCACCGCTACTTAGTATAGTAGGGAGTTTGGGCAAACCTGTGGTTTCTACTCGGGATAAAACTGTACAGTCAGCGGCGTGTTTATGTCGAACGTAGTCAGATAAAAGTGGAGAATCGGTTTGCCGAAAGACTTAAATAATTTGACAGCCATTTTGGAGCAGGTAGGTATGCCAGCCAGCTGGAGAGTTGGCTGGCATACCTACCTGCTCACCTCTCAATATTATGTCCAGAGCTGGACGTGCCTCTTCCAAGCATGTGTGTTTTGCCAACGGTGATGTTGTCAAAATATGCTTGGCAGGCGGATCGTTGATAACAGTAGAGTTGTTACGAAACTAAGTATTTGATGTGAATTTCAATTCTATACGTTGTGGCGTCTCCACGCGCTTCTGAGAAAAGAGGGTTGACAGGCGGACAGACGGACAACAAAGCGCACACGCAAAAGAGGGTTGACAGACGGACAGACGGACAACAAAGTGAACCTATAAAGGTTCCAGTGGGTTTTTTATTCTTTTTGAGGTACGGAAGCCTAAAAATATGAAATAGGTTAACAAATATTAAACCTTATACCTACTATAATGAATATTAAATTGTTGAATAGTGAAGGTAAAAATAAAATGCATTTTGTCAAAGCAAAATTTATTGCCAAAACAATGAAATGAATTCGGCCGTGACTGTACATCGGGTCCATTTGGCCTAGTTAAATATTGATAATACGATTTTCTCAAGAGCGCGCTGGAGCCTGATAGATCGCAATCGAATACTTACGGTACTATCGAGAGCTTTTGTTGGTCGTGACTGTACCTACTAATCAATTGTAACTTATTGTCCGCCAGTCAGCTTAAGTCAAATAAATAAATAAATAATGTAGGAAAATCCACACAGCATCATCTAGCCCCAAAGTAAGCAAAGCTTGTATTATGGGTATTAGATAAATGAAATACTAATTACTAATTATGTACAAGGTGCCACGCAATTTATGTACAAAGCCGAAAGGGGGTGATTCTGGAATCACCTTTCGGCTGAGTATACTCGGGGTCCAGACCCCGAGGGTCAACTTGTGAATACTTTTTTAAGTTTAAATTAGTAAACTAAGTATTTTTTCCTATATTGAAATATTTCACAAATTTTGTTTTGCTTATTTTTTGACCTTTTCTATGTGTACATTATTGTATTACATACAGAATAATATCCATCTTGGCCGTGGCAATCCGCACTTTATTTAAAAATATTTTCTCTTACAAAGCTCAAGGCTATTAACTCAAACCTAAATTCACGCGACACAAAAACATGACAAATGATCCTTGTTTGTCCCCGGAAATCAATTAGGTAGCAGCAGAGGCACTATGTTCCTCAGCTGTCAACTGTCTCAGCTGACAGACAGGTGACATCCCCAGAGCGGGCGTTCTGTGATAAGAAATAGATTAAAAAACACAATATAAAAGATTCCTTGAAGAAATGGTTAAGAATTTTGCTTCTATACCATTGCTCACCGTTTAGGTACTATAAATCTATCCGAGTCTTTCTCTTATAAATCAGAATCTCAACCCAATTTTAATTTCATCTCTTTTACTTCAAGGTTGTCTCGGAGAGATCTCTCTTGAGTGACACCACCAATTGCCTATTATTAAAAGATAAATTTGAAAGTGCAAAATAGAATGAAATTAATTATGTGTTAAAATATATTTGTAAACTGTAAATTTTTTGAAACAGTCTGCAGTTAGCTCAATTGTTTCAATTGTCAATACTAGTTTTAATTTAATTCTATTAAGTGATAGTAATTTTCCATGTAAACTTAACATTATGTCAACCTTGATGTTAGATTATTAATTATAATTCATTCGGTACTATAATTGTGATACTTAATTAAGAGATTGGCTTAGCTACCTCTCAAGTTGCATGGCACCCTAACAGGGCTCCCAAACCTATCATAAGGTCATCATGATTTTTAAGACCTTTCACATTGAATTAGAATCGCGAAATATACTTGAAATTTAGCTGTATTTTAGGTATTTTATCTGTATTTTACCTTAATTTCTGTAAGGTTTTTACTCTAGTAGGCTTTCACGAATAGGCTAGTTAGTCGAAGAATAAAAGTACCAGTCTATTTTGTGGCCTTTACTTCGATTTAAGTTGAGGTAGCCGAGCTGCCCAGACAATAATTTCATGTTATTGCCATGTTACAGCGCCATGTAAGTCTTAGATGCAATAGATCCCTCGGGGACTCAAGGGCTTTACGATGTCTCGCCAGGAACCTTCAGAGCTTAGGTAACGTACAGTCTCTTGTGTTTTAAATTTGTGAGATTTTTCATTATCTTTGAGCAATTAATTCTAAAGAAAATAAAACAATGTCTACGTTCTTAGTTTTGTTTTTATAACAGAACAATAAAGTCGTAAATTTATTTTTTTATAATAATGAAGCAAGTTGGTTGGCGCGTGACCTTCAGGGCTCTTCAGAAACTCCGTTTCTAAGTCTTCGACATGGAATCTGACAACGATTCGCATGAAATTAAAATATTCTATTGTCTACGGTCTACGATCTCTACGGACTTTAATATTTTTTTTGAAATTTTAACTTACTTCGGATATAGGATATTTTGTGTAAGCTGTAACTACCTGTAATTGGGGGGTCACAACTGGTGATGCCTTATGTGATTTGTACTGTGTCTATGAGTGTATCCTCTGTTGGTAGTTCTAAATAAATAAATAAATAGGTACCTAAACTAAAAGACCATAAACCAATGTGTGGCAAAAAATAATAAACTAAATGAATAAACGATCCACTCATGAGTTTCATGAATTAACATAGAACTGCAGAAGTCACTATTGTTAGTATGTAAATGAAGCCACGTACAGACTGAAACAGTGATAGGACAACGTAAAATTTGTTTCAGTTCAAATTTCCACAATCTAGATAAAAGACCAAATTTATGAAAGCATGATAATCCAGACGATTCTAGACTTCGTTAAAATCTATGTGCCGCAAAATTTTGCTCGTCCCATCGTATTATCTTCTAATTTTGCGCGAAATTGAAGCTCATCGTGGATTTAAGATTTTAGCTAGTTTAAAGCACGTATTATGGTCAGCTTCCATTAAGGCCCTGTACTACCCTAAATCAACTCCGCTGGACGTCCATGTCTTCCAAACTACTAAATATTTAACCTATAAATTTATTTATGGTAAAGTTCAGGACTTACTCTATCGATCATAATATGTTTCGAAAACACGATTCCATAAAATTTTCTCGATAGAAAAAAATCGCAGTTACTTCTAAATTTTTACTAAAACCTTTATTTTATTGAGAAATCCTCAATAAATACAGAAGTTAAGATCTTGAGAATAAGCATGGTAATTGAAATAAGTATAAAGAACATTTTATATGTTGCGTTTTATTCAAATAATGTCCTAATTAATAGATATTAGGCAAAAACTTGATTTTTGGGCTTGCGTTGCTATGCCCTGTCCCGCTCCTATGAACGCGAAATCCTATGTCTGTCCTTGTCACAAAAAATTGAGATTGTATAGGCCTATATTGTCTTGGCAACAGACCAGCACTGCGTTAAATAATCCCCTTCATTTTATATAACACTTAAACAGTGTGATTTTTTTTACTGGGACGGTATGGGGCAACCAGTGGAGGTACAGTGCCCCAATTCTGTTAACCAATCGCTTTACTATGACAGTAGTAGCGGAAAACGGGACTGAAAAGTCTAATAGAGGCATCAAAACTGTCCAGAAAAGTTGAAACGAAGCTGTCAATCGCCAAAAGACCTGCTCCGGTCCTTCAAGAAGCTAATCTGGTTAGGGCCTGGTTAGGCAGGGGGACAATGCACAATACACTCCCATGCGAGATGTCAGTGCCGATCCTAGTAAGAATTAAAATTAGACAGTATTGTCGCAGAATTGTCCATGGTTGAAACAAACTCTATAAATATATCTCTCTCTCTATAGACCTTGACACTTTTGACACGCGCTCCCTCCATCTATAGTTTCTTTCATCAAAGGTTAAAATACCAAAATGTGACATTTTGACACGATACAATTGTTATTGTGAAGCGATTTGTGGAATTATGGCCTTGATACATTGTCTATTGAAACATCTGCTTCATTCGAAAGAAAAAAACCCTAAAAATAATCCGTAGATGGGTGGAAAATTCAAAAATTAAAATTAAATAAAAAAGACGATATGTGACATTTCTTTTATTTGACTAGAAACTCATAATACTTTCGATTTACATTATTTTTGGAATTTCTTTCACTTACAAGACGAAGATTAGAAAATATGTACAACATCGAATAGAATTTGAATCAAAACTAACATTGCTTTTTGTTTCACAATAGATTAATTTTTAACAATGCATTTTATGATTATTTCTAGAAATTATGCCTTATTTAAGAAAACATGGATTCACATTTCTTAAAATACTTAAAAGTAACTCTAAATACTAAGTTAGATACCTACTATTTTAATATAAGTTAATAATATGATGGAAAATACAGTAAATAATACTACCCTCTAGTAATTATAATGCCTTTTATAAATATTCATCAAATACTTACAAAATAAAAACGCAAATAATCAGATAATACTAAAATTATATCATGAGATCCTTCTTCCTTTTATGATGAACGAACCATTTTGCTTCTTATGTAGTAGGTACTTATGTAGACATCGAATATAATTGTGACAAATACATAAGTTGAATAAAATTTTAACAAACCAATTGAATTAACAAAGACAAGGAACATACTTAATATGAATAAAATGTTAACAAACCAATCTAATTAACAAAAAAAATTACAAGGAACATACTAAACATGAATAAAATTTTAACAAACCAATCTAATTAACAAAGAAAATTACAAGGAACATACTTAACATGAATAACATTTTAACAAACCAATTGAATTAACAAAGAAGATTACAAGGAAAATACTTTACATGAATAAAATAATTATTAACAAAATGATTCTCTATTCTTAGTGCTAAAATTTATCAAAAATGATATTTGATATGTTCTACGATATAATGAGATATAATCTAACATTTTAATCTAATTTATTATGCACTCATAATTTTACTAACTATTTATATTTTATCGATAAAATTCAATAGCGTTTTTCCCCTGTCAAATTAATATATTTGCATTAATTTTATAATTTTACAATTAGGTAAATTTCATATTTTATAAATAGGGAAACAATCGGAAAATATTCTACAATTTAGATTAAACATTATTTGCGTTAAGATTTTATTTCTTAATAATATATTTATTACTTAGAATAAGAATAGTAGTTTATGCAACTGTGCATAATGGAGGGCATTACAACACAAGTGTGGGTTTATTAACTATTACTATTAAGTAACGGGTTTATTAACTATTAAGAAACTCGCCTTCGGCTCGTTTCTTAATAGCATCACACGAGTGTTGTAATGCCTAATTATGTATAGTTGCATACACTACTTTATCTACCCAAATATCATAAGGGCTCTATGATGGGTTCAGGAACCATAGGGAAATGACCAGCATTGTTAGCAGTATAATGCAATACTAAATAAATTGAACACATACAGAAGCAACTTCAACTTATTTATGGCTCGCTGTGCTTTACTGCCACAACTCTGCCAATACAGAAGCAAATTATTAATTATAGTAATGGTAGTTAACATTGACATTTGTTCTGAGTCACTATCGCTCATTTTCGACAGAAATAAAGAACTTATTCAACTTCTTCTTCAACGACAGAAAATTTGTCTACTCGTAACTGGAAATAAAAAGCTAACGAACAAATGACAGCTCGAAATGGCGGCGCGGCGTTTCGAATATCTGTATTTTTTTTAATCATAGACAAACGAACAAAGTCACTATTCTTGTGTCACTCGAGATCAAAATGTCGTGCGATTTATAGTTAGAATGTAGATACTAGTATAGCCACTCACTTGAATTTGACACCTATTCCAAATTTAAACTCTATAACCTACGGTTTTCAGTAGGTTATGAGTTCATTACAGTTCCGTTTATTTCTGTTGGTTGGTAATGCTGGTCATTGCCTATGGTTTTTGAACGCATTAGAGAGGGTTTATGATATTTGGGTAGATAAAACTATGTACTTATCTCAATCTCAATTACTGACTTATGTAAAACGGTAGGTATCACAGGATAGAAATGATTCTAACGATCGAAGGAAATTAAACATAAAATCGGCCAAGTGCAAGTCGGGCTCGCGCACGAAGGGTTCCATACCATTATTTACGAAAACTACAAAAAAATCCCGTTTGTTGTATGGGAGCCCCCCATAAATATTTATTTTATTCTATTTTTTAGTATTTGTTGTTATAGCGGCAACAGAAATTCATCATGACATGATGAATTGAACTGAATTGACAATTTTCACACAAAATAGGGTCCCGTTTTACCCTTTGGGTACCTAGAAACCCTAAACGTTGGTTGGAACCCTAAAAAAGAATAAAAAAAGAGAATTGGGGATTTACTACTTACTTATGTTTGGTATTACAAACCCTAATAAGCACTAACCGTTACTTGAATTAATATTTTATTCAGTTCATCTCCTTCAGATGAACCCAATGAAAACACAAGTATGGTATATACATATATTAATAAATATTAAGGTATTTCTACATACTTCTACTGTAACAACTATATTTTGACATATAATACTATAATAATTAATAATACTATATAATACTATGGTAAACATTTTTAGATTTTATTAAACACATAAGTTATTTCTAAAACTAACGAGAGTATTTTTTATACTGGAATGTCAATTACTTCACACGTCAACAGCTAGTCTGTTTTCTAATTCCTGATTAGTCGAGTGTAATTAATTAATCTAACATGATTTGTTCAAAAAAGATACATTATAACTATATCTAGGTACTTACAGTACCTTTATTATATTATGAAATATATTATACTGTGTAATCCTTATCTACTTTATTATTTTATTTATGCAATCTGGGCACAATAATTAAAATAATTAATTTTATTTATTTTCTCTCTACTTCTTTGGAGTCATCTTTGGTACACAAACACAACTACGCAGCATTATTGCTATCACTTCACTTTTCATGTTCATCAGCATCACATAGGTTCGATCACTTACAGTGATAGTTTATACAACATCACTTTTATCACTTTCAAGCAGTCCATCATTGCTGCCAACATCTTCATGTCACATATGATAGTCACGAAGTGGTCTGACGGACTCTGCTGAAGATCTAGGAGTAGGGTCAACCCCAGAAAGACCGAGAGAACCACTGCGTCTGACAACTAAAGTCTTTGTTCCGTAGTCAGTGACGAAGTTCTCGTTTCTAGTGGGGGTGTTGGCGCGAACGCTCTGGTAGCCGCAGCATAAAGGGTACCTGGAGGTGAGGATCCGTTTGAAAGCTTCGCGAAATTCAGTGTTGAAGATGGAGTAGATGATAGGGTTGAAGGCGGAATTGGAGTAGCCGAGCCAGGTCAGGATTTTGAAAGCGAGGTCTGAAACAAATGAATGGATTGAGATTTACGCTGTTTAAAAGCTTAATAGTTACGGAATGTATTTGTTTTATAATTTTTAATAATTTTATATATTTCAATCCCATGGCATTGAAATTACCATAAAACGTTTCCATGTGCGAAAATATGTATACACACCCATGTTTTGATATTTGACTGAATAGTAGGTGTATAGTCATTGTGATAATTTATATATCGTATTCTGACAAGAACAATAACTAATTAGTATGAAAAATGTGTGCGTAGACTTTTGTATGATAAGTTCCGGGTAAAATAAAAGTGAAAACTTGGAAGTTTTTACATATCTGAGCAACTGACGTACCTACAATAATTATATTTTTGTCGACTTGGAATAACATATCTATAGGCTACTTTAAAGTAGCATTAAAGCTTATGTTGTTTCTGTAAGACAAACTTTGTGTTAAATATAAACGCTTTTTGCTTTTTTTTACGTATTTAAATAGGTACTGAAAACAACGTATAAAGTATGGAAAATAAACATAACAATTTAACACAAAGTTTGTCTTACAGAAATAACATCAACTTTAATGTTTTACGTGAGTTTACTTGAGGTTGACTTAACAAATATTAATGTTTAAGATAATTTTGTTGATGATCGTTGTGGCTGTTGTTGCGTTGATAATGTTAATTCTCATTGTTTTCAGTTTGTTTTTATGATAATGTTAATGTGGCAGTTAATTTGATTATGAAACTTACTTCAAGTTCACTGTTTTACTTTCGAGTGAAGATGGTTATCGTAAAATTTTATTGATACTCATAAAAATATGTGGTATGAATGTTTGTATGCTCGCATTATTATGTTACAAGTTATTTTCATTATTGTTTTTCAAAATTTACTGATGCATTATCACCAGCGTTACAACTTTTTATTTATACACTTTTTAGGGTTCCGTACCCAAAGGGTAAAATGAGACCCTATTACTAAGACTCCGCTGTCTGTCCGTCTGTCTGTGTATACGTTTGTCACCAGGCTGTATCTCAAGAACCGTGATAGTTGTAGTAGTAAATAGTTGAAATTTTCACAGCTTGGTTTTTCGAAATAAAAACCAGCATTTTGATCACCTGTGGACTGTATGAGAATTCTGTAAGGTCTTTGTATATTGCATATGCCCCAGAATACCAAGGACCTAGGGTTTCCACCCCAAAAGGTCAAATTACCTACTAGTAAGTACCTACTAGTAACCTCTGTCAAGAGTCAATTTTTAACATTACATGTGACGCCGCGCACCGTGATGTTTCGATGTGTTGCCTTGGCGGCCAGGGGAGACAAGACAGGTACGCAGGACATAATTATAGCTCACCAGTTTGTGCAGTTTCTATTCCTTCACGGCAGACCAACCTGATCGGAAGAGGTAAGGCGCAGGACCAACGGCTTCACATGTTTTCCAAGGCATGAGCGTGTGACACTGCCAATTACTTAAGATGCAACTTTAGTATAAAAGAAAATACAAAATTCAATCTCACCTGGTATACAAGTCTTGCAAAATGCAGCCACGATATTGACACAGAAGAACGGAACCCAGCACAGAAGGAATACTCCCATGATAATGCCTACAGTTATAGCAGCTTTATGGTCCGACACGTGGTACGGACTGGAGTGGACGTGCGTGTGGACCCGAGTCCGGACGGACTTGGTCCGGTTGTCTGGCAGCTGGACTGTCCGGGTTACCGCCCGGATGGACTTCACGTGCTTCTGGGCGTAGCAGTACAATCTGTGGATAGAATAGGAAAATAGGTTTTGTTTTGGCTGTACTGACTGTGTTTGTGTGTTGTTACTGTAACATTTGCATGCTAGTATTAGTAGGACATTATTGAAACTAAAAAAAATCTGTATCATCTGTTTATCCTACATAATGTTCAAGCAAATAAATTATCTTTATCTTTATCTGTATGATGGATGGTAAATCTTTTGCTGTTGATAGATAGAGCTTCATATCACATCACACTGATATTATAAACTTGAAATTAACTAAGTTCCCACAAATTTTTTATCCTGCCGAAATTGATTTTTTTTGGGAACTTGTCATATAGACAGCCCAGAGTGTGAGGGCTTACACACTATAATAGAAAAACCTTATAACAAACTTGCTCCCCCAGCTTCGCACATGCTTTACCGGGACAAAGAGAAGCCTTTGTAAGAACAACGGCTTCTCTTTGTCCCTGTAAAGCATCTCTCTTTGGTCTGGAGAAGGCCCAAATTACCTTCTGCCTCCTTAGAAAATTTTATAAAAACCCGTTTAGGCGTGAAAAAGTAACAGACAGACAGAAATAGTTTCGCTTTCATAATATTAGATAGAACCTGGGTAGTATAGTTAGTTAGTTATACAATAATACAATAATAAATAAATATAGTTATGCGAAAATTTGGATGAATGTTTGTTACTTCTTCACGTCAAAAAAAACTGAACGGATTGGTCTGAAATTATCTATGCAGGTAATTCTATGCCTGGAATAAAAAATAGGCTATTTATTTTACATCTCTCATATTCGGTAAGTAGGTTCTTATTACCTCCAAATGGGGCTTGAAGGTGACTAATTAGCGCTCTAGGGTAATAATGTAGCTAGAAAAGCCCTAGGGCGGTAAGTAATTAAAAAAACACCTCTCTTTCAAAAAGTTCGCGGACATCTAACCATCATACTGGCAATAGACATCATGCATTCAGCCCAATGACCAAAGAGGTCGCTTTGCTATTCAGCCTTGTCTTCGTGTGAGTATAATAGTCATCAATTTTAAATATCGAACGGCGAAGCTCAATTTTGTTTTTGAAAAAAAAAAGTAGGTACTTGAAATTTTTTACTTCAAATATTAGTATATTGCGATCAATCCGGTAAAAACAGTGTTTTATTACTTCAAATATTGTTTGTTTTTGGGATTTTTTTATAATTACGTGCTAATTAGGAAAAAACATGAGTTCTTCAAGTGATGAAGATACATAAGCTGCACTCCCGATTCAATGAAAAAAGTTTTATTCTTGTAATGCTGGCTTTTTTACCTCACAATCGAGATGTAAAGCAGAGTAGTTAGCTCGGGTGTAAGCACCAATTGCACCCTCGAACTATAGGCGCCCTCGCTGCGCTCGCGCCTAAATATCTCGGGCTGCCATTGATGCCTTACAGCCCTTGGCTACTAATCTACTATTAATCCCATATATCAGTTTAGAAACCAATAAACTATATGTGAGCCAGAAACTCTTCAACACAATCGATACGTTACTTGATAGGTAACGTATATATACAACCCTCTAATTTCTTATTAGGAAATTGGGGAGAAAATTTTGTGAGTTATTTTCTCCAAAAATATAATCAACATCAGACTCGTTCTGAATAATGTATGCGAGATTATATTGGTATCGGAAAGTAAATAAAATAGCTACCTATTCACTGAAAATAATTATTCAGAGCGGCTTCTAAGGAGAATTTAATTTTGAAGACATTCTCCTCGTGAATTTGGGGATTCTCTGAATGTAGGGTATTTTTTCATCGACTTAGTGAAGTTGATTTATTCAGTAGAGAGGTAGGTCACAAACAAAATACGTAGCTTTAATCCTACTGCACCGATCTACTGAGCTTATAATACAAGAAAAAAAACTGGTGCCGATATTCGCTTATGCCCGGTTCCTATAAAAATAAAACGGTTCGTTTTACCTAAGGACAGTAAAATATGATACCAGCCCCCTTAGCACGGGGATTGTTGTCTAGGGTAGAATAGACAATAATGACATTGCGTCGCCATACATTGCGTACATTATTGATGTTGAAGGAATGCATTTCAAATAATTTACGCATTGGATGACGAAGTGACGTAATTTTTCTCTATTCTACCCTAGACAACAATCCCCGTGCTAGGGGGGCTGGAGTAAGTGTAAACCGTTTCTATAATATACGTCTCGTAGTTTAAACTACTAACAGTTCTTTACTAACGGATGGGAGGGTAAAAAATAACTTTACTATGACAGCAGTATTGTCCATAGATGAAAGAAACTCTAGAGTCTAATGGATAAGCTATACGGACTTATTTTGTGTAACATTGTAAATGTTTATTTGTTGTGTTTATACCACCTTTTCCATCCATATGATCCACGATGTCAATTTGTAAACGTGACTACATCACTAGCAAATTAACGTCAACTATTCAGGTTATCTCAATCCGTGGGATTGAGATAACCTGAAAACGTTTCCACAGAAACAACGCTGCAGAGCCGTGCGGGAGGAATCTAGTAGTTTAAAAAGCTTTTATCATGATCCTATCTCATGCAACTATGCAAAAATATTGGAAAACCCTAAACAAATTATGATAAATATCTCGTTATTAATCTATGAGGACATAATATTATGTGAAGATAAAGCTAAAGTCATCTGGATGCAGAGCTTCTACATCAATTTATAATTTTACCTTGATCTGTCTAGTTTCGGCGTGTAAATGTAACAAACACCCAAACTTTCAATTTTAAATTAAACCCTATTCGTTATTTCAATTATTTGCACAATTAATTAATAAATGGTTAAATTCATAGCTTTTATTCAAGCCAAATTAAACTTACGAAACCCAAATCAAGTTTGAGTGACTCAACTAAAATGCTATTCAACCATCCTTCAGATTAAAATATCAGTCTAAAACAAGATTCAATTTTGAAAGGGCTGAGCCTTTTATAAACTTAAAGCCTTATTCAATTTACTGGAAAAACTGATTATTTGACATCTGAGATTAGTTTCAATAGATGCCCAATGACTGTAAATATCCCAGCTGCCAGAGTAAAATCAAGTGAACAAAGAAACTAAGTGAAACTTGAAGTTAAACTTAACGTACACTATTTATTTATTTCATTTATTTATTTAATTAGAACGGCGGCGATTGCCAATTACACTAATTAATTAATTATAATTTAAACACAAACACTAAAAGCACAAAAATAAGACAAAAATTAAATGATTAATTATTATACGTATGCGTATGCTATGCCTAATTACCCTTTTATTAAAGTTTTGCGGAACCAGCGAATGGAGGTGGACTGGACATACAGCAAGAAGGAAAGATAAATGGAATAAAACACTAATGGACTAGTTTCCAAAAATATAATAAAAGAAATAGAGGGAGACAGTTTAAAAAGTGGGAGGACGAGTTAAAAGTCATAGCAGGAAATACATGGATAAGATGCGAGAGATAGAACAAAGTGGAAGCGGCAAGAGCAGGCATTTGCCACAAGAAGAGAACAGAAGAAATATCCATTGTTATTTTTGTATAGATTGTTTACCTTATATCTCTTTTTTTAATTGTAACTTGGCGTTATTAGTAAAGAATTGTATTATGTTGTAATACATATAGTTTCCATAACACAAGCTCTGTTTAGCTTGAGGTTAGATGATACTGTGTAGTGTGTCCAGCATTATTATCATTCTGAGCCTAGCCGCATTATTTTCGCCTTGCAGTTTCAACTTGGATTATGTACAAAGATTTCAAACGTGACTGCCAGCAATACAAAGTGATCGATTATACAAAAGTTAAGGTCGAGCGAGTCCGTAGAGAATAAGCAGACATTGATAGACGAGGTGTAGATAATTTTGTTAGAAATAATTTAGAGATTACGAAAATCACTAGAGATTAAGCTATATGGATATTTTTGAATAGGCTACTTGACTACTACTGGGATAATTCTAACGTATTGTCTGATAAACATAATGTAAAGTGTAATTAATATTTCTTCAAAGCCAGTCGTATTAGTTATGAAAACAAAATAATGCCGCACCAAAATGATAATCTCTGTCATGGCTACCGTGTTCCAAGCTATGACGTCACCCCGCCACACAACACCTAACAAGAACTCATTGACACTGTAATCTGAGGATGTGTGACGTCCCTTGCGACTCAACCAAACATATAGCGTTTTCGGTCACGTGATCATGTATTAAAAAATGTGTAATTTTAATCCCATTTCTTTACTTTAAAAAGGCATGTTTTTCATAAAAATCACCTGATTACGCTTTGTTACGTTGTCACTAACTAGGATGAAAACAATTCTTAATGAAGTCAAATAGCCTATTGACATGCAAAAATAAATGGCTCAATTTTAGAGATTTATGTCAAGTGAAAGTAACTTGATCTAATTTGTCTGGACGTTGATCTCGTTTGTGTTTCATGGCTGAACAGATCTTAGTGAAATTTTTGAAGGAGAATATATTATTTTGGGGAAGGCTGCTTTTAATCCAGGACAGACTGCACGTGGCCAGTAACTGACTGACTTTACAATACAAGTCTAGAACTTGTATAGAGTGAGGATTTCAGGAAGTGAAGGAGGTCTAGAGCACTTACTTCCCTGTAGAGCTTCTATTTTAGTGAAAACTTTAGTCAAAATCTTTTTTATAGTAATTAGATATTTGGTTTGGTCATTAAACCGACCTTTTTCTTCTCGATGATCTATGTAAATATAAGTACTTACATAATGCAAGAGTTACCTTATGCCTGTATACAAAAAATAATGTTCGACAATCCACGCAGCATCATCTGGCTCTTAAAAAGCAGGGCTTGTGTTATGAGTACTAGATAACTGATATACTTAGATATTTTTCATATACATAAAAAAACCCAAAACATCCGGAATAAATATCTGCAGACGTAAAAACATTTGGATCGTAAAACTTTGGGTTACATTACAGCTCCTGTTAACCTTTGAGACCCTATTTCTCGTTATTGAAGCGAGTAACCTTCAACAACAAATACCATTGCTCTAATTAGACCAGTGAATGGTTATTCATCGTGAATGACAGGGGCGGAAATCAGTTGAATGGAGTCCATTATGCATTGCTAACATTGCTTGTGTATGCAGTCGACTAATGGAATGATTTCTCTGGCATGGCGAGCTAAATGTTTCTTGATAGAGCGTCCTATAACAAGAAAGATCTTTACTGGCCGACCCGACCCGACTCCAGTATTAGTGGACGTATTACTTCTCAGTATGTTCGCTGTTAAACGTGCTTCTCCTAAGGCCCAGACTTCACCAAAGCGGAGGTATGCGGAGATGTCCATAGCGGAGATGAGAAGAGACGTTTTTCAGGTAGGGTGTCTCCAATGAAGCTGTGCGGAGATACGTACTGGCTAAACTGAGATGTCTGCTGGTTAGAGCGACTGATCTGCGTGCGGCGGGCGTCGAATGTTTGTTTAGATGAATGCACTTGTGAGGCATAGTCTAGCACTTCCCTGTGTTTAAAGCAAATAGCTAAAAGTCATTTGTTTCCGTCTGTTATTATTAAAAGTCAGAATAATAATAAAACGCGGCACACCCATTGTATAAACTAGACAAAGTTTATAAGTTAAAGTGAAATTGAGTTATATAAGTAAAGAAATGTCACTGATCAGAGCCACACAGTTGGGTGGTAACTGCGCAAAAATAATTTTGGGGTTTTAACTTGTTGTCTTTATATACAACTAGCAGCGCCTTGCGGTTTTACCCGCGTAGTTCCCGTTCCCGTAGGAATTTCGGGATAAAAAGTAGCCTATGTTCTATTCCAGACTATAATCTATCTCTGTGCCAAATTTCATCCAGATCCGTTCAGCCGTTCAGGCGTGATAAAGGAACAAACATCCATCCATCTATCTAAACTTTCACGTTTATAATATTAGTGAGATTTACAGTAACAAAATGGCTTCCCACAAGCTTTCAATTTTAAATTTCATTTATTTGCTTACATGTTCGTACAATTCATTCTTAGTCTATGTGAATGGCTAGGTAGCTTCAAACGAGTGGTCCGCGAGCTGTCATCTGATGCCGTCAAAATAAAATACATCTAGAGGTTACGAGTTAAAGCGGAGCTTTTCAGGTGTGCGACAGGCTTAAGAAGGCCCTGAACCTCTAAGCTCCCATACAAACGTACTTTTCTATTCATTTGGAAACTGCGTCCCCGATTTTAATGATGCATATCTGGTGGAAACGCAGCCTTAGAGGTAAGAAAATGCTAAGCAGTGTAAGTAAATTCTGAAACCTGTAAGTAAATTGTAAGAATACGTATCAAATATATAATGACATTTCCCAAGAGCGTGGATCAGTGCCAACTCGTGTAATTGTGTCCTTAATGTTAAATACGTGCTCCAACTTTGTTCGCAACTCCAAACTTTGAGACACGAATTCTGCTGAGTTCTTACTTAGTACGTCGTAGTACATCTTGTATCACTTTGTTTCTTGTAGATCTATTTACTTTTTATTGATTGGGTTGTAAAATTCACACATAATTTTTGAGACACTAACCCACATGCCCGCCCGCGAGTCTTGCATCTTGCGCGTGCGTCCGCGGCGAGAACAAATCAAAGAAGTTGTTTGATTGTGTCCATGAGTCGCCGCGGTGCGACTTGCGGAAAGGTGAAATATCGACCCCAAGACGCATCGCCCGATGTCGTGGCCTAGGCCTGTTTGTAATCGATTAAACGCGAAAAGGTAACAAAATAATTGAAAAAGTTTATTGTCATTTTGCGAATTCGTTGCGCGTCCAAATGCACTTCGGCCCCATACAAGACTTAAATACGATCGACATATTATGAAATTCATTCAAAATTTTGATCCTAACATTATAATAATTAATTTCTTACCTGCAATAAATACTGATCATTACAATACACGGCAGATAGAAGGATATACAGCTGGAGACCACAGCGTACGTCGGAGTCAGCACCAGTGCACAAGTCGGGTATCTCGGAGGCTTTTGTGTGGCAAGGGCCTCCTCATCCGGCCTATGGAGGCCTAGGGAGATGGGCAGGAAGCTGATGAGGCCGGCCAGCAGCCATATTAGAGCGATGGTGACGATGGCCACCCGCCGGGTTACCCAGCGGCCGTATCTGGAAGGAGAGGAGGGTTAGTCTAAGTGCTTTTTTGTAAGCCTAAAGAAATAAAGTTATTGACTTTTCACTTTTAACTTTTGTTAGACTTTGATTCATCATCATCATTATCCGCAACCCGACTTCACCCACTGCTGGGTATAAGCCTCTAAACTCTTGTCCCATTCCACAAAGTTCTGCGCCAATCTCTCTCGTCAATCAATCTTGATTCTGATTGGGTGAAATTAATAATTAATTAATCATATTCGTCCACGACTGAACATGCCAATGAACATGCAAACGAAAGCTAACCTGGCTAGTGCATTGGTTTTCTGGCTTCTGAATTTTTGAATTTGAGAACTCTGGAAACTGCTGCCCTTCTTTTAGTAGGTTCTATAAGTTTACTCTTATGATATCCACGGGCTGAGTAAGACAAATTTATTTTTGGGCCGGTGATATGAAAGCTGGCTCAGTCATCGATATAAGCTTGAGTAAAATAGAAAAGCGTTACGCAAGCCCTAAATCCTATAGCCTATGTGTACCGCTACTAGGCAAAAAATATGTGAGTTGTACCGTTGTACCGTTTTGTGCCGTTGTAAAAATGTTTGCCAAGGTAAATGCCCAAACCACTGAATGGATCAATTTAAATTTTGGCATGTATGAAGAAAATTTAGCAGCGGTACACATAGGCTATAGGATTTAGGGCTTCGTCCCCGAATAAGCCTACAAAACGCATTTTAAAGTTTACTTAGTCGCAGGCCGCAGGCCCAGACCCTAGATATAACAAAACAATATCTACGACCTACTTTCAACTCTACGCCTATCAAATAAGACCGATACGTCATTCTATTTTTTCAATTTTTATATTAATAAAAAAAAGACTAATTTTTGCATTCTTTTTATAGTTATTTGAATAAGTTTCTCTTACAATGGACCAACAGTAATTCCCTAACATGTTTTCATCCCAAAATCCTTGATGTCGTTCTTCAAAAACCTTTAAATCTTGGTAGAAACGTTCCTTCGTTCATCACTCATACTTCCATTGCATTGGTGAACCAAATGGAAGGTGAACGTTTTCTCCTGATGACCACTGGAGTAAGACGATTCTACAGCTTTCGCAAAACACATGAGGCACCCACTTTTTATCTTGATTTGCAACAGGAAATCCAAAATAATGAAGATATGCACTTTTTAACGAATCTACAACGGGTCTTCTCTTTTTTGAAAATATAAACTGTCCACAAACATAACAAAAACGATCAGAACTTTGTTAACACTTTCTGCTCGACATTTTGAATCAACTGTCGTTTGAAGCGAACGAATAAATAATAAACTGTCGTCACCACGTTAGGTAGTTAAAAAAACATGACTGACATTGACTGCAGGAAGAAGTTGTGTTTTAGGTTCAAGGAAGGTAGATTAACATATTTATACATATACACTTATTTCGGGGTATAGAAAAAAAAAGTTACATTTTGTAAACTAGTGTGATGGGTCGATTGATTTCTGAGAATTGTGTCTATTGGGTTTCATCCACATTTGAATGTTTAATTTTGAAATTTATTTCGCTATGGTTTCGAGAATGATATCAAGGTATTCTCAAAGAGTTAGTATTTTTTCCGCAAAACTCTAAAATAGCGTTAAGTTAAGGGATTCTGAAACGGTTATAGGTTTTTTCAAAACAAATAAATTTTAAGGCAAAAAGACGTTATTAAAATGTGGTGTCGAGAAACCTTCATCATAGGCACATCCCTTCTAAATCTGGAAATCTATACTTCTATACACAAAAATGCCATATTATGACGTATACCGTATACCGAATTACAAAATGGCGATAACATTAGGTATTCACCGAGCAATAAGACCTCAAAAGCCTTTAAGATGTATGTGAATAGCATATTAGGTTCTGGCTGACATGAAACCGACTTCACAGAAGTATTTTCATAACAGAGTTAAGAAGCCTATAAGACGCTGTGCACACGTAGACACTCGTTGTTGCCGCACACCATCACAGGTAACCGTAGTTGCTGTGTCCTATAACGGTCATCGGACACAGTTGTTGCTACTACTAGGTAGTTACTGTGTCTGGCTCAGTACAATAAGTTATTATTTCATCCTAGTCAGTGACAACGTAACATATCGTAATCAGGTGATTCTTATTTAAAATATACCTGTTTTAGGTAAAAAAAATAGGATTAAAATTACGCATTTTTTGATTTATGATCACGTGACCGAAAACGCTCTGTGACGTCAGACTAATACAGATTACAGAGTCAATGAGTTGTGTGGTGTGGCGTGTGACGTCATTGCTCAGAGCACGGGAGCCATGACAGAGATTATTATTTTGGCGCGCCATTACTTTATTCAAATTTTAAAATTAGTTTTTATAACTAATACGACTGGCCTTGAAGAAACATTAATATCACTTTGTATTATTTATATAAGACAATACGTTAGAATTATTTCCCAGTAGTACCTAGTCAAGTAGCCTATTGTAAGGAAATTTGTTAATGTTGCTTGTGTCTTGAATTTACAAATTTTAGTTTCCAGTTACCGACACCGAACACTTTTTGATCGTCAATGAGTATGTGATAAGTGGGAGCAACTGGACACACGTATGCGCAGGGAGTGGATAATTTCATACTGTTTCTATAGAAATCAAATATTCATCGGTAACTTGTATCTGACACAAGACACAAAAGTGTCAACGTTTGCGCAGCGCCTAAAGGTATTTAGCAGGTACTAGGCACTTACATTCTCGAATTCAATAGCAATAGGGTTCGAAATGGGATGGCAGAACTTTATGGTTATCACATTTTATAAAAGGTGTCCTCCCTGAATACCTTACCTACAGATCCAGGTGAAAATGTGATCTATAAGCATAATCCGCGAGCGATCACGGGAGCGATTTATGAGTAAATGACGTACAGATATAATGACATTACAGATAAAATGCATTAAGTACATTTTTGAACGATCAGCACAGGGCTGATGACATAGACGTCACTTATAAGATCACTTCTAACATGTCGCTAATTTGTTTTTTTTTAATTGAAATTTTTAACCAAAAACTGAAAAAAAGTCTAGTAGGTTCTTCGAGCACCATGAAGTTTGCACAGGTCTTTCGAAGTTGCATACTTGGTGTTACACTAATGGTAGGTACTACCTAGTTTCTTCCTAATAACATGTCTAGGCCATGTCTTCGGTGACTGGATTATTAATTATCCCGTCAAATTAAATGAAATAGGTTTTTCAACAAACGGCGTTCGATTTGTAATTCCTCTAGTTATTCGACAAACAGGCCGATTCTACGTGTATCAGGCGCCGACGTTATCATTTCCAAGAACAAAATCGGTCGGAATTTTACATTGACATTGACATATCCTGTTTTTACGACGCGCGAATTGTACCAGAAATGTGACGCACAATATTTACTTCGACAAGGTTCAGTCAGTCCTCTCAGACTAAGTAAGTCAATCCTATTCTGATTGCGCAAACCATTATTCAGATGAAATTTACGTAATGGACATTTGGCGTATTGGTCATTTCACGTATTGGTTATTTTGCGTATTCATGATGTTATTTTCATAGATCATTATGCATATTAGTCAATGTGCGTCTAAACGGAAAATATGACCTAATACCAAAATTTCGGGTTCCTTCTACCAACGCAAACTCATCAAAAATGTTATGGCATATAAAAATCGGTTTGTGTATGTCGCTAATGTCTAACGAGACGGGCAGACCATGAATCCCATAATGCCACTGTTCATAAAATTTGACCTATAAAATTACTATATTTATGTTGGTTAGGTACCTATCAATTAGCTATATCAAATCTGGTTACTTTTGTGTGTTTGTTAGGTAGTAGACGACTTACTTTTATAAATATATCCTAAATAAAACGTATAATTCGATAAAAGTAAGATGATATCATATGATTTAAGCTTTCTATGATATATTTCTCCATGTTATTCTGTTTAAACAAGCTTCTGATTTTCCAATAAATAAATATAAATTAAAAATAAATTCATCCATATATTTTGTCACTTTCAATCAAGCCGAGCATCGCAATAAATGATAAAACCTATTGCGCCTCCTTTGCAGTTTTAGTACAGTCGACAACTGACGATCTCTGGTGTCGGAGGCCAAGAAAGATCCACTACGGGTCACAGCGGCACGCCAGTGAGCAGTATTTTGGGATGCTATTTATTTACGTAACGATCTTTATTTGACGACCTATGTGGCGCGGCGAGGTCTGCCTGCGACACACGAGCTGCAGTTTATAACTTTACGAGATATAGAACCGTTAGAGGGTAAAGAACGGGGATCAATGCAGCTCCCTGTACCCACCTCAGTACAGGGTAATACTACATAGGTACAGTCTACCTACATTTTAAGATAAGGCGTATGCTCTTCGTGTTGAAATAAGTAAAGGCCTGCTCAGGTATATGCGGTATTTGCTACCCGGAGCGGTAGCAGTACGATTCGCTTGGATTTTTGCGCTTGGTTACGCGCTGACCACGGTTTTCCGTCGCGTAGTATTTAAGGCGTGGATGTAGGTATGTGAATTACTATGAATTGGCTTGCTTTAAAACCTTTTTTCTCCGTGATCTTTATCAAAAACTGACTGAACTGAACTGACATACCAGCCATGTTTGTCAGAGATTAATTATGTATTTTTCCCCCTTTCTTTTAAAAATGAAATAAAAAACCTATATATATATCAGATATAATTGTGCAAAGTACCATCAATAACATTTTTCTCCTAAACTATGAATCACAAGATTTTTTTATTGTCATCACCGTATTAAATAATAGAATACCAAGGGATCCTTTAACTTATTTTTGCAAATAAATGTCCTAATTAGATAGATAATCTGGCAGAGATCGCTCAAAGCGATAACGCCGCCCATTGAACAATGTAATCTGTATAAGTTCTTTCGTGCCTGTGTATCCATTTTATTTGGTGTGAAATACAGAGTAATTGTATTTGTAGGGTGAACGTCAACTAGACGAGGTGTAGACTCGATTCGGTATCGATTTATCGGTGCAATCTCTGCCTTGCCTTCCGTTCATTCATTGTTCACTCAACGATCCCATTCTCTCGCGTGAGTGGGAGGAGTTGGGTAGTTAAAATTCGGTACTCGGTCGGAACGTATCAATTTTTTGAATAAACAGATATGTGAAACCCTACATATTGTATTGTTTAATTAGCAAAAACTTGCTCTTACGCCGCTCCACTCTGTCAAAAATCATTTTCACAACTGCTCTCTCTCCTACAAACGCGAAATCCTATGCGTATCCTTTTCACAAAATGGCGTCATATATCGCCCCCAGTGACAGTAGAATAACTGTATACACACTTGGATTTCACTACCGCTCTGGGTAGCGAATACGACGTAGGTCTAAACAGGCCTTAAGTTTTGACCTAAAGGTACCCTACTAGACTACTACTTCATAAAGAAACAAGAAATTGCTTATTTTTCAAACAAACAAATTCGTCATCATTCCATAATCCATTAGGACGTTTTGATACCGATTTTATTGGGAAACACTACCAATAAAATCACTTGGTAATAAGGAACGGTAATATAATTTTATTGGTCACATATCTCCCCTTTATGTTTCTCCTGTGATATATCCGTTATGTACTTACTTAAACAGGGTGTTTCAATCTTAGAGGATATAAACGTCAGGTTTTTAGAAGTTCTAATCTGAACCTGAAATGTTACGTATTTTTGTGTACTGAATTACTACACGCGTTTATTCTCAATTTTTGTTCCATGTAAAAATATCTTTTATTTTAAACTATCTACTAACCAACTATAATATTACAAACATAGAAAACACTATATAACAAACATAGAAATATAATAAACATAGAAAATACTATAACAAAACTTAGTAAACCACAGAGGTTTCTAAAGGAGTTATTATAAAGTTAGAGCCAATTTTGTTCCTTGTAACGATTTCTAAAGGAAACGTGCTCATTTAAAACCAATTCTGATTGCAAATTCACTCAGGACTGGGAATCATATAGATACAGACTGGCACTCCAGAACACCTTATATCGAATGAACCTCTACGATTGAAACATCCTGTATACATTAACTGACCTCCACCGGACAGCCGTTAGGTGCTCTACGTGCCATTATAGAAGCAATAAAATAGTTCTAGAAAGACAAGGTCTGAGAAATAAAATCACCGACCACCCGCCACTTCACTTAGGTACCTACTTACTCGAGAGCTGAAAACCCTAGTCACGAATAAACTATAGGTATTTTACTATCAAAACTATAGGAGTTGGTCGAAATCATTACGGATGTCAGTGGGTTAACTACAAACCTTATTTGTGTTGGAAGAACACCAACGTTTTATCTCTTGGCAACTAGCTTAACATCCTTTAAGAGCAAACTGAAGTACTGGTTCACTGACTACAAATTTTACAGCTATGAGGAATTCTTACTACTAAATATAACTGTATCGTCATCGCCTCTTTAGGTATCTATTCTAAATTCAAATTTTGCCGCCAAACATTCGTATTCGAATTTATTCATGAAGCATCGATCGTTTGGTGGTATTCCGTTTGAGTTGACCACCAATGGGTTGCCTAGGGCTATACGATTGACCAATCAGGAGGCTCTCCGGCATCATAGAGGGAGCCACCTACATCAACATTATTATCAACATTATTTAGTCACTTTTACATGCTGTGAATGAAAAAGAAGAAAATCTAGCTAAATAAGTAGACAAACTTTTTCATATTATTCTTTATATTTTTTGATAGGTACTGGTTGAATTTCATTTTATTATAATACAATAATTTGATTCAATGTTATTTGTTTGACATTCATTTAATTTAAAATTGCTACGAATAATAAACACTGATGTGTAATGTATTTAAAACAAATGTGACGTGTTGTTCATGAAATCTAAGAAATGAATTATTACTGATTATTATTGGCAGGTACTATTTGAATGAATGATCGCTTGCGCACTGCGTCCGATTCGAATCCGAGTTATGCCCGAGTAGCATAGGAATGACGTAGATATGCCAAAGATGAAGTGCTTGGATTCATATCGGTGATCGGATTAGAGAGATCCGATTTCGTTCCATTTTTTTACCTTATCGGATCGGATGCCGATTGTAATAGGCTCTAGTATACGTAAAACTCACCTCAAAGGGTCCTTGATGTGAATATATCTGTCGAGGGATATCGCACACAGGTTGAGTATAGAGGCCGTTGAGCACATGACGTCACACGCCACCCATGTGTCGCAAAACTGCTCGCCGAACACCCAGTATCTAGGGCACAAAATTAAATTGAGTAAACATGATAATTTTACACAATTTCAAATTGAATTAGAAGACTTTACGAAGATAACATAGTGTCATAATAACATGCACTGATTTTCGTAAAAATCAATTATTTTAAACATTTCATGATGACGTCGCCTTTCCAACATAAAATATTATTAAAAATACTTCTATAGTGCCTGAAAAAGCACGTAGAAAATGCGAAAGAAAATTAAAAAGAGTGTGGGAAGATGGATCGACGTCATTGTATCGGTCGCTGGGAGTCAATCGATAGCTATTAGTGACGTCGTAGTCAATCGCTATTTGTGACGTCGAATAACTTCTCGATAAGCCCAAAGTAGCAGTATGCGCCCTCTACCTCATCAGCACTCCTACGTACATCCACCTCTTAGTAGACCTCCCTCAAACAAGGGAGAGTTTTGCCATAATCATCACGCTTGGCAAACGGATTGGTGATTGCGGTAGATTTGTTTAATATACAGAAGGAAGGAAGGAAGTTGCAGCACTTCCTCTGGTAGTTTCTCTTAGTCGCCTCTTATGACAACTATACGGGCTGACTTGGAGTGGTCGATTTTTAGGTCGCAACCGCCATGGTATGCGTCGAAAACTACTGAGACTATGCAAATAATTATGTTCTCTTACCCTAACAGGTCATTGACGCCTGCAAACGTCATAACAGCAGCGGCAACCAGCATGTCAGCGATCGCCAGGGATGCCAGGAACAGGTTCCCGATCCGCCGCAGCCCGCGGTCTGTGTAGATCGCGATGCACACCAGAATGTTGCCAGCTACGCTCAGGAAGATGAGGAGGGAGAGGAATATACCTGGTGGGGAGAATTTTAATTATCAGTTCAGTTTCATGATTCAATGTTCATTTTAGTTTTGTTAAGAGCAGTTGTTTCCTAAAATCTAAACCATCAACGAATATTTTTACACAGAAATGAATAATTAATGTATTTATCGCGGATATTATTTTCCCTACGGTCAGCGAACGGGAATTAACGATGAAAAGAATAATCTTATCAAAGGAATTTTGAAATTTACTAAAGCCAGAACTCTCGATAAAGTCACTTATCAAACAATATTAGGTTTGTCCGTTTCGGAGCTACGATATACAAACAAATTACTGCTGATGAGATTCTCATGAAATTCGGCAAGGTTAGGAAGTATCCTCGGAAAGGGCACCACCAAAAATCTGCGTTAGCAGAAGCTGTAGGAAAAAAATGTATACTCGTAAAATTTTATAATTTTTAAGATTTATATCCAAGAGACTAACATTATTACAGCAAGTCTCAAAGTGTCTACAGATATCTAATTGAATTTTCCAAGTCAAACAAGGCAACGGTTCACTAAAAAGTTGCTCCAAAGTAAAATAAAGTAGGTGAGCAAAGTCTATAAAGTTCAAACGTAATTTGATCGCTCGCTATCAAACGCTCATCTATTCAAAAGTTCTTGACAAATGCATTTTTCAGTATATCTTGATAAATTGAACTTTCGTTGGCCCAGATTGAAGCAATTTTATCTATAATCTAAAGAAAATCGTACTTTAATGCTACATAAGCTGAGATCAATTGTCTAGAAATAACATTTTAAATCTTATCAGCTTTCGAGCAACAAAAAAGTTTTATAATCTTGGCTTTTATGATCGCGACAGTCATTAGAGAGATATATACCTACTCCCGTCTCCCAATACATGATGGGAAAGATTGTGGTCCCGATTGTAGGTACATACATAATGTACTAGAATTATGTATGTCCCGATGATTTTGATATTTAAAATGCACGGTTCTCATTTAAATATTTTCATAAAACTGCATATTAACATGTTAATTTGTAGGCAATTTCACGGAGAATTTAAATATATATAGATGTTGGCAGGTATTTCTCCAAATTTACAAGAAATCTGCGAAAGAATGCACCCATAAACAAATGACGCGCAGAGCTCGCATCAAGCCGCGCCAGTCGACGGTATTGCCGCGCGCATGGTCCGCAAGTTGAGGGATACAAATCATATCCCTCCCCTGTTGGTAGTCGGGTAAAAAATCACATAGCTCAAGGTCGCACAGAAAGCAATGGAGAGAGCTATGCTCGGAGTCTCTGCGAGATCGAATCAGAAATGAGGAGTTCTGCAGAAGAACAAAGGTAATACGATATAGTTCTCAGAATTGCGATACTCAAGTGGCAGTGGGCAGGGCACATTGCTCGTAGGACCGACGGCCACTGGGGCCGCAAGGCTCTTGAATAATAACCACGTACCAGAAGACGCAGGGCACGTAGGTATGCCCCTACGCGATGGAATAACGATCTAATGAAGGTCACGGGAAATCGCTGGATGCGGGCAGCGCAAAATTGGTCATTGTGGAGATTTTAAGGGGAGGCCTGTCTTCGCCATCTTTAGGTGGTCGTCGATCGGCAGATATGATGATGATGTCATGAGGAGGACAGGATAATATGTTACAAGAAGATTGTTTAATGTGAATGTAGATGGATATAGGAAAATAAGAAAAAACATAAAAGATGATTGTGAAAGATTTGTATATGTGAATGTAGATGGATATGGGAAAAGAAGGAAATAACATAAAACATTGATTGACTGTAAAAGAGTGGTATAATATGTAAATGTAGATGGACATAGGAATAGAAGAAAATAGGTAGCTTATAAGATTGATTGATTGTGAAAGATTGGCATATGTGAATGTAGATGAATATAGGAAAAGAAGGAAATAACATAAAAAATGGATGGATTGAGTGAAAGACGATTAAGAAAGGAGTGACTATAGAAATAGAAGATAGAATATGACCATAGCATAAGTAGGAAGAAGTGAAGATAATGATAATGACTCACCGACTAGTAATATAGAGAGTAGAGTCACGGCGTCCGGGTCGTCAGCATCGTCATAGTCGATTGTTTCGTTCAGTTGAACCGCTACCTGCAGACAATTAGAATAATAACACAGAGGTTGTGGTCAAATCAGAGGGGAGAGGACCAAGAAGGCCTTCAAACACCTGCCGGTTGTTTTAATACAAAAATGAGCATCTGGTCGAAGCGACGCGTGACTCGAGAGCTGGTGAGTATCTGACGCAGCGCATCAGCATTGCTATACAGTGGGACAATGCAGCTAGCGTCTTGGAGACGCTTCCGACTGGTATTGATATGGATCAGTTGATCTACCTGTATATTGTTTTCAACAGTCTGCAGTTAGCTAATTGTTTCAACTGTAAATACTAGTTCTTATTCGTTTCTATTATTTGATTGTAACTTCTTTGTTAATAAAGAGTTCTAGTATATTTTTTATACAAGTACCTATACATAGAAAACTACTGGAAACAGTGCAGATACAGGCAGAGAACATAATGACCATCCACGGGATTAAATCAAATTTCGCAACGGGACCCTAAAAGTAGATAATGCGAAGTTCTTTTGCTTTTATTGATATTTTATTTCCGACATCTTTCAGAATAACGCAATAACGTATCCTAATTCCAAATCTCCGATTTCCGACCCCAAGACATTGATCGACATTATATGACATGGATATGAAAGGGCAAGACGGACTTAAAAGAATTTCACGCGGACAGATCCTTTCATGGGCCATTTAGGGTTGAGCGGATTTCCACGGGTTTCCCAGAATAACATTATACTACCTCCATGTTATCCTTAAAGAGGGTCGGTGGAAATTAGAGGATTTAACCACCTACATTGGGAAATGAACTTAACCACAAAAGACTGTACGCACTTGCGGTTCCAACGCGCGATTTTCGCTACTATCGTCGCTCTTATACTTTTTCGTACTGGTGTCAAAATATATAAATGTATCTTATGTGTTAACACGTCAGTTACCAATGGCTCAGCTTCCCGAAGTATCTCTTGATCTCTGATAAGAGATGTCACCATTTTTCCCGTCCTGTGCAGTAGGACAAGCACGAGGATTGTTGTCTAGTGTAGAATAGAGACACATTACATCACTTTGTCATCGAATGCGTGAATTGTTTGAAATTCATTCCTTCAACTTCAATAATGTACGCAATGTATGACGATGCGATATCATATTGTTCATTCTACCCTAAAGAACAATCCCCGTGCTAGGCCTACAGTTTCAGTTTTAAAGTGTCAGTCCGCTGCTCTAGTAGCTCACGCAGGTGCACTTCCACCACATCTTTACAGTATGTACAGTTGTATCAGGCGTCCCACGGGTCGTCGGGGTGATTTTTATACACCAGACAGTGGTGAATACTCTTTATGTTTACTGATGTCTAACTTTTAATAAAGTGGCAGTTGCTGCGTCTAACCGCACGGTTAAACAGATAGTGCGTACGGACTCATCACTTAGATGGGCAATCAATCTTCGTTAATAAAAAGACGAACGAAATAATAAAATCAGACATCGTATAAATTATTAGTTGGACCATTTAAAAAGGCTTGGCAAATTTAATTGATTGACCAGTAGTGTTCGAATAAAAAAAACCAAAGAAATTTTTGAGACGCAAGTATTAAATGGAGAAGCGGGTAATTTGACCCACTTTTATAAAAACTTTGATAAACTTTCCGTACAATCTGTCAACCGTGACCCTATTTGTCGTTTATTTACCAACACCTGTGCCCAAACACCGTACATTATTCAAACTTTACCACCGGGTTGTTAAGGCTTGCGGGTTTCCCTGGAGGCTTGAATTTTTTATTAATAACGCCTCGGCAATCAGCTTTCGTGATACTCTTGAAACTTACGTAAACTACGACGTAATTTCTAACTATTCTTCTATTTCATGAACTGGAGCATGAATTCACGAAAGCTTTCAATGAAAACTCTCATAGATATACGTTTTAGACCAGGTTTTAAAACGTAGGTAGGTACATAAAGTAGGTACATACATAGTTAAATTAAACCGTGCTTGGAATGTCAAGTTGGTGAAGCTCACCTCATCTTTCATTTAGAAAAATTCAAGCCCAGCAAATAAGTACAAAATAAAGTTAAAAAAAATAAATTTTACTATATTTTTTTATTTTATTTAGTGCTGTAATATCGAAACAATCTCAGCACAATTTCACCCTTCATTCATTGTATAACAATTTGAGTCACAAAAATTCGGGCCGTTGCAAACAGACTTATTTCAATAAAATGACATTTTATTTTGTCTACGCTCGACTTTTGTCGGAATGTCGGTCCAAAAACTGAAATAGCACCCTTATTTTACTACAGAGTTAACGCGAACAAAAAAGGGACTCCGCGTTGAAAGTTCAAAGCTCGCGTAGTGCATCGTAACTGTAACTCGTAATCTGAGTTTGTGGTTCGACTTTTAGCTTAGAGGGCACTTTTCTTTGCAGCGAGAAAGTAATCTAGAGTTACAGCATACCTATGTAAATGAGCTGTTCAGATTCTAGCTAGACACAATGGTTGTATGTAAACCAAGTAATGCAATAATGAATTATGCCAACGCTAAGACCTGAAACGCATTAGCGGCTGGCCGTGATGCGGTGTGCCGTTGCGTAATTACAGTCTACCGTAACTAGAATAAGAAATAAAACAGGAAAATCTGTTTAATATTGAATTACGAAATATTTTACTTGACAGAACGGCGTATAGCATCAGCATCAAAGAGTTTTTAGAAAATGATTCCAGTCAGTTTAATGTCAAGTTCTCTAAATTACCTGACGTCCTCGTGGAATCAGCTTACCTAAAGGGATAGATTATCAAGAATATTATAACTTGACTTTTGCCCCTCTACAGCAAAATTGTAAGTATTTATCGTTATTTTACAAGTCATAGATAAGACTATGTATTTAATTTAATATAAGTCATTTATATTTTATTTGTATGATGTATAAACGACCAAAACCTGAATCGGATAAAACCTGCTCGTATGATAATAGTTGCGCAGTCATCCTTTTATGCTCTACCATGCCTATCATTGTTTGACGTTTTTTTATTGGGCCGGGGCGTTTTGTGATAGATATCCGATATCGGCGGGATTTTGTTTCAATTGATCGAATCTCTCGTAGTTTTATATTTTCCGTTGAAAAACGGACGTAAGGAATAACAAAAGGTTTCCTGATAAAAAATATTATGGACCTGTATCGTTTACAATTTCCTTTATTATTTTTTTCATCTTTGTTGGTAATACATTTTTTTCTTTAGGAACAATTTTTTGTTGGATATTACGAAAAACTTGTAAGGGAAAATGATATATTGGACCAGTAAAAGACTGATTGACACATTTGATCGATTGACCCAACCTGCCCTTTATGCCCCTTCGGGTATTTTGTTTGTATTAAGTATAATATAGGAACTTGGGAACGAATCTATCTTATACCATAAACATTAATCGCGGAACCTTTAATGGGCATCTCAGTCGTAAAAAAAGGGGATAATGTTTTTTAAATCGACATAACAAGTCTTTTTACAACGATTTACGTAATCGATATGAAGGCAAAAAAGGTAGGTGGAGTTTTTCCAGTTTCAAATTGCTTTTCTGCTTTTTAAACAGTCTTAGAGTGGTATTCCTCGAACTATTTAATTGGTCATTTGTGAAGTTACATACGTGATCCGTCGGATAAAAGTAGAGCATTATTTTTAAAATAAACCTAGCGGTTTATTTTAACAACGTTGTAACAACGTAAAAGACGCATTCAACTCCCGTATCAGACATTAAGTTTCGACCAAATAGGAATTTAGTGCTAAATGATACGCTCAAGTTTCAAGTAGAAAAACTAGAAAGTAACTTTTAGTAACAAAGAAAAATAAAATCAAATAATGAAAACATATTAGAACTAGGATTTACGATTGAATTAACAATTTTATTGACCTAACTGCAGACTGTTGCAAACAAAATCAACAGGTAGCTCAACTGATCCATATCAATAACAGTTATTCTAACAAGTAATTCCTACAAAAAGTTAACTGATTCTTGATGTGAAACTTGGAATACCACATAAAACCATATTTTGAAATTCATTCAGTATTTTTTGTCCACACGAGATCTTTTTTTTATTATTGAATTGACCCTCGATGTACAAGTCATGGGCATCGAAGCCGGACGCGCTTGGGAAACCGGAAGGAATCCTATTTACAACAAATTAATTTTGACAATTCATCCGATTCGACGTGGATAAAGTTGGCGAGGTTTCAAATTTGGTTATTTGAAACCTGAGTTTCATTATTACTTCTATTATTTGATTGTTATTATCTTTGATAATAAAAGTCTTTGGTTTCATAAGTATCAATTCAGATGACGCCAAATCTTCATCATTAATTTTACAGCAGCTTAATTGTTGTCATCCACATCTACGTTCATCTACGTAGTATGACAATACAGGGTGGATTTTTGGATGGGTCAGTAACGAAAGGTGCCTTTACCAGAGTAGATACAGGAAACACTCGTATAGATTATCTATATTTTTTTTTCCAAATGTTCATCTCCATTCTCAAAGCAACAAACTTTCCACCCATCTCAGTGGGTTCGATAGAAGTTTTTGATGAGTAGTATAAGAAACAGGATCGATTGACTTCAAAAAAGCTATTGTGTAAAATGCCCATTTTGTTATAAACTGTACTTTTTTTTGAGAATCCGAGTTTCTGAAAAAAAACTGTTTTTATAATTTTATTTAGAAAATTTCTTTAAAAAATATTGATTGTCTCCTAAAACGATTTTCCTGTAGCTTATATTTTTATGTAACATTTTTAATAAAGGTCGTTATACAAGGCAAGTCAGAAATTGGTTACACTATTTAAGGTACCTCCCTTTACTAAGATCTGTAACTGTTCTATAGTCTGAAATAAATGAATATTATTATTATTATTATTTACTACCCCGTCCCAAAAAATCCAACCTGGGCTATCATTCCAATAAATTAAACGCTTCACAAAAAAAGTATCGTCTCACAATGACACATTTAGGCATAATTACCATAATGAAATAAACTACAGAAACGAATTTTTTGTATGAAACTTTTGACAAGCGCGCAACTCTCCATCCAAGAGGGTTGCGCGCTTGTCGAAAGTTTCAAAGTTGAAATCATTCTAACTTATCTCTCTGTGCAGATAGCACCGCAGTCACGATCTAGAGGTTTTTTAATCAATAGACATTGAAAAACAAAACCTAGTCTCTATAGAGACGTGATTCCACACAAAATGTAGTTTATTGGCATTGCTTAGGCGTAACCAATAGTTGACATAAATTGGATAAATGTGACGCTACATTGGTCAAACACTACATAATGTTACAGGCAATGTTACGCAAAATAAGTCCGTATAGCTTATCCATTACACTGTAGAGTTTCTTTCATCTATGGACGAATCTGCGACGAAACGACTGTTTTATCAAAGTGATTTTATTGAAGAATTCGGCCCCTGTATAGTTATTCTGCGGTTAAACTTTTCTGCGCTGCTGGGCTGAGTGAATGTGCTTATGCTTATTATCTTGCTCTGAACCGGGTATTTACATTGCCTTTGTCAGTCGGCATCTAGCTTATGCGCTTACTGTGTATGGTAATTAAAGCCTAGGTTTTAATATACCTCTACAGAGCATAAAGCATATTGTGTTTTATCTATTATGTTGGTACACGGTGGTTTAATCCCTAGTTAGTATTGTTTTAGGTAACAGAACAGTATTGTTGACGCATTATGTGGATCTATACAAGTAAATTAACGTATCTGAAATACCTAATAAAGGTATAAGTAAGGACCTAATAAAGGTATATAGTAAGGAAATTCTTCAAAAAAATCTACCTTCTACAAAATTCCGGCGGATTTTTCTATGAAAACCACAGAACAAAATAAACGAACACCTCACTTAAGCTTACAACACGAAATCAACGTAACAGCAGAGTGCAAACAAACCACCGAAGGTTCTCAGGTCATGCGTAAATGAAGCTTATTGTGAAAATAAACACAAATGCCGGTGAAGCGTTCACCTTCATTAATTGGACATTGATCGTGCAAATTGAAAGTGGTAGTTTACGGATACCTTTGAGTAATGTATGTACCTAGTGAGAGGTGTTATTTCACCTCGACCTTACGTAGGTATTAAGGAAAATCTCCGAATAACAAGCACGCACTAGCGTTTGAACCGCTTTCGATGGAAACTACCAGGAAATTAATGAATTAATTAATGATAACTATATTGAACGTAGATACCTAACATAAATAACATTTTCTGTCAGGATTGCCGCTTTTCTATTTTCACTGTTCATTTCTATATAAGTCTTCAACCTACAAATAACGCTCTCATTCTATGCTGTTCTACTCGCATATAAGATTTTTACATTATTGATAAACGAATGATTGCCAAATGTACATTTAAAGTTAGCAAGAATGGATACCAACTGCACCACTAAAGTTGGCAAGAATTGTTACCAACTGTACCATTAAGGTTGGCAAGAATTGTTACCAACGATAATATTTTTTTTATTTTTTTTTACATTAAGTACACTACAAAATTCAAAATTCAAAGTGCTTTATTTCCTTTAGACCTTACAGGACTCTTGGACACGTCACAAAACTCAGATTACATAAGTAAAACTAGGAAATTGTGTATGTTTGTTGTGGTTTTGTGAACTTGTTTTCTTTGATGTTTTTGTATTAATGTAAGTATTTTCTTTTTAGTTTTAGATATAATTTTGCACGCCTTGACGAGGCAGAATGTATAGGATAAGCTACTTAATCATAAGACCTCATGTACCTACATTCCTGCAAAATAAATGATTATTATTAAAAAAAAAAAATCAATAAATAAAGTGATCACTTTGATTTTTTGTCCACTTCAATCTTTTTAAGGTACACAGTACAGTACACAGTAAGTACGTTTTTACATTTTTACATTAAGTAAGTATCAATGCCAATGCGGTACTGCTCTCGAACAGCTTGGTCATCACTGTTTATCGTATACTAGGGCCGCCGGTCGGATATCTCGCCATGTCATCTGGCGGGCCTTTGTCACCTAACGTACCAGCTATTCTCGAACCGAATGGTCTATTACGTGACAATGGGCAGAGGCCCGACGGTATGACTCCAGTCCCATGGGAGTTGGGGAGGCCTATTGTGTGGGACACTACATGCGTCGACACACTCAGACGTTCCCTTCTTCCTAGGACTTCCGTGAGTTCTGGTGCGGCGGCAAATTTAGCCGTAGATATCAAGAGGCGCAAATATGCAAGTCTCGACAGAGCCTACGTATTTGCTCCCCCTTGAGTCGAGACCTAGATCCGTGGGGTACCGAGGCTCTCGGGGTTTAAAAAAATATATCTAAGCGTCTGATCGAAGTGACGCGTGACCCGAGAGCTGGTGAGTATCTGGCGCAGCGCATCAGCGTGGCCTTACGGGCGATGCGGCATTAATATGGATCAGTTGAGTTACCTGTAGATTGTTTGCAACAGTCTGCAGTGAGCTCAATTGTTTCAATTGTCAATACTAGCTCTAATTTGTTTCTATTATTAAAGTCAATACTCACATCGTAGGTGGGTAAAGTCGACGCGACCTCCATGTTAGAGCGGGGTACTCCTCATGTTCAGGTGTTGGTGTCTGCCTTCAATAGAATGCACTCCAGCTGGCCGTGGGTGCGCCACGCTATGTGTAGCGACGCCATTGTTCGCTAGTTACATTTCTGAAACAAGAGGAAAAGAATAAATCAACAAATAGGTACCTACTTTATTTAATCCTAACAGAAATAAATAAATAATAAATAAATTACAATAACAGAATAAAACCATTACAGCTAGTATTTAGTACTCAAGTAGTAGTAGAATTTCCACGTTAAATGGCAATGCTAATTCCGAAATTCCAGTATTCCAGTATTCCGATCACCTGTGGACTCTATTAGGATTGGTCCTTGGAGTCCTTTCCACACCAAAAGGCTCGAATAGGTAACCTAACCATGCTGATTTTAAAATATTGCAGTTCCCTCGTCGCTCGTCTAGACTAGAGCCCTAAAGTTGTAGATAAACCAGCATTCCGATCACCTGTGGCCTTTATCACGAGTTTTGTAAGATCTTGATATATTGCGTGTGCCCCAGGACCCCAAGGACCAAGGGTTTCACCCCAAACGACTCGAATAGGTAACCTAACTATGCTGATAAATTTAAAATATTGCAGCTCCCCCATTGTCTACAATGAGGGAGTTGCAATATTTTAAATTCCTTATTTGCTAACGTGTTGTCAGTTTTATTTATTCGATAATTAACGGAGTTTTTTAAGTTATTAAATACAAAAGTATATAGCGTAAATTCAAAAAGAGGCGTTACTCTTCTAAACAATCTTCTAACTTAAAATCACAATCAAGTTTTGATATGTTAAGTAGATAAATATCTGACTTTATTTTCAGGGTATAAATTTAAAGTTTCAAAGTTTATTGCTATTTTCATTAGTTAGGTTTTTGACAATGAAATCGGCACTTCGGTACTATTCCTATTTTAACTTAATTTAATAAAATTTATGATTTGTGAAAGTTATTGCCACGACGACAGCTTCAATTTTAACACGTACAAGTACCCAAAAACCTTAAACCCCAATTTAGAAAGAAAACAAACCTGTAAAGAGGGAACTTACTGAAATCCTTAATAAAAACAGCTGCGGGCATTTCGGGACTTACCTACCGAGGACAAAACATTTTCCATGTTTTTGCTACGTTTAGTTAACTGGAAAAATTATTGTGCTAGAAAAATAATGGAGCATTACAGCTAGAGATAGAACGGAGTTTATGTCGTCGTTATCGACGTACATAACTATATCCGCAATGAAGTTTGAGATCACAGTATCATTTTTATGATACTGTGATCTCAAACTTCATTGCCAGAACTTTTGTGCTGGCGTATTTGTATTATATTTAATCATCGGCCCTTATACTGTCCACTGCTGAACATAGGCCTTCCCCAAACGACGCCACGACTCGAGGTTCTGAGCCACTTTCATCCATCGACTCCCTGCGACTGCTAAAATGTCGTAGGTCCATCGAGTCCTTCTCCTTCTATTCGGGTCTTCCCTTACTCCATTTCGCATTGCATAGCGGTCGCCACTCGAGAACCTGTACTCCCCAATGGTTATCAGTCCTGTTAGCTATATGGCCTGCCCATCGCCACTATACATTTAGAATTATGACCTACCCTCAAAATGGTATTGAAAATTACCTGTCTTAGGCCCGTATTATGAAAGCTTTGCTCAGTCATAAATCCATACTTGAGTAACACTTTTCTATGGCAAAATTGTTACTCAAATATTTATTTATTTATTTATTTATTTATTTATTTATTTATTTAAAATATTGTACACCTATCCTTACAGGCACCCCTAATGCGATAGTGTACATAGCTTAATAATTATATTGAAAAGGAGAGTCACAATCGTAATATAAAAATAATAATTAATTCATTATAAACCTAATTTAACCTAGCATTACAGTACCAAAACAGAAAAAACAAAAATGATCATCACATTAAATAAAATTTAAAATAAATTGAAGATTGAAGAATAATAAATAATTAAGTATGTCAAAATCAGTGAAATAATAATAAATAATTATATCAAACTACATTATAACATAAAATAAAAAATAAAGCCTTTGCCAACTCGTTCAGGGAGCCGTCAAACAGGTCTACCTTCTCCGCCAGTATATTGAGCGTGCGGATGCAGCGCGTCAAGGGAGCTTTGTTAATGAGGTTGGTTCTTCCTCGAGGTAGAGCAAGTAGGGTGGGCCGCCTTCTCCGGTGCACGTATTCTTCCGGCACATTCAGCTTCATTTGTTCCAAAATGGTCGGATTACAAATGAGCCCCCGAAGAACCTTTACCAGATAAGTAACCAGCGCTGCGTCCCGCCTTACCTCCAGCTTGTTGTATCCAACCATGCCTATAACGAACAGGGTCGGATACATTAGCGGGTAGAAAGGGTATACGCCGTAAAGCTTTAGGTACATGTATCTGGTAAACTTGTTCTGGATGCGCTCCACCATAACGCTATATTTGGCCTCATGTGGAGCCCATATCATGGCGTTAAACTCTAGATGGCTTCGAACCAAGGCGTCATATAGTGCTCTTATTGCTCTCAAATTGGTGAATGCATTCGTTTGCCGGAGAACAAACCCAAGAGTCTTGAACGCCTTCTTGCAAACGTTGGTAATATGTACTCGGAAGTTCAGCTCTACATCTAGGTGTACCCCTAGATCCCTTACCGAGTTTACCCTCTCCAAAGTAGAGCCGTTAAGTTGGTAGTTGTAGTGGAGTGGAGTCTTTGCTCTACCGAACGTGATTACTGAGCATTTTCCGTTGTTAAATTGTAGTTCATTACTACGACTCCACTCCCCCACTCTGTCCACGTCGCGTTGAAGGCGCTCGCAGTCTACCTGATCTTTGATCGGCAAGAGTAATTTAAGATCGTCTGCGAAGAGCAGGCATTTGGCGTCCTTGACAACCGCCGGAAGGTCGTTAATCATAATGATGAACTGAAGTGGCCCTAGATTACTACCCTGACTCACACCCGTCTTCGTAGCATATGCCTCGGACTTGCACCCCTCGTAGTCGACATACTGCTGCCTGTCCTTCATGTAACTTGCGAAGAACTGCAGCAGTTTGGTTGTGCATCCGATCGTCGCCAACTTCTTAAGCAGTATGTCATTGTCGACCAAGTCGAATGCTTTTCTGAAGTCGAAGTAGGCGGCGTCGACTTGCAACCCTGCGTCGACGTGCGGAAGCATGTAGGTTATGGAGTCTAGGAGGTTGCTGGCGGTGCTTCGAGCCGGACGGAACCCGTGCTGCGCATCCGATAGACGAGCTACGACCTGCTCCTGCATACTGCGTTGCACCGCGGACTCGAACACCTTTGCCACCGTCGATAGAATCGCCACCGGCCTAAATCCCGTTACATCATTTCCTGCCCCTCCTTTTGGTATAGGAATCACGCGTGTTGTTTTCCAGCGTTTGGGAAAATAGGATTCCTTTAAGCACAGGTTGTAAATGAAGGCAAGCGGTTCTGCAAGAGCCATACGGCAGTCTCTCACTATGTAGACTGGGACCCCGTCCGGGCCTGCGGAGCGTTTCGGTTTGAGCTTCGTGAGTGCCGCGCGCACCTCGCACAGCGTGAGCTGCGGTACGTGCACTCGCGCCGCACTAGCGCAGCTCGCCGCCTCCGCCGCTGAGACGTCCAGCTGCGCAGTGGAGGTGCCGTATACCGAGTGAAAGAACTTTGCAAACTCAACTGCGCATTCTGAATCCGATAGAGCTCTTCCGTCCTTTGAAATTTGCTTTCTATTGACGGTCCCTCTCTTCGCTCTTACGTAATTCCAGAATGATTTTGGATCTTCCGCTAAATCCTGCTCCACTCGTTTCCGATAGTGGTCTTGAGCCTCCTCTATTATTTTCTTTACTCTCGCTCTACATTCAGAAAATGCAGCATAATTAGACTTTGACCCATTTGCCTTGTAACGCCTATGTAGGTTAGCCTTGAGTCTAATTTCTCTGATGACTTCAACCGTATACCACTCTGGATAACTATATCTAGAGTTGTCCTTCTTTTGGCGTTTTTTAGGAACCCATTTTTCAAATACGTCTAATAATATGCTGTAAAAATTATTTACTGCAGTTTCGGGATCCACTGTGTTGTACAGAAGCTCCCAATTCACTGCTGCTATTGACGAGACACACAGAGAGTGAAAATTGGCCTTGCAAAAGTTCCAACTTTCGTCGCAAGTAGGAGATATAGAAGGTGGAGGCGGCGTCGCCGAGAGTGGCGCGTCGCGGCGGACCGTCACCGCGAGCGATGGGTGCTGCGCGTCCTGCGGCACCAACTCTTCGTCGGCGGCACTCACTCCCACGTCCTTCATGCTCCGAGAAACCAGTACTAAGTCCAACAAACGATTGTTACAGTTTTTCACCTCATTCCTCTGAGCGAGTTCGCAATAGGCTGTTAAATATTCAAAATCATTTATAACATTCACACTACACGAATACATGTTAAAATCCCCTATTACTAAACATGATTTATATTTAGAGCACCAGTTTTCAATAATTCTAAATAAAATCGAATACTCGTTATCTTTGCTACGTGGTGGTATGTATGATACACAACAAAAAAATAAAAAATTATTATTCAAAAATACTGTTGCACCAACTATTTCAAATGTACAATTGTCCACCTCTATATTATCTGGCACTTTTACTCTGCGCAGCTCTAGTCGGGGCGAGGCCACCAGAAACACACCTCCATGTTTCCGTCCGTCTGTTCGGTCGCATCTTATTAACTGGAATCCCTGCGGTACTACCTCTGCGTCTTCTATAGAGTCATTGCATCCCGTTTCTGTGATTGCGAACATGTCGGAGCCTGATGTTTCTATGTTATTGAAAAATCTGTTCAACTTTGTTCTCAGCCCTCTTGCATTCTGATAGTAGATCTCTATGACGCTCCTTTTCTTAATTGTAGGTATGTTCGCCGCCCCCTCTGCCTGCACGAAAGGGCTGTTGAGATCTATGACCAACCGAATTTACGCCGTAGACAATCCAAGGTTTGATTTTAGCGTTAAGTGGCCAAACTTCGGTTGACATGCAGATTTCGCTGTACGCTACGGGCACTCCAATTTTGTATGATTTGTAATCACCTCTGGGAGATAGTTCCATAACCGAGCAAGTCGCTCCAGGGCACAGATCTTTAAGATAGTTCTTAACCTCTTCCGCGCTTGATGCCATATTCCAGAGATGGATATAGTTGCGTGGCTCGACCGCTCTTAGAGCTGTCACTGTTGGGCCGGCTGTTCCGCACAGAGAGGTGGGCCTGCGGCTTCTCATAACTTCCGTCCACTGCTGCTTAGCCTCTCCTTCCTGGTTTTGGATGGTCTTTGTCTCACTCAGGTCCACGGTACCCCCTCCAATGTCATCCGTTTTACTGCATTTAGGATGTGTCTCCATTTCTATGACTTCCTCGAGTACGCGTGGCTGTGCCGAAACTTGGACATTTTTAGCTCTCTCTTTTGTTTGGATCCGTTTTGGTTTCTCGGCTGATTGACTGATCGGGTAGGAAACCGACGACGACGCCTCCAATAGGGTCGTAGTGCGATCGTACTTATTGTGAAGTGCCTGCACCTGCGAAGAATAACCCTCCAGCTTTGTGTCATATTTAGTTAATATAGATACCGCCAGGGCTAACTGATCCCTTAGTAAGGATACTTCTTGGCGTAGATTACGGACTTCTATAGAAAGCTGCGACATGTCACCTTCGGTATGTCGTATAGGCTTGTCCGTTTCCGTAGTCATCGGTATCTCGGGTATCAAGGGTATCGGCGCCTTCTTACGGTGAGTAACATTTGGGTCTCTATTATTCTTAGCTACGGCACCCGCGCCGACCGGGGTGAGACTGTTGTCTCCTCCTTTCTTTCGCGCACAGCGGCATTCCGGGCAAACCCACGCACCAGAACATGGTTTATTCTCTCCGGCGCAGGCCTCGTGGTACAGCTTTCCGCAGTTCTTTTTAGTGCACGTCGAGCTTTTATCCGATTTTGATATTGCCGAGGAACATGCCGCGCAAGTCATCTCTAGACTACTCATAATGCCCTCTTGCGGATGTTCTTGGTACTAGTCTGACTGGATAGATCGTTGATTTCACTTGACTGGTTTTAGGTTTGAAGTATGAATTTGATAGTACAGCGACTCCTCCCTAGATGGCGTTTGTCGATTTTTTGTTGTTGGCAAGATGTTGTACTTGACTTCGTAGACGTCAATCTGTCTAGCTAGACGTCAATGTCACGTATGTCAGAGTCAGTTAGCCAGTTTGACAGATCTTCAATCAGATGAGAAAGTGTTTGCTGTTGTTTTGATGAGATGAACTCGTAAATTTTGGAAAACAATTTCTACGGTATTTTGACGGTATTTTGCAGTATCAGCTGTTCCCACTATTGGCTGCCGCATGCATCAAAAGTTTGCGTGCTTACACAAGATGTTTGAATGTGTGTAGATATTTCGAGATGTACAGGAACGGAGTGTATCTTCAGGCGGCAATATTAGGCCAAAAAACAGTGATATCGTGTGGTGGGTACCTGATTTCTTCTCTGCTCTCACCAGCCTTTGAGCCGATGCTGCTTCGATGGCGAAACTCTCTTTATTTCCAGTCAAAATTCCACAAACTTCGCGGACACCGTTACAAAGTATGTTTACTTAGCGAACGCACACAGACATACTAATATAGATCGATTACTGAGTAAGCTTTCATGATACGGGCATCAGTCTTCTTGCACTGCGCGCCTAAGGCCGCGCTCACTTTGGACATGTTTTCGTGCTCTGTACGCGTGTGAAAAAAACAGGTTGGGACTTATCGGTACCGACTACTTGGACAGGGTCATACGGGCTAGAACGTTTGTCAGAGTAGGGTATCTTACTTGTAAATTTACCTGTTTCTTTTTGTAGCGTATCCTGTACCGATCCGTACCAAACCACACCGACAAGTCCGTAAGCTGTTTGCGTCTTTAAAAAATGGTCAGAAAAACCCAGACGATAAACAAAGACCTAAATATAAAAAGTAATTAAGAAAAACAAACTCTTAAACCGTAATCAGAGACGGAAAGTTACGAATTGTATTTGTGCCGGAACTTTTCTCGTTTAAACCCTTTTTTGTCCGTCGTGTTTTGATTACCTGGCGTAGAGTCCTTTGCCTTCACAGTTTTCTTTAGAGTTTACAAAAAGTGAAAAAATCTCTTTTTGAAGCTTACTGTCCCAAAAGTCGTTGATACGCGGTTTGTTAGGCTAGTAATCAGCAAAATGTAAACTAAATTCAGCTTAATCAGTTTAAAAGTTTATTCGTTATTCTTTTGTTCAACTCAACACTAGTATTAGATTGTCTAAGACCAAAACCTTAGAAAATTTAACCTGCTGACCAAAACGGATAATTTTTTAGTTTGTCAAAGTTGTAACTACTGCTAAAATGTAACGAATCATTCGAAAACTACAATCAAAAATTATGTTAAATCGAGTTTGTATTACAGTATTGGAATGATCGCTATCAATCTATGAAAAGAAGTTTCTCAAGGCAAGGCGCAAGGCGTTTTTTTTACCACCTAGGTGGCAAACAGGCGTGCGGCCCACCTGATGGGAAGCGGTTACCGCAGCCTATGGACGTCTGTAACATCAGTAGTTGTATGGAATGTAACAAAAACTTTTACAGTTTTCGTAAACCATGCGAAACTCATCCTAAAACCTCAGGTCTAACGGTTCAATACTAAAAACAAAGTCAATAGCACGTTTAAAACGCACTGAAAACGTTTCATAGACAAAAAGGTAATCTACATTTTTAGAGGTACGAGTACCTCCCAAAATAGGTCAGTTTAATCATTATGAATCTAAGCAATTTAAGTGCTCAGTAATGTGAAATCTCTTCCGATCGTTAAAGTAAAACTTTAACGATCGATAAAGTATCAAGACTATAAAACAGATTGTTACCGTTTCAATTAAACTGGGATTTTCTTCAAATGACTTTGATTGATTGTTTTAGCAATATGTGAATTACTACCGGCACTCCGGCGGTAGCTCAAAGGATTAGCAAGCTGAAGTGGCAGTGGGCTGGCCATATCGCGAGAAGAACCGACAACCACTGGGGTAAATGTGTTCTTGAGTGGAGACCGCGACTCGGCAAAAGTAGTGTAGGACGCCCTCCGACCAGGTGGGATGACGATTTGCGAAAGACTGCTGGCAGATGCTGGATGCGGCAAGCTGAAGACAGGGCGCTATGGCGCTCATTAGGGGTGGCCTATGTCCAGCAGTGGACTGATATAGGCTGGTGATGATGATGATTGGGGAATAAATAAATAATAAGTAGAAATAAATTAATGCGTTCCATCACGTGAGCTTACAAAACCGCACAAGGGGAGACCAAAATAGATATAACTTACGACATTGATGGATCGAGGTGCCAGAGTGACAAAATTCTATCTTGTCGCTAGCGCCGCAAATTAAATGCGAAGAAGAAATTTACTGAGAACATCTTTATCCTCATCATCATCAGTTTAATCTAGTTATGCTTTGTTTACACAACCGACAAATCGGGACATCAAATATCTCTTGGATCCAGCTGGATGGTTGACTGTTTGGGAGTCACACACAACACTCAAGGGTACACAGCAGAATATCACAGTTTGTTGATAGACAGTCTATCTTGACAATAATAGTAATTTGTTATATAAGAGTGCAAAGTTGCTTTTTAACCGCGTGCCAGTGATTCAAAAATTAGAATCCTGAGCGTAAGCGAGGGAATTAAAAGAGCATGAGGTAAAAAATCTTTGCACTCGAGTGCAAAGATTTTATGTCTTTTTATCCCACCTCAGCGATGAAAGAGTATTTTTGCTCTTTGATATCTGAGTGTAAAAGCCGTTTTTATCCGCTAGAGGATAAAGTAGTAAAGAAAAATGTAAGTAAAGTAAAGTAGAATTTAGATCATCGTGCGCACGATGTTCTAAATTCAATGGGAGGATAAAAAAATACCGAAATGAAATAACTTCTCCAGTCTTCGGAGCGCAAAACAGTTGTCTCGAGCCATTCGTAATTATTTCCCGAAGGATCGGCAATGTCAAACTACGCTCAAGTAATTAGCAGAATCGAAAAGATATTATTCGGTTAATTAACGGTTACCTTTCAGCCCATGGGCATCCTTGGATAAACAATATCAATGTTTGTTATGGAAGATACTACAAGGTCGAAACTTGTATTGGTGAACCTTTTACTGGATCCTATTATTATAATTTCGTCGACCGTTGAGGAGGAAAAATGATTGTAGGATCTTCAAATAATTGTAACGGGATACTGTTTTTTTTGTGTAATAAAAAATATCTTTCTATTTAATAATATTTTTCACTTCTCTTGCTCAAAAAGTGTGTCAATAAAGCGTGGCTAAAATTCGTTTTTAAGGTCTAGGGTTAAAAGTACCTACTTTTTCCTTTTAATTTTTGTTTGGAATCATCAGCCATTACAGACATTCGTCCTCTTGCATAAAGACTCGACTTTTTGGTGTTCCATTTACAAAGAACATACATTTCATTTGAATTTATTTTTGAAAACGGAACCGTAAGTGCCTTTTTGGTCTTTGTTGGATGTTTTGTATGGTGATTCTTCCTCCATGGTAGAAAGCGTAGGCAGGTAATGAGATAAAAATGAAAAAAAAGCTTTGCGTTGCGCGTAATGAAGACACAAACAAGTTGGTATCAATCTGCGCTGAATCTCTGGGATATTTGTTAACTACAAAATTAACTGAAGATAAAACTGGATTATTTAATTGAAAATGCCATCAAGCGAAAATCAAGTTAATAAGATGCAAATGGGACAGAATAGCAAAGAAATAATCGGGTCATTCCAGTTTTGCCCCCTAATCACTATGACTCTATTTATCTGTTGTGTGTGTATCACAATACATGAAATATGGTAGGTATTTTAAGACTTACTTTTTTTTTGCGATGATCAATCGTTTGGCTGCCATCTCACTTGAATAAGTGATGATGTGACCTTAGATGGAGCGGATGTGGCCTTAGATGGAGCCCGCTTTCACAGAAGAAACTAATTTACCCTGGATTTGAAGACTCCAAGATTGTACTAACTTTTTTTTTTTTTTTTTTGCGACGGTCAAGCGTTTGGCTGCCATCTCACTTGAATAAGTGATGATGTGGCCTAAGATGGAGCACGCTTTCACAGAAGGAACTAATTTACCCTGGATTTGAAGACTCCAAGATTGTACAAACTTTTTTTTTTTTTGCGACGGTCAAGCGTTTGGCTGCCATCTCACTTGAATAAGTGATGATGTGGCCTAAGATGGAGCCCGCTTTCACAGAAGGAACTAATTTACCCTGGATTTGAAGACTCCAAGATTGTACTCGTGTCGTTATACAATACATGTCATCTAAATTACGGTATCTCTCAAAATGTATCAAAACTTCAAAATGGAACTGAACCAATCGGTAAAATATTTCCCTACCAAAAATAACATCAACTAAAACATCTTATAAATAAAGGTTAAAAAAACTATTCCGATATTCACGCTTCCCGAAACACGATATTACGGAATTTACGAAAAGCTGAAAGAAACCCGAGTTTCTGTTTACATAACACAGAAAAGGTCAAAGTATCTCTGGAATAAAATTGACCTACGTCAGGGATCTTCTGTTCATTGTTTTGTTGCCAAGAAAAATATTCAGTTCGTTTCTTACCTTTACTTAGGTTTCTGGAGTATCGATCTTAAACTTGCTGCTGCGGTCGCGGAGGGCTCTACACACCCGTTTTTGAAAATCGTGAAAAATCTACGGTTAATTCGCCGTGGAAAGTCACGGTCCTCAGTGTTGTATCAATTACTATAAAAAAGTTTATTCACATACGCGGCGGCGCGACGGTACGGCACGGCGAGCACCGTATACGCCGTGTTTGCTCCTCGGCGCGCCGCGTCTACGCCGAACCGGAGCCGGACGATTTCCACATCCGCAAGAAGGCATTATCCAAAAAAGAAATATGATCGATGACTCGTCCGGTGATTTCGCCATGTCATATACAAGCTCGCAAGATTTCTTAACCGTACGGCGCGGTGTGCTTTCTTGGGCTTTTGTTTACGACACCTTTTCGTAGCCGTACGGCCCTCTAGCCGTACCGTTGAGAAACCGTGTCGTGTACAAGACCTCAGGATAGACGTCTCCAACTCAACCCGTTTGTGGATGTCGTAAGAGGCAACTCAGGGAACCTACCTGAGGAAGGGCATTTCGTTCTTTATATTTTTAGCATCTTTCGCAATCACCCATCCGTCTGCAAAGCGTGGTGAATAATCACCAAGCTTGGCAGGCCGATGGGTGATCTATCGTCATGGCAAAGCGGGAGGCTTTGCCATGATGATGGATCTCCCATCCGCCGGCCCTTGTATGGAAGAGGCACGTTCAACTGAGGACGTCTGAGTTGTGACCGGTACGGTACCGTTTATTGTTATGAGGGGTGCTCAATTAAAATTGGTCAAAATTTTAAATTATTTTTGTACTATTGAAGCCTTTTCGTTTACATAATTTGATCTGTGGCAATGTCACTGTAGATCCGTCTCAAAAGACGGTGGGTTCGACTCCTGTGATATTTTTTTGTTCTTTAACGCTTTTACTGCTTTATCGAGGGAAAGTCAATTAGTCACTATTGAAAAGGAGATGTAGATAACGTAGATTATAAATCACTAGCAGCGCCTCGCGGTTTCACCCGCGTAGTTCCCGTTCCCGTGGGAATTCCGGGATAAAAAGTAGCCTATGTCCTATTCCAGACTATAATCTATCTCTGTGCCAAATTTCATCCAGATCCGTTTTGCCGTTCTGGCGTGATAAAGGAACAAACATCCATCCATCTATCTATCCATCCATCCATCCATCTAAACTTTCACGTTTATAATATTAGTGAATATTAGTGAGATTAAGCTCCAACTTTCGTGAGGCGTTGGGAATACTTTTTGTGAGACGTCGGGGCGTTAGGTGCCTGACGCTGCTGGTGCAGTTGAACATGTGCGTCTTGGGCCATGAAGGAGTAAAAAAATCAGGTCAAAGTTCTCACTTGAAGTATAGATCTTTAAAAAGGTCAGGTATTTAACCCTTTGCGCTTAACTACCCTATTTGCTTATTACACGTAATACAAAAACCCTACAATTTTCTTTCCCCAAAAACCCGAAGCATTAGTAGGTACCGTCAGTAATATCATTCCAAATCCGATCTCTCGGGCTTCCTTTTTCGTCACCCGAAAGATTATGAGCTCAAAATCTCATATCCACACGTAATGGCCGATATTTTACTTATTTTATAAGGGAGCAAAATTACATTTCCCAGAAAATCGGTATTTTGACGCGTGTCGTACTGTCTGCAAAAAGAATATTATTTTCGCCATTCTCGCTGCTGCAGATTTTGGTGCTCATAAACAGTGAGTAAAATCGATGTTTGCTCACTATTGAGGCAAATACTTACGAAGACTTTTTGAAAAAGTGAATTTAACTTCATCTTTCATTCTTATGTTACGTGTTCAACATAAGATCTAAGTATTTTCGTGACATTAAAACTAAGACTCTTTGAAAAAGTGATTCGAATTTAACTTCTAAGTTATTTGTTCAAAATAAGATTTAAGTTATTTTCGTGACTTACATCTCCTTCCATATCTCCTCCTGCACTGTCCCACCAGTAAATTTTAGAGCTAATTGCAACTGACTGCTTCGCTAGCTCAACATCATCATCAGTATAAGTCCACGGCTGAACATAGTCATACTCGTGACTTATACTATTCTACTTGTTCTACTCCTGCACTGTCCCACCAGTAAATTTAAGAGCTAATTGCAACTGACAGCTTCGCTAGCTCAACATCATCATCAGTATAAGTCCACGGCTGAACATAGTCATACTCGTGACTTATACTATTCTACTTGTTCTACTCCTTCGCTGTCCCACCAGTAAATTTAAGAGCTAATTGCAACTGACAGCTTCGCTAGCTCAACATCATCATCAGTATAAGTCCACGGCTGAACATAGTCATACTCCAGATAGCAGTCGACTGATATACACCCTGCGACCGCTACAATGTCGTCGGTCCATCGAGTGGGTATTCCCACCCGCATCGCTCGCTCGGTATTTCATATTTGTCGTTCAGTGTCACATAAAGTACCTTATAAAAAGATTTCTATTCATAAAACGGACTTAACCCTTTCATAAAACTGGAAAATAATACAAAACTTTTCTGATATACAAACTCACGTTACATTGCAACACGTAGTAGCCGCTGGTACGTTTTACACGCTTCAAATATTTCTGCTTTTTCTTGATAAAAATGTATATAAACCTTTTAAAAGCTCACATTCAATGATTTACTGTAAGGGTACACGCAACATAACATTACACAACATTACGTATTATTTATAAATGTCCTTAAGTGGAACTGTTAGTGTGTATGTGTGTGTTATTAATAAACTTCAGTGTGTAGTGTTTCGTAAATAACAGGGTCCTATTTTTTTTACCAATATCTAGCTACTGCCTGCGACTTTGCACGTTTTCAAGTAGCATAGTCCGTTCCCGATGTATCATTTACCTTCTTGCCAAATTTCATTAAGATCTGTTCAGCCGTTTAGCCGAGAAAAGGTAACCGACAGACTGAGTTTCTTTCGAATTTTGTATTATTTTAATAGTACGGATAATACCTACCTAACTCATGTAAGCTTCGAATTTATTTGAGACAACTATAAATAAACAAGTAATTATGGACAATTCACACAACATTATCTAGCCCCAAGCTAAGCAGAGCTTGTGTTATGGGTACCAGATAACTGATATACTTAAATACAATACAATACATAGATAGATATTTTTTATTATACATAGAAAACGACCAGAACACCCTGACCAAATGTCTGTAGATCGTACACACATTTGTCCCGAGGCGAAAATCGAACCCGCAACCTCCTGCGTCGCAGGCAGACCTTCGCCCACCGCGCCACATCGGTCATCGGGGTACGTAAAGTGCATCTCAAAACTAAATGAATACAAAGAAAACCTCAGTGTTTGTAAAACCGGGTTTGTCCCGTATTTTTTAGTATTCATAATTTACTAGCAGCGTCTCGCGGTTTCACCCGCGTAGTTCCCGTTCCCGTAGGAATTTCGGGATAAAAAGTAGACTATATCCTATTCCAGACTATAATCTATCTCTGTGCCAAATTTCATTCAGATCCGTTCAGCCGTTCTGGCGTGATAAAGGAACAAACATCCATCCATCTATCCATCTAAACTTTCACGTTTATAATATTGGTGAGATTATAGAGCTCGATAAAACTAGCGCAAAACGGTAAGGAGTGGCATGCGAACTTGGAGTTCTCTATAATATACACTTCTGGGTATTACCAAGAAGTGTATATTATATTTTATGAGGCTGTAGGGATCACATTGGCGTACGTGCCCCTCAGCGAAAAAACCTTACTACTGAAAATGGTAACTAATAACCATGTATTGTTAAAGAAAATTACAATCAAATAATAGAATTAAATTAAAACTAGTATTTACAATTGAAACAATTGAGCTAACTGCAGACTGTTGCAAACAATCCACAAGTAGCTCAACTGATCCATATCAATAACAGTCGAAAGCGTGCCCAAGACACTAGCTGCATTGCCCCGCTGTATAGCAATGCTGATGCACTGCGCCAGATACTCACCAGTTCTCGGGTCACGCGTCACACGTTTGTAACAAACAAATTAGGATGTATATGATATGTATTGATAGGTTAAAACCGTAAATATTTTGTAAATTTTTTAGCTAGGGTAAAAGCTACTTCAATTTAAACAGTAAATTAGGTCGTTCAATGTCAGCTAAATTAAAAAAAAAAAAAAATTGTTTCTGAAATTATTTTCATTCTTCGTTTTTTATGATGCAAGTTTTTTTTATGTGGAGCAGTATTCTAAAGTAGTAAAGGTTGCCTGAAAGCGACAAGGCCGCCCATTGTACTAGTCTCATGTAATGTCTCTTTGTAATGTTCTTTTTCTGGTGTACAATAGAATGTTTTTGTATTGTATTGTATTCTTTCTCTGGCATCAATTCGGATTTACTGATTGATTTTATTATGATGACGATGATACCTCCATTATCCTGCTAAATTCAATATCGACTCATCGATGACAATTCTACATTTCAATTTCATTTACGACGTCATTTAGCAACATACGCCACTCATCGAATATTCATACGACTTTATGTCGATTTTACGCTCCGCTCAGCGCAATTCCGAAGGCTTAATTTACGCCACAGTCCTTTTGAATTGGGGCAGAAAATATTTAAATATCGAGCTCATTATAAGACCAGTTACTTTGCCACAGTTTGTTTAGCAAACTTCTAACAACGAGTTGAGCTTAAACGCTTTGAAAAATTTAAATGAAAGTGTAGGTATTACAAATTTTAGTTTTGTATCTTAGATTTTAGTTCCCATGTTTTCAAATTCATTTATTCATTCAATTTGTTTTGAATAAACATCTGATAATAGGTAATCCACAATTTTATTATTTAAGTATATTGATATCAGAGTGGCTTTTGATCTCCGGATCTTCTTTTTCCAGAAATAGTTTAGTAAAACTTAATACTTATTAGTTTTTTTTTTAATTTAAACATTGATGCCTGGAAGAGATCGCTCTTAGCGATAAAGCCGCCCATTGTACGTTATCTCTACTTGTCTTTGTGTTCTGTTATATATTAATAATTTGGTGTGCAATAAAGTATATTTGTATTGTATTGTATTGTATTGATGAGCGCCAAAATAACAATTCCATATTAAAATGCTTAATAATAATTGTTAAATACCGCAATACAATACAAAACAAAAACATTAAATACAATTCTGAAATATAATATTCATAATTCTGAAATACCTATGTATATTAATGTTAGAGAAAATTACAATAACAGAATACAATAATTACATTTTCTAAAAACCTAAGCTTTTGCCAGAAGGTAAAGTGCCCAGAATGCTGGTAGCATTGCCACGTTGAATGGCAATGCTAATTCGTTGACCGAAATAAAAACCAGCATTCCGATCACCTGTGGACTATATTAGGGGTTTTGGTTGCGTTTGTGAACCAATACATTTGTTACTGTCTTTTTTTCTGTCTTTTTTTTACTGTCTTTTTTTATTGCTGAGGAAGACCTTTGCCACCTGTGGGTATTTCGATCGATCGCAATATACCTACATTGGTACCACCAAAACTACTGCATTGTAGAATATGTACCTACATACATAGCAGGCACTTGCTTGATAGATAGAACGTCAGCTCATCAAAATGTACAGTGAAATTGATTTGCGGACAGAGATTATCTCTCTATGGTATCAGTGCACTTCCAATAACCTATCTTGTCGAACACATTCAATATATTGTGCCACAATTCTCATTATGATACTCCTCTGAGCAGGTTTAAGCCCCGTACTATAAAAGTTTGCTCGAAGAAATGTAATAATTTGCCAAAAAATTTCGATTTCGGCGGGACTCGAACCCGCGCCCCACCCCTCAGTACGGGTGTGCTCTAACCAACTAAGCCACGAAACCTTAGTCGGTTCAACCGAAAATTTTTGGGACCTCTTACGTACTATAGGATATAGGAACTTATTTCATTTCTTTGAGATACCCAAAGTGCAAGTAAGCACTGTAACAAAAAAATCTTAAAGGTTGCTCGGTAATTTATATATGTTTGAGTTACGCATATGCCTCAAGCAAAGATCGATGACTGAGCATGCTTTGATAATACGTGCTTAGAGAACCCGTAGGTAGGGCAACGTCTATACTCCAATTCACAGCTCTATCCAATGAAGGTATATTGAGCACACATAATATAGGGACCACACAGGTAGGCACAAACTACACTGAAGAACACCCTCGATCAACTCGACGAATTTAAGGTAATTTCAAACAAAAAAGAAGTTCCTAAACAGTTCATCCATTTGTAAGCGACGATGCCACACATACGTTACACCAACCATTTTTAATAACGCATTTTTAAACGGCTTCAAAAAAGGAGATATATTCGGCTGTTAGTAATTTTTTCTGAAGGTATATCGATGTCTACATCAATTAAGGGCTGATTTTAAAATTTATTTCGATATGTTATAGTATGGAGAATAATCTCGAGGTAGTTTCATAAACTACGCAACGGTCTTACATTTTCCAGGTCAGTTACAAGGTCTAGGTTTAGACCTGGAATGACGTATAGCCTAATTTTTATCCCGGAAAAACGCGTGCAAAGCAGTGGGCGCAACCTAGTTCAAATATAAAAAGGTCTTTCAGACAGACACATTATTTTGGCTACAGCTCTGCGCACACTAACCCAATACCGCTGCTATCACCCAGCACAAAAACGTGCAATAATATTATGGGCTTAAACTCATTGCCTTTAGATACACTTTACTGTGACAAAATGGCTTCCAATCGAGTGGTCCGCGAGCGGTCTGTCATCTGATTCCGTCAATATAAAATACATCTAAAATTATCATCTAATACATTATATATTATGTTACGAGTTAAATGCACATTTTTGTCCTGCAAGAAGCGATGCTTTTCGAGTGTGCGACTTATACTCAAGGCCAACAAAGAAGTATTATAACTTCTGCCCTTTGAGCATACAATTTCGCTAATTGATTAGTGTCTGAGTTATTATGCCAGTATGCCACAAGGGAATAGTAAAGACTGGCCAGTGATCCATCGCTGTTGTCATCAGCAATGTTGATATTTTGTAATAAAGGTAATGTGTAAAAGAGCTTATCGATTTTATCTACATAGTTAGTGTTATTTATAATTTTCAAAGTAGGTGAAGTAATGGGTAGGAACGCATTAGACGCTGTCGCGGTATGAGAATGTCCAATTTCCAGCAACATTTATTTGTATATATATATTACTTTTCTGTCCAGCATTATCCATGGGTTCTCATCACATAAAGACGTCTACTGCTGAACCAGCTTTCCTAAATAAAACATATCAGTTTTGCCATATTCAGCATTGATCATGGAGGTGTTCAAAGACCCATACAGAACAAAACTGTCGGCCTTCGCCCGATAGGTTCTTTTAGTCGGCTATTAGGTTGACTTTAATAGTATCAACTCAACGTATTTTTGGCCACTTTTTAGCTTCATCTTAACCAGCCACCGATATCTTAGGTCAGCACAAAATCCTGACATCACACAAAACGCTAGTTAAATATTTATAACCCCCACACGACCTGCGACCACTACGAAATCCATTATGTATTTTATCGGTCGGACCACGCACGTTTTATAGCTCATGTACCCTAATGCCCACTTAGCTGAGAATAAATAAAGGTTAAAGAGCTGTACGGCATTTCTGTGAGTTAAAATTATATTTTTCGAGTGGGATAATATTCGTGTCGATATCAATTTAGTTACTTTAATACTTCAGTGGTCGATATGAAAGAAACGTTTTCGATGAATTTGACAAAGCTTTCAAAATTCAATAACTTTATTTCTTTAGGCTTACAAAATAAGCACTTAGACATGTCAAATTTTATACATAAACTTTCGTAAGTCAAGCAATTAATTCGTTAAATGCTTGCTTAAACCAGATTAAATTATTCAAGTAACCAGCATTCTAGACAGTTTAGGTTATTATAGAAAATGTAATTATTTACGTAGATAAAATAGACCTAGAAAATGTAACTTTACTAACGCTACCTAGATAAATGTATTTAAATTAACAAAGGAAATTACAATCAAATAATATAATTAAGTGAAATTAGAACTAGTATTTACAATTGAAACAATTGAGTTAGTTGGAGACCTTCAAAATTACACTTTTTTGTGACAGTCGTTGAACCAGAGTTTAATTGAAAACGTTTTTTGTTTTTTTTATAGACTTCAAATGGGCTGGCCATATCTTGAAAAGAACCGACAACCGCTGAGGTAAATGTGTTCTTGGGTGGAGAACTCGACTCTGCAAACGTAGTGTAGGATGCCCTCCAGGTGGGATGACGTTTTGCGAAAGACTGCTGGCAGATGCTGTATACGTCAAGCTGAAGACAGGGCTATGTCAGCACTCATTAGGGGACGCCTATGTCCAGCCGTGGACTAATATAGGCTGATGATGATGATGATGAAAAGAGTGTCCTAGGCGCATTAACAAGTAGGTAGGCCTACTTGTTAACCTTTTTTATGAATAAATCTTTTAATTTTAATTTTATTATTATAAGTACTATCTAACGTTTGTTCAGTCGATGTAATGAACAGACAGACATCATGACTTTAATAATGGGATGAGCCCTCGCTAATGTTTGTTTCATTACTGAAATTGATCCAGCAGCTTATGCCTATGGTTTTGTTTACGAGTCGTCTATTAATCACGAGAGGTTCGAAAAGGGGAGGGGTCTATAAAAAATCACGAAATATCACAACGGGGAGGGAATGTAGTGGGATAATTTTTTTATTGATCCCGCAATTCCTAAGCAGCGCAGCAGATATTTTCAGGCGGTAGTTTGAATCTATTTGGAGACAATATTCTGTTTTTTTATACTTTTTTATATATCCACAAAAATACACGTGATTTTTGGTAGTCCTAACCGGTAGACGTATCACCATGTTGGTGAAGGAACTTCAAACTAATGTAGTAAGTATATTGCGCTCAGGGAAATACCGATTTCTTTCCTAGAAATGGTTCCGTAATTTACCGCATTTTAATAATAACTAAAACAAACTGGATTGAATTCTAATATGACTCGCCGCGAGACATTTATCCGTGTAGTGGAATTAAATCTTGGCTTACATTAATTTGACACACGAATAGTAGATTTCGGTTTCGGTTTAAAGAAATTTCGATTTCGGTTTATTTACGGATTTCTTTACAGGTGACTAAACCACCCCATTATATACGAGGTTGTTATAATCCTGAGCGTAGGGAGTGAGGATGATAATAAGATCGGGGTTATAATGGGTAGTTTTGGCCCGAGTGCAAAACTCTACTTTTCACTTAGATTGCAAAAAAATAAATCAATCAAAACTCACCTTCAGTTAATTATTGCACACTTTTTTCAATAGTCTATCTATTTCATGAGTTTGTGAAATATTTATTTAAATAAGCCACGTTCATCTTCCGTTCAATTTGTAGGAAAAATCCAGAAATTTCACGCTAAAACCAACTTTTTTTTGTCTTCGTTAAACGCAACGCAAAGTACCTACCTACGTATTCAACCATGAATGAAGAATCACCCTTATTATAAACATCAAACAATCAATATGAAGGACCTCTTAGTTCCATTTTCAAAATTTAAATTCTCAATAATGTATGTTCTTTGTAAATGGAACACCAAAAAGTCGAGTCTTTATGTAAGACGAATGTCTTGTACTGGCTGATCATTTCAGACAAACATAAAAAAACATTTTTTCCCTTGAGCGTAAGCTCGAGTTTTACGCCCCCTTAATGTACGCTACACACTTTTTGAGCAAGAGAAGTGAAAAAATAATATTTAAATTTAGTGCCGTTGACATTGTTCCTGGTCTTATGGCTGCTCAAATAAAACTCTCTGGGACTATCAAAAAGTTTGCTTAGGCTTTGTTTGTTGAAAATACTGTTTTAGGTATATGCGTATGTATAGTCACAAAAGGTACATCCTTCTAATATTATAAAGTACCTAGAAGTTTGTGCCGTTGTAAGAAATAGGTAATGAATGGACGGAATAACGCAAAAACTACTTATACCTACTAGGTATATTAATGCAATTGAAATTCTAACCAGACTGGGCTAAAGCCTCAATCCAATTTGTCAGCTATCAATGATCCTTGTTCGATGCATGTCTCGATCATATTTTATGTCTAAATAACCTTGACAATTGTGATTGGTGTCTAGCTATTTTGACGTAGTCGTATGGGCTGTCACCTCCAACGATGCCATACCTGGCGTAGTTATATTATTGTACCATGGTAGAGTACTTTTCACGAAAGAAGTCCCATGGGAATTAACGAAACTACATTTTTTTCAACGCGAAGTTCACTACGTTCATTCAGTCACACTGCCTACAGCGCTGCGTCTAGAAGACTTCTTTTCATGAAAGAAAAGCACTACCATTCAAGCACCAACGTCATCATTTTGACAAAGCGCGATTTCAACTTCAACTTCTTATTTCATGGCTCGCTGTGTCTGTGCTGCCACAACTCTGCCTGATTTTTAAGTATATGCTTAAAAGCTTTTTTAAGTATATGAAATGCTTAGACAATTTAACCTCTTGTCAATGGAGAAATGTGACGTAAAATATTGACTTTGTTAAGGTTCCGTCCCATTCTGATCACGCGTGAAAAACGCTTCCCTAAGCTGTTTTATTTTTATTCTGTTACATAAAATGTCCTTTAAAATTTCTGAAATTCCTTTCCTCCATTCTGGAAATCGCCAAGATAACAAAACACCAAACGGGTACCTAGATACCTAATTATGATACCAAATGGGTCCAGGTAAAACCACGTAGCATGACGCTTATCAAATTACAAGGGTTTGGGTTTTCCCTTCGGAATCTCACCCTAATTACATTGAGTGTGAACGTCCTTTACATTAATTGAATATGTATTTTGAGAACGCGTTTACGAAGCGGGAATTCCTCGAAGAGGTTTGAATTAAAAAAACAGAATGAATCCTTTTAACTTTTCCACGAGAGTTTACCTACGTGATGATAAGATTCATCCAATTTATAACATGCATTCAAATTATACAATGGCCTCACAGGGCCCTATTAAAAAACTTGCTTGGTAATCGATTTATGCTTGAGTAACGCTGGCATAAGCTTTACTGAAACTTAGATCGATGACTGAGTAAGCTTTCATAATTAGTAAAGTCATTTGACTTGTATAAGTACTTAGATCATTGGGTGATATGATAATGTCCGCCAAACTGAATTTCGTTCAGAGCGTTCATAGCGCTCCGAACTAAATTCGGTTCGGTACCGTGCGCGCGCGGTACCGTAGTTGCAGAATATTCGAGACCTGAACAAATGCGCTGATGTTGCTGATGACAGTTGATACTTTTTAGTTTGCCTACACAGCCGTATGAGTATGACATAAGACATTGCGCCTTGCGTGGTGTTTAAAAACAGATTAAAAAAACTGAAAACTTTAAATTAAATTTCAAAATGTATTTTGTTATTTTGTGAACTATCATTTCTCGACTGCTTTTTGCCTAAGCTATCTCAAAAATATATTTTTAAGATTTTTTCTCATATAGTAACATACCTTATTATAGCCTTGGATTATGAACCTGGGACCTTATTATCAGCGGTTGAATACGCGACTGCTAGACCAACAAGGCAGTCGCCTGCTCTCAGTTTATCGTACTCATCTGTTAGAGTAGATACTACTCATGTGTTAGGCTCAACCAATAAGATCACTATATCTATAGCTAAAAGATCCTATTGGTTAAGTTTTACCACAAACCTCAATGGTTTGACACATTCCACCGCTTGTGTAGCACAATTTGATGCTCGTCACCATTCTTTACGTACCTAGGTAGAGTAATATAGTTCTGGTGCAGTCATGAATGCAGTCATGCGTAACCTGGGCAAACAACATCTCCGTTCAAATGGCAGCTCTACCGTATTGAATATCAGAGTTAGCTCTGTTCGTTTGAATAAGACATTCACTGCCCAGCCCGTGCGGTGCGGTGTGACCCAAAGAGGTGCACGGCCGCCTACAGCCACGAAACAAATGTTTGATCGTTATCAAAGTGCAATCTATATGTACATATAAGTCGTTCTTATGCTTACGTTAGCCGAGGTACAGAACGTTTGCGTTTGAACTTTAATTTTTACATTAAAACTTGGATATAAGGAAACATCGTTAGAATTTCAGAAAACAATTAGGTAATCAAATATGTGATCTTTAAACATCGACAGAATTCCAAAAAGCAATGAATCAAATATTAGTTCGTCATGAAAGGGGAAGCTATATGTAAAATTTTGCCTTTCTAATTGCTTACGTTTACTGAAATACAGAGCATTTTTGTTTAAACTTTTACTTATATTTAAAACTCGTAGAGTGAATTTATTTACTGTAATCAAAATTCCTTTCTTACACCCCTACACCCTAAAAAGAACAAACACTCCCAATTTCAAATCTCTAGAACCAGTGGTTCGGGCTCTGCGCTGTCCGTCAGTGTGTCAGTTACTCTTTTTAATATAACATTGATATTGATTTAGGTTTACGTAAATATTGTTACTTGTACTTATTTTCGAAGGGAAGGAGGTTAGACCGCATTCTAACTTCATAGAAAAAATAATTTCATTCGTTCGCGGTCATTCTAATCCATGGATCCATTTTTGACATTCTCTTTTTATAAATAACAAAATATTTTCTCGCTAGTCGAGGTGAAAAGTTGTATGTATAACTCGGGAGCAAACGTTTTTTGTTTCGTGCCTTTTAAATCCCTCGCTAGCTCAGCGCGCTGCGCTCGTGAAGAGTCACGAGCGTAGCGAGTGGCTTGAAAGTATAGACTCTAGACTGCTTCGCTAGTTCAGAATTTGATATCGGCGCGTTCGTTTTGCCCACTTGTTGAGAACACATAACTATTTATGGGACCACCTTGAGATGATTCTATAAATAAAACAAATGAATATATCAACATCAGTCTACAATTGAAGGAGCAATCATCGTATATGTGTACATACAAAAAACGTATGTACATACAGTCGAACATAGAACCTCCTGCTTTTTTGAAGTTGATTAAAAACAACAGCTGTTTTACCACATAACATCTATACAGTACTATGTTTATCACCGTTTTACCCGATAATTCTGCTAATTTACACTCCATACATGCGTCTCCGTCCCGCAAATAAAGAAAACAAACTTTCAAAGTGGAAAATGTGTTCAAAGCGGCAGGCAAGGGGCAGTGGCACGGAATGGGTTTCCATGAGAGCGAGCCAGCCTCATTCATATACGCGGGTATCGATTGATTTCTATCTAAGGAACAGGTGGCTGTGGCATGATCAGCTAAGTTGTATCTTGATGCTTTGGATTATCTTGAATAGATTAGAGTTCTACAGCGGTCAGCTGGTCAGTTTAGGTGTATTTCTGGAGGTATCACAAAAATTTTAAAAACTCAAAATTCAATAACTTTATTTCTGTAAGCTTACAAAATAAGCACTTAGACAAGTCAAATTTTAAACATAAACAGTTTTATAAATAGTTATTATTATCAAATAAGAAACAAAATGTTATTGATTTTGTTCGCTTAATTTTTTTGTCCACTAGTGGAAGATCACTCATCTATATATTAATAATATATATAATCCCACTAATATTATAAATGTAAAAGTTTGGATGGATATATGGATGGATGTTTGTTACTCAATCACACCAGAACGGCTGAACGGATCTGGATGAAATTTGGCACAGAGATAGATTATAGTCTAGACTAGAATAGCACATAGGCTTTTTATCCCGGAATTCCCACGGGAACGGGAACTCCGCGGGTGAAACCGCGAGGCACTGCTAGTATTATATAAAGATGTAGAGTTAGTGAGTTTTTGAGATTGTAGGGAAAAATCTCTGAATCTACAGAACCGATTTTGAAAATTCTTTTACGAATAGAAAGCCACGTTATTTGTGAGTGTCATAGGCTATATATTATCTCGACAAATGGGATACATGAAAAGCGAGGGCGAAGCCGCGGAGCAGCTAGTATAGGTATAATAAATTAAAGAGCCTAGCTCTTGTCAGATGAATGATGTAATTTCTCTTACAAAGTTTGCCCGCCACGCGTGATATTGCCCCTGGGAAGCTTTCAAGAAATAAGCACAACCTGTTGAATGGCTACGGTAGATACAAGATGGAAGAAACGAACTGAAACAATTGAATATCTACTTTGAGAAGGTTCCATCTTATTTTGAGAATGCGCGGATTATAAGGTGGTTACAGATCGGTGTTACGGGGCGTAATGATGTATCATTCGTAGTGAGCATGATACGTTACGCCAGTCTTACGTCAGTCTCATTGCTTGTTGCGAGCACCGTCTTTCCCCATACTGACTTCACTCGCTGCGTAAGACATTACGCCCCACGCCGCGCCGGTCAGTACCCACCTTAAGGCGTGGATATATATGTCGGAGTTAAAACCTTATTAATCCTTTGCAATGCACCTATTCTACTCTATCCGACTCTCAAGCGTCTATGTTTTGACGTTGGATCAATTCTACAGGATGACAGAGAAGAAATGGAAAAGATTCAGCTAAGTGCCTAGTAGAGTTTCCGTAGCAGATTGGTACAAGAAGGTCATAGAATCCATGTAAAAGCGGTCTCGCGATTCGTGTAGATAGAAGCCCTAGCCTGTGTCTGTGTTTCAGAGCTGCATTTCCATCTGGCATTACCTAGATACGCCCGCAGTTAACAAATAATGAACCTACTTAGTTATATATGGGAATTGACGTGTATTGACGTGAATTGGGTTACACCCTTTATTGGGTTAAAACCCTTTTTTCCGTTATCATTATCTAAAAAGCTTCGAAAAAAATACACAATAATCTATGGGATATAAGGCAGATCCCTTTTGTTTCAAAAATATCAGAAAATAATTGTGCAAAGTACCATCTGTTTTTTCATAGTTAAAACCGTTTTTCTCCTAAAATATCAATCAAAAGATGTTTTTATTGTCATCACCATATTAAATGAATACCAAGGAAACTTTCGGTTTATTTTTACAAATAAATGTCCTGATTAATAAATAATCAGCAAATACTTGAGTTTTTGATTCACGATAAACACAATTCGTTTATGCGTAAAAAGGTAACAGACAGACAGACAGACTTTCGAATTTATATAATATTAGTACAAATAAGTAAAAGCTCACGACATCTACCTACGTCTAAAGTATTTCCCAAACATGAAGAGTAAAACTCAAAACAAATATTTGCGTTCAATTCGTGATACGCCCTTAAAATTGTGTTTGCATTGCCTAAGCGGGGATCTTCGTGACGTCACTAATCCCTTATCTGTCTTTGAGGTACTTTTACCCATTCGATGAGATACTTTTACTCATCCGAGGAAAGTTTGAAGGGTTCTTTGGACTTTTCTAATTCACCGTCTCATGATTTGTTCGGACTTTTTGAACTGAACATAAACCGTTGGGTGAGTAGGTAGGTACTTTAGATTTAAATATGATAAAAAGCACTGAATAAAACAAAATGAATAAATCCAAAAAATTATTTAAATTACCTAAATGGTGAAATAATACTTTGATTGAATTTTATAATAAAACAATGGATTAATTTTTTGGATTTATTGATTTAGTTTTATTCAGTGGTTTTTAAAAACAAGCTTTTATGATATCTACAACCAACATTATAAAGTCATTTTTGAGAGATTTTTTCGGATTGCATCACATCAAACTAAATTATTAACGTCCGTCTCACATTAACGCGGGGAATCGAATTTGCGGAGCCGCAACTCGAGGTCCGCAGCGTGTCCGCGACAGTTACGTCGGTTCCGCATCTCGTACAACGGACAACGTCATTTCGAAGCTCTTGCGGCGGCACCGCACCTACACGGTACCGCGCGGTAGTATGAGAGCGCTCTTAGACTCGGATTTTAACTAGATGACGCAACTTGAAAAATTGGACCGCTCTATCGAAATGTTCCGGGCTTAAAACTATTTCCAAACCCATTTATTTCCATTATTTAGCGATTTGAAGTTAGTTTAAATGATTGTAAAACACAATAATAATAAAAAAAACATTAATATTACTTATTACTCATCATCTTGGTTACCTGCAGTAATCAAGATGGTAATTATCAAAGCTCCTACCTTGCCAGCTAAAACTCACTTTTACCCCATTAGCGACACCTTGAACAATTACGTATGGCAACATAGGCCACCTCTCGTAGGCAATTACCCATTTACGAGGTGATCACAATCCAAATTGCTCTTTCACAGCTGAGAGAAAATTACTAAAACGCTTACAAGAGATATACATGGTCAAAAATTACGATCCAGTTAAACTATCTTCATTTTAAAGATCCATTATGTTGGCCGAGTTTTGATGAGTCTTGATTCGAATTAAAGAAAAGGAAAACTAAAAGGTCTTTTCTGGGTTCCGTAACCAAAGGGTAAAATGGGACCCAATTACTAATACTCCACTATCCGTCCGTCTGTTTGTCTGTCTGTCTGTCATCAGGCTGTATCTCATGAACCGTTATGGTTAGACAGTTGAAATGTTCACAGGTGATGGATTTCTGTTGCCACTATAAAACGAAAAAACAGCTTAAAATGAATATATAAGGGGACTCCCATACAACAAACGTGATTTTTTTGCTCGTTTTTCTCGATATTGATAACGGCAACAGGTAGACTTTTGAAATATTCAAAGAATATTTTATGATAAATTCAATTTAATAAAAAATACCGAAAAATAGTAGTACCTTTCAGATGGATCGCTCTGCAAACTTAAGAGATTAGGGGGTAGCAGTAAATTTTTCAACTTCTTTCAAAATATTTCAAAAATTATGAAACCTATAAAAATTTCAAAAACTGATTTGAAGTATACAAACCAATACCTTTCATTTGATGCCCCACTTGACCTCGTAGGTATGTTTTAAAATTTCGACATCACAATATCTCCATACTGTTTTTTTTTATCTTGAAACCCTAAAAAAGGTAGCAACTGAAATTGAGGAATCAAGCAAATACCAACAATGTGTGGACCAAACGTTGGTGGTACAACCATCGCCTTCAAAGAGCAATGAATGCACTTTGCGATTCACTGCTCCGCGCACCTATCCTAACGGGGGGATTAACGCGCCTTTTTATGGTAGCGTACCTTGAAGAGTTTTATTAGGTAGGGTATGTTGGTCGGACTGACCGACCTGATCCTGTAGTCGGTTCAAACAAAATGATTATTATATTACTAATTCGTCAGTAATTAATTATAAATTTCAAGGAGCAATTTAGTATATTATTAGTACGATTTATTGAGTAGGGAGGCAAGGAAATTAGTTTTGACAAAGTAGAATTGAATTAGGTCTTACATTACATGATGAAAATCGTTTACTCAAGTTATTATCTGACTTATCGGCCTACAGCGGATTTAATAATACACATAGAATATACAATGGAACATGACGACGTTTTGCTCTTGCGACGAGACAAAACATGACGACGTTTTGCTCTTAGGTGACCGGGGCCATATCTTACCACTCTATGGTGCTGGCAAAATAGTAACAATACTTTACAATACCAACACAAAGTCGACCTCTGTGACGCGGCAAAGGTCTACCTGTGACGCTGGAGTGCGCGGGTTCGAATACACCTCGGGACAAATATTTGTACGATCTGCAGATAAATCAGCCCCAATTAGTTAGCTTGGGGCTAGATAATGTTGTGTTAATTGCCCAGTATTATTTATTTTATTTATGTTTTTATTTTAAATGTTCCGGGTGTTTTCTATGTTTCATAAAAAAAACAATGTATTATATAAAGTAATCTCACTAATATTATAAACGTGAAAGTTTAGATGGATGGATGGATAGATAGATGGATGTTTGTTCCTTTATCACGCCAGAACGGCTGAACGGATCTGGATGAAATTTGGCACAGAGATAGATTATAGTCTGGAATAGGACATAGGCTACTTTTTATCCCGGAATTCCCACGGGAACGGGAACTACGCGGGTGAAACCGCGAGGCGCTGCTAGTATATTATATTGATACATGTGATTTGATGTTATGGATAGCCTTTATAATAAAAGCCGAAGGATCGAGGGACGGACATTCATTCTGCTATAAATCGTCTAGCTGAACGGACGTTCACTCTCTTGTGTATTGTTGTATTGTAGCGATAAGTACGTGGAGTTGAATAATAAAATTTCTTATTGTCATTTAGTTCATTTACTTTCTTTTGTTTAAGTAAAATCTTTGTACTTTATGAAAATTGTTTTTTTTAATAATTTGGCTGCAGATTGTCAAAAGTATTATATAACTATTGTATAGCGTCCTGACTACAGCTTGATGCGTCCAGCATCTACCTGTAGTCTTTCGCAGATCGTCATCCCATCTGGTCGGAGGGCGTCCTATACTACGTTTACCGAGTCGAGGTGTTCACTCAATAAGACGTTTACCCCAGGGATTGTCGGTTCTTCGCGAGGTAGGGGCGGTGGTTCACTGGCACTGCAGCTTGCTAATTCTTAGAGCTATGTCGATGACTTTTGGTTCTCAGTCGGATGTTATTCGTTAAGAATCTTATCTTACAGAGAAACTCGGAGCATAGCTCTTTTCATACCTCGCTGAGCGACTTTGAACTGGTGAACCAGCCCCACCGTGACTATCCATGTCAAATTAAAATTTTCTTCACAAGATGTCAAATCAATATTGTAACTTAAACCTAAATACTTATCGTTGTTCCTAAACATTTTTTCAGAGAAGATTCGTTACAAGGCACGTTTTTAATTTAAAAAATACCTGTCAAAGATGTGCCAGAAAATTATCTGATATCAATCGGTTCTTCTAACAAAACTCATCATGATTTCCTGTGCATTTTGTTTGTTCGTTCGTGCACGTCTATTCTTTTCATTGGTCTAAGACTGAAGGTGATCTGAATTATTATTGATTGTTAGCTGATTTCATTGAGTGTCTTTGATTTAAATCATGTATGTTTTTTAATGATATTATGGTACAATTAGTCATCACATCGTAGGGGGTTGTAATTTTTTTGCCTTCTTTATGGCAAAACCCTCGTTGTTTGGGGGAGAGATGTTTTGCAAGTGGGATGATGAGGAGAAGGTTAAAGCAAAGTTTGTATTTTATAGATGATATGATGATACAACACTGTGAGTTAGCGTAACTTTATTACAGTAGCAGTCGAGAGAATGGAAGAAAATCGGTCTGTCAAGATAGCATATGAGGGAAAACTATGCCGTAGACCAGGGACCGATTTTGACTAAATTTAACACTTCACCGATAGCGTCTCTTAAGTGACACATTTTGGCATTATACCTTTGATGAAAGAAACCACAGTTGGAGGGACGCGTGTCAAAAATATCAAGGTTAAAACCATTATATCAATATCTCCGTGCAATAGCACCGCACGTTCTATCTAGAGTTTTTTTTCATCTATTGTTCATAGCTGCATCGATACCACCTCGACACAGTAAAGCGTGGTTAGCAGGATTTAGCCCCAGTTGGTTGCCCTAGGTATCGCTGGCTCGACGAAGTTGAAGTCAAGTCTTTGCACACTCGACGTGCATTGTTGAAGAGACGGCTCAGACCCGAGATGTGTGAAGAAGTCTTGTGTCAGAGGCTCAGATCAACTTTGAGTTGCTAACTCACAGGAGTATTAGTATAAACCCGCTTATATCCGTAATGAATTCGTCAAACTACGATAGTTTTTATAGTAAAATAATAATGACACATGAATGTTACATTAAAATATTTAGAGAAAAAAGAAAACAAATACTCACACTACATACCATAATATCTACATATCAAAGAACATAACATACAATACAAAACGACGACCTCAGTGGCTCGGTAGGCGAAGGTCTGCCTGCGACGCAGGAGGTTGCGGGTTCGATTCCCGCCTCGGGACAAATGTGTGTACGATCTGCAGAATTTTTTTCAGAGTGTTCCGATCGTTTTACTATGTATAATAAAAAAATCTATCTATTCATTGTATTATATTATGTATATCATTCTAGTACCCATAACACAAGCTCTGCTTAGCTTGGGGCTAGATAACGCTGTGGGAATTGTCCAGCATTATTTATTTATTTAATACAAGTAATATATACCTCTACTTACATAGACGTAAGATTAGGCTGTCAAACTTTTAACACAAATAACTAATGCTGCTGCAGCAGTTTTCTGAAGATAGGGAGTGATTTTTCACCCCTGCTGAGTCCATTCCATAGACGGTTTTTTTGCATTTAATATCTGAAGCTATTCGTGAATGAAAACACAGTTGCATTCATTCGTAGAATGTCGGGGCTATTACCATAACGCGGTCAGGCGGTAAAAATAACTTTTTATCTGTGTATTATATCGTGCCGCTACGTTGGTCAGCTTCAAATTGCCTTATGTTTTTAACCCCTGATGCAAAAGAGGGGTGGTTGTTGTTTTATTTTAATTTGACGTAAATATCAATGGAACAGTCACGTCATATACTATCCGTACAGGAACATTTATGTTTGTATAGAAGGACCGAAGGAAGGCAAAGGATTAGCAAGCTGAAGTGGCAGTGGGCTGGCCATATCGCGAGAAGAACCGACAAACGCTGGGGTAAACGTGTTCTTGAGTGGAGACCGCGACTCGGCAAACGTAGTGTAGGACGCGCTCCGACCAGGTGGGATGACGATTTGCGAAAGACTGTTGGCAGATGCTGAAGACAGGGCGCGATGGCGCTGATTAGGGGAGGCCTATGTCCTATGGCCTATGTAGGACTGATGTAGGCTGATGATGAGAAGGACCGAAGGAAGGCAAATCAAGCCCGCTGGATCCCAAGATATTCTTTCATCGTAAAGTCTAAGTGTAAGAACGCACTAGCGGCCGGCCGCCTACATGGTTAGCCAAAATTGGAGCAATTTGGCAAACACAATATATCAACCGATGATTATGAAGTGGAAAACTAATATTATGAATGCGAAGATAACTCTATTCTGTCTACCTTTCTGACCTTTTAACGACTTAACTAACGGCTGAGCAAAACTTATGAAAATTAGCATGGAGATAAATTAGGTAGTTCACCGTGGAAGCAACTTTTTTTAAGGAAAAACGCGCGCAAATCCACGTGGAGAAGCTAGTACCTAACATAAATTAAACACAGTACTCGAAGCATTGTAAAATACAGCGCAATTATTGCCTGGACTGGATAACGAGATTCAGGGTGCGATTAGAATTTATGGTGGCTTTCAGCAGAGCACTATTCTCGCTTTTACAAAAATACATATATAAATACACCTGATAATTTACGGTTCTAATGTCTAAGTAGCAAATAGTTAGGTAGGTAATGGGATTTACATTATTATACACCCATTTTTTTGAAGTAGCAAGACTCAAAGGCAATTGGAGTGACCGGCTGGCAGGAAAAAGCCAAGAATAGGATCGGATGGCGTTTACTCGACCAGACCAAGGCCCACCCGCGGCTGTAGAGTCAGGATGATGATTTTTTTAAGTGTCGACATACAATGTATTTTTTTACTGCTTTAGCAATAAAAAAAATACAACATTCTATCCAAAGCCAAAACCACAAAATGAATTTAAAATTACAAGTATTTTGACGAAAAGCACGCAACTGGACGCAATGGCCGCCATATTGCTCTATGGTCATGACGTCAGTTGACTGAGTACTTACATAAACAAATGCAATGATTTTACTGATCCACATGAAAACCTCCGCGGGGCCAGAACTTTTAAGGAGTTCGAGAAAGGCGCAAAAACACCCACTATTCCATATTTTATTTTGGCAAACGATGCACCAAACTCCCTTTATGGTTGAAAATGAAGGTTTGTACAGCACACGCTCAGAAACTGACAGAAACAAATAGTCAGCTATTCCACCCGACACTTCGTTTAAATTTGGAATTCGAATTTCGAATGTTCATCTGTCTGTCGATAATTTGCGCTCGGTAAAAAACATTTTTTGACGCTTGACACTGGCTGGTTGATTTGAGTATTAATTTTAGCTTTTCAGTCACAAAAACTTGTACTTCCAATAGATTTAAAATCAACAAGTACCAACCTTCTTTAAATTATTGTGTTTAAAAATCAACAACACGAAAGTTAATTAGGTATAGTAGATTAAGATGGTTAATAAATGATTCTAAATGCTTCTAATAAAAACCACCTACGTTTTGTTACATTGGTTGTCACTGACTAGGATGAAAACTTATTTTTAATGTAGTCAAATAGCCTATTGAAGCTTGCAAGTCGTCGTGAGAGCACTGGAAATACGAAGGACTTGATCGTGCGATCGTGAAATCTCTTTTCAGTGTCCTAATTGATCACGCATCATGCCCGAGCACCGACATAGAAACTGACTGAGAGCTTACATCTGGCAACGCACGATGCTCATCGCGCGATGGTCATCTCGCGACCTCTAGAGACACCTGTTGGACCATCGCACGATCATTTTCAACACGCGACGAAATGACATCGTTCACGTTTCAGAGTCAGTGTCGATTAAGGGAGCCCTCCAGGCTTTTAGGAAAAAAATACCAGTCAGTCCCAAAACATGCTTTACACAAGCAGGTAATAACATCATTTTCAACACGCGACGAAATGACATCGTTCACGACGACGACGTTTCAGAGTCAGAGTCGATTAAGGGAGCCCTCCAGGCTTTCAGGAATAAAATACCAGTCAGTCCCAAAACATGCTTTACACAAGCAGGTAATAACGTAATAACTTCTTTACGAGCAAGCGAAGTGAAAAGATTTTCTCATTAAATCTTGGATGGAAAGCGTGAGGGGACAAGTAAATTATCCTCCTGGTGTTAAGTGGTAACCATAGTCCCTATTTATTACATAGGGTGTCTTTTTGAGATGGCAGTAGATGGCCAAATCTGAAACCAGAAGAGTTAGAAAAAAGTCGTGATTACTTAAATTAAGTATCTGCATAATTAGTATTTTTTTCTTTTGCTTTGGCAGCAAAAACAAATGGATTTTTTCAAAAAAAATGACACCCTGTATTTTGATGCCAACGGATTCGGTTGCTGATAAGGATAAATTATTGCAAATAAATGCATTTTTGAAAACGGAATGTCTATTTTTTACAATTTTAGTTTGAAAACGCATTTATGTGAATATTTTTAAAGTATCTTTTCGAACAACCGGTGTGCTTGCCGCTATCCTCAACATCTATTCCTAAACCCTGACAAAGTACCTATATTTTTTTTGTTATAGTGCTTACTCGCACTTTGGTTGGGTATCTCTAAGAAAGGAAATAAGTTCCCAAGCCACCGGCGCTATAGTCCGTAAGAGGTCCCAAAGATTTTCGGTTGAACCGACTAAGGGTTTTGTGGCTTAGTTGATTAGAGCACACCCGTACTGAGGGTGGGGCGCGGGATCGAGTCCCGCCGAAACCGAAAACCTAAATATTTATCGCCATATTTCCTTCCAGTAAGTTAGTACAAAACGTGTAAATTCTATGTTGCATGGAATCTTGTTAATGTAATGTTAATGTTCCACTGCGCTTGTTTTAATTCGGATTACAACTGAACCAAAGTTTTTATAATACTGTGCTTGCAATTGCAAACAGCATGTTTCACCGAACTTAAGCTTTTAAATATGAAACCCTTGCTGTTCATTAAAATTAATTAAAACGATAATTCTGAATACAAGTGAAACACAGACCCAAGTTAAATTGCGCCGTGTTTCAGCAAAGCTTTATTCAGTGTGGCAAGCTGTTTCGTATTTATTAGCACGATGTGTCCGGGTCCATGAAAATAAAAAAAACAACAGTAGCAGCATAAAAAATAAGGCAAAAAGAGCGTTGTCTTGAACCAAAGGAACGAGGGATCGTCACCCCTCGAGTTGAAGCCGGGGTAAAGAGGCCAAGCCTCGAGGCCCCCCCACAAGGCCGGAAAGAAGGCAGTCATCCGGGGCCCTGGAAGTTTTAGTTTGGTATATCGTCTGCCCGCGGCTGTGCTCGTGCTTTTCCGGGATAAATAGTAGCCTATGTTCCCCGGAATACCACCAGTATTCCTCTCTATCAAATTTCATTAAGATCTGATCAGACGTGACAGGATAACTGACAGACTTACTACCGGTTTGTCATCCGTTTGTTATAATTTGACTATAGCTTAAACTTTTTGTTAACCTCTAGTGTGTTTACTTGTGTGTGGAGAAACCAAGACTTGGCGTGTAAAACGAATAAACAGAACTTAATCAATATAAGCGCTATTTATGCTATATTAGTGCTTTGTATAGGAGTGTAGTCCCTCTGCGTAAAGTTCGATTTAGTATTTTAACCAAGGCTTGGCTTGTAAAAAATTTAATATAGCTTTACTCAGAAGGACTAATATAGCATTGTATATAGCACTTATCCTGTTAAGTTTTGTTTATTTGTTTACGAACCAAGTCTTGGTTTCTCCACAAACAAGTAAACACACCAGAGGTAACAAAAAGTTTAAACTATTGTCAAATCATAACAAGCGGATCTAACAGCCGGTTGTTCGGCTGTTAGAGACAGAATTTACAAAATTCGTTTGGAAGTATAGATTGTCCAGCAATATTTATTTATTTATGGATTCATATTCAGTTTTGCTTTGTTTTTTCTCAATCGGAACAAATGCTCACGCGTTCTTTGAAATCTATGGAGAGGTTTGGATCAAAGCACGATTTACTTTAGATCCATTGACTAGATCCATGATGGATCTATTGAAATTAGTAGATAGATAGATATACAATACTTTATTGTATCACACAAACACAGAAAAAATGAAATAAAATGAAATGAAATATATTTATTTTCTAAACAGGACTAGGTACGCAATATAACAAAACTTAATTTAGAAAACAAAGAAAAAGCGCCTTATACTTAGCTCCGTTTACAAAATTGGCTCCAACTCAGCATGAGTGGGATGAAAACAGTACATAACTAACAATAACATAACAGTACATAATTAAATGCTACGAGTAGACAAAGTACAAAGGCAGGCCGCCTTTGTACTATCGCTATAGGCGATCTATTCCATACAACTTGGGGATGGAGTGGATATGTAGGAACAAAAAAGACGGTGGCACTTGAAAAAAAAGGAATCAATAATACTTACCCTACACTTACAACATAACCTAGTATTTCTTCGAAGATATAAAAACATAACATACCCACATAGGTATCTTGTAATATACGCTGCCCACTTTTGGTCTCGGAAAAACCTGAGAGAAACCGAGGGCAGAAATTTATCAATCAACATCGAGAAATAAAAGTAACGTTCATTACGGATGTAAGCGGGTTAACTACGAACCTTATTTGTGTTGGAAGAACACCAACGTTTCATCCCTTACATCCGTAATGAATTCGTCAAACTACGATAGTTTTTATAGTAAAAAAGTAACGTTGTTTGTTAAAGTGCTTACCCGCACTCTGGAGGTATCTCTAAGAAATGAAATAAGTTCCCAAAAATTTTCGGTTTCGGCGGGACACGAACCCGCGCCCCACCCTCAGTACGGGTGTGCTCTAACCAACTAAGCCACGAAACCCTTAGTCGGTTCAACCGAACCCGCCGAAACCGAAATTTTTTGGGAACTTATTTCATTTCTTATAAAAGTAACGCTCAAAAATAAGATTTAATATTAAACCGTCAATTATTTATTCCAAGCTTAGCTTCTATTATTATTATTCAGATTCGTATTTAATCCCAAAGATGAAAGGGACGGTTATATTTCGACGGTACAAACATTTTCATCTAATAATACTTAACGCTCGTTAGATGTAGAGTCGCGAGCGATCCAAAAGTGAGCGAGGATTTTTTGGAATCATAACAATACTTAGCCTTCCGTGAACTATTTCAAAATATTTTTCTAAAATGATGCTAATGAATGCCACCTTCAAACTTGGCAATTACCAGTATTAGGTATAGCCAAGATTTGTGATTTTTCCGAATGTCAGCTCTGGGATCTGAGTAAGGGATTCTTATTTCTTGAAACGAGATGCTTCGTATAATTATGATTGAACTTCACTTGGTAAGTTCATTTAATCATGAATTATACTTACATATCGCTCTTGAAATAAGTATCCTGAAAATAAGAATTATTTGCAGCGTATAGTAATAGTTCACGAATAATTTTACGTGCAAAAAAAGTATCAGCAGGTAGGTACTTAGAAGTTTACACCAACAAAAACTTTATTTAAATGATCCATCTCTTTAAATATTAAAGAGACCATTTAGGATATTCAGAACATTGGTATTAAATTATTAATTATCAAAACAATGAAACCCAGCTGAAGGCCCAAAACAAGTAGAAAGGTGCTTAAAAATAATCACCGATTATGCCAAGGTAATTTTCGTCAGCCATGTTGCTCGGAAGTGCAAAACCAGAAATCAGTATTTTAAATATTGACTGAGGAAAACGAACAATTAGAACAGAGCGCTTATTTTTGACATAAAAATAGAGTTTGTTTTGACTATGCTAATACTACTTGAGTTGCCTGTAGATTGTTTGCAACAGTCTGCAGTTAGCTCAATTGAAAATAAATGCCTCTGATTTGTTTCAAAAATTCTTTATTTTCATAAATACAAAAATATACACTTAGAAAAGGTCAAATTCTTATTTGATTTCGTTTCTATTATTTGATTGTCTCTCTCTCTTTATCTATGCTGATTATTATCAAGATCTCCCTTATCAATGAGGTAGCTTATCGTTTCAACCATCATAAAATATCATTGCATTCATTGGTGGAGCCAGTTCTCTCATTTCAACTTTTGATTGACCATCACTGTAAAGCCTACAGGAGAAGGTCTACTTCGGAGTATGCGTCGTGAGCACTCAAACTGTTAAAGTTATAGACGTTTCTGTATTTATTTACTATATTGTCTCTGATGTTTGTAACATCTGTTTTTTAATTGTATAAAAAACAGATGTTATGAGTGGATGCTATAAATAAATAAAAATAAAATAAATATTGCTGGACAATTCACACAGCATTATCTAGCTCTATACTCGCTATAACACGCTCCCTGTGGCTGTTTCTCCCGTCAATTACCACCTGGGTAATTCTCTTCAAGTTTATTTGAATAAATTTAATTATTTATTTGTACTAAGCAGATCTTATGTTCTGGTAACTAGATAACTGATACACATAATACAATACATTACATACATGGATAGATACTTTTATTATACCGTACAAATATTTGTCCGGATCGGCGGACCTTAGCCCACCGCGCCACCGAAGTCGCTATGGCAACCAAAAGCACTCGAAAGTGCTTGACTGACTCCCAGACTGATGCACTTATGCCTACCCTACCCTCCCTTATACCTATTGCCGATGCAAATAGGATGATGATGATAATGGCAAACAAAAGCTAGCAACAACAGTGTACCACGAAATGGTTATCCGTTTTAATTAGGCAGTAAAAGTGGTTGCAAGTCACGTACGACCTTAAGAAGGCTTTCTGCGCGATTAGCGTCTACCTCGATGAAGGTTTGGTGGACTTAGTAAGAAAATAAACTTGTACATGTAGGTAAAGGTACAGACTCGTATTGTAAAGAATTTGTTTTTACGTCGGCGGTAATAAATACTATTGACCGAATTTAAAACAGATTCGTCCACATGTTGGCCAAAATTTGTGGCCAAACTTTGTGGCCAAGCCATGGCGAACTTAGACTCGCTTAGGCTTAAAAAATTACAGCCTCTTATGTACCGTTGATAAAATATTATAGATGCTGGACAGCACGAGAGAGGCTGTCATTTTAAATCCTCATGCGACTTACCCCCGAATACTTAAGGCGAATATGAAGGCAAAAACACGAAAATTAGGTGTTTTTGAACCCGTTTTCTGACAAAAATATTGATTGTGGAGTTTTGAAATTTATATATCCTGTAACACATATCTTGAACAAAAGCTTGGCGGTCCCAAATGTGTGCCGTTAATTATAGTTTAGTTGTTATAGTGTTAGTTATAGTGTGTGTTTAGTTGCTTCGAACACACTTTTTATCGGTGTCTCAAATTCGATCAGTGCTAAACTCAGTATAGTGATTCACATAGTTCATACCTATCTCTTGGCGGTCCATTATCGTCGAAAAGCAGTCAAAATAACGATATTAAACGCAAAAACGTATTTTTGCCTACAAAATCTGTGATACAAACCTGACCAGTTACTCGTCACCTAACCGCAGAGGATCGTATTATTTGGTTGATTAGGGCACTACATGGTATGCTGAATCGAAAACAAGCACTCATTGCTGCATATAGGCGCGCGGACATGCCCAAGGTCATTTGCCTTACTATTCGCCTTAAACGCAACTCAGATATAAGCACGTCTCAAGCGACAATTTTTTGACAGATTTTCATTGACAACTGTCAAAAAACGACTATTTGAGACGTAATTAAATCTAAGATGATGCGTTTGAGTATTTGGGCGTTATACAGGTTGTCCGGAAACTCAACGTCAAGCCGAAAGCGGAGGACAGGTGCCGAAAACCTGTAGCTAGATAGACAATGCAATCTAAGTAAAACTTGTAATAGGACGCGAACATTATCCCTATGTAAATATCTAGGCACCAACTAGGTACCTACATACATGCCGGAAGAAAAATTGTGCACTCTTAGGCCACATGCCAACCTTATTATTATAAAGTATTTATTTTCACATCAAACAAGAAAAAATAAAAAAAGATAAGTCTACACTTGGGTCTAGTGCTTTTATCTTTTTGTATGACATAACCGAGACGACAAAAAGTAGGACAAAGGGCAAAGATAACTAACTTAAGTTGTAACAAAATAACCGACTCTGTATGTAGAGCCTGCCCATCCAATATTCAAAACAACCCCGAAGTAAGCCCGTAACAAATCTTTTTCACTCAGCACGATGACGCAGACATGTGTACACTCTACGTTACGTGAACGTAAATGAAGTCCTCATATACAGGGTGATGTAAAGAATATTCTAATCCGTTACTTCGTCTATACTACTAATCATATTAAAAAGAGGAAAGATTTCGTTTGTTTGAATTGAATAGGCTCCGAAACTACTGGACCGATTTGAAAAATTATTTCACCATTAGAATTGTACATTATCCCTAGTAAATATAGGCGATAGAATATACCCATGCGAAGCCAGGGCGGACCGCTAGTGTCTAAATAAAAATAGAACAATACGCCCTTACTCGTACGAATCTGTCAAATTAAAACAATTGCTGTGCAGTTTTTTTGGTGTATAATTTAAGATGTCATCAAAACTAAAATAAACTAATTTGATTGCACTAAAACTATCGCCGTCCCTTTCGTAGCGATCAAAATAAAAAGGAACGCATACATTTTTATGCTGTCAAATTAGTTTTATTTAGTTTTGGCGGCATCTGAATTGACACCAATTTAAACCCAAAAAAACAAACGACTTAGATATCGCTCAGTGTAAAACCCTACCTAACCATTTATTTTTCTAAGTACATTAAGCTGTTCATTCAGTAATCTCCTACCTAAAAATTTTAACTGACTTTTATTATACCCAGAACATGTTAAAATAAAACACAGTTTATCTCTAAATATGTGTTGGTACCTACCTACCAAAACCAGTTTATGTTACCAGAAGTAGTAACATAAACTCCTTTTATTTGTTTCGAAACATCCTATACATTATACGAGGGTATATCGAGCACCCTATACACAGTCGTAACAAGGGCCATTACTTGTTGAGTGTGTCTGTAAAACCGCGCATAAAAAACGCCCAAGTGAAATCTGAAAAATTTATTGCTTCAAGACGTGGTATGGATAAAACTGCATTAGCACTGGGGGAAATTTTCTGGGGTATTTTAAGTACCTGTATAAACCAAAAATATATATTAAAAAGTGCATTTACTAAAATAAATTCAAATCACTTAATAGACCGGCAAATTTAAGACTAGAATTTGAGCTATTATGTGTAGTAAGGAACAATATAAGAGTAGAAATAAGCTAAAGAAAAGACACACAATATATCCAGGATTGTGTAAATTATGACATCATCAGCCTTTATTATCTTATCCTATCTTATTCTATCTTATATCTTATTCTATATCTATCTTATTATCAGGGGCCCTGACACGACGACCACGACCACTCTGTCAAGAGTGTAACGACTAAGAAGAAGAAGATTCTAGGTTCCAGACTACGAGCCTGAAATTAATATTTTAACAAAACCTAACCTATTTCGTTCCTTTGCTTCAAATTTACCCTGAACTTTATACTAAATTTTATCAACCGAGAGAATAATTTAGGTACCTTTCTACAAAACCATTTTCGACCAATCCACAAAAGCCATTGAACCAGTAGGTACCAAACTAACGTCACAACCAGCTCTAACAAAAGCTTCATTTCAATGGATTTCCTAAATTAAAAAAAGCTGAAAAGACCGTAGACAATACTTTCTCTGCAGAAACATTATTCACATGAGTTGACAAATAACAGATTGTAAAAGTGAAATTAAGTGGTTTTGTGTGTTCGTTCCTTTGCGAGATTTTATTTTACCCAGTAATCTTTGTTTTACATCGTTTGCCGACGTGTGGAAGGGAAAAAAGATGTTCTTTTACGTGACGTTAAAGTTTGTTTTACCTATTTGTCAGAGTTTTGAAATGTTTGATTTGGTTGTGTACGGGAAACGAAGTAATGCGCACAGATTTACTAGGGATGCTTATGCATGTAATGCGCAAAAAGTTTGGTTGCTCCCTTTAGTTCAAAAACAGCGTGAATGTGAACGAGTAACTCGTCATTCAATATTTTGTATTTGGAACGATCATAGCGCATAAAAACTCTTTGGGAACAATCTACTTCAATAATATGGAATGGACTTTTATGGCTGAGACTCTTTGTTGGTTTGAATGCAAGACGTTCTTCAACTGAGAGTAAAGAACTAGGCAGGTAAGGTCTACACTCTCTGACTAGTTTATAGTGATCTGTGGTCTACACGGCGGCTGCGACCTTATAAATCCGTTGACAGTCTGACAGCACCCATATTACTATACAAATAAATATTACTCTGATACAAAAGCAGAGCTAAAATAACTGTGAACGGACGTACATAGATTAACATGTAGGTAGCTACACTACACGACCGTTTGTGAGATCTTCCTATACAATACATTGTTTAGGCAAACAACGTATCCGACCTAGTACCTAGAAGTTTAAACAACTCATTCAATGACCGATTAATTGCCATTGACTCCGGCCTTCATTCAACCATTTTTATTCTTTCCAACACAGTCGAGCAAGCAACACATAAATCGCATAAAATCCAATAAAAAAAAAACAATTTAGACACATTAACAGGGTGAGTTCTTCTAACATATTGGGAGTTTAACCTCAACAACATACTCAACTGCTGTTAATAAATCAGCTGTAATTAATTCTACAACTATGTATTCAAATTCTCAAATCCAATCACCAGAATTTTGATTAAAATTTGTGGAAAACACGAAATACCTAGGTACCGAATTTATCGTGCAAGCTTTTACAAAGGACGTTAATTTCGAATATTACAAAATAACAAGCGTTGACAAAACAATCTAAACTCTTTATGGAAATGATTTATTTACGAAAGTTAGATTGGAGTTGCAAGAACAATCGTAATAAGTTTTGAGCGCAGTAAACATTGGATTTACGACATTGCTCGAAAATTGGGGTTGAGTCTAATAAGTTTCGTTAGGTTGGTATGGTACCGGATTCACTATTGTTATCAACTTACTTTAAACAGAAAGATATTTAAAAAGCTGGTATTTGGTACTTTCCACTGACTTAATAATTTTTTTTTTCATATACATACAAATACTCTTTCCGAGATGGGGATCTCGGAAAGAGTATTTTGGCTCTTCTGAGTGCAAAAGCCGTTTTTATCCGCTAGAGGATAAAGTAAATTGAATTTAGAACATTCAATTTACTTCATTCTCTAGGGTTTTTACACTCAGATATCGAAGAGCAAACATACTCTTTCCTCGCTGATGTGGGATGAAAAGTTACGTGTTGCACTCAAGTGCAAAGATTTTTACCTCGTGCTCTTTTCACTCCCTCGCTCAGGATTCTGAGCGTAGCAAGTGATTCAAAAATCTTCATGAGTTTTAGAATCCTTCGCTGGCTCGGTTATCAAAATTGAGCACGCGGTTAAAAAGCAACTTTGCACTCTTGTATAACAAATAACTATTAAATACCTACCAATAAAAAAATTTCGTTGGTTTCTCGCAAAAGTCAAGATAGAAAGAAAAAATCTGATATAAAGTGTTTTTTGCATAATCTTAAGACACATGTACCATAGTTACAGGTTCTAATGGTAGGTAGTAAATTTACCTACATCATTGTGTGCAGGTTATGGTAGGTACAAATCATCTCTGTGTATGCGGTTTAGTTTAGAAAACATCCAGTTTTTTTTGTACCCTGGCCCATGTTGAGCAACATGGGCCAGGGTACAAAAAAAACTACGCCAAGGGGTATTTTCCTGAATTTTAACCACAAAACTGAATATATTAACACAATTTACTTAGTATTTCCGCGCAATATTTCTTTCATAAATACCTCAACGTCCAGCGTAATGAAATTAACGTCACTTTCTATGCAAATGCAGATTATGAAATAAGGGTTCTGTTACACGCTCCCAGATTTATCGTCTGACATCCATCTCCGCTTTTATTTATCTAAGCTTTATTTCTTTCAAGTTTTTTATGTTTTTCCTGTTATTATCGTAGGTATGTTATTTTTTCCCCCGAAGGGTTCCCGCCGTGCCGGGGCGGGGGGGCTTAGTAGTCGTGGCCTAGTCACCCGTGATGAAGCTAAGAGGAACCCATGGGGCCGCGCCAACGCAGACGGCGACACGGCCGGCCCCGGGAAGGACCGCTCGTCTCCGTTTTGCGCTCTAAGCCCAGTTGGAGTGGTAGTAGGTTGCGGTGTCGTATGGGAGGCACCGTGACTGAGGCGGGCGGCTGTGCTGTATGGGCAGCATGGCTGCAGAGAGATGGAGGCCGCGGCGGGAGAGGAGTGCCGGTATTGAGGTGCACCGCTTTCGCTGCCTTCCACGGCCTTGGCGGGGTCGCCCCCGTTCGATGGCGGACGCGGTGGGGTCACAGGGGAGGAGGAGTGTCGGTATTGCGAGGGTCCCTATCCTCTACGACCGTGTGACAGGCGGCGGGGCCACTCGACTGACCCGTCGCAAGGGGACCTAGGGCGTCCGGACACGGGGTCCAGCGCCCATTTGGCGGGTAAGGTCCCCGAGGTGGTCGTGGCTCGTAACGTGTTTCTGGCACGTCACGAAGGGGGGTGCCCCCCAGTGCCCGATATCGGGCAGCCGCGGTGGGTTCGTGGAAGAGAAAATCGTCCCCATGTCCCCAACCACAAGCGGCAGAGGCGGAAACACCCTGAGGGTCTTAGTGTGTTGGAGTCCCACATAATCGTACTGCCTCCGGCTGTGCGATATGCGTGAGCAATTCCCTCAGGATAATAAAAAAAAAAGTTATATTATTTTCCTGTCATAATCTACTCGCGATCAGTCTGAGTCCGGTTGACCATAATTCAAGACGTGATCGTGACGTCTCAATTTTGTATGGTAGTGACGTGTTACTCCGGTTGAATTTATTATTGTTATTGTTCGTGCCAGTTTCATTGCAGCAGAGCATCCGCTAGTTTTTCTCATTCAAGACATAGACATAGACATTCATTTATTTGCTGCTGCAGTACAAAACATAAGTAGGTACATGAAAATATAGTTTGAGAAAAAAAAGTAACAGTTTAACATCGAGAACATAAACAATTTCACAAAACATTTTTCAAAAAGACTGACTGTGCTGTGTTACAGCAGCAAAAAGGTCTCGACTCAGCATAAATGCCTTACCACTCAAGAGTAGATAGGCGCTGATATTCTGCCGAAACCACCATGATCACAAGACCCTGTGAGGCATTCAATTTCTCTATCAATGTTCCATTACCAATAAATAATAGTAACCTACATTTATAATGTTTTATCGGTGCCCAAAACTTGAACAAAAACCTTCACAGGCTTCGGCGAGTATAAAATATGAGGTTGGGTCTACATACGAGTTCAGAGCACAATGTCTTAGAAAATGTGATTTGGGTTAGTAGGTGTAACTAATGGACCAAGATTGTTTAATCCGCGCCATCAGACAGGAATAGAACCGGTTCTATTTGGAATAAAACTGGTCGGATATTTTCTTAAGCAAGTAAAGGCATATTATATTTTGACGACCTCTGTGGCGCGGTGGGCGAAGGTCCGCCTGCGACGCAGGAGGTGTCGGGTTAGATTCCCGCCATGGGACAAATATTTGTACGATCTGCAGGTATTTGTTCCGAGTGTTCTGGTAACTGGTATCTATGTAATGTATTGTATTATGTATATCAGTTATCTAGTAGCTACCCATAACACAAGCTCTGCTTAGCTTGGGGCTAGATAATGCTGTGTGAATTGTCCAGCATTATTTATTTATTCATATTATAAATGCGAATTGTGCACAAATATTATAAAAGAACGTTTTAACATTCATACACGTACATACATACACTAAACATGAAAGTTCGAATGTTTGGAAGGATGTTTGTTACCTCTTCACGCTAAAACTACAGAGTCGATAGGGCTGTAATTTTGTTAACAGGTAGTTCTAGGCCAGGAATAAAACATGGACGACGCTACTTTTTACCCCATAAATCAGTTCCCATGGGAGTAGTACCTTAAACAAGACGTGCGAAGCCACGCGCAGAAACTAGTTCATTTTTAAATTATCAAACTCGCCAACAGTTAAACTTCAACTTCTTATTTCGTGGTTCGCTGTGTCTGTGTTCCAACAACTCTGCAATGTCCATTTCAAAATAACTTGCAAAACATAGGTATTTATGTTGTCAAGTATTTAACCAACCGCTTCGTTTCACTTTGTAATGTTTCCGTACCATTCTGATCACGCTCGAACTTATTATAGGGGCTAAAGGTAAGGGCCTTCCGGTCCAGACAAGGTATAAAAACTGTATTTCCGTTTTCGTTTCCGATACGATTTTCAAGGGTCTTAACATTTTTTCAGATTTTCCTGTAAATAATGAGTAATGCTTCCGAATCGATTAGAAACGGTACAGTTACATAAGCTTCGTTTTTATGAATCTGACCTTTTTACCGTCAGATTAATAAATATCAATAAAACGTCAAGTGCGAGTCGGACGCAAGCAACGAGGGTTCCGTCATCGTCAATCATCTAAATAATCACTTTTCTTCTTACCAAATTTAATAATTTTAGGTCAACGGGACAACTAGGTTTTGTGTGAATGTGAATCGCTTGTAAATTTCAACATAAACGGCTGTAACTTTCGACTCTATTGACTCAGAAGTTTGATTTATATTACGATTCCAAGAAAGTATGGACTTGAGTATTTGATGTTAATTACAACGCGATACAGGCATACCACTCGTTCCTGATAAAAGAGGGTTGACAGTCGGACTGACGGACAACAAAGAGATCCTTCTTTGGGGTTCCTTTTTTCCTTCTGAGGTACGGAACCCTCAAAACGTAACCCTAGAAACGAAACCGTAAAAAGTACTGTATTAAGAAAAAGGGAACCCCTAAGAATCGTCGTAAGAGGTATCTAATCTATGCTTAAACTCGAATTATAGAAATTTTCAATCTTGAATTCAATCACAAGAGATCGTTCGAATTCGAAACCACCGACATCCTAACACTTGGTGAGATCGATTGAAAATTAGGATCGAAACGAAAAACATGTTATAAAAACATAAAATTACTGATCTGCAGACCACCTCCGACAGTTGATCAATTGAATCCTATCTTGAAAAAGCTTCGCTGGAGCAGATTTTCCCTCAGCAGAACACAATCAATCTCGTAGAAAGCTTGCTAAAATGCACTGCAGTGGACCGCAAAATTTACAGCAGTAACTTTAATGCAAGTCACGTCCTTCTGAGGGTATTCTTCAGTTTCCTCTTGTGCAACAAGAAAGATAATTTAGAGGACAAGGAAACGTGGGACGAAATCTGGCTTGGGACGAAACTTCAATATAACAAATAACAAGCATATAGTTAGTATTCAGTAGCCCAAATTCTACCACCAAACTGCTATCCCTAATCCCCAGCGTGGGGATTTTGGGCATTAGCCCCCCAGGAGATAAAAACCAATAAAGCATTATCAGGGGGAGGCCTGCGTCCAGCAGTGGACCAATAAAGGCTGCTGAGGAGGAGGAGCCTTAATTCGTTGTAAATTACGTTAATTTGTAGAGCAAAATTTTTTTTCGATTTATGGATGACATTTTATGCACACAAAAATGTTTACCAATCCGTACAATGAATAACAACATAAACAAGCGATAAAAAATGCAGTAAATGATGTTTTTTGTCATTTGATCTGTCTGTGTTAGTTCACCTTTAATAAATCCTACAAGGATATTACAAGACCTCCTTACAAGATCTGTATTAACTTACATTAACAACTATCAAAATGGCAAACTAATAGCATTAAACTTAAACCGCGGGAAACGTTCGTATTGAGGTAAACTTCTGCAATACCAAAGTTAGTTCTGCTCAATTTATTCCGTTTATAGTCGGCCTAATGGTAGAACCATTTAACAATTTCAATTTCAACTTCGTTGTTGTTAGTATTATGATAAATCTACAAACAAAACATATCCGAATAGAAGAATGAAACGAAAACACCACTATTTTCTTTCCTTAATTAGAAATTGCAAATTAGAATACGTATTATGTAGGTATTAAGGTAATTGAACGTTTGAAATTCAATATCTCTGAAAGCTTTAGGCAACATTTTTATTGCAGGATTTTCTTCACTTTTTCAGGAACGTATACTACGTTCCTGAAGAAGTGAAGAAAATCCTTCAATGAGTCACCATTGACTTTTACCGTAAAGATGCGTACTTAAATACTTTGGTAAAACTGATACTTACACTCAAGAAATGGTATCTACAGATGCCCCTGGAAGTATAAAGAACTTCATATGCTTGGAATAACAAGTTAAGGCCTTAGAGAGTTTAATAAGTGTTTAAGAGCATCTCAAATTTCAGCTGCAGCTTAGCTCGAGCTTACATTTTCTAGAAGTTCTACATCTAGAAAACATTCTGTGTTAATAGAGGAATAACAAATTACGGTACAATAATTATATAAATAAATAATTCTGGACAATTCACACAGCATTAATAAAAAATGGATTGAAAGGACTGGAGGCTTTTCCAAAAAAAAATAGAAACTATTTACCATCGAACTCGATAGATGGCGCGTATTTTTCGTGGAAGAATAGAGGTCGTCGCAGTGCACGGTCTATGAAGGGTTTATAGACCCTGGCATAGGTGCCATTTTTATTTGACAGACCTAACTAAGAGTATCTCAGAGCGCCCTCTTTTTGATCAGGTCAAACTATTTTTGACACTGATAGAGATAGAGAGATAGGTGTCGTAAGAGGCGACTAAGGGACATACACAGGGGGGCAACAGCGCCTCTTGCAGGATATATCTACCACTGAACTGCGATCCCCAACCCGCATGCTAGCGTGGGGAATATGGGCATTACCCATGAGATAAAAGCCAATAAGGCGATTATCAGGGGAAGGCCTGCTTCCAGCAGTGGACTACTAAAGGCTGTTTAGGCCAAATATTTGGCTACATATGTATTGAGCCTATAAACGAAACTTGATTGCAATTTTCTATAGTTCGATTTTTTGGCAGTGACGTATCCCTCCCAGGGCGTCTATCTGGACTTTATCCTACCTTCCTAAGCGTATCAGCCTAAAGATAGACAAACATTTGACTTCCCCCTAACCCTATCACGCTTAGTAACGGAACACTAAGGCATTCAATCTCTATCCGCAACATTTATATAGTGAAAACACACAAGAGATTGTTTCCATCTGTTTGATTAGGAACCTGTTCAATCCGGTTAAATCCAGTACAGTCAAGTATCGACCTGATTCGATTTGAATTGTTAATTCTGTACACACGAGCCTCGTTCGAATGTTTTTGAATGGCATGGTAAACAGGTTGGATTTTGTTCAAATCCTGGTTAAAAATGTATGTGTACATAGCAGGTTACACGATGGCTTTTTACATTACATTTAGCTATTGTGTAAAACCTTATCTCTTTTGAATACGGTTCAACTAAGAGGATTGTATTGTAATGGAGCTGGGTAGTTCTTCGTCGTTAGTTGCCGTAGGATCTTTTTTTATGAAATGTTTTAGCGTAGGTAATGGAGTCTAGACACAAATGTCCGCGGGCCGGTGACCAGTTGACAAACCATTGCTTATTGGCTACCTATGGGATAAAACAGCTCGTCTTTTCAGTTGAATTCGTTTAAGTGTACTCGTTTTTTTTTTTTTGACAAATCACACAGCATTCCCTAGCTAAGCAGAGCTTATGGTGCCGGTGTCTACTAAAATGGAAGGAAATAGTAGCTAAGGCCGGTGCCTTAGCTACTATTTGTTCTACTACTAATTACCGTAGTAAGAGCAAAATAATCAACTTCGAAAAGGAAAAGCAACTTTTCTTCTCCGAGAAATAATACCGAACTACCTTATGAATAACTTTTAACTCTGTCCTTTTTAGTATCAATTCCAAGAGAATTGAACTTCCTAATTGACTGTATTTTATGTTACTTGGCAAGTCTTTCCTGCTTTCCATTAATTTGTAAAGATGTTTTCTTTGTGAAAAATAAATCGTAAGTTAAACTTAAAGTTACTTTTTGGTTTTTCTTGGAAAAGAAGCTTATAAAAAGTTTTCGTTTATTTTTTGGAAGTACAAAGTCAAAATTTATGGGTTCGATGGTTTTAATCTTATATTTGTTTCGGAATATTACAACAACAGAAAAAAACAATTACAACTCACGATTAACACTTAAATCTTTTTTCTAAAAATCTAAGCTGTCACCAGAAGGCAAAGTGACCAGAATACTGGCAGTATTGCCACGTTGAATAGCAATGCTAATTCGTTGACCGAAATAAAAGCCAGTATTCCGATCACCTGTGGACTCTGATAATATAATTTATTATTGTCTTCTCGGTTTGATGAATATAGTAATGTCGCGCTGCTACGAATGCGTTAAGCTCTACGAAATTCGTAGTGCTGCTACGAATGCGTTAAGGTCTACGAAACTCGTAGAGCTGCTACTAACATGATGAGCTGCTACAACTGCGCTACGATTTTGTAGAGCTGCTATACTTTTTACAGCTGATTTATTACAAACTTGAACAGTGACAAAAACAGGTCATTGTTTCGTTTGCTAATTGGATTTTTAATAAAAACTATAAATCGAGTTTTTTTATTTATATCAGGTCAATCATCGACAATCGACGATATTGACATAGACAATTGACATTGATCATTACCACCCAGTGTCAAACCATCGATTTCAAAACTACAACGGTTATACACTTCTGGTTCATCCCACGTCGTTTAAGTTTGCACGTCCTTCTTGCAAAACTACTTTGCACGTAAGTGTAAGTAATATATTAAATATGGTTTGAAAACCACAGAGGCAATAATACAAGGCATTTTTCATAACATGACAACTGCACTAACACATAGCAACCGCGTGGCAAACCATAGGGCTGGATATACGATCCGAAAATATATGATGAATGTGTAAGCCGGAAAAAATTACTCTAATATCCAAAAAAAATACTACTGGCTTTAATACACTTTTAATAAAACGACGGGAAAAAGCAGAATAAAGAACAAAAGACAAAACAAAGAAAAAAACGAATAGCAAAATAAAGCACGTTTTTCTTGTTTCTCATAAAATTATACTTCGCGACACAGTTTCTGGAATGCGTCTCAGTAAATTAACTTCGTTTTATACTATCAAGTCTGGAAGACATCGTTAGAGCTAGTTGCCCGAGAACGATGAACTTAGCTCGGATTTTATGTGTTTTGTTACAGAATTACTAAGTAGGGACTCTGACTCCAGACACCTTTTATTTAACTTAGATTATGTAGTCCATTTGCATTCCATTGTTAAGGTACGCAAGTTTATTTACTTTTGTACCTATTGTATTCCTTAGTTATTTACCAACCTATGGAGAGCCTTAATTATAAATATATTTCCCCTAAAATTTCAGCAGGTTTACCGAGACAAGACATGCCGCAGACAGGACTCTGTGAAGATGGATCAAGGCCGGAGGTCTTCGCCTGTAGATGGGTGCCCAAATCAATGGACAAATAATAATGCATGATATAGTGAAATGTAATATTTTATTAACCAAATTATAATCAAATAATATAATTAAATTATAATAATAATAATAAATATTTATTTACAAAAGATAGGTTTACAAAGTCGGTACTTATAGGCTATTTTAATGCTACTCCTAACGATTGTTGTTGTTTGTATTACAAACATACCTACTTGTATGAAACCTATCAGGGTCAAAGATATTGACACACACAATTAAAACTAGTATTTACAATTGAAACAATTGAGCTAACTGCCGACTGTTGCAAACAATCTACAGGTGGCTCAACTGATTCATATCAATACCAGTCGGAAGCCTGCCCAAGACACTGGCTGCGTTGCTCCGCTGCTGTATGGCAATGCTTTTGCGCTGTGCCAGATACTCACCAGCTCTCGGGTCACGCGTCGCTTCGATCAGACTCTCAGAAAAAGAAATATAATAAATAATATGTTTATTTTAAAGATTAATAAAATACTTATTATTTACAGATGCAAGTAAAAGATATAGACACTTATTACCAACTCGAACATTCGTATATAACTTTATTCTGAAGATTTGTTGTTTTGTATCATAGATAGTTAACGTTTTGGACTAAGTTGTCTGTAAGTTAATTATTAAGCTTGAATAAATAAATAAACCTTAACAATAAAAAAAACTTGGACTCTGTCGCAATGCGTAATAAAAATCAATAAAAATTTAAATTACTTAGATTTTCAAATACTAAACTAATTTAGTAGTACGAAAAATGCTAGTTAGACTATTTGAAATAAAAGGCTTACCTACTACTTTATTTCGTTCCGGCAGATGCTGGATGCGGCAAGCTGAAGATAGGGGGGTTTGGCGCTCATTAGGGGAGGCCTATGTCCAGCAGTGGACTGATATAGGCTGATGATGATGACTACTTTATTTAGTAGGTTTACTTACTACCATGGTCACAGGATGGTTAGTGAAAGAAGACGTGAATATTACTATCATGATGTGTTCTGATCAAGATAGTTCAACTATCGTCTAAGTTGATCGACTTTTTTTATTTTTTCAATTAATTTGTAATGTTATCGCTCCGTAGAACCACAGTATACTTATGGAGTAGAACTTTGTCAGAGCTTGTTCGTAGATGTTGCTACGCCGTAGCGGGTCTACGCACTACGAAAATTTGCGAACTATATTCGTTTGGTCGATAAATTGATAGTTATTGGGTTTCAGTTCATTCGCAATTGAATTTTTTTTCATCTGACTTGAGTTTATTCTCCGACATGAAAGTTCAGTCGCATCGGATTGATTTAATGAATCAATATACTCAACGAATGCTTTATTACGTCACGTTGTCAAATTAAAAGACAATCCGGACATATTTGGCCGGAAGATTACCAAATAAGTCACAACCCTAAACCACAGACATTGTGGCCGTATGTGGGCCACGTCCGGTACAAACTTTCTCAATAAACTATCATGAGATAGTGCGCTTACCAACCTATGGAGGGTCTTATTTTTATGATTTTTATATACAAAACTTGTTACAAATGACAGATGTCACTATGATGTCACCCAAGGTCTCGCATTTGGTAGAATATAAAGAGATGGATGGAATATTTTAACACACAATAGCACAAAAGTGGCTGTTTATGATATCCATCAGTGTTTTTCTATACAAACGTAGATTTCGACGTTTGTATAGTAAAATCTATTTAGGTTAGAATGTAAAACATTATTTTTCACTTCTCTTGCTCGAAAAGTGTATCATAATAGTGTAGCTTAGCAGGCCTAAAACTCGAGTTTAATCCCTCGGGCTAAAAAGTAATTTTTCTTTTTAATTTTTGTCTAAAATCATCAGCCAGTACAAAGCATTCGTTCTCTTACATAAAAACTCGACTTCTTGGTGCTCCGTCAATCTTTTTTTGAAAATAGAACCTTCTTGGTGATGTTTTATGAAGCTTGATTCTTCCCTTCACGGTAGAATGCGAACTGTTTCGTTGCGGGTTTAATAGAGATTTAAAAAAAAAGATGGTATTGGCGCTAAATCTCTAGAATTTTCTTCATTACAAATCACAAACTTTTACGTTTAACTTCCTGACTTTTACTTCCAAATTGTGAACGTGAAAAATGTCATCAAGTGATAGTGAAGATGCTAATATGCAAATGGAAGAAAAGGGCAAAGAAATAATTATGAATCTGTTGCCGACAAAATCACGTGGAATATATTTAAAGAGTTACGAAAATTTTATGAAATGGAGAGATGAGAAACGTGTGGATTCTTTTACAGAAGGGGTTTTTCTCACTTATTTTGATGAATTATCGAAAAAATTCAAATCGTCGACTCTTTGGAGCACATATTCAATGTTAAGAATGACCCCTTACAAACGAGACACGACGTCGATATTAAAAAATATGTAAATTTAACGGCTTTACTGAAGAAATTGTCCACTGGATACAAGGCAAAAAAATCTAAAGTCTTGACGACACAAGAAATCGAAACATTTTTAAATAACGCTCCAAATAAACAATACTTGGCAACAAAGGTAACCTACTACTTATGTACTCAACTCAAACTAAATAAATAGATACCTACCTACATACCTAAATTATGTACCTAGGTTATTACGATTAATAACACACTTCTTTTTTTGTTCAACAGGTTGCTTTAATTTATGGAATCAGCGGTGCATGCAGAGGAATAGAGCTTGCTAATATAACGCTAGAAGACGTAGAAACGGATACAAACCTACAAGCTGTGAGTCTGCCGAACACGAAAACAAACAAAGAGCGTAAATTTGTCATCAGTGGAGAATACCTTAATATAGTTAAAGCCTATCAGGAGTTACGTCCCACTAATGTTTCAACGAGAAGATTTTTTCTAAATTATCAAAATGGTAAATGCACAAGGCAAGTCATAGGCAAAAATAAATTTGGTAACATGCCTAAAGATATTGCCACTTATCTAAAATTACCAAATCCGGAACTCTACACGGGCCATTGTTTCCGCAGAACATCCGCGACTCTGTTGGCGGACTCGGGTGCGAATATAACGACATTAAAACGGCACGGTGGATGGAGGTCCGATCAAGTGGCTGAAGGTTATATAGAGGACTCTATACAAAACAAGTATCACGTCACGCAGCGGATTACGGAAGGAATCAATATTCTACCAAACATTACAGAACCCCAAGCATCTACATCGCGGGATTGGATGAATATTCTACCAAACATTACAGAACCCCAAGCATCTACATCGCGGGATTGGATGAATATGTCAACTCAGCTGAAGCCGCACTCAGATCTTAATAATGCACGAAACTCAAGCATGAGTCGAGTCTCTCCAACTTTTACTCCACAACAATCAACTCAAAATATTACACACACATCCCAATCACAGAGAACCGAAATAAAATTGCCCGGGAAAAACATATCACTAAACATTCAAAATTGCTCTAACTGCACATTTAATTTTTAATAAAATTTCTGAAAATTGTCTAATTTTGAATTGTTTTATTTTCTCGCAATCGAAGTGAAAAGTAGAGTGTTTTACTCGGGCCAAAACCACCCATTATAACTCGGTCTTGTCATCCTCCCTCGCTACGCTCGGGAGTATAACAACCTCGTATATAATGGGATGGTTTAGTCCCTTGTAAAACAATCTACTATTATGCGATGCCTACTGATGACTGTACCATTTAATGGTTAATTTGCAAACTGGTATTCATCAAAAAATTAAGAGTCATACATACATACATGTATGTGATTTTTATCTACAAAAATATTGAATTTTATTGAATATCCGTCCGTTGCAAAGCAGCCCAACTTACGTTTTAGTTTTTTCCATAAATCATAATTCATAATTATGTGTAGTATCCTGAAAATGTTATTGTATTATGTACAATAACATTTTCAGGATGCTGATGCGGCTGCCTCGCTTTTGCAGCGCATCTGGTATGTTCGCAGAAGCGCGCACGGATGGCTTTCATGCGATTATTCGCAAAAAAGTCGCTTCCCTACTCCAGCGTGCGCGAGCCAGTAGCAACGGCATCCTGAAAATGATTGTTTCGCGTCTGGACTGTCCCATCCAAAATAAATGGATGAAAATATTGATGGGATCTGTCTCTATTTAGATGTGTCTCTATTTAAATTTAAATTCAATTATTGTGTTATTATTTGTCTTAATTTTTTATTATTTAATCTTATTTCTAGTTAATTTTAATTCTATTTTGTTTGATTTTATTGTGTAATTTTAAGTGACTTTTTATAAATTTATATTTAATTGTGTTATGGATTCTATTGTGATCTGAAATAAATGAGTTAATAATAATAATAATAATTCAAGTTAAGTCCAAATGTCCCCATTTGCCTATATAATTGTTTTAACTCTCTTAATTGCTTTTTCTAGTATCCCCATTGCGCTGTACTGATAAATAACCCGCCTTTCATAAAAAGTGTTTGCTTTGACCCTTATAACCAGGTTACAAGTTGCCATGTACCATCCAACCCCATTCTACCCTATATATCCCTCGTTAGGGTAAATCTACGATCAGTGATCACTTTGTGGAGTTTTTTCGACACTGGAGCTTTTAGGGCAACGAACCAAAACGATGTGTACGTGATTTTTGCAGTGTTGTTCTTGAAATGTGCTAACGCAGTTTGTTTTTTGACGGATAGGTAGTTAACTTAGGTAGTAGGTGATAATTGGAAACAAAAGGTGAATGATAAATAAATAATAATAATGCTGGACAATTCACACAGCATTATCTAGCCCAAAGCTAAGCAGAACTTGTGTTATGGGTACTAGATAACTGATATACATAATACAATACATTATTTAGATAGTATTTTTTTTATTATTCATAGAAAACGACCAGAACACCCAGAACAAATACCTGCAGATCGTACAAATATTTGTCCCCGCAAATCGAACCCGCAACCTCCTGCGTCGCAGGCGGACCTTCGCCCACCGCACCACAGAGATTGTCGAGGAGGAGGAATGATACATTTTGTTACAATATAAAAAGACCCCTAACATCTACTTGTTATAATTTCATATATGACAATGCATTGGAGACAGAAGAGTTTAGGAAATCGCATCATAACATCGGGACAATTTCTTATACAAAACCAATTCAATCATCAACAAGATAAAGTTAAAAACTACAACCCGACCACGTGATAGTTATAAAAGTTTGAAACATTTACATTGACAAAATAGAATGACGTATCGGTCATATTTGATAGGCATAGAGTTGAAAATGAAAATAGGTCGTAGGTATTGTAATTTTTCTCTATGGGGCCTGCAGCCTGCGGCTACCTAAACTTTAATACGCGTTTTGAAGGCTTATTCGGGGTCGGAGCCCTAAATCCTATAGCCTATAACCATCGGGGTATTGAGACGAATCAATCGATACATAATTTGTTGAAATCGAACCAGTAGTTTCAGCGCTACGTGGGAACAAAGAAATCGGCCACATACATACAAACATACAAACATAGGGTGCTAACCTCATAACCCTCCCCTGTTGGTAGTCGGGTAAAAAGCCCACAATAGAATAAGTTACTACCTAAAAAATAAGTTCCAAATTGTTTTCATCCTAGTCAGTCAACGTAACAAAGCGTAATCAGGTGATTTTTATACAAAATATGCCTTTTTTAGGTAAAAAACGGGATTAAAATTACACATTTTTTGATATTTATGATCACGACAGTGACCGAAAACGCTCTGCGTTTGGGTGCATCGCTGGTGACGTCACACCAATCACAGATTACAGTGCGTGTTGTTGTTCTTGTTAGGTGTGCAGTGTGGTGTGAGTGGTGTGACGTTATCAAGTCATGTCACCGGAACCATCTACACAGATTATCGTTTTGACGGGCTATTATTTTGTTCAAATTTTAAAATTGGTTTTTAGTACTAATACGACCTTGACGAAATATTAATTACATTTTGCATGTGTATCAGACAATACCTACGTTAGAATTGTTTCCCAGTAGTAGTCAAGTAGCCTATTGACGGAGAAATCAGTGAGCATACATAAAATATCATCTTTTATCGAAGTCGGTTACAATATCCCAAAGACTTTCTACATGACATACAACAAAACAAGTCTTAGAGAATCTTTTAAATATTGTAGCTAAGGAAAAAACACAAACAATAAAAATAGAAGCGCTGCAACTTTCAATTGACCAAGTCGGTAAGTTCTGAAGCCACTGCTTTTTAATTTACTTCTAATCCACTTACGGGGCTTTTTCATCAAGTTTTCCTTTGCCAAGTTTTATTTAGGACTTTGAAAGTTTTTATTAAATTAACCAGAGACTTCTTTCTTTAAAAACAACAAAAGGGTTAACTTTTATTATTTAAAAAAAGTTTATTTAGGTATACGTATCTCATATTCCATTTCACTTATATTTTAAATTGGTAAGTTTAGATGTTGGCTAACTCTTACAAATCTACTGAACGAATTGAGCTAAAATTTTGCATAGCTATAAAACACAAATGTATTTTATCCGTATATTGTATGCGTATCCAAAGCTGTGCAACGTGAAACGTGTGAACATGAAACGTGTTCTTGAGTGGAGACCACGACTCGGTAAACATAGTGTAGGACGCCCTCCGGCCAGATGGGATGAGGACCTGCGAAAGACTGCATGCAGATGCTGGATGAGTCAAGCTGAAGACAGGGCGCTATGGCGCTCATTAGGGGACGCCTTTGTCCAGCTGTGGACTGATATAGGCTAATGATGGTGATGATCGCGAAGAGGAGACATTATTTTATCATTAAAATAAGTAATACTTCTTTATTCCAGAATTTTAAAACATTAATGGTAATCGAACCTTTTGACATCCAAAAAAAATATTAATATCTATGGTTACGGTTATTACCCGCATAATTATGACTAATCCAATAATGTTTTTAATAGGGGGAGACCCAGCTGGTCCACTACCAGTATAGGCTGTAGATATAGACAATATTATATATATATATATATACATATATTTAGGTATTTATATTCATTTGATAGGTACAGATCGTTATATATTTTATTTTGTGTATTATTTGCTTTATTTATTTATTTATACTATTTGAACTTTTATTTTTTTTGTTTTCTAATTTGTATGTACACTAAAATCTATCCACACGCATTGCACTATCTCTCATTATACCCTCAGGTTTGCTGTAAGAAAACTCTTTTAGGGTTAAGCTCGCCTTTGTACATAGCCATTAATTGCTAACTTTATGTATTTATATATCTTGTGTGTACAATAAAGAATTTATGAAGAATTTAAGAATATTGCTGCGATACAGATTCAGTCCGGAGATCAAATAGCTTTGAAAACGCTATTTAACACCTTTTTCTAAATCTCACGCCGTAGAGGCAGTCAAGCTCAAAAATCACTGTCATATTCTGATAGATCATTCTCTTCGCTGGAAATATTTCAATGTAGGTCAGTTCTTTAAAGCCGGCGCGAACTCTTATTTTTCGTAGGAATAACAACGCTGACGTCACAATCCTATCCGCACAGTATACGAAAAGCTTGGCAGTGGCGGTTTCGGCGTAAGAATCGACGCTGTACAACTAAGAATACCTATCAGAGGAAGGCCAGCAACTTGCTTTAGATGGTGAATTTTAACACCCCTACAGAGATGAATTATGTATCTGCCAAGCGTTGGTATAACACTCCTTATTTGGGTAAGGCCTGTTAAGGCTGTGGTATGAGTCAAACTAGCGCCGCCACCTATTTTATCTTATTACTACGTTGAATAAAAGAAATTTCAAAAATCTTTCTTACAGTTTGTGATACCTATCATAAGCTTTTTTTAATGCCTCTTTAATAGTTTTACTTCAGAAAATCGAAAAAAGATATTGGTGGCCACATAGGGCAACTTCGATATTCTGCCTAAACCTAATAGAATAAAACTATTACAGAAGCATTAAAAAAAAGCATAAAACACAATCTGTCCGATAGTTTTTTGAAATTTTCTTTGTTCAAAGTAGTAATAAGATTAAATAGGTGGCGGCGCTAGTTTGACCCATACCACATCCTTAAACAGTTGAAGTATGTGTACTCATGAAGTATATAAAAAACAAAAGACGATCGTGCCAAAGCTGGTTGCGCCACCCATATCTTATCTAACTTGACAATGGAATTTCCACTTTCTTTCCAAGACATACGACTGACTTTGGAGACTTTAGTAACGGGTCATGTTCGCGTATATTGCTACCTGTTGTACTTTCATACGAGATACTGATTGAAGTTACGGTAAGTTGCGATGCGATCGGAAAATTGAAATATAAAGCTGTTTAGGAGAAATTGATTGGGCTGGCCATATCGCGAGAAGAACAGACAACCGCTGGGGTAAACGTGTTCTTGAGTGGAGACCGCGACTCGGCAAACGTAGTGTAGGACGCCCTCCGACCAGGTGGGATGACGATTTGCGAAAGACTGCTGGCAGATGCTGGATGCGGCAAGCTGAAGACAGGGCGCTATGGCGCTCATTAGGGGAGGCCTATGTCCAGCAGTGGACTGATATAGGCTGATGATGATGATGATGATGAGGAGAAATTGATGCGATTTCGGTTATGAAGCATTACATTTTGGATGCCTGTGACGTGCGAATAAACTGCTCTTCTTATGACCTGCGTTTGTAAATGGTATTGAGAATGACGTTACCTCTCATACTGTCTCACTAAAGTAGGTTCAAACTGAGCAAGACAGCATGAGAGATGACGTCATTTTCATTCCAAGCAGGTAACAGAGGGTTACAGTCGGTTGTTAGTAAGCTGTTTAAATATCATCTCTAATAACAAAGAAAATTTTGACCTAGTATATACAATTGAAACAACTGAGGTAACTGCAGACTGTTGCAAACAATCTAAAGGTAAAATGCAATGCAGCTAGCGTCTTGGGCATGCTTCCGATTGGTATTGATATGGATGGGTGAACTACCAGTAGATTGTTTGCAACAGTCAAAAGTAATTTCAATTGTAAATACAAGTTTTAATTTAATTCTATTATTTGTTTTTTTTTTGTTAACTTTTAACTGCGTTGATTGAGAAGTTAGAATCATATCACGATTCATTCACGAAAAAAAGAAAGTAAGCTATAATAAAGCATTTTTAAATCTGTTACATCTTTCATTGATATTCATTTATTTTATACTAGCTGCGCCTCGCGGTTTCGGCGGTAAACTAAAATTTAATCTTCATTATTTAGCGAACATTTTAGCTTATAAGTTGAGGGTAGGCCCAACAGGGTTGTGGTTGCAAAATGTTGTATTCGGTAATTCTTATTATAATTATATTTTATATAATTTAAGACCTGTAATTTAATCCATTATAAATAAATAAATCCAATCCAATCCAATTGTGGCAAAAATTTAAATCAATGTATGTTTTGACAAAATGGGTTGTATCAAATTAATATTACAGCCGTTTTTTGATCGTTATTCTATAACCATGGGAATTGGGCCGGTCGTCAATTCGAATCAAAAATAAGGGTAAAGTCCCATGAGAGGTTTAAATATTCAGATATCATCCGGTTTCTGAGCTTATTTTATTATACTTAAGAGCTTTAAGGGGGCGACCTCCGACGACGCCATTTTTGATTTCGCGTTCAAAAATCAAAATCAAAAATTCTTTATTTCCATAAATACAAAAATGTACACTTAGAAAAGGTTCATAGGAGCGAGTCAGAGTAGAGCGGTGTAAACCCAAAATCAAGTTTTTGCTTATTATCTATATTAATAAGGATATTTATATGAAAAAAATTAATACTATTTAATATGGTGATGACAATAAAAATCTTGTGATTGATAGTTTCGGAGAAAAATGGTGATAACTAAGAAAACAGATAGTACCTACTTTGCAAAATTATTTTTGTGTAAATGAGTTTTTTTTTTGATGAGAAGAGGATACGCCTATTTCATAGATTATTATGTATTTTTTTCGAGATTTAAGATTGTTATGTATTTTTTTAAATTTTGTTCGATCACAAAAGCCACCAAAAGCAAATTAAAACAAGACTACGGCAAAAAAAGGTTTTATTGTAACCCTAATTCGCCCAATTAACATACTTTATGGCCGCCTTAATGAAAGGTAATAAAATCTAAAATATGGTAGTTATAATCATTATAAAATCCACCCCAAAAAAAAACAATGAAATTTGACAAAGATTTTAAAGAAAAAGATTGTTCAGGACTCCGACTTTAAGAAATTTCTCACAATCAAGGAAGCTTCAATTCATCACTTAAGCTTACTTCTGGAAAATACGAAACTTTTACATTTTATATCGAATGAATCAACCCTCTCGCAATTCTATTTCAACCTATCTTTAAGGGTTGGAAAGTACAAATACAATAATACTGTCGTTTCCTCCAAAAGCACTTTATTCTGTTTACTAAGACATTATTGGTTTTGTATTTTATGGAAAAACAGTATTAAGAATTATTTTGTAAAGATTTTTCCTGAAAATCTACGGGAAGAGCTTCTACCAAAGTTTCTATTAAATAAAACTTTTTTTTAACATATTTATTGTAAAAACCTTTATAATTAAATACATGACGGTCCTATAATGGATACTAAATAATATTTAACAAACTAACTACACTTATCAAAAAACAAGGAACAAAAGACACCAAACAATAACAAAACAAATAATTTACAGTATAATAAAGCAGTTACTTGAAATGACTCACCGCTGTGAACAGTTGTTTCGACTTTGTAATGTTACTGTAAAATATAGAAAGGTATATTACGAGTCTAGGCCCAAGTACCGCACACCAGTTTTTTTTTTCTGGTGTTCTGTAGCGGCGCGGCCTAGGTATGTACAACATAGACCATAGCATAGCATTCTGTTGGATACTGTGTATAGCATTTTTTATCGTGAATTGAACTGTGTTTGACCAAGAGGTCATTGTACGAAATTCTTTTTGCTTTGCGTCCGGACTTTACCTAGGTGGAAAAGCACCATAACCAGCTCCTGGTTTCATTATTCGAACCCCCTGATTGCCAAAACACACAAAAAGCAACACATCCATCATAATCCGATACATCCTTTAAAAACATAATCAATCTTTATCAACCGATTCCCCAAAATTGGGTAAAGTCCTGCTGTACCCCTTTTAGGGTAAAAAAGTAAACCTCTGATTAATGGTATCGACCGCACGATAGGCCCTAAAGGATACGGATGTCACGTTCCGTGTTGGTTTCAGGCACTGAAGACATTTTTCGGGAAAATTGGGCCACTTGTTACTGTTAACAGATCCTTGTACAGTCGGGGGAAAAAATAGTTATTGTGTGTGGTTTTTATGTAGCAGTGAATTATAAGGAATTTGTTGATCATTTGCAGAGAAGCAAATTATTATTATTTATCAATTATGTAATGAAAAGTACAACGCACGACCGCTATTTATGACGTCGTTTCGGGAGAAATATTTTCAAGCAGTTGACGTTAATAGACTGATATTGATGAAAACACAAAATGAAAGTTTAACCCGTTTTAAGTTAATCTTGACTGGGTAAGTCCCGACCTTTCACTTATGAGCCTTAAAATAAGTCATATTTTCTTTCTCTCCTATTTCTAATAGGTACCATAAATAGGTAACATAATACGAACATAAATTACTATTACTTTAAATGTTTGATTGTTTAGAAAGTATTCATACACTTACTTTGCCTTGTTTGGGTGTGTGGTGCTAGAAATAAATGATTTATTATGTTCTTTATTCTTTTATTTCATAAAATAAGATAAGTCTCAAAAATTAAATAAGATAACAACTTCTTTCCCCGATTGTACAAGCCTACATGACCCTAGTGAAGAAAAAGTCTGTTCTCATTACCAGTAAGGGTCTTTGAAGTGTTCTTGATAGCAGAACATTTTTGGAGGGTTCCGTATAAAGTTAATAAATCAAGATCAATTTACAGAACCCCAAGCGCTTTGCCTGATGAAATGGACTAAAATGACTGTTATAAACATGTAAAATGGGTTGCCATCCGTCAGATGTGCTTGGCAGAGTCATGTTAGTAGCAGACCATTTGCTACATGACTCTGACGAACATGACTTTACCAAGCACCGAAACCGGGAAACCTTGCGAAAGTAAATATATGACGTCATATTTCTCATAAAATCCATAAAATCACACATACACGATGGTCAACATCGAGCAAGGTACCCACTGGTCCCCGACGGATACCTTGTCGAAAATGTTCAAAAATTATATTTGCTCTTTGCGTTGTCTCAATGAGATGGAACTTTGTCAAAAGTTATCCGGCCGCCTTTTTGCAGTTCGAAATGGTTCTGTCCCATTCTGACCACGTATGGCTTATGACTACTTACCAACTTACAAATAAATGAACAAGACATTTTCTTACAGCAAATTCGAGCCCAAACATTAGGCAGGATGAAAACAATTTGGAATTTATTTTTAATGTAGTCAAATAGCCTATTCAATAGAACAAGCTATAATAATACCCTATTTAGCAAAATACTACATTCTACAAAACCAATTCCGATAAGTTTAGCTTGCATAGGATATTTTAACATACACTATGGCCGATTTCGCTAATAACCATGAGCACTATAGTGCATATTACGAGGCTTGGAACCTGTCAAAAGGCTACCTATCGATACACGTCTATGTAGACAAATATGAACACGTCTTTACTTCCGCGACGTGTATGACGTAATCAAGGTGGTAAGGCCCCATCTTCGATTATGGAAGGTAAAAGCAATATAGCTAAAAGCATGTCACATCATCGGTTCAAAGCTTGATAAGCGGGTATTACCGATAAGCGCCATCTATGGAATTTCTTAAGAGATATTCTGCGCAGGTACAGTTTTTCATGAAAAATATTACAAGTATGTTATTAGACGTAATTAAACTCAATATTACTACTTGTAATGGAGTCCACAGGTGATCGGAATGCTGTTATTTCGGTCAACGAATTAGCATTGCCATTCAACGTGGCAATGCTGCCAGTAGGTATTCTGGGCACTCTGCCTTCTGGTGACGGCTTAGATTTTTAGGAAATAGATAAGTGTAAATAATAGTTGCGATTGTTTTAAATCTATTATTATAGTTTTCTTAAATGATGTACTACTTCAAGTATAACAAAGACCATTTATTGCCAGCGGACCTTCGTGTCACCATAAAGTAAAAGCATGTTTTTTGTTAATAAAAAAATATTACAAATAGAATTGGTTTATAGGCTTGGAAATAAATAAAGCTAAGATAAAGATTTTTCGTAGGTAAAAACGGAGGTACGTACACCCAGCAGTCAGAACTTAACGTGTTTCTTTTGGATGTGTAAATATTATCATTATCATATCAGACCATATACGCCCACAGCTGGACATAGGCATACGACGCCACAAAGAGCGGTCCTGAGCTACCTCCATCGACTCACTAAAAGAAAAGACCATTGTTGGATGTTTTGTATGTTGATTCCCTGGTTCCTGGTTACTCCTTGGTAGAATCCGTAGGTAGGTAGGTAGTAACTTTGCGTTGCGCGTAACGAAGACACAAAAAAGTTTATATCAATCAGCGCGAAATCTCTGGAATATTCGTTTACCACAAATTTAACTGAAGTTGAACTTGGCTTATGCCAGCAAGCGAAAATCAATTTAATAATATGCAAATGGGACAGAATGGCAAATACTTTTTAATTTAATTCTATTATTTGATTGTATTTTTCTTTGTTAATAAACGGCAAAGAATTTATCAATATGATTCTATTTATCTGTAGCGCATCACATGAAATATGGTATTTTAAGACTAACGACTAATTCGTTAAGTAGAGAAGTGAAATCGGTGTAGAATATTTACTGAAGGTAAGTTTTGACTGTTCTATTTCTCTCACAGTCGAAGTGAAAAGTATGGTTTTTTACGCAGGCCAAAACCACCCATTGTCACTCGGTCTTGTCATCCTCCCTCACTACGCTCGGGAGTTAAACAACCTCGTCTATAATGAAGTGTCCCTTGTTTAAAAATATACTATTAGGTATGTGTGCGAATATATTTTATTGCTGTTTCATTTGTTTTGTTATTAAAATTTTAGTGTCCTATTTTAATTTCTAGAGAATAACGGCTCAGATTTATCGAGACCATTTTTAGTTTGTACCTCGTTGTCGATAAATAATTTGTAATTTGTACAAAATAAAAATTCCATTTGTAAGTTGAAACAGATTTCCTAAACCCAAGGAACTAACGTGTCCTCCCTAGCTCTAAACAACTTATTATAATAATAATAATAATGTACTTTTATACATTCAGAAGAAACGAGAAACACTGCTCCCTATGTCGAAATGGATTGAAAAGGTATCGGCATATTCTCTACGAAGTTTTTCCAAGTAAATTCGTCTCTGAGGAATAGTCAGGTGTCGCTACACATAAAATGTTACCTCTGTAGGCCAGGCACGGGCATTGTTCGGCATTGTTCTCTAGGTTAGAATGGAAAATAATGATATCGCATCCTCATATTCCATTTTCTTTTTTTTAAACTATTAGAACTCCCGGAAGAAATATCTGCAGATCGTACAAACATTTGTACCGAGGCAGGAATCGAACCCGCAACCTGCGTCGCAAGAGCCCACCGCGCCACAGAAGAGGTCGTCGTATTAACTAATCACGTATCTTTTATCAACGTGAAGTCGGCAAGAGATCTGATAATTTATAACTTAACCTGCATACAAAAAACCGGCTGTTAGTCAATTGAAATGGTCTCGAAGTTTTTTCGATATATCTCCAAGTATATCCGCCTCTGAGGAATTGTCAGGTTTCGCTAGTTACAAATATTTATTTGACCTCCGCTTTATTGTATTGATGGAATTAAAGAGGTTTTATTTCGTGATTTGGTTTACCCTAGGTAGTACGGCAATAATCCTTAGACTATTGTGAACAGATCGGAGTTGCCAGCCGATTAACTGCAGTTTTAGTTTAGTTCTAATTCAGACGAAGTTCAGGCTTGATTACAAGTCTAAGTTTGCTGCAATTGAAAATTAACTCTTGGGTGAGTAAGCTATGGTTCCAAGTCGTTTATCAGCCCGCCGCCGGCCGTCGGAAGGTAGTCTGACGATAGGTAACGCTTAGGAACCTAATTGTAAAGTTTGATTTTTGTTTTATAATAATTAGTTTGTCTCTTCTAAAATATCTGTACAGGTAATTTTAGGTGATTGAGGTGTATATTATGCAGCTAACATTAATTAAAAGTTATCGAATACCTAACGTCAAATGACCTTAAAAAACAAAAAACACAGGTTAACTTGCCTCGTCGTATTTGTATCTACCAATTTAAAAAGTAATACGAAAGAAAACCTGATATGCCTGAAAACAAAATTGAACTACCACACGAAAACACACTAAAACTTTCTACCCCAAGAAATGCACATTCCCGCCCCATTCAAAATTGAAACAAATGGTAAAAACAATACATTCTATTTACCTGTGTCACGCGATCTCCCTCCTTTTAAAAAGTTTTCCTGCAAACTTACGACACACTCACTTCACTTCAAAAATTCAAATATCGAACACAGAAGCAGAAACTCTTTGGAAAACTATGTACTTACACTATTTTTCTTCTTATTTTTTATTTTGACAGTGACAGTTGTTTTTATTTTGACAGTTTTTTTTCGAACTTGAACTTAGAACGGGCGGCAACTGGTGAGCAGTCCGTTTGGCGCCCAAGAGTCTACTGAGGTTGGCGCGCCAACCCTCGGGTGACGCGTTGATTTGTCTGGATATTGAGGTGCGTTTAATTTATTAGAATTTGTTGAGTTGCTTGGTTAGTTTTATTTAACCTACGTTTTATTGTAAATACCTAATACTGAAAATTACCAAGCTGATATTACATTGTGATTTAATTTATTCGATGCCTAAGGTTATGGAAATCTTGAGTAAGCAGAAAAACTATAACAGTGATGCTGAAAAGCTGTTTTTTTGACCTACTTTAAAGTACTGAAGTGTCTTTTTTTTGTTAAATTATTATATACTAGCAGCGCCTCGCGGTTTCACCCGCGTAGTTCCCGTTCCCGTAGGAATTTCGGGATAAAAAGTAGCCTATGTCCTATTCTAGACTATAATCTATCTCTGTGCCAAATTTCATCCAGATCCGTTCAGCCGTTCTGGCGTGATAAAGGAACAAACATCCATCCATCCATCCATCCATCTAAACTTTCACGTTTATAATATTAGTGAGATTAGTGAGATAGTGAGATTACTATCTAACGTGTAAAACATTTTTTTTCGGGAGCAAATAGTCTTTCTCGTTTCACCTTGTATCCTTAAACTGATCATTATTCGTAGGTTCAATTTCATTAGATACTTTTTAACCATATTTCAATAGTGACTAATCAGAAAATAGGTTTAGAATTTTTAATTATTATTTAGTTAAACTAACATGAAGGTCTTTAACCCTTTAGTAACTATAAATTCTTCATTGGTTAACCCAAGTGGGTTACCTTCGTAATTACAAAGTTGAATCGTAATTGCTTCCCAAACTTCGTCGGTACTAGTCACCAATTTTCGCAAACCTGCTTTTGACGAAGCATTAGCGGATGATTTGTTTGAGAAGCATTAAGGCATGATTTGTGGAAACGGCCATATTCGCGATTTTAGCGTCACCCTCTATAAATAGGGCTTTGTATGAAATATCTTTTGTTAGGACAAGTTGAAAGATGACATGGCGGTTGTTTTCTGTTTATTGTCGGTTTGTAGAAGCCCCCCTAGCACGGGGATTGTTGTCTAGGGTAGAATAGAGAAAAATTACGTCACTTCGTCATCCAATGCGTAAATTATTTGAAATGCATTCCATCAACCTCAATAATGTACGCAATGTATGGCGATGCAATGTCATTATTGTCTATTCTACCCTAGACAACAATCCCCGTGCTAGAGGGGCAGCATGCATATTGGTCTCTTAAATTGATTTAGTTTTGAACCTTATTTACTAACACATAAAAAATATTTTAGTCATATGTCCTCGACATATGACTCAATGAAAAGGAATATCTACTTAAGTACACTTTTACTACTCTCAGCAAAATTTATTGTGGGTGGCCACCTACTACTCCCTGCTTTATAAGTCACATCACTAATATAATAAATGCGAAAGTTTGAATGTTCAGATTGGTGGAAGGATATTTGTTACTTCTTCACACCAAAACTCCTGAACGAGTCGGGGAGACATTTTCATCATCATCATCAGCCTATATTAGTCATTAGACATAGGCCTCCCCTAATGAGCGCCATAGCGCCCTGTCTTCATCTTGCCGCATCCAACATCTGCCAGCAGTCTTTCGCAAATCGTCATCCCACCTGGTTGGAGGGCGTCCGTTTGCCGAGTCGCGTAGACATTTTGCACACAGGTATTTCTAAAACTGTAATAAAACATGGGTTATTTTTATCCCATAAATCAGCTCCCATTGGGAGATAAATAACTTTAAAACGTTTCTGCAACTCTAAGCCGTTACCCGGTAATCTGTCAATTAAGTTAACTCCGGTTAACCTTAATATTTATCCAGTGGACTCACCCCGTCATCGGTCACACCCCCTATTATCATGGCCATCAAAACTTCCCTCACATTAGCAGGAGTAACAATGCCTGAGTTACAAATGGGTAAGCAACATGGTTGGATATTTCTTCCCACAAAAATGGAACAATAAAATATACTCTGCATATTCACACAGTAGCATCTACGTATAAGTAGAGCTTGTGTTTTGACATTTATTTTGGCACAACTTTAAGCTGGCGTTACGGGGCGTAATGTAGGTACAATTCGCAGCGAGCATGATACTTTACGCCGTGTGCTGAAATCCGTTTCATTGCTTGTTGCGAGCGTCTTTTTCTGACTGCACGAACACTCGCCGTGTAACATGTTACATTACGCTTCGTAACCCCGGTCAGTTTAACCTTAAGGCTGGACATAAGTAGGTACCAAAAAATTTAGTATCGGATGCATGACCCTCTTCGAGGCTGAAGCGCCATGATATTTACTGAAATGAATTGATTCTGACTTTAATAAAAATTGTCTTAATTTGATTAATTTCAATAAACCAAAACCTGAAAATTTCCTAGTATTTAAACTGTTTTATAAATTTTGCGGAAACTAATTCTCATTCCTTGGGAATTTAATGTTTATAGGACCATTTTGAAGTCATTCTCCATATAAAAGAGAAAGCATTTTTAAAATCAGCTCATAATTGACGGAGAATAGGATGAACGTATCAAATTTAAAATAAAATAAAGAACACATTTATGTTAGCACAGTAATAACATAAATTCAAACAATGTAATAAATAAAAGGCTTCCAAGAATATAAAATCAGAATCAGAACCAGAATCAGAAATATTTTTATTGTTAACTGATGGATGAACCAAAGAGATTTTTATGTATAAAAAGTGTACCTACAGTTTCAACAGCTTATCTACATATATTAGACATACAATTCAAAGTATTAAATAGATTCCTTTTAATCTAAGTCTACCTTTATTGTGTATATTTTTAAGTGTATTTTAGGGACTTAAAAATAAGACACACTTACAATTACAATTACAAGGTTTGTTATTGGTTTAGAAGGACCGACTCTACACCGTGTAGCAGCCAGTCTAAGTTACAAATAGCCATTAAACGAGTGTGGTAAATGTCCTGGGACGTACGTGCCCTGTTTTTGGGATAAAGTACCTACCCCTTAGCCCCCAGCCCTTAGATGTAAGGGGCTGTTTACACTGGGAAGTGAAAGGGATTTAAGATGGTGGATAACGGGAATAAAGACTCCGAAATCGTAGAATACATCCATTACGTCTACGTTGCCGAGTCGCGGTCTACCGCGACTCGGCAAACGTAGTGTAGGACGCCCTCAGACCAGGTGGGATGACGATTTGCGAAAGACTGCTGGCAGATGCTGGATGCGGCAAGCTGAAGACAGGGCGCGATGGCGCTCATTAGGGGAGGCCTATGTCCAGCAGTGGACTGATATAGGCTGATGATGATGATGAATGATGATCCATTACGTACATTTTATTTCTTAGAATTTTTCTACCAAGAAAAATTCTCAGTAGCAGTCCGTGTTTAAGAAGTTAGCCCAAGTGTCTTGCTGCACTTTAAGCTGTTGGTCCTGGGCGTGACCTCTCCCCGGTCATGTTGGTTTTTCTATTCCATTGGATTATAAGAGTGAGGTAGAGAATGCACTTATATTCTATGCTAATCTCTGTGGTCGAAAATTCGGCGGAGGACCTCACGTAATGTCGCTGTTGGTGTCTATTATTTAATCCTTATATTACAAAGGCCACGAGACCACGACTCGGTAAACGTAGTGTATGACGCCCTCCGGCTAAGTGGGATAATGACCTGCGAAAGACTGCAGGCAGATGCTGATGCGTCAAACTGAAGACAGGGCGCTCTGGCGTTCATTGGTGGAGGCCTATGTCCAGCGGTGGACTAACATAGGCTGCTGATGATGATGATTATAAAGGTGTAGGCATGTGTTCGTCAGGAAGCAATGCCAATACTACTGAAAGGATCATGATGAAATTTTGTGATCATGTAGTTCTGAACGTGGAATAACATAAAATAAAAAAAAATAAACAGAAGAGCAGCGAAACAGAGCTTGTGTTATGGGTACTAGATAACTGATATACATAATAGAATACAATACATAGATAGATATTTTTATTATAGGTACATAGAAAACGACCAGAACACCCTGAACAAATGTCTGCAGATCGTACATACATTTGTCCCGAGGCTTGAATCGAACCCGCAACCTCCTGCGTCGCAGGCAGACCATCGCCCACCGCCCACAGAGGTCGTCAATATAGGAAGGCCCGGAAAAATATGTGTGAAACCGCGCGGAGAAGCTAGTTTTTTTGTAATATTTTTATCTACGTGCACAGGTACTTTGATCTAGGCAAGTTATTAATATCACAACCAATCAAAACGGCTCTTATTTCAACGAGATAAAGGCCAGGTGTGGGGTGAAAATGGGAACCTTCTCGCCTTGATTGATAACCTCTCATTCTCCTCATGTGAAAATGTTTTATTCACTAGCGGAACACCGGCGAGCTCACTTGTGCCAAATAAAATAATAATGAAAATAAATAATGCTGGAGAATTCACACAGCATTATCTAACCCCAAGCCAAGCAAAGCTTGTGTTATGGGTACTAGATAACTGATATACATAATATAATACAATACATAGATATTTTTTATTATACATAAAAAACGACCAGAACACCCTGAACAAATGTCTACAGATCGTACACACATTTGTCCCGAGGCGGGAATCGAGCCCGCAACCTCCTGCACCGCAGGCAGACCTTCGCCCACCGCGCCACATCGGTCGTCAAATGTATGTTTTTAACACTTGTTGCTGTCAGTATAAAGTATTCGGTTTTTTAACATTTAAATTTGATGTAGGTATTATGTAGGTACTTTTAAAGGTTGCACAAATAGGGGTACAAGCTAGGTACTAAATTCAAAATTCTGGGCAATACTACAGCAGAAAGAAGATTAACCGAATTTGGTTCAGCATTAAGAGTGGGAAGTGTTAATAGTAAAAATGAAAACGTCAAGTGCGAGTCGGGCTCTTTACGCAGTTTACACTTTGAAACGTCACAAGACTCGAGACATAGTATCTAGAACGTTGAATCCTAGCACTTTCTTTTGCATAAAACGCCTAGATAAGTTTCAAATCCATAGGAAAAGTGTAGGGAAAAGTCTTATATCTTATAGTAAATGATCGCAGTGGGTAAGCGAGCGCACAATGTGCTGGAATGATTCTAAGTGATAATTCGTCCAACACGTTTTTCATCTATCTTACTTTTCGTCCAACAACGACCGTTCGGTAAAAATAAGTGCCAATTTTATTATAGCCTGTTACAGACAGCCAATAGTACATTTTATTAACATATACGAGTACTACCTATCTTTAGAAATAAACGCTGTGCTGTCAAGTCTTTATGCACGACTCTCAATTTATCTTCAGCCGGCGTGAAATTGTTAAATACTTCAGCGATGAGTGGGTTTCTGGTGTTTTTCACGCTGTTCAGTTCGTCTGTTTTACTATTCATGTTTTAGGGCTGTGAAAAATTATACCTTCAGGATATTTCATCAGTTTTATCACAGCATCGTCTGGCCCTAAAGTAATCAGAGGTTGTACTATACTAGATGACTGCATGTACTCAGACCCGGAACCAATATCTGCAGATTTTGTCCCGCACTGGGCATCAAACACGCAACTGCAACCGCGAGCTTGATGAGCTCAAAAACGGAAGATGAAGAAGTATGGAAGAGGATTCAGCATCGGATAATGAGAAGTAGGATATATTATTTTGGGCACAATATGTGGTGGATAATATCAAAATGATTTATTTCCTTGAGAGCAGTAATAAATAAAATAATGGTTTATTTAAAATGGTTTATAAAATGTAAATCTCTAATTGGCCTTTAGTTAGATTATTAAGGTCAGAACTGTTAAGACATAAGGGCTGTTTATTTTGTTTAAACCATAAAAATAAAATAAAAAACAAGCGTTGGTTGATGACAACAGCGTACATAAACAAGACGCCATCTTTTGTGGGACATGAATCGCTTAGGCAGGGTAACATTATATTACCGTGGCTTAGGTTTTCGTGTGCAGTTTTTATAAACATTAGTCTTTCATATCTCTTGGCCTACGGCCGGTAAACCGTCGAGCTTCAGATTGAAAGTTAGAATTATAATACTCAGCCAAACGGTCTTCAAAAATAATTTTAAAGCCTCTTTAAACTCTAGAGCAACTGTTACTTACCTTCGTTTAATTTCTATTCCCTCAATAATTCCCGTAGCAGTGTGCACACCCCGTTATCTGGCAACTTTTTGCGCCATTCAGAAGTGTGCGGAGCGGATGCGAGTTGACAGTGTTACCAGCTACCAGTTGTACCTATTTGCAATGCTGCCAGTATATGGGTCAAGGTGGCTATTCTAATTCTGTGCTTCGACAACTGATATTTCCATGTCTGGTAATTATTATTCGGTTGTTCGTACGCAGATCATATAATTGTAAGTAACAGTTATTTTGTTTTTTTTTTATCACTGAGTAGCGGTCGCAGGGAGTCGATTGAAGGATGCGGCTCAGGTCCGCTATTTGTGGTGCCGTATGGGGGAGGCCTATGTCCAGCTGTGGACGAGTATGTGTTCATTTATTGATTATTATGTAATCGTAATCAATGATCATCTTATCAAAGGACTTGTCGACGTCAATTTGGCAAGAAAAAAACTATTTAAGGCGGTGGTATGCGTCAAACTAGCGCCGCCACCTATTGTATCTTATTATGTTCAACAAAGGAAATTTCTAAGAAATGTTTTATGTTTTTATTTATTTAGGAAACAAACAGTTATAATTATAGTGATTACAGAACTTATAACTAATACTCAAACCAATAAATGTCTCCAACTGAGAATCACACAACACAGAAATGAAATATGTTCCCAAAAATTTTCCGCCGCGCCCGAAAATTTTAAATGATATAAATTCTAGATGATATCTAATTGCAACATAGCAAGTTTCATAATTTTATTGAATCGTCGAAATTCAAGTCACGAGAATAGGCGCTGGTGGATGACTCAGTTAGTTAGTCAAACTAATTCGATGATCCGGCCAGTTGTTTTACAGCTGTCGGCGATTTGACTCGAGTTTACTCTGAGTTTTTTGGATTTATAGGATAGATAGATACAAGATTTATTCGACGCTGCAACACAATGCAAAGGTACATACATCATAATATAACACAGAAAAAAAAACTTAAGAATAGAACATGCTTGGGAACAATCAATTGGTGTTTAGTATAAAATCAAAATATTATGAATTCGTAAATTAATATGTGTGTGCAGCCTGTCAAAAAGGCAATAACTCTGATACAAGCTTTGCTCGAGAACAAAATACTGATTTTCAGTTAATACTGAAAATCAGTGTTTTGCTCCTAAGAAAACGTAGGCTACTTCTTATCCTCATAGGGTAATCCCTATGAGGATAAGAAGTAGCCTATGTTTTATTCCAGGCTTAACATGTAGGTAAAATTTCAGCCCGATTCCGTGAGTAGTTTTGGCGTAAAGAGGTAACAAACATCCAAACATTCGCATTACTCATATTAGTGTGACTTGTAACAAATGCCTTAGGTAGTGACTTTTAAAATTTGTAGAACCATTTTAAAAGTCGCTAGGTACCTAATTGGATCCATACTCATGCCAATTAATTAATTTAAAAAAACGGGATGGAACGAGAGATCATCCAATCAAGCTGAAATTGTACGACAAAATTGATATTCACATGACGAACAGCAATTGAAATTAAGTACAGTCGCAAAGAGCAATCAAATGTTATTATACACTTTTCGTTTAACCAAAAATGGAGCAACTTCATATGGGAATGCTGTTCGCGCCTATATTCACGAAACCGATCTAGGCCGCGGCATAACCATCCATATTTTATTTTGTGTTCTTTCACGTCTGCGATGCAAAGCACATCTCCGTGACCTAGATACCTAATAGAATATTACTACGTTTTTTCATCAAAGTTTAACAAATTACACTCATTTTGAAGCCGTATCCGAAGACTTCCGTGTATGTGGTAGATACGGAGGTCTTCGGATAGGAACGTCTCCGATAACGAGACTTTATTCCTTTTACCGTGTCGTGGCGATCGCGACGTCAGAATTGACCCCTCCAACTCAGGCCGTACAAAACCGACTATAGGAACCTAGCAGAGTAAGGGCAGCAGTTTCTTTCAGTGTATTTTAAAGAGGGTGCAATACGCTAATTTTGTGAAAAATAGATAGGCATAGGAATTGCGTTCATAGGAGCGGGGGGACAGATCATACGTTTTTGGAACGGGGTAAGCGCAAAAATCAAGTTTTTGCTTATTTACAAGAAAACTACAAAACTTATTTATATTTATTTTTACTGTGCAGCATTATTTATTTATCAAGAAACTGGTTCAAGGAACCAAAAATAAAATACAAATCAAAACATAAGTCATTTCAATAGACCACAGAGAGATCTCGACCAAATTATATGCAAAGCAGTGCACATTCATATTTTTTTTTAAATCGTGTTTTCACATTCAAGGAACCAACGAAAAATGTTGATTTTTATGTGAATAGAGTTTTTTCCACGGGGATCCCGTGAGTACTGAGATCTAGGCCGAGATTGACAACCAAACCCGTTAGGTTCGCCTCTTATCATACACTGCAATCGGTAATCAGCCTGCCGACTGTAGGGATTATGATAAAACTGTCCAACAGGCTTCCCTATTCCGCAGTGTGCACACATGGAAGTAGGTATCTCTACTGGTTCGTTTACGGTGAGCACCAGAAGCTGAAGCGGTATGGGATTTTCGTTTTTTATAGAACGTTTTCCCGCCCCCGCGCCGCCGTTGTTTTCCTGTTGCTTTCTGCAATATTTGTAGAAAGCAGATAAACAATTGCTGAAAAATAATTTGGCGAGCAAATCAACATTTACTAAATGCGTCAAAAGTACCTACCATTAAATCGTCGATTAAGATTTTAAAACGTGGGTAAAAGTGTTAATAGTATTTTGTTGTCGAGTGTATTTATTTAGCACGTTGAATTTAACTGATATTTGGTGTCAGTTGGTGTACTTCAGTTATTTATTTAATTAATTTGATTGGTTATTTTCAGCATGTAAATTGTTTAAGTAGCAATTATTTTATTGGATTTGTTCATGCAAAATAGCTCTCAGTTTCTGCTGAAAGGCTTAACCTGGATCTATTTTATTGTTATTAATAAAACAACAGTCCAGTCCAGTCTAAGTTACAATCATCATAGTGAAAAATCTAAGCTCACTCGGTGCTCAAGCTCACGAGCCTCGGTACCCCACGGACTCCAAAGGAGATGAATGAGTAGGCTCAGTCGAGAAATGCATATTTGCGCTTCTTATAAGATCTCCGGCCTAATCCGCCGTTGCACTAACTAGAGGTGTAAAAGTAACTAAAAGAGCGTACCCGTATGTATTCGTTACTTTATCAATGAGTACTCGTTACTATCGTATCGTTACGTTACTCGTTACTTTTGACACCTCATCATGCTATGTTTATTAGAGCAACGAATCGAATCGTATTCCGTACGCGTACAGTATGACGTCGCTCGTCGCGGCGTCTCGCAACATTCGTAATTTGTAGAAAACACACTGATACACATACCAAACTGCGTAAGGTGCATTTTTTTCTCTCTACACACACAATACCTTTAATAAACAGTAAAAATTCGTACGACGAATTTCCAAATTATACTTTACCTACTTATCAAACATCGTTCTTTGCAACGTACGTTTTTAAATCCACCGAATAATCGCGCGCATGCGTAAAACATACGATCAGCAATCCTTTCAATCATGTGCTCGATGCTTTCAATACACGCATCAACGGTACTTGTGTGAACTGAACATTGTAGGTAGCAATAGTACGAAAAATGCGAGTAACGAAATGCATTCGTGTGTAACGTTTCGTTACTCGGTACCGAATACATACGGTTTGCTACAGCTCTAGCACTAACACTCAAGGATGTCCTTCTCGGAAGTGTATCGAAGCATGCAGCTTCCCACACAATGAGCCTCCCCAACTCATTCAGTTCATATACAAATCATTCGGTTAACATTAATATTCAAACTCATTCGGTTAATATACAAACTCTTTATTCGAAATGAACATTCTATTTTTGAATTTTCTGAATGAATTACTTCTACACTCGCACGATGATGGAGGTTTCGTACCAAAACTCATTTAAAAATAGAAATAGCACTTAACGTTCATTCAACTCGCTTCCGACGCGGATGAAAACCTTTAACCCATTTTAAACCTACTTCATTAATAACATCCCTGAGGTTTAAATAACGGAAGAACTCAGGTAATTAATTAATTAACAAGAACGCTAATTATCTACTCGGGTTCCACACGAAAATAAAATTACATTTTCTTACAGCGAGCTTTTAGATTATTTTCATTAAAATTTCATGAAAATAATTGAAAAGTTTCCTTACCTGGTTTGAAGGTAATTTTATAAGGCGAGACCAACTCTAGGGACTCATGATGTTTGAAATTTTGCGTTATATGTAAAATTTTAATGATTCTTATTTACACTTAATCGTGTTTACACTTTGAAAGAACCTCAGAAAAAACGTAGAATTTTATTTAATTCGAGTTTTTAACCACTAGAATCCCGTGAGTACTGAGATCTAGTTCTAGTTTGACAACCAAACACGCTAGGTTTGTCTCTTAAGGCATTTTTAGGTTTAACCTTATAGTAAAATGGGTAAGCTCCTACTTGTTTTAGGGTAAAATACAACAAAATAATTCGTATACACCCACCAATTCATAGATGTACTTATTAATAAGTAATGTTAGATTTCTATAATCCACAACACAAGCTCTGCGTAGCTTAGTACTTGATGATGCTGTGTGTTTTTTTATCGATTATTTTATGTTGTTATTGTTACATTAACAAAAAAATATAACAACCACAAATTTTAAAAATTTAAGTAAAAAAAAAAACAAAACTACCTTCACTTAAATTCGGATGATAAATACGCTGCCCTTTTTTGTGACGTCACCGTTCACTTCGTCAACTCAAAGTTCTTCTGTTATTTCAATCAAAATAAAATTAGAAACAAATTAAAGATAAAAACCATCATGTTTGTTGTTTGTGTGTTGTGTCTAATAAATAATTTTCTTTCTTTCAATGAAAATATTATGTTGGTAAATGCTTTATGACAATTCGGTGAACGGTGACGTCACGTTTAGAAATTTTGCGATTGAATCTCAAAATATCTAATTTCAAATTTTACAATAAAAACATCAAAAAAAAACACGCATTTATTTCTATATCAATACAGAATTCGCCGTTTTAAAGATTTCTCTTAAACGAATTACAAGTTTTGAAATTTATCACAAAATATAACCTGATGTATACCTTAGCCAAACTCGATGTACAATATTTGTTAACAAAACGCCCATACTTTACCTAAAATTCAATCTTTTGCCGCGTCCTTTAATACGCAATTTACATTACTTGTCGTTTTGAGATCTTTCCTTCAATAAATCATCATCATCATCAGCCTATATCAGTCCACAGCTGGACATAGGCCTCCCCTAATGAGCGCCATAGCGCCTGTCCCTGTCTTCAGCTTGCCGCATCAATTCAATAAATACTGCTTACAAATTACATCTAAAACTCGACGCCTAGCAAGTGAGTTAAGTTTTTTGTATCGGATTGCTTGTCTAGAAGAACCAAACACCACTCTTATTAAGACTTAAGATAGATAATTCAAGAAGAGCATTGTCTATTGATCGGATTCCCCTGGTCTAAGGTAGCGACTCAAGTGGAATGCTCGCTATGGAGGCCTAAACCAACAGCCGGTCACAAAGGCACTCGACCTCTGCTATCGATGGTTACCCATTATCTCTTAATAGGATAGATGTTTGTAGAAAGGTAAGTATTTATTTGGGGAAAATCCTGTCGTTCGGCTGTCTATGAAACTTGTGGTAGTGTGTTGTTAGCCTACTGAAACGTCGGGAATACAAAAGAGTTTCTTCAATAAGTTTTATAGGAACTTTTTTTAGGGTTAAACTTGCCTTTGCTATAACCTCTCTGGTTTTAAATTTTATATATAGTTCACATGTATATTTTATCTAGATAGGTAAAGATTTTTTTTATATTTACTAAAATAATCAGTTGTTTGTATGTTTCTAGGGTAAAAGATTAGTATATCCCCAATTATTTACACTGCTATCTCCGCAGTAACATCAGCGGAATAAAAAATAAAACCAGCCAAGTGAAAGTCAGACTCGCGCACGAAGGGTTCCGTACCATTATCTATAAAAACGGCAAAAAAATCATGTCTATTGTATGGGAGCCCCTTAAATTACTTATTTTATTTTGTTTTTAGTATTCTTTGTTACAGTGGCAACAGAAACACATCATCAGTGAAAATTTCATCTGTGCAACTATTACGGTTCATGAGATACAGCCTGGTGACAGACGGACGGACAGCGGAGTCTTAGTAATAGGGTCCCGTTTTACCCTTTGGGCACGGAACCCTAAAAACGTTAATCATGACCTATTTGCGCCGTTTGGGGTGGAGACCTTTGGTCATTGGAGTCCTGGGGCACACGCAATTTATAAAGATCTCACCAAACTTCTTATTGAGTCCACAGATGATCGGAATGCTGGCGTCTATTTCGGTGAACAATTAGCATTTGCCATTCAACGTGGCAATGCTGCCAGCATTCTGGACACTCCGCCTTCTGGTGACGGCATAGATTTTAAGAAATTGATATAAGCGTAAATGCAAATGGGTAGATCTACCCATTTGCATTTACGCTTATATCAATATACAAAAAATACAAAAAAAACAACAAATTTCATCTATGAAATTTGTTGTTTTTTTTGTATTTTGAATTGAAATGTATACACACTTTCGAATGTACACAAATGTGTACACTCGAAAAATATCACCTGCCTGCCAACCGGTCGGTGTTTGGGGTTTGTATCCACATTAGGAACAACAAGAGAAGTTTATTTCGTTTAACCTTTGAAACCACCAATATAAAGTACTTTCTTATTCTAACAGCGCCCAGTGGCCAAGACACATTTAAAAATGTATTTAACCTGCTAAAACAAACAACAGAAAATAAACGAAAACTCGAAGAAGCAGAATAAATAGAAGAATCTCGGAGAAACCGCGTGCATTTGAAAAAACGAGTTTCAGACGCCTGCAAATATTTGTCCAATTTACATCCCATTACGGCGGAGTTGGGGCTCCGACTGCTGGATTTAGTCCTGATAGAAAGCTTACGTTTAAATTAATGACTAATAAATACAAATTATTGGAAAAATAAAAAAAAAATTCAAAATTTCAAAATTCAATAACTTTATTTCTTTAGGCTTACAAAATAAGCACTTAGACAAGTCAAATTTTATACATAACACAGAATCATCTAGCCCGAAGCTAAACAAAGCTCCAAATGATTCAATTTAATTCGTTTGTGTTTAGCATTAAATAAAAATATATGGTTCGTTTATTAAAAACCAGACATAACATTACAGAGTTATACAATGCGTTACGTCTAGGATCGTTTCTAGATCACCAACTTGCTAAGTAGTATGTGTAGAATAAAAAATATTATAAAACATAATATACGGATGAAAATATTTAGTAACAATTCCGCAAAAAAACCTTCTCCGATAAGTTCTAACAAAATGTAGTCCGCGTTGTAGAAGAAAACGACGCCAACTACAAAATGAAAAAATACCTATCAAAGCAAGTTTACCTATATTTTGCAATGGATTTCCGCAAAGTAACGCCTGAATCTATTATTTTTTATTATAAAACATGACTAACCTAAAATTTAAATTATACATACAAAGAACATAAATTTAGCTTAATGATGGGAACTTTTCATTATCTCAATTCAATTTACACATTGACTGTACTTTCTTTGATAATTAAGATTTTATCTTATTTCAAGACATTGCTGGTACAATCCGCCGGTTGACACTTTGTCACTAGTATAAGTCCGACTGCGCTTGCAACGGCAAACAAATATTGGAAATGGTTCCACGCATTCTAATCGCGCGAATCACACCTTAAACACTTTAAATTCTTCTTAATCGGATTTGACACAAAATGACATGCAAATATATCTATCAAAGCCAGTAGGTGGTAGTCTAGTTGCCTATAACAAAATATTAACTCTACATAGACTCTACTTCAAGCAGGCAGAGCTCGCAATACAATCTCAGTTTAAATGATTCCAACGGTACGCGAGGCAGATTTTTGTTACGGTGACGTCACAGTTCACAAATGTTCTGTAAACTGTGACGATCTCTGTACACTCATTTGCTGCAGTTAATAATCTGCGCGCGATAAGTTTGGGACGGAACCATGTTTTACGTGCGTTACGGTGCTGATACGCACGGGTGTCATGAGCCATGAAAGTGCTACGGCGCTTATAAGGGGAGCCTATATCCAACCGTGGACTAATATAATATAATATAGGCTGTAGATAAGAAAACTCGATAAGATTCAATGTACTTTGACATCAAAAGTCCTGGGGCCCTATTTTGCTAAACTAATGGCTTCACTATGACGACCTCTCTGGCGCGGTGGGTAGGTATATACAGAAGCGAATAGATTGTTGACGAAGGTCCACCTGCGACGCAGAAGGTTGCGGGTTCGATTCCCGCCTCAGGACAATTTTTTTGACGCTGTCAATGGAACGTTCGTGGACGGAGAAAACCACCCCCCTAGGGTGGTTACGCAACGAGTGTGTGATTCCGCCATAAACTATACAGAAGCCATAGAGTTTTTATAGGTACTATATAAACTCTATGACAGAAGCGAATAGATTTTTGAATAGATTTTGGGAACGTTTAACTGCCGCGCTTAAATTGACAACAGAAAAGCTTCAACGGAATTTAGTCGCGATCTTATGGTTAGTGCCGGTTAACCACAGTACAGGCCGCGCTGTAATTACGTGTTTAACGTGTGGCCACATCAGTTTTGCGGTCACCCCTTGCTGTGTAAGCCGTGGTTTACTAGAGGACGGTGAACGTTATATTACGACAGCAATATCACTGCACTTCTTGAACAGCCTGGAGCTTTAGAATGTGAGCGGGTTAGCTATGAACCATGTTTGTATTTGAAGAACACCAATTTCATCCATAAGCGAGGGCTCAGCTCATCTTCAGGGTGAAAGCGGTCCTAGTCGCGCGCTTTCCGCATCCCATCATCCATCCATTATCAGTATCTCACCATCTATCGTTGTCTACCGTACTGTTCGAGGACGTGGTGGAGTTTTTCCATGGTGACTTAACTTACCTTGATTAACTTTAAAACCTCCTCAGACGACCTCTGTGGCGCGGTGGGCGAAGGCCTGCCTGCAACGCAGGAGGTTGCGGGTTCGATTCCCGCCTCGGGACAAATGTTTGTACGCTCTGCAGACATTTGTTCAGGGTGCTCTGGTCGTTTTCTATGTATACCTAATAAAAAAAAACTAGCTATGTTCCTGGCTAGATAAAACTGTGTGAACTGTCCAGCATTATTTATATAATTATTACGGGATATTTACCTTATGATTTGATTCAAATCACAGAAGCGTCTTTTTATCATTGATACAGCATTTTAATTCTTTATAAAAAAGAGTGCTTTGTTTCTTAAACTATAAACCTCTATTTGTTTAATAAATAATATTTATAATGACAAAACAAACGATATGGCAAATAATTTAACTCAACAGAGCTTTGTTTTTACGTCCGCTATAAAACGGCCACCACTACCTTTCATCCCTTATTTAACTAACCTACATGCTGCTGCTGGTGTTAATTCTGACAATAAAACCACGGTGTTTAGAACGCTTCGTGCGGTTAGTTTATATGACAATTGTTTTTTGAGCACAACATTAATAAAATATTATATAACGTTGTTGGAAAGCAGTCTCCTTGTTTTCGGCAAAGTTTATAAAAGCTAGTGTGTAGTGGTTGCGGTTGGCCAATGCGTAATAGTGATTTATTTGAGGCGTTTTCCAGTAACAAAAAGTTACATTTTTACCTTTTATAACAAAACTCACTTGCTATCATCAATATTACTACAATTTATACCTGCTACTATTATATCTAACCTAGTCCGTTTTCGAATGATAATTCGTAAATACCTACTTTGGTTTGGAATTCGTTGCTTGTTTCTGTTTTTCCGCCCAACTTCAACCTTGGTATCTTCAAGAGAAGAGTGAATAACACCCGATTTTTTATCCGCTTGTTATAATTTGACAATAATTTAAACTAGTATATTCTAAGGTTATTTTCGCGAGAACTCATAATAAAACACTGTTTTAACCGGATTGATCGCGTCTAATATATATTTTGTTTATAACCTGACGTTTCGGAGGCTTTTCAGCTTCCATGGTCACAGGCAGACAAACTTTTTGTTAACCTCTAGTGTGTATACTTGCGTGTGGAGAAACCAAGACTTGGTTCGTAAAACAAATAAACAAAACTTAATCAGGATAAGTGATATTAATGCTATATGCTTTATATGGGAGTGTAGTTTACTGCGTGAAGCTCGATTTTGTATTTTTGACGAACCAAGTCTTAGTTAAAATATAATGACAATTTGTTATACTATGATAATGGTATCGTCGTAAAATTGTCCATGAAAGAAACTCTAAATGGTGAGTGAGGTGCTATATGCACAAAGAGTAGAATGGTAGAGTAGAATTTGTCAATCGTTGCCGTAGGTTATTTATCGTTATATTTTTGATTGTTTTGTGTATAATATATATGTTATCTTCCGTGACGTCACCAAACGGCTCTGTCGGAAGACCAGCGTTGGTTGTAAAGTGTTTACAACTAACTCATGCTGAGACAGAGACCGTTTTGTGACTGTTATCGACAGTAGTTTTGTCTCTTGTCTCTAAATTATGTCTGTACCTATATGTTGATGGAGTTACAAATAAATAATATTCTATTCTATTCTATTCTAATGGTTCACACTTTTGACACGCGTCCATCTGTAGTTTATTTCATCAAAGGTAAATTCCCTTGCGTCTTTCTGAGATTATACCATTGTCATTGTGAAGTGATTAATATAGTGGAACAAGCCCTAGCTGCTAAAGCATATTCTTTTCCTGAAAATGTTTGGCCTCATCAAAAATGAACACAAACTTCCTAATTCTCCTCGTAATCAATCATTTATTATCGTCGTGAGCTTACGACTAAGATGTTTCTGAAAACGGTCGTTAATTATTGACGGTGTTAATTACCTTGTTACTTAACGAGATCCTGGTAGCGTTATAGTAATTAACGCTAACGGTTCTGTCACAGTTAAGGCCGGTAGGTAGATATGTCTATACTGTTAGGATTACCAACTGTCGCGATAGTATGGGTCCCAGAGAATCCCTACGTGATAAATTCAAAGAAATAAACATAATGACAGTCGCCTGTCAATATATTTATGAAAACTTGTTGTACACTCATAAAAATATCAAAAGCTTCCCTAAAAATAGCGATATACTAACAAAATATAATAAAATAAAAATATAGTAGAAATAAACATAAACTCGCTGTGCCTACAACCAGGCTTCACAAGATTAATGTATCTTTTAAAGGGCAATGTTTACGCTTCTACAACAAAACTCCTAGTGAGTTGCAAAAACTATCAGTAAATAAATTCAAACTAATTGTCAAAACTTTTCGGCGCAAAAAGGCTTACTACAAAATATCAGATTATCTAGAAGATAAGAAAGCTTGGGATGGGTTTTGCTCCAACTCGAAAAAAAACAACTATCAGGCTAAAGGTTTCTTCGTCGCTTCTTCACTCTAGTAAAAAAGCGAGCAAAAAGCTCTTTAAAGCGAAGCGACAGAAATCTAAAATATCATTTTACTTCCGTGTCAGTGTTTTATTTTAAAAATTTGACCTTATCTAAGTGTACAATTTTGTATTTAAGGATGTGAAGAATTTTTGATTTCATTGGATTGAAAATGAAAATCAGGTGTCACGGTAGTGGCCATACCAAGTCGTGTCGTAGTAGACGCCCGTTACCGGGAACTTATTTCTCGAAGCATCTCGAGCTACTTTTCAGCGATATTTTATTATTATACCACAAAATTATAAATCAACTAGGGAGGTAAAACTTAAAGAGAAAACAGAATTAAAATACAAAACTAAAAAAACAACTCAATGAGTGTGTAGTCCCTCTGCGTAAAGCTGTAGGTAAGCCTTGATTCAGTATCACAAAAATATTTTTTCCTCATCTAAGACCGTATAACGAAGTAAAAGTTGGCGCATAGGAAAGAGAAAATTAAAGGAAAACAACGACAAAAGCCGCTAGGCTCTTGTCAGTGCAAAGATGCATTCAAATGATGCAATTTAAATTGAAGAGCTATGTTTAGTTTATAGCAAATAAGACCGTACAGGACACTTGAACTATTTATCCTTTCATAAATATGAAAATCGGTACCTTTGTCCGTGTGTTATCTTTTCACAAGAAGGCACTTTATGACGTAGTAAACATTTTAATATTTCCCTGAAGATTAGGTACCGCTTAAAAAGTTTTATGTGCAAAGCTTTAAAGGAAAACGTTTTCTTAGAAACCTGTTTTCAACGTTAATTTGTTCATAAGTAATTATAAATTAATCGTTGTAACAATAAACGAAAATTTGTAATTTTGAATATGGGGAAAAACAAAGAGAACTTTCTTTTTTTTTCGTTTAAAATACAATACAATACAAAACACTTTATTGTACACCAGAAAAAGAACATTACAAAAAGACATTACATAACACAAGTACAATGGGCTAAAAATACTTAGAAAATACTACTTACTTTGAAAATACTTAGGTACCTACCTACATCTGATCTGACCTGCCACCACAGACCAGTTAAATCTAGTGGTCTGCGCCTGCCACATTGTATTGTGTTGTTTAAAATGCTTATTATAAGCGTACAAAATCAAAGAAGTATTGATATGGATCAGTTGAGCTACCTGTAGCTTGTTTGCAACAGTCTGCAGTTAGTTCAATTGTTTCAATTGTAAATACAAATTTTACTAAATACTAATTTAATTCTATTAGGTATTTGATTGTAATTTTCTTTGTTAGTAAAGATCCATAAGTGTTTTTTTTTTAAATTTGGCGACCAATTTGGCGCGGCGGGCAAAAGTCCGCCTGCGACGCAGGAGGTTGCGGGTTCGATTCCCGCCTCGGGACAATTTTTTGTACGATCTTCAGATATTTGTTCAGGGCGTTCGGATGATGATTAGATGATGCTGTGTGAATTGTCCAGCATTATTTATTATTTATGAAGTTAAATAGAAAATACTACTAGTATTTTCTATTTAACGTTTCAACTGAGTTTATTTTCGACAAGCCTTTGTAGAAAACCCCATAAATATTAAAAATAAACGTGATTTCAACTTTATTTATGTGACTTTTCCATTCAACTTGTAATTTATGATATTTCGAACGAAAAATATAAAATTTATACTTATCGAAGCTCATTTGGACGTCATTCTTCACGCACAAAAGGTTTCTTTACAACTTAAATTCAATTTTAAGCCACAATATTTTTTTCTTACCAGATTGGTTTCTCATCCAATTTCTTAAAATTCGTTTTCTTCGGTCGGTTTCACCAATTAATCTTGATTTCACCTTTAGGGCGTTGACATAAGGTTGATAAACCGAATGTTTTTCATCACAACACTGATTGGCTGTGTCATTGTGCAGGGAATACGAAGTGACACACTGGGTTCATAAACAAACTATTTACCCTTCGATAAAAGTAATAAAAGGATGATACGCTACGTTCTACCAGCGCTCACTCAAGAACTGTACCGTGTTACAGATGAAATAATGATAACTGATAAGGTATCGGATTATCAGAAAATTTAAAGTTTGGTGTATCTACTTACGCGGGAAAATATGTGATGCCTTGGGCTTTGTTTTTTGTTTTGGAACTATTTGTACACCCGGTGAACGAACACGAGGGCATTGTCGTGGTGTTTTAGTCGAAATCAAACAAAATTATACGTCGTAGCAAGCACGCGCAACACAAACGCCTCCGCCCGCACCGCCGGTCCGACTATGACTGAGAAAAGGAAACATAGTTGAACCTAACTTGAGCCATACACTTTCGAGATGGTAATGCCTCATCTCCCTTTTTTACTTTTATCGAAGTATTTACCGTTAAAATTCTGCCTGGTGCGGCAGCAGATTTGTCCGAGGATCTCAAGAGGTGCAAACATGCAGGTCTCGACAGAGCCTGAAACAATATCAAGATACAAGATTTTTTGTTATAGTGCTAACCCGCACTCTGGGTATCTAGAGCGGTAGGGCGGGGTGCGGGTTTGAGTCCTGCCAAAATCGAAATTTTTTGAGAACTTATTTCATTTCTTAAATATACCAGAAACTTGTATCTTGTATCTGAATGTCTACTCGAACTGAAGCGAGACCCGAAAGCTCGTGAGTATCTAGCGCAGCGTATCAGCATTGTCAAACAGCGAGGAATGCAGACAGCGTGTTGAGGACGCTTCCGGCAGAGCCGTAACCAGAAATTCATTTTGAGGACGTTGAAGAACCCATCGAAGAGCCGTAAAAGTTATCGACGAGCGGAGCGAGCCGCGTCAAATGGCTGTTTTGCTAGCTTTAGTGTCCTATTTTGTTTGTGATAGTAATCTTAGATGGGTCAAGTACGGGACCATGCGTAAACGAGCGTTTGTCATTGGCAATCAATTGTTTATCATAGATATCATAGGATTTTGTATCAAGTAAACGTTACTGACCGAAAAAAATGTTGCTGATACAATATCTAAATGCGTAGTTACGCTTAAGGGAAGGCCTGAAATAGCAATGAATTGCAGTTATATATTTTCCAGAAACTATAGTCCGTTTAGAACCTCCTTTACTGACACACATCTTTGACCATACAAAAGTCTAAAGTTATATATCTCTCGTCATAAATACTGATAAACCCAAACAAATAAAACAGGCGCTTTTATACAAATATTACAATAGTAGGTACTTTATAGCAAAGACACACACCTTACCGGTCTAATGAGCTCAAAACACTCCAACCATATTACAAACACCCGTGAGTTCTCGTCAGCGCGATCTAGGCCGCGGGTCTTTTACTAGCGATATCTAGTTTAGTGCAGCGGAACTAAATACAGTAGGTACAAAAATCGATTTTCTACAAAAATCATCTAAATTTCTACCTAATATGTACAGTTAAGCTACCTACGCTATGGCAGTAGAACGATTGTTCCCCAATGCATACGGTAGATACGTCCTTTTTGTTTTTCGACGATTCTTCGTATTTTATCATTCATTCATTACATTATTCAATCACTCACCCGTTCAGTTCAATCATTCACTCATCTGCTCTCAATACGTCTGATACTAAACTACCCTCACCCAGATATAAATAAGGCGTGATCAATAACGCGATGGAGCGACACGATCGCACCTCGCTCGCCGCCGAAAATAAGCAGACCTTTACTGAAATAGCCTTTAAAAACAGCCTTTATTGTAGAATTACTGGACCCTGAAAGGCATACTTTTTGAATCAGATCTCGGGTTCGAATATCGGTCAGAGACAGAATATGTATTTGGTTTGGATTATCTTTCACTTTTATAAGTACCCTAAAGATTACCTAAGACTTTTCCAAGTACTACCTTACACTTTTCCAAGTACATAAGACGAAAAGTCTTCAAATTTTTATTTATAATTGCTATAAATCAGGTATTTTGATAATACTTGGGCACAGAATATGTATATGCACCTAATATAATTAAATTTAATGTATTTATTCATATCATACTATACGCTCACAAAGAACTCCGTCTAGTCTAGCCAAACATGTTACATTTCAAAACACACAAACAAAGCAAGTAAAAAACTTAGAAAAGTATATTTTGGTTGAGTTTTGCCACAGAAATCAGCTGCAGGCTGAAAATCAGCAAAACTGTATTTTCAGTACCAGGAATGGAAATAAAAATGATTCAATCAGCTTATTCGATAATTCACTACCTATCGAATAAGCTGATTGAATCAAGTTTCATCACTTACTATCGTAGATTGAGAATTTAACTAGATCAGTGGCATGCGTGGCCGCAAAAAGGGACAGAGTAATACGAAGTGGTGTTGCCATACAATTTTGTTACCCTGACTTTAGGTTCGTAATTTCATGTCTGGTAGGTGGTATTTTAGTATCATACATCATTCATTACATTAGGTACCTACGTATGCGGGAGTAGGTAAACTTTTAATTTAATGAGCATAGAAATAAAACAACGTTCAGGTATCAATGTTAGGTTTCGTTTAAATTTATTACCACCGCCACATAATACGAGCTAACGTGTAGGTAGACATCATTTCAAATACTAAAATAATGTAATTTTGAAAATAATATTATTGCTAGATAATCAATTCAAACACTTACCAAGCAAGAACTTACAATAAAAATTGCACTTTGGAAATCACATTTCTTTTAAGTAATTAAATCTTACACATAAGGTATTGCTAAGATAAGACAACCATTATACGAAATTCAAAAGCACTTTTAAATTATACTTCAGGTAAAATGTGCAGAGAAAACCAAATTAAATTTTTTACACCTTAAACACAATAATTACCTACGTCCTAGCCTATGTATCCAAATATTTTATATTCTGTTTTATTTATTAGGTATGTAATAATGACCATTGTGTGTGATGATTATGATTACTCTCCACAAATCATAGGATCACAAATCAATCAGTCTTTATTTCTATCAAAGAGCCTTAATCAATACCCATACACTTGAGAAATAAAATTGTACATACACTAATTAAACGGTACATACCTACTTACTAATTAACACTGGTGGTTTTATTTATACTGCGTTGTATTTCTCTTACAAACTCAAAGTTTTCATGATTTTCCTCACGTACCTTTTCCGTAGTAGGTATATATCTTACATGCCTGAAATAAAATATTGAAGCATTAATATGAAAATTATAAATGGTACTATAGTAATAGTAAGTTATATTAGTAACACCAAATCCCAATACCATTTAAATATTTTCGATTTAGTATTTTGATTAGTAGGTAGACTAAAACACAATGTAGGTATAATTTTTCTATCCAAATCTCAAACAGTCCTTCACCCATCATCGTAGCACTGATTCTTTTTATGTATTTATTTATTTTACTTACCAGTCTTGGAACAGCATAAGAGAACAGATACGTTCACGTTTCTTTTTTGTTAACGATTTTCATGAAAATGTTTGAACAAATTACTAAATATTTTTGGGTTCCCAGTTTTTGCGACCCGTGGCTTCTATCCAAAGCAAACGTAAATCATTGTTTTCGGGAAATCTGTAACAAACAAAAACATATTTTAAGAATGTATGTAGATGTAGGTATTCATGTCTCAATGCGCCACGACATTTGGGGAATTTTATTTTCGAGTGCAGGCAACCCTAAATTTTCGTAATTTTAGGTTATATTTATTAGAATTATTTTAAAACATAGTTTTTGAGTCTTGTCTGTACGGAAATCTATGAAACTATAAATTTTAAACCTTTTTTGAAGTCAAACGAGCTTGTACTTACGATTGGAATGACAAACTCGGCACTTTTCGTTCACCGTCACTTTTACATCCAAAAACACTGCACCGCACCATCGTTGCTTCAGATTTATATCGTTGAGAGACGCAGGAATGCCCGCAGAGTCACTTTCACACATTTAATTAGCAGAAAGTATCATTAGGTCGAAAAAAACAAATACTATGTGATGTGCCCGGCATGTTTGTTTAGCTCTTATAAGAGCTAAACAATGAAAAAACTGGCACACTGGTAGAGACAGAGAAACTTTCATTCTATCTCATTTCTTCTCAGGCTACAAGCATATTTTTATCTCTCTCTTGTGTGAATGAAATGGGTATATGCAACACCTCTAGTGGTATATACTCTAAGCTTACTGTACTAGGACGTGGAGTTGCCATGCGCCAAATATAAATTTGTTTTCACATCTCTTGCTCAAAAAAAACGTGTGTCAATAAAGCGTAGCTTAGCAGGCGTAAAACTCAAGTATACGCTCATGGGACTTATGTATATTTCTTTTTAAATTTTTATTTATCGTCTACCAGTAGAAGACATTCATCCTCTTACATAAAGACTCGACTTTTTAGTGTTCCATTTACAAAGAACAAACATTTCATTTGAAATTATTTTTGAAAATGGAACTGAAAGCGCCTTCTTGGTCGGTCATTGTTGGATGTTTTGTAGGTTGATTCTTGCTTCATGTTAGAATGCGTAGGTAGTAACTTAGCATTGCGCGTAACGAAGACACAAAAAAAGTTGGTACCAGTACCAGGGTGAAATCACTGCAATATTTGTTTACTACAAATTTAACTGAAGATGAATTTGGCTCATTTACCTTAATTGAAAAGCAATTTAATAGCCGAAAATTATTTTATAATATGCAAATGGGATAGAATGGTCAAGAAATAATCAAGATTATATCTGTTGCGGTCAAAATCATGTGAAATATGGGATTTTAAGACGAACGACCAATTCGTGAAGTTGAGAAGTGAAAACGGTGAGCAATTTTTACTGAAGGTAAGTTAGATTGTTTGCATTGCTTGGTCCTAACCAAGCACAACTTAGATATGACAGCGCTTTTTCCGTGGATTGATTGAGTTACTCCTAAGTAACTCAATCAATCCACGGAAAAAGCGAGTGAAGCCTCGAGCAGAAACTAGTGTATAATAGATAAAGTCCATTTGTCTAAATGTAATATAAATAATACATTTAGAATTGACGGACTTTGTCTAAGTTTCACAAACAAGGGGCAGCTGATTATTCTGGTCGTTAGCGATGTACCCGATACTTTGCCTGGAATCACCCCCTTGGGGGCGATAAGTCAGCCAAGTTCACTGCATTTTATCACAACAGAGAACGGAGTCCAAAGAGTTTTGGAAAGTTGTGTCGGACGTGAGATATTGTTTAAACAAGTTCAGCTAAATCTTTATTAATTTGGTAGTTTGTTTGTTAATTGGGTATATAGTGTACCTACCAGTACCTACTTACTTCCCATTTGTGTAAATACTTTGGTATAAATTCCTTCCTTCTTCCTTTCTTCCTAAGAATACGAATGTGATAGAACAAAAATCTTAAATATTACTTAACCCTGCAAAAGGTTTCTTAAATCTATATCTATAATAATCCTACTATATCTCATCTCATCTCACTAATATTATAAATGTCAAAGTTTGGATGGATGGATAGATAGATGGATGTTTGTTACTCAATCACGCCAGAACGGCTAAACGGATCTGGATGAAATTTGGCACAGAGATAGATGATAGTCCGGAATAGTACATAGGCTACTTTTTATCCCGGAATTCCCACGGGAACGGGAACTACGCGGGTGAAACCGCGAGGCGCTGCTAGTATTTAAAATTTACTAATATTTTTAAATGAAACCGTATGATATCGACACACTGGCTAGCGGCCAGCTGTCAACCCCTCCGATTGAATGATGCGGCGCGCCGTATCCCCTCCACACACTCGGCGCGGTTAGCCGCAAGTGCCGTCCAATATTTCTAGAAGCACTGACGATTGCAGCGGATTGGAGCCGAAATACGTGCCGCTAGTGCGTTTCATGTCATTGCTTCCCGCTATCTTTTTGATGACGTCGTTCCATGTCATTAGCGGCCGTCGCACCGGTCTTTGCTTCGCCCATGGTTTCCAAGAGTTTCGTAAACCATGATGTCTCTTTACGGGTTATGTGGCCTGGCCTTAACGACCGTGGCTACATAACATAGGGCTACGTAGCGATATAGAGTCTAATTATAATAAGTAAGGTGTTTTAGACGATTTTAGTGAGGTTCGAGTGGGTTCGAGTGAGGTTAAAATAAGCAGTTTAAAGTGAGTAAATCAACTCAGAGAGGTAATAAATCAGTCTGATTAGGGTGTGTTCTTGGTGAACAGCAGAAGCGAAATCGGCGTAATCGTAGATAAAATAAAAATAATGTTTATTTACTAAAAACTAGACGACATCATGAACTTCGCATAATTCTTTTTCTATGTTATTTTTTTAAACCTATTTGAATATTTTTTTCAAAGGTGGTATAAAAAAACGAATTGAACAAGCTTTTTTTTTTAAGTTTTAGCGAGACTAACGACGAACAGTAATTGTTTTTAATATACACAAATTGGCAAGCTGAAGACAGGGTACTATGGCGCTCATTGGAGAGGCATATGTCCAGCAGTTGACTAGGGCTGTTTATGATGATGATTACTACATAATTGCACCAAAAACGCGTATACACAAAAACATGGATGTGGGTCATTTCTTACAAATCGCACTTAAGTGCCACTCCAATTTAATAGTAAATAAAGTGTTATTGATATTCTCTTAATTTTTTCATGTGTTGGCTTGTTGTAGGGTAATGTTTGTACCAAATTAGCATTAATATTAGATAATAAATCAGTTAGTTTGCTTTTCTTACCTGTTCACTGATATATATAACTATGTACTATATGTGTGTTGCTATACATATAATTATAGACTTAGATACCTACCTTGTAGTTCCGTTGCCTAAATCCGTCAAGTGAATACCTGGTGACCTGTAATACAGGTTCTTCGAACCTACTCCAGGCACCAGTCTTCACAAAACAGGTTTTGCCAACACCTACCTATTATAGTACCTATTAATCCTGTAACCATACTAGTGGACAAACCTTTTGTGAAGAAAAATAAATAAACATATTATTATTATTATTATTAAAAGGACAAATCGAATCTTGTTTCAAACTTTAAAATAAACATGATATATTTAAAAAAAAAATCTAATAAGTTTATGTTTTGCTGAAGGTTTTTAACAAACATGTATACCTACCAACCTTTGCCTGCCATGCATGATATTTCCAATGAAAACTGTCATAAATCCGCTCCCGCTCCGCTGTGTACAGTTACCGCACCTTAAGTAGACGTTGCCATCGATTGGTGTTAGCGAACAAAGCAGGCTGTCTGTTTGTCGTCTAATTGACATGCTTTGTCCCCTGGCTTTAGATAACATCTTAGTGTCTATTGTTGTGCCTAGCTACTTTATACAATGATAGATCGATAGTATTCTCATAGAAAATCGATTTCAATAAAACCTTTTTTTCGCAACCTCTTTGAACTTCATCAGGGTTTGTTGCACAACTGCAACTGTGCGCAATAAGGGTTAAACCCCTATAGCTTTTATGATCTGTGGTTAAATCACTACTACCTAAAATCCTTGAACATGTTTAGGTTGTAGTTTCATGTGTTTAAATCAGTTCTGTCTTTTCAAAAACTAAATTTATTATAGCTCAAAGTTTTCCCTTGTAAGATATTTTAATTAATTAGTCAAATGTAATTAAATTAAAATCTAATTATAGTAGAATGACATGACTTTATTAACGTACGTAGGTACGAGGCAAAATAAATCCAATGTAATTAGGATTTTGTTTTTAATCAATGAGATTTAATTAGAGCCTGTCTACATTAGTTTTAGTTTTAGCTTAGTTTTTTTTTTATTAAAACTTCATCATTAAAAATACCTCGTCTCTTAAGTATAATAAGAACAAACGCTTATTTAAATGCTAAAAGCCCACATATAGCGTAAAATTGAATATTTTGAGATAATGAACCGCATTTTTATAAATAAAACCGGTCAAGTGCGAGTCAGACTCGCACACGAAGGGTTTCGTACCATTATCAATAAAAACGCCATAAAAATCATGTCTGTTGTATGGGAGCCCCTCGTAAATACTTGTTTTATTTTAATTTAATTACTTATTTTTAAAAATAATAAATAACTTAATATTCTGTGAATAATTCAAGCGTCTACCTGTTTCCGTAATTAATATGGAGCAATAACTAGGAAAAAAATCACGTTTACTGTATGGGAACCCCCTCAAATATTTTTTTATTAATTTTTTTAGTATTTGTTGTCATAGTGGCAACAGAAATACATCATCTGTGAAAATTTCAACTGTCTAACTATCACTGTTCATGAGATACAGCCTGGTGACAGACGGACAGAGGAGTCTTCATTATCATTTTTTTATCTGTCTGTGAATTTTATGTTTTGTTTATTTTAGAATTGTACCTAATAGTTCTGTAAATTTTAAGACGTTGCACGCCCACTAGGGCAGAATACATTGAGACATTTAATTTTTTAATAACAATTTTTAATAACATGTATTTCTTGCAATAAATATTTGATTGATTGATTGATTGATAGGGTCCCGTTTTACCCTTTGGGTACGGAACCCTAAAAAGGGAAAATTATTGCTCGATCCTCATTCACTCCACTCTCACGTCTTTGTTTAAGCACAAAGACCTCTTTTACATCATAATAGACGGTTAACACGTCACGAAGACTTTATATTGCGAAAAATTGGCATTATTATGTGAAATTAAAGACGCGACTTATCATATTAGACGGTAAAGCGTTTCAGGTACTTCATCATCATCAGCCTATATCAGTCCACCGCTGGACAAAGGCCTCCCCTAATGAGCGCCATGGCGCCCTGTCACCAGCTTGCCGCATCCAGGATCTGCCAGCAGTCTTTCGCAAATCGTCATCCCACCTGGTCGGAGGGCTTCCTACACTACGTTTGCCGAGTCGCGGTCTCCACTCAAGAACACGTTTACCCCAGCGGTTGTCGGTTCTTCTCGCGATATGGCCAGCCCACTGCCACTTCAGCTTGCTAATCCTGTCGGATGTATTCGTTGTGAATCCTATCCTTCAGAGAAACTCCGAGCATAGCTCTCCCCATAGCTCGCTGGGCGACTTTAAGCTGGTGGACAAGCCCTACCATGAGTGTCCACGTCTTAGATCCGTAGGTCATGACGGGTAGGACGCACTGATTGAAAACTTTCGTTTTCAAGCATTGTGGTATGGATGACGAGAAGACTCGACGTAGTTTCCCAAACGCTGCCTCAAGCCTCAGGCTGTTTCAGGTACTTACCCAACTTTTATTTTAGTCTTAATTTAGGGGGTAGGTAATTAAGTGTATTTTCTTAGTGTACTTTATTGTATTTATGGGATTGATGAGTTTTTGATTCTTGAATATACAATCATAAGGGTTATTTATGGTATGATTTGAGGTGTTTTTGGTTATATCAATTTCCATTGTTTCACATTTCCTTTAATTCATGGTCGAAGTTCGACGTGATGGACAATTGAGTCTAATATCTCACTAATATTATAAACGTGAAAGTTTAGATGGATGGATAGATAGATGGATGGATGTTTGTTCCTTTATCACGCCAGAACGGCTGAACGGATCTGGATGAAATTTGGCAGAGAGATAGGTTATAGTCTGGAATAGAACATAGGCTACTTGTATCCCGGAATTCCCACGGGAACGGGAACTACGCGGGTGAAACCGCAAGGCGCTGCTAGTTGAGTCTAATTTTTAAATTTTATACTATACCTACAAATTTGTTATCTTTAAACGTTAAACTAATGCATAATAATTAATTGAGAACGATAAGAAGCGAATGTCTACTATACCTACAAATTTGATATCTTAAAACGTTAAACTAATGCATAATAATTAGTTGAGAACGATAAGAAGCGAATGTACGTTTTAAATAAAACCGACGAGTGCGAGTCAGATTCGTGTACGAAGGGTTCCGTACAATTATCTTTATAGATAATTGTTGTTAAGTGTGTAGGGGAACCCTTCGTGTGTGCGTTTTTATAAACGGCAAAAAAGTCACGTTTGTTGTATGGGAGGCCCCTTAATTTTTTTGTTTTATTTAATTATCTATTTTTAAAGTTATAACTTAATATTCTACTACTAATTATTAATTTATTTACACAAAGAGCTTTTCTTCTCCGATCCAAATAAAATTAAACCGAGACAAAAAATCGCGTCTGCTATTTTCCCAAACAGTTTCAGCGCTCCAGAAATTCTTTTCGACATTTCCCCGCGTACCTCGATTTTCCTATACCTTTGTTCAGGTGATTGGTGTTATTCAGCATTTTTTGGTGATTTCCTACAGAATGGGCAGGTTTCTTATTGAAACCTGGTTAGAGGTCAAAATCGTTTGATTGTATGACGATGCAAGTATTATATTGAATGGGAGGGCGTTGACTTAACTTATTGTTTCATGGGAATATTAATTTAAAATGGCTTCTGTATTATTTGACGTATTGGTATAACATGCCAAATGGACGTAATATCATTCAAAATAACCACCCGACACCCAAAAAGGACCCACTTGTGGTTGTAGCAAACCTTTCGAAAACAGTCCAGAAACTAAATGATCGTGTTCAACATGCTGAACCTGCCGCCAGCGGCAGTGAATGCGTTAAGATGCACTACCTTCGTTTAGAATTACCACGAGTCTTATTTTGGAGCTGTACTCATAAAGAAGAGGGTATTACAGTCATTTTTCGAGATGTGTCGTAATTCGATTACCTATTTCAAATAAGTTTTTTTTTAATCATTCAATCGATAAGTGCTTTAAAAATGCATTTAACATATACATTTTAAGGTTTCGCGCGTAATTTGACGAAAGCGCTGGTAGTGGACGCCGTACTGCACTGTGGTCATGACGCCATTTGTCTGTGTATGTACCTAAGCAAATGCGCTGATGTTGCTGATGACGGTTGATACTTTATAGTTTTCTTATTCAGCCGTATGACGAAATAACATTGCGCTTACTATTTCATGGTGTTTAAAAACAGATAAAAAAAAGTGAAAACTTTGAATTAAATTTTATTTTGTTATTTTATGAACTACAACTAACATTTTCCGACTGTTTCTTGCCTAAGCTATCTCGATAATATATTTTTAGATTTATTCTCATATAAAATATAATACCCTATTCTCTAGAGTTGGAACACGCGTATAATACAATACAATACAAAAACACTTCATTGTACACCAGAAAAAGAACATTACAAAAAGACATTACATGAGACAAGTACAATGGGCGGCCCATTTTGGCGTATAACGTCCAAAATTAAAAATTTCAATGTATAAAAATACGTCAAATCATAACAAACAAAAATTTTGGCCAACTTTGCCCCACTCCACCTCCTAGGGTATGGCCAGGACTATCAAACGTTCAAAATCTAATTCTTACTCTCACTGTCCATCGAAAAAGCAGCTTAATGGTCAGTGTAGAAATAACTTTTCTGGGAAAACGTGAGTACCTTTAACGCCCGTCTCACATTATCGCGCGGAATCGAATTTGCGGAGCCGCAACTCGAGGTTTGCAGCGCGTCCGCGGCAGTTTAGCATCTGTTCCGCATCTCGTACAACGGACAACGTCATTGCGATACTCTTGCGGCACCGCACCTACGGTACTGCGCGGTAGTATGAGAGCGCTCTAAGTACCTACTCTATCTACGGATACCCCAAAGATAAACTTCATGTTTCGATTTTCATTTCACAAACAAACATTTTTAATTAGTTCTTCACCAAGCGAATGAGTTTGCTCCGTTTGCTGATGTTAATTATTTTTCATCCAACTTTGTAATGTTTCGGTTTGAAAATGAAAAGCTCAAAACGACTAGGTTTCATGCTATTAAGTGTTTTCAATTCACGTTTACGTTCTCACTTCTCTGTTTTGTAGGTATTTACTAGGTACCTATGCTGTTTTTACCCGACTACCAACAGGGGAGGGTTATGAGGTTAGCACCCTATGTTTGTATGTTTGTATGCTTGTATGTTTGTATGTATGTGGCCGATTTCTTTGTTCCCACGTAGCGCTGAAACTACTGGTTCGATTTCAACAAATTATGTATCGATTGATTCGTCTCAATACCCCGATGGTTATAGGCTATAGGATTTAGGGCTCCGACCCCGAATAAGCCTTAAAAACGCGTATTAAAGTTTAGGTAGCCGCAGGCTGCAGGCCCCATAGAGAAAAATTACAATACCTACGACCTATTTTCATTTTCAACTCTATGCCTATCAAATATGACCGATACGTCATTCTATTTTGTCAATGTAAATGTTTCTGTGTCAATGTAACTTTTATAACTTTCACGTAGTCGGGTTGTAATTTTTAACTTTATCTTGTTTATTGAACACAACAAAGGGCTTTATCGCTGAGCGAACACATCGCCTAAGTGGTACATATTTACTAAGGCGTCCGTCAGTGCTCTACGCGTCCTTTATAACAACTTGTTTAGAGCAATGGTGGGGCTGCCCAGATACTGTAGTGCCTCTGGCATGTTTGCAGACGCACGTATGCTGTAATCCGCAATAAGATCAAAGCAATAAGAGCATCTACAAAGCGCAGGATGCTGGGCAGCACTAACTGTCTGTCATAGGTTCTGGCTGATAGACACTGCAGGTATTGCAAAGGCACTGGGTAGCAACTGTAGCAAATCTCATCAACCCTTTTGCCAAACAAATTTATTACATAAATTAATTCTGTGTGTGTATGTACCATATTTGTTAAATTAATTATATGTGTGTATGTACCCTTATTGTTAAATTAATTCTGTGTATGTTTTTGTCAATTCAATGGATCCGTGTTATCTGAATTAATGAATGAATTTAAATTTAAATTATACAATAATGAATAAGTACAAAATACAAATGAAAGCTAAAAACTAATCTAGGTATACAAAAATAACTAAAAGCAACATTGTAATTTTTTCGAGCTTCTTCAGAAAGGGGATTGGATAACATACTGTTGCATTTATCAACATCATATGTGTTAGCCACCCCAAAAATACGAAGTCGTTCGTTTGCGTTTCGAACACATTCCATTAGGACATGATAAGCATCCTCAATACTAAGGTTTTTGTTATAGTGCTTACCCGCACTTTGAGTATCTCTAAGAAATGAAATAAGTTCCCAAAAAATTCCGGTTTCAGCGGGACTCGAACCCGCGCCCCACCCTCAGAGCGGGTGTGCTCTAACCAACTAAGCCACGAAATCCTTAGTCGGTTCAACCGAAAATCTTTGGGACCTCTTACGGACTATAGCGCCGGTGGCTCCACCTACAGGGGTAACCTTACAGTTTAACCAAACCTGCAAACGATCGAAAATGTTCCGTACATTTGAAGGCTTAGTAAAAAGTTTTGTGCAAACTGTATCAACAAACCATACTGATAAATGCATAGCTTTTTGATTCGTCTGCCTAAAATACCTAAAACCTTTCTCAGCTTTGCCGATAGTAAAAAGAGAAGCCCCTGACTTCACCGTCAACCAAAGGCTTTTACCACTCTAGAATAAATTAATTAGAGCCGTTGTATCGGCTCAGCTTAATGAACTTGTCGGGTGTATAGAGAATGAAGTTAACAAACAGGCTTCGAGTAATAGTGCACAGGCTTCTCTAGACAGCTATAAAGATAGATTTTACTAAAGCAGCCAACCTATATAAAGTATAAGGTACGCATAAAATATTATTTGGACACAAATAAAAAATAAAACCGGCCAAGTGCGAGTCGGACTCGCGCACGAAGGGTTCCGTACCATTATGTATAAAAACGGCAAAAAAATCACGTTTGGTGTATGGGAGCCCCCTTAAATATTGATTTTATTCTGTTTTTAGTATTTGTTGCGGCAACAGAAATACATCAGCAGAATTACATCAACAGAATTATAGCAACCAGAAATACATCAGCAGAATTACATCAACAGAATTGCAGCAACCATAAATACATCAGCACAAATACATCAACAGAATTGCAGCAACCAGAAATACATCAGCAGAATTACATCAACAGAATTGCAGCAACCAGAAATACATTAACAGAAAGACAGACGGACAGACGGACAGCGAAGTCTTAGTAATAGGGTCCCGTTTTAACCCTTTGGGTACGGAAATCTAACTAATAAAATTAACCATGGAGGTTATGTAAGCTGAGTAACACAAATGGACGTCAAACCCGCTCCTTCCTATCCCATGACCGTGTGCCGATATAAGCGTTGCGTTGTATCAGCATGTGCTGAGTGTTTGCCGCTCAGCACTGTTTTTCAGCTAAAAACCTTAATCTGCTAAAAACTTTAATTATTACCTCGTATCACTTACTCCTGAGGCCCAAGATGGATCTTCCTCCGGCACTTTTCCAGACATCTCGGTCTGAGCTGTCTCTCGCCAGCTTTAAAACAATTTACAATAATATTACAGAGCTTATGCGAATGTAGGATGTTAAGAATAAGTATTAGAATACATTTATCAACATAGCAAAAACAAAATAAAACGTACACACATTTGTCACGAGGCGGGAATCGAACCCACAACCTCCTGCGTCGCAGGCCTGCGACTTCGCCAACCGCACCACAGAGGTCGTCACAATTGAATTTTCAAACTTTATTTAATCTAAGGTTAAAGAAGCGACGTGTGACCAGAAAGCTGGTGAGTATCTGGCACAGCGCATCAGCATTGCCAGACAGCGGGGCAATGCAGCCAGGGTCTTGGGGACGCTTCCGACTGGTACTATTGATATGGATCAGTTGAGCTACCTGTACATTGTTCGCTACAGTCTGCAGTTAGCTCAATTGTTTCAACTGTAAATACTAGTTTTAATGTAATTCTATTATTTGATTATAATTTTCTTTGGTACTAAAATTACCTTATATTTTTATCTCACTAATAGTTAAAGTTTAGATGGATGGATGGATGGATAGATAGATAGATGGATGGATGTTTGTTCCTTTATCACGCCAGAACGGCAAAACTGATCTGGATGAAATTTTGCACAGAGATAGATTATAGTCTGGAATAGGACATATGCTACTTTTTATCCCGAAATTCCTACGGGAACGGGAACTACGCGGCTGAAACCGCGAGGCGCTGCTAGTATTTTTATATTTATTTCATTTTTCATTATTATCACTTACATTCTCACGCGAAATGAACGAATAAAAAAATACAAACAAATGGTCCATACTGTTCACGCGAAGAGTCTCTGTGGTAAAACACTAAAAGATAACAAATTTCCTGCTCCGACTTTTATCACATTTTTCTCATAACTACTAAAACCGCAAACTTCCGCAGCTGAAATTTTTTGCAATATTCGTATGTGACTATTAATTAACACAAAAAATAGCGCGTGGGGAGACGTGGGTGACAGTGAAACCTTCAAAAAATTTAGTAAAAAATAAGGTGTCACGTTTTAAGCACTAACTCAAAAACATATTTACAAAATTTGAATATTACATAGCTGTTTTGTAGTAGGTATACATAAAACAACCTTTCTAAAAATGTAGTATACATATCTCTGCTGAATGTTTATTTCACAATATTACATTGAAACATGTACAGGCAAATGCTTGAGTATGACACCTAGAACGTAACAGTCTTCAACGAGTGAGCTACTTATTCAGACGAAAAGGCATGTTGAGATACAGAAAGATATGGAAAAGTCTAAAGTAGTGAGAAGAGAACAAGAACAGATACTTCTGACTATAAAAATTAATAATATTTTATGTATTACTAGCAGCGCCCCGCGGTTTCACCCGCGTAGTTCCCGTTCCCGTGGGAATTCCGGGATAAAAAGTAGCCTATGTACTATTCCGGACTATCATCTATCTCTGTGCCAAATTTCATCCAGATCCGTTAAGCCGTTCTGGCGTGATTGAGTAACAAACATCCATCCATCTATCTATCCATCCATCCATCCATCCAAACTTTGACATTTATAATATAAGTAGGAAGTGACAAAACCCTATTGAATGACATCATTTGACTATTCGAGTATCTAATAAAATAAAAAATTATATATTTTATTAGTTCAATTTATTCGTTAAAACCATTTTTTTACCCGACTACCAACAGGGGAGGGTTATGAGGTTAGCACCCTATGTTTGTATGTTTGTATATTTGTATGTTTGTATGTATGTGGCCGATTCCTTTGTTCCCACGTAGCGCTGAAACTACTGATTCCATTTCAACAAATTATGTATCGATTGATTCGTCTCAATACCCCGATGGTTATAGGCTATAGGATTTAGGGCTCCGACCCCGAATAAGCCTTCAAAACGCGTATTAAAATTTAGGTAGCCGCAGGCTGCAGGCCCCATAGAGAAAAATTACAATACCTACGACCTATTTTCATTTTCAACTCTATGCCTATCAAATATGACCGATACGTCATTCTATTTTGTCAATGTAAATGTTTCAAACTTTTATAACTTTCACGTAGTCGGGTTGTAGTTTTTAACTTTATCTTGTTGATATGCTCTTGTTTTCCCATTTTCCATAGTGCGGCGACTTTGGGTTTAAGACTTATTTAAAGAGTATGAGGAAGTTAACGTTTGAAAATTCAATTTCTTAAGTACATTATGCAATGTTCGTGAAAAATGCATACCCTGCAATCTTGTCTCAAAGCAAATTCGTACACTTTGCTGGTAAATTCCAGAACAATATTTTCCTTTTCGCTTCTGCACAAACGACTTTCGCAAATTGCTTTTGTTATATCGAACTAACGGTTTGTTTTTGAGACACATCTGGTGCATTCCAAGTTATGAAAATGATTTAACGCTGGATGTAAGTGTTCTTTCTACACTTCCTTGTTATAGTTTTTCCGATAGCTTTTCTAATGTTTGAAAACCCTATAAACCAACTATGGTTTCACTTTATATCTAACCAGCTGAGCAGCCATTCCGAAAACTGTTGAACTAACAATTTTGAAATGCGCTTATAAAACAGCTGTAAACGGTTTAAAGTTTTAGCGACTTCTCTCATCGGCCACGAACTTCGCCGTTTTTTAATCAAAATGAGGAGAGAGGGATTAAGTAGTCTAGATACTTAAATAGATCACCATCATCATCATCCGCCTATATCAGTCCACCGCTGGACAAAGGCCGCCCCTAATGAGCGCCATAGCGCCCTGTCTTCAGCTTGCCGCATCCAGCATCTGCCAGCAGTATTTCGCAAATCGTCATCCCACCTGGTCGGAGGGCGTCCTACACTACGTTTGCCGAGTCGCAGTCTCCACTCAAGAACATGTTTACCCCAGCGGTTGTCGGTTCTTCTCGCGATATGGCCAGCCCACTGCCACTTCAGCTTGCTAATCCTTTGAGCTATGTCGACAACCTTGGTTCTCTGTCGGATGTATTCGTTGCGAATCCCATCCTTCAGAGATGATGACTGCTCAACTACTAACTACATAAATAGATAAAGATGATTTATTTGGTTCACAAACGTAAACAGCACTTAAAAAAATCAAACATAGACATTAAAGTAGGTAGGAAAGAATACATACATAAAATAAAACCGGCCAAGTGCGAGTCGACTCGCCCACGGAGGGTTCCGTACCATCGTACATAACTATGTCGTAAAAGGAAACGTTAAAACTGCTTTTTTTTTAAATTTAAAATATCAAAAATTGTCATGACTGACGCGGTCACCCACTCCAGTACCGACCGTGCCCTTGCGTTGCCTGTCCGGTTTCAAAAAATTTTTTGCACATTCTAATCAGCAAAAAGCTATTTATTTTCTGACAATATCGCCCAGTGTTTTTAATTCGTGACTATTCTCAACCAACTTCACAGAGTAGAGGTTAAATCTTTAAAACAAAGAAAATGGCAATCAAATAATAGAATTAAATTAAAACTAGTATTTACATTTAAAACAATTGAGCTAACTGCAGACTGCTGCAAACAATTTACAAGTAGCTCAACTGATCCATATCAATACCAGTCGGAAGCGTGCCCAAGACGCTACCTGCATTGCCCGGCTAGTTAAATTACTTTACAAATATCTCTTGTACTTGAGAATCCCATTGAAAGAACAAGAGCGTAATAATATTTACATCAAGTACTGAATTCCATTCATGTCTACAAACAGCATCTTACAGCAATGTGTAAATCTCAGCAGCGTGCAGCAGATTTCGCTCTACATTTAAATTAAATACACTACACTGCTCCACTGACACTGACATAGCGGACCAACAACAGCTGTACCGTAGGAAATTTTATTAATTTCTTCCTACTTCCTATCCTTGCAATATACAAAGATCTAACAAAACTCCTAATAGAGTCCACAGGTGATCGGAATGCTGGCTTTTATTTCGGTCAGCGTAATTCGCTGACCGAACATTGCCTTGCCATTCAACGTGGCAATGCTGCCAGCATTCTGGGACTTTGCTTTCTGGTGACGGCTTAGATTTTTAGAAAATAGTGTAAATATTAGTTGTATAATTATTGTATTCTGTTATTGTAATTTTCTTAAAAAAAATATATTAATCATTTATTTCAGACTATAGAACAGTTACAGATCTTATTTTAACTTATTCTACGGTCCATAGTAATAATATACCTTAAAACTAACATACATACAATATTAAAAACTAAAATTAAATAATTCCTTCGTTCGAATCACTCTAAACTACAACGGTACCTATTAATAAACTACAGGGAAAATTATGAAGGTATTTTTATTTTTTAAAAACTAGGTACCCCTAGAGGTGTGCAATAATTTTTCGAAATATGTGTGAAAAACATAAATTTCTACGCGGGACGCAACTAGTAGTATAATATGCTCAGTTGATCCACCTCTAGATTGCTCGCAACGGTCTGCAGATAGAAGAGAAACAGTTGAGCTGTTTCAATTGTATATACTGTTCTCATTTTTTCTGTGTGGCTATTATTCTCTTTTTTATTAAAATTAATTTTTATATTTAACAGACCAATCAATCTCACCCGATGGAAAGTGAATGTGGCCGATGATTTATCACGAAGATCAAGAAGATACCTATTCACACTTTTGTTTTGAAGAGACCCATAATTTGTTATTGGCCGGAAAAACAGCAGTAGGCAGCGTGTTCCAAACCTTTACCTCAATCACACATTGCATTAAATGCTATAGCTGTTTGCCCAGCACTGGTACAACAGTCCTATGCAGATCTGAGAGTTCTTTTAATAGTTCATCAGTTCGCTTGAGAGCACTGCTGCGATGCATTTTGCTCAGTTACTGGATTTTACGAGGACACTATTAGGATGGTCCATGGTGTAAGCTTGTGTTGGTCGGTCGAAAGTTTTCAATCGGGAATTATGGTAAACATACCTAGTACATATTTATAGTCGAGACTTTTAAGTCTGGGCTATAAATCAGGCCTACTAGAATCGGCCCGGTTAAAAATTCAAAAAATTCAAAATTCAATAATTTTATTTCTTTAGGCTTACAAAATAAGCACTTAGACAAGTCAAATTTTATAGATAAACAGCTTAATACCTAATAGTAATTATTATCAAATAAGAAACAAAATGTTATTGATTTTGTTCGCTTCAAATGACCTGGGGCAGAATTCACTAAATTTCCACTAAATGGACTGATTTAGTTAGCTTCACCATATTGTTACGGTGGTATCGTCTCAGACAGAATGATATATTTTGCATTTTACCTTTGATGAATGAAAGTACAGATGGGGAAGAGTAAGAAATGAAATAAGTTCCCAAAAATTTCCGGTTTCGGCGGGACTCTAACCCGCGCCCCACCCTCGGCACGGGTGTGCTCTAACCAACTAAGCCACGAAACCCTAGTCGGTTCAACCGAAAATCTTTGGGACCTCTTACGGACTATAGCGCCGGTGCCTCAAATATGTCAATCTCTTCGTGCAAATAGCACCGCAGCACGTACAATCTAGAGTTCTTCCGAATTCGGCCCGTTCATAAGGTACAAGTGACGAAGATAATCGTGCAAACAGGTGCAAAGAGAAATTATTTTCGTGTTCGGTTCAGGAAATGTTTATGACGATTGAAACATGACGTCATGTTTCAATTAATGGTTAATATTTATCATGTCAGAATCTATTTATATTTATTTTTACCCGACTACCGACAGGGGAGGGTTATGAGGTTAGCACCCTATGTTTGTATGTATGTGGCCGATTTCTTTGTTCCCACGTAGCGCTGAAACTACTGGTTCGATTTCAACAAATTATATATCTAACTAAATACCATTTCATGTATCTCAAAACAACAGCTCAAAAGAGACACACCGGCACCAATTTTTAAATGTTACCAAATATTCAACGTTTGCCTGTTAGAGGTTATCTCCGAAACGGCTAAACTGATAGTCACGGTTCATTCACATGGCTGTTGTTATAGCAGGTAACTAACCCAAATTTATTTTAAAAACGAATTCGGGTTACACGCTTAACAATTAAAACCCATGATGTGAATTTTACGTAAGCACAACCGATTAAACGAAAAACAAAAGAGTTCTATATTCGGCTGTTTGTATTTTTTGTTACCTATTTTAGAAAGTTGTTTGTAAATGAATATGTAAAAGTAATAAAAGAAAATGTTCTCGAGGTGGTCCCATAAAAATGGATGTCGAACAAAAATGTTATTCCAGAGGTATAAGAATTTGAGCAGAAAAACATTAAAAAAATACCAAAGAATTTTGGAAATCGGTTTTTCGTTTTTTTTTTCATATCGATAAAAGTTTTACAATTTTTTTTAGATAATTTGAACTTTATATGAAATTACTCAACCTGAGTTGAATGGGGAGGTTACCTGGAAGAAATCCCTCCTAAGCACTAAGGCCGCCCATTGTACTTTTATGTTCAAAGTTTAAATCTATGTTTATTTTCTTCTATTTTGTGGTGTACAATAAAGATTTTTGTATTGTATTGTTACCTAGCTTTTATTTTAATCTTTAGACCGAAACAGTCGCCTGCTTAAATTCGTTAAGCCCACGGCGCTTCATAAACATATTTATTATTCAGGCAGGTGCTAAAACGAGTAACAACTTTGAAAATCCACTTAGTTTCATACTTTACAATTAATTCCACTGGATTTATTAATACAAGTAACTTTGAAATTTAAACTTTAATACTTAGTATAAAATTATTTGTATTTCATTTAATGTAAACGGCACTTTTCACTTCTAACCTCGATAGACCTCTCGAACTCTATCGAACTGAGTTTCAGTCGATAGTAGCTAATGGCCCAGAGCAGTGACTCCAGCCAATCGCCTTTAGAATTTATTTATTTTGCTTACATGTAAGTACATGTATGCTTAGATCTTAATGTTAGCTTAGGTCAATAGTACATGCACCCTGTAGGGCACTGCAAAATAATTATGAATTATTATTTAGACCTTAACTGTAGGTAATCACAACCCAGAACGTCAGCAAAATTTCGTTAGGTTTCACGCTTCATCCCGCTTGGCATTTTTTACCCGACTACCAACAGGGGAGGGTTATGAGGTTAGCACCCTATGTTTGTATGTTTGTATGTATGTGGCCGATTTCTTTGTTCCCACGTAGCGCTGAAACTACTGGTTCGATTTCAACAAATTAATTATTGTATCGATTGATTCGTCTCAATACCCCGATGGTTATAGGCTATAGGATTTAGGGCTCCGACCCCGAATAAGCCTTCAAAACGCGTATTAAAGTTACTATTGTACGACTATGTATACCTACGACCTATTTTCATTTTCAACTCTATGCCTATCAAATATGACCGATACGTCATTCTATTTTGTCAATGTAAATGTTTCAAACTTTTATAACTTTCACGTAGTCGGGTTGTAGTTTTGAACTTTATCTTGTTTTATGTTTTTGTTTCAATTTATGAACCTACCTATTGACGTGTAAAATATTATTTTTATTAATAAATTCTTGTATTCTTTGTACCCACATACCCAGGCGGTTACTGATGATCTGGGTAGCAAATACCGCGAAGGTTTCAGGTGGCCTTTCATATCACACAAACTGGCTGGACCAGTCTACTCCAACTCTGGACGTAGGCCTCCCCTGATAAGCGCATTTTTGGCTCTTGTCTGTCATTGGACGCTACGGCGCTCCTTAAGGGAGGCTTATGTCCAGCAGTGAGTAGCTAATATAAGTATATTCTGGACCACTCAAGAACCAACGTAACATGGCTCCTCGTTCCAAGGCGCATCGTAGCGGCCCGAAAAGCCACGTTACGTTGGTTTTGTTTGAAAATGGTATGTAAAAGCTCTGTTTTGGAAGATTTAATTAGGGTTTGGGTGTCTATGAGCTCTGGTTTCTGGTTTTGCTAGGGGTCTCGTGGCTCTGTTATGCTGGTCACCACCACGCTGTGGTTGATAAGGAGTTAACTATGGTGTTGGTTATGTCAATTTTGTGATAATGATTGATAAGAGAGGTTAAATCGCTCACTACATAGGTACATTTAGACTTTATACGAAGCGCATGCGGATGTTATTTTTAATAATAATTAAAATAAGTGTTGTTAAAAAGTTTCTAAACATGATACCTACTGGAATGTTATTTTACCTTTAATTCCATTCTTTCGGAGTAAATAACGCAGATTATTTACTTTCAAAAAAGTGGCCTACACACCTGACATAGTGGTGGTCTTTTGGATTTGAAAAATAATGATGTTCCTTGGACAGAACATTTATGTTGGTTCGATTCATGCCCTCTCGTATCTATTAAGTTTAATAAAAAGCGTTCGCTGTATGTAAGAAAAAAAAACATTTTTTTACTAAAAGTATTTTTATTATCCGACTTTCTAAAAAATATTGTACAACTTTATTCACTAAGAAAATTACAATCAATTAATAGAACTAAATTAAAACTAGTATTTACAAATTGAAACAATGAGCTCACTGCAGACTGTTACAAACAGTCTACAGGCAGCTCAACTGATCTATATCAATACCAGTCGGAACGGAAGCATACCTACCCAAGACGCTGGCTGCATTGCCCCGCTGCTTTTATTTATTTATGTATTAAAGAACTACAAACAGTACTAACATTATGGTATGAACTAGATTACTTAAATAACAACTAATGTAAAGGCTAATAAATGTCAGACCCACGTGGTAAACATTAGCGGATTTGTACTGTGTGGCAATAAAATAAAAATTAAAACTATTAACCTACTTAATTCTAAAATGACCCCAAGCCAATGTACTAATACAATCATTAGGAGAAATGTACCTCTTGTCATCCTTACCGCACATTATTTTCTTTTTGGTAATTTTTGTATAAACATTGTGTTTATCACTCGTAACCGTAAGCATATCACCATACAATTCATAATCCATTGTCATAGCTTTTTGATAGTTTTCAAAGAGTAGATTTCTTACAATAGCAGCAGATACTCCTTTGTTTTTTTTGATGGTTAAATCACTATCTAAAACATAACTGTACATTTTCGACTTAAGTCCTATAAATTCTTTGATGATACGACCGTTACTCTCATCTTTCATGAGACCGACCACCTTTTTATTGACTAAAGGAAGGTTGTAGATATTATTCTCTGGAAGATCAGAGGTGTCAAATTTAGTTTGTAGATCGCTTCTAATATCCTCGTAAAAGTCTTCAGTTTTTATATCATAGATAAACGAGTCTGTGTCGGTGTAGAGTAGTTGTAAGTTATGATTATACTTGGGTAGCATATAGGAATAGTGAAAGTCGTACATGACGTATTTGGAAAGTTCTAGCACACAGAATCCGACATAAATAGGTTTATCATATAAAATCTTCGATTTATTCATTTGTATAGCAACAAAATTTTCAGAAAATATTTTGCAGCTGTGAAAATTTGGAAGAGACATGTACCTCTCAGCCCCGTATTTACACTTTGTTTTGGTTTTTTCACCACACCATGAAGTACATAGTTTTACATCAACTCTTTTATCAACATTTTCAATGGTTTTCCCAAAAATTGAATTATTCATCAGTTTGTAAAAGTCTTTTTCGAATGAGTTTTTTGCCGCTTTTCTTTTCATGGTATTAAGATCGATGTAGGATTTAAGCCATGGTGATTGCTGAAAAGATAGGATCCTATGAATTTTTTTACAAACTAGACCGTTCTCTATGCATTGTTTTAAAGTCATATAGTGAATCACATAATTCTGTTTATCGTTGAGTGTGAGTAACAATTTCTTAGTTTTACCGTTAGGTGGGACTTTGGTTTCAGCACAAAAGGGATAGTCATTATGGAAGTCATGACAGGATTCGGGATATTCCAAATCCACTTCCAGGATATAGCCAATGCTTGAATCGAATCGTTGAGCAAGAATGTTGAATGTATTGATTTCATCATCATTTAACCAGGTAAAGTTGGCGTACGGTAGGTTTTGACACATGGCATGACCATACAAATTATTAACATCCAAGTATATTATGAAATTGTTTTCCTTTTCAGGATCATACGCGTTATTATTTAAGAACTTATTATTAGATTTAGCATGTCTTTTGGAAACTTGACTGATCCCACCTCGAATACCAGACTGTAAGAATTGAATCATTTCATAGTCGGTGAGAAGTTCGAGATTTACCCCTGTCTCTTTCAACATAGCATCCCAGGAGAGACTGGGTGCTGTTAGATACCTGCATGGATCCAATTTATATGCTTCTAAGCAAATATTGCGAAAGTTTTCAAAAACTTCTGCTAAGAGTATGACGTCCGTCTTGAGATATAAATCTGAGTATTCTCCTAATGATTTCAAATCAAATTTTTCCCATACGTTTTGAGCATGTGCATAGTCACTGTCTGATATATGTTTTTTTGTTAATTCACTGTAGAATAACTGTTTATCCGGTAAGGTCTGTTCTTCAAGCTTAGAAAGACAGTCAATATAGTCATAAGGAAAGACCCCCTTCCGCGTCAAGAGATTCATTTGTTCAGGTTTTGGAAAGAATTTTGATAGTATTTGAAATTGGTTTACTGATAAATTATTGGCTAACTTTTCTAGACTTGTTGACATAAACTTGAACGAGTCAACGAAGCGCAATGTGATACCTTTTATAGAGTTGTTGTCTTTATTGTTATCAAAATATATTTTTTTACTGAATGAAATATACTTTTCCTTATGTTGTGGTATACAACTAATCGGATCAGTACCCCTGGTAGCTAGTTCTTTGATAAATAAGTGACTGTCATATCCACTTAAATTGTGGAAGAAAATAGGTACATAATCAGGCATTGTATATTTTAAATTGCAAGTTTGATGAGCCAAACCTCTTATCTTACCTGTTAAATGACAATGATCGGTAACCTTTGTATCTGTTCCTAAAAATTCTTTTTCACAGATAAAGCAGATATTAGCTTCAGGTAACATTTCATCATCTTCGAAACTAGCATTATCAATAGGAATTATCTGTGAAAAAATTCGTGCAATATGTTTAAGGTCGGTGTAGATGCTATCAACAAACTTTTGAACGCAATCCTCCCCACGATACGTGACATATTTCGATAAAGACTTGTCATAGTTACAATGAATATAATATCCAAAGCTATGTGGTATATGCTCATGAGTATAATATGTATTTGTTTTACTTGGAGATCTGATAGGACTGAGTATTGATTCTGAATCAGCATAGATGACAAAAGGTACAGGCAGTTGATGACTAACATGTTTAAAGGTTAAGAACTTATTTTTTGGGGAAGGTAATTCTATTAAAGCCTTATGACAACCTATTCTTCTATGAAGTTGAAGTTTACTATCACTAGGGAAGCGTTGCAGACATCCGTCGCAAAAATAAAGCCGACAAGAATGTTTGGTGATTTGAGAGCGAATCAAACGAGATAAGTTTTTTATCCAGCAATAGTGCGACCTTCGACCACTTCTCTCTTCATAGAATAATAGGTTTACATGTTGTGTATACTCGTTTTTTGATGATGCACACAGTGGGATAATGCATTTTTTTACACTATCAATACCATACACATTAACTCTAATTTTATTTAGCTCTTCAAAACGTTTGATTCCCTTTGAAGACACTGGTTGAGATATACCTTCCACTTTTAAGACAGTCTCATAGGGTGGATATGATGACACTCGATCTGTATTCTTGCTTTTTGGATAAAGGGCGCTCACAACAGCCCAGAAAAAACATGCGTTATCAGTGTTTTTTACATTCACACAAGCATGTTTACTTTGTATCCAACTGGGGAGTGGTATGTAAGAGCAGCCTGCCATCGGAGTGTGTTTATTTATGTTCACTTCCAAGAAATCAATTTTTTTCAATGTCCATCCGCTATCTTTTTCTTGAAACTCTTCACATTTCTGCAAAATGCTTGAACACATTTCTTCATAGAAAATGGATAAATCTGAATAAGTATCCAATATTAAATTCTTTGTGTTGAATGACTTTAGATCTGTTTTTACTTCTTCATTTTCACCTCCTTCCAATTTGAATATGATATACGAGCAAAAAAGTTCCAAATTTACCTTGATGGTTTTGTGCATATTCAACTCCAATGTAAGCAGATCCAGTACCTTTGTAGCCGCACCTTGCAAGTACAGACTTGGATTTAAGATATTAGATGGTGCATTTATTCTATAAGAAACGATTCTACTTTCAAATGCAGAGTCGATCTTACACGTAAAGTAATCATCTTCCGAATGTTGCTTACACAATAACTTGTGTCGTTTTGTTCTTGAGTGAGCAATCAACTGATTTGTCTCAACTTTTTCACTGCAAAACGAGCACTCGTACATCCTGCTCTTATACAACACAGAAATGAACTGAACATGTTACCCTACGGTCCTTCCTTATCTAATAGTTGCGGTTGACTAACGAGGGAATTAAACAGAAAAAAAACGATAACAGTGTTTTATCTACACTATTATTATAAAGAGGTAATGTTTGTGAGTTTGTCAGGTTGTAGAGAATCTCTGGATCTACAAAACCGATTTTAAAATTCTTTTACAAATAGAAAGCCACGTTATTTTTGAGTGTCATAGGCTATATCTCATCTCACTAATCTCACTAATATTATAAACGTGAAAGTTTAGATGGATGGATAGATGGATGGATGTTTGTTCCTTTATCACGCCAGAACGGCTGAACGGATCTGGATGAAATTTGGCACAGAGATAGATTATAGTCTGGAATAGAACATAGGCTTTTTATCACGGAATTCCCACAGGAACGGGAACTACGCGGGTGAAACCGCAAGGCGTTGCTAGTATTATATATATTAATCTACCCGTGCGAAACCGGGGCGGGCTGCTAGTTAATCATAATGTTACAATAATAATTGTTATCTAGTTTAAATGAGAGATGAATAAAACATACTCTAGGGCAAAACACTTAATTTCAACATCCACTAGAGATGTTGAATCAATGTTATTTTCTCTGGTGTAATTATTCACAGCCTAATTTGTAACTTTTCGCACTGACTCGGTTAGAATACTCTGTACTCAAATAGAGAGTCATTAATAATTAAACAGTAAGCAGTAGTACCGCTTGGTATGGTGGACTTTTTAAATTCCATCTCTAGTTTTATATCGGTAGCACCACCAACTCCTGAATGAAGAGAATCACTTTGTCTTGACGATTAAAGCTGTTTTTTTAAGTGGGTTACCTATATTTATTTGACTGCTTGCAACATAAAAAAGTGAATGCACCCCGTTCTCAAATTCTACAGAGAATGAGTCGTAAGGATATTGAGAGTCGAGATGAAGTCGTGTGTTGTGAAAGTTACTATATTGAAAATAGTTTTTAATTATAGCTTTGCTCGCCTCATTATTGTGTGAATGTTGAAATACGATATACACCGCACGCTGAGCTCCAGTGAATGGCTCCATTGCGACTAAAATTTCCACGAAATGGCGCGTCTTACCACACCCCCCGCGTCTCCGCCCGCCCGCTGGATTTTGAGATATAGACGAAACAAACCGGGAACACAGTTAAGGCCCACCCTGTATTATACTTGGAGAATTTAATGACAGCCTATCAGAACCACACATTTTTTGTTGTAATTAAAATATAATGACTTCATTAACAAAGAAAATTACAATCAAATAATAGAATTAAATTATAACTAGTATACAATTGAAACAATTGAGCTAACTGCAGACTGTTGCATACAATCTACAGGTAGCTCAACTGATCCATATCAATACCAGTCGGAAGCGTGCCCAAGACGCTAGCTGCATTGCCCCACTGTATAGCAATGCTGATGCGCTGCGCCAGATACTCACCAGCTCTCGGGTCACGCGTCGCTTCGACCAGACGCTCAGATAATTTTTTGAAAACACGGAGAGCCTCGGTACTCCACGGACCTAGGGTCTCGACTCCAAGAGAGCAAATACGTAGGCTCTGTCGAGACCTGCATATTTGCGCCTCTTGAGATCTTCAGAAATATAATTGATAAAATTGAAATAATAACACTCTTTAGGGAAAAAAACAAATTTAAGGATAAACACATCAAAGCTAAAAACTATAAAATAATAACTAGCTACTTGTGTCGGAATATTAGGGTACAAAGAACAATAGGTAATAATACACAATCAAATTGATAATCACATAAACCAAAATTCAAAAAGTTAAACAGATGTCATGATACAAATAATTTACACAGAAACAATAATAATTACAACTAATATTTACACTTAAATCTATTTTCTAAAAATCTAAGCCGTCACCAGAAGGCAAAGTGCCCAGAATGCTGGCAGCATTGCCACGTTGAATGGCAATGCTAATTCGTTGACCGAAATAAAAGCCAGCATTCCGATCACCTGTGGACTCTATTAGAAGTTTTGCTAGATCTTTCCTCTCCATTAATTTATCATCAACTTATATACTGCAAGCATGTTTCACTCAAAGAACGGGCTAATACATAGCGCTAGATGTTTCCAATCCATTTCTTTTGAGAAATCATCTCCTACTTTGTGTTGTACTAGCTACTTATATTTTTGATGGTGGTACTTCATCTAAGCATCTCTCGTCAGTTATTTCACATGTGTTTATTTTTTCCTTCTGATTGTATGCACAATAAATCATGCCTTCAATCATCAACTTATATACTGCAAGCATGTTTCACTCAAAGAACGGGCTAATACATAGCGCTAGATGTTTCCAATCCATTTCTTTTGAGAAATCATCTCCTACTTTGTGTTGTATGTTCATCTATTGGTAACAGTTTGTTCACCGTTTATTCATTCTTGCACTTTGAGAATTTTCATTTATTTATTTTATTATTTATTTTATTTATTTAATGAGGGGTTTTCGTTTCGTATTAAAAAAAAAAAAGCTAGTTCTAAATATCTCGATAGATGGCAGTGTGTCAACTGGCGATTAGGGTATGTCTATGTCAAATGAAGGGAAAACAAACTTTTTCTGAGTGTTGCATTTTTTTAATGCTAAAACTGGCAGATTTTGTGATCGGTTCACCTTCTAACATCAAACCGATGACGGGGACATAATTAAGTCCCGTCCCCGTCGGTTATGGTACGTAAAAATCGTAAAAAACGAGGACATAAGTCCCAATTAAAAATATTTTGGTTTTGAGCTTTATTTTGTTCAAATGAAGAACTCTTTTAATCAGATGTATTTTTGAATGACGATGACGAGAATGAGATGAGATGAGATGTATTATTACTGAATAACGAGTCACACAATCACAAAAAATCTCCGCCATCTTAGTACAACATGTCGTCCCAAACAGCTGCGCAAGGTCAGTAACCCGAGCCGGCGCGATGGGACTCGAGTTTCGTCTCAAGGCGTGAATGATTTGTTGTTTTTATAAAGTTTTGAAAAAAGAATCGAATAGATCTGTGAAGGTTATACCTAAAAATGTCGTGTTTACCTGTAAGTAGGTAAGTAACTTGCATATCAGAAAAGGACCTATTTCAGTTTTTAATACCTAAGTAAATGAAAAAATATGTAGGTAGGTATGTTGTTGGTAAACCTTTATTATATAAATAAATGAAGGCGTCACAAACACACTTTACATTTTATACGTTATTTATGCCTAGTGATATTAGTTTTAAAGGTGATTACTGTTCCTATTTTCAGCTTGCAATATATCATTTTGCAGTTTTCCGGATATTTTACGAAACATCTTTTAGTCATATATTTCGGACAAAATTTAAGTTCGGTTTGGAGTTTTTTAATTTTGACTGTGGCAACACTACATTCGTTTCCTATTTTTGAGAAACCAAAATAAATTCAAGATTTTCTTCAAGTTTTTAGTGGTTTCCCGTCCTTCGTCAGTTCTGGAATCGAATGTTCTTTCTCTGGCTGCGCCGCCGCCGCGCCGCCGGTTTTTGCTGTTGGTGAAGTTATATTCTACCCGATAAAGTTATCTTGCTGTGTTCGAGTTATTGTTAATAACTGGTTGTGTTTGTGCTGATATGATAAAGAGCCTGACTCTGAGCCTATGAAAAACTGATGGTAATGAATGTGTACAAGCAGACGTACAAGAATTGGCTTAAAGGTGAATATTGGTAGCGTGTGTCAACAAAACAGCCGAGCTCTTGGGAATATCGCAAAGAAGTGGTTATAAAAGAACACAAATCTACAGGAAGAATTTCTTCGCCCAAAAAAAGGTCGCAAAACCAATTTTAACAAAGTATTGACAATTTCACGTATTCTGCTATATGAAGAATCGTCCATTCGTTTTTTCGCTGAAATGAATTATCTGCTCTAACAAAGGTAAGAATTGAGAAGTATCTACCTCATTTCAAAGAGAAGTCTATTTAGTTATTAGTGTCTTTATTTAAAAAAAGTAAAAGGAAAAAAAGCAGCCTATGTGTTATTCCGGACTATAATCTATCGCTATGCCAAATTTCATACAGAACTATTCATATGAGTAGAGAGTAACGTACATCCATCCATCAATCCAAACCTTCACCATTATAATATTAGTGGGATAAAAAGTACTTTGTGTTTGCGCTGCTGTAAGCCACTGCACATTAACATAATGTCAGGATTTGATTTAACGTTTTAGAGCTTCTCAAATTAGTGGTTAACCAAGCACACCTACTGCATCTGAAAAATGACTTTTATCACTCAGGCATTATAGCTTCCTGTGATCTGCATGTGAAATATTTGCTATTTTGTTGCAGGCCATACAGTAATAAAAACAAGGGTGGATACCGAGGTCAAGTCATCGAAATAAGCTTTCCTGGAACGCTTAACAACAGGCTTGAATACTCCAACGGGAAAAGGACAATAATTGATATTCAGCTGTAATTATAGGCAACGAAGAAATAAAAAACAAGAAATGTATTTGTTTATATTTATTTCTGATGTCAAATAAATAATGCCTTTGTAGGACTAAGGTATTAGTAATTTAGGCAGTGAAAACTAATACCTATAATGTACCTTTGAATAAACCTTCTTTTAAAAGTACTTCTCTATTAAAAAAAATGCACTTATTTGTTTGTTTTATTTACTCTCTGAAAGGCACAACCAAATGTTGCTTTGCTTTGTTGTTAGGTACAAGCATAGTGAAGGGTGGTGCGTGAGCCTAGTATTATTATGACTCTCAGAAAAGACCACCAGCAGCGCAGCGTGTAAAGCTCTGGACGCTTAACTAGCTTGTGAGATTGAGCCTTGTGAGATGAATGGATTTAGTAAAATAAATACCTATAGCTTTGTTCAAGAAAATTTCCTGCTCAAGCAAAGCCGAGGGCAAGAACGAATGATCCATAAAAATTCATGGGTTTGCTTCACTGTCTTGTCACTTTCATAGTGACATTTCTTTGTTTATTTGCAGGATTTGAAAAATCAAGTTTGTTTGCCAGTTTTTTCATTGTTTAGACATAAACAATGAAAAAACTGGCACGATGGTTGTGACAGAGAAACATTCATTCTATCTGATTTCTTCTCATGCTACAAGCATATTTTTATCTCTCTCTGGTGTGAATGAGATGGGTATATGCTAGTGCATATACCCATCTCATTCTTCTAAGCGATCGACCGATTATCATTTTGACGTTTTCTTTCATGTGACATTAACATACCATAGTGCCTTGTTCCTCTAAGTAGGAACCCAGTTGAAGCCCTGCCATCTATCGAGATACATGGAACTATTTTTTTTCTTTTTAAAAATGTAAAACGAAAACCTCTCATTAGAACGGCGGCGATTGCCAATTACACTAATTATAATTCATCTTCGTCTTTCGATACTTTAACAATAATCTCTAAACCTTTCTCATCCGTAAACTTTTGTTCATATAAATCAGAATACCAGGACTGATGCAAGTCATTTGTCAAACTACTGCGTCGCTTCGATCGAGACTTGATGAAATGTGCGATTTCCAATTTATAAAGTAATAATTTATTATTACTACACAATTGTAAATGAATCGGTTTCCATGTCAAACGGTCATAACTTGGAAATAAGATAGGTTTTTCGGAGAGTTAAATTTTCCTCATCACTGTCTGTGTATAGGTAAAAGTTTATCATCCAATTCGTTACAAAATCTCCAACAGTGTTAACCACAAGCTTCGGCTCATCATCATCATCCGCAGCCGGATTTTACCCACTGCTGGGTATAGGCCTCCCGAAGTTTATGCCATCCACCACGGTCCTGTGCTAACCGCCTCCATTGACGCCCCCCGACGCGTACTATGTCATCGACCCACCTTGTAACTGATCTTAAATTTGTAAAATTACTCACGCAGAAGTCGCATAAATCTTCACGTAATAAACTTGTAATGTTCCTCTCCACAAACTCCACTTTCTTCCTATGTTGAATGTTGAAGACGACCACGGTAAAAGACTTGTAAGCAACATTTTTATTTCATCTACCGCGCAAGTGCGACTCGCTATCTCTCTCTGCAAGCTCTATAAATAATCCATTATCATTGCTACTCACCCTTGCATCCTGTCATTCCTTTGTGTTTCATACATTATAGCATAATCAACTATACAAACTTACCTAGATTTCATCATATAACCTAGCTTATTCAACTAGTTATCAAACCACAGCGTCCGGTGGCGACCAGCATAACAGAGGCACGAGTCCCCTAGCCAAACCAGAATCCAGAGCTGTATATGAGCTAAAAAATAAATCTACCAAAAAAGAGCTTTTTCATACCATTTTCAAACAAAACCAACTTAACGTGGCTTCTCGGGCCGCTACGATGCGCCTTGGAAAAAGGAGCCATGTTACGTTGGTTCTTGAGTGGTCCAGAACATACTTATATTAGCTACTACGTGGATTGATTGGTTGATGATGATGATGATGATTAGTAGGTAATGCCGTCATCCCCGCGCTGGGCATGGGGTTTGGGGGTGGCAGTTTGATAGTGGATCCATTCTGCAAGAGGCGTTCCTGAAGTGGATATCGCCTCGTAAAACACCAGCGGGAAGAATTGGAACAGGACTTTACAATATTAGAAATAAATAACGTTACAAGTAGAGTCAGTACTTAGACCGTTAGACCAGATAATGTATGTACGAGTACCTATACTACCACCTAGGGTCTATATTATAGTATAGTAGAATAGGATATACTAATTCATTTTATTCAAGTATTAGATTTTATAGTGCTAATAAACCAGTATGTACTGGTTTTAAAAAAAATTTTTTTTATTCAATCGATACGTGCCATAAAAATGAATTTAACATTTTCAAGTTTGACATAATTATTACCCTGGTCATGACGTCAGTTGGCTATGCAGGTACCTTAACAAATCCGCTGATGTTGCTAATGATAGTTGATACTTTTTAGTTTACCTACAGCGGTATAACGTAATTAAAATGCGCATACTATTTCATGGCGTTAAAAAACAGATTGAAAAACTGAATACGTTGAAATGAATTTAAAATTTAATTAATAATAATAATAATTTATTTAGTTATTTTATGAACTAAAACTAAAATATATAGATTTTATCTTAACTAGAGTAAATTACCCTGTTGTTGACATTGGTGGGTAAAACTGGCATGCGATCGACAGCGACGTGCACAAAAACTTCCAACAGGAGGTGTTAGGAACTTGCTTATTTAGCGAGATCCGTAGAAGTTTCAACCTGATACAAGAAACGCCGATCATGTGCCTAGGACCCCGACCATGTGCCATCTGAGCGCTCAGTTATTTGCGGTTTTACAGAACAAAATAACAAAGTTGTTTTTAGAAATGCTCGGAGTTTTTCATTTCTTTTTCTCCTATTTAATGAAACAAAATGTAGAGCTGATTATTTGACGGGAAAGAAAGAAATAAGCTTGCTTCCTTTGCAATCTTACTGATTAGGTATTTTGCATAAAACACAATATTTTCCATTTGGCATGGCCTGAGTACTCAGTATCAAGTACTGAGTATTTGATTGTAGAGGTGTTTTTGCTCTAAGTAAACAAAATGCGGTAGTTTGGTTTATAATGTTGGGTGGGATTTTACTGAGTACGCGTAGGGAAATTTCACATTTAGTAGGTTGTATAGATCGTGTCCGTGATGGTAGCGTACACATAATCGAATTCACGATTGTTGTTATACTACTCTATTTATGTGTGTACATTTTGTTGCTATAGGATAAGTCGTTTTTGAGTACGGTCGTGTGTACGCCAGCCTGATCGTTATGCTAGGGTACACACAAAGACTGGTCATTATTTCTTTAACCAAAGAGGCACTATTTATTTTATTTTTGCATTGATTATGCATTATTTATTAGACATAACAACAAACGTGAATTCGATTATGTGTACGCTACCATCACGGACACGTAAAGAATTCTTGAATTCTTACATATCGTGTATATTTGACATATTACATATCCTTACATAAAATTTGAAAATCGCCGTATAAACCGGGAAATATGGTGCTTTATTCTATACGAAAACATACAAAATAACGAATCATGTAAAAGTCAATAAACGACTGAAAATTTTCTGTTGCGTAAAAGATAACAATTGGACAGAAATACGTTTCTCTAAATATTATTTTTCGTCATTCGTAACTTAATATTTTTCCTCAGGGTGAAAATATTCCTTGATCTAAATACATATTTCTTGGCTTGGGTATTTCTGCTAGCCGCAGTAAATTATTTATTTTCTTTAGGAAAATGAGTTGGTGATTATTATTCCCTTATTTATATGTCATTCAATGTTTTTGGTCAGTGTCAATAAGATTTCTTTGACACATTACTTTCCTGTAACATCTTATGTTATTAATAAATAACTATTGAACTATTGTATAAATACGAAGATTAACGATAAACCGCTAACGGTATCGATGACCATAATATGACCCGTATTATGAAAGCTTACTCAGTCATAGATCTATGCTTGAGTGACGCTAATGCCTTAGAAAAGTGTTAAGCAAGCTTTTACGATACGGGCGTTAGTAGCTTGTTAAGAACGTTACCATTATAGATATCGTGGAGAGAAAACTATGTACTTACGATAAAACACTTTACGCTTTTTACGCGCCGGCGGCGGCGGCACGGCGGAAAATAGATAGATAGATAGACCATTCTTTATTGGACCACACAAACACAGAAAACAGTACAGTAATAAAAGCTACGAAATGAAGTACAAAGTAGTTACCAATAAAACAAAATAGTGACTTAGTTATCAAATTCTATCAGTGTAGTTGTAAGTAGATATTTCTTTAAATTCACTTTAAAGTTTTATTCACTTATAATCAAATTTCAGCTAGGATAAGACTGCACGTACCCAAGACTATCCGCACGTACCCAAGACTATCCGCAATCTTAAACTTATTTTATCAAGCCGTGGGAACGGTTAACTTTTAATCTTTAATGGAAACGATCTAGTAATTAATTCCAACTAGCTACGGTTTAGGGAGGTTCTAGTACTATTTTCTCGATATCGATTAAACTTAAAACCTGGCCTATGGGGTATGGCCCATGTACTACTGACGGCCTCCGCCTTGTATGAGTAGGTACAATGATGCTCTTCAACATTAGTAAAGGTTTACATATAGATGGTAAACCCACAACTCTATTATGTACAATCTGACAATTAGCGTGAAAGTTTTCATTTATACTTCTTAAATAACTGCATGACACCTCACTCAACCTACCTACAGTGATTATGAAAAGAAGTGTCTTCCATATCACTATTCCATTAAAGAGAGTAACGGACAAATTTTCCCTCCCTCATTTGTAGTATTCACATAATAACGAACTTAGAAACAAACAAACTACACACCATGTCATGCGAAATTTGGGAGACTGGATACAGAATAAATTGGCGAAAGTTTACGTCAAAAAGTCTCTAAAACATTACCCATTTTAGAGAAATAAATAACAGCCTGTTAAGATGATTAACACCAATTAAGCTTCAGTCGCAAGGTGGGTCGACGACATGGTACGCGTCGGACGGCGTCAATGGATCCTGGGGTTAGCACAGGACTGTGGTGGATGACACAAACTAAGGGGAGCCTATACCCAGCAGTGGGTAAAATCTGACTACGGATGATGATGACTAAGCATCAGTCAATCACTGCACTGACCTAGATTGGTAGATAGGTATTACTAAGGGGCTAAGAAGTAGAAGCGCAAAGTTCAAAACAAAGCCGCCGAGTGCAAACGACAATCCACAAACACAAAACCTACTTGCTCTTGAAGTTCTAGGTAAGTACCTGCTTGAGATATTCGATTTTCAAACTTGATGTCAGAAGCAGACGGTCGGGTCTTGAAATGCGAAGTTTCGATGGTTCTGTAATTGGCGACTTCGAGGGGAATCGAGGGATTTCATCGATAACTTGTCGATAATATTTTAAGTGGGTACAGCACTGTTTAATAAACTTTGCAATTGCTATGAGTCTTAGCTGAGCTGTTTTATGATATTTTTATGTGGTTATCTAGCTTTTGTTTTATGGTTTTTAACTAGAATTATTTTGTAAAAAGAATTAACCAGCCAAGTGTAAGTAAGACTTGCGCACCGAGGGTTTCGTACGTAGTGAGACATGTAGTTATATAAATAGTTCGTACATTACGGAAATCGTAAATATTTATAATCAAACATTTAATTAAATTTGATTTAATACCTAATTGGTATGCTTTTAATTTAAAATTGCTTCATACATAAGAAACACTGTGTTATATAAATATTATATTAATGTAATTAAAACAAATGTGACGAGTGACTCTTGAAATTTAAAATTGAAATTTTCTTGAAATTTACGAAATAAATAATAATTGATTATTGATCAAACGAGTGTCAAATGTGCATAAATAACCGTAGGTACATTGTTATTGTGTTGACTTGGAAGTTAGATATTTCATAGATGCAGGGCAGAACAGACTTTATTTGATTTTTTCAACTTGATGCCTAAACGCGTTCCTGAGAAACAAAGGGTCTCGGCAAACAAACAACAATGTGATCCAATAAGGGTTCCTTTTCCTTTTGAAGCGCGGAACCCTAAAAAAGCTGATTTAGTAAAGAAACTAACTAGTTACGCTAAGCCGATTAAATAACGAAACTGAAAAGATTTTTCATAAAAACCGAACGGTTCATTATGATTCAACTTTCAACCTTTTCACTTGGTCATTGTGCACATTTTACAATGACTAATACGGAAACGTTCCCTGAATTATTCCTGTGTAGGTACGATAGCTCCCTTTGTCACGTGACTTTGCAGTTATTTTATGCTGACTTAGGGCTGTCACTATTTTTATATCAGGAATTTTGTTAACGGCTCAAAAAGATAGATTTACATAATAATATATTGCACTGCAAACTTCGATGATATATTTTTATCAACTATTTTCAAAATATTTCAAAATTACAAATTTGTATTGAAAACATTTTTTTTTCATGCATTGTGTACTGTCGCGCGATATTTATCAGTATTTTAATCCAGTAAACTTCGAAGTTTGCTTAGTATTCAAGAGGGGAAAAGGACGGCCAGAGCGAGAACATAAAGGTTTTGGTTTTGTACTGTATATGCGATGCAATACCCTAAAATAATAAACATGCAGTTTAATTGAGAATCTCATACCTTTTTGAAGTCGGTTGAAAATGATTTCAATTTCGTATTTCTTGATTGTTAGTGCCAACCCTAGTCATCCATTACTTGGCAGAAGTTTCACGAAACGATACAAGGCTTTCGCTAACAAAGTGTTTTCAGGAAGTTATTCGTAGTTAATTGTGAATTTGTAATTCTGCTTCTTGGAAAATATGCCTTCATTGAAACTGGGAGCAAAGAGCAAAGTTGTTTTAATAAGTAGGTAGGCACCTACTTACAGAGCTAAGACTTGAAGACAAAATGAACTCCGTACGTTCCGAATTGACGGGACGGGTACATACCCGTCCCGTCGTTTAATTAATAGCACCGTTTGGTCCCAAATCTGAGGTCGGCTTTACGACTATAGTAGAATCTGATCAGGGCTTATGCGAGTCTACCGGACTCAAAAAAACCAAACGAGTGTAGGAGTTAATTTAAAGAAAAGTTGATATCAAAGGTAAAGTTGTTAAAATACCAGCCAGTTCTTTTTATTTTGTTTGGCTTCTCGCGGACACCGCTATTGATTTCCCAGAAGGCAATGCAACTTCCATTCGCATTGGCACTGCAGACTTCATTCTATTGTATTCACGTTTTATCTTCCTGAATATTTTCATTGTACAATAAAAAATAAAGGGATTCTTTGCATTTTTTTGCAACTCTAGGGTTTTCTTGTCGGACTGTAAATAAATGCAGAATACAGCGTTGTCTTGACTCGAACTATGCACAGCTTGTATTTACTAAAGTAACTTTGTAGAGATATTAAGAAAACTGAAGTGGAAATACCTTTTCACGTTAGCTAATTTTGTTATTGTAAAGATAAAAATAGAGAAAAGATTTCTACTTTAAAATTAACTACCAAATAAAATACCCTGTAAATATCTATTCAAATGTGTTTATCGCGTTTGTTTACGTATCTCTGTCCCGTGACTAGGCTACTTGAATACTACTGGGAAATAATTCAAACGTATTGTCTGATAAAAATAATGTAAAATGTAATTAAAATTTCTTTAATCCCAGTCGCATTAATTATAAAAACTAAATTTAAAGTTTGAATAAAATAATGCCGCACCAAAACGATAATCTCTGTCATGGCTCCCGTTTTCCAAGCTATGACGTCACCCCGCTATGCCACACCTAACAAGAAGAACTAATTATCACTGTAATCTGTAAAAGTGTGACGTCACTTGCGATCCAACCAAACACATAGCGTTTTCGGTCACGTGATCATAATATCAAAAAATGTGTAATTTTAATCCCGTTTATTCACCTAAAAAAGGCACATTTTTAATAAAAATCACCTGATTACGCTTTGTTACGCTGTCACTGACTGGGATGAAAACAATTTGGAACTTATTTTTAATGTAGTCAAATAGCCTATTCGGCAGGTTTACTTCACCCACTGCCGTGGTCTCGGGACTCTACCATATATGGTAGAGTCTGAAAGTAAAGCAAAGACATATATGTCTTTGCTTTACTTTCAGACAACTTGTTTTTAAAAACCTACTTCCAATAATACTTATCATAATACACAGAAGGTAAGAATCGAAGATTACTTACCAACTGGAAACGAAAATGACGCAAAATAAACATTATATTGACCTCTATAATAGGGTATTTAATTACTATGAAAATAAATTACCAACAAACATAAAGCTCAGAACTCCTTACAATTTTAAATGTAAGCGCACTTTGCACTTTAGCACGCGATTCGTTCATGCTCCAAACTTCCATTAATATAAAACAAGCAAGTCTCATAAAAAGCATCATAAATTATCATTATGAAAAGCACTATTCCACGCTTTGGAGTAATACCATCTCATTCAGAAATGCAGAACAAAAAGGTGTCGTAGAAATGTAGAAATGCATTTAATTCTATTCTGCATCCAGCAATTAAATGCAAAGGGAAATACAATTTATGGCAATAGTATTCGAGTCCGAAACGCTTTAATTTGATAGAATATAGAGTTGGGACTGTGCGAGGTAAATTGTGCTAATATCTCCATTTAATATTAGTAGTACATAGTCGACTAATACATGTAGATAGGTAGGTTAGGTACTAGCTGTGGAGTAATCGTGGGTAAACAGGGTTATTGGAAATTAAAATGATCCATTTAGGGTGTGAAAGGCCATTTGCAATTATTTTGAACCTCTCATTTAAGGGTTCCGTACCCAAAGGGTAAAAACGGGACCCTATTACTAAGATTTCGCTGTCCGTCTATCCGTCTGTCACCAGGCTGTATCTCATGAACCGTGATAGATAGACATTTGAAATTTTAACAGATGATGTATTTATTTCTGTTGCCGCTATAACAACAAAAACTAAAAAACAGAATAAAATAAATATTTAATGGGGCTCCCATACAACAAACGTGATTTTATAGATAATGGTACGGAACCCTTCGTACGTAGTGTAAAGTATATCAGTCATCTAGTACCCATAACACAAGCTCTGCTTAGCTTGGGATTAGGTAGATAATTCTGTTAGAATTGTTCAGCATTATAATAGTTAACCAAAAAACCGTAATTTACCGAGCATGTTCACAAGAAGGCAATCGGCAATCAAATTTTATGCAGAAATCAAGCCGATTTGATAAAAATGTCAGCATGTTTCCCAAACATCCAATAGGAACACAAAATAAGCGTTCCTTTGATATTCAATATTATCATAATCTCGGATATTTTTATTGAAATCTCGTGTAGAGATATCTTGTTATTTTCATGCTATTCCGAATGCTATTGGCTGTTTCGAATAGTCATGAAATTTTATCGGAGGCATTGTTTTTTGCATTTTTGCATGGATATGGAAACCGTCAGTGAAATTTAATTGAATCTACCTACCTATTAGCTCGAATATCATATTATTTATCAAACATTACAAAAGCAAAATAAAATATTGCATTATGCAACTCTGTTATTTATCGTTTCCTGTATTCTTTTTTTCTATTGAATTTTTTTTTTGGTGTGCATTATAGTGTATTGTATTGAATTATATAAAACAATTACTTACAACTGTACACTTATATCTATTTCCTAAAATAAATAATGCAATTCGTCAAACTGCAAAGGTTTTATCTACTTTTGCTTGCAATATAATTTTTGTAAAATTTGTTCTGTATCGAATCTTAGGGCCATACCACCACCAATTATTCCGATCTACTTGGCTATTGGTACTGGTAGTTTTGAGGTGAGTTTAGTCAACGTTGAGGTGAGACACGGATCACCCGGCCACCAAAACGTCTGGCTAAACGCATCAGCTCCGAACGTCCCCACCGGGAGACGACTATGTAACACCCCCCCTCTCTAAAATAAACTACGTCTCGGCGAAAAGTTTCTCTTTTTTCTACCCCATCTTGCCCCCCTCGCTACATTGGCCCCCTCGCTACACACTTTTAAAAATTGTTCCATAACATAATGTCCTAAAGCGCTAAGTTACATATTATGCAATTACGAGTAACTAATTAATTGCTCATAAGTTTTTTTTTCATATGCATTATTTATAAATATTTCCTAAACACTATACTTTAGGATATTATGTTAAAGGACATTATTTATGTGTGTACCTAAGTTCCGTCTATCTAATAGTCTAACTGAGACAGCAGGCTAAAATCTTAAACACTTTTACTCCTGAAAATACTTTACCAAGTTAAAACAACATGGCCTCTGTAAAAATAAACCACTCAAATGAAACGAGCGATGCGCTTTTCGAATAAAATCGACGTTTTAATGGCAATACCGACTCTGGGAGGGGCAGCGGAGCTTTTATTAATAACTGCAAAAGTGACAACTCAGGGATGGAACTAGGACACGATTGTGGTGGTAGTCAAGATTGTTTATATTATACTCTACTGTATAACTGCTAATATACCTTCCCGCCAATGGCAACGTATAATAAAATATTACCTTTAGCATCGCCGCACTAATGTTTTTCTTCAATCCACACACAGAAACCTCATTCCCGTCTTCTCATTGTGTGGCAATAAGAATGTCCTAAGCAAGACATAGAATTAATTCAGCGTTTGAATGGCAATATCGACTAAGGAGCAACAGAGCTTTTATTACTACTTAAGTGCCAAAGTGACCTCTACAGGACAGATTGGGAATAAGTTTATGATAAACAACAAGCCCGTTATTACTCGTAGTTCAACTCATAGATAGATAACCTAACGTCGCTGCGAACAAACAAAGGGTTTTCTATGCATGGCGTGTGCAGATATAATATGGAAGGGGTTTAAATGTAGAACTGAATAGTAAGCTGCCAAAATTGATGATGATAAAATAAGTAGGTAAAGAAATAAAAGATGAATGTATTTTCTTTCTAATGCCTGTCATTATCACATATAAAAACCAAAAAGTGCCTAAGCATACATATGAGTTATGGGTACCAGATTACAGATACCTATATGTTTTTTTCTAATAGTTATTACTACATAAAAAACACCCAAAAAAAATACCTACAGGTCATACATAGTACATGCACTTGTACCGTAGTGAGAATCAAACACGTTACGCGTTTGATTCTCGTCAAATCATCGTCATCTGCGTAAGATTTCATATTCAGATTTCATTTATTCATAATGGACCTTCACTCGCTGCGGCACAGAGGTCGTTCAATTACACGATGAGTGCCCCAACTCCTTAGTCCTGACTACATCCCTGGCTCTATCGGCAGTAATTAAAACTAGCAGCCGTCTAGATAATTTCCTGAAGACTGAAATTACTGCGCCATCGGATTTTGCGCAAGATATTGAGCAGTTTCAAGTTGACCCATTTTATCTTGTTAAAGATAGATCGATAGATAGACAATTCTTTATTGTACCACACAAACACAGAAAACAGTAAACAAATAAAAGCTACGAGAAGAAGTACAAAGGCGGCCTTATCGCTATGAGCGATCTCGTCCAGGCGACCTTGGTTTAAAATACTTACATAAGCCATAGATTGAAATGAACGATGTCTAAGATGTTTTTTATTCTTTTTTTATTTTCTATAAGTAGAATAATCTACGAAACACTAATATTTATACTATAAGGGCACCTTCGATCAAAAATAAGTAGTTCGCGGCCTCCGGCAAAGCCGGACATTTTTGATCGATGAAGGGCACCTATTTATATTCAGTTTTTGAGTCTGTGAAACTATTCCGAACGGATTTTGAAAATTCAGACTTTAGAAAAAATGCAACATTATCTCTGATATAAGCTATGCAATGCAATGCTATGCTATAAAACGTCAAGTGCGAGTCGGACTCGCGCAACGAGGGTTCCGTTTAATTATCTAAATAGTAATTATAAGACCTAATTTCTTACCAAATTTCATGATGCTAGGTCAACGGGAAGTACCCTATGGCCTATGGCTTTTATGTGCATGTGATTCCTTGGAAATTTCAAAAAATTGGAAATAGACGGCTGTAACTTTTGACCAGTTTGATATATTGCGTTTTATATTTTCTGTTTTTTATATCACGGCTCCAAGAGGTAACGGACTTGATTATTTGATGTTAATTTCAACTCGATACGCCACGCAATCCATGGAAAAAAGGTTTGACAGACGGACCGACGACAGACATACGGACAAATAGACGGACAACAAAGTGATCCTATAAAGGTACCTTTTTACCCGACTACCGACAGGGGAGGGTTATGAGGTTAGCACCCAATGTTTGTATGTTTGTATGTTTGTATATTTGTATGTTTGTATGTATGTGGCCAATTTCTTTGTTCCCACGTAGTGCTGAAACTACTAGTTCGATTTCAACAAATTATGTATCGATTGATTCGTCTCAATGCCCCGATGGTTATAGGCTATAGGATTTAGGGCTCGGCCCCCGAATAAGCCTACAAAACGCGTAATAAAGTTTAAGTAGCCGCAGGCCGCAGGCCCCATAGAGAATTATTTCCTTTTGAGACACGGGACCCTAAAACGACATATATATAGATAAAGTTGTTTCTGTAATTGCTCTAAATATAATAAATTGTTCAAAACACCGCACTACCTTCTCACCAACATCCAAGTAGGTATAATAGAACATCAACTTACCTATCAATTACAAAACCAAGCCCGCTCTCGTCGGGCTTGGCAGTAAATTCATTTAACTTTTCGATGTATACCACCCGTCATGGAACACGAACATACTGGCGGTTACGATTCCAGAAGAAGCACTTCGAATAAACTGAGATCCATAGGTATGTTATGCATATTTTGAATCACCAATAATGATGTCAGCCACAAAGGGTGAAACCGGAAAATCGAGGAAATAAAGGCTTTCCGTATTTCCCTATTAATTATCAGTCGATCTCATTTTGCAGGGACCTTCCGGAGTACATGTAGGTAGGTATATATTTACCTAAGTTTTCAGTTACTGAAAACTTAGGTAAATATATACCTGCTTAAGCTGCTTAAATTTACATGAAAAGAAATGTAGGTAGGTATATATTTACCTAAGTTTTCAGTTACTGAAAACTTAGGTAAATATATACCTACCTACATTTCTTTTCATGTAAATTTAAGCAGCTTAGATGTAACTGTTACACCTAAGCTGCTTAAATTTACACGAAAATAAATGAATAAATGACCTGTCAAAGACTGCAAGCAGATGCTGGATGTGGCCGAAGACGGGCTAGGTGCTCGTTAAGGCTGCGATCTATGACGCCATTTTGTGAAAAAGATAGGCATAGGATTTTGCAGTCATATTAGAAGCCGGACAGAGCAGAGCGGTGTTAGTGCAAAAATCCAGTTTTTGCTTATCCAGTTATGAAATAGAAAAACTCTACTAAAAGATTAGTCTGGCTATATAATTAATAAAAATAATGTAGTGTTGTCAGTGATAATTTAGAGCATTTCAATGAAAACCGTTTGTTTATGCGAAATTAGAATATTTTTTATTTAAGAAATCAGTTTATTTTTTACCTTCTATTCGATTACTCGGCTTCTACAGGTTTTTTCCTTACCTATCGTACTTTTTTAATCTGAACATTAACGTTCGTTACCATAAAACTAAGTGTTTGAAAATACACATTTTGCTTGATTTTTGCAACACAAAACTAAGAGTGAATATCCTGCTTAGACTTATGATGATGTGAAACAGAAGATAATGTAAGTCTGGAGTGTTCCTTCTGGCTAGCATAGAACCAGCCGCGATCCTATAGGTGTAAGTGAAGGTGTAAGGTAGAACTTTGAATGCGGCTGACTTACGAAATGGATTTTCAGTGAATTGTGAAATTAACCAGGAGAAGTTTGATTTTTAATACCCTGATAGTTTCAGAAGTTTCAACTGTGATGAACCATTTTATATTATCATTACACTTGTCTGCGCTTTGTCTGAACTCGTGCTGTCACTTTTCCTACTGGTTTTGGCTGAAAACCAACGCCCTATCACAGTAGTTCCGCTATTTGTGTTCAAGCACCACGCTGAGCCAAGACCCTATAGACATGCCTACGTACACACGCTATGTCCACCAACCCACGGATGAGCTAATTAGTTCCCACTGTTTTTAACTGTATCTTTGTAGTTTTAGCTAGTAGACCGTAGGTATTTAAGTAGCCTCTTATTGTACTTTACCCTGGTTTATTCTATGTTTTTATTGTAAATTTAGTTACAGTTATTGTACCTATTTGCGTGTAGTATGTATTTCTAATAAACTATTCCATTTCATTTTGATGACTGATATGAAACGCTTTGGCGGGGGCAATCGCTTTTATTTTACAGAAGAGCTGTAGATTCTGTTCCCGGTCGGCCTCGGACACAATAGATCGCCACCGCTGTCCTGCGCCGCCTCCATCCAGTCCGGTGCGAAGATTTGAAGTGAGCGAAGGTTCTTCTCCACTTCGTCCTTCCACCTGTATTTGGATCATCGGTCAATCGCCGCTCCAAGGAAAGCCCGTTTTACAACCCGATGAACTAAGTTTTAAAAGTAAATTCAGTAAATGTATTCTACGGACCATAAAGGCAATGACTAACATTGGCCTAAACGTAAATTTTATGTACCTACCATAATATGAATGCAAAATTGCAATTGACAATTATCTATCTTTTATAACTTTTTATGTTACTTGCAGTTGAGAACCTCAGTTGCATAAAAGGGAACTCGCGGGAAAAACGCGTGTCGGTATAACTGCGGCAGAACTACACTTTTTAGAAGCTAAGTTGTTAGTTATTTATGCTTATAACTGATATCATGTTTAAGTTACTTAGTACCTAGTTTATTATCTTAGGTATTAAAGTTTACTTTAGATTTTTGTACCTCCGTTTAGACATAACATTCAATTTTATCGATAGGTAACATGTTTAAGAGCATCGGACCGAGCACCGGAACCCTTAACGTGGACGTTCGACCTAAAGGCCCTGAAGACCTTTGAACAGCCCTTCAATTAGGTAATCTTATTGATTGCGACCCTTTAAACCTCTTACAACCTTATGGCTTAAGGATCGTTAGTTGTAAGAGTTCCGAAATCCATTAGAAAAATAAAGGAATTGTGCTTAATGGTGCAGATTCTGTTGCTTTTGATGAAGGTTGAAGGTATCTAATTATTTTTAACCGACAAAGAAAAATGGAGCAGGATTTATGTTCGGATGTACGAATATATGTTTTTTTTTAAATATATAATTACGTCGAGTCACCGTCAAATATTTTCCTATTTTGATTCGCTATTGTACTTATAGATAGAGAGTTATCCGGGGATGGTCCTTTATTATCTTGTATGTATCCCGCAATTAAATATCTACAGGGTTATTGGTAAATTAGTGACAATACGTGAACTGCAGGTCCTGCCCATCATCACAAACATGTTCGAGAGGGCGCCAAGTCTAAATTCTAAAAATATATATAATTCACCTCTGATAGATACTAAATGAAAAAACATCTTTGTCTGAAACGAGTTACTTAAGACCGATCTTTCACTCTCATAATTATCCTCTGTTAATTCAGGGCAGAGCTGTTTTTAAGTTATGTTTCAAATAAAACCTCTCTAACGAACGATTATTGGATTGCGGGGGGCACCCATTACCAATACCAAAATTAAGAATTAAGACCAGGCGTCTTCACAAACGTGTTTGCGATGATGGGCTGAACCTGCAGCTCACGTATTGTCACTAATTTACCAATAACCCTGTATAGCAATTTAAAAACAGTGTAATATAAGGCGTTCGAAGTTAGTTTTTATTTGTATCAAAACAATAAAATATAAATTGATAGGTACCTTTTTCTACCTAAAGATAAGTCACCCACTTAACTTTAAACCTCGTGCGCGTAGGTACAACCCTTTTTTGGAGAACAAAGATAGTCTGGATGTCGGTTGCCCGCATCAGAAAATTTTTGGTTCGGTGGTAGTCTGGTCTGTTAGCATTTGTATTCAAAGATATCAATTTGTATTTTTGACATTGTTCAGATATTAGACCTTAACAGAAATTTTTCAGAAATTTAGTTTGTCTCTGACTGACATGAAACAATAAATAACTTTATATTTTTAGTTAATTAGGTATATTAACTCTATGTTTCAAACGAATAACAAAGATTTATTAAGGTTTTTTTAACCTACGTATATCATCAATACCTGCCAGAGTACGAAATACGTTGATATCCAACGCAATATGAGAGCGGTATATCACGCACAATTCGATTTGTTGGCGGTATGATGATGATCAATCGAGTTAAGTCAATCCTATCAGTATTCTCTTATTGTATTACAGTTATTGGGCCCTGAAATATTGAGGCTGATAACCAACGACATCTATTCTATAGCACAGCGGGAGAAAATCCACCAGCGACACCGGAGGATAGGATTGTCGATTCCCGCCTCGGGACATATTGTTTCTACAATATAGGTACTAATAGGTACCTATGTTTTATGTACTACTTATAACGACCTCTGTGGCGCGTTGGGCGAAGGCCCACCTGCGACGCAGGAGGTTGCGGGTTCGATTCCCGCCTCGGGACCAATGTTTGTACGATCTGCAGATATTTCGCACCTCTAGAACAACACGGAATTATCTCGAAAAATCTCAAAATCGATTTTATTGCATATTTGAATCCGCAAAGTTTTACCGCGCATACCAATAAAACGGGATTATTTATATTTGCACAGACGCGCAAGAGATGACGCTGTACGTCGCTCTTAGTGAATGAATGAGTGACAGGTCATACCACGAACACGAATTTATGTCGAGATGCAACATGGCCGCCGTCGAAACAAACCGTATTGCGCTTACACAAAAGCAAATTATTTAGGAATAATCCGGTGTTTTTGAAGTTATTGTGACAATTTCTGTGAGTTATTTAGTGATAATCCCGTGTTGGAGAATTTTGCTGGTTGGCGTTTTACTAGTATTCCGAAATACGGCGGTATTGTTGACGAAGGTATGTTGATAATTTTTTATTATTCCAAAATAGTTCCGTATTGTTTGAAATAGGTAGAAATTTCATAAATAATGCTCTATTGATGGCACATTAAAATTTTGCCACAGTTTATTTAAAAATCATTTTTAATGAATGTTGAATACTTTGAATTCTTACTATAGTTGTATGTTATAAGAAAAGTATTTTTAAACAGTATTTTTCTCATCATAATAGGATAAAATAAAACAAGTTTTTAGATAATACTCTATTGTTGAATTAATTTAGTTTTTTCTCATTTTATGGCAGATGATGAAGGGTCGGGGCCTGCTTATGCTCGAAAAAGCGATTGGAGCAACCGTGGAGGACCAGTCAACTGTCCAAGAAAATGATGCGGAACTTTCCACTATGGCAGCATCAGTCATTGCATCACCAGCGGTTGAAGTATCGGTATCCGTTTATGCTTATGCAGTTCAAACGCTAAGAGTGAATTCTATAACTCACAAATTTTTGATCCGTGGGCACTCACAGAAGGAAGGGGATAATAATTAATGTTCATAGTGTAATAGAGAAACAGGTAAAAATATTTTTGAAATCTGGTCCCATTTACTGCCCACAGCAATATGCTACTTTGATCCGAACTGCCAAAAAAATAGGAAAGCCTTACCATTTGCAAGAGCTCACGATTTTTACGACACGAAAGCCCTCGAAGAATCTTAGTGGACTAATTACAATGTGAATGAGGATAATAACCAGCTAAAATGGCATGACATCAAACAACTTCGCGTTGAAAAGAAAGAGCCCTTGTCTTTCTTCTATGTTCTTCTGTGTCTGTGATTTGTTATAAAAGTACTGGTTGATTCTGTGAAATTTAAGTCAATCATATTTTATTGTTTAAATTAAGGTACATTTAAGGTGTGCATCTGCCATAAATAGACATAAAAGACTGGTTATCGTAAGTTACCAAGATAGTTAAGCATTTTTTACCTAATAGTATACTTACATTGTGATTGTACACAGTCAGTAGTGTGTAGTTAACTACTTATAGTATGGTGAAACTCAGTATTTCCTTTCCTTAGTATTTTTGTTAACTCTGTTTTACTTTTCTAGATTGTATTCTTTTTATTTCGTGTCTGCTTATATTGTTTCGTATTGTAATAATCACTATGTATTGTTTCGTGTTTACTATTATATTGTTTCGTATTGTAATATCACATCATCATCCAAAAACCGTAGTGTGGTTTTGGAAACCACACTACGGTTTTTGGATGATGATGTTGATTTTGTTATAACACATTTTAATAAAAATGCTTTTTTTCATAACTTTTTGTCTTTTGTTTTATTAACAACAGGAAAATTCCCGAAAACCAATCAAATATGTCCTTGTTGTATATTTACACTTAACCAATATATGGTAAAATGATAGAGCATTATTTTAGAATCATTCAACAAAAAGGACGTAATACGAAATAGTTAATTTATGTTTCATGAGATAATTAGACAACACAGCATTAAAACGAAAAATACATATTATCGCTTACACGACATTGATTTAGGGGAATAAACGATATAATATTGATTCACGTGAAATACATTACTTGAAAAATTTAAGACTTTGGCAATAACTTCGATACAAAAGCAGATAACGGTTTTTCGTCGATTGTGAAAAAAGTAGTTTTTCGACTTAGCGCTGTCTTGTTCTAGGGGTGCGATTTGTTCAGAGTGTTCTGGTCGTTTTCTATGTATAATAAAAAATATCTATGTATTGTATTATATTATGTAGGTATATCAGTTATCTAGTACCCATAACACAAGCTCTGCTTACCATGGGGCTAGATAATGCTGTGTGAATTGTCCAGCATTATTTATTTATTTTATTTATTTATTTATAATAAAAAAGTATGCACCTCGTATCGTATGGTACCTCTGCTTAGGTACTATGTATAACTTAGTCAAACTCGTTGTAGAATGTTTGTAAATAAACTGTTCATTCTGTTGCCGCGTTTTTTTCCGCAATTTACTTAACTTGTCGATTTGAGATCCTTCCATCGATAAATATTGCCTAAATAATATCTGAAACTCCACGCCAAGCAAGTGATTCTTAGGTAGTTATGATTTAAATCTTTGTTTGTCTCGTGGTTTCATTACAAAAATTCTACAAGGAGTTTGGCTAACGTATAGGTACAGACCTACTATGTATTAAGAAGGTACTTATGTAGGTTTATCAGTAATTGTTTTTTTTTATTAAATTAAAAGAAAACAAATATTTAAGGGAGGCTCCCATACAATAGACATTTTTTGTCGTTGTTATACATAATGGATTAGGATTAGCAAGCTGAAGTGGCAGTGGGCTGGCCCTAACGCGAGAAGAACCGACAACCGCTGGGGTAAACGTGTTCTTGAGTGGAGACCGCGACTCGGCAAACGTAGTGTAGGACGCCCTCCGACCAGGTGGGATGACGATTTGCGAAGGACTGCTGGCAGATGCTGGATGCGGCAAGCTGAAGACAGGGCGCTATGGCGCTCATTGGGGGAGGCCTATGTCCAGCAGTGGACTGATATAGGCTGATGATGATGATGATACATAATGGTACGGAACCCTTCATGCGAGAGTCCGACTCGCACTTGGCCGGTTTTATTTTAATTTATTTTGTTTCCATTGGCTCGTTTTGCTGGCGTAGATAATAATAACATTGCTGGACCACACAGCACCAATTTAGCCCCAGTAGAACTTGTGATATCCGTTCCGCCTATTAGGTAGGTATAAAATAGGTACCTACTTCAGGGCGTTGATAACTTCCAAACAATATCAAAAGGATGTCGCTCGCGAATCGGAAATTAATTAAAACTTGGATCAAATCGGCTATCTTAATTAACTACCAGCCTTTTACAGTTAATGAAGTTTCTGATGTTTTGGTAGAAATAGGTAGGTACCTACCTACTTAAAGTAGTGGTCTCTCGATCGGGACGCAGGCTCTTTAGTCGACTGGCCCCGCTCGGACTGGCCCCTCGAGTCCAGTTGACCTAATGCATGTTTTGAATTGGTCGACTGGCCCCGCTTACAGAATTTGTTATTAGTATAGACATGAAGAAAAGTGTTTCAACTTTTGTCGATATTATCATTATATACCTAATTAATCGTCAAAGCAGTTCGTTTTAAACGCATAATATGTAGATTTCAAACAAAATAGAAGAGTACTTGAAACACTTGTCTAAGTGCTTATTTTGTACACGGGTTTGAAATTAGACAATAGATTTTTTATTTAAATTAGTAATGGGCCCAGTCGACTAAAGAAAAGTAATAAATTTAATGCATTAGGTCAACTGGCCCCGCTCGGACTGGCCCCTCGAGTCCAGTTTACTGGCAACGATGTGCAACTAGGCAAGGAGAACCTTAATGCAAAGAGCTGGCCACCCGAAATGAATTATTTTCTAAAATTTTAGGAAGGCAAGACATTATAACCAAAGTCCTGATTCCCACTCGGAAACGGCAAGTAGACGAGCGCGTTCTGATAAGCTGGTAGACGTATTAGTTTTTTCCGTACCAACTCACATAGCGGCTCATCCGACAGTACTCGTATCTGAGAAGAATGGACTTTGGGCAGAAATACATAAGTAAAATGATAAATTTCAAATATTTAATAAATAAAAAATAAAAATACGTTACACACATTAGTGAGTGGGTGGGTACCCACCCACTGAGCGGCCTTATTGCTAGGAAGTATCGCTTGGTTATTTTGTCTCGGGGATTAGGTATATTCAGTGAGCACTTAACCCTTCTCTGATCTGAATAGCGATATGATGGGATTTCACTGGACGCGAGAAAAGCTGGAAGAATTGCTGCAGGTTGGTGACGTCACCGGAGACGGAGTAGCTTCGAAGAAACCTGCATACGTATGTCTTAATCATCGATAAGGTGTAGGTTGTGCCTGGAAATAAAATAATATGTAAAAAGAAATAGTGAATAATAATGCTGGATAATACAGACGCAGCATCATTTCGGAGGGGATTCATTGAGCTTTGACTAAAAGACCGAAAGGTAATTTATCGAAATTCGTAGATTACCGATCACAAAAACACTGAACTAAAAGGTCAAAGCCTTTGAAAGTGTATCACTGCGTCAATCTAATTTTTCAGTAAGTTAAACCGTCTTAAATAATATCTGAAAATTTATACCAAGGTACTGTTTTTTTTATTTTATTTTAGAGGACAAACAGTAACACCAGTAATATTTTTTATAGGGCCATCGCGGTACTATTCTCTATAAAAGAAAATAAAACCAGCCAAGTACGAGTCAGATTCGCGCACGAAGGGTTCCGTACCATTATCTATAAAAACGGCAAAAAAATCACGTTTGTTGTAGGGGGGAGCCCCCCTTAAATATTTGTTTTATCTTCACATCACATAGGTACTTCATTGCCGGTCTGCTCTACCCCAGCTGCTCTGTGCCCCCCTTAACGATAACGTGCTCTCCTCAGCGCTCCGTAACTTGTGCCAATCATGGGCAAATATCTTGAACCGTTTAAAGTTGCTTTCACAAGACTGTAGAAATAACACGGTTCCTCATGGTCACGCTCGATGCTGTCCAACAGCGCTGCCCTACCTTCCGAATAATTTGGACATTCCTAGTCATCATCCCTAGTCTCTGTGGTGTAGCCGCAACTACAAGCCGCCGTGACGCTTAAGCTAAGGTCGCTCAGTCGCTTTCTGAAGCACCCATGGCCTGTCAGAAGCTGCGACACCTCCTCCTGATCAGGTTCAACCCAGTCGCTCTCATGCGCTCTCCCACGTCTAAAAAGAACCTGTATAGATCACGGCCCTTGTAAAAAAATCTCGCAAAATAATGCTGGACGACTCACACAGCATTATCTAGCCCCAAGCTAAGAGAGCTTGTGTTATAGGTACTAGATAACTGATATACGTAATATAATACAATGCATGGATAGATATTTTTTATTATACATAGAAAACGACCAGAACACCCTGAACAAATATCTGCAGATCGTATAAACATTTGTCCCGAGGCGGGAATCAAACCCGCAACCTCCTACGTCGCAGGCAGACCTTCACCCACCGCGCCACTTCGGTCGTCAGATGTTTGGCGGGCAGAAGACTCCACAGCATCAGTGCATCACTCTCTCCAGGACTTTGCCGAGCACGGGCAGGAGAGCGATCAGGCTGAAGGCCTTAGGATCTGACAAGGGTTTCCCATTGCCCTTTGGCAGGACCAGTAAACGCCCGTCTTTCCAGACGGAGGGTAAGACGTCTTCAGATACACACCGGTTAAGAACGTGGGTGAATTTGACTTTTTCGGTTTTTGCTAGCAGTGGACCAGTATAAGCTGATGATGAAACTTACCTATACACCTTCTCCTGCCAATGCCAAAAGCAGCAAGAACCCTGTGAGAAGCTGGTAAACTGCCGTCTAACCAGCGTTCTGGTCTGAACACAGTGGCATCAGCTCCCCACGATGGGTGGCGCAACAGAGCATGTAGTACTATGTAACATTTGCTCCCAGATGGAAGGGTGTAGTCTCCTGGAAAAAATACAGACATTTTTATTTAGCCTCAGGGTGTTTGTGCACTACAAAAAATTCGCAATGCTCATGTTATGGGTATTAGATGACTGTCTAGTTGGTCTGGTTGCAAGTTCAACCGCTAATAATGAGGTCCTGGGTTAAAACCCCGGGTCGAGCAGAAATTTGTGTATTATTGGGATTTATTATCAATAATCTAGAAATAATGTGTGTATAGTAAGTACTCACTTATTTTAAAATCTGTATGCACTGTTTTCCCAATAATCGGTATAGACGGATACAACCGCAGAGTTTCCTTTATAACAGCCTCCAAGTACTTCAACTGCGACAAATCCTGCTTGACCACATCTCTGTCTGAATCACCGAAAACTCTTTGAAGTCTGGAAAAAAAATGCTGGATAATTGAATTGAGACGAATTAGGATCAGCGCAGTATCGACATTTTGCAGCCATGAAATCAACATCAAGGTATTTCATTTTCATATAGATAAAAGATGCTGTTGAAGACGTTCATAAGAGACATAGTCGCTAACAAGAGATACTCAGCAGTACTATAGGCAGCACTATTAACAATGAATCGTTCGCTTCGGTTAAGAACGTTTTCTCCAAAACGTATACCTACCTATTCCAATAAATTCAGTTAAAAATTATTTTCTGCTGCACAAGTTCATAGAAGTGTATGTACCACGTACCAGTACCATGTCTGATTTAAAATGTCTGCCCCGTGACCAGGCACACAGTCGCCGTAGCCGAAACCGGCTTAGACAGCATCATCATCATGTGATGCCATAGGACGCGCCATTGACAAGGATTCGTTAACTCCAGTTACGAGCGTGTTCATGAAGGAAAATAGATAATATGTATATATGTAGTAAAAGGTTATTGAAGGAAACCACACTTTTGCCAGCATTTATATTTTGGGTGCATCGTTTAAGAGTACAGTTATCTTGTAGAAAAGAGCAAAAAATTTGAGGTTAGTTTTTCCAAAATTACAGACTTTTAAGAGAAGATATCTCGAAAACTATACAAGATATCGAAAAACTTGAGCGAGTAAAACTTGTAGCAAATTTAATCAGCTTTCATTTTGTGCAAGTAGTCATGTCGCTAGTTTGCATAGTTTGCGAGTTATAAGCGTAAAAACAAATGTTTTCTAAGTTCGATATGATAACTTACTCATCAACAATTTTCTGTTGAACATGTTCATAGGAGCCCACACACAACAGGACCATAGGCAGCGCCATTGACAACGCATCGTTGGCTCCAGTCATAAACGTGTTCACCTCGTCAGTAACTTCTTGTTCACTTAAATGCCCATCATCAGATAGTCGTAGGAGGTGGTCGAGTAACGCGTTGTTTCCAACGTTTTCATCTAGAAACAATTATACCTACTAAGTCATCATCATTATCATCACACTTAATGGTCCACAGATAGAGATTTGACGACCTCTGTGGCGCGCTGCAACCGCCGCGACGCAGGAGGTTGTGGGTTCGATTCCCGCCTTGGGACAAATGTTTGTACGATCTGCAGGTATTTTTTCCGAGAGTTCTGGACGTTTTCTATGTATAATAAAAAATATCTATCTATGTATTGTATTATGTATATCAGTTGTCTAGTACCCATAACACAAGCTCTGCTTAGCTTGGGGCTAGATAATGCTGTGTGAATTGTCCAGTATTATTATTATTATAGACATAGGCCGTGACCGTACGACCGTACCTACCCCAACTGCTGTCGATTACACGGATATTCTAAGGTAGGTACCTAAGCTCCTAATTTTCAGATCGATACAAAAATAAAACCGGCCAAGTGCGAGTCGGACTCGCGCACGAAGGGTTCCGTACCATTATTTACAAAAATGGCAGAAAATCATGTCTGTTGTATGGGAGCCCCCCATAAATATTTTTTTGTTTTTATTTAGGCATTTTTTTTATATTTTTTAAGTGAATGTATAACTAAATATTTTATGAATATTTTAAGCGTCTACCTGTTGCCGTTATCAATATCGAGCAAAAAAATCACGTTTTTTATGGGAGGCCCTTTAAATATTTATTTTGTTCTGTTTGTTAGTATTTGTTGATAAAGCGGCAACAAAAATACATCATCTGTGAAAATTTCAACTGTCTAACTATCTGGTGACAGACGGACGACAGACAGACAGCGAAGTCTTAGTAAGAGGTTCCCGTTTCACCCTTTGAGTACGGAACCCTAAAAATACAGTTCCCACCCCTGTGCGATATAGGCTAGCTACATTTTATCCACGTAACCAAAGCCGCGGGCTTAACTAGTGTTAGAGGAATATAATTTTGTGTGTACAAACCTTCAACCAATGTTTTTCTACTGTTGAATTCCGCTTTCTTCTTATCCAAAATCTGCAACAAAGGAACTTCTGATTAATCCTTTTTTATTTAAGATTTTTGTCTTTAACTTTTGTAACCGAGACGAAGCTGATGATCGCCTGATAATTTTGGAGGTCACCGCCATTTAATGTGCATAAAAGCCTCTACACACAGACGCCGTGGCCGGGCCGGAGGCGATAGCGTGCCGAACCAGGCGTGGCGTTCGCAGTGCAGATAATATCTTCACATTGCAGGCGTGCTAGAGCGGTTGCGTCGCGGAGGCGTTTTGGAGCCAACAACTTGTAACTCCGCTAGTAGCACGCCTCCGCACCACGACACGCCGCCGCGTGCGTTCTGTGTCGTGTTTCGCAACGATGGCATTCGAATCTGCATATCAGACCCGTGAAGTAACTCCTTAGAACAAAAAATCTTATTTCATCCTACTTTTCAGCTCCACATTCGGCCCAAGGTTTTTGTATAGGCAAATTATAATTACTATAATATTAATTATAATTACAGTTGAAGCAATAAGTCTTCACTTGATTTTTATATTTTTGTGATATGAACAAAGCTCAGGCAGCGCTTGTTTTGCCGTAGTCTATGCAACAGACAGATGCAGCCCATAATACGCCTGATGATTAGCGTTTATACTAAAACAAAAATAAAATATTTTTTTAGCCTATAAGTAAGAGTAAAAAACTACTTTTACTTCAAACTTTTTTGTTTTAATATAAACTTTTTGGGCTCGTACATGCTTCTGAGGGTAAAGGTTGGTCGCGGCTGATCGCGGTGTCAGCCGTTCACTAGCGGCGTAATATGGGTGGAGTGGCGGTGCGGGCGGTCCGCCCCGGGTACCGAGCTCCAAGGGGTGCCATTTTGGAAGCGCGCAGATGGCGAATCATTTTCAATAAGATAACTTCGACTCTTCATATTGAAATGTCCACCACGATAAACTGACATGTTCTTGAAAGTTGGCGCAGTTACCCTAAATTATAAAATGGTATAAAACGTATCACTTTTTACCTTGTTACATGGGTTCATAGAAAATGGTCTAAGATTTGTGGGAAAACTACTTTTCTTCTCGTTTTATTCCTTGCAGAACGCAGAAAATGGATAGCCTGGATACCCTATTATATACCGTACTGTGCGTTGACATGCGGATACCGTACCTAATGTGCGTTGGCCGCCTCGATAAGCCTGCTAATAAGGAAACCACGCAGAGCTATGACATGAACTCTGACCACTCTGCAATATATCTAGAATACAGCGAGAGAGTATCTTATATTGAGAAACATCCAACATTAGTCAACAAACGAACAGACTGGGAGAGATTTAAAACTGAACTGGACTCTAAAGTAGATCTAAAAGTTCCACTGAAAACTCCAGAGCAACTTGATCAGGACCTAGAAAAGTTTATAAAGCTTATACAGAAAACAGCATGGGAAAATACACCTAGCATCAAAACACGAGAAGCTAAGAATGTATATCCCATAGATATAAAACGACTTATAGAGGAAAAGCGCAAACAAAGAAACTGCTGGCATCAATCAAGATCTCCACAAGACAAGAATAAACTGAACTTTCTTACAAAGAAACTCAAGAGACAAATCCTTAAATATAACAATGAAACAACAAACAAGTATTTACAAAGCTTATCCAATGATCGCAGTTCAAACTACTCCCTTTGGAAAGCCACACAGAACATAAAACGACCGATTAACCAGATCCCACCAATCAAAATCGGACCCGGGGAATGGGCTGTAAGCAACGAGCAAAAATGCAAAGCATTTGCAGATCACCTTGAAAATATCTTTAAGCCAAATGAAGGCGAAAATTACGACACAAGTTTAACTGAAATTTGTAATGAACACCACGATATAAAGCTTGTTTCACCTAAAGAAGTCTGGCGTGAAATAAAACTGAATATAAATCCCAGAAAGTCTCCTGGATTTGATCTAATTTCAGGAGAGGTATTACACAACCTACCAAAAAAAGCTTTAGTTAAACTAACATGTCTTATAAATGCTTCATTTCGACTGAAATATGTACCAGATCTATGGAAAATTGCGGAAGTAATAATGATTGCAAAGCCAGGAAAATCACCCCAAGAGACTAAATCCTACAGACCAATATCTTTGCTACCAATTATGTCAAAGCTCTTTGAAAAGCTTTTCTTAAAAAGGCTTAAACCAATACTTGACAAAAAGAAACTCATCCCAGAGCATCAATTTGGATTCAGAGAACAACATTCTACAGTAGATCAAGTACACAGAATAACGAATCTTATTGAAAAAGCACTGGAAAACAAAGATGTCTGTACCACAATATTACTTGATGTTGCACAAGCTTTTGATAAAGTATGGCATGAAGGACTAATAATAAAATTAAAAAGTATATTACCCATAGAATATGTAGAAATAATTAGATCATACTTAGCTAATAGAGCCTTTAGAATAAGACAAGATGATTCTTGCTCTGAAATAAAGGAAATCAAAGCAGGGGTGCCACAAGGAAGTGTATTAGGTCCGGTCCTTTACCTTTTATATACACATGACATCCCAGAACAAGAAAATAACACCATCGCAACATTTGCTGATGACACAGCAATTATAGCCACAGGAAAAACGCATGCGGAAGCAGCTGAAAAGGTTCAAGTTGCGGTTAATAACATACACAACTGGACCAAAACCTGGAGAATAAAATTAAATGAATCGAAGTCAAGTCACATCAACTTCACAAATAAAAGAAACGAATACCATCCAGTTTTCATCAACGGGGCCATCATACCATGCGAAAATACAGCGAAGTATTTGGGCATGACTTTAGACGCCAAGCTGCGCTGGAAAGCTCACGTCAAGAAGAAAAAAGAGGAACTAGAGATTCGCTACAAAAAGATGGACTGGCTGATTGGCAGAAATTCTACATTAGCAGTACACAATAAACTCCTATTATATAAACAAGTCCTCAGGCCAATCTGGACTTATGGTATACAGCTCTGGGGCTGTACCAAAAAGACAAACGTAGCCATCATACAAAGATTCCAGAACAAAGTACTCAGAGCAATTATTAACGCTCCTTGGTACGTAAGAAATGAGGATATTCATCGGGACCTGAATATTGATTTTGTCAGCACAGTAATACAAAAATACGCAGAGGCTCATGAACATAGGCTTCATCATCATGTGAACGTCGAGGCAATCCAGCTCCTCGACAACACGGACATAGTGAGAAGGCTCAAAAGAACAAAACCTTTTGAGTTGGTGTGAGTGATAACTATAGTGTATGTGCATACGTGCTATTTTAAAGAACACATGAACCAAGTGTCTTCCCCTTAAGTAAATAGAGACAATAAGAAAAGTGCCAATGGACACGTTCTTAGTATAAAGTTTATATAAAAATAAGTTAAAACAAAATTACCCATTAGCCAATTCTGTGGCTAGATTGTAATTATACTCTAGTGTATGTAACATTGATCTAAAATGTGTATTATACTAGTTATGAAAAAAAAAAAAAAAAAAAAAAAAAAAAAAAATAAGGAATAGGTACAAGTAATTTTATTTACCTTCTGTGTTATTTTTTTTATTTCTTCCGTATATGATTCTTGACGCTTCTTCATACCACACAAGCTATACACAAAATCGATGTGAAACCAGATTTTAGTAACCTTTTGCACAAAGCCATCGAGGAATTTAACTCTGACTGTTTTGAAATATTCATGAATTCGTAAGTCTTCGTCATCTTTTGAAGTCCCAATTGTTGTGGCTGAAAAAAAGGTAAAGATAAGGCCTTAGTTTTTAAAGGATGTAAATAATAGAGTAGTATTTCCCCTGTGGTAAAAACGTATTTGCGCCTACAAAATCTGTGAGGTTTTACACGTCATCTAACCGGAGAGGATCGTATTATTTGGTTGATTAGGACACTACATGGGATGCTGAATCGAAAACAAGCACTGCATATTGACGTGCGGAAATGCCCAAGGTCATTTGCCTTACTATTCGCCTTAATTTATTGAAATTCGTCTACATGCTATAAAAATCTAGATACCTAGATAATGCTAGAGAAATTCAAAAATTCAAAATTCAATAACTTTATTTCTTTACGCTTACAAAATAAGCACTTAGACAAGTCAAATTTTATAGATAAACAGCTTAATAATAGTAATTATTATCAAATAAGAAACAAAATGTTATTGATTTTGTTCGCTTCAATTTTTTTTTCTCGTAAGGAGACACGAGAGGTATAATAAATAGAGGCGAAATTGGCGGCCTGAACCACCTATCATCATCATATCGGCCCAAAAAGTCTACAACTGGACATAAGGCTCCATACGATACCACAAATAGCGGGCCGCCGCCGCCGCCGCCACCGCCGCCCATCGACTATGTATTGAAAATGGTCGTAATACCTTACTAATATGAGAAGACAGCCAGCGAGCACGAGACAAAACATAACGCGAAGACGGCACGTGAAAAAGCTTCGTGTTCAAAGTCACTGCTAAAATATGCATTAGTTGGTACAAAATAAGGTACCTACCTACCTAGTAGGTGCAGTGGCTTTCATTGTTAGCTGACCCCTCTGTTGCGTTTGATGGTAATTTCTATGAGAACAGGACTATTTGAAACTAGAGTATTAAGATAGCAAGCCGTTTTATAAAAACAACAAATTTAATAGGAAATTATTATTTATTTCATTACGAGACTTGGAATCAGCTAACGATGAATCACACTGTACTTATGGGGCCGCCCTATGACGCCATTTTGTGAACAGGATAGGCTTAGGATTTCGCGTTCATAGGAACGGCACAGTGCAGAGCGGCGTAAGCCCAAAAAAACAATTTTAGCTTATTATCTAGGTAATAAGGAAATTATTAGATTATTATTATTATATAGAAATTATTATTATTGTTTAAATTATTATTATTATTATTAAATTATTATTATTATTTGTTTCTCATTTCCATGATCTCGGGCCATATAGTGACCCGGTCCTTTGGGACGCATGCGTGGGGCCGAAGCCAACATCACAGAGGCCCTTTAGGAGAGTTAATCTAAAGGCGAGGTTATTATTATTATTTTAGTCTTCAGTTTATGGTACCTACAAAGGATCTGATTCATAAAATTTTGGATAAATTTTCACAAAATTGTCAAATAACAGGTTTCGATGAATCATTAGCGTCTTGGAAAATAGCCTGTCCTAGCACTAATATGCCCAAAGTTCTTTCTTCTCAGAGACTGTGGGATGAGCCGCTATGTGAGTTGGTACGGAAAAGCCTTATTAATACGTCTACCAGCTCATCAGAACGCGCTTGTTTACTTGCCGTTTCCGAGTGGGAATCAGGACTTTGGTTATATGTTTTGCCTTCTAAAAATCTAGGTAGGTACCCTTTTAGACAATAACACATTTCGGGTGGCCACCTCTTTGCGTTTAGGTTCTCCTTGTCTAGTTGCACATCTATGCCAGTGCGGTGAAACCGTTGATAAGTTCGGTCACCATGCACTGGCATGTGTCTCTAGTGCAGGACGTGTATTACGTGTATTACAATTAATGACATCATCCGTCGGGCTTTTACCAGCGTCAGTATGGCAGCTACTCTCGAACCACGTGGCCTAATGCGAGATGATGGTAAAAGGCCTGACGGTATGACTCTGATTCTTTGGAAAATGGGTCGGCCTTTAGTTTGGGATGCCACTTGTGTAGATACCCTAGCCTAGCACCTTCTCATCTTGCAGGGACATCAGTAAGGGTCAAACGGCGGAAATACGCTAATCTTGACCGAGGTTACCTATTCGAGCCGTTTGGGGTGGAAACCCTAGGTCCTTGGGGTCCTGGGGCACATGGAGTATACAAAGATCTAACAAAACTCCTAATAGAATCCACAGGTGATCGGAATGCTGGCTTTTATTTCGGTCAACGAATTAGCATTGCCATTCAACGTGACAATGCTGCCAGCGTTCTGGGCACTTTGCCTTCTGGTGACGGCTTAGATTTTTAGAAAATAGATTTAAGTGTAAATATTAGTTGTAATTATTATTGGATTGTATATTTTAAAGTTTGAATAATATGTCAATACGTTAAAATAAACCTTATGGTATTAAGTATTTAGGAAATTTATTTTCAAAAATAAGCCAAAGTTTCCCTTGGCCCATCACCTTTTACATATTATTGTGATGACAGTAAAAAAATCTTGTGATTGATAGTTTAGGAGAAAAACGGTAATAACAAAGAAATCAAATGGTACTTTGCACAATTATTTTTGTAACCTGTTTAAAATGTTTTTTTTTAAGAAGAGGAGGCCTTGTATGTTTTAGATTATTGTGTATTTTTTTCTAGTCTAGGGAGAAAAAAGGTTTTAATCCAACCCAAATTTACCCAATTTACATTATATCGCCGCCTTAACATAAAATAAGTAAGTAGCTTACCACACACTGTTTTGAAGATAGATTTTTCAAAGTACGAGATGTGGTTAAAAGGGCCTTTTCCGACTTGCTCACTTATATTCCTGACCAGTTCGTTCTGTTATGCGGCCCCTTTCGAGAGGGGTTTTAAAAAAAAGATTTTATATTTAAATCATTAATATTGATTTAATAGAATTAATTAGGTTACGTAATACAAAAGGCATCGAGCCCGGAGACAAATGTGGACGCGTGTTGCTTGATCAAATGCTCAACCGAGACTGACTCGAAGTCACTGCGAGAGCTGTGGCTGAGGGGTAGAAAATGCAACGCAGCAATCACTAAGCAAATTCGCATACATTTTAGGGGTATAACACCTCCCCCTTTAAGAGGAGACTTAGGGTTTTACCTACTAAGTCTACTAGGATGTCAACTTAAACTTGAGTTCTGATTCTAGCAATTTGATCCATTTCTATGTCAGAGTCAGTACTTGTAGCTTGTACTTGTACAGGTTGGGCAGATGGTTTATTTATATTGATTTTACTCAAACTCCAACTTTTGTCACCGGGTTTACAAAGTTTTCTAATCACTAAATATCCTAAATACATGATTATTACAAAAGCTAAAACGATAATTAAAATAGAATAATGTGTGCCATATTTCACAATATGAGAGCTGTTATCTATTTTTCCTAAATCTTTCACTATAGAGTCAAGTGAATTTTTACTCTTTCCGGTAAACTCATCTAAATCAATATTGTGTAAGTGAATAGGGGACACATCACCTATGACAACATTAAACTTTTCGTTATTACAACAAGTATCATCGATAAGATTAAAGTCTGGTACATTGTTTATCGGAGAAGTAAAGTTAAAGGTATTAAATGACTTAGGTATTAGAGTGGTACTTTTACAATGACCCACACATCCGTTTGGAACGGTAAGTATACCGGTAGCCAAAATAGTTATCTCATGAAATTCTGAATTTACACAATCTAAAGAAATTTGATTAGGTACTGATTGGATGAAAATCCACTTATTATTCATCAATGGTTTCCAAATATCTAACATCCCATAGATAAACTTAGAATTACATTGTGTAGGTATACCATGAGTCACTTTAGATAAGAGTTCACTTTCACAGGTAGACTTCGCATCGGTTGCGTATACATTCGCGACGTCACAGATATAGTTCCCGGTACTTATCATCGCACAACTTCCTAAATCATCGAGAGTACAATAACGGGCTTTGTCTTTAGTTATTGCTATGTATTTACTGCTTGGAATAATCAAACTAAATTGATTAGGTTCCTTAGTGTTAAGAGGGACCGGTAGGGCAATGTTGTGAAACAAAACATATTCTTCAATACCAACTAATGGTACTTGAAGAGCAAATATAATCTTATAATCTACATAATAACAAACTAGTTTAGATACGTTCAGAATATGATGAACGTTATTCAGATTTAGATCTACGGGGAATCGTAGGTGGTCAGGTAAGTACCTGTAGTTATCGGCGAGTTCCCGGTATAATTGCAGAGGCGTTATTATCGCCGGGTGAAGTATGTTTTGGCTGCTAAATAAAATAGCATTGGTAACGTCCTCTAGTTGAAACGACAAGGTAAGTACAGATATTTCGAGACAAGTAAGAATAACATTAACCCTTGATTGGATGTAAAGTCCGTTTGTCAATTTAGAGATGTTTTTCACGTTCATAGAAAGATTATCAATAGCTTCGTTTAGTATAATTTCATTACTATTTATTTTATGTAATGTATCGTTATAAGCTGAAATTATGGAGGTAGTAACCAATATATTTTCCTTCATTAAAGTAGCTACTTGGTTTACATTATTTCGGATGCTTTCTATGGCGTCGTTATATTTTAAAGCATCGTTTTCATCGAGAGTACCAAATATTTCCTTCAAAATAGAGCCAATACCTCCTATCCATGCGCGTTTCGTTCGGTTATCTAAAAGATGCGAGATTGATTCATAGTCTCTACAGAGGTATTCATATCGAATCATTAAAGGTTGTAGGATGTTTTGACATACCGTGGTTATCTCTATAATCCGAGTCTGGTTACATAGGTACCTAGTTGTTTCTAAAGCACTCTTAATATTTTGTAAATGAGTATCAAAGTGTGAAATATCCAATGGTAAAAGTACTTTTGGATAACCGTTATGAATTTTTAAGGTTCCTAAATAATCGAAATAAAGGCCTGAGCTTGAAGTAATAGGTTGGATGTACTCCTGGTGTGGCTGACCTTGGGTTGATTCCCTGTAAATAATCATAAGCCTAAATTACTACGAATATTCTATAATAAGGTTTTTAGGTTTCTTTCATCGAGAACACTTGTATCATAAGATTCAAGGCAACAATAAAAAAAACCACCCTATATATAAGATAGATCCTATGCTATTTCTTATGTCTAAAACTTATTTCAACTATCTACCTACTGTTAATTTGTAGGTTTTAGATTTTCCCTGAGATCACCTATCTCATAGGAGTTAGGGTAACAGTGGAATAATAGATAAAACATTCTATGCCTATCCCATCTTAAACACTATAGTTTAGCTCCTAGTTCCACTAGTACCGAGGTCGGCTAACTTTACTTGGTCATAGTGATGAGTAATATGACGCCGATTAATTAGCAAGGTTAATGTATTGTTTCCATTTACTTTAATTACTTTGTAAGGGCCCTTCCAAATAGGAGAGAGGGCCTTTCGCAATCTCAGATGATTTTTGAGATATACATAATCGCCAACCTTGTATTTAACGGGACGAGAATGGGAGTCGTAGTAAGGTTTTGATGTTTCCTTGGCCTGCCGAATAAAATCTAACGCTCTTTCGCGCGAAAATTTCAAACGAGTTTGCATCATTCGGACGTAATCGGGATAAGTTACTCCAAGTGATTCATCATAAATGTTGTTAGGAATAAATGGTTTAGTGCCGAACATAAGTTCGTAAGGCGTAAAATGCGTTGTAGAATGAACAGCTGTGTTATAAGCGAGCATAGCAGTGTAGATATATCGAGGCCAATTAGTATGGTCCTCATTTATATAGGATTTAAAATATTCCTTCATTGTGGAATGACTGCGTTCTAATGCTCCTTGAGTTTGCGGATGGTAGGGAGAAGCCCACAAATTTTTTATTTTTAGGAAGTGGCATACCTTTTTGAACAAATCTGACGTAAAATTGGAACCTTGGTCCGTGACAATAATTTTGGGTATACCGAAAATAGAAATATAATGAAGTAAACATTCACATGTTTCTTCAGCAGTGGTACTTCGGATAGGATAAGCTGACGAGAACTTTGTCAAGTCATCTTGAATCGTAAGAATGTACTTCAACTTAGCAGGGCCGGACTCAGGAAGAGGGCCGACTACGTCAATGGATATTCGCTGTCCCGGCTCTGTTGAGGTAGAGGTAATTTGCATAGGTGCACGATTTATTTTCCTTAGTGCTTTATTTTCTTGGCAGGATTTACACTGTTTGACATATGATTCTATGTCACTACGCATTCCTTTCCAATAATAGGTTTGTTTCAGCCTATTATACATACGGACTGATCCTAAATGACCAGCTATCGGTATATCGTGATTATCAAATAATATTTTTTTAATTTCGACTGGAGCTGGGTATATAATATTGTTGTGATAGATTTTGACTGAAATTCGGGAATTATGGAACAGGTAAGTTAGGATATTATAAATTTTAATAAACGAGTGTTTATCAAATGGATTCTTTAGATCTGATATACCTATCTCAGTTATATTTCCTTGTGACATTAGTTCATTTCTTATTGTTTTCAGGGTCTCAAAGATTTCGGGATAAGAGGCCTGATCGAAATGATGGACCTTCAGGAATAAAAGGTAATAATTTTTATTATTGAAATCTACTTTTTGGAATTTGAATAATTCTTTCTCCAAATCATGAATGTTTGCATGAATTTCAGGATCACTAAGTACATCATGGATGTAAGGATTCGACTCGTCAAGGTCCATCGAAATGGGTACAAGAATTATCTTTGAGGGACACTTCATCAAACTTTCATCAAATTCTTCAATTTTTGTGTCAAATGACTTACTTTTGTCTGCTACTGCTTTCAGGAAAGTGGAATAGTCATCGACGGGAGCACCTGGATGGGCGCTGGTGGATGGAAGAGGACTCCTACTTTCATCAGGGAAAGGTAAGTTGGACGATTCAGGTAAGTCACCCACATCAGGTATGTCATGACTTTCTTCCTGAATTTCAGGTAAGGTATCATTATTTTCAATTTCATCTCTAAGGACGTCAGGTATATTAGATGGTAAGTCAATATCAGGTAAGGGTAGGATATCGTCATATGGATCGACAAGGGGATTCCTAGGAGAAACATCCTCGTCAGGATGAAACGATGGAGGGGATACGAGTAGGTCCATAAGGTCCCTATCCATCGCCGGACGATTTTCCCTTTCGTTAGTAGGATTAGAAATTTCGGGTTCCGGTTGAACTGGATTAACCGGAAACCGTGACAATGCATCCGCATTGGTGTTTATTTTACCCTTTTTATGTTTAATGTCGTATTCGAATTCTTCCAATTTCAGGCGCCACCTAATAAGTCTGGAGCCCGGGTCTTTGCAGTTGAATAACCATTGCAAGGGTCGATGATCGGATAGGATTTGGAAGTGATTACCGTAAAGATAAGGCCTAAATACTTTGGTTCCGAAGACTATAGCAAGACATTCTTTTTCAGTCACACTATAGTTGCATTCCGCTTTATTGAGTGTGCGAGATGCGTAGGCAATAGGGCGATCTTGACCAACTGGGCCTTGTGATAGTATAGCAGAAATTGCATAATTTGATGCATCGCAAGTCAAATTAAATGGCTTAGTAAAGTCGGGGTATGCTAGAACAGGTGCAGAGATTAGCCTTTGTTTCAAGGCTTCGAAAGCAAGTTGTTGTTCGTTTTGCCACAGGAAAGGAACATCCTTCTTAAGAAGAGATGTGAGAGGTTTTGCTAGCTTAGCGAAATCAGAAATAAATCTTCTATAGTAGGATACTAAGCCCAGGAACGATTTTATATCTTTTGGGGATTGAGGAACAGGAAATTCTGTAACTGCCTTAGTTTTTTCAGGATTAGTTTTGACACCATTTTCATTTATGATATGACCTAAATAGGCAACTTCTTTCCTGAGAAATTCACATTTTTCAGGCTGTAATTTTAGGTTATAATTACGGAGTCTGTCGAAAACAGATTTGAGGTTTGCAATGTGCGAATTAAGGTCAAAGGAGTAAATTACTATATCGTCTAGGTATACAAAGCACCTAGTACCTTGGAGTCCTGTGAGACATGAATTCATCAATTTTTGGAAAGTGGATGGGGCATTTTTCAGCCCGAATGGCATTCTGGTGAATTGATAATGACCTTGAGGGATAGAGAAGGCAGTCTTAGCTGCATCTTCCGGAGATATAAGGATTTGGTGGAAACCAGATGCAAGATCTAGGGTAGTGAAGTATTTACTTTTCCCGAGTTGGTCAAGGATCTCTGATATTTGGGGAATAGGGTAGGTTTCCCCAATGGTAATGTCATTAAGCTTTCGATAATCAATGACAATCCGCCATTTTCGTTGGCCTTCGGGGCCAGCTTTTTTGGGAACAATCCAAATAGGAGAGCTCCAAGGAGACGACGAAGGTTTGATGATATTTTCATCAAGCATTTTGTTGATTTGGACTTCGACTTCCTTTTTGTGACATTCAGGAAATCGATAGGATTTTGTATGGATAGGATTGTCACTGTTAGTTTTAATCTGGTGCTTTAGGACAGATGTGAATGATAACTTATCATCGGGTAAATGGAAAATGTCTGAATATTGAGTACATAGCTCTAGGAGGGCATCAGCTTCCTCATGGTTAAGATGATCAATTACAATTGAATCAAGGACTGCGTCGGTGCGATCTGATGTGCTTTGCATGTCATGACTTATTTGCATCGCGCAGTGGTTTAAAGGTTCCAGTTTAAGACATAAGTTTGAATTGACGTTGATTGGGTATTCGGATGTATTCACAACAGTTAAATTTACACGCTTATTTTCTTTGACCTTTACGATGCAGTTTGACAGTAGTAAATTTTCGGATATATGTTGATCTTGAACAATACCTTCTACTAGGTTGGTGTTATAAACTGAGCACTCGATAACCGATTCGGTGCGTGGTGGAATGACGTAATAAGGATCAAAGAAATGCAATTTAATGATGATGTTCTTTATTTTCAGAACATCGGTGGTGTAATCTATCTTGCAACCAAAGGATGTAAGGAAATCCGAACCTATGATTCCGTCATAAGGAAGGTTTGCTTCATGGTTCATGACATGGAATTTGAATGACACAGATTTTCTTTCCGCCAATTTCAGTTTTAACTGGAAATGACCTTCTGTCGAGGTAGGTGTGTCGCCGGGATCTATACCTTTGATTTTAATGGGCTCTTTGACAAGCCTTTGATTATTTTGTATACTGGATTTTTTTATCAGGCATATGGCTGAGCCAGAGTCTACCAAGAGTGTCAAAGGAATACTAGATACTTGGGATTCAAGAAGCGCATGAGGTAAGTATCTTTTGGATAAGTCAAGATTTATTTCGTAGACATTGGATACAGATTTACTGTGATCAGGATCATCGGTTCGGGATTGATTATCCTGAGGATTCATTTTCGGATTTGGACTGTCAATTTGGGGCTGATTACCCTGTCGGTTAGTCCTTGGATTGCGACTGTCAGTTTGGGGCTGGCTACCCTGTCGGTTAGTCTTTGAATGAGATTTTAGGCCTTCTGTTTGGGGCTGGTTACCCTGCTGCATAACCTTGATATTAGGATTAGATTTTGGGCCTTCGGTTTGGGGCTGGTTACCCTGCTGCGTGACCCGGATATTAGGATTAGATTGTAGGCCTTCAATTTGGGGCTGGTTACCCTGCTGCATGACCTCGATTTTAGAATTAGGTTTTGGGCCTTCGATTTGGGGCTGGTTACCCTGTTGCATGACCCGGAAACCAGACCTATATTTGGTGCCAACGCCTACTGATTGTCTCGAGCGGCACCGTCCCGAGACGACTGCTCGTTTAAATCATCTTGTGAAACCTCCTCATCGACAGAGTCTTCGTCTGTGGTTTCACGGACGTGATTAACCCTATTCCCGCGCGAGTTGTTAGCGTTAAATTGCTGTGGATTGGATTTTGACGCAAATCTATTATTATTAAATTCTCGTCGCTTACAATCCTTAATATCATGCCCAACAGTCTTGCAATAACGGCAAAATAGCTCACTGTTGGACTTACCTTGGGTCGCAGATGCAGACTGCGCTGGTCGGGAGCTAGAGCTAGAGGGGTAAGATGACATAGGCGTTGGTTTAGGCTTAGCGCCTGAATGCTTTGGGTCTTGTACAGTGCGTCTATACAGGCTCTGCTGTATCCTTTCTTCGGAGACAGCCATGCTGATGGCTTCATTCAAATTTTTAGGAGACTTGCATCTGACAATGTTAGAGATTCTAGGGTGAAGCCCCATTAAGAAATGATGGAGTGCTAGGTCTTCCATAGCGGCACAACGGCCGGCTAATTCTTTGACCTTGGTATTTGACAAATTTACTTCCGTCAACAATTGTGAGAGGCAAGTCTCGATTTTCAAAGAATATTGGCTCACATTTTCTTGCGGGGATTGCCTGCTTTCTTGGAGTTCAGTAAGGAGGTGAGCACTATGTTTTCTTTCACAAAATTGTGTTTTCAGAAACTGTTTCAATTGTTCCCAGTTAGAAAACTCCTTGATAGAGCAGGCAACCTCCGCTTTTCCTTGAAGTACACTTAAAATATATTTAAGCAGAATTGGTTTTTGGGCTTCTGATGCAAGTTCATATGCGTTGTTACAATTAACAATGAATGAATTCGCGGTTTCCCTATTACCATCATAGGGTTTGATGAATTTGAACAACGTGTTTAATTCTACGATTTGTTCAGCCATTTTGTCCTTTTTACTAGACGTAGTTCCTCGTGGAGAAAGTTGAGGAGTATTTTCGTAAGATTGTCCCGCTGATAGGAGAGGAATGACAAGTTTTAAGGCTTCTGCGCTATGCTCTTTTGGCATTATTAAAATTCCACGACAAAATCAAGAACCCTAAATACGGCCCTGGACAAAGCAATAACTAAAGACTTACAATATCAGCATGTAGACATATATCAGCGTGTAGACGGCGAATCGGCACATTCCGGATTGATGCACTCACAATCACACGACACAAACACAAAACACGATACGAATGTAGATGTGTAGCGATGAACACGGCGTTTGATGAGGATCACGTCGTTGTATATGGTTCTCGTCGAGGACTCGTAGGATGATGATCACGTAAGTAATTACAGGAACAACTGGAGGAGTTCTCGCCGCCGCCGCTGGACCGCCGAAGATGGTGATGATGATGATGACCACGTAAGTAGTTTCAAGATTCGCCGTTACAGATTCAGTTGGAGATGAAGATGCTGGACCACGATGGTAAGTGCTCCAGGAGCCGCCTTTCACTGTCACGGAGTTACTTGAAGGTGAGTGAGACACTCACTGATGTCGCTGATGATAAAAGTGGTTGCTTTGCCACTGCCAATCACTCGGGTATGAAGAGAAGACAGAAGATAGCACAGTTCGGAAATTCACGAATTTCACAAAATTTCGTAAGATTTTCACTTTTGCGTAAACTTTATTATACGTTTTTAACGACACTGGGAACTTCCGTATCCCACCGCTGCCACCAATGTTATGCGGCCCCTTTCGAGAGGGGTTTTAAAAAAAAGATTTTATATTTAAATCATTAATATTGATTTAATAGAATTAATTAGGTTACGTAATACAAAAGGCATCGAGCCCGGAGACAAATGTGGACGCGTGTTGCTTGATCAAATGCTCAACCGAGACTGACTCGAAGTCACTGCGAGAGCTGTGGCTGAGGGGTAGAAAATGCAACGCAGCAATCACTAAGCAAATTCGCATACATTTTAGGGGTATAACAGTTCGCACCACTATTGAATTTGCTAAGATATCCGTCCAGTATACGCTGATTGAAGGAAGGGACTATCAGCCTACGGTGGGACATCCATTTATGCCCTGAAAAATAGCAACATAATAAAAACAAGATCCGTCAAGTGCGAGTTACGCGCCGACGGTTTAAAACCTTTGTACGTGGATTGCTCCGTAAACTTCGAAGATGGGGGGGGGAAATATTTGGAAAAGTATGAAACTTACAGAAATTTCAAAAACTGTTTTGATATGGACAAAGCCATACCTTTAATTTGATACCCCTTTTGCCCCCATAGAACTCTTTTGAAATTTCAACATCACAATTTGTAGGTACCTAACTGAAATTTTTCATTTTCATTTTTCATTTATTTATATTTCTTGAAATCAGTAAAAGTGCACGAAATGTATTATTATTTCAAATTTCAAGTTAATAGCTGTAGTAGTTACTGAGATATTCAAGAAACACTGGGGACGGACAGAGCGATCCCATAAGGGTTTCGAAACTGATCTCGAAACCCTAAAAACAACATTATACATGGATGGATAGATAATTCTTTGTTAAATTTTATACCTGTATATGTATACACAGGGTTATTGGTAAATTAGTGACAATACGAGAACTGCAGGTTCAGCCCATCATCACAAACACGTTTGTGAAGACGCCTTACAGTTATGATGACGCATTACAGCTTGTAAAATAGATAGCTCTGGTGGAAAAACACCATAAAGCTGAATTAAAAAAGTTTTATATTTGATCAAATCTGTGTTTATCCTTCTAATATATAAAAATACTTATTCGTTTATGTTAGAGTTTTTGCCTTAGTATAAATAAATAAGTAAGTATACAAACCATTAGCAGTGATTAGTCCTTCTCCGAAGTATGGCTTGAGTAAATTGTACAAGCTATCCTTATTGGGACACGAATTAGCAACCAATTGACCATCTTCGGGATTTGTTATCACTGAAACAATAGTTTTCGCACCGCAATCAATAGATGAGAGATGTTTTGAGTTTGACTCCTGAACACACTCACCTCTTTTTAACTGACTCCAAAAAGTAGTATTTTGAGGCTACTATCATTGCCTACCTACAGTAGAACTCCAAAATTATCCGAATTAATGGGGACCGGGACCCATTCGGATAATCAAACATTCGGATAATCGGATTTTTTTTAAAAAAATTGCCATTGGAGAGAATAATAGCTACGTTTTGATATTGCACTATTTTTTTATTGACTTAAATGAAAGAAACATGAAATTTTCACATGTTTTAAATATAAATAAAATGTACTTATGTACAAGTTTAGAAATAAAAATCATTGTTTTTTAAACATCTCCGTCAATGTAAGCTGTTTTGCGGTCTTCAACCGTTTTCGGGCAGCCAGGTCACGCATTCGCTTGACGGTGAGCAGTTGCAAGTGGTCACACTCGGGCTGACGCTCCATCCACTTCAAAGCAGTCTCGAGGCCGGCAAATGCTTCACGTGATTCGGATAATCGGCGATTCGGATAGTCGGAGTTCGGATAATTGGAGTTCTACTGTATATGCATACAGTCGTTTTGACAGGGCAATCGTGCGGGGGGCAAGGGACGAGGGGGGACCGCACTTGCATACATCCACCGCCTTAGTAACTCCCTCCATATTTTTCAGGGATGACCGTCTGGTCTGACACATGTTATAAGATTTTGTACTTTGTTAAACTTTTGAATTTTTTAACAATATGTTTTAAGCGAGGTGTGCCGTTCGAAATTTCAACTCATCATCTTATAACAAAGATTTGCGCTTCCATCAATTTCCACGTGCGCACGCGGATAAATTTTTATGAATACCTATTTTATTCATGGGTATCGTTTTTGACTAACTCGAGGGAGTTATTTACGAAAATGGGGTTATTTTAAAAATCCAAGATGGTGTATTAATTTTTCTTCATATTTTACTCATGGGTATCGTTTTTGACTAAATCCAGGGTGTTAAATACGAAAATGGGGTTTTTTTTACAATCCAAGATGGTGGATAATTTTTTATTTATATTTTACTCACGGGTGTCGTTTTTGACTAATTCCATTATTTTGCAGAGGTGGCCAAAATGACCCTAAATAAGGGTCAAACGCGTTGGTTGACAGACTGTGTTTTTGTGAGTTTTTTGTTTTTTTTTTTGCCAAAGTGATATCTCACTAATATTATAAACGTGAAAGTTTAGATGGATGGATGGATAGATAGATGGATGGATGTTTGTTCCTTTATCACGCCAGAACAGCTGAACGGATCTGAATGAAATTTGGCACAGAGATAGATTATAGTCTGGAATAGGACATAGGCTCCTTTTTATCCTGGAATTCCCACTGGAACGGGAACTACGCGGGTGAAACCGCGAGGCGCTGCTAGTAAGGTATAACTGAAAGAAATGAAAGAATAAAATTTTAGTACAACATTTTTGTTTTTGTAGTTTTTTGTGATTGTCTTGCCAATGATAATTCATTCGGGATAATTAAATAGAAAATAATACGATATAAAGGTTTTTTGTTATTTATTTATCCAAGCTTAATAATATATAGTCATAGTGCTTACCCGCACTCTGAGTAACTCTAATGTTACCCCTGTAGGTGGAGCTATCAGAGCTACAGTCCGTAAGAAGTCCAAAAGATTTTCGATGTAACCGACTAAGATTTTGTGGCTTAGTTGGTTAGAGCACACCCCTACTTAGGGTGGGGCGTGGGTTCGAGTCCCACCGAAATCGAAAATTTTTGGGGACTTTTTCATTTCAATACGATATGAATGAGTAAAATTTGAAATAATAAAATATCCGCCATCTTGGATTTCAAAAAATACCGCATATTCGTAATCTATACCCTCGAATTAGTCGAAAAAGATACCCATGAGTAAAGTTTGAAATTAAAAATATCCGCCATCTTGAAAAGTCATTAATATTCGTAACGTTGATGATGATGTTCACCTAAAATAAATAAACAAAAGTTTTCATTTGACACTAGCACGGTGACAATCCTGGCCTACATACGCTGTCGCGTCACTTGTCGACATGTACCGCGATATCAAAGGCGTCGGCCTACTGTCTCACTAATATTATAAACGTGAAAGTTTAGATGGATGGATAGATAGATGGATGGATGTTTGTTCCTTTATCACGCCAGAACGGCTGAACGGATCTGGATGAAATTTGGGACAGAGATAGATTATAGTCTGGAATAGAACATAGGCTACTTTTTATCCCGGATTTCCCACGGGAACGGGAACTACGCGTGTGAAACCGCAAGGCGCTGCTAGTATGTTATATTTGTCGGAGTTAAAACCTTATTAATCCTTTGCAATGCACCTATTCTACTCTATACGAATCTCATGCGTCTATGTTTTGACGTTGGATCAATTCTACAGGATGACAGGGAGAAGAAATGGAAAAGATTCAGATAAGTGCCTAGTAGAGTTTGAGTAGCAGATTGGTACAAGAAGGTCATATAAACCATGTAAAAGCGGTCTCGCGATTCGTGTAGATAGAAGCCCTAGGCCTGTGTCTGTGTTTCAGAGCTGTATTTCCATCTGGCATTACCTAGATACGCCCGCAGATAACAAATAATGAGCCTACTCCGTTATATTTATACTGTGCTACTATGCAGCAATTATTTTAATGGTTTCTATGTAATTGTACCGTGAAACTTAATAAAATGTCAGTATACCCAAGAATTTTTAGTCATTAACACGTAAAGCACAATTGTCAAACATACGTCCACGGTTGAACATACCTTTCCCAAACGAGGGGTTTTGCCATAATCTAGGTACAAAAAATCATACATACCACAAATATCCCATAACCCAAGTCGCACAGTTCCAATATCAACACCTCGTTTAAACCATTTTCGTGTCTCGTTTTCCATCAAAGTTTGCACATCTAAAAGTTCGGTAAAATATTAATTATCTTAGTTAGAAAAAATGCTGAGTAGGAATCTAGGTATAATGCCCGAGTCTAGAACCTTCGAATGTTAGATAGATACCGTAACGTAAAATGCTGCAGCTTTGCATGGAATTTGATGTTTTTTATGTTTAATTCTTAAATTATATATAATACTAGCTTTTGCCCGCGACTTCGTTCTAATAGGGTTTTTAATAAAGAAGTATAAAGAATTTATTCATAGCGACACACATGTAATACAAAAAAGGGAAATAAAAAAACATAGGTACGTGATACCGAATACAGAATAATATGTTATTCTGCCTCGAAGCCTTTGGGGTTTAAATTTTAAACTTAATAATATAAGCAGCGTGTACTAGAGTTTCAAGAGCAAGAAAAAATGGTCTTTCCCTATGCGCACGGCTGACCAGCAGGGCTATTCACGATCGATCGAAATGAAACCGAGACTCGGAACCGAAAACAGACTCACGCGAAATTCAAATATTACGCGCGAAATTTAAATATTTTAGCGGTTTATAATATTTTTTGCGTTCTGGAAGGAATTAAACTACCAGAAAAGAAGTTTTCCTCAAATTGTAGACATATTTCTATGAACCCATGTAACAAAAATGTAAAAAATAAGGGAGCAATAGTAGTTTTAGTAATAAATCTATTTTAATAATAATTGCTTCGAAAGTAGCTTTAAATTGAATTTTTTCAAAACATAGGTTAAAAGAAAATGTTTAACTCTGTATGGAAAACTTATTTTCTGATAGTTTAGTTCTTTCGGAACGCAGAAAATATTAAAAACCGCTAAAATGATTTAATTTCGCGCGTAATATTTGAATTTCGTGCGTATCTGTTTTCGATTCCGAGTCTTGGTTTCATTTCGATCGATCGTGAATAGCCCTGCAGGTCCCGCCTCAGCCTGTTGTCGTTATTGAACAAAGAATTAATTGGTTTTTTACGTTATTCATTTTAATTATTATGTTCAAATGTTTGAATACTTATAAAATATAACAATCTTTATTCTAGTGTAGGGATTTAAAGGTTAAATAAACACGAAAATAAAATAAATATTAGTTATATTTTGTGAATACGAAGCTCGACCATTGATCCGGTGAAAGTTACATGGAGGCATTATCTTTTTACCACGAAATCAAAATACTAAACACCTACCGCAGTATTTCTTTGTAAATTATATGTTTTGTTTTTCCTTCGAGAGCTAGAATCTACTCTATGCGCTTTCTCTGGAGCATGTCACATACAACTGGCCGTGAGAGAAGCAGCTTTTCTTCAACTCTATTCCCGCTACCTTAAGAGTTTGACCTTGAGCTTTGTTTATAGTTATTGCGAAGCAGATTTTGATGGGAAACTGCACTCTCTTGAATTCAAAGGGGTAATTTGATGGTGTTAGGGGAATCCTAGGAATAAATACCTACAGACTCTCCTCGAGAACAACCGGTCAGTAGGTATAGTTACCTCGATTACATTGCGATGCAATGTTTTCATTTGCAATCTGGTGCCATTGCATTAATTTTGGTGGATTTATATTGCGCAGTAACAGTAATTGGCGCGCCAACTTTCAATTTTAATATGTGAGTTGGGAGACCGGGAGGCTTCAGTGTATTCAGGAACTCGACCGGATAATGAATGGCATCATCGGTGTTTATCACTGAGTCGATGGATTTATGTTGATATTCGACCCCTTCGAAAGATCTCAAAAGTAATTCATTCATGACCGAGGCTTGTTCGTTTATAGGCGCTAGGCTGGCACGTTCGCATAACCATTCTGCAGGTTTATCGTGAATATTATTAATGTTTGGGTAAATTTTAGCTATAAACTCCTCTTCAGTGGTAATAATTGTACCCAACTCTGTAGGGAGAATTATTACTAGTAAACAGTTCCGGGAAATCACCATTTCCTAATAGCAACAGGTCTGAGAACTTTCCGGCAGTATCATCTCCCCTCAGATGGACTCTCATATTTTTGGTAAGGCTCAGTTTTGTCACTAAAGGCCATGCACCCTTTAACTTCGTCCGCTCGCGTTCCTCTGGGCACTACCTACTGGTAAAATCTGCCGGAAATCACCTCTCAAGTTGCATTGCGCCCTAAGGGCTCCTAATTAAGTCCAAATCCGGAAAATCCTAATAATTTCTTATCGGATGCCTACGTCATACAAAGAACACACCCTGCAAGTTTCAGGTCTCTACCGATCAGCGGCTTAGGCTGTGCGATGAATCGTCAGTCAGTCATTCAGGACAAAGAATTTTATATGTATAGATGTGCTATTTTTTTGTAAGTGCTCAATTTTGACTATAAGTATTTCTCATGTTATAAGGTTTAAACTTCTCGTCGTGAGTTGCCGTCACAAGCTGTCAAAGTTCTAGGCAAAGTTGTGCCAAAAAACACTCACAGAGCATAGAGAAGCTTCTGTTTGGAAGTCGGTTAAAAATAGTGGCATCCCTAACCCCAGACAATGTTGCGTCATAATTTATGTTCAGAGTATCCTTTGCAACATTGCCTATTATCCTCCCACACTTAAATAAGCAATTACGTTAAAAATAACAGCAGAAATAATTAAAAGAGCATATTTTCTTACCTCATAAGCAGTCGAAAAGTTAGAATAAGTACTTGATATTCAACAGCAAAATGGAAAAGTTTTAGAGCACACCAAAATAACCGCATTGCACCCGTAACGTATAACAGCAGTCTGACCGTAAGGAGTTAGAGTTACCATTTAAAAAAATATTAAAATGTGTTGCCACAGTAATGATAGGGTTTACCCCAAAATAGTAAGCAGAAAATACGTTAATGATGGCGTTTAAAAATCTATGTACGTGGAGTTTTATCAATTAGGTAAAGTTGTAAAAAGTTGGCAATGTTGCAGCATTTTACGGTAGATAATGTAACTTTAGTCTTTGAGCAGGTTTGGATGAAACTTCAATGTTCTCCCTGTAGGTATCGGCGCTTGAGTCCGAACTAAGTCCCACAGTTTTTTGACTGCGTCATTGACCGCGTGGCGCAATTGTCAGCGCATCCCTTTCGATTTGTGACGTCAGCGTGAATAATTGCAGAAAACAAAATACAATCGAAATAAAATTAAAAATAATTTCATGAAATAAGTAGGTAACTTACCCTGTAAAAACATATGTGAGTGTCCAATGATAGGCCACGCACCACCAAGCAGTGGAGGTCGATTCCTCAAGCGCAAACACTGGTAGACATGTAGCATACACACTAGGAATATCAGCAAAATTAACAACATTTTGTATAAACTTAACTGTATTTCTATTTTAATTTAACTGGAGAATTTAAGTAATTTTAAGAACTAGCAACCTGCGCAACTAAAAGGTGGGAAGGTATTAAATTAATAAATTTTGTCTTATCACTTCCAGTTGAACTGGATATTAAGTGCATATCTCAAGGCGAATGATAATGTCCCAAAATTAATTCAATTAATTAAGATAGGTTCCTAGGTATTTTTTTAGGCTGAGCTTAGCCAGCTATTGAAAGCGATTCTGTTGTATCACTGAATAAGTATTTATATACAGGGTGGCACATTTAGATCGGTTAGTATGGGAAAGTCTGAAACTATAAGACATACGAAGACCTCTTTTTAGGAACCATGTCATCAATTTTAGTAACAAGTAAAACTGCATTCACACATTTGAAAAAAAACTTGTACTCAGCTCGGGAATCGAACCCGGACGTTTTGAAAAATAAAACGAACACTATTTAAATTTAAATATCGATTGCGTAGGTTTTAAGCAGTAAAATTTATTATGAAACATGATTTCTAAAATCAATAAAATGCATTGTTTTCACATCCTTTAATTTATTTTAGTAAGTTTTCGAAATTACGACCATTTTTTCAACACGTTTAGGTAATGTATTGCGTTTTGTATCTTCAGGTGGTGAATTTGCATTTAAATTGACTCTATGGCTGCTTTTACGTGCCTCTCTTTTTTTTGAGAAAGTTCTCATTTAAAAAGTCTCTAGCTATGTAACTATTGTGAGCCAGTGCTCCGCCCTGTTGAAAATAAACTCGTTTTTTTACTTTTGCTGACATTTCTCCTAGGACCTCTAAAAGAATGTATTGAAAATATGGTGGTCATTTCGAAAACTTACTACAATAAATTAAAGGATATGAAAACAATGCATTTTATTCATTCAACACATCATGTTTCATAGTAACATTTACTGCCTACGACCTACTAAATCGATATGTAAATATAAATAGTGTTAGTTTTATTTTTCAAAACGGCTCGGTTCAATTCCCGAGCTGAGTACAAGTTTTTTTTTTTTATTTATGAATGCAGTTTTTCTTGTTCCTAAAATCGATGACATGGTTCTTAAGAAGAGATCTTCGTAATCTTATAGTTTCAGACTTTTCCATACTGACCGATCTAAATGTGCCACCCTGTATAGTATGTACATAATTGATACCCAATATTATATAAACGTTTCCACGTTTGAATAATATTTGGTGAGTATACTAATTATTATCTACATATATGTATAAGTAACTAGCTGTAGCCAGCGACTTCGTCCGCGTGGAGTGGTGTTAGAGCCAGAGGTGGTCTACCGTGAAAGTAGACCGAGACCTGCAATGATTCTTGACTTACAGACACATTTACCGTTTTTCTCCCTGAAACGCACACAAAAATATGTGGGACACATTATAGTTCTCTATTACGTCACAAAACATCAGTTCTTCCACTAGCGGACAAAAAAATTGAGTGCAGAGATAATCAATAACACTATTTCGTATGTGATTTTTTTTAAATTTATTTAAAACTTTATTGCACTAAGGTACAAAGGGTAGGCTTAATGCTGAGGCATTTTCTGGTTTGATGACTTTTTGTGGCTAGCTGTTGGTGAGTACCTAGCGACACCATGGGTACCGAGTGCTCCCGGGGAAGTTCCTGGTTCTCGTCTCCGCTTGCGGAGTGGAGAACCAGATCCTCACCTCTTGCTTGCCTTCATTTGCCAGTCTGAGTGGAGTCGCGAGAGATGCATCTTTTCGTCCTGCACGCATGCCAAAAGACACTTGAATAACCACAGATCATGTAAATGAGAAACACACATCTAGCCCGAAGCTAAGCAGAGCTCATTCATTATACATTGATGGAATAAGACAGCAGAGCTGCATATCTAAACAGGCCAAAAACAGGCACGGGAATATTTTAGGATTAATATCTACTTATTGCACTTATCTAGTCAAAGAAAGCGAAGTCGCTTTGCACTTTGCACGCGCTTTTCAAGTAGCCTATGTGCGTCCCTGGGTATACTATCTATTTACCTCCCTGCCAAATAATAAATAAATAAATAATGCTGGACAATTCACACAGCATTATCTAGCCCCAATCTTAGCGGAGCTTGTGTTATTATATTGGGTACTAGATAACTGATATACATAGAATACAATACATTACAAGATAGATATTTTTTATTATACATAGAAAACGACCAGAACACCCTGAATAAATACCTGCAGATTGTACAAATATTTATACCAAGGCGGGAATCGAACCCGCAACCTCCCGCAGCGGACCTTCGCCCACCGCGCCACAGAGGTCGTCTTAATGTCATTATGATGGTCAGCAGTTCTGGCGTGAAAAATTAACAGACGGTTACGTACCTACTTTCAAATTTATAATATTGGTATTTTCATTGGTTTATCATTTTAACCATTTTAACATCTATATCCATTATGTATGTTAAAATCATTAAAATTTGATGTGAAATAGGTAGGAAGTTATTAAAATAAAGGTTATCAACTAAAATCTTAAATAAAAAAACTTAAGTCACAGGGTGTAACAAAAATGAAGGACCAATCTTTCAGCGGGAGTTCAGCTTCGATCAAAGAACACGGGAAAAATATAAAATAAAACCGGCCAAGTGCGAGTCGGACTCGCGCACGAAGGGTTCCGTACCATTATCTATAAAAACGGCAAAAAAATCACGTTTGTTGTCCCTTAAATATTTATTTTATTCTGTTTTTTAGTATTTGTTGTTATAGCGGCAACAGAAATACATCATCTGTGAAAATTTCAACTGTCTAACTATCAACTATGAGATACAGCCTGGTGACAGACGGACAGACTTAGTAATAGGGTCCCGTTTTTACCCTTTGGGTAGGTACGGAAACCTAAAAACGCCTTTCTTATATTTTTTCATTGTTATTATTTTCAAAAAAATACCAACTTAGCAGTAACGTAGGTAGGCCTTTTTAAGGAGAATAAGCAAATGTGTCACTCTAGTGGTAGGTATTTATTTTTTTGCGTCAAGATTTTTTTTTTATATTTTTCCTGTTTTCTGTGTTTGTGCCTAAACCCCACAAAGGTTTTCACTTTTGTTACACCCTGTATAGCTCATACTACTCCATTTTAATTTTAATACTCGTTGTAGTCTAACCAACATAATCAAATCACTCTCATAAATATGTCGCAGACTGCGACAATCTCAAGGCTGATGATGCAATGTCAAGCAATTTGTCGTCGTGGTTTTCTTAAAATAAGTCATGTCGTTCGGTCTATCCTACAACTAAGACCTGAAAACCCCAAAGCATAGAACCAGCCGCTATCATGACTCTTTCACCGTGATGGTGCCCAGACTCACAGACTGGCTAAGTCGGACAGCCTCACACACGTACAGGGCCCCGCGTTGTACAACAACTTGTCAGATCAGATAGTCACTGCACCTAGTCTGTCATCATTTAAACGTCGTCGCCTTAAATCTTGGCTCGTCGAGAGGGCGTTTTACAGTGTGGACGAGTTTATGCAAAATATAGAATAATATTTGAATTATATAATTAATTTTATTGAAATCATAATAAGATTAAAATTTATATTACTTATCTATTATACTTAGCTATAATAATAATTTTTTTCTGACGTGTAATATTATTACCAATAAATTGATTATTCTGATTATTCTGACTCTGGCTGGAATGCCTTTCCCCACTCAATACAAGCCAGTCCTTCACTTAGCGTACCTATTTAAGTCAAAGGTAAAGGAGCATTATCTCTCTCATCAGTCATAGCAGATATATACATATTTAGGTATTTATATTCATTTGATACATATTTGTATATTCATTTTTGTATTGTATTGTATTGTAAATCGATAGCGCTGTGGGCTACATTGTAAATACAGCTCATCTTTATATTAGAAAAGTACTAACAAAATTTGTTAGTACTTTTCTACATTCTTATTATACACTAGCAGCGCCTCGCGGTTTCACCCGCGTAGTTCCCGTTCCCGTAGGAATTTCGGGATAAAAAGTAGCCTATGTCCTATTCCAGACTATAATCTAACTCTGTGCCAAATTTCATCCAGATCCGTTTTGCCGTTCTGGCGTGATAAAGGAACAAACATCCATCCATCTATCTATCCATCCATCCATCTAAACTTTCACGTTTATAATATTAGTGAGATAGTGAGATTTAATGTATAATAAGTAAAATGTTGTCGTTTGTATAATAATAATAATATTCCTCAATAAATAATTTACAATATACTTACATGGATAGTTGACAAAAACCCCAAATACAGAATACATTTTAATCTCAAACACAACAACACACAATTTACTTTATCACTATCACTGGGTTTAACATGAAATTTAAAATATACTTTATAGACACCATACAATAATTTAAAATATCATCCAAAAGTTCATTTAATTTAGATTTCGATGGCACTCTAGAAGAAGTAACACCCCTTGCTTCTTTACACTCCACACAGTTTATTTCATGTCCCTTTACAATAAGAACCTTGGTACCGATCATGTAGGGTCCATTATCGTTTGACAAGACTCCTTTGAATGTAACTTTATCATCGGCTCGTAGTAAACGAGTGAAATTGGTAAAAGAATGGTCGAAATGCACTGACAGCTCTGAGTGACGCTTAAGTAGACCTCCACTAGCTTCCATTAAGAGTTTCACTTCATAAGTATACCTAGAACAAAATAGAATCGTTTGTGATTTAAAAGATAAAGATGCTATCGAGAACTTCCTAAAGGACTTAAGAGGGTGCAATGTGCGCCATTTTGTGAAAAGGACAGGCATAGGATTTCGCGTTCATATGAGCGGGACAGAGCATGTGGTTTTGGAACGGCGCAAGGGCAAAAAATGGAGTTTTTGCTTATTTACAAGAAAACTACACAACTTATGAAAAAACTGTCTGAATGAACCAAGTAATTAATAATAACCTACTAATCAAAATATAAGATATTTCAATAGACTGCAGGGTTTCTAAGATCTCGACCAAATTATGTGCAAAACAGTGCAATTTCATGATTTTTTTCCGTCGTATTTTTTTTTGTTAAACGTGTTTTTGCGTTGAGGGAACCAAAGAAAAAATATTGAATTGTATGTAATTCGAGTTTTTAACCACGGGAATATACTCACCAGCTCTCGGGTCACACGTCGCTTCGACCAGACGCTCAGATAAATTTTTGAAAACCTGGAGAGCCTCGGTACCCCACGAACTGGAGGTCTAGACTCCAAGGGGAGCAAATGCGTAGGCTCTGTCGAGACCTGCATATTTGCGCCTCTTGAGATCTTCGGCCAAATCTGCCGCCGCACCAGCCCTCGGAAAATGGAAAGGAAACCGACGTGTGTCGACTCATGTGTAGCGTCCCACACAATAGGCCTCCCCAACTCCCTTGGAACTATGATCGTCATATTGTTTTCTTTATTTTATATAAAATGTTATTATTTATTTTATTTTATTTCAACCGAAAACTCGAACCAGTTTTTTAGGCGCCACGGCGACATATTCTTAAAATAATATACATACACCATCTGTCAAAATATAGACTTCCTTTATGCCTTTGCCGTAGTCAGGTTAAAATAAACTCATAAGATTTAGACTATTAAACTTACTCATTAAAATTGTCCAAGTGGCAACTCTTTCCATTTTGCCTGGCAACACTCGCTATAAACTCGCACTCATCAACCGACAATATACCTTCCGACTTTGCACACAAAGTCGAGTATTCCTCACCGTAAATACATTTGATGTACTCCTGAAGAAACCCAGGCAACCATGACACAAAATCATTCCAGATGTTTTTGACATCTATGAGATTAACCTCCTTGATATAACCCTGCCAGTTTACGTTGGCACCGTCGAGTACCGAGCATTTTATTTGGGTGGCGGCCATGTTGTAATCCGTCCAAGAAGGGTAGTTGCAATATTCATAATAGTCATCAAAGGATATGTGGTAGGTGTTTTCGTCGTAGTCGGCTATGTATTCGTTCTTGAGAAGGTTCTTTAGACTGGTTTTGTCGTGAGTGAGGAATTCTATCAGCGAGGATGCAAGACTGTCGTTTTGAACTTGATCTGCGATTTGGTTTCCGAAGTAGAATAGGGTTACAACACCGATGGCCAACTGAAAGAGATTACATTGTTACAAGAATTTAAAAAAACGTCTCAAAGGATATGTGTCAGGGTCAGCTCACACCGAGACGCGACGCGACATGGCGCGCACTCCGATTCAAAACACTTTATTTACGACTCAAAAAGGTACAAATTTTATTGACATAATACGAAAACTCCGGCGGCGGCGCCGCGCTGCGCCGCGGTTGAGTCATTTTGTAGCGTTTTGCGTAATAAATAAAGTTATATTTTGAATTAAAGTGCGCGCAGCGTTGCGTCGCATCGCCTCTCGGTGTGACCTGAAGGGTCAGGTAGTATAAAGGGTTATATTATGTTATTTAAATGCTCATCGACGCATGTATTTTTTATAAAATTTAATCGTATTACTAAGCTTTGAGGATAACCTTCACGGTACGGACTTTTGAAATTCATAGTAAAATAAATAGTTGAGGTTTCGTTACCTGAAATGGTGTGATGAACTTCTTGGTACCGTCCGACTTAGCCAGCACACAAGTAACAACCAAAAACAAACCCAGGAAGAAAATTACAGTGAGCGCGTAAATAACGCGAGAGAGCGAAACATACTGCAAGACAGCGATCACTGGCAACGTTACAGTCACCACACCCAACAAGGGAAGGAACAAAAAAGAACAAACCAACGCTAAAGTTCCTCGAATAAGCCCGTAAGTTGTACAACCATGAGAACACATTATAAACATCTGCAACCAACTTAAAGTAACACAATGAGGTAGAGTAAACTTAAAGAAACCTTGCCAGTTACTCCTCTTAGCCATAAGGATCAAAATCACAGGGACAAGCAGCGAGAAAAACACGCGAGAGCTCAAGCAAAACTCAATGCTATTCCCTAGTATATAAGATGGATAGTTCGATATGTGCAGATCGAGAAATCTCCAACCTTGGTGAACGACTGTGTCTTTCTCGTACGGATATTTAGCTAGGACGTTGATTGCGAAGGAAACTAAAGCTAAGAGATCCGGGTAAGGCTTCCCGCTGATACCGAATGACAGTAAAGTTAAAAACATTAACAGGAATGAAAGCACACAAAATTCAGAGAAAGGTACCCACTGAGTCGCTATAAACGGGTACAGAAACAGATTTATGAACAGCGCAACGAAAAATTGCAAGAACGGTCCTAGATTATTCCTAACAAATAGATTTTCAGACTCGTCAGGCTGTAGATTACCATCGCTGTACCTCAAAAACAATCCCGACCACTTTCTAAAATCAATAAACTGCCGTTTTGCGTGCAGCATTTTGAAGGTACAGATCACCATAGCGATAAAACTGATATAATACAAGACAAGCGGCACCACATGGTATAAACTTTCGATATTAACCGACAGATAACCGATCAGAAAGACACTTAACTCAACATTAGACAGTCTAAAGGAGAAAGAGCCAAAGTGGTAGAGTAACTTTAGATACAAGACTTGTATGAATACGATGGGGTGGAGGAATGCTTGTTGTAGTAAAGGTATATGGTCTAATGCTTTGAGGTTAGGGTCGGAGAGGGTAAGCTCGTGGCTGACTAAGGGCAGTTCGCCTTGGCAGTAGTCTACAGCGGCTGAGACTAAGTTGTCGACGGTTAGGTTTCGGATGTCTTCGGGCGGTTGACATCGTTCCGGGCATTCTGTGAATGGAAAGCTTTATTACTATGTGTTTTAACCTTATGAAATGTATAATTAATTAAAAGTCATTATTAACGGGATATTTACCATGATTTGATTTTAGTAGTAAAAGACAAAGAATGAGGGTAGATCGGTATGTCTGCCAATAAAAACCAACTCACAGAGACTTTAGTTCTTCCGAGATCATGGCACATGAAACTGTGCTGAAATATTGGAAAACTAAAAATCAAATCATGGTAAATCTGTTATAATAATGACATATTTTATGTTAATAACCATGATAGTTTTTAAAATTTTAAACTTGGGTATTTTCTTAATGTGCTGTATAAATGTGTATGTGTACGGCACTAGTGGAGCTGAAATAAATGGTTTTTATTTATTTATTTGTTATTATTGAGCGCGCTTACAGGTCGCAGTGCCAATTTCATTACAATATCATGGTCTGGGTACGCTAAAAGCGATATTATCGCGCTCAAACGCGTTCTAAATTACCGTGAGCGCGACAAGCTGATCGGTGATATACAAAATGGCGCATGTAATGACGTCATCTATGACATCACACAAGACTTCGTTTTAGCGCTCCTAGCGCTCACATTAATACGGAACAGAATCCAAAACTCAGTAATGGTAATTATTTGAGAGGCTCACGATAATCCCAGTGTGGCGAGAGAAGCTAGCCACACCCTTACCAGAGCGGCTGCTCTTAATTCTTATATTTTGACATTACAGCGCAAGACGAAGAAGCGACCACACAGAAGTAACGGAGTATGCCAGATGGAAACAGAGCTCTGAAACGTAGACCCAGGGCTAAGGCGTCTGACTACATGAATTGGAGACCGTTTATATGTAGAAACGGTCTCGCGACTTTACTCGCAACGGTTTCTATGGCTTTCTCGTGCTTTCTACCACGACGATTGACCAAGGAGTCCACATAGCTCATTCCATTTCCTTTTCTGTCATCTCGTTGAATTGGTCTAACGTCAAACAATAGACGCTGGCATTTCGCATTGACGAGGATCTAAGTACAGGACTCCCTTAATACATTCACTGCGAGTGGCAGAGAGAGTGATAAACCAACAATTTGATTCCGACACTGCAATCCTACTTACACTTAACGCGTACCGAATGAAAATTGCTTAGAACCAGTCATTAGGTCAGTCATTACCCTTTGATAATGACTATAGTATTCAGCCCAGCAGTGGGATAGTGTACCTTCTTCAGGAGTATGCGTCCGTATCGTGCCGTTGCCGTGGATCGCATCGCCAGCTTGCAACTGAGGCTGCTCTAACGGTTGTCCATTCCCCAAGGCTCGGGCTTCCTCTGAAACACATTTTTTTTTTATTAATATTGACTACATTAAAAATAAGTTCCAAATCAGTCAGAGACAACGTAACAAAGCGTAATCAGGTGACTTTTATTAAAAATATGCTCTCATTAGGTAAAAAAAACGGGAATAAAATTACACATTTTTTGATATATGACCACGTGGCCGAAAACGCTATGTGTTTGGTTGGATCGCAAGTGACGTCACACTTTTACAGATTACAGTGTCAATGAGTTCTTCTTGTTAGGTGTGGTATGGCGGGCTGACGTCATAGCTTGGAAAACGGGAGCCATGATCGTTTTGGCGCGGCATTATTTTCTTCAAATTTTATAATTAGTTTTTATAACAAATACGACTGGCCTTGAAGAAATATTAATTACATTTTGCATTATTTTTATCAGACAATACGTTAGAATTATTTCCCAGTAGTAGTCAAGTAGCCTATTATTAAGAAATAGCTTTTCCCGCGGTTTCACCCGCATTAAATTCAAATTTCCTATTTCTAGGGTGATAAAATTACGAATATTCCCGTAAATCTCCCATGGGAATTTGATGTTTTGCCAGGACAAAAAGTAGCCTATGTTACTCTCCATCCATTCAACTAACTCTGTGCCAAAATCAAGTCGATTGGTTGCTTGGTTAGTGCGTGAAAAAGGAGAAACAAACACACTTTCGCATTTATAATATTAGTTAGGATAGTCAATGTCTTTTTTACTATAAAAACTGGTGTTCATAAAAGACAAAAATCATTATCCTGCTTACATTCATAATGAAGACAAAAATGTAATTGAATCGAATGCACAAAAAAAAAATAAAAAAAATTTACTAATAAATACTAATAAATAAAATTTATTTTTTTATTAAGCCATGTATGAAATTTATTTTCTGTATTTCTAGGCTTGAAAAAAGTTTGTCTAGGCTTGCCATGCTAGGGGAGCTGAAAGGATGACAATCTGCGAAAGGCTGCTGGCAGATTCCGAATTCGGCAATCTGAAAGGGCGCTATGGCGCTCATTAGGGTAGGCCATGTCCAGCAGTGGAGCAGCAAATCTGATGAGTCGCTTACCTGGTGAGTCATCGTCAGGCGAGTCGCTATCGTCGCTCTGCTTCCTCAGCGTCGTAGTGCAGATCTCACGGATGCGTCGCTCCAGCTGGGCCGTAGTTATGTACTCCTCTCCGTTAGATAAACTGGTGACAACCAAATCGCTCCATAAACGCACAAGAAATCGACGAACATAATAAAAAAAATACATACAGCCAAAAATAGATTCTCCTCCTTTTTTGAAGTCTGGTACGTTTTAAATATAAAGATATGATACGCTTCGTCATGAAAAAACACGTACAAAGCCTCGGAAAGAATCTAGTATACAGGGTTATTGGTAAATTAGTGACAATACGTGAACTGCAGGTTCAGCCCATCATCACAAACGCGTTTGTGAAGATGCCAGGTCTTAATTCTTAATTTTGGTATTGGTAATGGGTGCCCCCGCAATTCAATAATCGTTCGTTAGAGAGGTTTTATTTGAAACTCAACTTAAAAACAGCTCTGCCCTGAATTAACAGAAGATATGAGAGTGAAAGATCGGTCTTAAGTAACTCGTTGGGTTCCAGACAAAGATGTTTTTTCATTTAGTATCAGAGGCGACTCTTTTTTTTTTTTTAATTGAGACTTGGCGCCTTTACGAACGTGTTTGTGATGATGGGCAGGACCTGCAGTTCACATATTGTCACTAATTTACAAATAACCCTGTATAATACAAACCTGGCAAAGAGATCCCTGGCCGCTTTCCTGGCCACCGTCTCCTGCCGACTGGCAGTCAGACACGACTTGGCGCGAACTATTGCAGCGCTGTCCTCATCTATAACACCGCTACGGATACACCTGTGGGAAAACAACACTAATTAATTAAGCTGTTAGGTTAATTTTTCTTCATCAGCGCACATACATACATCCACTGAAGAACAAACATACCTCCCTCAAAAACCTAAAAATAAATCTTAAGACTCTTGGACACGTCGTTAAATTCAAAATACATAGTAAAACTAGGAAATAAAGTGACCCTGATCACATAGATTTTTTGTTCACTTCAATCTTTTTGAGGAAAAGTAAAGACGTGATCACCTTTACCTTGTTAGGTTGTTAGTTTTCGAGTTGAAGCTAAACTCGTTCCAAGCTTTTTTATCGGCTACTCGATAATCTGATATTTTGTAGTAAGCCTTTTTACAAATAATATGTTTGACAATTTGTTTGAATTTATTTATTGATAATTATTGCAACTCATTTGGAGCTTTGTTGCAGAATCTTGTACATTGCCCTTTAAAAAATACATTATCTTATGTAGCGTAGCCTAAACAAGGAGGGGAGGTTTTGCAATAATAACCACGCCTGGCAGGTGAATTGGTCGGGGGTATGCAATAATTAGTCGAATGGGAAACGGAATGTTGGGAGCTCCACACGATGTACCGACGACATCGTAGCGGTCGCAGGGAGTCAATGGATAGAGGCGGCTCAGAACCGCTCTTTGAGGCGTCGTATGGGGGAGGCCTATGTCCAGCAGTGGATGTGTATGGCTAATGATGGTTCAATAATACGCAGACGGAAGCAGCTGCTGATTTTAGTCTGATAGGTTCCCCTATTCGGCTTTTACGACATTCACGGCCTGAGTTGAAGGGGTCGATTCTTTGCCGCGACTGCCATGGCCAAGCCACTTCATTCTACAATAAAATAAAATAATACAACTCCTTAGATAAAATGGCAGTATCCAGTTTCAAGCTTAAGGTGTGTTACACAAAACAAATTGTTTCTTGTGCCTAATTTCCAGCAAAGAAACATATGTACAGTAAGAAGCGCTAACATTAACGTACTGTGAGGGGGATACCAATTAGCGCTTCTTACTGTACATTGTGTAACAAGATAAAGTTAAAAACTACAACCCGACTACGTGAAAGTTATAAAAGTTTGAAACATTTACATTGACAAAATAGAATGACGTATCGGTCATATTTGATAGGCATAGAGTTGAAAATGAAAATAGGTCGTAGGTATTGTAATTTTTCTCTATGGGGCCTGCAGCCTGCGGCTACCTAAACTACTACGCGTTTTGAAGGCTTATTCGGGGTCGGAGCCCTAAATCCTATAGCCTATAACCATCGGGGTATTGAGACGAATCAATCGATACATAATTTGTTGAAATCGAACCAGTAGTTTCAGCGCTACGTGGGAACAAAGAAATCGGCCACATACATACAAACATACAAACATAGGGTGCTAACCTCATAACCCTCCCCTGTTGGTAGTCGGGTAAAAACAACCAATACATCTTGAATGGTCACATCACCAGCCTTAAAGCACTGCTGGACATATGCCTCCCTCTGATAAGCGCCTTATCGGCTCATCATTAGGGCAATGTCGTAATCCCCACGCTGGGCGTGTGGTTTGGGAAAATGCGGGAGACGTGATGCTATTTGACATCATGCTATTGCTTGTTTCTTCTCCTTTCTCTCTCTTACGATCTACGGCGCAGCTCCTCTCGAACTCTCTCCCATCTGATCTTCCAAAGAGTATAGTCATTGACATTCATCATTATAAACACAAATGTTCACTTCACCATAACCGCAAGTGTTTTAGGTCGGTATTCAGCTAACTGAGAATAGCAATATTGGTTGTTATGTCCGAGGAGAAAAGCTTAAATTCCCTCGGATGCTTAGTACACTATGGACCTAATTCACCAACGCGAAAAGTCAATCTTCACCACTTAAAGTCATAAGGTATATCCTTAATACATTGATTAGTTAAGGAGACAGATCATGGCCTAGGTTTTTAGCTAACGCAAATCCTTGATAATGAAGGCACTTTGTCATGAAAATCACTTGGAACGAAACTACAGGGAGTATAAGCTCTTAAGCCTGATAAAACAGGGATCAATTTGCTATGAAACTAATTTAGTTAAAAAATAGAGAAAAGTTAGAAAATACAAGACATAACCCTTAGACAATAAAGCATGGACTAATTTTCTCTCGCACTAAATCCTGAAGTTGATGCTAATGGATCGGCTATAATAATATTTACTTTCACGGGAATGTAACAATAATGATTACCTCATTGCATTTGTGTGGTAATACCATTTTTTTCCAGGAATGTTGTTGTGATAAATTTTTCTTACGAAATTGATTATCTCATTGGCAGTTGTCAATAACTGTTTGTAGTTTCTATTTGTGATTCAAAAAGTTTTGAAAGTCTATGGCCCGTATTATAAAAGCTTCCTCAGTTATCAATCGATGCTTGAGTAACGCTTTTCTATGGCATAAACGTCACTCAAGCATAGATCGGTGACTGAGCGAGCTTTCATAATACGGGCCTATGAATCATTAACATCGAGTTATTATAGTACAAGATCAACAGCCTATACAATTGTGGCACAGACTCCGCCAAAGCGGAGATGTCCGTTCCGGATACGAGAAGAGACGTTTTTCAGCGGGTGTCTCCACCGAAGCTGTGCGGAGATATGTACTGGCTTGACTGGAGCGGAAATGTGTGCTGGCTAAAACGGATATTTGTGCTGCTTATAGCTGCTAAGCTGCATGCGGCGAGGGTCGGATAATTGTTGAGATAAATGCTCTAACGAGGGACAGCTCATATCTCCGCCCATCTCTTCTCGTCTCCACTGCGTGACGTCGCCAGCTTGCGAGGCACAGCTCACAGCCCCCCTAGCAAGGGGATTGTTGGCTAGGGTAGAATAGACAATAATGACATTGCATCGCCATACATTGCGTACATTATTGAAGTTGATGGAATGCATTTCAAATAATTTACGCATTGGATGACGAAGTGACGTATTTTTTCTCTATTCTACCCTAGACAACAATCCCCGTGCTAGGGGGGCAGATCCGCTTCGACCTTTCTTTGTTTCTTCGCATACCGACGATACTTCTCCGCTCAGTGGTCTCCACTGAAGCTCAGCGGAGACGAGATTTGTGAATAACGACTTTCTTTTGGTTGTTTAAGGGGACTTATAAGTCAAGCCATAGATGTTTTTTTTGGCCACGAAAACTAACCTCTGATTTTATATCTAAGTGTTGTTTAAAACACATCGCTTTTGTGGAGTATGGCTCATAAGATAGACTTGGCCTCCTAATGACCGCCATAGCGCCCTGTCTTCAGTTGGCTGCATCCAGCATCCGCCTGCTGTCTTTCGCCATCATTTCGGTCATCTCTGAAGACGGCAACCTACACTACGTTTACGGAGTTGCGGTCTCCATTTCAGATGTAAGTAGGTGACTCACCTTCGCAACATTCTTCTAGCCTCAGGGTGCGCCTGCTCCGTTGCACAGATCAGCCAGTCCAGGGCTTGTTTAAAGTTTGAGATCTTATCCGCTTCTAGTTCTGGAATAATTCAAAAATTAAGAAATTAATTAACATCCCAATAAAAAAACGATTTCGGCGGGACTTGAACCCGCGCCCTACCCTCAGTACGGGTATGCTCTAACCAACTAAGCCACGAAATCAAGTACTCGCCTAATCGAACTTCCTACGGACTCTAGTGCCGTGCGTGCATAAATATCTAGGACCCAAACAAAGGGTACAATGTAATGTAAATAAATTGTCCGCTCGCTCATGAGCAGGTCATGTAAAAAGCTTTTAGCCTTTTTAGCTGACATTAACACTTTCACTGCCCAGCCTCAGCCTCGCCGGCGACGGCACACAGAGCGGAGTAAATCGACTTTTGCGTCTTGGGCCGTTAAAGTGTTAAAACTAGGTACCTACCTATTTTGGAATTTTGTATGCATCATAATGCAAGCTCATTTTCATTACATAAATTAAATATTATGTTGAATTTCTGAATTGAAAGTACAGTTACACCTGAGAAAACAGTCTATGCTATGCAAAATATAAACAGGCAATTCGACTCATTCTTTGTTTTCTAAATAATTTTCTGACATACATACTTACCCATGATTTGTAACCATGTGTAATACCTACTTTGTAGTAAAACAAGGGTGGTTTACAAAGGTACAATAAACTTAATCCTGTACCTTAAAAGTACCTACTTGAGTCTAGCCCAAGTACCAAAGACTAAAATGGCAAATTAAAAAAAAGGCTAAATTTACTCTTTCCAACACCAATACTAGTTAAAGCTTATTAAGATCTTCAGTGTATTCATTTAATTAAAAAATTTGACAAGTCTATCTGGTTGCTCATTTTTACAAGATGAATAAAATCACAGAATCAGCTTGGTGTTTACGAGACTTTTGTGTGCATAATTGTTTTCCTTTCACAGAGCCTTTTGTTTTCTAGCTGCAGTGTACCAATAAATACTACCTTTGCCACAGATATAACAATACCTACGCACAGTATTTTTTTGACCCTTATTTTGGGACAGCCCAATTTTTTTTAATGGTCGAATGGAGTGCTACGAGACTCCCACTAGCCTAGCTATCAAAGTTTTTGAAAAAATGCGACCCAACTTATGCTTAAATCCCAGACTTCCAGTTGTTATTCAAAAAAAAAGATTGGTACCAGGTTTTGGTCAAAGTTCTCAATGTTACTTTTTAGCAATTTAACTCGTTACAAGAGTCTCGATTCATGGATATATGTTTAGGTTTATATAGGTATCTCCTTGATTAAATGAAGTCATGAAACAAACTATGTAGGAAAATTCTTAAAATCGATGTACTTACTTACTTTTTGTTCGAGAAGAGCAGCCGTTTTTGCTAGTTTTGAAATATACTTCCAACTTACCACATTTTTCATCTAATAGCTGCTTGGCAAGTACAACCTGCGATTCTGCGCAGCCATCTTCGGCGAGCTGGTTGCGAAGCCTTCGTAATGACCCTTGAGGTCCATCTGAAGCAAAGAAGTTCAAAAAGAACACTTATCTCAATCTCTTACAAACAGTACCAATTGCATGCTAAAAGTCACGTTGATTTATTTACAACTTCCTACATGCTTTTTACAATACTTTCTGTCGGAAAGATCGATGCAATCCATTAGGTATAACGTGCAATTATTAATTTTATTGACAAAAAGGTCGCAACATCAAGGCCAAGTTTTATTGATTGAAAATAATGCAGTTCCTACTTACCATGGAGGTTCCAGCGCTTCCGGCCAATCGGCATTTTTATAAGTTTTCCCTAGAGTTTCACAGGTAAAGTGTAAACTATTATTTTTCCAATAAAATTAGACTTGTTTTCATTTCGCCAACCAAAGCTGAAGCAAATTAGCAATATGCATCGCATCTCTCATTTTGCAATGCATTACCTACGTCAATGTCAATTGTTATATGTCAATTTAGTTTGCAAATAAATTGGCTTGGCACAAGAATAGAAGGCGCTCGAGGCTATGAATGTGGCTTCATCTACTGATTCTAAAACCCAATGAAAAAAGAGATCCCCTTCTTTAGATCAATGCTAATTTACACTGTTCTGTTAAAATCTACCGTAAAACTCCCTCAAAAGCTTTGAATTGAATGTGATACGTAAATTGTAGCGACATTATTTCAATTTATGAGAAAGAAAGTTATTTCCACCTACACGGTGTCCCACCCACACGCAATAACACAGGCAGTCAGAGAACCCCACGCGTAGGTATGCCACTGCCACGTTTTCAAAAGCAGGATATACCTTCCAAAAATAAATATTTAGAAGAAATGCTTCCTGTGGGCTAAATATACATTTTAGGAGAGAGTTCGGCTAGTCGAAATCACTCCATCCATTCACGACCGAGTAGCTGAAGTAGTACTCGCAAATCTTTATAAATTCTTGGAAGTACGCACGAGTGGCAGCGCACCACACTTGGGTAGGTAGCCTCATTATTCGAAATAACGGAACGTTGACATACTTACCGAAAATTGGACTGCGCAAATTTAGTTTGCACGTGTTTACTTGAGCGTATGACCATTCAAACCACGTTTCAGTCCAGTGAGCAAGAGCTTACTTGCACGTGTGGCCACTGTCATAATCATCATCAGCCCATATTAGTCCACAACTGGACATAGGCCTCTCCTAATGAGCGCCATAGCGCCCTGTCTTCAGCTTGCCGCATCCAGCATCTACCTCCTACTAGTCTTTCACAAATCATCAACCCACCTTGTCGGAGGGCGTTCTAAGCTACGTTTGCCGAGTCGCGGTCTCCACTCAAGAACACGTTTACCCCAGCGGTGGTCGGTTCTTAGTGAGATATAGCCAGCCCACTGCCACTTCAGCTCGCTCATATGAGCTATGTCGATGTATTTCTGTTGCCGCTATAACAAAAAATACTAAAAAACGGAATAAAATAACATACATCAAACTTTATTTTTTTGCTCGTTATTGATAACGGCAACAGGTAGACGCTTGAAATATTCACAGAATATTTAGTTATACGTATATTCACTTTAAAAATAAATTGTTAAATTAAAATAAAACAAATATCTAAGGGGGGCCCCTATCGGAGCAACAGACAGCCCTCTCTGCAGAGGGTGTCTCAGCGACGAAGAATCAGCTGCCCACGTAGTCCTGGAATGCGAGGGAGTAACGGCGCAAAGACACGAAATCCTCAACCAACCGAGGTCACTCCGCGAGGCCTGTGAAGACCCCAGGAAGATTCTGCGCTTCTGGACGGAGTTAGGCTGGCTGCGCTAGCAGAAACCACGCACAATGGACCAACCTGAGTCTCAGTGCGGATACAAGAGTACACATACATACATACATACATACAGGGGGGCTCCCATACAATAATCGCATTTTTTCGCCATTTTTATAGGTAATGTACGGAGCCCTTCGTGCGCGAGTCCGACTCGCACTTGGCCAGTTTTATTTTTTTTCACTTTGTTGCATGGATCTATGGTCCGCCTTTCCGCCGCGTTCGACTATGACTGAGGTGAGGGAACACAGTTGGACCTGACTTGAGCCATACACTTTCTAAATGGTGATGCCTCATCTCCCTTTTTTACTTCTATCTAAGCTTTATACTAGTCGGGAGTTAGGTTAAATTGTGTGATGATAAATTTTAGTAAACCTAACAATTATTTTAACGATCATGGTTTTGACATAAAACCTGTTTCTGTTCTAAATCTTAAAGGTAGGCTGGCGGTATTGGCAAAGTGCGTGTCGGATCGGGTAACAAATTGACATTGAAAGACCTGACCACATTATTATAGGTAGGTACCTGAGTCATTTTCAAAAAAATTGTACGTAACACAAAAAACGTTACACAAAATAATTTATAAAGAATAGTTCACAGTAATGTTTTTTAGACAGAATGTATCGAACTTTGCGTTTTTGGGCATTTTTTTATTTCTCTGGTTGGTTAACTTTGACTCCGATAGAATATATTTTTTTTTATAGTTTTCTTTAGTTTTTGTAGCATATTCTTGTTTTTTTTTTAGTTTCTCAGGAATCTTTTTTTAATTTTTCTCGGTTTTTTCGCTGCCGTTCTGCTGCTGTCATTGGTGTCTAAATAAATACAATATAATTAATAATAAGTAATATAACAGTTATAAAACTACATAGGTAATTTACTTTCTTTACATTAAAAAAAAGCATGATTAGGCATTTGAAGTCAAGTGGATTTGGGTTCAAATCCGGTCGTGAACCAATGAACTTTTCTTATCGCGGATAAGTTTATGTCTGCTCCAACAGTGACGGAAAATATCGTAAGGAACCCAGCATTCTCTAGGACCAAAAATTCGAATTGTATGTTTCACTAGCTAGCATAAGAAAATAATTTAAAATTAAAAGTACAATAGTATTCATCATAACTGTAAGTAAATTTAACAAACACTGTAGCGTTGTCGGTCTTCATGAAATTGATATTTTTTCCGTATGATGGTTTTGATTTTTAGGCTTTTTACCTAAGTGTAAATATTAGTCGTAATTTGTTTTTATTCTTTGATTCTGATAAATACATACATATATTTTATTTTTGTCAATTTATTATTATTTGTACAATTATAAAAAAAATTGTTTAAAAAAAACTGTTAATCGAATAAGAATGTTAAATCTCAATTGGTTTATAATCAGCAAAGGTATCGCGTAATACTTTTAACAAATAGGCAAATCATAACCCCTCTTTTATTCTGAAGTTGGCTAAAATCACGACGGTTTCAGCAATATGTCCACAGCTTTACATTTATTTCTGTGTGTAACGTTACGAAATGTTACACAAAAAAACGAAATGTTACACAAATTTCATGGCGACAACACGAGTTTTGATAAACCACAAAAAAGAAACTCACTGTAACGGTTTAATTTCATTCGCATTCTCATAAGTATATGGAAATACATAAACACACAAAGTTTTTGAGTTATTTCAAGACACACTTACCAAATAAAATCGACGTTACGCAAAGGTAAATTTGAACGACAAAAATCGACTGTCACATTCAAATCACTGACGAGAATGAAAAAAGTATGGCGGCATGGTTTTCTCGATAGCTTGGCAGCAAAATACAGTTTTGCCAGTGCTCATTAAATTAAGACTACGTTTAAATATAAATTATAAGTACGTCTTTTCGTCGTTACAAAAAGGCGTTACACAAAAAAAGGGGACATAGGTTTAAAATCAAATTTTCTGTGCTTAAACTAAACGTTTTAAAGCAATTTTCTTTTCTTTCTGTAGAACAGTTTATTAACTAATATCCCCTTTAATAAATCTAATAATATATCAACGTAATAAGCGTTAGGTAGTTGATGTTTTTGTTATCAAAAGCCCTTGTGGGACACAACGGAATTGTATGGAAAAGGAAACGAAACCGAAAACTCATTATTTTTATTTATTTTAAAAAAATAGATTTAATTGAACGTGAAAGATTTAAAGGATTTAAATTAAAGAGAAATACTCTAAATAATATTTAGAACATAACAAATCTGTGACATTGACAACCAGTTCATAATAATTTCTTGATTTACAGGCGTACTACATTTTTGGAGTAAAGTACAATTTTTTTGCAAATGACTCACCTACTAACTAATAATAATACGTTATCCACTGTTGATCATGCATCCACGTCCACCAAACGAGGGCGATTCACGCGATTTTTCATTAGGCGGACGGTGATCGCAGTGAAGGTGATAGATTATCAATACACAGAAAAAAAGCTCCAGTCCTTCCTGTAGTACCTACCACATACCCACTATACAGTCGCTGCTTGTGTGTATTCTATCAACATTTGGTGAATAGGTACTATAATAAAAATATTTTCGTTTAAAAATTTAGTTATATATTATCACCCTGAAGATGGTTTTAACAATAAACTTAATTTATTTCGTGTTTTCTTCTGTCCTTCATCTTGTTTAGCCTTTGCACAAGCCAATACCGCTTTTTGACACAGACCAGCAAATTTGTCCTTTCTTTTTTTGTTATTTTTAATTATTTTGGGAGTCTCCTTGACTGTGCTCGACAGAGTATTGGACTTGTTTTTCAGTGAAAATACATCAGATGCATTTGCGTACACATTTGTGTCTATTTTTGGTAAATTCACTTTTTTCTTTTTTGCATGGGTCTTACTTTTGTTTTTATGGGGTTTAATATGCTTCTTTATTTCGTAAGATTCTGTACTATCTGATACCACTTTGCCTTGAAGTTGGTTGGGGTATTCTTTAGCTGGTTTTGCTGATTTTGTGGTAGTAGTGTGGTTGCAGAAAGTGCATGTCTGCTCCTGAAATAACAAGTTTTGTGTTTTAAAGTTAAATCTCATACAATTTTGAGTTGCATCAATGGACAGAAGGCTCACTGAGACCAAAATCTTAGGCCCAAACATGAAAGCTTGCTCATCAGTCATAATCTACTTCAGTATGTTTATGCCATAGAAAAGCATAGACCCATGACTGATTAACCTTTCCTAATTTAGGCCTTAGTAATTTTTCTGAAGAAAGTGATATTATCTTACCAATATATTGCCTTGAAGATCACTCTTATCTGATTCACTTTTACACCGGATTCTTCGTTTTTGTTTCTTACTCAATTTTATTGGCTTAATCTGTAAAGATTTAGCTTTTAGTTGGTAAGGCCATAAGGAATTATAAATATTGCTAACTTATTATTGACTGAAACTTACTTTGACATCAAGTGTGTTGCTCCATTCCAAACAACAGTGGGGGCATCTAATTTTATTTGAGAAAAGTTTATTTGGAAGTCCATAGCCACCTGTGATTTCTTGACTACGCATTCTGCAAAACAAATGAGTTGTGGAAAATAAAAAGTATGCTATGCTTCATTTTCTTAAGAGTGGGAGTTTTTGTTTGATGAGGTTGTCTGGTATTTAGAAAAGCTTTTACCTTAATAGCTACATTATTCCTGAGTGGTTTTATTAAGATAATACGTCACCAGTGTCGCAGGCAGATAAACCTACTTACTACAGTTAAATTTTAAGAGGTTATGTTGATAAGTTTGATGTAGGAAAACAGGATAATTTCCAGAATTACAGGTCCGATTCAATATATGTACATAACTGTAAAGTAGGTACTTAGTACATTATCCCAGAGGTCAATACGTTATATATTATAAAGGTGTCACGTTAGCAAAGCTGAAAATTAGATAACTTAGTTTCAGCACACATGAGAACTTACAGATAAAAACTACGGAACGTTTTAGAAGTAACATTTTCAGATTGGTGCAATATCGCTAAATTATACAAAAAACTCATACGCGCTTCGGTCATTTTTCGGGAAGCTAAAAACTGTACGTTTAATTTAGTGTGACGCCTGATTAGAAAACTTGTATTGTATACAAAACGTTGTTGCTATGAAACTTCAACTTCTTATTTTTGGCTAACGAGCCAAAAATAAGAAGTGTAGCATGCTTTGCTACCACAACTCTGCCAGTGTCCATGTCAAAAGAGTCATTAACTCCCCAAAGGGGGGTGATTTCCTTCGTCCACGCATAAACTTTAGAGTTAATAATAGTACCATTGATTTTATCTGTAAGCCAATACAAAGTTAGGGATGCATACACAACAAAAAAGGATAATATAGCAGGAACTGTATAAGGGAAAAAAGAAAGGAGCTCGAGCGTCTGTGATGGATGACTTGATGGAAGCCAGAAAAAAACGAATAAAAACACGGAACACAACAATCACCCTTGACACCTGACATAAACGACAAGATGGCGACCAATGATTAAGGAGTATAAAGGGGGGTGATTGCCTCCGTCCACGATGGCGACATACAATTAGTTCCGATTTCAGCCGCGCGCTGAGTTATCCTGCGGGCATTTATAAATGACAGGAATTCACGATTTTGGCTGTTGTTAGATGGAGTTTTCGGTGCTGCAGAGCTTCGCTGATTGTGCGAGCCTTTACAATACACACAATACAATACAAAACACTTTATTGTACACCAGAAAAAGAACATTACAAAAAGACATTACATATCACAAGTACAATGGGCGGCCTTATCGCTTAGAAGCGATCTCTTCCAGGCAGCCTTTGGATGGAAAGAATTTTGTGAATTTAAGAAAGGCAGGGGGTGTACTAAAGATAAACTAATAAACACATAAACTAGATATACACATAAAATATTTATAATATACTAAAATATACTAAATAAATAAGTAAATATTATGTAAGTACCAATATTCACTATTCTGACAGGAAAAATTCCTTAACGCGAGATTTAAAAACTGGTAAGGATACTGTTTTTCTAATGGGCTCTGGTAGTGCATTCCACAACCTTATGGCCTGGATGGAGAAGGATTTGTCGTAGAAACTGGTTTTGTGAGGTGGCATATTCAAACCAGATTTTCTGACGATCGTAGGACACGGGAAGGATGAGGATGAGAATTATGGAGGAATTCAAAACGCTCCTTTAAATACAAGGGAGTGACAGGGTTAAAGAAAATGTTATGAAGAAGAAAAAGGGTATGGGAATTTCGGCGAAGACGGACAGGAAGCCAATTGAGTTTTCTGCGGAACTCTGAAACATGATCATATTTACGTAGACCAAACACAAAACGTATACATACGTTTTGGAGCCGTTCAACCTTATTAAGCTGCTCCTCAGTTAGGTCAAGGTAGCAAACATCAGCATAATCAAGAATGGGAAACATGAGAGATTGAGCGAGCACAATTTTAGTGGCAGTAGGAAGAAAGTTACAAAGTCTTCTCAATGATGCAGCGGAGGCAAATATCTTGCGACTCACCGCATCTATTTGAGGGACCCATGACATGACATGTCATGGGTCCCTCAAATAGATGATCCATGATGATTCCAAGGTTTTTAACACTTCTGCTAAAAGGAACTATAACGCTATTGAATTCAATTTTAGGGAGAGTGGACCAGTCAATTTTAGCAGAAGTGCGAGAGCTACCTATGATAATGGCCTGAGATTTGCTGGGGTTTACCTGGAGACCGTAGGCCATGCTCCAATCACGAACACACATTAGATCAGCATTAATGCGGTGAATCGCGGTGGACAGGTCTTGCAGTGGGGCTTGGGTGTAGATTTGAAGATCGTCTGCATAGAGATGGTAGGAAGAAGTTAATTTAAAAGATATAGAATTTATGAACAATGCAAATAACAACGGAGATAATACGCCGCCTTGCGGTACGCCAGCAGAGGTGTTGCACCAAGAAGAGAAGGAGTCGTCAGTACGAATCCGCTGCCGGCGCCCTTGCAGATAACTGCGAAACCAGCCAATCGCCGATGGAGATATGTTAATAGAGCGCAAAAGTCCAAGGAGGATTTCGAAATCAACAGTGTTGAACGCATTGCTGAAGTCAAGTAGTGTAAGAATAGTTAGATGTCCGTTTTCCATTCCCGATCTAATATCGTCAGTGATCTTAACAAGAGCAGTAACAGTACTGTGACCGGGACGGAAACCGGACTGGAAAGGATTTAGGAGGTTATGAGAAGAGAGGAATGTGCTAAGTTGGCCGTGAACAAGGCGTTCGAGGACCTTGGAAAGGAAAGGAAGAATAGATATGGGTCGGAAATCTGTAAATGAAGAGGGCTTGGGTTTTTTGGGAAGAGGAATAATAAAGGCATCCTTCCACACCGCCGGAACGGTTTCAGAGAGAATAGAAAAGTTAAGGAGGTGACTTATCATAGGTAATATCTCCTCAATAATAGGAGTGATCATGTTACGACCGATATTGTCACCCCCCATTGCGCTAGAGGAGATGGACATAATGCTCTTTTTAACATCACATGCGGCGAATGGACTGAAGCTAAACGAAGGATAGTCAGGAATAGGCAGGGAAGAAAGATAGTTGAGAGTACTCGTTTTGACATTTATATCCATGTTGGTGCCTCTAAATCTTATTGAGACACTTTTTATAAATGGATCTAATTATTTGTAAAAAAATCTAGAAAAAAAGACAATGCTTTCAAATAATATGACACTGACACTTGTAACTATGTTCGTGTGATGAAGACCATTAGCAAAATCCTTAGATACTCTAAGGCAAAACCAAAACAAGAAGTTGAAGTATAAAATTCCCGCCAATATGTCAAACAAAACAAATCACAACAAAAAGTAGTTGGATGGGTAATATGAGATTTTTGCTACTAAAATAACCTTTTTGTAAAGTTGTGCCAAAGAAATCGATCTGGAGTGTTTGGTTTTGTAAAAAGTGTTTATTGTATTTACCCGAAAATGGATGTAGCAGATACATATGCTACTCAAAGCCAAGTGAAGGATGAAGTAGGAGTTCGTTGTCAGAAGCTTTTTCAGGATTTCCTTGAAGAGTAAGTACCTATCGTGAACAATATCTATTCAAATTGAGTTTTAATGTTCCCTTGTGATTGCCATCTATTCGATGGTTACATAGAAAAAACAGTGCAAATAAAAGAGGTTATGTTCTAGTTTTTGGCAAGGAATGACCCTTGCATTGCAGAAGCCCGAAAACAATAGAAGTACCTAAGTACAAGCATTACTAATTATTATGTCACATAAACAAATAACTCATAGACAGGAAGAAGGCTTTTGTCCTGCATTGTGACACTACAGGCATATATTTATATTAATTAATTGTTAACTGTTTAAGTAAAGATCACATAATCGGATGCACATTTACCTTAAGTGAATTTTTGGCTAACAAATTGTGGAAGTGGCTTCTTAGAATACTTTTATTCAAAACTGGCAGCGCCTCGCGGTTTCACCCGCGTAGTTCCCGTTCTTAGATGGGCAAATTCCAGGATAAAACATAGCCAGCTAGCATAGCTAACTCAACACAGTCACTCACTGAAAAGTAAGCTTTCTAATGGTGAAAGAATTTTTGAAATCGGTTCAGTAGTTTTTAAGTCTATTTGTTACATACATTAGTTCCTCATAAAATTTGTTATATTTAAAATAAAGCCCTGGTTTCTGGGATTGCACAACTAATCTGATGTGTCAAAATATTTTTACTTGGTACACACAAAAAATTCATAGAAGATAAATGAAAGATAGAAAAGATGTACAGAAGCACTTTATGCAATATACTCAAATTCACATACAAGAAGTAATGTCGCTCAAGTTATTGTGTTGTAGCTGATGGCCATACTAATAACTAATAACTCAAGCGCGGTTTGGCAAGGAGTATTTCAAAGTAAATTTGCTAAAAAATATTTTTCTACTTGTTTTTGATTTTTTGGTTGAGTTGTCCATTGTACTTGTCTCATGTAATGTCTTTTTGTAATGTTCTTTTTCTGGTGTACAATAAATTGTTTTTGTATTGTATTGTCCTGTCAAAATAGGCATAAAAAAACCTTGGGTACACCAGTAGAAATAAAGTGGTCTCCATAGATCCCATGTGTGCTAAAAAAGTTATTCAAGTTCAAAGGTTAAATTTTCGGATTTTTGAATTATTATTTTGTAATAATAATCCAAAAATCCGAAAATTTTACCTATTACCAATGTTTTTGAGTGATAACAATAATTTGTTATCACTCAAAAACATTGGTAATAAATGAATATAAGTACCTAATAATTTATGCCATCTCGCAGGTGGCGCTGTATGTGAGGAAGAACTTTGACACATACAATGTGTGCAATGTGCATATCATGTAGAATCTAACCCTTCAACTTTTAGAATGGCGATATCTTAGGAATGGTGACTAGTAGGCAAAAATTAACAGACAGTTACCTACTAATTTGCATACCGTCGGGCCTCTTACCATCGTCACGCAACAGATCATTCGGTTCGAGAATGGCTGGTACGTTAGCGGTGACAAAGGTCCGCCGGATGATGTCGTTTATCTGACCGAGATATTCGACTGGCAGCCCTAGTACACGATAATCCGTATTTCGATCCGAGTTTTGTAATTTAATTATTATTATTATTTGACGACCTCTGTGGCGCGGTGGGCGAAGGTCCGCCTGCGACGCAGGAGGTTGCGGGTTCGATTCCCGCCTTGGGACAAATATTTGTACGATCTGCACGTATTTGTTCCCGATGTTCTGGTCATTTTCTATGTATAATAATAAATCTATCTATGTAATGTATTGTCTTATTTTTTATATCAGTTGTCTAGTCCCCATAACACAAGCTCTGCTTAACTTGGGGCTAGATAATGCTGTGTGAATAGTCCAGCATTATTTATTATTAGTCTTTTATAATTTTTTCACCTTAGGTTCAAAGAAGATAATGAAATCAAATATGAAAAGCATTCAAAAGAGCTGCTTAAACCCGAACTGAGCACATTGGAAGTCAGCTTCGATGACGTGGAAAAGTACAACCAGAATCTCGCAACCACTATAATTGAGGAATACTACAGAATCTACCCGTTCCTAAACCAGGCTATATTGAATTATGTTATGAGTCTGGCTGATAGTGGCATGAAGAAGGACTTGCAGGTAACCTTTTGATGACCTCTGTGGCGCGGCGGGCGAAGGTCCGTCTGCGACGCAGGAGGTTGTGTGTTCGATTCCTGCTTCGGGAATAGTGTTTGTACAATCCGCAGATAGTTGATCCAGGTGTTCTGGAAGTTTCCTATCCATAAAAAATCCGCAGATAGTTGATCCAGGTGTTCTGGAAGTTTCCTATCCATAAAAAAATATCTATCTGTCTAGTGTATTGTAGAGTTCGCGCAAATCTTTATGAATTATTTGAACATAGTCTCAAATGCAAAACTGCGGAGTATTGGACTGATCGCGTCCTTTTGGAAACTTAAAATATGCTCTATAATTCTCGAAAGTACGAGCAGTGTTTGCGACTGCTCGTACTTTCGAGAATTCAAAAAGATTTGCGCGTACTGTATTAAGTTTATCAGTTATCTATCGAGTACCTACCCATAACACAACAAAAGCTCTACTTAGCTTAAGGTTAGATAATGCTGTGTGAATTGTCCTCTTTTTATTTATTTAATTTAACACAATAAAAACTATATTGAACTGCAAAATAGAACTGATGATTTGTGTGTTAAAACCTATTTCGGGTACTGTGTTTGTGGTCAGGCACTAAGACTCACCATTTTGTTATAGCACTAGTGTAGAGTGTGTGCCTTTGCTGTGTATTTTAAAATATTAATAAGCCTAATAATTAATAACTTTTCCAGGATAAAGAATGCTACATATCCTTCGTAGATGTGCCCACAAGGCACAAAGTGAGAGAGTTGACCACCGCTAAGATAGGGACACTGATCAGAATATCTGGGCAGATTGTGCGAACTCATCCCGTTCATCCCGAGCTGGTGCTCGGAACCTTTGTCTGCTTGGACTGTCAGACTGTGATCAAAAATGTTGAACAACAATTTAAGGTAACAATTTGCTTGAAATGTATTAAATAATAGAATCAGGCGTTACTTCGAACACGATCAAAACTTGAAGTCGTCATCATCATTGCAAAATTTAAGGATGAAAATATTTTGTGACAATACCGCGTTTTTTATTTTTTTTTGCGGAATTGTTACTATATTTTTTCATCCTTATATTTTGTAATGTATTTCCAAAAGAATCAGGCGTTACTTTGCGGAAATCTATTGCAAAATTTGAGGATGAAAATATTTTGTGACAATACCGCGTTTTTTTTTTTTTTTGCGGAATTGTTACTATATTTTTTCATCCTTATATTTTGAAATCTATTTCCAAAATCAGATATCACTTTGTTGTTTTGTTGTGAGGGAACTAAGCTACTAATCTGTGTAAGGTAGGCTGATATTATTTGGAAATAAGCGGACTAGATGAACACTAGCGTCTGCCTGAGAATTCGCACGCATTTTTACCGGATATAAAACGCAAATTTTACTGAGACTTATTCAGATGTTTAGTCATGAAAACAAACAGCCAGGCAGACAGGCAGATGAAAGTTAGTACAGGCAGGCAGATGAAAGTTACTGTTGTATGTATTTAAGTAAACAGTTAAGGTTTTGGCCACCATCTCATAAAAGCCGTGAAGATAACTCTAATCTTGTATTCCAGTACACAATTCCCACAATCTGCCGAAATCCTGTCTGCGCGAACCGTCGCCGGTTCATGCTGGATGCAGACAAGTCCGTGTTTGTGGACTTCCAGAAGATACGGATTCAGGAGACGCAGGCTGAGCTCCCCAGAGGATGTATACCGAGGAGTCTGGAGGTCATATTGCGAGCTGAGGCGGTGGAATCGGTGCAGGTTAGTATACTTAGCTCTTATTTTTTTAACTATTAACTATTTTACTGAAGTCATTTTAACTAACAAATGGCATTTCATGCTTCCCTCGCAGGGACTTGCGCGCTAGTCTAATAGCCTGCTTTGTTCTGTTCATGTTGAAATTACAATTTCATCATGAAAATCTCAAATCGAGGAAATTGAGATTGAAATTTAACTAATAGCTAAATCAAATTGTAAGACTGTGTATATGTTTATTTAATAAAGAATCAAAAAAATCATACTGCTTAAAGCCTTACTTACGTAATTTTATCTGATGACATGTACCTACTTAATAAAATTAACTATATAATCTAATATTCTCTCTGTATCTGTTCAAAGCATGTGTTCGATATATTTTTTATTACTAGGATCGGTCTACTCTAACTACAATGTATTTAAATTATACTATAAATTACATTTGCACGACTAACAAGTCAAATATAGTGATACTCTATTTTAAAACCACCATTGTTAACCTATATTTAAGCAAATAAATACAATCATTCATTCATACTGATCCTGTCCATCGGTTGCCTGGAAGAGATCACTTTTACGATAAAGCCGCCGATGTTTTTTTCTTTCTATCTCTTTGTTTCGTGCCTTATGCAATTTGTTTTGCCTCAAAAACCGAAGTTTTCAGAAGAATCCCACAATGGCTTTTTGTTGTTATACCTCACACTTTGGGAAACTTTTTAACACAGAATTTTTTGTGATAGTAAGTATAGAATTTTTGAATCTTACCATGATTAACTTGAACACTTGCAGGCTGGAGACCGTTACGATTTCACCGGCACACTAATAGTTGTCCCGGATGTTGGAGCCCTAGCCCTTCCCGGGGCTAAGGCGGAGCTCACGACACGGACCAAACTGACCAATGAGGGACAAATGGAGGGCATCAAGGGTCTCAAAGCATTGGGAGTTAGGGAGCTGCATTACAAGTACGTTTAAAGTCTAGTTTCTCCTCAGATGTAGGTACAAGTACTTAACAAATAAAAGTTATAAATGTTTCCCAATTTTTTTTCTATTAATGCGTATAAAAAAAAACAAAAATGGCAAATGCTAACACTAGCGAGTCCAAAAAAAACGTAATAATTTAAGTGTTTAAAATAACTACTTCAAATTCCTTAATAATTAAACAGTTTAATTGCGGGATCATTCCCTAGAAAAACTGTTGAATTTTTGGAATTCGGGTTTTTTCTCACGGGGATCCCGTGAATTCTGAAATCTAGGCCTAGTTTGACAACCAAACCTTTAAGGTTCGCCCCTATGGGCCGTATCTCATTCATTAGACACGACGACAAGACACCATGGTCGCGCCACCATGGTGTCTTGAGCGCGAGAAACACCAAATCAAACACCACCACCAACTAACGTCTACAAATTTGGGTGCGCAACCTAGCTGGTTGCAGGTGGGGTATCCTCTATACAACTGCAAATTTTGTTGGTGGCGCGACCGGTGGCGCCACCATGGTGTCCTATTGAGATAGGGTCCCTAACCACACGTGGTATTGTATTTCAGGACAGCCTTCCTAGCATGCAGTGTGCAAGCCATTTCGCGACGTTTCGGCACCGCTGAGATGTCCACAGATGACATGACATCCGAAGATATGAGGAAACAGATGACTGATAAGGAGTGGGATAAGGTAAATAAATAAATAAGTGTAGTTTATCTATTGTATTCTATCATCATTTTCATCTGCAGCTGGATTTTACCCACTGCTGGGTTATGTAGCTGTGGGTAAAATTTGGACACTGCTGGACATAGGATAGTAGTGGCTTCTATAGCTCCTTAATATTACTAGCTTATGCAAGCGGCTTCTCTCAAGATTAAACAGGGCTTAGCAAGCAAGGATAATGTCATTTAAATATTTTTTAGTATCGAACTGTTAGTTTCGGAGATAACTTCATAGAAACAAACATAATAAAACTTTTATTTCTTTACGCTTGCAAAATATGAGCATAGACAAATTTAAAAATATTTTTTTCAAATAAGAAATAAAGTGTTAATTGAGTCCCTTTAATTTAATTTTTGACCACTAGTGAAAGAAGTGAAAAAGAAGACTTGAACAATTATCACCGGAATGTAGTTTCCGGTTAGTGAAATTATTTAGAGTCTCACTAAATTTTTTTAACTCATCTCTACTTTCGTTTAAAACTGATGAAGATAATCTCTCAGAAAAAAACTTACCACTCAACCATCAACTCCAAATTTTCGAGTGGGTGAGTGGGCTTTCTACCAAAAAGATAACTATAGTACAATCACTCAAAATACAGAGCTGTTTAAAACAAACACACTAAAATGACCTTTATACCCACAGGTATATGAGATGTCCCGAGACCGCAATCTTTACAACAATCTGATAGCTAGTCTGTTCCCAAGTATCCACGGGAACAACGAGGTGAAGAGAGGCGTTCTGCTTATGTTGTTTGGAGGAGTCGCTAAGACAACTATTGAAGGTATATTTGTTTAGATCTCTACAACAATCTGATAGCCAGTCTGTTCCCAAGTATCTACGGGAACAATGAGGTGAAGAGAGGCGTTCTGCTTATGTTTTTTGGAGGAGTCGCTAAGACTACTATTAAAGGTATACTTGCTTAGTTTTCTACAACAATCTGATAGAAGAAATTAAACAAAAAAGAATTCACTGGCCTTTCAAACTGGCAATGATTAGCAACTAACTGTAAAATTTTGGGTATTTTTCTTGCCTCCCATAAAAAAATTGGTAAAAAAGAAATAGTCAGACTTCGTCTAAGACAACTATGGCTTAAATGGTTCTAAATAGTCCACACTACCTTCGCCCACTTTGCACCCAACTTCCAATCACCCTGTAAATTATCGGCGTTGAGAACGCTGACTCCGCTAAACAGTTTTTGAGTATTCAGCCCTAAATTATAGAACCAGCGTCTGTTCTGTTCCTAATACAGATTTTTGTATATTAACTGACTCACAATTGACTGGTTTTTTTCATCATTTTCTCATCGAATCTTCTTTCTAAAACCCAACTCATTTGCAGGCACAACACTCCGAGGTGACATAAACGTCTGCATAGTCGGCGACCCCAGCACGGCAAAGTCGCAGCTTCTGAAGCAAGTGAGCGAGATATCTCCACGCGCCGTCTACACTAGCGGAAAAGCGTCGTCTGCCGCCGGTCTAACCGCCGCCGTTGTCAGGGTAATAAGAAATATTTATAATTTATTAGTATAATACTAGGTTATACTTGATCCAAATTCGATGTGTTTGTGAAAATATCACATCGTATTAGTTAATTAAATAAAAAAATAAAACTTTATTTCCATAAATACAAAACACACACTTAGAAAAGATCAAATTACAAATTACTTAAAATAAAATAGGAATATGATTTCTGTCGGTTCGGTATGTAGACTACAATAAAGAAGCGACGAAGAAACCTTTAGCCTGTTAGTTGTTATTTTTCGAGTTGGAGCGAAGCCCGTCCCAAGCTTTTTTATCTTCTAGATAATCTGATATTTTGTAGTAAACCTTTTTGCACGGAAAGGTTTTGACAATTTATTTACAGATAGTTTTTGCAACTCACTAAGAAGTTTTTTGTAGAAGCGTAAACGTTGCTCTTTAAAATATACATTATTCTTGTGAAGCCTGGTTGTAGGCTCAGCGAGTTTATGTTTATATCTTAACTTCTTCGTCTTAATAAAAGCTCTGATTAGTTAGGGATTAGATGATGCTGTGTGGATTCTCCAGCATTATTTATTTATTCATCTTCCCTTAGGATGAAGAATCGTTCGACTTCGTGATCGAAGCGGGAGCGTTGATGTTGGCCGACAACGGGGTGTGTTGCATCGACGAGTTCGATAAGATGGACCTCGTGGACCAAGTCGCTATACACGAGGCTATGGAGCAGCAGACTATTTCTATTGCTAAGGTTAGTATAGTGTGAAGTAAAGTAAAAGTATTTTTTTTTGCATCAAACACAATAATAAGTATTGTAAAATCGGGTACTTTTTGAGAAACCGGGAATCCCGGGAAATGTTGGAGTCGGAACCGGTTTGAGATGAAAAACAGACACTGAATAAGTTTGTTATTAAAATACTTATCAATTTTTGACCTACAACGACATGATATGATTAACTTCCCAGTTTTCTTCATAAAGTTTCATGCTACTGCGAAATGCTTTAACTGGACTGACATCGTCCACGAGGGAGCGTCAAATAAAGAGGAAGTGGAATAGATTAAGTTATGATGGTTACCAAAATACATATAATCGAGATCGTGGAAAATATTTTTCCCGAAATTTCCCGGAAAATTATTTACGATTTCCTGGTTCTTAAATCGACCAAAAATTTCGGGAATTACCGGAAAATTCGGAGCCGGGAATTCCCGGGCCCAAACCCTAGTAAATAAGGTACATAGGTGGTGTAGTCGTGGATTTAATTGAGCAACATCAACAGCTCTCGTCAAACGAACTAAATGTAACTTAAGTCATAACTTCAATGTTTCTCCTGTAGGTGGAGCTAACGGCGCTAGAGTCTGTAAGAGGTCCCAAAGATTTTCAACTAGGCGAGTACTGATTTCGTGGCTTAGTTAGTTAGAGCACACCCGTGCTGAGTATGGGGCGCGGGTTCGAGTCCCGCCGAAATCGATTTTTTTGGAACGTATATAATTGCCTTGTCTCTCCTTGTAAAATGAACTATCGATTAATATTAGCAGAATTTATATTATACTCTGTATATTTATGTATAAATAAAATTATTTATAATTGTAAATCAAATAGTATGTAAGAGTAGGTTACGTATATAGTTTTGTAATTTGTGATATGTAATGTATGGTATTTGTTTGTTTTCTAAGTAGTTAATACCTATATTATTATATATGCACACAGATATTACTCCATGTTAAATCTAGCGATCCTATCCATTCAAGGTTGTCTGGGAGAGATCGCTCTTGAGCGATAAGACCGCCAATTGTCGCTTATACTATACATAGCACATTCCTTTGTTATTATTTCTAAGTGATATAAAGTATTTTCAATCAATCAATCAAATACCTATAAAGGATCTCCTAACTGTATTCCTATTAACTTCCAGGCGGGTGTAAGAGCAACCCTAAACGCGCGCACGTCGATCCTCGCCGCTGCCAACCCTATCGGCGGGCGCTACGACCGAGCGAAGTCCCTGCAGCAGAACGTGATGCTGTCCGCGCCTATAATGTCTCGTTTCGACCTATTCTTTATACTTATCGACGAGAGCAGCGAAATGGTGGACTACGCTATTGCGAGAAGGATCGTCGATCTGCATTCTAATAAGGTAGTAAATGCTTAAACAAAGGAAATTACAATCAAATAACATAACAAAATAGTAAAACACTGTTTTTTTATGAGTTCTCGCGAAAATAACCTTAGAATATACTATAACAAAATAGAACTAGTTTCTAGTAGTTACAGTTAAAACAATTGAGCTAACTGCAGACCGTTGCTAACATTCAACAGGTAGCTCAACTGATTCATATTAATACCAGTCGGAAGCGTCCCCAAGACGCTAGCTGCATTACCCCGCTGTATAGCAATACTGATGCGCTGTGCCAGATACTCACCAGTCTTCGACCAGACGCTCAGATATTTTATTAAAATCCCGTAGAACCTCAAGGTTCATTATCGTTTGGTACTACTTCATTAGAGAGTCGTCAGCTGACACCCTGATTGCGTCAGGTCTCGCCGTAAAATAACGTGTCTTTAATTTTAGTTTTAATATTGTATGTATGTTAGTTTTAAGGTAAATATATTACTTTGGACCGTAGAATAAGTTAAAATAAGATCTGTAACTGTTCTATAGTCAAATAAATGATGATTATTATTATAAACATTTTTTTAATATACATTTATATACATTTTTTTCATTATACACACAATATGGACTATTGCATGAATTCAATAATTGTGTTTAGTCTGAAATAAAAGATTTTATTATTATTACTCAAAATCAAATATTCTTTATTTCCATAAATACAAAAATGTACACTTAGAAAAGGTCAAATTCTTAAAATAAAACACTGACACGGAAATAAAGTGATATTTTTTATTTCTGTCGCTTCGGTGTTTAGACTAAAGTAAAGAAGCGACGAAGAAAGACGTTTTTAGAAAAAACCCCTACAATAATATAAATTGTTGGTGGCTAAAACTCACCAGCAATGTTTACTTAAACCGGAAAGGCTGCATAATGCTACAAAACTATGATGATCTTCGAACAAAAGATCATTACTGATTATTTATAGAATCATCTGTTTTGCAGGAGGAAACGAGCGACTGTGTTTACTCCCGCGAAGACCTACTCCGGTACATTGCGTTCGCGAGAAGTTTCAAGCCGCTTATAACTGAGGTAAGTACCTACATTTATTTACATTTATCATTATCATAAAATTCTTAGTAAAGCAAGAGATAAACCAAAAAAATGCACGTCCCACCACCGCAGTTACACTCACATGCAAAGACGGTGTATAGACGCAATAAACATAAATCGTGCTTGTGATTGGTTGGTTGTTCAGTCACCGGCTAGACATGAAAGTGGGAACAAGTACATCAGCATGTCAACGAAAGAACGGCCGGAATTTTCGGCTAACTAGTGCATAAATGAGGCGAACGCGCGACAGTGGACGGGTCTTTCCATACAAAGGGCGCGCTTCCCGCCATACAATGCTCAAACTTCGCACAATTCGTTGGCTTTTAAGTGCGTGGGTGAGTCCATATTTAGAGTAGAGACGTCGCACTCGCACAAGAGAGTATGCATAAGTATTTCTTGTCACTGACAAGAAACCCACAAGACGTGATAATTTCTGTCTGACAACTTGTCAGACAGAAATTATCACGTCTTGTGGTGGAGCGTGCATTTTAAGATTGGTTTATCTCTACATTCTTACATTATCGAATAAGGTGCTTCTCATGGGAGGCTTACGTCCAGCAGTGGACTGGTCCAATATTGATGATGATGATGTGATGGGACAGGCCATATTGTACAAAAAGTGATTCAAGCCAGGATACCTAAGGCACAAAATGGTTAAATCACCGCGGTTAATTCCGCAACATGAATATTGATTCAAAGATGGGTCCTTTGTTCTAGGAAGCAGGCAAACTCCTAGTAGAATACTACACAGTGCTCCGGGGGAGGGACGGAGGCGGGTCCGGAGGGTCCTGGCGCATCACGGTGCGGCAGCTCGAGTCGATGGTGCGGCTGGCGGAGGCCATGGCCAAGATGCACTGCAGCGGACATGTCACTACACACCACGTCACTGAGGCCTACAGGTTAGTTAGATCGCTGCCCTTGCGAGATCTGTGGTAAGAGGTCAAAGAAAGACTTTTGTTTTATTATTTATTTATTACAACAATACAAATACAAACAATCAAAAACAAGACACATTTATTGGATACCTACATAAAGTTATTATAAAACGGAAAGCGGCTTGATGTGTGAAAGATGGCGGCTCCCTGCGCTCGCCACGCTGTGTGTGTGTTTGTTTGTGATGTTGCGTTAGAGTAGAGCATTATCAATATCATCGTAATGATGATGATGATAGTCGTCGATTAAGGCATCTTTATAATAACAAGGTACAAAAGTGACATACTAATGCAGCTGAATGTCCATATTCATAATAATTATCAGTAACTAACTATAATTGGCTAGTTTCCTTATCTTTTTAGATCTTATTAGTCCGTCCTGCCTTTATCTTTTTAGCTCTAATTAGTCCTTCAGCTAGATTATCCGAAGATATTGAACACGTATTTTTTCTTTTGTCAATCAAACAAAAAATTACAAAGAATCAGCGCAAGTTTGGTAGTGGGGACTCGTGACGTCACAAAGTCGCTAAATAGGCTAAATCTTCATATCTTTTTTGTTTAATTGACGAAAGAAAAAATACGTGGCCAATATCTTCTGATTATCTAACTGACGGACTACTTTTTTAGGGAACTATCCTATTATTCCATTACACACCGTATTATTTACAATCTATGTACAACACAGGTTACTCAACAAGTCTATTATCAGAGTGGAGCAGCCAGACATCCACTTAGACGAGGATGATCCACAGTTCGAACCTAGCATGGACGTCGACCAAGACTTGCCTAATGGATCTGCAGGTAATAAATAATGCTGGAAAATAAACACAGCATCATCTAGCCCTAAGTAAGCAGTGCTTGTGTTATGGGTACTAGATAATACATTACATACTTAAGTAGAGATAAACCATTCTTAAAATGCACGCCCCAAACACGAAAAGACGGTGTATATGTAGCCGCCGGATCGTAGAATTAGTTTGTAGAATGGCTTGGCCAATTGCAAAGTAGCGCAATTCAAATAACTATAATTGCCTGTGCCGATTGTTGGACGATGGACGTTATACACGTCACGTGTCAACGTTAGTTAGCCATTTTATCGAATGAAATTATGAGGTTTTCTCAAAAAATCTGTGTTCGTTTTGAAATTGGGCTTGCCATTCTACGAACTGTCTGATTCTTCCATCGTCTACACTGAAACAACTATTTTCAAAAAAAGAAAAAACTGCATGCTAAATTCGAGCAAAATAAAAATCTAACATCATCCATTTGTTTTAGAAACACCAGTAAACGGCGACTCCGCTCCCAAGAAAAAACTGACGCTGTCCTTCGAAGAGTACAAATCGTTGAGCGATATGCTAGTCGTGTACATGCGTAAGGCGGAAATCGAAGCGGAGAACCAAGGTATTCGATCTAGTCTTTTTTTTTTACCTGCGAGGCGCGTATTTTTTATAGGACTAAGGCTCCATGCACGCCATTTTGTGAAAATGATAGGCATAAGATTTCGCGTTCATAGGAGCAGGACAGAGAATACGTTTTTGGAAAGGCGTAAGTGTAAAAATCGAGTTAGTGTTTATTTAGAAAAAATATTCTCAACTAATTATGGAACTGGCTTAGAGGCACCAAATAATTAGTAAAAACCTACGAATCAAAACATGTTTTATAGACCGTAGGGTATCTGAGACCTCAACGAAATTAGATGTGTAACAGTGCACTTTTTTGGGTTTTCTTTCAGAATTTTATGAAGTACGAGTTTTTTACCACGGGGATTCCGTGAGTACAGAGGTTAGGCCTAGTTTGACAACAAAACCCGTTAGGTTCGCCCCAGAAGTTGGTATCCCAACGCCAACGAACACTAGCGCCGCCACCTATTCATTATTACGTTTAACAAAGGAATTGTTATGAATTGTTAATGAAATTTTTAAAAAACCATTGGGCAGTTTTTGATACCTTTCATAAGCTTTTTTTAATGCAATAAAAGTTAAATTTTTTCTAGTTATGGCAGACAGGCAAAGATTCTCTTGATGACAACCAATTTCTGTTTTTTTTAACTATACAAAATAAAACTATTACAAATGTATTCGCAAACTGTACAATGGTTTTTTTTATATTCTTTTGTTTAACGTTATATTAAAATTAACCTCATAACCCTCCCCTGTTGGTAGTCAGGTAATAAAATAGGTGGCGGGCGACTCTGGTATGTATGAGCCGGGGTACCGTTTTAAGTCAAATGCCAAAATCCAGTTAGTCTTATCACACTGGCGATTTGCGAGCGGTTTTAACGGAGTGAGCGCGTAGCGAGCACGCAGCGATGACGCCGCGTACGCAGCGAGCTCAACGCGATTAGCAATCGCAGCTAGCTCGGTGGGCTCGCCTTGAAATCGTTCGCAAACCGCCAGTGTGATAAGGCTAAATTCGCCGAAAGACGAGTTATCTTGCACATAAGACGAGTTATCTTGGACATAAGACGAGTTATCTGGCACATCAATAACTGTAAAACGTTATTTACAGGCGAAGAAAGTTCTGGCATGCACAAAAGCGCAGTTGTGAGCTGGTACCTAGACCAGCTGGTAACGCAAGGGACCATCGAGAATGAAGACGAATTGCTGGAAAGGAAGACGCTGGTGGAAAAAGTCATTGACAGGCTCATGTACCATGTAAGTGTTTATTTAACTAAATTCAAACCAATTTCGCTCGCGTGGTCTCTGGATAAAACGAAACATTCAGTTTCCAGATATGGAAAATTATGTCAGACTCCTACTGACTAAAACCTCACGGGGTCCTCCAGACACATGTGCTAGGAAACGCGGAGACTTTCGAGAGTGCTTCCGCGACAACCTTTACGTCCACGCTGAACGTGGCTCCCCCAAACCGAGGGGTTTGGACATAATCTTCACGCTTGGCAGGCTACCCTTCTTATAGGTTCCCTTACAAGAAGTTGAAGATCCCTGGTCGCCTACGACACCCACGGGCTGAGTTGGAGGTTAGGAGTTGGTGTGTTGGAGGTTGGAGGATTCTTACGCCTTACGCAGCAACCGCCAAGGCTCAAGAAACCTGATCCCTAACGCCTATAAAAATAAAACACTTCTGTGGTCAATGTTTCGATGTTTGGTAGTGTAGCCCGAAATAAAATATTGGCTACTTTATATCCCATAAATCCCATGGGATAGAAATCACCTTATAACGTTTCCGTAGAAACCGAAGCGCGGCCAAAGCCGCGGGCAGACAACTCAACAACAACAAAAACTACTTACTAATAATTTGGCGTGATTGACCCTGTCCAGCTCCTTTAATGTTACCGTTAGACTTGTCAACCTTGTTTGAACTAATTTTTTTTTTTTTAGGATCAAGTTATAATCCCTCTATCCACCACCGGCCTCAAAGCAACACAGAAGTCATCAGAACAAGAAGTTGAAGACGATCCGTTATTAGTAGTACATCCGAACTATGTTGTAGACGCTTAGGCATTAAGTTCGGCTAGTTTTCATACCGTTTTACCTTTGTAACTGTCTGTTGAACGCTTAAACTTTGTATAAGCTGCGTACTTAGAAAATGGGATTGAGTATTACGTCATGTCTCATGCTGTCTTGCTCTGTTCGAATCCGATATGAGCGGGATAGCATCAGAGATGAGTACGCAGGTAGATCGCGAGATAAGTGTGAAATCAGACCTTGACAATCACATTCCTAGGTTTAAGAGTTTTTTTCTAATAAAATGTTTTGATATTGAGCTTTTGTTCTTTTTTAGGGTTCCGCACCCTAAGAGTAAAAACGGGACCTATTACTAAGACTTCGCTGTCCGTCTGTCACCAGGCTGTATCTCATAACCCTGATAGCTAGACAGTTGAAATTTTCACAGATCTCGTATTTAAATTTTGACCAAGGAGAGTTACTCAGGATTCTAGTAACAACACCCTCGCTTCACTTGCGAGTTGTTCTAGAAACTGAGGTGTGCTCGGGATTCAATGATGACGTAGGACACTCCTTTACAAGTTCTACTATTCATCATCATCAACCGATACTAGCCCACTGCTGGACAAAGGCCTTCCCTTATGAGCGCCATAGCGCCCTGTATTCAGCTTGCCGCATCCAGCATCTGCCTGTAGTCTTGCGCAGATTGTCATCCCACTTGGCCCGATGGCGTCCTACACTACGTTTGTCGAGTCGCAATCTCCACTCAAGAACACGTTTACCTCAGCGATGTCAGTTCTTCGCGAGATATAGCCGGCCCCCTGCCATTTCAGCTTGTTAATACCCAAATTAATCTACTAATATGACACTGGTATTATAGAAATAAACACCAAAATTTAACAAAAACAGCTTTATTTCTTAACAATCCTATTAACATCTCTCAAATACCTTATACAGATCATTCAAGCTTGCTATCTGCAATATAGCTCCATTACTAACAAAACTAGTCGGCGGTAAAAAATACCGTCTTAAAGCTGGGAAAATCACATGTTCCTGTTTCCACTGCTCGCTTTTCTCGACTTCTGAATTAGCATCAGGGTTGGGTTGGGAATAGAAGATGGCTGTCTGTCGGCTGAAGGTCTCGAAACACTCTTTTTCGGAGTCCCAGGTCACTTCGCTGACTAATCGGACGAGGTAGGTTGGGAGCGCGCCCATGAATGGAGTGTGGCCATCTGGAAATAATAATCATTTAAAAACAACCTTTTATATCATCTATGAGATTAAATTTATTAAATTCGACGAGTTGGCTGAGTGACGTTTTGCCATAGGTAAAACGTCAGCGTAAATACAGCCCACTCATGCTGAGACAGGCAGGGTACAGACCGTTAAGTGACTCAAGCATTTTTTATTTTATAATGTACTAGCTTCTGCCTGCGGTTTCGCACGTGCTTTGTAAGTGGCCAATGTCCGCCCCCGGGATATGGTATGCCTCCCTGCAAAATTTCATCAGGATCCATCCAGCAATTTAGGCGTGAAAAGGTAACAGGCAGAGTAGGTTTCAAAATAATTATTGTTATTACTAGCAGCGCCTCGCGGTTTCACCCGCGTAGTTCCCGTTCCCGTGGGAATTCCGGGATAAAAAGTAGCCTATGTCCTATTCCAGACTATAATCTATCTCTGTGCCAAATTTCATTCAGATCCGTTCAGCCGTTCTGGCGTGATAAAGGAACAAACATCCATCCATCTATCTAAACTTTCACGTTTATAATATTAGAGTTACAAACCTTACAAATAAACATTTCTATGTATGTTCCATTATGTATTGTAACATTTGTATCTTACCTAATAACAAAGGCAGTGCCACCAACTCCCGTTCAGCATTGCACTCGAATGAGAAATACTCCAACAGCATGGCGCGTCGGCTGATCAGTAGCTCAGTCATCTGGGAAGCCATTTCATGCATGTCACCTAAAACAAAGCATTGCTAACGACGCTTGAGTCGTAAAAGGTCCCAGATATTTTCGACGAGGCATGTGTCGATCTCATTGCTTAGTTGGTTAGAGCGCATCTGCACGGAATGTGAGGCGCGGGTTCGAATCCTGCCGAAATGGAAAATTTTTGGGACATCATTAATTTTTTGCAGAAAATTACCCCAGTGCGAATTAAGCACTATTAAGCTAAAAGCATTGCTTTTTACAGAGAGTTCTGCTTTCAGAATATTTGTCATAAGCCTCCCTCGTGGACCACATAACAAGAGTGAATACCTAAGGTCCACGTAGGTACCACAGTGCCCACGTTTGCAGGGCGCAAACATGGACACAGTGTGTCAGTCAGATACAAGGCTACCGATGAATATTTGATTTCTATAGAACCAGTATGAAATAATCCACTCCCTGCCCAAATGTAAACATTTTTTGTGTCCAGTAGCTCCCACATAACACGATCAAAAGTGTTCGGTGTCGGTAACTGGAAACTAAAAGTGTCTTCGTTTGCGCAGCGCTTTAGTATCTTCTAGACCTTCGTGGTACATCATTAGCCACATTAGGCACTTTCCATCAAGTGGCATTGCGGTCAAACGTTTTCCGATAAAAAAAAAAGCCTCAGTCGGACAACTAAATTCGGTGTTAAATAACCATAACCGTTCAATTTACGATAGAAACATTCTCAGCAAAAAGCAAGTTTTGTGCAATTTTACGCAATTTTTTTAATTGCGTAAAATTGCACAAAACTGATATCGAGGCTTTTCTTATTGTCTCCCAAAAGAAAGATGATGTCCTCCTAACCGCATTACGGCCACGGGCGGCGGCGGCCGATTTCAACGGAGACTATTCATGTGCAGGATATATATGATACTAGCAGCGCCTCGCGGTTTCACCCGCGTAGTTCCCGTTCCCGTGGGAATTCCGGGATAAAAAGTAGCCTATGTCCTATTCCAGACTATAATCTATCTCTGTGCCAAATTTCATTCAGATCCGTTCAGCCGTTCTGGCGTGATAAAGGAACAAACATCCATCCATCTATCTATCCATCCATCCATCCATCTAAACTTTCACGTTTATAATATTAGTGAGATTATAGTGCACAAGAGTGTGCGCAAACACAAGTGCACTCTCTATTACCTTACTTTATAATCCGATGGGACGGCAGACCGACACGACCGGGGAGAGGGTCAGGCGCAGGACCAACGGCTTTACGTGCCCAAAAGAGTAATATAATGGCAAAACATTGTTTACCTAGTTCTGGGTTCCATTCCGACTCTTGCGCAGTCAACCCCAGTACAAAGAGCTGCTCCAAAGGTAGCGGATTTGAGAGTTTTATCAGACCGAAATTCTGAAAGTCGTACAGCATTGTTTCGTAGAATAATTCTTCGCTGGAAACAAATGATAGACAGAACACCCTAGCCAAAAATTGCAGATCATACATAAAATTGTGTCAAGGTCCACATGCGGACCTTCGCCCGCCGCGCCACATCGGTCCTCAGTTATGTTACATACTTACGTTAGTTTTGTAGTATCGCATAAATACAGCTTAGTGGAATGTTGAATCAAACTTTTATGACAATCTATACACGCGATGAATATAAGATTCGCTAATATTTCTCTTAAATTCATATTACAACTGTTTTCTACGTCGAGCCTGAGCTGCTTTACACTTGTTAGCTTAGTCTCCACTCTTTCATATTGGAATTGTCTCGTTTTAAAAGATTCTTTAGGGTCTATGTACGTTAAGTTTGAGTCTGTATTCATTTTCCATCTATCTTTATTGTTTGTCTCTTTCGGTTCGTGGACTATTGAACTATTTATGATATCATTCGGTTCAATATCTGGTTCCAGCATTGCTTGATCTTCGTCAACCAGATTTGATCTATCATTAGCTTCATCAATGTTAGTGGCATCATCATTTTCTTTTTCTTCGTAAGCTTTACATCGGCTATTGATTTCATCAATAGTTTTTTTCACGGTTGGAAAGAATTTGTTTATTTTCTGTGCATCTGCGTCGACTCTGACCATATTGTTGGCGTAAACTTTGGAGCCTGCTCCTTCTGTTGTTTTCTTTACTATATCTTCTATGTTTGTAGCGCCTGGTAATCTAGCCTGTAACATACAGAGATGAAAATTTCAGCTGGCTTACATTAAATGTAAGCCACTACCACTACAAACAACTAACTTTCAGATCGTACTTGTCTATAATGTCTAGGTCTGTCCAAAATAAATAAATATTCTTCGTTGCAGTAACAAACAATGAGAAAGGCTAATTTATGTGTATTACGTCTAAATATTATTGTATTCTTCGCATGTGAGTGAAACCGCGGTGGAAGGGCGAGCACTTTAAAAGACTGGTTTACCTCTAAAACTTATACCTACATGTATAAAAAAACTAAGATTAAAAACACATTTGATTTTTTGAACAAAATGTACCTATAAATATGAGAGAAAACTCAACAGTTTCAAATACAGTTTTTACTAGTTTATGGATTCATTTATATTATTGTATGTTTACCTACTTGTGTCAATAAAAAAAAAGATACCTGTGTGTACATAACACGTGTTGAGTTGCAACTCAGCAGTTTGCTCTCAATGCACGCCTTAATTCTCTCGATGATTTGCTCCTCATACAGAAATTGAACTTCATGTTTCGTTGGGTGTACATTAACATCTACATTCTTAGGATCTGTGGATATTTTAAGGATTCTTTTGATTTAAGTAATATAGCATCACAGATTCATATTATGTAATCTGTGTAATTGTGTTTTGTTAGTCTATGGTATAGCATATCCATATCGTAAGCAATCGTATGATGATCGATCATTGGTGATGAATCGGTCAGAAGTATAATTGTTAAAGTTCTGTATTTCCATAGCTACTTACAATAAATGTACACTTAGAAAAAGTTAAATTCATAAAATTAAATTCAAAATAGAGTTAATAAAATCATAAGTTCAGTTCTTACCTAATTCAATGCTGAGGTATACAAAAGCGTGTGAATTCTTCGGTAAATACGTCGTATAGATTGAATCTATTGCTTTTCTGATTGCTGAAAGTAAATACCACATAAATAATTTTATTTCAATAAACAAAAATATTATTTAATAGTGGTCATCGTGTCGACCCTTGTGTCACACCGCTATTAGAATAAATAGTGAAACTTAACCGAGATGCATTAATTATCAATAACAGCCATTTTAATTGTGTTTGGAGCTATCAATTACTATATCTACTGTCTAATGTAGGTACGTAAGTTATATCCCTGATTTGCATCTAATTTATAAGTAAACTTTATCAAAGGTCTTAGAGGTTACAGAAAAGCCACCTTCAAAAAATATTAATGAAGGAGTTTTCAAATTAAATCTACATTAGGATCTTACCCAGGGAATCTACAAGTCTATGGTTTATGAACAGCAGCAATGTCCCTTTCTTGTGCGAGTAGTTTACGTTGGTGATGTAGCCGTGGACAGACAGCTTCAGTGTCGGCTCTTTGAGCTCTATTTCCATCAACTCCCGCGCTATCACGTTACCATGTATCTAGAAAACAAAATTTAACATAAAAAATAAAACAAAAACATTTGCTTACTAAAATAACCTAAGAAATCTCTGCCTTGAAATTTGATCAAGATGCTAGTTGCCTACATAATTCAGTTAAATGCTAACTTACTATCCTGATATTCTCAATCACAGAAGACTTAATAGGAGTCTTCAAGTCAGTTTTCTCTCCAAATTTCTTCAGTGTAAAACCTACATCACTGTTATGTATTGCATATCCCCCGACTACATCCATAATATGAGTGTATTCTTCATTAGGACTTCGAAGAGACTTTTTACGGGCTATTACATTGTAGAATAAATCTTCAACAGTTATTTGAGTGCCATTGTTGCCAGCACATGCTTTTATTGGACCCTTTAAGTTGCCATTTTCATATGAAGCTCTGAAAAACAAATATTTACACAGTATTTTAAGTCTACCAATATAATTATATATATATATATATATCTTCAATTCAGTCTGACAGACTGAATTGAAGATCTCCTCGACAGATCTATATCATATCCTATTCAACCGAGCAAAAGAAATAACATAAACAAAGACAATGGTTCTTTTTTTCGCAATATAGTATGCGGATTTGGGTTTGCCTTTATCTTTTTATTAGCAAACATTATAAACTTTACCTCTTTAAAATATTAGTGAAGAAGTAATAGGTATGGATATTTTAGGAATCGTACTAAATAAACGTAATAATTAATTTATAAAGGGTTACAGGTTAAGTCGACCTATTCCCGATAAGGGTGTGTAGTTTACATCGTTTCTGACTGATTTAACTATAAAACACCCTATCCTAAATATAACCGTTTTCTAGATATTTGATCATTCTATTGTATCTATAAGTTGTTTTTTATATTGTATTTGATTTATTGTAACTAAATTTCTTTACTGTACATTATAATATGTTACAGGTTGGGATGGTCCCAACCTGTAACATATTGTGTACCTATATTTTAAAATAAGCGTTTTTCGGTGGTGAGGTCACCTCAAACAGGTCTCATCAGAAAATTAACGCTATCTTGCATTAATGTGAGGTAAGTATTAAGCTGAGGTACCAAGGAACCCTCTGGCACCTTTACAGCGTAGGGCACATACCCAAGGCTGACTTACCCACAACCAAGCTTGCCTTTACTTAGCTAGCTTTTTAGGGTTCCGTACCCAAAGGGTGAAAACGGAACCCTATTACTAAGACTTCGCTGTCCGTCTGTCACCAGGCTGTATCTCATGAACCGTGATAGTTAGACAGTTGAAATTTTCACAGATGATATATTTCTGTTGCCGCTATAACAACAAATACTAAAAAACAGAATAAAATAAGCTTTCAGAGGGTTCCCATACAACAAACGTATTTTTTTTGTCGTTTTTATAGATAATGGTACGGAACCCTTCGTGCGCGCGTACGACTCGTACTTGGTTGGTTTTATTTTTTCTCTTTCAGTATCTACTATCTAGTCTGTAATTGAGTAGTGTAGTGTGTAGTAGTACAGTGCGCGTCAGAATTAAGTATCCCCCTTGTCTAAGAGAGATAGGGGGATACTTAATTCTGACGCGCACTGTACCTACTATTGTATATTTTGCTCCTTTTTGTTCTGTGCTGTATCTCTGTTTTGTTAATAAATGTCTATCTATAATGGCATATCTCCAAAACTGACTTTTACAAAATCTTTTATTGACATAGGTTTTTTAGGTTTTTTATATATTCCAACAAGGAAATAAAATGACTTGGTAATAAGTAATAGATACAGTAAGTAGCTTACTTGTAAGCACATTTATCTGCAGCTGTTTTCGTCATTATAGTGAGGTGGGCGATGTGACTGATACTGGCGAGAGCTTCACCCCGGAAGCCATAAGTGTCAATCGCCTGAAGATCTTCATATACTCTCAATTTTGATGTTGTGAATCTCTCGCAGACTATTCCTAAGTCTGACTGTCGTATACCAGTGCCATTATCTTGGATCTGAAAATAATAAAAGTTTATAAGTTAGTTTGCTGTTTCAAATCAATTACATTCCCGTGTTTCATGATGGCAAACACAAAACCAATCTAATGAGTAATTCATAAAATAAAGAAATAATTTAGTACACACGTGATTTTAGGGTAGCAGTGGAGTACGTTTGTGGGATGTTATAACTGTGAAGGCTGTGTATTTAGCCACTTGTTACTCTTTATTACACTCATGTACGTTGTATGGTTCACACTGCGTCCCATATAGTGCCGTAAGTCAGCCTTAAGTCCGATGTTACTACTTAAACTGCTATTATAATGCTATTATACTGATAATGTACAGCCATAGTGAACTTAAGGCTGTCTAATTTGTGCCCAAACTGGCTGTATAAGAGCATTATAGCAAGCTATACAGCTCTTATACAGCTGACTAACACAGCTTGTGGAGTACATGTGAACTACTAGACATCTTTTATAGAACCCCGAATGCTACTTGGGTTATGATTTATTTTATTTGGAGAACAAACAGTTGTACACCCTATTTATATAAACTTAAACCATAACTATTGACTAATAATATGTGAGGACATATTATTAGTATGCCAGGGCATATAATAGCTAAAAAACTGCTTGCTTACCGAGGAAAAATGGAAGTACAGCTCTCTCTTGTTAACAATCATAATTAGAATTAAGTAAACTAAGAGTAACCAGTAACAATTCACAAAATTTGTGAAATTACAAACAATAGCTAACAAGAAATTGTACAACACAAGAACTGATGAAAAAAAAAACCATAATATACAAAAAAAGAAACAAATAATATACACTGATAACAATAGAATTGTGTTAAGATACTAATGCATCAAAACCAGCACTTTGTCAGGAGTTTTTTAACACTTTGCGCTTTCAAATCGAATAATCTAAATTGGAATCGAGATCGGGGATTTCGACTTAACTGTTGAATGTAGCTACTGCTCTACTGAAAAATTAGTTTTGCCTATAATTTGTGAAACTGAACCGAATGTCTAGATGAATAGGATGTCTAGTAGATCTTTTTGGGACTTTAATTTTAATGTGTTCAAGAAGCTGTAGAGAGTCAATCTCTCCTTGTGCAATTTTACAAAGGGTAGGCATACCTGTAAATACTTTAGTCCACCGGCTTTTACTGTTATAATTATATTGGTCGATTTTGCATCTAAACTGAAAATAAATAGATAATTCATGTTAGAAACTAAATAAAGCAAAATATTAGGTACCAACCAAATTTTTATTTTCAGTTTCTAAATGTTAGTTAAGTACCTATTTTCAATTAATTCCTTCAAAGCATTTGCGGGCCTCTGCACTATTTCACCAGCCGCAATACGATTAACCACTTCTTCGCTCAGTTTTCTGATAACTCCAGCTTCTGCCATGGCTTACAAGGTCTCTAAGACTATATGACTCTTCAGAGTGAAACGAGGTTATGTTTTGTATCCTGAAATTCCTGAAAGCACTTTCCTATAGTTGCTGGCACTTGTACGAGCGTTGAAACCATTTATTGCGGCTTTGACTGGATTTGTACTGTTTTCTGAAAAATTCAGTAAAATACTTGTTTGTTTTTGTTTTGAAACTTGATTTTCCTTAGAGTAATAAGCTTAGAGTATAGGTATATAGAGACGGCGTATTGTTCTATAGGAACTTTCGGTTATACAAATATGATCTAAATCGATATTGTACTCATAAACTTATAGCTATCTCGTTTTATCTTACCTACAATAACCAATGTAAAAAGAGACATCAATATAATGTGCGAAACCTATTTTTGGCAACATTGAAACGTGACGTCATAGCAAAGCATGATTGAGGCCGGTTCGCCATTTTACTTTCAGGTATGTAAACTGTCAACGAGAGTTGCATTTACAGTAAAAATGCTAAAATTATTTGAGTTCGGGACTTTTTCATGTGAATACTTATATAGTAAGCGAAAGAAAGCTAATAGGAAGATGCCAAACAGCAGTTTGGTAGGTTGCGGCTTAAAAACAAGTGAAAATCGTCCAAACATAACATTACACCGGTACGTATTCTTATTTTGCTAAATTACCAAATAATACAATAAATACCTTATGTGTTGGCTTTCATAGGAATAGTTTACATAAAATTCATACCGAATGTAGCTTATTTTTGTAAGTTTTAAGTGTAATTAAAGAAAACATCAGGGTTGCCAACCATAGAATTTTTTTCCTCGTACTAAGCAGCTAAAAATCTCGTATTATGGCTTTCGAACCTCGTACTTGCCTCTAAAAGGTGACTAAACCAAAATTAATGCTAATCAAACAGTTGAATTTAGGACGTTTTACACAACGAAATAAACTATTGCAAGTTTCTACTAAATAAAACATCACTTTGTATTAAAATAATCCTTAATATTACTATCGTAAATAACTAATGAACGAGATTTGTTTGTAGGTTGAAAACTTTGCATAGGTAACTATGTACTTCTAGTCTCAGTTTTCATTTCCAAATATTATATCAGGAACATCCTCATTCGCATCGTTTTTCTTTTTATTTTTGCACGAGATTTTTATTTATTTTGTGAAGTTACACCTCTCTGGTTGGCGCTATGACATGTGTGATCAAGGCGACAGACAAGTAATGCGAAGAACGAAATGTTTTATTTCTCGGGGATTTCTTGGTTCATGGGATAGCGAGCGAACTATAGACAATCATCGCGCCAATGCGACAAGTGTTATGTTATGTCAAAATCTCGTACATAATTGTACGAGGTTGATAGTGCCCTCGTACCTCGTACGGAAGACCAAAAATCTCGTATTTGTACGAGGAACCTCGTACGGTTGGCAACCCTGGAAAACATGAAACTGTTTGTTTGGCGATAGTGTTGTACTTCAAGGCATTTTTCATAGGTATCGATGTTTTCAAGTGTAAATTGTAGTGTATTAATTTTCAACTGGTTTTTTACGTTCTAGGTTACCCGAAAATTACGGTAAAAGAAAAAGTGGCTGGACTCAATTGGAGTAGAAAATTTGAAGTTTGGTACGAAAGATATTTTCGTTCGTTCTCTTCATTTTGAAGAAACTTCCTTCAATCGAACTTTAAATAACAAGACTGCGAGAGGATGCCGTACCGTCACGAATCTTTTTAGTAAGTATTTTACTTGACCTTACTCCCACAAACTTCTATTGCAAAGTAATGCATATATGCATTAACAAACTTGACTACCTTTATTTTTCCAAAGGGCTTAAATTTTGATATTAATGAATATTAAGTTTTAAGTAAATAAATCTGACCCAAAGTAATATTAAAGCCTACCATACTTCAAATCCCCTCTAAAATGTACATTTCCATAAATCCTCCCTTAGCAAATTATTTCCATGCAAAATAAAGTTATTTCGCAAACGATGTGGCACGGTGGGCAAAAGAGATAGAAGGCTAAATAATACTAGCTGTTCCCCGCGGTTTCATCCTCGTTAAATTCGAATTTCATATAATATCTAGGGGGATATTCCTGTAACTCTACCATGGGAGTTTGTTATTTTACTAAGACAAAAAGTAGCCTATGTCTCCATCCTTTCTTAGTTAGGTTCCGGTTTCTTAGTTAAGCCGTGACTGAATGACAAACAAATACACTTTCGCATTTATAATATAAGCATAGATAGCGTCTACACTAAAGATACAGATTACACATTGTTATACCCATATTGTTATACAAATATAAATATACTATCTCACAAATCACTGTTGCATACAAACAATATATTTTGCAATTAAGTAGCTTGTTGTTTCATTTCAGTAGGTACCTTTTTTTCTTAAATGAACACAACGTTTATTAACAAAGAAAATTTGAATCAAATAGTATAAACAAATTAGAACTAGTATTTACCTACAATTGAAACAAATGAGCTAACTGCAGACTGTTCAATAAACTGGTTTGGTGAACTTTGATCTTTAATTCTAAGGAGGTCTGGCACGTGTCTAAACGCATGAGTCTTGACTCGGAAAATACATGAAAAAATTACCATTGTTATAATAGCTCATTTTCTTAACTTCTCAGTGGTTGCGTCTCATGAGCGCGGTCGAGCCATAGTTGGGTACGTGCATTCACATACTTTGTATCTCTAATTAAAGCATTCTATGACTATATGATTATAGAATTCTGTTTCATAATCGTGGTGAAAACAATAAAATCACTACGAAACTGCTAAAATATCGTCACAAAAATACTTGTTTCGATAAAAATATCGAGGTACAAAAGGGCAGCACTACGGAAAGGAGCCATTTTAGTTTCTAGGTAAGTTTAGGTATACACGTTTTTTTCGTAGGTATGCCGTCTCTAGGTATACTCTAAGGTAATAAGGCACTTCTCAATCTACGTGATTTTCCCTCCCGGTTCGGCTTCTTCTTGATTTGACTCTGCCTCTCTCTGCCTGCATTTATAATAGATGCCAATGTCAATGTTGATAAAATTATCACTGTCAAATTTAACATTTGAATCCTTTCAATACTTTCGAATTCAACTAAAAATAAAGAATGCGCTGGGTTTTCCCAATATTTTTCAACTTTTTGTGAAATACGGCAAAACTAAGCTATGAAATAGTGAATCTAATACAAAATGTGGGATGTGAAAGCCTGTGCTGTGTGTCTCAGCACCAGCAATAAGCTGTACAGCTTGAACTCCGGAAATTTACGCCATGAATTCAATTGTGTTTCCGGACTTAAGGTTTGTTTACATATTTTCATTGCAGATTTTTGTTACTTTGGTGTATTACCGGTGTAGTAACATATCATTGAATGCTTTTTATAGTGACTACTTACCTTGCTCATATAAACTAAAAATTTCAAAACTACTAATCACAAGAGGTTTAACTTGATACCTTGTGGTATCAAATACTTGGTACTTGGCTAGATGAAGCAGTTTGAAACGTCTGTGCATTTACATCATTACACAAATCCATTATATCAGAGCCACCTCCAGTGATCAGAACAAAAATGAAGGTTTTTGTGTTTACAAGAGTTCTTGGATGTTATGTTAAAGCTACTGGTATTCCACTTAATCTGACCTCATCTTTCACAATTCTGTTTCAGACTTCTATTGGCAGTGGTCTGCCTGATTATCTGTGTGTAGAATGCCTTGCTTATGTAAAGAAATTCCTGAGATATAGGCAAAGATGCCATCGGGCACATTACACCCTAAAACAACTACTGAATAACAATAAAGAGGTGAAGTGTTTATTATTATTCCACCTTATTATGCTTATTGTAATCCCCATTGCTGGTTTGACATGCGAGTCATTTTCTTGTGGTCATGTTATGTTTTTTTTTAAATAAAATACACTAGTATTGTAAAATTATAATCTTATCTAAGAAAATGACACAATGTTACTAATGTTTAATGGCTGTATCATACACTCGGCGAGAGGTCTCAATGAGTCGGCTTGTCCAAAGACAATAAAACTATTTTGTTAGTATTGTCGACCTAACGAGAGCCTAAGAGCACTAATTACACACTCCTGCTCAGCCTGTCTCGTGGTTGCGCGACGAGTGTATGATCCTATCATAAATAAATAGAATGGCATGATACTAAACATAACAATTTCCTTATTTTTACAGATAAAAGAGTTCCACTTGAACTTAATAGACAAAGTGAAACTAGATGTCTTGTCACCTCTGTCATTAATTGATAAAGCCCGCTTCCACTATGAAACACACATTTATCAGTGGCCCGAAGCAGACTTCAGTTCTAACAATCAGCCAAGAACCAACTACGATGTACCAGTTCTGCATTATAGTACCTTAACTAAAGAAGAAACTTTTGAAGATGTCATGACTAACACTACTGCTTATGAGAACGATAGAACTGTCAAAGTTGAACCTGATAATAAGTCAGATTTAAAAAAAAACAGGAGAAAAAAAAAGCATGAAGCTAAAGCTGTAAAAACTGATATAACTTCGCTTTTAGAAGACAAGAAATACTCAACTGACAGTGATTATTTAGCATCTAGTTATCTGCAATCAAGTGATTTAGATTATGATAATGGTCTGGATAATGATAATGGTCTGGATAATGATAATGGTCTGGATAATGATAATGATATGGATCATGACAATGATGTATTTGTTGATTCATGTAAACTAGATCTTAAAGCGGATGGTTCTAAGTTTAACGAGGAATATGCACAAATGGTGCCCATATCCGTGACAGAAGCAAGAGCAGTGCTTGAAGTCAGAAAGATGTTTAAGACAGGACCTCATAAGTGTAAGGGATGTGGACTTTCATTTAAGAAAAATAAGTACATAAAAATACATTCAAGAATGCATGATATGGTAAGTAAGTAATGATAAGCTTTTTGTAGGGTCTTCTTATCCTACAACAAAGTTGAAACAAACCAGTATACAACTTAGATGCGGTAGGTAGGTGGCACTAAAAACTCATTTTTCCTCGGTTCTATGACAATAAAGCACACTTAAGCACACAGCATCAGTTATTGCCTAGTCTAGTGTTTTTTTTGGATAAATTTCTTTTTTCTATATTTCTATATAAGTAAGGAATTTTTTAATTATTTTTCCTATGTTGTGATTAAAATTGAACTCTCTCTGAAAGTTTGGTCCTTAATTTTTGTTACACCCTTTTTGTTATATTTTTTTATAAACTGTATGATCACTTTTTTTTTCTATGTATCTGTCTGTCAAGTGCCATTCTCTCAGGAAGGCTTGGAGGTATTAAGTTTAAATTTATTAAAAAATCCTAGCAATAATGCTAGTTTAGAGGTTTAGAACTATGAATATTTATTCGTAGGTTTAGAAGGATGTATGGATGTTTGTTACTTCTTCACGCCAAAATTACTATACATGGACTGACTGGACAATAGACTGGGCTGAAATCTCAGTATCTCATCTCAGTAATATTATAAACGTGAAAGTAACGAGCAACTAAGACCAAAAACTGTGGCATTGTCTTTGAAAGTAAGCGTTAACAAAATGCCGACGCACGCACACTACTGAGTGGTTAAAATTTGTGTTTCTCACTAATATTATAAACGTGAAAGTTTAGATGGATGGATAGATGAATGGATGTTTGTTCCTTTATCACGCCAGAACGGCAAAACGCATCTGGATGAAATTTGGCACAGAGATAGATTATAGTCTGGAATAGGACATAGGCTACTTTTTATCCCGAAATTCCTACGGGAACGGGAACTACGCGGGTGAAACCGCGAGGCGCTGCTAGTATTACATATATATACATCTAAGCCTGGCATAAAACATAGGCTATGTTTTATCCCATAAATCAGTTCCCATGGGATAGAAATAACTTTGAAACGTTACCATAGAAACAAAGCGTGCTAAGACACGGGCTGAAAAGAGTAAAATATATGCAAAAGTTTGGATAGATGATGATGGATAGATTGACGTTTGTGACATCTTCACGCCAAAACTACTGAACAGATTGAGCTGAAATTTTACATAGATGTAGCTCTAAACCTGGAATCAAACATCGGCTTTTTATCCCATAAATCAGTTCCCATAGAGTAGAAATATTGTTTGAACGTCGCAGGCAGTCTGTAAATAAAACAAACTTGTACCAAATTATATTAATTTTCAGTACCTTTTAAAATTAACCCCCTACACTTAAGGTAGGTGCGGGCCGCATGCGGGTCGCAGCGCTTGGGTAGGGCAGTGAATGAGGTAAAATTTAACTGACATACTTTTTTCAGCATCTGAAAGGCAACTACCACTGTGAACTATGCAACTTTTACTACAAAACCCAGTTCCTCCTCGACTGTCACATGACAGAGAAACACATGTACAAGTATGTGTGTAAGATGTGCCCTGAAGTTAGTTTCGATCGGTAAGTTATAATAATCAATAAATAAATAATGCTAGTCAAACCACACAGCATTATCTCGCCCCAAAGTAATCAAAGCTTGTGTTTTCGGTAGATTACTAATATTACTTAACATTTTTATTGCCCAAGACGTACATGTCCACCAACGCAGGTGTCAGCGCGCCTCTGCGCGGGTCGCACCGCCCCGCCCGCGCCGAGGGTAGCCGCGGGCAGCGAATGCGTTAATTCTTTACATACATACATATATTTTTTGTTATACATAGAAACCACCCGAAACACCTGACATGATAATGTAAATTTGTTACGATGATTTTGATGATCTTGAAAAGAATCTTAATGTTTCATGTGATTTCAATCGATTTCAAATACAAGACACAAAGGGGTTACAAAACCAAATATATACAAATGGGTTACAAAACCCAAGGAATATAAGTGCAAAGTTTTTGACGACATTGGTATCATCGAAGCAAAGCAAAGCTCGAAAAAAAGAATTGGTTTTGAAAGCTTTCAACCTCTTTCAACATTGAATTGATCTATAGTGTTCGTTTTTTGAATTCAAATTTAAACAAATTCATGTGAGAGTAGGTATGCATTGTTGAAGTTTGTATTTTAACTTTAGTGATAACCTTGGTGTTACTTTGTTTTACTGTTATTGTTATCAATTTTTGTTAAGTTTTCATTCATAAATGTCTTTGGTTGACATAAAATAATGTTGGATTCCAAATCGTAGTAAAAATGTTTTCAGATAGTACACAAACATATTTTCAATATTATTTTTTTCTTCAGAGCATCAGCAAAAACACATTACTGTCTGCGCCACCTCGGAGGCCGGAATTGGGAAGGACAAACGCGACCAATGTGGTTAAAACCGAAGAAGGAAATCAAGCCTAAAGGGAAACGCAACACCGCGATACCTATACCTAAAGAGGCCTTCTCTATCGAGCTTATTAAACCTGAGGAGCAGTATTCTATGATAAAGGTAATATGTTAACAAACTTCACACTAATATTATAAATGCGAATGGATGTTTGTTACTCTCACGCCAAAAGTACTGAACGGATAGAGCTGAAATTTAGTTTTAGCTCTGAAAAAAAAAACGACTTAAAAGTTGAGTTACCTGTAGATTGATAGCAGCAGTCTGCAGTTAGCTCAATTGTTTCTATTGTAAATACTAGTTTTTTGTTATTTTATTATATTATTTGATTGTAACTGACTGAAAAAAATGTCTATACCCCGAATCAAAAACCTGGATATTTTTTGTATACAAAGTGGTAAAAAAACCCAATATTGAATATTAGCGACATTGGAATCATCGAAGCAAAGCACAGAAGCTCGAAATAATTTTTCGTTTTGAATGCCTTCATTCATAATTTGATCTCTCTTTCGTTTTCGCATTGAAATTTTAACATTTTTGCTGCACATGTGAGATTATCCGTTGTCGAAGTTTATGTTTTACTTTTTAGTGATAAAGTCACTGTTACCTTGTTGTTTTCTGTTATTGTTATAAATTTTTGTTAAGTTTTCATTCTAAGGTTTTTATTTATTATAGTACTCTGGGTAATCTCTAAGAAATTAATAAATCCCAAAAATTTGCCGAGTCGAGAACTCCCAAAGATTTTGAACTCGGCGAGATAAGATCACGTAGCTTAGTTGGAAAAAGAGCAACCCTGCGCTGAAGGGTAAGGTGCGGGTTCGAATCCCGTCGAGATCGTAAATTTTTGGGATTTATTAAGTTTTCATTGTTAAATCCCTTGGTAACATAAAATATCTAGGATTCTAAATCGTAGTATAGAGGTTGCTAGTCTCCTCATTATTTTATCCAGTATTATTCACCTGTTTACTTTTATTTCAGGATCGTAAGACCAGTCGTAACTATTTAGAGGCGAAATACAAATGTGAATTCTGCTATAGGGGATATAGACTTTTGAAGACGTACAGCAACCATATGGTGAAACACAACTCGGTGAGTACTATCACCAATTTACTAGAGCCTTTTCCCACTGCTGGACAAAAGCGTCCGTGTCTGAATTTCGGTAATATAAGGCATCGTCAACATACAAAATATTAGAGAAACAGCCCTCATGGGAATCATGCTTTTATAGGACCTTTGGATCATTCTCTATTGTGAATCATCAAAAAACGGTTAACAATCGGTTATCAGTTTGCAGTTAGCTCAATTGTTTCAATTGTAAATACTAGTTTTAATTTAGTTCTAATATTTGATTGTAGTTTTCTTTGTTAACCATTGAAAAACATATCAATTAACAAACATACATCAAAAATACATAAAATTTATCACTCAAAAGGGCTAACACTTAGGTGCGATCCTCGGCTTGGGCTGGTTTCACCTAGGTGCAAGAATGTACCTATGGGTTGGAAGCGGGGAATTCTTCGACCCTGTATCCGACGGGGTCATCAATAGGCTATTTGACTACATTACAAATAAATTCCAAATTGTTTTCATCCTAGTCAGTGACAACGTAACAAAGCGTAATCAGGTGATTTTTATTAAATATATGCCTTTTTTAAGTAAAAAAATGGGATTAAAATTACACATTTTTTGATACAATATGATCACGTGACCGAAAACGCTATGTGTTTGGTTGGATCGCAAGTGACGTTACACATCCTCAGATTACAGTGTCAATGCGTTCTTCTTGTTAGATGTGGTGTGGCGGGGTGACGTCATAGCTTGGAACACGGTAGCCATGACAGAGATTATCGTTTTGGCGCACCATTATTTTATTCAAACTTTAAAATTAGTTTTCATAACTAACACGACTGGCCATGAAGAAATATTAATTACACATTGCCTTATTTTTATCAGACAATACGTTAGAGTTATTTCCCAGTAGTAGTAGTCAAGTAGCCTATTAACAAACATACATCAAAAATACATACAGTTTTTAGACACCTTAAAAACAAAATATATTTTAATTGAAATGTTTCTATTTCAGGCAATCTCTGGTAATCTCCAATGCGACATGTGCAAGCTATACTTCAGGGATCAGCGCAAGATGTACAAACACATTAACATGACCCACCAGTACAAGTTCAGCTGTCAGTGTTGTGAGGCGGTGTTCACTGGTAGGAGCCAGGCCTTAGCGCATTACAAGTGGCACAAGAATGTTACCTACGACTGCGATCATTGTGATAAGACGTTTGTGTGAGTTTTATTATTGTAGTTTGTGTTATATTATTATATCCAAACCCAAGATCATGTGCCATCTATACAAGTTCAGCTGTCAGTGTTGTGTTCACTGGTAGGAGTCAGGCCTTAGCTCATTACAAGTGGCATAAAAATGTTACGTACAACTGCGAGCATTGTGATAAGAAGTTTGTGTGAGTTTTGTTTTTGTAGTTAGTATTATGTCCAAACACATAAACATGTGCCACCTGTACAAGTTTAGCTGTCAGCGTTGTGAGGCGGTGTTCACTGGTAGGAGTCAGGCCTTGCGCGTTACAAGTGGCATAAAAATATGACGTACGACTGCGAGCATTGTGATAAGAAGTTCGTGTGAGTTTGTTTACTAGAGTGAGGGTTATTTAGTAAGACTTTCTACCGGCGTATGCGCCTTTTTTCGATGGAACGTTCAAATGTTATTTCTATCTCACTGGAATAGATTTATGCGCTAAAAAGACGTGCAATCCGTACTTCAGGGATAAGATGTACTAACATAATAAGCTAACGTAAGGGGGTGCTCACTTGTTGGTAACCCCCCTGGCTCGGCTCGGCAGTGCCTTCGAAGTTGAAATTTCAGAAAATTAAAATAACAAATTATGTACCTGTTTCTTATCAGATAACACTGTGTAATAAAAACGTTATTTTCCAGCAAGGCTTCAACCAGACTGACCCACATTCGGCTAAAGCACCCGTCCACGTTTGTGTGTAATCTCTGCGGGCATAGCTTCGTGAGCTCTGCTGGACTCACCTGTCATAAGCAGATAACGCATTCGAAGGAGGTAAGAACATAACATAGTAGGATAGGCATAAAATAGGGTCGTAGCTAAGGTTGTAGCAGTCTCGACTAAATAGCAGAAGAGAATGAATTATTTCAAGTATTTTTTTTTTCAATCCTAATACAATGTGAGAGCTTTAGTAAAAAGTAAAAAAAGGTTTTTTGGCTATTTTTCTCTACGTTTGTCAAGGCTGTATCTCTTAAACCGTAATAAGTAGACAGTTGAAATTTTGACAAGGTGTCTTTTAGGATTGCCGCTATAAAAACAAATAATAAAAACAAAATAAATTTAATAATTAATTAATATTTGATATTTAATAGATTTTTAGGGTTTCTTTTGTTTCTTTTGCGAAATAGTTTTGTACGATGGCACGGAACCCTCCGTGTGCGAGTCGACTCGCACTTGGTCGATTTTGTTGAAAAACTGAGGCAGGATTTTTTGGTCCATTGGACAGTTTAAACTTTAACGTGCTTTATTGACTGTTTTAATTTGGTTACAATTCGTGCTATATGTTTTTCTTTATTGCTTTTTTTAGTTCTTTTAAGTTATATTTATTTTGGTCACAAGTACGGGCCAATAATTTATTTAGTTTATTTCTTTTTTAATAATTATATTTTTTTCAGATCCCGCGTATTAAAACTGAGGTAAAAACTTTATTTTTATTTAACGTACTTGAAATTTTATTGCGTATGGTTTTTTTTATTTACTTTTATAAACTTATGATTTATTTACTTAAGATTAAGTTTATTGTTGTTTCTAAGCCAGTTTTATCGAGAGTGGTCGTAGCTAAGTTTAACGCATTCACTGTCCAGCCTTGGCGCGATGCGACCCGCAAGGACGCGTCGCCGCCGCCACGCGCTGGTGTGGACTTGTGTCTCTTTGGCCAAGTGTTGCTTTCACCAGACGCTCAAATAAATTTTAGAAACCCGAATAGTTTTTTATGAGAAATCGTACTCTTTAGTGTTTATTTATACAACAATAACAGGAATAAGCCACCATGAAGATTTCATTAAAAACTGTACGACTTAAACGATTAAAATCATTGACCTAACTAAAATGTTATTTAAATTTTGTCACAGGAAATAACAAAAGCAGAAGGTGAAGTGGACCCGTCTAACCCTAACTTCTGCGAAGACTGCAATATCGTGTTCGCGAACGATCAGGCTTTTATGACGCATCTCGGTAGCTCCAAGAAACATGTCAAGACCAATATATCTGTGTAAGTTATATGACTCGTCATGATCGTCATTAGCATATGTTAGTCCATTACTGGACATAGGTTTCAAGGTAAGTCTAAACAATCAATGGACAGGAAAAGCTGTTCCGGAATGACCCCAGTTAAGGATAGAACTATAGATATTTTTTGCAGGCTCATTATTATTCTACGAAAATTATATATAATTTTTTCGATTTCGGCAGGATTCGAACCCGCGCCTAACCTTTAGTACAGGTGCGCTCTAACCAACTAGGCAACGAGATCGACACGTGCCTCGTCGAAAATATCTGTGACATCTTACGACTTAAGCGTCGTTTAGCTCCACCTACAGGGGAAACCTTGCAAGATTATCCAAACCGGCTTGATTACTAAAGAAACGTTTAGTACGATTGACGAGAGGTGTCGCTTTCGCTTTATCTTAGCTTTTTGCTTTCTAGTGCGTAACTCGCACTGAGGTAATCTCACTATCTCACTTCTCACTATATATAATATAATATTATAAACGTGAAAGTTTAGATGGAGGGATGGATGGATAGATAGATAGATGGATGGATGTTTGTTCCTTTATCACGCCAGAACGGCAAAACGGATCTGGATGAAATTTGGCACAGAGATAGATTATAGTCTGGAATAGGACATAGGCTACTTTTTATCCCGAAATTCCTACGGGAACGGGAACTACGCGGGTGAAACCGCGAGGCGCTGCTAGTCTTTACTAAAATTTAATAACGCCCCAAAAATTTTCGATTTCGGCAGGATTCGAACCCGCGCCTCACCTTCAGTACAGGTGCACTCTAACCAACTAAGCAACAAAAAAAAGATCTTATCTTATTATTATTATTATTATATTTTACAGTCAAAAAACGCAGCGTGACACTCGCAAGCGAATGCGTCGCGAGATGGGCTCGAGTCCGCGCGAGCCTCGCCAGCCGGGGCCGTTGTCAGCGCCGGACAAACGCGGCCGAAACGGAACTTCTGAAGTACTGAACACCGGTGTCACTACGGCTAATAACTGTGAAATGGTGAGTGAATGATCTACAGCGGGTCCAGTGCGGAAGAATTATAATTATTTGGTCTCAGTTTAGCTAATTGCAGACTGTTGCAAACAATCTAGAGGTAGTTTAACTGATCAATATTTATTCAAACCGAAAGCGTCGCCAAGACGCTAGCTGCATTGTTGCCCCGCTGTATGTAATGCGCTGCATAAAAAAAAAATTAAAAACTTTATTGCACTTTATAATTGATAATTCCCTCCCCCTGATAATTGTCTTATTGACGACTTCTGTGGCGCTGTGGGTGAAAGTCCGCCTGCGCCGCAGGAGGTTGCGGGTTCGATTCCCGCCTGGGAAAAATATTTGTTCCGGGTGTTCTGGTCGTTTTCGTTGTAAAATATCGATCTGTGTATTGTATTGTATTACGTATATCAGTTATCTAGTAGGTACCCATAACACAAGCTCTGCTTAACTTGAAGCTAGATAATGCTGTGTGAATTGTCCAGCATTATTAATTAATATATTATTATTTAATGGCTTTATCTCATGGGTGTAATGCCCATAATCCCAACGCTGGGTATGCGGGTTGGGGATCGCAGTTCGGTGGTAGATCTTTCTGCATAATGCTGCTTCTTTTTTTTTTGTTTATAATCTTAAAACAATTTCGAATCATGTTACTTTAATTGGTAATACTCCTTTCAGTGTGGCAAGTTCCTAGTGAACGACGTGCAAGCGCGGAGACACTACGAGGCCGAGCATCCGGGGGCTGACTTTCTGCGGCGGTACATGTGCGAGGTCTGCGGACACACTGCCAGGGTAAGCGAATAATAATTTAAAAAAAAAACAAATAACAATCCACACCGCATCATCTAGTCCCAAGTCCCAAGCCACAGATTTAATAATACTATACTAGCCCAAGCTAAGCAGAATTAGTGTTATGGGTCTGCTCGCCCGCACCACACATGTCTTTAGCAAGATTACATTAGGCAAGTTTTTAGGAAGGCATGTGTGCATAGATTTAGATTTTGATAATATTGCCATATTCCAAAGTAACTTAAAATCCTAATTTCACTCAGTCTACATTCGTAAAGCAGTGTGCGCAGATGTTTGTCGTTGGTGATATAACTTACTCCACAAGGGTCAACATAACACCAGCGCTGAGTAGGTATTTTTGACTTACTCAGCAACATGCTGAGTTGATACCTTTTTGGCTCGACACTGGGTGGTTTGCCAGGCAGGTTGCGGAAGTTACTAGGTAGGTAACCAATTCTTATTAGATTTCCGACAATTTAGTTTGTACTAAGTAGTTAACCGTTATTGCACTGTTAAACTGAATCTAGTTTAGTTCCTTCCTCAAATGTATGGTAATTCTCATGTGTCGTGTCAAATAAATCATTTCATTTCAAGATGTTTGACATTGACCCATTTTAAACCAGCATTCCCAGGGCAAGGCGACGCATGACTCCTGACTTCTTTGGCACATGATTTAGGCATAATAGGTCCGATTTTGATATAGGTACGTGTTTTATTCCATGTTTTATGATTTCTGTTATTTTTATCACTAGTTTAGTACGAGCACTTTACGATTGCTCATAAATACTTACGATTTCTTTTCGTAAGTATTTATGAGCAATCGGGTATCGGTTCGCTTCGCTCACCACACTAGGATGGGACTACGTTACACTGTAGCGGATCGCTTCGCTCGCCGCACTGGCACAGCACACGTCCCTTCGTGTAACACAGAGTGTGATTGTTTAAGACTTGTTTTACTCGTCACACTAGGATGACACTTCTTTGCACAGTTGCGCTTCGCTTCGCTTGCCGTACATCCTTACGCGGGTGAAGCGATTCGCATCGAACAATCGTGAGCTTTTTTCAACCACGCCTATTCCATCTCGAATCGATTAAGATCGAACGTACATGTCCAGCCGTGGACAAATAATGACGATGATGTACCAACGTACAGTCAGCTGCTCAGATATGTATACACTTCCAAGTTTTTACTTTTATTTTACTCGGAACTTATCATATAAAAGTCTACGCACACATTTTTCATACTAAGTAGTCATCGTTCTTGCCAGAATACGCTATATAAATTATCACAATGTCTGTACACTTACTATTCAATCAAATTTCAAAACATGGGAGTGTATACATATTTTCGCAGCTGACTGTACATGCCACACTTAAGTAGTGCCACACCTACAGAATCGACACCCATAATCTACAAAACTAAATAATACTAACACATGGTCAAATAAACTTGTCAAATTAAATCTACGCCACGGTGTCAGTTTTAATGGTTTAATTTTGTTGTCAGCAATACGCAAATCTACTGGTTCACATGCGAACTCACACCAACGAGAAGCCGTACGGCTGCCCGCACTGCGATAGAAGGTTTAGCATGCTTAGTAACAGAGATAGACATCTTGTGGTGAGTATAGATTATAAGTTTACATTATTATTAAGAGGGCGCAATGCACGCCATTTTGTGAAAAAGATAGCCATAGGATTTCGCGTTCATTGGAGCGGGACAGAGCATACGTTTTTGGAACTGCGTAAACGCAAGTTTTTGCTTATTTGCAAGAAAACTACACAACTTACGATGAAACTGGTTCAAGGAACCAAATAATTAGTATTAACCTACGAATCAAAACATAAGTCATTTCAATAGACCGCAGGGTTCCTGAGAGTTTGACCAAATTGTGTGCAAGTGCATTTTCATGATTTTCTCAATCGTGTCGTGTTCACGTTCAAGGAACCAAAGAAAAATGTTTAATTTTATGCAATTCGAGTTTTTACCACACGGAGATTTTTTTGTATCTTTATTATTATTTTTTATACTTTTTGGTATACTACCTTCTTATTTTATAATTATTCCTATTCGCGGGTAGCGGAAAAAAAACAGTTAGTTTGTTGACTTGGTGTTTATATTAGGGAGCACTGTTTATATCTATAAATACCACTTTATCTAAAAGTAAATAAGGAAAACACACAGATGGCCGCCAAACACTATTTTCGCAATGTGGCTAAACGTGTTTCTCTATTGTATAAAGTTAAAAGTAACCAAGGTTATCGACATAGCTCAAAGAATTATTGCAAGTAGAAGTGGCAGTGGACTGGCCAAATCTCGAGAAGAACCGACAACCGCTAGGGTAAACGTATTCTTGAGTGGAGACCGCGACTCGGTGAAAGTTGTGTAGGACGCCCTTCGACCAGGTGGGATGACGATTTGCGAAAGACTGCAGGTAGATGCTGGATGCGGCAACCTGAAGACGCTATGGCGCTCATTAGGGGAGACCTATGTCCAGCAGTGGACTTGTATAGGCTAATGATGATGATGATGATGAAAAGTAAAAGGGTGAATTGTTGAAACTACAAAAACATTGTATCTTGTAGGTCCATACGGGTGAAAAGCGCTTCCAATGCCAGCACTGCAACCGTCGCTTCACACAGAGCAGCGCTGTGAAGCTTCACATACAAACTGTCCATCTGAAGATACCCTACGCGCCTTGGGACAAGAAGAATAGGAAACGGCGGAAAGAGCTGGAGGCGGCAGGAGTTTCATCAGGTAAAACTAGATGGCGCCACTTAGTAGTTTACATAATAGGCTCTTTGACTACATTAAAAATACGTTCCAAATTGTTTTCATCCTAGTCAGTAACAACGTAACAAAGCGTAATCAGGTGATTTTGATTAAATTATGCCTTTTTTAGGTAAGGTATTTTAACCAAGACTTGGTTCGTAAAAAATACAAAATCGAGCTTAACTCAGAGGGACTACACCGGCTGTTAATATACCCTACGCGCCGTGTGACACTAGTAAACATTTTTTTTTAATATAATTTTTTTATTCGATACACCAGTGGACAAAAAATTGAAGCGAAAAAAATCAATAACATTTTGTTTCTTATTTGATAATAATTACTAATTATTAAGCTGATTATGTATAAAATTTGACTTGTGTAAGTGCTTATTTTGTAGGCCTAAAGAAATAAAGTTATTGACTTTTGATAATTAATTCATTGTATTACATAGATCGTTTTTATCATGATAAAAAATACCCAGAACACCCGAAACAAATGTTTTTGATTGTGCAGCCAAATGACCGTAGGCGGGAATCGAACACGCAATCGCCACAGAAGTCATTGAGGCCCGTATTATGAAAGCTTGCTCAGTCATCGAACAAAGCTTGAGTAACATTTATGCCATACAAAAGCGTTACTCAAGCATGTTTGATAACCGAGCAAGCTTTCATAATACGGGCCTAAAGGTATACTATAAAGATCATTTAATTGTGAGAAATGAACACTATTATATTTTTCAGATATAAACTTGGTAGAAGCGCCACCGATGCCCATAATGCAGCCGCCGCAACCGAAACTACTGCTCGACCCACAAACTGAGTTCATCACTTACAGTGCCTGTATTACTTTCACTGACGAATGATCTGTGTTAATAATATATATTATATGTACATACATACATACACTTCACTCCCAGTAGCCTTACCGAGTAGTCTTACCAGCGGGGGGTGGGATATGTAGAGCTACTGTCTATCTTTTATAAATCTTGAAAAAATAAAACTAATGCAAAATAAATAACAACAGCGAAGTCTTACTATCTATAAGTCTATTGGGAAGAAAATTCCCAGTAGTTCAACTGGTAAGACTACTCGGTAAAACTACTGGGAATAGCCGATACATAATGTTCTTGACCAATTTATGGTATACATTGGTCGACAGAAATAGCTAAAATAATATACAAAATACGTTATATACCATAAGTTTCTGCTCCCGTCTTCGTGTACCTGATTAAAACTAGCTTACTAGTTTCCGCCCGCGGCTCCGTACGTGCTTTGCCGAGATAAAAAGTAGTCTATGTCCTTTCCTGGGATAGATAGATAGATAGAACAAACTTTATTGCACACTTAAAACTAAAAACAATTTACAAATTAAAAAATTATAATGTAAGTGACAACTGGCAGTCTTATCGCTCAAGAGCGATCTCTGCCAGACAACCTGGAATGGATAGGATCATCGCATATATGCGGTAATCCGGATGCAAATGATCCGGATACCGTCTACCTCCCTGATATTTTTTATTAAAATCCGTTCAGCTGTTTAGGCGTGAATAGGTCAGACAGAACGACTTTCGAATTTATAATATAATTTTTTTAATTTGTTAATATGAATGTCACTCAGTAGTCCGGTCAATGAGAATGAGGGCTCAAAAGAGGGGGGGATAGAAAGCAAAAAGTTTGACTTCGGAACTTAGTTTAGACTAATTAAGAGACAAACATACTAAAAGTCACCACTTGCACTCCTGTGAGGTGAGCCCTAGGGTGAAGGGCACTAAAAGGTCCCCTTTTTAATTTTCTGCTTAAAAATGCCGTTATGATAGAGTATGCAAAATTGAATCAAATCGGACCGTTCTCGCGGGACGGCACTACAACTACAGGGTTATTGGTAAATTAGTAACACTACGTGAACTGCAGGTCCTGTCCATCATCCAGCTTTTGTGGAGTCCGGCCCTAAACTATATTGATGTAGAGTCTGTTACTGTGATTTACTAAAAAAGTGTTGATAAATATTTTGTTATAATGTAACCATATAACACGTAAACAAAGCCGCGGGCAGAATATAGTATAATATACAAATGCTGAACATTTTAGCGATAGGTAATTATAGTAGATAGTTAGTGAAATTTTATAGTAGATAGTTAGTACGTAGTACGTACCTATCTACAACTAAACATTTAATTTGTCGTTCACAGCCAGCGAGTTTATTTGTGTAATGCTGTGTAATGTGAAAATGGAAAATAGGTAAACCATCTAAAGTTTATATTTTATTTTTATTGTTTTACAAAAGTTTACTTATTTTAAATAGGTACACTACATACCTGAACTACGTTCCTTTAATTGCGTGGTATAGTAACAAAAACTATGTTAAAAAAAGAAAAGAAAAACTGAGTAAAAGTTATTTATTTCTTAAAACTTTTTCACTGAGAATAAATTTAATTTTACGCTATATTTCTATTGCTTGGTGAATATCTATACTAGACCGTATGCAATAATATATTCAGTGAGTATCCATCCATATACAGGGTGTAGGTACAGAATCAATGACGTGTGGTAGGTGACTTCAATGAAGTTCAATGTGAATTTATGTTTTAAGGTTTTTTAATGGAATATGTAATTTTAGCTTTGTTTACAACTTCTGATTTAAAGTTTTTTTGAACTAGTTGCGCCCTCTGTAGTTACATTATTAACAGACTCGCTCTATTCCACTGAAAATTGAAGATAATAATAAAAGTCATGTAATCTGAATAATTGAATATACAGTAGTATTTATTTAATGACCTTGTTTTAATTATTTAAATGTCCACTATGAGGTGATTAAACTACAATAAATTTGAGTCTGTTCATACCTACAAAACCTACCTAGGTACGTAAATTACAATTCAGAATTTATGTAAATAGGGGCATTAAATTTTAAACTTTTGCCGAACCAACAACGAACGAAAACAAACAAAATTTACCGAAATAAAACTATTTTCAAAAACGCGCTATAAGGTTATTTTCCACGAGATTGTGCTACGTAGCTAAGCGGCGTAATGTATTAACTCGTTCACAGCAAAGCAATCCTATTGGATGGTTGTGTGGCACATTCTACCTGCTTAGCTCCTAAGTTTCTTTTGATTTAACTTCTATACTATTTTCACTTTAAATGGATCTAAATTATTAGGAGAAAAAAATTATGAAAACAAAATTGAATGTGTGTTAGTGTAAAATAGTTCTGGCAGCTCGTTCGTCTCCAATGGCCACAGGAGTTGGTATTCAGCATAAATGCAATGTATTTACAAGGCTTTCACAACTTTAGCATCGTTGCAAATTTTTATTATAATGCAAAATGATGCGTTATTTCATTTAACGTGGCCTAGAAATGCTTGATTTGATACGCGTATGATATTTGCGACAATTATCGAACTTATTACAAAATGTATTTTAAATTTTTTATAGACGTGTTGGTTGATTAGCGTTATTATTTCTTCCGTCCACGGGTTGTTTTATCATGTATTGTAATGCACTAGTGGTCTGCATATAGCATCATTATTTCGAGCTTTGGCGTATGTTTTTGTCAAGGGTGGGAAATGATTTTTGGATTATATTTACATCAGTGATGTTACACAATATAGTCTCTTTGCAATATAGTCCCTCTTGGATTTTGAGGCTACGCTTTTGTAGCCTAAGAGTTTATCGCAAATAAAATTGTGCATAAATCATAATTCGTACGATTCCAATCTCTTTTAAAGACCCTTGTTGAAATACACTTTCTCTAACTTAGGCAATGCAGTCGTTATCTCCTCCTGGAAGAAAAAAAACACAGTTTTGGTATCTGACAAGTTCTTTTTGTAAAAGTAACTGGTCAGTTTAAAACGAAAAACGCATAGTAAGTAAAGCGTCATAAAGTCATGTCGCACACCTGAAAAGCACCGGTGTAGCACAGCACAAAAATATTAACTCGTTCACATCAAAGCGATCCTATTGTTGGTTATGTTTGGCATATTCTGCCTGCTTAGCTCTTTAAGTTAAGTTATATGGACACACTTATGATTATATGGTTAACACTTCTCTACTATTTTCACTTTAGATGGATCTAAATTAAGAGAAAAAAAACACCATACTAACAGACGCATATCTTTATTTCGTCCTTCACAAACATACGCCAACATGTTACCTAAGCAAACTGCCACATCTAATTATTGTCCGAGTACAATACAACATATCTACAACTATTACTAAGTAACAGAGAAACTACAACTACATATGCAAACACTCACGATTAAAGTTATAACTTTAATTATGATAACAAAATGCGAAAATTTAAAATAATATAAACATGATTAAATTTAAATAACAAAACCAATTTATCGGAATTATAAGTTACATTATTTGGAATGTATTAATTGCACAACCACTACGTAATTATTGCTACAGCTCAGATCTTCTTGAGGCAGGCTTAAACATTCTTTAGAACAATAAAAGTTAAACAGCCCGTAAAGGTGTTCTTAACACAATCATTTACAAGTTCAAACGGCGTTTACACAGTCTTCATAAAAACAAAATAACATTGAGCGTCTGCCTACTAGTCTACTAGTGGATTGACTGTCCTCATTGCCACTTTTGTAGTCTGCGTTTCCTAACTACAAATTGACTACTACATTGGAAAAACAACTCGTACAACTTTATGGCTTAAGATTCTTACTGAGTAATAAGTGCCTACATCTCTAATAATTGTGTAATAATGAAATCTAACATACTAACTTAAATATTTTAAATATTTACCGTATGATAGAACAACTCTATGGTCAAATAATCATATTCCCTTTAATAGTTCGTGGGTTGCGACATTTTCAAAAAGTTTATGAAAAAAAATCTATTGTGTTAGTCTAAAATGCTTCTGGCAGCTCGTTCATCTCGAATGGCCACAGGAGTTGGTATCCAGCATCAATGCAATGAATTTGCAAGACTGTCACAACTTTAGTATCGTTGCAAATTTTTATCATATTGCAAAATGATGCGATATTTCATTAAATGTGGCCTGGAAATATTTGTAGCTATGCTTGATTTACTACGCGTATGATATTTGCGACAATTATCGAACTCATTACATAATGTAGGTAAGTATCTTTAAATTTTTATAGACGTGATTTTTTCATTGGCGATTTCTTCCGTCCACGGGGTGTTTTATCACGTATTGTTAGCACTAGTGGTCTGCATGTAGCATCATTATTTCGAGCTTTAACGTATGTTTTTGTCAAGGGTGGAAAATTAATGTTATTTATTTGATTATATTTCCATCAGTGATGTTACACGCACTCTCTTTGCAATATAGTTCCTCTTGGATTTTGAGGCTATACGCTTTTGATAGCTTATGACTTTATCGCAAATAAAATTGTGCATAAATCGTAATTCGTACGATTACAAGCTCTTTTAAAGACCCTTGTTGAAATACACTTTGTCTAACTTAGGCAATGTAGTCATTATCTGCTCCTGGAAGAAAAAAAACACATTTTTGGTATCTGACAAGTTTGTTTTGTAAAGGTTACTGGTCAGTTTAAAACAAAGGGCGTATATTAAGTAAAGTGTCATAAAGATATCGTTTCTTTGGCTTGTTGCGCACCTGAAAAGCATGGATGTAGCACAGCACAAAAATGTGAATTAAAACATGGGCATTAATTACGTAAGGTGTATTTTACATTGATGGGATCAGATGATAGACAGCTCGTTTGAAGTTTGTGGGAAGCCATTTTGTCACACCCATATTTCAATGCACATTTTGTGCTCGATGGTAGTGTATTGAGTTAATGTGCGCAGAGCTTTAAACTGCAATGGAGTTTCAAAGTTAAATACCTACATTATGCCCGACTATCTATTGCTACTGAATCGAATTTGATTACCTCCTTGATTTTTCATAATCCATAATGATGTGGTGACGCATAGGTTTACCAGGTCTATCAAGAAGGGAATCACCATCTTGTTGTTAAACTTACCTTGAGAGGTGACTCGAGCTTCTTCACAGGGATAGACGACGTCTGTCGAAAGAGAGCGCAGCACAGAGGCGTCGCGAAGGTAACGCTAAGACCGACCAGGCCTAACTGGAAGGGAATTACCATCTTCGGGTTGTGGCAGAACCAGCCAGCTCGGATCGCTGAGTTCGTTATGAACGGGGTTATTGCTGGAATAGGAAAATCGCTTGTTGATAAAAGCTGAACATGCGAATGTGCAAAGGAGAGACTTGACTTGACAGAGAGCCAAAGTTAGACCAACGTAAGTTCGTGTCAAAAGATGCAATTCTCACCGCGGAATCCTTTATGTATAGGTATACTAGCTGACCCGCCCGCGATTTCATTCGCGTGGACTTTAGTAATACTTTAGTAGGTCATGTTGGTTTCCATGTAAACTGTCAACGCCAAAGTTTTTCTACCAATACTTTACGATTTTAAAGTTGTTATGACAAAACCATTAAATCCCCTAATGTGAATTTCCAAAAATCCGTTCTTAGTTGATGCCAATTCGTTTAGGTATATTAACGGAATGTTTGTAAACCGTTACAATTATCTAAATTTATTAAAGAGACTGGGCGACTCTTCAAGAAAACCCTGAAACTATCAGAGCTACGAAGCTGAAATTTTGCAGAGTTTTCTTTCCGTCCTAAAACGAAACTCCATGCAAAATTTTAGCTTCGTAGCTCTTGTAGTTTCGGAGATCTCTTGATATGTCACCCAGTTCTTTCTTTCTCTTTTATAGATATAGATTTTAACACTTTTATGCTATATAAAGTGTCTACAAATGGTGGGCACTGGGCATAATAATAATATATTCTTTATTTCAGACACAGGATCTATTTTTAAATAACAATGCCGATACCCTTCAGTCTATACTAAAGAGATCACGCGGGGACAACGCTGGCACCGTCAGGTCCAGGTGGAGTTTCAGTTTACAATAGACCTACCAGGATGCCCACATTTACTAGTTAAAAATACTTACTCATTCCGGGAACCGCCATTAGAACCCTGGATATGCAGACGAGCAAGATTCCATTCTGCGCTGCCTTCTTAGACTCTCCGAGTCGCTTACCGGTGTCTGCGTACACTGGAGTGCCGTTAAGAAGCTCGCTGGAATATAGATAGGTACATACTTAGATTAAATATTTATTTAATGTACTCTTATACAAATAATGCTTATAACTAAGTACATTTTTTTCATCAATGTTAGTGAATTGATGGGTATTGTTACAAAAACTTAAAAGGTAAGTTAAGATCTAAAGTGTGGGTAAAATGGAATATTGATCATAATTTATTTTGTAAATACTTAGGGTTCGAAAATAGGGTATAAGGGCATTTTTTCAATAGATGCGAAGCAACTTGATTAAATCGACCTGTTTATGTAAATTAAGCGATTCTACTGGCCATGTTACGCCGCCGCCGCGCCACCGTCGTCGCTTAGCTACGTAGCTTAGCTCAGGTGGAAAAGCACCCTAATGAGGTTCCGGCCGTTTGCAACATGCAAGAGTGTAATTTCAAATAAAGTAAATGCTTGACAACTCACACAGCATGATCTAGCCACAAAATAAGCAGAGTTTGTGTTATGTGTAAATACACGACACAGTGAGTTAGACACTACAATCTGTGTGTGGGCGGGCACTGGTACCCCAATACGCACTTTATCGTGAGATGATGATGATGATTGTTACAAAGTGTTACTCACGTGCTCCTCATCATGGGTATGTTGATGAAATTGGCTGTCGCCACCGCAACGAAAGGCACAAGCCTTCCATAAATGGGCTTCATATTCTGCGAAAAATCAGAACAGACGATTTTATTCACTTTTAAACGGTAAGGTTACAAATTGGTAATATTTTTATTGCTTGCTTTTCGATTATTACCTAAGTGAAGTGTATTTCCTATTCGCTTTAAAGCCGGATTGAATTTACCTACGCAAGTTTGCTGTTTATTATAAAAAAGCATAATGGCTCCTTTTCCACCAGAGATGTGCTACGTAGCTAAGCGTTGGATGTATCAAATCCAACCAATAAATAAATAAATAGTACCTAATACATAAATAAATAATGAAATTTAATAATAGGAATGCTTAGGGCTTAGGACATCAAGAGATCCTTTGGCTAGTCATTCATCCTATTGGTTAATCTCTCATTCTGTTGCCATCTGACGTAGCGTGCGTGGCACATCCTGTGTGGAAAAGCACCCTAACACCAGACTGCATAATATTTACCAACTTGGAGCCGTGTGTTTGCTGACGTCACACAACTAATCTCTTCGTTCTTTATTGTTTGCCGATAACTCGCTAAATAGCCTTTCATGTCCTATTAACACGATCTAAATAAGATTTAACTACGTATGTTACTACGATAGTATTTGCACTTCTTACCTACTTAGGTACTCGGTTGCTGAATTTGGCGTAGAGAAATGTCCAGTTAATACTATTAAAGGTTGATGAATATGATATAAAGATAGATTTAAAAAAAAATACCAGTGCTAAAAGAAGTAAAGATTTGGTTGACCGGCCCCCTTGGGTCCGAAAGGGGTTTCTACTTAGGAAACCTATAAATTTTGGGTCACCTTATTGTTTCAAATTCGGTATGGTAGGTACCTACGACGACACGAGCAAAGCGAAGGTAGGTAGATATACCTAGATATTCGAGTAATTCTGAATAAATAATATATTATTTATATACAACAAAATCAAAAAATCTCGTTTGGCGACGAGTTGAAAATAAATATCTATCTATTAGCATCGTCAGCACTAAGCATTGTAGGAAGGAACAAACTAAAACCGACGTTTTAGTTTTTGACTTTTATCTAAGGCAAAAGGGCAAAAAGGCAAACCTTCCTACTTATCAACAAGATAAAGTTAAAAACTACAACCCGACTACGTGAAAGTTATAAAAGTTTGAAACAGTTACATTGACAAAATAGAATGACGTATCGGTCATATTTGATAGGCATAGAGTTGAAAATGAAAATAGGTCGTAGGTATTGTAATTTTTCTCTATGGGGCCTGCAGCCTGCGGCTACCTAAACTTTAATACGGGTTTTGAAGGCTTATTCGGGGTCGGAGCCCTAAATCCTATAGCCTATAACCATCGGGGTATTGAGACGAATCAATCGATACATAATTTGTTGAAATCGAACCAGTAGTTTCAGCGCTACGTGGGAACAAAGAAATCGGCCACATACATACAAACATACAAATATACAAACATACAAACATAGGGTGCTAACCTCATAACCCTCCCCTGTTGGAAGTCGGGTAAAAAGAAAGTGAGGTTTATCGTTTCGCTGTCGTCGTTGGCGCGACATTATTTTTTTTCTTGTGGTTTTCATATTTTTTCGGCATTCTACAAAGATAAATACTTACGGAAAAGTACCTAATTTACCGTGACGTCCCTGGAATCGAAATTGTTTTTTTTTCATAAGAGAGTGGTTTACGATTTGCGGCAAATTTCTCTTCCGTCAGTTTTATTCCTTGTTTTGCGCTAAACAAATTAAAAACCACAAAAAAAAAGTCTCGCACCAACACAAGACGATCAACCTAAAGAAATGTAAAAAAAATGTACCTACCTATTCAGCAGGGACGAGTGAATTTCACTCGTCCCTGCTATTCAGTTAGTACCATAGTATAAATAAATGTTTTAGTCAACATTTTCGCAATTGACACACCTCTTGTCAGCTACCTACGCTACGTCACGATCAAACATAACAACTAAAAATATCTTATCATGACGTTATCATAATTACCATTATACCTATAGTGATTTTATGCTGTCTGATAAAGTTAAGGACGATAATAGATTGTTATTTCCGAGACAACAATACTATCAAGGTTAGTAGAAAACTACAACATAGAAAACCATTACCTAATGTTTATTAGTTTAGTTCCTTCTAATTACTGTTTTTGTTGATGATCCTATGTTATATTATAGATTAACTGTCGAAAATATTGATTTAAGTGGATGAAATCTCTCCTACGGTTAAGCTGGCTTAAGGTGGTTCGGCGCGGGTTGGCGCGAGATTAAATTTTTGTTGTGATTTTTAATTTTTTCAGTGTTTAACAAGCAATAAAAGTATAGCGGAAAAGTAATTTGAGGCAAATCGTAAACCTAAATTTTTATCGCACAATCGGATTTGCTGCCTATTTGCAGCAAATCTGATTGTGCGAAAAAAACAAATTAAGAAAAAAAAACAATATAGGTACCTACCTACCTAAAAGTTGGTTTTATCATGATTTCATTGAAAATGGTTTACGATTTGCCTCAAATTACTTTTCCGCTACTTTTATTTCTTGTGGAACGCAGAAGAAATTAAAAACGAATAAAAAATAATCTCGCGCTAACCCGCGTCGAATCACCTAAACTTCTATCATTTTTGTAGTGCTAGGTAGTGATAAATTATGTTCTTTATTTCTGTTTCAGACGGACTTTTGTATCCTAAATTATTATTAATTATTGAAATTAAGTTAACTTATTTTTGTGTAATTAATTACCTACTGAGATACTTTAGGTAAATCATTGAACAAAAAGTACCTAGCACGGCATAATCATAATCAAAACAACTCACGTCATAAAAATCTAATCCACGCAATTATTGTTTACGTGATAGATATCATATTGTGAGAACAAAATAATTTGGTTTTGTAGATACTTTGCTTGAATGTAACTAATTAAAATACCAAAGGTAGGTACTATTGTCTTTAGATACAGGAAATATCTTGTTGCTAGGATTTTTATAACATTTTGGAATAGATTCAGGCAACTGTTAGTTTAAGGTACCTACCTACCACCAGTTTCAGTTCCGGTTCTGGGGATTAAGTTGTTTCCCGTAGTTAGGTATTGTACCTACTTGCCAACCTTGTCATAGATTAGGTATTGATGTTACTTCGTAAACCTTGTTAGATTGTACAGAATATAGATTGTTTTACTAGGGACCAAGACACCCCATTGTACCTATACGAGGTTGTTTATACTCCCGAGCGTAGCGAGGGAGGATGACGAAACCGAGTTATAATGGGTGGTTTCGGCCCGAGTGAAACACTCTTCTTTTCACATATATTGCGAGAAAATAAAACAATTTTACCTTCAATTCAATTTGCAATAAAGAAAATTCTATAAATTTCGCGCCAATACCAACTTTTCTACATAACGCGCAACGGAAAGTACGCATTCTAACCGTCATAAGGTAGAATGGGTGATTCTATAAACATCCAACTCACCAAGAAGGCTCTTTAGGTTCTATTTAAAAAAAAACAAGTAAAATGTTGGTTCTTTGTATAAGGAACACCAAAAAGTCGAGTCTTAATGCAAGAGGGCGAATATCTGGTACTGACTGATGATTTCAAATAAAAGTTAAAAAGAATAATTACTCAACCGCATTTTCCGCCCGCTAAGCTAAGCTATATTGACACACTTTTTGAGCAAGAGAAGTGAAAATGTATTTTGTACCCATTTTGTATCAATGTACCCATTAGATTTAAATTATCTTGTTTTATGTCGAAGATTTTTACACGAAAAAAACTCTTTTTGAGAGAGATTGTTGGGATTATGATATACTTGTATTATACACAAATAATATTTTATGGACATTATGTAGGTAACATACTACATAAGTTAGGTAGTAGCAGCACTAGTGCTAATTTGGTACCTACCCATACTCAGACAGATTTAGAATCTGAAATATTTTATATTAACAAAGACATTATGAACGCAAACTTAACAAAAACTAATAACACTAACAGAAAACAACAAGGTAACAGCAAGGTTATACGTACCTATCACTAAAACACAAACTTCATTAACCTATAATGTCACTTGCGAACAAAAAAATGTATCTAAAAGACGAACGAGATCAATTTAAACGAAGAACGGAACATTTCGAAACCAAGAATTGTTTCGAGCTTCTGTGCTTTGCTTCGATGATACCTACTAATGTTGTTAAATATTTTCCACCGATATTTATTAGTTTTGTAACCCTATTGTGTACAAAAATTATCCAGGTTTTTTAAACGGGGTTTATGTAGGTTAATACGTTTTTTTATTATTTGGTAGGTTTATCTTCTTACCTTTACTTTGTTATTCAGATATAGAGCTGTACCCAAGGCTCCGCCACACGCTGCAATGTAGGATTTGAACAGTTGCCTGTCAAAAAACATCTTTGAGTTATTCAAATTATAACTTTTTCTCTTTTTATATTTTGGTTCCATTTAAGTTGTAAGTTTTTAATTTTTTCTGCGTTCTACAAAGAATAAAACCAGGGGAAAATAATTCGCTGCAATAAATTTTTAATCACTTATTAAAATACTAGCTTCGATTCATTGGAATTTTTGCTGCGGCTTTGAAGAAAAAATAGGTTTCGGGCTAAAAATCAACATTTTCCCAAATGCTACCAAAATACAAGAATCGAAGTTTGTTTCAAAATGGGATAACTAGGAAACTGCTAGGTCTGTTACTTTTCATTGTAGAAGGCAAAAAAAAAAACTAGCGCTAACACAAAACAATCAACCTTATACTACGTCGGAAATGTCTGAATGTGTGAAACCCAGTAAAATAATCGCTTAGTTATAAACATGATCAAGTGACTGGTTTAGTTTTACATGTTCCGCTGCATAACGTTCTCAGTGTAAAATCACACACACTGACGCCCACGAGCCGACTTAGAGGTTTATTGAAAGCAATACAGACTGTAACAAAAATAAGGACCAAACTTCCTTGGGGGTTCAGTTTCAACCACAGAACATAAAAAATAAAAAAAAAAAATAAAAAAATTAAAAAAAAAAATGTGCGAAAATATTAAAATGTTTTAAAAAAACGACCGATTTTTCAAAAAATTCACGAGTTTGAACCACCCCAACAAGGTTGGTCCTTACTTTTTGTTACACCCTAATAGATCCTAGAAAAATATACATCTTGGTTTAGACTAGATACTAACGACATTGAGATCGGCGCGTCGCCGGATCTGTTGGTGTAGTTAACTATCGCATTGAAGGACTGATTCGTCCACTGCCAGAATATCACAGCCGCGGTCGTCTTGTAGAATGATATCATACCTGTTATAAAAAAAAACAAATAAAGTTTAAAAAAAACCTTGTCTAAAAACCTACCCGAATTTATACTGCTCAACAGCACGGTGAAGTTTAAACTTGATTTGTGTATTTTTCGAGTTTTAACTTCGGATAAAAATTTACTAAATCAGATGACCTACAAATGGCGGGAGTGCACTCAGCGTATCCGTTTTCACGGGAAATTTTTTAGGTATCTTTCGCTATTGAAAACAGTGATGGCCTAAGTAGTTGTAGGAGCTAGAATAAAATTCGAGACCTGACAATATTCCGGTTTCAGTAAACGACTGTTTCCAATCCAATAGCGAAAAATGTACAAAAACGGATACGCTGTTTGAATGCACTTTTACAAAATACGGAAAGAACAAAAATTATCAGTTTTGATACGTCTCTTAGCTACGTAGCACGCAATCAATGGCCAGTCAGTATTCAGGCATAAAAACTTGTCTCTTGTTGAGCGTAAAAACGTCAGGAACTTCATGTTGTGCAGTAGTGGCTATTTATTAAAAATTATTTAATAAGTGTATAAAAATAATAAGTAGGTAGGTACATTAATTATTCACTACCACACAGTTTTTAAGCTTCAGTAGTGTCATCGTTTCAATAAGCATCAATGATCCTTATTTGAAATGTTCTGTTTTTTTTTAATATAAATTTAGTGGCCTTTAACTTACATCCAGTGATGAGCGTGTTCATAGGTGCTTGTGCCGACATCCGCCCCAGTATGAACATTTTGTCCCCTGTGTCGGGGTGAAAGGCGCTGTCGTATAAATATTTCATTTGCCATAGTTTCTCCTCGTTGTATCCTTTCGGTAGCACCTTGGTTTTTCTGCAGATTGAAGATTAAGTTATTTGACAAGCTGATCTGTTGCTAATTTTTAACTCCGCCCCGATGACATAAGAAGAGAGGTGTTTATAGCGTGTCTATCTGTCCTTCCCATCGTATTTTCTAAATGTACCTTAAGTGCCTGTTATGCGCATTACACCTGAAATAGGTATAATATTGTATGTATTCTGTATGTTTTTAATAAATAAAAATAGGTAATGCCTGTTGTGGCACTTAGGCCCGTATTATGAAAGCATGCTCAGTCATCGAGCTCTGCTTGAGTGATGCTTATGTCTAGTTTTGAGTGAATACTAATTTTCAAACAATGCTTGGGAGCTCATGTCAAAATCTACACTCACTCAAGTAGCCGTCAAGAGCGGATTTCCTCCGTCCACGCCTTCGAGTAACTGCTTAGACATATTATTGAACGGTTACCAAGCATTACTTGAGTAATTAACGCTGGAGTAGAGATCACGTAATGACTGCTTAAGTAATGCTTGGGGAAGCTTTCATAATACGGGCCTTAGTATCCTGAGTTACAGGATACTAAGTGCCACAACACGCACTATTTTATTTCTCATGTGTAGGTACAACCCAAATAGAATAAACTTTACTACCCAACTAGAATAAACTCATTTGCATTGACGTTCTGAGTACCTATGAGTGCCTACACTGCGAGTGTAGCTAGGTACTTGCTACTTGTTTTGAAAACAATCGCCGTTCGTAAAAGTAATGTTAGAAGGAATGCTTAAAACATCTTTCTTCAGGTTCGTTACCTACCTAAATTATGGTCTGGTCGCAGAATATTTCTAATTTTTACCCAACTTATTTATTAGGTAGTTAATTAAATTAAAACCTTACCCTCGCAATTATTTACTTTTTTATTATTATTATGAGCTCTGGCCATCCCACTGCTGTGCAAAGGCCTCCCCTCACGGACCTAACTACCTCAAATCAACTCCGCCGGATGTCCATAATCTTCAAAACTACTGAAAAAATACCAAAGTCCAAATAACTTTTGAACCACTGAATATCGTAGAACATGGGGGTTAAATCGATAGGTACTGAAGTCCCCCACCCCCCAGCCTCCGATGATCCACCACTCATGTTACACCGTGTACCTATATCGTAAATTCAGGACTTAATCGTTCTTATGTTTCGAAATAACGATTCCATAAAAGTTTTCTCAATAAATGCAGAAGATAATCTTGAGAATAAGAATGGTAATTGAACTAGGTATAAAACCTGCCAGCCAGTGCGAGTCGGACTCGCGCACGAAGGGTTCCGTACCATTATCTATAAAACGGCAAAAAAATTACGTTTGTTGTATGGGAGCCCCCTTAAACATTTATTTTATTCTGTTTTTTACTTGTTATAGCGGCAACAAAAATACATCATCTGTGAAAATTTCAACTGTCTAACTATCACGGTTCATGAGATACAGCCTGGTGACAGACGGACAGCGGAGTCTCAGTAAAAGGGTTCCGTACCCAAAGGGTAAAAACGTATATACTTGGATAAAATGTTCGCCCCCTGGGGTCCAAAATCACCTCCTTCCGGCTTATCACACATGTTTCGTGTCACCTTGTAGTAGGTACGAAGGTAATTTTATTTATGCGTGCTTACTTATACTCCGTTACAACGTTCTTTGCCTTATCCAATGCTTTGTCGGAAACCAGCAAGTTCAGCGGATTGGTGGAGCGCAAGAAGTGTCTCGCCCGTCCGCCGTAGGTAGATAAGTCGTACGGCGATTTGTCTAGGTCGATAGGCTTCGCCATTATGATTGTTTGTTCTGTAAGAGATGATGTGTGATTACGTAGGTATTGATTTAAGGGCTCATTCCTATTATAAAATAAATAAATAAAGCTGGACAATCCACACAGTATCGACTATCCCCAAGCTAAGCAGAGCTTGTGTTACGGGTACTAGATGACTGATATAAGTAATACAAATTTAACATATATATTTAAGTACATAGAAACGAACAAAACACCCGGGACAAATATTTGCAGATCGTACAGACATTTTTCCCAAGGCGGGAATAAACCCGCAACCTCCTGCGTCGTAGGTGGACCTTCTCCCGCTGCGCCACAGTGGTTGTCGCTTGTCGCATACGTCATTCAGTATAAGCGGCTGAATGTATTATGAAAAAATGTATTCTTTCAATAAGTCAAGAAATAAAATGCGTGGACGGAGGTACCACACCACAAGCTCTGCTTAGCTTGGGGCTAGACGATGCTGTATGAATTTTCCAGTATCATTTATTGAAATAGATATAACCTAGGGTCTATAGTTTGTGCAGTCTATGCCGTTACCCAGTACAGTATCTAATACCTACCTATTTTACTATAAAAACTATCGTAGTTTGACGAATTCATTACGGATGTAAGCCTCATAAAGAAATACTTAATACAAGATGCCTGACTGACTTATCAGATAAGACATAAAATACTAATAAGACTGATATTTAAAATAATGAATAGATAGCCATATCATGTAGTATACCTACCTACTTTCGTACCTAGGTACCCAATTGAACTATAGCTTCTTAAAATTATCAACAATACAATAGTATAACAATATAATAGGAAAGGATACATGCAGGCTATTGATAGCATCAATACAAACGTAGCCTCCTTTCTTTAGCAGTTGAGTTAATACGTATAATTTCCTGTAATTAATAGTCTGATTTATACGAGTATCAAAATGCACAGCGCCATTCCTAGCGAACGGGATGGCGACATTGTATACGAAGTTGAAGGATAGAAGATGAATGTAAAAAGAAAGGCAACTTTATAAAAACATGGATACATGTATCTGAATGCACTATAGCTACTTTGTATTATTTGATGCTCGAGTTTTAACTGATTTACCTAATAAATCAGAAGTGGGATCGAGCAGGAATAGGGATATTCCTGTAGCCAGGATGCTGATTGTTATCATCAATACAAACATAGCCTCTTTTCTTTAGCATTCGAGTAAATAGATATAATTTTCTGTAATTAATAGTCTGGTTTATAAAAGAATAAGTAATGTTCAGAGCCATTCCCAGCAAACGGGATGACGCCATTGTTTATGAAGTTAAAGGATAGAAGATGTAGCGACTAGTGGTGACGGTAAGGTACCATAAAATTTTAGCCGAATACCCGGAGATAACACGCCCTGCTGGTACTCAAGGTATCGTTAAGCACAAAATCACGTCGGGGTCACCAGTTTGGGGGAGAAGGTGGAATTTCCCTCAAATTGTGGTAAAGGTCGAAAGACCACCGGCACGGTGGACCAGCTGGGTCGGCCCGATCAGAGGAGATCTCCCTCGATACCAGGAATACCAGGGCGTTTATTTAAAATTGATGATTTAAAAAAAGCTAGGAAAATTATAAAAAGAAGGGCAGATTAATGAAAAACTTGGTTAAATGTATCTATTAGAATGCTGTACGGTAAACGGGTTATCATTATAGCTAGTAGGTATGTATATTTTAATTGATAATCGCGTTTTCACTGATTTACTTACTTAATACCTACTATGAAACACCCAGGTTCAAAAAACATGCCCCACCTTTTTTTAACAATGCTGGCAAATTTAGTAATACAATACAATTATTCTACGTTTTGTCGTTAGTAGTAGTTCTAGTGACAAAGCCCTGAGTTTAGTAATTTTATCTCAAATTATAAATTTCGGCCTGACCCTTGCCATCTTATCAATGGGGCGCGGGAGGCGATTACGTATTCGGAAAAATCAATAATCTACCACAAGCTAGGTCAATTCAACACTTTTCTTTGGATTTCTGGGCTTGTTTGATCAGATTTATTTCTATTAACACGATAAAACGTCTATAAAATCATTGAAGAGCACGTAAAAATGTTAAACCTTTATAGTTACCTTTTTCTCGATTTAATTAACAAGTAGAAAATCTAGATCACTTTCCAGTGGCACTCTATGATAATTGTAAATTTTTACGAAAAACTTTGCACTAAAATATGAACTACAAACATTTTATCTCGATAAATTTTGCCAATTTATCTGAAATTTCGTCTACGCGTTCAAATGTTGCGCGCGCCGGACAGCTTTCAGTAATGACGTGAATCGATCCTCCCTCGCGCCATCCATGCCACAGATCATGCGCAAATTGCCACTATTGCCAGCGCCAGATCGCTTCTTTCTTGATGAAAAAAATGTGCGATTTTGCGTGATTATACAGAATTTGGTGGAAAGTGAAAGTACGTTCCTAATAATTAATTAATATTACTAATACTAATATTAAAATTCACATTTGATTAAACATTATTTTTTATTTTACGTCTCAACTTACGCAGTAAGTCTGACGTTGACATAGGTTTGACGTTTCTGATAGCAGCTGGTTACATCAGAACGTAATTCTTCAAAGTTACGTCTTCAGGCAAAGAGGATCCAAAAATACTTTTCCAAAAAATAACCTTCTATTGGGGTTTTTGCCTAAAACAAACATGTCTTTAATCAGCCGAAATGTGTTTCGTACCATTGTTCAGGTAAAGTTCGGTTTAGCCAAGTGTATTGTTTACTGTTGCTCTAAAAAGGAGAACTATGTTTCGTAACCTTCTATCTATATGTATCTATTTTGTCTTCTATCTCTGTGTTTTTTGAATGAAAACGAGCAATTTTCCTGCTTCTTCTGGTTTCGAATTTCATTGCCTCCGCAGTCAAGCGGCCTCAGTGTACTAGTAGATAGCCTCACGTGATCATACCTTGGTTCGTAGGCTTTCCATCTTTTGCAAAGAAAAATTTAAATTTCAGGGATCCCAACACTGTAAAAGCCTGCACACAAGTACGGTAACCTCGCAGAAAAACGTATGTTTCGCGCCTATGAGCCTTGGTGCCCTGGTGAGATCAACTAACTGTCTACTAATTCCTACAGCCAAGTAAAGGAGCATTATTGTTTATTCTCTATTCATTGTGAGTTAACTTCTTGAAACCTGGATAGATAAAAATGAAAACATGTATTTCCAGTCAACAACAATAATCTATATACATCATTCATCTGTGATTCTGTTCAAGTCAGTATGAGGTGTTTCTGTTATTTTAAACTTGAAGTTTAAAATAACAGAAACACCTCATACTTACTTGAATGTCAGCAATTTAAATTTTTGCTGTACCGATAATTATTATGTACTACCTTTATTTTATACAATAGTTAACTATAAAAATCTGTTATGTGTCATCTGATATTGCTTCTATGCTTGGAAGTACCTCAAAAATATATTAGATTTATTGGCTTGATACAACAGTATTTGGCAACAAAATTATAAATTGGCACATCTTAATTCAGTTTTTGGTATCAAAATTCTGTTAACTACATTCCCATGATACAAAAGTACCAGTTATCAAGGTATCGGTTTTAAAATTTAGCTTAATTCGCATAAAAATGTTTTAATATTATTTTTGAGTTCTAGAAATCCAGTTCCTGTGTTGTAAGGTCTCTTGCATGTTTTTATGCATATCTGTTTTACCCTATGTGTATACAAAAAGTATAGCATGCATTGATGCCTAATTAATTTATATGTTGCACTGCTATTTAATGTTATCAAATCAGACAGAATGGATTTTATTGTTTTTATGATCAAAAAACTATTGGGTGGTTACGCTTACTCATTAATTTGGTTATATAAGCCTTGCCAAACTCAGTATGCTGAAAATTTTGTGTGAAATGGAAGGTATTCAGAATTTAAAACAACACTACACAACATACCCTCACTCACAGACACTTCATTGTAAAAAAAGTGGGAAAAATAGGTAAGTAAAGTAGAACCCATAATATTTTTTTTATCTTCTTTGTTTACATAGCATGATGTGATTGTCCTTAGTGTTGTACAAGTATATTATGCGAAATGAAGAGTCTCGATGGAATAAAAAAAACAATAAAGCAAATAAGGGATGATCAATTGAAAACCTGGGTTAGCCTTACTAACTATAACTTATCCAGCCAAACCCATTTATTTGTATCTAGTATTCTGTATTACATCTAGAAAAGCTAGATTAATTTGAAAGATTCTCACACATTATTAAATAAACAATTAATACTAAAAAAAAATGAATAAATTTATAAACAAGGTGGAAAAGGTGATGTAGAAGCAAATTTACATTTTCCACCTTTAAAAAATAAGGTGCAAAATTGTTTGAATGCTATATTGTGTCCAGTCCATGCCAAAGTTGGCGGAAAGAGATTGCAGCGATAAGGTCACTTGTAAGGGCATTTGTACTTCATTTTTCTCAGCATTTCTTTCTGTATTCATCATTCTTTGGTTTGTACAAATTTATATATAAAAATATTGTGTGAGCATTTTTCATAATTCATTTCAAATATTTTGTAGCCACCAAAACATCAGTGGTAAAGTAAGGGCGCATTCACACAGCATTTGTTTTACAGGATAATTTTTTTCCGTGGTTACATCATATTTCTAAGAGCAAGTCCACACTGTGAATGCGACCTGAGTTTTTAGAAATAAAACACATAAATTTAACAATATTACAACAACTTCAGAGTCGATAATTATATTCCCTGACCTTAGTTCAGGGTCATGTAGGTCTAGGTTAGACATTTAGATAAGCTTATCAATGAACAATAATGCAGTAATCTCACACAAGACAAACATCTATTAGAAATTGTTATTGTAATAAACATAGTCCATATAATTACATAGATAAGGTCTACTGCGGTTGCCGTTAGTTGGATAAATAACTTAACCTACACATTAGTACAAAAACTCACTAATCTGCAATTTTTGTTGTTCATTTTATTATTCCTAATATAATTTAATATAGGTATGATTTTTAAGTTCATATATATTATTTATTTAGCTATTTTGATATGTTTCTGCCCATATTAAATTTATCTTAAAGGTTTTCTTCACCAATTCTTTTCTTCAAATAAAATTACTTATAAAAATTCAATAATACAGCAAAATCTAAGAGTACTTTTCCACCAGAGATATGCTACATGGCTCGGCGGCTTTATGTGTTGCATCCGTCCCGAACGGATGAAAGCGCGATTTTGGATGAATGCGCGATTTTTTTTCTTTTATTACAAAATATAAAGCGACTTTGTCGCACAGCGGCCGTCGCAATTGCGGAGGGGCTAATGCTCCTAATATAGGTATTAAAAATTATATTTTATATTAATCTTTTTAAAGACCTCTCACATTGTATTAGATTTGCAAAATAAGTACTTGAAATGCTTGGATCAATAGCGTTCCTATTGGCTGGGTATAAAAATACCGCCGCCGCGCCACTTACGTAGCTATTTCTGGAGAAAAAGCAAAAGAAATCTTAATACTAGACGTAGAGCTTACTAAAACATGTGCTTGTAACATTTCAGCAACAAAATGCGAACAAGGAAGGTCTCATCAAGTGTACCCTTATTCCCGGAGATGGAGTTGGTCCTGAGCTTGTTTACTCAGTGCAGGAGGTTTTCAAGGTATGCGCCAGGCTCCACCAAAGCTGAGTGGAAAAGAGATAGAACGTCGTTATTCACAGTCCTCGTCTCCGCTCACCTTCAGTGGATGTGAGAGATGTGAGCTGTGCCTCGCAAACTTGCGACGTCACGCAGCGGAGACGAAAAAACACAACAACTGAGATTTAACTAAATAGAAATTAACACCCTAAACTTTTGTCATCTCAATCATGTTAAGGACAAAACGAAACCACGTTAGTATTTTTATATACTAACTCCTGCCCGCGGTTTCGCACGCGCTTTTCAATGTACCATTTATCTCCCTTACGAATTTCATTAAGATAAGTTCAGCCGTTTTTTAAAATTTTCTTTTATAGAAACCTTGTCCTGACAGTAAAAGAATTATCCAATTTGGTGCAGTCGTTCGGAAGTTATGCGCGTACATATATTTCGGCGATTCGTTTCTATTTATATGTATATTTTCTGACAAAACTTAACAAATTGAGGACCTACTATATGTTCCCCGATCTCCCGCTGGTTAGGAACCAGCGGGTACTAACCGTCTGTGGGATGGGAATGCAACTGAAGGATAAAAAAAGTATTTATTTCTTTTCACGTCTATCTCGTATAAGCATGAAGTACCTATTCGTATATTTAAAAGATGCGGACTATGCCCTGAGTTATTTTATAATAATTTTTAATTCGTTCTTTTATCTTTTAAGACGGAACACTCTTAATTGATTTGTTCGCGGAGGAGGGCGCTGACTCCGCTACACAGTTGATAACTTTTGCGGTAGTCAGCCCACATCTGTACCCTGTAAAATGTTCCTGATTAATATAATTATTTTTTAAATTAATAATTATAAAAAATTTTGTATAAAGAAAAAAAAAGAAAGAAAAGAATTGTAATAAATATTTTTAAACTTACGCGATCTGAACACACAGTCACAGTCATCCCGTGACCACGGCAGTGTGTAAACCTGTCGAAACGTCGGGAAAATAAGGTAATTAAACGCGATAAATACCCGTTAAATAGTATTTATAAAAAAGAATTGTATTCTTCATATACCACCCATCTCCAAAACAAAAAACAAATTTGTTTTTATATTACAGGCGGCCAGCATTCCCGTGGATTTCGAGACGTTTTTCTTTTCCGAAGTAAACCCAACACTCAGCGCGCCCATTGAAGATGTCGTCAACTCTATCGCTAAGAATAAAATTTGTATGAAGGTTTGTATTTTACAAATTTTTCTTTATTACAAATTTTATTTAAATTTCGAGAAATAATACAATAGGTACCGATACTTAATAAGTTGTTGTAGATAGGTACCCAACCTACCTAGTACTTACTTCTAATATCTTTTGCCCTGTTTATATTTCTTATATCTATAAGATAGTAACGGTGTTGATTGCACTTATAGAATAACACTTAGGCCCGTATTACGAAAGCTCGCTCAGTCACCGATCTATGCTTGAGTGACGTTTATGCCATAGAAAAACGTTACTCAAGCATCGATTGATAACTGAGGAAGCTTTTATAATACGGGCCTTAGAATAAGTATCTTTAAAATTAGGCTAAGAGTGTAATTGTTTATTACCCCGAATAAATAAAATAATAAAATAAAAGTTTATATACTGGACCAGTCAAGATGAACCATGTGAGAATCATTGTAGCTACAACAGTCAGGGTATTATCGCAAATCTACAAGGACTAAAGGTAGCGGAAAAGTAATTTACCGCAAATCGTAAACCATTTTCGAGTATAACAATAAAAACCATAAAGGAATCTCGCGCCAACACGAAACATTTGAAGTTAAGCAGATCCTCGGCTTATAAGATAATTAAATTATTTTACGCTTCCATACGCAACTTTATCTCCAGGGTATCCTAGCAACGCCAGACTTCTCTCACACCGGCGAGCTGCAAACTCTTAACATGAAACTCCGTAACGCGCTCGACCTGTACGCTAACGTAGTCCACGTGAAGTCTCTGCCCAACGTGAAGTGCCGCCATCATGACGTGGACTGTATCATCATCAGGGAGCAGACGGAGGGAGAGTACTCCGCTTTGGAGCATGAGGGCGTTCCTGGTGAGTAGACGACTTATAATCTCAAACTCCGTAACGCGTTCGATCTGTACGCCAAAGTAGTCCACGTGAAGTCTGCCCAACGCAACGTGAAATGCCGTCCTTACGACGTGGACTGTATCTTTATCAGGGAGCAGACGGAGGGGGAGTTCTCCGTTGCCGAAATCGAAATTTTTTGGGAACTTATTTAATTTCTTAGTCATAAAAATTATCTGTAACTATAATAAATCGATGGGGGTCATAAATTAATCGGTGCATATTAAACCCCCTGAAAGCTCTGTATAAAACCCCATACATTTCAGTTTGATTAACCAATGCTGCTGTTGTTTTACTAAACAGGTTAAGTAAATTACAGGATTCGAGTCTTATACTTACTCTTTAAAAAAAAAAAATTCAAAAATTCAATAACTTTATTTCTTTAGGCTTACAAAATAAGCACTTAGACAAGTCAAATTTTATACATAAACACAGCTTAATAAATAGTAATTATTATCAAATAAGAAACAAAACCCTTTAACCCTTTCAACTGGAGCCATTGCTTTTAAACAGTATTATTTTGACTTACATCTATTAAGATTCGGTTTTCATCGGTTTCTCACTTAAAACTGTATTGTCCGTCTCCAGGAGTGGTAGAATGCTTGAAGATAGTCACCGCGACTAAGTCAGAGCGCATCGCTAAGTTCGCGTTCGACTACGCAGTCAAGATGGGCCGTAAGAAGGTGACAGCTGTGCACAAAGCTAACATCATGAAGTTAGGCGATGGCCTATTTCTTAGGAGCTGTGAGGAGGTAAGAAGACAGTCGCGCAAATCTTTATGAATTCTGTGAAATAAGCCTCGAATGCGTAATGAACTTGCTTGTGTATTATGTCTGATATACTACAAATGTAAAATCTATAGAGTAAAATATTGTATTGTTTGTTTTTTTTGTAATGAAGAAAGCCCCAAATGGAGATTCGAAATTGAAAGTTATATCGAGAGTAAGTTATAACAAAAACACATTTTAATGATCTCATTAGAATTTTAATTTATTTGACCCTACTTAATTATGAATCCAGACATTTCATGCCGTAGTACAATGTACCTACGCCGTAATTGTGATATTATTACGGCGTACATTGCAACTATGTAATCGGTTTAGTTTTTTAGGGTTCTGAACCCAAAGGGTAAAATGGGATCCTATTTACTAAGACTCCGCTGTCCGTCTGTCACCCGGCTGTATCTCATGAACCGTGATAGTTGTCACAGATGATGTATTTCTGTTGCCGCTATAACAACAAATACTAAAAAACAGAATAAAATAAATATGCGAAAATATAGAAATATAAGGAGCCCCCTTACTCCCGTAGTCGTCACCGCATTTTGTCGTGTGGTGTCATGCCTCGTGTTAAAACGCCGTTAGAGTACACCAATAGGGTAGTGATCTGGGTAAAAAAATAGTTTTATTTAGTCCGTCTGTTAGATCAGCAGAAGATATTAAACACTTTTTTTTGTCAATCAAACAAAAAACGACAAAAATAAAGCGCGTCAAAGTTTGCGAGTGACGTCACGCCGTCTTAAAAAGTGTCGCACGGCGGCGTGACGTCACGCGGTACTTATTTTTTGTTTAATTGACAAAAGTTAAAAGACGTCCAATATCTTCTGACCAACTAATAAGATTTGTTTAGGAAACTAGTCTATTGGTCGAAACGAAACACGAAGTTTCGGGTTGGTAAATTGAAATGGGCCCCCAAGGTTGGTGCGCCGCGCCACCCCGCCGGGCTGTGAAAACGGTACGTAGTGTAGAGTCCATTACATTCAAGCAGCAGGTGGTCTGTGGCAAGTGTGTAGTTCCGTAGTCGGGTTTAAGGTTTTTTTTATAACTAATTTCAGATGGCAAAACTGTACCCCCGGATCCAATTCGAGAAGATGATCGTCGACAACTGCACAATGCAAATGGTGTCCAACCCGAATCAGTTCGACGTGATGGTCACACCCAACTTGTACGGCAACATTGTGGACAACCTCGCGAGTGGACTGGTTGGCGGCGCGGGCGTGGTCGCGGGCGCCTCCTATAGCGCAGAGTGTGTGGTGTTTGAACAGGTGTGTTATTTAATGAGTATATACTATATATCGTCGTATCCTACGAATAAGGTTACAGTCGCCACTGTGACCTTTTATTTTTATTGCATTTTTGGAATCTCCATTATCATTTACATCATATCATTTCGAAAAAATTAAATAAATAATGAATATAAAAAAGTTATTAGGGTTTTAAAATTTGGTTACAATTGCACTGATGCATTTAACCCGACGAAAAAGGTAACAAAAAGCTTTGGGACTTTTTTTCATGTGCGAATCGCAACCGACATGGGTATTTTCCGCCGAATATGGTTACACGCTCCACAGTACTCGTTTACCGCGGGCGAAAAGGCGCGCGTGCGGCGCGAGGCGAGTCGTTTTACGTTGTAAACTGAGAAACTAAAACGAGGCAAATACTAAGGTATATAAATTAGTGTCTACGAAAGATGCCCCTGCGCGGAAAGAAAAGTAAAAATGTAAGTACTTACCTATTTAAAGTTGAAATATGGTTATTAACACAGGTCATTAAAAGTGGTTGATCCGTGAAACTGTGTCAAAATATTGGAAAACTTAGGAATAAATTATTATTATTTATTCGTAGTAAACATCCCGTTTTAAATGACAAAGATAATTCAGTGCAGTTACTAATAAATATAATGTTCTATTTGCTCTCATACATTCGCATTACATTCGCGTGCATTCTTGCGAATACGACTGCGAGTATTGAAAATCTTGCAAATGTTCGCGAATGCGAATGCAAGTATTCGTTACATCTCTATTATAGATGAATGGATCTATCTATTAGATTATTAGAATAGATAATAGAATACCTAGTTTTTAGATTGATATAAGAGCCTCTGTTTAAAACCTGATTTTATTAATTACATACTTATTTTCAGAGCAATGAAGAAAACTTTTGCCCTGGGCCTTCAATTGACATGGGCTACACAAGTCCAGCTTCACAAGAGGAACTGATCTTGCAGCCTGATCAACTTGTAATAATAAATGTAACAATCTCTAATTATATACATAGATAGGTATGTATGTAAACTGCATGCCAAGAAATTACCAAATGAGTCAGTTTTATGTAATTTTTTATGGATTTATTCGTTTCTGCTTTTACCAATACATTTTGTTCCGTCATTTTTACTTGCAGAAAAATTATCAACTATTTTTCAAATCTTTCCCTCATACAAACATGATTTAAAATAGGTATGGTTATATGTTTTGAAAACTAGTGGTATAAAATTAAACACACATTAAATGTGCCTTACCTGCCTACAAATTAGGTATTTTGTTTATAATTATAAATAGTGTTGAATGAATAGAAGGCTGTTTTAATACCTACTAAATAAATCTGATTATTTTAATGAAAAAAATTATTTGGTGGTCCCCTACCTATACTAGTAATTCTATAAACAGTAGACCTCGCGAGCACTAAGACGACCTCTGTGCCGTGGCGGGCGAAGGTCTGCCTGCGACGCAGGAACATTTGTACGATCTGCAGGTATGGTTCCGGGTGTTCTGGTCGTTTTCTATATATAACAAAAAACATCTTTCTTTGTAATGTTATGTGTTGTATTATGTAGGTATATCAGTTATCTTGTACCCAAAATACAAGCCCTGCTTAGATTGGGGCTAGATAATGCTGTGTGAGTTGTCCAGCATCATTTATTTATATCTGATTATATTATTTATTTATATGTATTAATTTACTTTATTTATACATTATATGAAAATATACTCATATAAAAATATACTTTATTTTTAATTAACTGAATTTATTTCTTTATTGTATTTATGTTTTTTACTTTTTTTCAACAATTAATTGTCTAATTCCACAAATTATATCATTTAGACGCCTGAGTACTCTGTTACATAATACAAAATGTTGAGCAACAATAACAAAATCGATAACTAGAACTTCTTCCTAAACAAAACCAATTTTGACAAAAAATCGCACCGTTATTAGCATTAGGATATTTGATTATTTGATTCTCAGTCAAACTACGGCATAAGTAAATAAAAAGGTTAGTCCATAGTAAAATTAAGAATTCTGAGATAAAATAATTTGTGGTCTACTAAAAAAAAAATTAATCTTTGAAATAAAATCTCACAAATCTGCAAACATACGAAGACGAAACATTTGGCCGGGCTATTTCTTAGTTCCTACGTCCTACTCTCGAAGTGTTACAAAGATGTTCTAATAGGTGGCGCTGTACGATAGATGCTCTAATGCTTATTGTTGCATTTTGCAGAGCTATTTTTCTCGTCATGGCAAAAATCATCAGTAGATCTTTACCATTTTATACGAGAACAAATAAAAATTAAAAAAAAACCTTTCAATTAAAAAAATAATCATCGAAATCAGATGTCTTATAGCGGAGATGTTCGGTAGCCCTCTTTTTGTCCTTTTTGGAGGAAACAAGCCTTTCATCAAAAAACCCCGACGCGACGACTAAAAAAATCTATAATATTGTAAAATCTGTACACCAAGTTTAGTAGTTAGTAATAGTTTCGTCCAGATCGGTCGTAAAATACGACCTGTAGAAGATTACGTACATTCTGACAGCACCCATACTTATGCTAGTAGTTGATGCAGAGGCGCTTCGCTCACTTCGCTCGCTCGGTCAATTATGTAGAGACTTTACCATTATGAAATACACTATAAAACACCAAAACATATGTATTCTCTAATCTATAATAGGCTCCAGGCTCATTGACGTGATCTTTCATCGGGTTACGGCCGAGAGAGGATGGATTACTAATAATAATCCACACAGCATCATCTAGCCCCAAGCTAAGCAGAGCTTGTGTTATGGGTACTAGATGAATTATATACTTAATACAATAGGACAATATGAACATATCTTTTTTATTAAACATAGAAAACCAAAATATATATTAAAATAAATATTTTTAAGGAAGGCCTACGTTTTATATAAATACAAAATAGGTTAGAAGAAACTAACAACAAAAAAGCCAATAAATGGCCTTCACAGCTAAATGCCAGTGTGGAAAATAAATACTCGCATTCGCATTCGCAACAATGTACGCGAATGTAATGCGAATGTTAAAAGGGCAAATAAAACATTACATTTATTTGCACTGCACTGAATTAGTTATTTAAAACGGGTTATTTACCATGATATTCGTCGTAATATTATTTACGCAATATTTCGAGACAATTTTATGCGCATGATCACGGAACAGCGGTATAAAAGTTTTATGCTGAATTACCTTTTTCATATGAAAGGAATTATAACGTATAAGTCTCATTAATTTATTAAAAAAAAAACAATCTAAAATGAGTTTTGCCTAGCTTACGAAAGTACTACTTTTCGTAGTAGGTAGGTATGTCAGCAAACCTACAGTTTCATAAAAACTCGATTTAAGCTTTCGAATGATTTTGAGCCATTTAGTTAAAGAACTTTGATAAGTCAGCTGTAGTAGTTGTGATTTGTCCCGAATTGGGAATCGAACCCGAAAATTATCAAAATACCAAACGAAATTCTGGAAGGAAAGTAAAATGTAACCCTCTTAAGTTTGTAATTGTCCTTAATATTTCGTCGAATAAGGTTATAAAGACGATTGTCACCTTCTTAGTTTGACGTCGTGTAGCGAATCTTCGTGGAAAAGGGTCACAAAGGCGTTTAGAATAGCATCGATTTGAAACTTGCACGCGGAACAAGGTGCTAAGCGACAAAAACTAGGGAAAACGGTTTTTTTTATTCATGAAACTTACATGATAATTTAGCGAAAAATATAATAAAACGTTTTATTAAAAAAAAACATACTCGCTTAATAGAAACTTTTCGAAATAATTAGAAAAAACCGTCTCCTGTAAAGTTGGTGTTTTGCAATGGTGACCTTATTCGTAGGATACGACGATATACGCGAATTTTAGCGCACATCGTAACGCATGCTCGTTGCGAATGGTACATTGACGTTCATCATTACGCCCCGTAACACTGCACCGGTTAGTATCTGACTAAAATTACGTTTTTTGTCTGCAGGGAGCTCGTCACGTCTTCTCCGGAGCCGTCGGCAAAAACATCGCGAACCCGACAGCCACGCTCCTCTGCTCAGCCAACATGTTAGCGCACGTCAACCTGCCTGCCTACTCGCGCATGATCAAGAACGCAATCAGCAAGTAAGTGCATCTAGATGTCATCTGCTTAGATGAAAATTATCCTCATATAATTTAGTGGGGACGAACGCTACAAAAACTTCCCGCTGACCCCTTCGGGGACGAACGCTACTGCAAAACTTCCCGCTGGTCCCTATGGGGACGAGCGGGAATAACCCGAAGTATCGGGTGTATCGATGACAAGGTGAAAGCGTCGATATTGTAAAGTCCTGTATGAAAAAATCTATTTACCAAAATGTACGGTCTCACGTGCTTAATATGATGGACATTGGACCATTTAGTAGATAAATGTCCTATATTTATCTACTAAATGACCCAATGTCCACGTTATCATAAATGTTACAGTTTGACCACGTTTATAAGTTACACCGATGTACCTGCGCTGATGTCTTAGTTTTGGTAGGCGCGAAAAAATCCTAGCCAATCACAACGCTCTGACTATGCGCGCGAAACATGTGTGGTTGCTATTGGCTGATGGCTAGGTGCCACTCCTAGCGCACAGGGGCGTAAGGAGGTGGGAATGTTTTCGGGGTTCTGATTTTGTGAGCGAGATAGCATGAGCCTCTGTTTTTGTTGACTTAAAAGCTTAACGCAACGCACTAAAGTCTATTATTTCACCGGCGTTGGCATTCGTATTCAATCGGGTTGAACTGGTCTATTCTATACAGACGAATTTTGCCGATGCGACTTATTAAAGTGGTCAAACTGTTCTAAGGTCGCATTGCATTCACACAGCGGATCCGTTTTTACACCGTTCGGACAGTTTTTTTACGGAGCCTTCGGTACTGGAAACAATTGTTTACTGGATCCGGAATACTGTCGGTGAACTTGCTCCAACAACTACATACGCCATCACGTAAAAAAACGGATCCTGTAAGTAAGGTTTTTAGCCTTGTCTTTATTTCGTTACATTAATGTACGATTATTGAAAGTTTCTTTATATTTTCAAGGGTTCTGAAAGACGGCAAAATAAGGACGAAAGACCTCGGCGGCCAATCCACAACCAAAGACTTCACATACGCGGTCATCCACTGCCTGGATCATCAGTAACCGGTCACGCGTCAACATACTGTGACGCCCGGTTTGTATGTACCCAACGTAGGTAAAGTCTGTCCTGTTTAAAGTTGCGTGCGGCTTTATGACACCACAGGTTGCTCGAACCCAGATCAAATGAATAAACTTAATGATTAAACTTCTCCTCAAATCCTTAGTGAGTTAATTTTGAATAAAGATTAGTTGACCAGACCAATAAATAAAGCTAATCAATCTCTAAAATAAAAGTATTTTCACGCATTGGTGAAGAATTGATCAGCAGAACAGCTTTAGAGAAACCGGTTCTTTTTGATGCGGAGTGGAGACGTTAGAATCGACCAATGACATTGGTTATAATAATGAAATACATGGAAATAATCACCGGTGACTTCAAAGCTCCGAGTTCGGTGAATCGATATTGTCGTCTCGGCAAGAAGTTCCGTTTTGTATGGATAGTAATTAGTCCCATATCCGCACGGTAGAGGCGCTGCTGTGTTTACAACTAACCCATGCTGAGACAGGGACCGTTTTGTGACTCTTATCGACAGTAGTTTTGTCTCTTGTCTCTAAATTATGTCTGTACCTATATGTTGATGGAGTTACAAATAAATAATATTCTATTCTATTCTGTACCAAACACATCCCATACAAAAGCGGAACGTCTCGTCGTCGCAACAATATTATAGAGTTCTCGTAAGAGTTCGGGGAGCGAACTCAAGGCCAATGGTTTATGTTGGTTGCTACACGCACGACTCATATCTCAAAAGTAAAATAACGCATCTCGCAAAAAAGTTTCAAATATTATCAAACATAATGATGAAGATAAGAGATTATAATGGTTAGTTTACTTGCACTTCCACATGCCGCTTTGATCGAAGCTGTCAAAAAAATCTTATGTAGAATATCTTTATCAAATTGTGTGAAAGCCGTGTAGCCGCACGCAGTTTTAGAATGGACGGACTACGTATCGAATGTAACCCAGTAGAATATAGGCTATGTAACATTTTCACCACTTCACTCAGTAATTTATATATTTTTAATTCCCTTGTAGAGTTATATCTTGACAATAAACATGATCTATTTATGCTATTTATTACGCGTGTAGGATATTAATTAAAATGTAAAAAGATGTAAGTAGGTTGTCAAGTGAAATAAACAGCTCAAGAAAGTTGGGATTTAAGGCCCTATCTCATTAGGACACCGTGGCGGCGCCACCAGTCGCGCCATGGTGTCTTGAGCTACTAAGCGCGAAACACCAAAACAAACACCAGGATTGTCAGTTTCAAAATAGACGTCGAAGAGTTAAGTTATTTTGCTATAGGTACAACTGATGGCGCAACCGGAGTGAGACGCCAAAAAGCTCTATACTTATTAATGGTTGCGGTTATTCGGTTGCCGGCAGCAAATTTGGTTGCGCAACCTAGCTGATACCAGGGGACCCTCCATGCAACTGTACATATTTTGTTGCGTGACCAGTGTCCTAATGAGATAGGGCCCTTAGGAAGCCAGAAAAAATCTGTTCCAAGCCATAAGATACCACCTTTCATAATTAATCGCATTTTTTCTTACAGTTTCCTATTGTGTAGAATAAATCGAGTCAAATTTTATTATTTCTCAACAAAGAATTTATTGTTTTGTTAATAATTTATTAAGCCCCATTGTAAAATTGTATTTTTTTTAGTATAATTTAATTCTTTATTTACTTGTAACCAATCAATGCAATAAACAGTATTTTTTTTAGTATTTATTGGTCCCTGTGTTACCATGTAAAGTGAATCTAAGAAATAAAACGATGAAATCGTTGGGTTCTGTTTTATTGCTATGGCAACACTGTGCGGACTATAATTATATACTTTCTTACTAACAGTCACAAGGAAACTTGTCATGGCGTATACTGCACTGCTACGGTTGTAGCGTCTAGTCCGGCGGCGGGTAAACTTTGTGTTGAGAGAGTTTCTTTACTCTATCTGATATTACGTACTTCATTGCGGCGGGCGAAACCTGGGGGAAAAAACATTTGATACATTCATCATCATCATCATCATCAGCCTATATCAGTCCACTGCTGGACATAGGCCTCCCCCAATGAGCGCCATAGCGCCCTGTCTTCAGCTTGCCGCATCCAGCATCTGCCAGCAGTCTTTCGCAAATCGTCATCCCACCTGGTCGGAGGGCGTCCTACACTACGTTTGCCGAGTCGCGGTCTCCACTCAAGAACACGTTTACCCCAGCGGTTGTCGGTTCTTCTCGCGATATGGCCAGCCCACTGCCACTTCAGCTTGCTAATCCTTTGAGCTATGTCATGTATGTTGATACATTACCGATGTACTATTTACGTTTTAAATTTTCGCACACCTGAAAAGCACCGCTGCCGCATAGCACAACTGTGCATTCAAATATGACCTTTAACGCTATTTACGTGAATTTAATATTGACAGACAGCTCGCGGGCTATTGAAGCCTGCAGAAAGCCGACTTCAGGAGGTACTATGTTCGGCTGTATGTTTTTTTATGAATGTTTATCCATTTTTTTCGTCTTTTATGGACCGGGTAAAAAACTAAGAAATGAATTAAGTTCCCAAAAATTTTCGATTCCAGCGGGACGAAAAAAAATTATATCTTAGATATACCAACAGAGTTCAGTATTTATCCCGTCAAGCTTAAAAAACCACAATTCTTTAGAAAAATCACAACTAGTTTGGTGATATCTTTGTCAATTTTTTATAAATTTTGATAATTCTTTCCTTGTTCTATAAAAGTTGATTTTCAGGTGGGCTTATAAAAGTTTGATCCTCGAGGAATTGATATTTGCGCCGTAAAACGTATCTAAAACATCATACATAATGCATTCACTGAAAACTAATGGTTTCATGGCAACAACGGAACGTAAACGGAGAAGAGTCTTTTCATTCGTCGAGAGGTCTTTTCATCCATGCGCCATCCATCACATAACACATCAAACTAAATTAGTTTTAAAAATTTAACTAGATGTCGCCACTTGAATAATTAGATCGCGCTATCGAAGTGTTCCTTCCAAACCGATTTCCACTATTTAGGAATCTGAAGTCGGGTTATGGTTTCATAATTTTTGAAATATGTTGAAAAATGTTGAATATACGCGATCAATCCGGGTAAAACAGTGTTTTATTATGAGTTCTCGCGAAAATAACCTTAGAATATACTATGTTGAAAAAGTCAGAATATTTACCACCTTGATCTCTTTGCAGAGCGACCCACCTGAAAGGTGCCTACTATTTTTCGGTATTAAATATTTAACAAAGTCTTACCGATACTACCTAGTACCTATACTAAATTTGTATAATTGACAAATGTTCGAAACCCTCGGCGCGCGAGTTACACTCGCACTTGACGGATCTTGTTTTTCTTTAGTCAATCAAACAAACAATAACAAAGATAAAGCGCGTCCAATGTTTGGGAGTGGGGGGCTCGTGACGTCACTGCGCAAGACCCCATCTTTCATAAATATGCGGCGTCGCCGTGCTAAATTGTGTCGCGCGGTGTGACGTCACGCGGAACTTTAACTGGCTATATTATCTTCCATCATTTTTGAAAAAAATCGTGTCCAGTATCTTCTGATAAATAATCAAACTGACGGACTAATTCGTTTTTTTAGGCCTATTTTACACGTATTAAACAAACCTTCATCGGATCCTTGTACCAAGCTTCTTGTGACACACGTCGGTAGATCTTGCTGTCGGGTAGCGATGCCAATAATGTCATCTTGGGCAGCAGTTGTGCGATGTTCTTTCGTGGTCCTCTCTGTTAGTCCAACAAATTAGATAAGAAAGTTATTTTTTGCTAGTTGTTGTTGCTTTGCGTGCGCTTACCAAACTAGCCTTCAGATTTTTTGTGGTTAACATAGTTATCGTGGTCTTAGACCTGTATCTACAGGCCAAGGTCTAAGAGCACCTAGACGCTGGTCTGACGTTGTGAAGGAGATCACGGGGCTTCTAGTGACTACTGCTCCCAGACATCCAAAGATAGGGTGGCGTGGAAGCAGCTGGTCTACTCCTCGACGAGGACTTTCCAAAACACACGACCTTTAGTAGGTAATAATGAATACGATGAAGAAGTTACAGGACTTCCTATGCGTGTGCGACGTTCTTCCTCAGGTTACAACACGGATTGGCTTTTACGAATTCTCATGTTACAATTGGACAATCAGATGGTACCTAATTTATTATTTTACGAGTGAAGTGATCGCATGAGAATTCGTAAAATAGTAAACTATTTTACGAAAGCTGATCAAGTGATCACTTCACTCGTAAAATTATAAATTGCCCTCTGATTGTCCAATTGTAACCATAATAAAATCTTAAACGTAGGTATGCCTTAGTTTTATGAGGTTGTGAATAAAATTATAGAAATTATCACGATAAGTACCTATCTACCTATTAATGTAAATGACTAACAATATAAATTGCAGTGCCCTACAGGGTGTATGTAGGTACTAACCTAGGCTAAAATTAGATCTCAAGCTACCAACCCCATGTACATATTGACAATTAATAAATGAAATGTCTAAACGGCCGGTGTCTGTGTGCACAGACAGTTTGGATACTATTAGCGACTGTTCCACTCATTCTACAACTCGATTATCAATTTTACTTTGGATATTATGGAACAACTATTTAAAAACACTTAAATAATTGAAAAACACGCAATGAAACTTAGTTGTTATTGTTCGGGCGACTAATGTATGATAGTCAAAGATGACAGCGTGGGGCTAGTGCTAATGAGCCAATCAGGAGGCGTCATGCGCTCCGTTAATTATGTACCTGCCTAATTATTTATGTTGATACGGATAAATTTCGTAAAATCATAATTTCACGTGTTTAAGGTTGTTCGTCGTATGTATTTACAAATTACTTTCGGCTAGTTTTATTGCTTGTAAAACACAGAAAAAATTTAAAACAAAAAATTGGAATCACGCCCCAAACCATCTTAAATGCGTTAGATTGTAGGTGCTACGGCCCCATTGATTATTTTACGTAAAATCATAAAGTAACTCGATTTTTATATTTTTGCGGGTTTAACGAGTACTATTCTAATATATATACGCTTAAAGTTAAGACCTATCAATGGATCGATCGTTAATTCTATTCTCATCCCACCTTTATTGGGGTTGGTTCGGTCAAGGGTTTAGGCCCTGCTATCTGCCCGATATAATCCATATGTTTCTTCCATTCACTCTCGCTCCATCCTTTTTTCTTCTTCACTTCTTTGGAATCCTTCTTCAGGTCGATGCAACAGTTAGCAAGTTTAGAATAGCACGTCGCGTTAGCGGCTTCTACCATCCTATCTAAATATTGATGTCTTTCGGCGCTGAATCGGGATTTGTACATTCTCTTTGTGAGCAGGATTCGTCTGTTATGGAAAATTTTAGATAATGAATGTAAAAAGTTATATACCTAATTAGCTTGAAGATGCTATTGAGAATGAGTTCAACTGATGACGACCGATGTAGAGCGGTGTGCGAAGGTCCAGTTGCGACGCAGGAAGTTGCGGGTTCGATTCCCGCCTCGGGACAAATGCCAATAATACCTAGGGTATTTTACATTATATGAAAAACATCTAAAATATATTATCCACTGTTATCAGCAACATCAGCGCATTTGTGCAGGTCTCACATCCAACTGACGTCATGACCACAGCAATATGGCGTCCACTGCGTCCAGCGTTTTCGTCAAGTTACGCGCACAACTTGAAAATTTAAATTTTAGATGCATTTTTAGGGCAGTTATCGATCGAATAAGTTTTGTACCTATTTTTTAGCGTTTCATTAGCACTAACCTAATTGACACTTCAAAAATGGGCCTTATAGGTACCCTTATAGATTTTATTTATTAATATTAAAATTATTAATACTATATAATATTAATTATTACAGAAGAGTTTAATCTCACTAATATTATAAACGTGAAAGTTTAGATGGATGGATGGATGGATGTTTGTTCCTTTATCACGCCAGAACGGCAAAACGGATCTGGATGAAATTTGGCACAGAGATAGATTATAGTCTGGAATAGAACATAGGCTACTTTTTATCCCGGAATTCACACGGGAACGGGAACTACGCGGGTGAAACCGCGAGGCGCTGCTAGTATTAAATATTTACATAGGTAGTTTATTCCTTTATCAGTGGAATATTAAACTGTTAAAAATTATACTTAAAATGGGTCACTAGTGGAGCTACAAACCGTAAGTACGGCCAGGCCGCATCGTGGACTCTATCGGTGGCTTGTCCTCGGAGCGCAGATTTTCTGATGCCATACGAGGACCAAGCCGGCATTCCTTCATCTGTCACTATTATGTACTTGTGAGGGACGCTCAGGGAGTTCAACCTATGTAGGTGTAGGGTTAGCAAAAGATAAAGATTTTTTATTTGCAAAAACATGTGCTATGTAAGGTAATAGGTAAATACATTTCATGGATCAACATATTTTTATTAACGATTGACGGTCAAGCGTCAATCGGCATGCAAAAATATGTTTGAGAGAGAATGCAAGCAAGTTTTCACATTTTGATTAGGAAGCAGTAGGAAGGTAGGTACATGTTCCTGTTATGTCACTAGATCATTGTCTTAGATCAGTATGAAAACTAGCTCAAGTCAGTCCTAGATCTATGCTTGAGCACAGACGGCGGTCAATCTTATTGGAGACTAGCCATGAGCGAGACATGTAGATATTAAGTGTACAAGTGTGTGCGCAAACACGCAGTGTACCTACTATCCACTAACCTCACTCTCATCTACTTAAAACTAGTGTACCTACCTACTGTTTGACGCAGGCCTTCCCAAGACCTTCCTCTGATAATGATAACATTGACTCTTCGTAGTTGTACTTACTACGTAGCAGGTAAGTACTTAAAACTCAATGCACGATAAGCGCATTATTGGTTTATTTATATCATAAAGGAGGTTAATGTCCATAATCCCCACGCTGGGCATGCGGATCGCTGTTCGGTGGTAGAATTGTTCAGCAGGGAGCGCCAGCGGTGGATATCTCGTCGCCTCTTACGACAACCGCGGTAAGAGCTCAGACTAAGTAGATTTCTTACTTAGTCTGAGGGTAAGAGTTGGGGTGGTGAAAATTCTAAGCCGGCACCACACGGCTTCTACCCGTTCTCAGCTAGTCTGTTGGTACCTAATTGCAACTATTGTAGGCAAAGGTTTGACCTCAATCTTTTGAGGTCACGAACACACGAACGATATCATCCTTCAGCAACCAGAAGTCTAACTTTATAATGTAGGTACCTAAACATAATTTATTGGACACAATTATGTAAGTAGTGTTTCAGTATAATATTGAATCCGTAGGGTCCACAACTAGCCTAGGCTGTATTTCAGGATCCAAGGCTTCTTTTAAAGTTTTTCACAGGTGCCTTCAGTAGAAACTGATAATTATTTCTTTAGGCTTAAACAATAGGCACTTATGCGAGTGCCCAGTAATAAGATAATCTGTCACCTGGTAGGTAACTACCTGTCCAGCTTAGTCAAGCACATCGATTATTGTAAAAAATTTAAGATCTACCTACCTACGAGTACCTACCTAGGTAGGAGCCCATAATTACAGACGACCGACCATAGGCACGGACATACCTTTATAATGAGTTAGGTTTGAAATAACGCCGTACTAAAGATCGGCCTGAAATTTTGCATGTATGTTCTGGACCTGGTAAAACTTATGAGTGCGAGGTACCCTACCTACTTGTTTTACGAAAACTAGTATTATGTAAAATATGATACCTCTTTGAGATCTTGTATGGGAAGGTGGTGGTAGGAACATCGTACTTTGGTTTGCCCATTTTGGTAATCTATGGTGGAGGTATGGATGGAATGGAATTGAGTTTGGTTACATTTTGGGTTGGTTTAACTATTATATTGAAGCCATTGTAACCATTATTATGGTGTTTTTTAAACTATTTCATGAATTCGCCTGCAGCCGCGCGGGCTGGCAGATGTTGTCTTGTTTTTGTTTCAAAGTTATCCAAAAGTCATACGCGTGTCATAAACTAAATATTTTTTAGTTGGCTTCGAAGTGATCTTACCTCTATGGAAGTAAGCTCTCCAACCGCCTTGGCTGGCCTTACGGAACTATTCATAGTTAATTATACTAGCTGTGCCCGCGACTTCGTCCGCGTGGAATAGTGACTTTGGACCACTGAGATTTTAGGGCACCGCGCGCAGCTAGTAGTAGGTATAATGTCTGTGCTTTGGACAGCATTCTTGGATATATTTTACATTATCTATATACAGGGTTATTGGTAAATTAGTGACAATACGTGAACTGCTCGTTCAGCCCATCATCACAAACACGTTTGTGAAGACGCCAGGTCTTAATTCTTAATTTTGGTATTGGTAAAAAACTTCAAAATTCAATAACTTTATTTCTTTAGGCTTACAAAATAAGCACTTAGACAAGTCAAATTTTATACATAAACAGCTTAATAATAGTAATTATTATCAAATAAGAAACAAAATGTTATTGATTTTGTTCGCTTCAATTTCTTGTCTGCCTAGGCCGAAGGCGATCTCTTTCTGGATTCTCTTTTTTTTCATTGGCCTAGGCAATACGGAATGCTACAGCCAAAGATGGTACATCGTACGACGTTCCGGCATAATTAAAAACCACTCGACTGGCCCACAGTTTATAAATAAAAGACAAAATAAAAATCAAATTGTAATTCATCTTAACATAAATTGATCTTTCACAACTTAACAATACTGTTACAATTAGCAGCCTTTCACATCTGTTTCACCTATAAAACCAGTCATGTGAACAACTAAACTGATATCTAATACTATTAATAAAAAAGCAAAAATTGAATGCACTAGATGCAGATTTTAAACCGTTTTACTTCGTTATGTGGATATCTATAGTAAGTTTATAAAACATTGGTATTGGACGGCTTGGCCTTAACGTTAAACTAACCAACTAATTTCACGAACGAACAGTTAACGGTTATAGGTAGGTACATTTTTTTTGTTTCGAAACACAGAAAAATACTGTAATTTCAATATAACTCCACAAAACTTAGTAAAGGGTTTCTAAAAATCGACATTTCTCTGGCCGAAGCAAGCGATATGCTAAATATTAAATTTGATCAAATTTCTTTACGAATACGAAAAGGCTGATTATAATAATTTATTCATATTTTGAATTTCCGGCCAAAATTTGAATTTAAGAATATAATCATATAACCTTGGCATAACCGACCAAAAAAAAGGGTTTACCGCTTCCTGCTGAACATGACCACGGGCAAGGAGCATGAATCACCAATACAAAATGGCCGATCATAAACCTTATATTTACTAGTGTACAACGGCGCCTATTATTAAAATAATTAAGCTTCAAATGCTACTTTTCAACTCAATACAGGGTTATCGGTAAATTAGTGACAATACGTGAACTGCAGGTTCAGCCCATCATCACAAACACGTTTGTGAAGGCGCCAAGTCTTAATTCTTAATTTTGGTATTGGTAATGGGTACCCCCCGCAATTCAATAATCGTTCGTTAGAGAGATTTTATTTGAAACTCAACTTAAAAACAGCTCTGCCCTAAATTAACAGATTATATGAGTGAAAGATCGGTCTTAATAACTCGTTGGGTTCCAGACAAAGATGTTTTTTCATTTAGTATCAGAGGTGACTTATTTTTTTTTTAGAATTTACACTTGGCGCCTTCACGAACGTGTTTGTGATGATGGGCAGGACCTGCAGTTCACGTATTGTCACTAATTTACCAATAACCCTGTATAATTCTAAATTAGAATGTGCCCTATCCCCAAAAATGTGCAATACAGAAATGATATTTTGGTTTATGATTTTATAGGTGAAAACCTTTCCCGTTACACAGGAATGCCACAGAAATTGCAGTCGCCAAAACATATGAAGGCATTGCATTAAATACTTACATTTTTTTATTCAATAAATAATTTCAAAAATAGTATTGCTTGTAGAAGCTCTAAAATTTTGATAAATAAATTAATATGTTCCAAATAATTTAAGTAAATTGTAGAAGAATATTTCATCCAAAAGTCCAGCATTTTTGTTGATTTGTTCAATGTAACGCAAGCATTTCATTTAAAAAGTACAAGTAAAGAATGTGTAAAAAAAGCACATTATTAAATTCCGATCCCCATTTGTAAATTACTTATAAATTAAATATTTGACAGAAGTTACTGGATGGTTTAACACGAATTAATCAGAAAAATTGATCGTTGTCACCTATTGTTTGTTTGATTATGTTTCTATATCTTTTTCGACAACTTTTTGCTATATTTAATAGCACAGATCTTACACAACATGGGTAACCTTTCCAAAATCTGTAAACATTTATGAGCAGTTAACGTTAAAAGGTGAACGTTAACGACGTTCTTAATCACCATACCATTAATTAATGATAAAGTTGTTGCAATAAAAACAACGGTTAAAGCATCAACGTTACTCGCAATGTTGCAATAATGGTTATTTAGACAACGTTACTATTTGCCGACGACATCAATGGTTGCGATGCCTGTGGGCTCGACCGTCTCTGAAACGGGGGTGTTGGTTTCTTCAAGGATTTCTTTAGTTGGTCCTCGGTTGACAACGCTGTAAGGAAAAATACATACAGTTTTAAAAATAGATACATACTACTGTTAAAAGAACCAGTTGTTAGTAATGTATGGATAGACCTAGCCAAATTCCATCCGCGGCTGTTAATCTCAATAAGGACAAGCCAGGTGCGCAAGACATATTATAGTGCACAAGTATGTGCGCAAACACTGTCGCACTCTCTATTCCCTCACTCATAATCCGATGGGACGGTACACCGACACGACCGGGAGAGGTTAAGTACAGGACCGATAGCTTAACGTACTTTCCGAGGCACAGGGGTGTAACACCACCAACTCAAAAATCCCAGTAACAACTTTGTCCTGACCCTGGATTTGAAACCTGGACCTCATAATCTAATCAAGTGAAGTTCAAGTTTTATCAGCGGTTGAACACGCGGCATGGATAAAAAAAAGTGTGTAGAGCATAGTTAAATTGGTGTAATGTTTTCGTTGTATTACACTGAATATTATTTAAATTATTTCTCTTTTGCGAGATGATTTATTATCGTTATATTAGATATTGCTCTACGAACAATTCGAGAGGGGTACACTCTCACATAGTCTCATAGCTTTGATTAGAGTAAGAGAGTTAGATTAGTAGAGAGTACTACGTAAGCTGCAGGGAGGTCTGACATACCTACAATAGGATCGCTTAGAAAATCAAACGGAGATTTTGACGTAATAGCCGCCGCTTAGCTACGAAGCACGTCTAGGCGTTAAAATTTGTCAGAATACAGAACAAATATATTATCTATCCACTTATTTGTTCTGTTTCTTGGGAATTGCAATTCAAAAATACTTGATATATTGTTTTGAAATTTACCTACTTATTTTTACCCGACCAACTTTCAGTACTATACGATTCATGAAAGTGATTATTAGTAAAACCGTCACCAACCAAAGCGTAGAGATAAGAAGCAACCGACAGACCCAAAGAGACCCAAAGATTAACGACGAATAATGTAAACTATGCATTTAGTTATTGTTATCGTTGCAAAAACGTAACGAAAGTACCGATAGATTCAACGATATAAGAACAGTTTTTTGAATCTAATTTCATGCTCTTTATGATGTTTTATGGAAAAAGCGACACCACTAATGAATGGAAAAGGAAACCATCACCGTTGAACCAATTTTGATAATTCTCGATGACAACATACCTCCCTTACTGACGACATAACGAATGAATGACGTTATGAGAACGCGGATATGGAAAATAAAAAATATTATTTAGATATAATGTTCTGGGATATTTTTTCTGGGTATACAAGGACAAAACTTACATGAAAGAAAAAGCCACGATAAAAAAAAACATTTAGAGGTAATTTTTAATATAAAATTAATTGTTATCCTTTGTTTAATTTGGATAACTTGAGATACACCTGAACTTTTATTTTAACATTCACAGCAAAACTTTATCTTCAAGCAAATTGGTTCCTGAATTTAAGTTTAATTTGGAATGCAATGATCAAAACTTCAAATTCAAATATTCAAATGATTCAGATATTTCAGAAAATACTATGTCCTTAAAATCTAAAGCATTTCAACCCAACTTTCACAAAAAACTAGCAATAAAACTTTGCACGCATGAAGATAAAACTAGATAAGTGAAACACAATGTAAAAACTTGATAGATGGCGCTGCGATCAATATTATGAATTAATAAAACTGGACAATGGACAATCCACACATGATCACTAGATAACCGTTACTGCACAACACAAAAATTATAATAAGATATTGGATTATTCTTTCAGAGACTATAACGTAGAGCGAGTCAAAAATGGATGATCATCAAACAGTGATCTTTCAAAGTATAAACTGTAGTTTGGAAGCGTTAAACCATCAATTAAGTAATTACATGTTTTTTTACATTGGACATTGTCAATAGGAAACATGGTTGAAAATTAATTGCATTTAATTCAAGAGTTGATTAAGTAAAGCAGTAATAATAATAATCTCTAATGTGAGACAACCTTGTGCCAATATTTGAAAGCACATTTTTTGTACACAAAAAATTTGCTTTCAAATTTTCATGTCTACAACGAAACTCCTAGTGAGTTGCAAATTCAGACAAATTGTCAAAACCTTTCTGTGCAAAAAGTCTTACTACAAAATATCAGATTATCTAATTAGAAGATAAAAAAAGCTTGGGACGGGTTTTGATCCAACTCGAAAAATAACAACGAACAGGCTAAAGGTTTCTTTGTCGCTTCTTTACTTATAGTCTATCGAAGCGACAGAAATCTAAAATATCATTTTATTTCAGTATCAGTGTTTTATTTTAAGAATTTTACCATTTCTAAGTGTACAGTTTTTTATTTATGGAAATAAAGAATTTTTGATTTGATTTGTGTTGTGCGTGGGGTTGGACATGTGAGTGACAACGTTAAACTCACTGGGGTTGTTTACTTCTTTGAATAGCAGCTATGCCAATTAACTCAAAACTCACACAAATTACTGTCATAACTGGCAAAGTTCACACGTGCAAAGTTATTCGATACTATAAGCATTCCCGTTGTATGTACAAGTACTCACCAAGACATGATCTTCTGGTAAATGTAGATACAAGTCATGGGTATCGGTGTCATTATGGCTACCGATACTGGTATCACTGGAACCAGACAAAATTGAATTGTAAAACTTTAAAATAATAATAATGCTGGACAATTTACACAGCATTATCTATCTAGCCTCAAGCTAAGCAGAGCTTGTGTTATGGGTACTAGATAACTGATATACGTAATACAATACGAGTACATTACATACATAGATATCTTTGACCAAAACACCCGGTACCAATATCTGCAGATTGTACAAACATTTGTCCCGAGGCGGGAATCGAACCCGTAACCTCCTGTATCGCAGGCGGACCTTCGCCCACCGCGCCACAGAGGTCGTCTTAAATAAAAGAAATTTTATTTTCAGCACACACACACAGAAAACAGACCTAAAGTGACACAGGTGGACATAGGCCTCCCGTAATGAGCGCCATAGCACCCTGCCTTCAGCAGGTCGTTATCCCACCTGGCCGGACCCTACCCTACGCTTGCCGAGTCGCGGTCACTAACCAAGAACACGTTTACCTGTAGTCGGTTCTTCGCGACATAAAGTCGGCCTATTGCCACTTCAGCTCGCTATTTATTATAAAAAAATATCTATCAATACATGTATATCTGTTATCTATTACATACCCATGAGACAAGCTGCTTAGCTTGAGGCTAGATCATTCGATGTGCTAGTAATAATAATTAATATTAAAAATTAATACAATACACTACATAGATATATATTTTTTTAAAACAAAGAAACTGCCACTACCACTTCAGATCACCTTCAAACTATATTGATAACTTTGGTTCTTTATTAACACTTTCATGGCACACACATATCCATCTCCGGGTCCTGCAGACGACGGACGCTAGGCAGTGAATGCGTTAAAGTATTACCTGTAGTTAAATCCGCCTCGGGTTGAGGCAGCGCGTATCTCAACATAAAGATGGCGATTCCTGTGTTCTGGATGCCGGTCTCAATGGAGATGGCGAGTGCGTCCGGGTGCGGCTGCTTGCACAGGAACGCGAGGAGGTACCCGGCAGCGTAGCCCACCCAGGGGATGCCCATGCCTGCTACTACGATCTGGAAATAATAATAAACAAGTTAAGTAAAATACTTTATTTCAACTAATTAGTCGGTCGAGTCTGTAGATTCTAAACTGTCCTATTCATAGTATATTCTAAGGTTATTTTCGGGAGAACTCATAATACAAAAAATTACACAAAAAAATAAAAATTAATAATAATATTTTAAATTCAAATTACTTATAAAGACAAATGTCACCTCAGTCTGCCTGTGACCATGGAAGCTGAAAAGCCTCCGAAACGTCAGGTTATAAACAAAATATAAAATATACGCGATCAATCCGGTTAAAACAGTGTTTTATTAAAAAGTTACTTGTTAAGTTATTTGTTTGTTATTAACGGAAGTCTGTTAAAAATAATATCTCACCTGCCAAGAGAACAGCTCAAAGATGTACAAATTGGTGACGATCGCGAAGATTATGATGAAAAGCAGCAGCGTGGTGGAGAATCCTTTGAGGATCCGCACCATGAAGCGAGCCAGCTTCGGCGTCCAACGCTGCATGCCCAGGCCGATCGCCAGGGGGATTATTAGACCTGGGGAATGAGGATATAAAATTATGTTTGTGAAAGAATTTACATGTTTAAAATTTTTAATGGGGCTACAGACAGCAGCTTGTGCCATGGCTGCTTCCAGGAAGAAGTGTTTTTTTTAATAATGCTGGACAATCCAGACAGCTTCATCTAGCCCCAAGCTAAGCAGAGCTTGTGTTATGGAATACTAGATGACTGAAATACTTGATATAATACATCACTTATGTATAAAATATAAATCTATTTTTTTACATACAAAATACCCAAAACACACAGAACAAATATATGCAGGTCGTACTAAGAGGTTGCGGCTTGGTTGTCCCAAGGAGGGAATCGAACCCGCAACCTCCTACGTCGCAGGCAGACCTTCCCCCGCCGCGCCACAGAGGTTGGACACGCACGCAAGTCATACAAATTTCTATCTTTTTCTTACCTATAACAAATGTAGCAATCTTTTTCTTACCTATAACAAATGTAGCAATGTTTCTGTATGGCACCACCAAGTTTGCATCACGGAAGATCACTTGGCCGAGAGAAAATATCCACGCAGGGATGAAACCTGTAACAATGTAACAACAATATTATACATATGAAAAACATGTATTTAATAATTACAAATTCCTATTTTCCAAGTGGTTGTAGACACTAGACACTTAAGGTAGTAGAAATAATTTGATTATTAAAAAACAGAATAAATTATAAAACCTCCGGGTTTTGGTGTGCATTAGAATGGCGGGTAATGTTGCGAATCAACAAAGAATTAAATGTGGGTCGAATCTACCTTAATTTTACCTAAATCTACCAATAATAAAAATCAAAGTGCATCTTTGAATGCAGGTATATTTCAAAAATAAAGTGAGCCGCCAACCTGACGTCAAGATGACGGTTGTGTTTCTGTTTCTGAATGAAAAACCAATTATTTTTGTATGGATTCATTTTCATATAAATCTATATCATAGAAATTGGTTGCCATCTTGTTTGCCGCCATGACAGTTCTAGAAAGTGTCATGGCGGCAAACAAGATGGCGATGACGTCAGGTTGGCGGCTCACTTTATTTTTGAAATATATCTGAATTCAAAGATGTACTTTTGTTTTTATTATTGGTAGATTTAGGTAGAAAAAAGTAGATTCGCCATCTTGTTTGCCGCCATGACAGTTCTAGAAAGTGTCATAGCGGCAAACAAGATGGCAACCAATTTCTATGATACAATTTCTATGGTCCAATGGGACCTACTAACTTACCAAAAGAAGCCAGCGTGGATATAGAGCTCATAGCGAGACTCAGGTTAAGGTTTCCCCCCAGGATGAAGGTCCATATGTTAGAGGCGCCGCCGCCCGGAGACACGCCCGTGAAGAACATGCCTAGGCGCATGTCCGGACGATCGGGGAATATTAGGAAGCCGAGGCCGAATGATAGCTGGAAATGAACATGTTAATATTACAAAAAACTGACCTTTATGATGAATTTACTTTGGAATTGGAGTGACAACGGTCCAGCTATTTCATCAATCATCATCATCATCAACCTATTATTAGTCCACTGCTGACTATAGGCTTCACTTCACCTAATTAACCCAATCATCTATTGCTCTGTTTAGTATCTTTCATCATCATCATCAGCCTATATTAGTCCACTGCTGGACATAGGCCTCCCCTAATGAGCGCCATAGCGCCCTGTCTTCAGCTCTTCAGCTTGACGCATCCAGCATCTGCCTGCAGTCTTTCGCAAATCGTCATCCCACCTGGTCTGGTCTGTTGGTTTAGTATCTTTAATTTAATACAATCTGTTTTTCTTTTTTAAGGTGATGATTAAAGAATTATCTATCTTTCAAAAAATCCCGAGACATTACTAATTTGACTCGCAAAACTTTAATGAACACAGTTTAAATGTAAAGGAATCTAGGTCGGTATTTAGATTTTTTAAAACAATCACTTATCAAAACAACAGTTATATGACTTGTAAATAAAATTTTACTAATAAAATAAATAAATAAATAATGCTAGACCAGCACACAGCATTATCTAACCTACTTAAGCAGAGCTTGAGTTATAGGTACTAGATAACTGATATACAATACACGTATAGATATTTTAATTATACATATAAAACGACCAGAACACCCGGAATAAATATCTGCAAATCGGACAAACATTTGTCCGAGGCCGGAATCGAACCCGCAACCTCCTGCGTCGCAGGCGGACCTTCGCCCACTGCGCCACAGAGGTCGTCGTCTTGATAAAATGACTATCTATCTAAATACCTGAGAAATACAGGCTACGTTTTATCCAAGTCAGTACCTACCAAAGCTAATCTAACAATAAAGTAGGTCAAATGAAATAATATCACAAAAAAAAACAATTTCGGCGGGACTTGAACCCACCACCTTACCTCAGTACGGGAATGCTCTAACTTACTGAGCTACGACATCAAGTAACTGCCGAGTCGAAAATCTTTGAGACTTCCTACGAACACAAGCGCCGTTAGCTCCATCTACAGGGGAAACATTAAAGTACCGCTGATATCGAACTTTTTTAGGATATTATTTAAATTCTTAGATTACCCCCCGAGTGTGACGGCTTACACACTATAATAACTAAAAATTTAGGTAAGTAAACGTAAGCAGGTTAATTTTAAGTAACTCACTAAGGGCATAAGTATAAACTGGCCGGCCATGCCGATAAGTGGACCGACAGGCCGCTTGATAACTTGCTTTACTGTCGGCCAGTCCATCGCACAACCGAAGTTTATGAAAATCAGCGATACCTGCAAAGATAAATACATAAGTGGTTTTAGAAAGGTTTAAATAACGTTCTAACTTATTCCATTAGATTTAAATAATATGCTAACATATTCTATGAAACTACCTATTTTAATTTTGCATCAGCCATTGCCACAACGGGGCAATGCAGCTAGCGTCTTGGGCACTTGGGATATGGATCTGTTGAGCTACCTGTAGATTGTTTGCAACAGTCTGCAGTTAGCTCGATTGTTTCAATTGTTAATACTAGTTTTAATTTAATTCTATTATTTGATTGTAATTTTCTTTGTCATTAAAGTTTTTGGTAGTTCGACTGACATCGATTTTGTTTATGACGAAGCTGTAATCGATATATTGTTGCCCAGCATTTTGTATTTTTTTTATAGACTCAGGAGTCTAAATGGCTTTATTTTTGGAATCAGAATATTTAATAGAATAAAATAGTATCATTTTTGTTGTTTTAAATAAAAAGTAAGACAGATGCCTTAAGGATCCGGCGACAGCTGCTCGCAACTTCAATTCGTAAATTATTATGTTCCATAATACCAAAAATGATGACTGAAAACTTTTTATATTTTCGACATTGTGTTGTTATTCTGTAGCTAGAGAATATAAGATATGTTCCTTAACAAACAAAACGTAAGATTGTTGTTTTAAAACAAAACAAATAGGACGAAAACATGTCACTTTCGACGTAAAAATATGCAGAATCGCATTCTGCATATTTTTGCTTCCATTTCATTATAGGTATGTATTATTAAGATCAAAACAACCAAAATGATTTGTAATTTGAGCATATTTCCACCATATAAAGTTATTTTTTGTATTAGAATAGTATATATCTAGATATAGTAGTACGTTTGTATGGGCAAATCATCATCCGCAGGCCCCTTAAGGTAACTGAAAGTCAAATGAGTTTGTTTGTGTTCACACAAATTACAAAATTTACAAAAAAAGTTACATATTTGCAACACGAAATCTCAACCATTTATATGATCTGCTAAACTCATAAGGAATAAAAAATGCTATCATAAATACCTACAATATTACTTTTACATAAAGTAAGATACGAAGTTTTTGTGCATTTCTTTTTTGCAATTAGGTTATCTTAATACGAGGTGACCTTGTATACATTTAAGCATTTTATTGGCTGATATTTTAATATACGTAACGAGTGGTTTTAGTGGTAATCAGGTAGGTATGGAAAACGCTTTGACAACGCCGACGATCTGATCAAAAGTCGTAGACCCAACGCGCTTTCGGACGACCAAGAGCATTTTTCATCATTTTGCAACTTTATTGACGGTTTTTTTTAATTTGAGCAAGGCCATGAAGCCATGCGTGATATTTAAGCATTAAAATCACATGAGACGCTCATTTTACAGCTAGGTCTTAGGACTATTACAAATCGTATTTTTACCTTATTCAATTTGTAAAAAAAGTGAGAAATCACGCACAATTAGAGAAGAATCATATTTCTAGCCTTCCCAGAATACCTACCAGATGCGCTGGGCATTGTTAACAAATATGGTGTCATGACTCTGTTTGGTCTAGTCACTATGACAAGCAAGTCTCCGTCAGAGACACTGTAGTCTTCTTAACCTCGACTCGCTTTTAATGTCATGTTTGTATAAATTGGAACATATAGAGTAGAGATTATAATAAAGGTGACAATACTTACAAAAGTAGCGACACTGCTAACAAATATGGTGTCGATGACTCTGTTCGGTCTAGTGACTATGACAGGCAAGTCCCCGTCGCTGATACTGTAGCTGTCTGCACCTCGACTCGCTTTAAGTGTTACGTTTGTTCTACCTGGAAATTAAGAAGAAGCAATAACTACTTGGTGGTGCACAATTTTCTTAACATCATCCAGTCACAAAACAATCAGAGCTTGTTTTGAGTACCAGATGACCGACAGCAATAAATAGAAAACACTTAGACTCGGAACAAATATCTGCAGATCATACAAACATTTGTCCCGTGGCGGGAATTGAACCCGCAACCTCCTGCGTCGATGAGCCGCTGAGATCGCTACAGAAACGATCAATAATTTGAGATTTCACGTGAAAATGGTTGCGGTAAGAGCTCCCCTTAACAATTTTCACGTGGAGAGCAACAATATTATTTCGCTGGAGAAATCCACAATAAATGCTAATTCTGTCCTTAAGTCAACGGCAATCAAATGAATTTCGGTGCAGTATGCAAGATGTTTGTAATTAAGGCAAAATAGGTTCGTATTTTCGAGACAAGGACGAGCGAATGCCGGGCGGTGAAGGCGAGAAAGGAAGGCAAGAGACGGCCGGCGCGCAATTTCACTGGTTTTTATTTATAAATTTGTTATTGCTCTAAAATAATACTCTTTCGCAAAAAAAATAACCATAATCGTCTAAAGTATTTGGTGAAGTATTTTTTATACGAAATTTCATTAAAATATGTTGAATGACTAGCAAATGAAACTGGTTAACACAAGTTGAGGAACAGTATCTATTGAGTCAATCGTGTTTCAACTCCCATAACTTACTAAAAAAAATCCTTAACTTTTGATGCTCATCAAAAAGTATTTTAAAAATAGTGTTTTATTGCCCTACAATTGATTTTCCGTACAGTCAAAACATGGGTTTTGGGACTCATTTCCCGTTAATAATGATTGATTTGACAGCTTGTGCAAGCCGTCAAATCTATCCCAATCCCCGACTTATCTGACGCCGCTGAAAGATTAATACTACTAAGATACTAATTGACCCAATCAATGGGCGATTTGCTTGCAAATAATTAACTTATGTCGAATTTAGCTATTGCATAGCCATAGAAAATTTAGATGACCTTGTTAGAAGCAATTCTCAACCTAGTTTACGGTTCATTTCTGATGACTTTACTAATTTAACAGATTTAAAAAGTTAAGTAGGTAAGATAGGTAAGTAGCATAGTTAGTTAACAACCGGATATTAGGTAATATTTTAGCGTTAGAAACTGACAATTGTTAATAAATATGATACGATACGTATTAAATCCTATTTAAATGAAACCTTGTTTCCGGTTACTTGATCGGCGTCAATTACCAATCACTTTACATCTGATCTACCTATGGTTGTATGAGGAGATTGGGTAAAGTTGGATCCTGGTGGAAGTGGAACAGTTTTTTTTATTTAGCTAAATAATTATTTCAGGCGGTACTTTGCGGAAATGCCTTGCACAGTATTAAGATAAAATAAAACGTCAAGTGCAAGTCGACTCGCCCACCGAGAGGGTTCCGTCGAATGAAAAGATCTTGTTTCTTGCCAAATATCATGATTCTAGGTCAACGAAAAGTAGGTACCCTAAAGATTTTGGTTCCTAGCGAGAGTCAATTTTTTTTTTCTTTAATTTGAACTACCAATTAACCTTCCTTTACTTCTGTTATAATACCTTGCTTTATGCCAAATTTCATGATTCAAATAGGTTTTGTGTGCAAGTAATTCCCTAAATAAAATTGCGCATAAACGGCTATAACTTTGATCGCGCTGACTCAGAAGTTTGATTTAAAATACAGCTCCGAAGAAGAAAATTATCAAGTGGAAACGGGGCTTTTACGTTTTTGATATCTTTCCCTTTTCTTTCGCTTTTTTCATTTCGACGTTTCTTTTGAAGCTTGGTTTTGTGTTGCGTGGCGTCAAATTTTGCATGGCATGGCTTTAGGCTACGGTAACCGCTTCCCATCTGGCGGGCCGCAACCCTGCGGGGCCCTATTTTGCTAAACCAATCGCTTCACTGGGACAATTACCACTACCATCGTAGAATAGCCACCAAATATGAAATACGCGATTTGTTTAAGCAGAATTCGGAGCCCCGTTATTGACCTTATAAATATGGGTTAAAAACTCACCTAAGAAGTTCCCTAAGACCCTGATCCTGCCCGTCCAGCTATTGGCAGTTACATGACTGGCCTGTATCTGATTCGTGGAGTTCCATTCTGCTCGTGCTATATGATCGTCGAGCGTTCCTAGTTCTAACTCGTCGTTTGCTAGCATTCCCGTTCCTGCAATGTAATAATAAATTAAAGATACAAAAAAGTATAAGAGGGCGCAATGCGCGTCATTTTGTGAAAAGTAGGATTTCGTGTTCATAGGAGCGGGCAGACATACATTTTTGGAATGGCGTAAACAGAAAAATCAAGTTTTTGCTTATTTACAAGAAAACTACACAATTTATGAAGAAACTGGTTCAAGGAACCAAATAATTAGTAATGACGTAGTACGAATCAAAACATTCAATAGACCGCAAGGTTCCAGAGATCTCGACCAAATTATGTGCGAAACAGTGTATGCGTGTTTTCACAAGGATCCAAAGAAAAAATTATGAATTTTATGTATATCAAGTTTTTTACCACGGGCATCCCGTGAGTACTGAGATCTAGGCCGAGTTTGACAACCAATCCCGTGAGGTGACACTAAAAGGTGATCACAAATTTTACGAAAATCTTAGGTAACATTATATTAGTATCTATCCATGTTTAAGTATAAGTTTGATGTTAAGACAATCATCATCATCCCATACGTCCACTGCTGAACATAGGCCTCCCCAGACGACGACGACGTCGACGCCACGAATAGAGCCTCCCCCATCTATCGACTCCCTGCGACCGCTACAATGGCGTCGATCCATCGAGTGGGTAAGTAATGAAAAAAAAATTTTTTTGTATAAAATTAGTTAGTAAACCGCTGGGTATACTAATTTTAATCGGTAGGTATTTTTGTAACTTAAACTTAACATTCACGTTGCCATGAAAGATACAAAAAATGTGACTCAGAATGATAATATTATAAAAAATCATGGATAGGTTATCTAGACAAGTACCTAGCTAAATAAACAATTGAACTGAATTTTATAATATAATATTATATATTTTATATAGGTACCTATGTTATTAATTACATTTGTGTGATGGTTCCATTTTTTGTTCTCAATTACATTTTAATAGTAATCTATTAAATAAAACTTATGTAAGTATTTATTTTAACTTTAAGTATCTTATGATTATGTATGACGCAGTATAAAATGGAACCTTATTACTTGTTTTATTATGTTAACCTACTTTGAAATATTAATGTCGATCAAAGAAGTTTTAAGGAGACTCAATAAATTATTTTGAAAACTACTTTCGAAATAAGCTGTAACCTTCATGTGTGCAACCGCATGTGTGACCTTAGTTTTTATTTATAACTGTACCACCTTCATGAATAAATAATGAAAGAGTAAAGGTAATAAATTTACAAGACTGCCTTACATTGACATAGTATTGTTAATATGCCTAGTTTTGTTTAATAGTTCATTTAACAAAAGGTGTTTATTCCATATTCTTAACAACAATGTGACAATCTTTGCGCAGTCGGGTGAATATAGATACCTACATTCATTTATTCCAATGAAATATAGTTAGTAAAGTAAAATTTAGTATATTATTCGATAATTATTCTTTATTTATACTTTAAACATACTATTTTTTCACTTCTCTTGCTCAAAAAGCGTGATACTATAGCGTAGCTTAGCGGTGAAAAGTGCGATTTAATCCCTAGAGCTAAAAAGTATTTACTGTTTTTAATTTTTGTCTAAAGTCATCAGACATTGTCCTCTTATACAAAGACTCGACTTTTTGGTGTACCGTTTACAAAGATTCATTTGAATTTATTTTTGAAAATGGAACTGAAAGCGCCTTTTTCGTGATTGTTTGTTGTTTTAGTTTTGATTTTGCCCCAAGCTCTGCTTAGCTTGGGGCTAGTTAATGCTGTGTGAATTGTCCAGCATTGTTAATTAATTTTATTTATATATTCTTTTATTTTCTCTCAATCGAAGTGAAAAGTAGAGTTCTTCACTCGGACCAAAACCAACCATTATATCTGGGTCTTGTCATCCTCCCTCGCTACGCTCGGAAATAAAAAATAGGGTAAATAATAATGAATGAAGCCAATTGCAGAAGCTAGTCTTGTAATCAAAGAATTTGTTATGATGCAAAGGTTGTGAGAAAATGGCTATAACCTTGCTACTTACGTATAATAACATACATAACTTACTCAAGTAAAAAACTTGTTAAACCCGACCTTAATTAGCTGTATAATAATTTTACTCTGATGTTATACGATTGTTTGCTTTTATTCTCTCCCAGTTTTGGTTCTGTGATATAGGGTGAATGCTAGTTTGTATATGTCGCCGTCGGATCGTAGAATCAGCCCGTCTGTAGAATGGCTAGGCCAATTACAATTGGCCTAGCCAAACGGCGCAATTCAATTAATTGCCGATGCCGATTGTTGAATGATCAACGTTCGACAATACAGCGAAACGTTACATAGCCATATTAGTCATCTTTTCGAGTGATCAATACTGTTTTCCCAAAAAATCGATGTTTGCATTATACATCTTAGTTGGCTGGTTTAAAATATTATATCAAAAGGTGTGTCAGACCAACCCAGTTTGCAATATCATTAACTTCATTATGCTGGGTTTGGTTGAGTGAAAGCGATGTGTTGTGGTGTCATCTTTACGCAACCACCCAACATTTAAGTACCTGTGCATTAAATATAGGTACTGCATTTCCTGATGCAACGTGTTCGAATTTTATGTGAACCACTTTATTTTATTTAATAGGTACTATACTGTGTAAATATCAAAGGTTTAAAATATATATAAAATCTGCTCGTTGATGTATCCAACCTTGTTTGTTATAGTCATGGATACAACAAGCTATGTAGCGCTCCCTCTATATGTGAAAATAGTAAGTAGTAGTAGTAGTGAATAATGGTACTTTACTTTGTCTATTTATTTATTTACTTAGTAGTAAGTATATTAATGTTATTTATTTATGTATACTTTTAGTTATTTATTTATTTTGATTTTATTGGATGTCTTTAATGTAGGTATCCACTGGTCTTTGTAGTTTATGTATTTTAGATTATCTTTGGTACACCCCCTGCCTTTCTTAAATTCACAATTCTTTCCATCCAAAGGTTGCCTGGAAGAGATCGCTTCTTAGCGATAAGGCCGCCCATTGTACTTATCTTATGTGATGTCTCTTTGTAATGTTATTTTGTAATGTTAATGTTGCCAATCCAAGCACATTGGAGGAATTGCATTTGAATTGGTCGGACGGAGGAGTTTGTACTGTTCACCGAAGGAGACGGCCCGCGCAAAAGTGCCTCTTGGCACAGACAAGTCTGACAAGTCTGTGCCTAGAGGAAAGACCAACCTCCTAAACGAAGCACCTCTGAAGCGCGGCACCGACACGCTTAATCTGTTAGCCAAAAGAGTAGATATTTTTTGCTGTTCCCTGAGCGAAGTCCAAAGGACAAAGCCCATTTCACCCCTTTGGTGAAATTTATAATTTCTGTGCTATTTTTATGGATAATCGATGAGTTTTTATGATACAATTTTTATTGTACTTTGTTTTAGGTTGATTTAGTATTTGAATTAGGTTTGACGAATTTTATGTTTAGTTAGATGTTATGTATTAACTTTGACTCAACTTTTGACAGATTTTTTTTAATGTACCTAGGTTTATTTTTTTCGTAGTAAGGTTTTATGATGTCATTTTATAGCATTTGTTAAGGATAAAAAAACATGATGAATGTAAGCGGATTAACTACGAACCTTGTTTGTGTTTGACTTAGAACACTTTAGTTAGATTCATAATAAATATGTCAAAAAAATTTAGTAGTAGTAGTAATTTAGTAGTTTTAGTTTTTAACTAGGAACTCTATTATGCTTTGGGTATGACCGTAAAAATAGAGATAATGTTTGATGAATAAAAACCATATTTTTAACCTTTTTCGTTCCACTGCTGGGCAAACGCCCTATTCCCTTGGAATAAATACAAAATAATTATCAGTATTCTGTTTTCGGCTTTGCTCGTTCCTGGTTAAAAAGAAAGTACTTTTCTGTTAATCGAATTCTTCTCTACGCGTCCACCGAATTTCATCTTGATATCTTCTGTAGTTTTGGACGTTTATTTAATTACCTATATCATTAATAAAAACTACATTGTATGCGTGTGAAATTTTCTGTGTGTGATTCTTTTTAAAGTATATTTTTTGACAAATTTATTATGAATCTAACTAAAGTGTTCTAAGTCAAACACAAACAAGGTTCGTAGTTAATCCGCTTACATTCCTCATGTTTTTTTATCCTTAACAAATTCTATAAAATGACATCATAAAAATACCTGTGCAATATTAATTGCCGACCCCACATAGAGCAGGATAATGTACGGAAAAAGAGGAGGTAATACCAAACGGTGATCTTCGCGTAAGCATAGGTAGTCGATAGGGTGAAGGTTGCAGTGAGGGCTGGCACGGTCTGGAAGATCACCCAGGGGGAACATAATGCAAGTGGGGACATATCACCAGAGGTATCAACTAACCTTGCACAGTGACATCCACGTAAACATAGTCGCTCATATGCACATTGATCTCATCAGGGTTGAAGGTCGCAGTGAGGGCTGGCACGGTCTGGCAGATCACCCAGAGGGGACATAGCGCCAGGATGTACAGGATTATCAGGTGGAGAGGCCAGATTGGACACATCTTGGCCGGTTTTCTCCTTCTGTAAAGAAAAGAAGTGCATTATGGCATGTGGTCATGTAGATCTTTGCTCTATCTTTTGTTACCACCTAAATAAATTGTAATACTTAATACAATTGTTTTTCCTCAATTATTTTATACGGACGCCTCACGTTTATAAAAGAAGTTTCCATCATCTATCGTAAAATTGATCGACGGAAGCTGTTCAAGGTATGACCTTCAACGTGATGAACTAGGATACAAGAGAACATAACCCTTCAATTCTTGAATCACGGTATTGGTGAAACAATAGATTTACACTCTACACAAGTCGAAAGCCGATATGAACAAGGATGTAGGAAAATAAACCGATCCTTGGCGTTATATGATTAATTTTTCTTTTAGAATACCGATTGCCGATAATATTTTCAATGCAGTCATCACTTTATCTCACCTCGTTACGACTAAACGCGAACAAACTAACTTCGCGAAATCACAAACACACGTGCGCAACAAAACGTGCGCACTCCACAAAGATTCGGACACGACTGGCTGAAATAGAAATAAATTCCGATCACATAACACTACGTAACAAAAAAGTATGAACTGATAGCGTATCTCATACTTCTTATTACAACGTATTAGAGGCGATAATCGGATTATATATTATGAATAACCAAAAATTCAGCCAATCTTTAGATGATATTTTATTGATATTATAATGATCTATCAATCTCGTGGTGCTGGTCACGTAGAGATAAGAGCTGATAATTTTGGGCTAAGCTTTGTTTAGCGCTAATTAACCCACCAATTTCGTAAGATAAGCGGCTGAATAACTAAAGACGACCTCTGTGTCGCGGTGGGCGAAGGTCTGCCTGCGATGCAGGAGGTTGCGGGTTCGATTCCCGCCTCGGGACCAATGTTTGTATGATCTGCAGACATTTGTTCAGGGTGTTTTGGTTTTCTATGTTAAAAAATCTATCTATGTATCGTATTGTATTATGTACTTATATCAGTTATCTAGTACCCATAACACGAGCTCTGCGTAGCTTGGGGCTAGATAATGTTGTGTGAATTGTCCAGCATTATTTATTTATTTGTTTGAATGAAGTATAACAACTAAGTACCTATAAATATGTAATTTTAAAAGAACCGAAAGACTATAGACCACCTTCAGACGCAGAGGAAATAAAAAATGCATTTACATCGGAAAAACACAAAATGTATTCAATACGAAACGACGAAGAAATTCAAAACAGGGCAATATTATTGAACAGGGGTTTTAGAGGTCAGAAATTACAAATTTAAATCTATGAACCCGAACATGAAAAATAAATCGTGCGAATGGTAGTCACAAGGTTCAAATTGGCCTCGGACGTGACGTTGCGAATTGTATAATTCATAAAGTGCGATTTATATTCCGAATATAAAGTGCTGACGTGCTGTTGTCGATATCGCCAAGAAAATTTTAAAGTACACGGACTTTTTGACCTTTATTACAGAAACTTAAGGGGCCTGCGGATGATGATTTGCCTATACAAACGTATTACTTCTATGATTTGTAATTCGAGCATATTTCCAACATAATCATGTTGTTTTTTTTATTCAAATCAATCAATCATATATATGGTTGAGATTTCGTGTTGCAAATATGTAACTTTTTTTTGTAAATTTTGTAATTTGTGTGAAGTGAACACAAACAAACTTATCTGACTTTCAGTTACCTTAAGAGGCCTGCGGATGATGATTTGCCCATACAAACGTACTACCTAAATGATTTGTAATTCGAGCATATTTCCAACATAATCATGTTGTTTTTTGTATTCAAATAGTATATTATCTGGGTCCCTGGTTGTTTTTTGATAATAATACACACCTATAATGAAATGTATAAGCAAAAATATGCAAAATGCGATTTTGCATAATTCTGACGCGCACTGTACATTTTGACGACCTTTGTGGCGTGGTGGGCGAAGGGTCCGCCTGCGTTTGTACGATCTGCAGATATTTGTTCCGAGTGTTCTGGCCGTTTTCTATGTATAATAAAAAAATATCTATCTGTGTATTGTATCAGTTATCTAGTACCCATAACACAAGCTCTGCTTAACTTGGGGCTAGATAATGCTGTGTGAATTGTCCAGAATTATTTATTTATCTCATCTCACTAATATTATAAACGTGAAAGTTTAGATGGATGGATGGATAGATGGATGGATGTTTGCTCCTTTATCACGCCAGAACGGCAGAACGGATCTGGATGAAATTTGGCACAGAGATAGATTATAGTCTGGAATAGGACACAGGCTACTTTTTATCCCGAAATTCCTACGGGAACGGGAACTACGCGGGTGAAACCGCGAGGCGGTGCTAGTTTTTCATAAAGCAAATCGGAAGTCTCTTACGTATGTCAACCGGTAACGGAACTAACTATTTCCATAGATGAATTACAGAGATTGTGCCATAGACATCTTTAAGTCATAGATTATGACGATGCTGTAAGTAAGCAAACTTTGGTGGCATGCGAACACAGCGCGCACCATTAAATGGAGAACCGCCGCACACAAAAGACCATCAAAACATTAAGTACCTATAGAAAGGACAACGTTTGTATGGTTTGCTTAACGACAGTATGCATTGGGAGACTGGACTGGACTCATACAATCGCTTCATGTCATGACACCTTAGGTAACCTCAAAGACTAATAGCTACCGTCGTCACAAATCGTCGTATTGCATTATGTTTGCGTAATATACTGTAGTCACGAGAACCAAATTATTCTGGGACAATTCACGAAGGTCGACTTACGTGCTAATACCGTTTTGTGTTACCCAAACGCTGATAACATGTTACTAGTTACTGTATTTAGCTTGAAGTTTTTTGTTATAGCTCTTACCCGCACTTTGGGTATCTCTAAGATATGAAATAAGTTCTCAAAAATTTTCGATTTTAGCGGCACCCGTGCCCACCCTCAGTACGGGTGTGCTTTAACCAACTAAGCCACGAAACCTTAGTCGATTCAACCGAAAATCTTTGGGAGCTCGTACGGACTATAGCGCCGGTGGCTCTACCTACTACTAGGTACTACTGTATTTAGCTACACTTTCATAGCACTTTTTTTTAAAAGCACTATCCCACTCCCGGACAAAGACCTCGTCTATATCACGCCATTATTGCCTTTCAAATGTAAAAATCTCAAGTGCCCCAATATATTGTCATCATTTTTTAGAAAATTATGTAGGAGACCAAAATTTACTTCTCGCAAGCCACCAAATGGAGTCCAAATGCGGACACAGGAGTACTTCCACCTTAACCTTAACTTCTCGCAAGCTTTAGTTATGTAGATTAAGGGAATGGAACAAGTTTTGGGTTCCTAAGCCTCATAGTGCAAAAAGTATGGTATGGTATTCTAATCCAACTAGTTTAGAGCCAAGTATTCACAGATCCTGTTAATCTGTCTGAGTTATGTGCAAGTCTTGTATTTTTTGTTTGACGGATAAAGTATTTTATTTTGCTGACAGGTTTTTTTTTTAAAGTTCATATTGATTTTAAAACAAAGCCCTAGTTTTATGACACTAGCTGCTCCTGCGGCATCACGCGCTTTTCAAGTAGGTAACCTATATCTGACCCCGTGATACCGTTTACCTCCGTGCCTATTTCATTAAGATCTGTTCAGGCGTTTATTTAGGCGTGACAAGGTAACAGACAGACAGACAGATAGACAGACAGACATAGTTACTTTCGAATATGTTATTAGTATGGATTTCTTTACCAGTTTTGATTTGACTCAAACTACTCAGGCTGATGAACAATCTAACCCTGCATACTAAAGTCCTAACATGATCAAAGCAGTCCTTTATGTCACCCACTGATGGGTCTCCATTAATATTTGTCTGCCGACTCTGTCCTGTAAAGTCATTTATAACGGGATGTTTACCATGATTTGAGTTTGGAGTTTTCCAATATTTTCCATGATCACGGAATAAGCCCGTGATCATGATGCCTGCGTTATTACGGAATAACGCACAGTTTCATGCGCCATTACATGACCAAACGGGATCATGGCGCATGAAACTGTGCCGAAATATTGGAAAGCTCCAAACTCAAATCTTGGTATACATATATCCCGTTGTGACTTTAGTAACAAAGAAAATTACAATCATATAATAGAATTAAATTAAAACTAGTTTACAATTGAAACAATTGAGCTAACTGCAGACTGTTGTAAACAATCTACAAGTAGCTCAACTGATCCATATCAATACCAGTCGGAAGCGTGCCCAAGAACATTAGTGATAATAACCATCATAGTTTTAAAGTTTTAATCTTGTATAAGCAAAATTCTTCTTTAAATGAAAATGGAACTTTATAGTACCTATGGTATGTCACAAAGTTGAATAACACTATAAAATAGAAATAGTTCATTTCCAAGGGTAAAGTAATAATGGAGAAATGAATAAACGGTAGGCACCTGAAATAATCGGACGTATCAATCTTGTTTATGTTTAAATATACCTTTGAATTCGTGACCTTTCGTTACGTAAATTAATTAAGAAATTTCGAAACTGGGTTATCTTTTATTTGCGTTTGTTTATCGGTTTTTATGTGGATGAATGGTTGGCGGCTTTGGTATAAAGTATATCGGGGTATGATCGGACGCGGGGGAAGACCGTATGACACTAATGGTAGTCAATATTTTAACAATGAATATGATCTAAGCACGACAACATGAGATATCTCACTAATTTTATAAACGTGAAAGTTTAGATGGATGGATAGATGGATGGATGTTAGTTCCTTTATCACGCCAGAACGGCTGTACGGATCTGAATGAAATTTGGCACAGAGATAGATTATTGTCTGGAATAGGACATAGGCTACTTTTTATCCCGGAATTCCCACGGGAACGGGAACTACGCGGGTGAAACCGCAAGGCGCTGCTAGTATCATATAAATATAAATATTAACATATTATTTACATTTATAGATAGATAGATAGATAAAGACTTTATTTGAAACTTCAGACACACACATAAAAAATACAACAATTATACAGTACATTAGTAAAAACAAGCAATAATAAAATATAGTTGACATAAAAACAACATTTTTATGGGAAGAGGCTGTCACTATCAATACCAATATTTATCTACGCGACTTATACCTATGTGGCAAATAATAAAACACAACTAGGCAAGGATAGGAGCCTAACAGTTATTTACAGAGCGATTTATCAATTGAGAGCTATGTACACGAAACTACCTGGTACTTATAAGTATCAAACAATGGACACTTTTGTTGTCCATAGTGCAAATAATAGCGAACTGTGTATTATCTATTATCTTATGGAACAATTGCTTCGGCTGACCTATTAAAAAAGACTGAACACTTTATAATGGTACCACCTACGTAGTTACGTAGTTCAAACTGCAGTTGTTTTAGTGTTATGTTCGTTTGGTGGGTAGGAAATATTACAAAAAAATTATGTTTGACAGTAAGGGGCATCCATAAATTACGTGAGGTGATTTTAGCGATTTTTCGACCTCCCCTGTGCTCTTTCTTGGTGATGGAGATGCCGTGAAATTTTGCCCCTTATTCTCACGTGACATTTTTCAAAACACGTAATTTAATGGAAACTTAATGAAAGAAAGATTTTTCATTTCGCGTTGGCCTGAGATTAAAATTTATCTGTGGTTTGCGGTGCCAAACGCATTACCCTCCTCCGTTGGTAGTCAGGTAAAAATCTAACAATAAAATACTAAGATTGTTCGTTTCGGGTTGAAGCGAGATTCAAATTCATATATGTTTTTAATTATTCTGCGTTCATAAGGAATAAATCGAACAGAAAAGTAATTCGCCTCTTTTCTGAAATTGAATCCCGCGCCAACACGAAACCAACAACCTTTAGTATGAACAGCAAATTTTCGTGGAAAAAATTACGTGATATTCGCCAAGAATTTTGCTCTACTTTTGTCGAGGCTGTATCTCTTGAACCGTAAAACATTACCTGATATGTGACCATAATAGGTAGACAGTTCAAATTTTGATAGGGACCTAGACCTTTTGGGGGTAAACCCTATTGCCACTATAATCAATATTATACGTAATCAGAAAACGAAACCTGATAATTACGCTAAGGAAGGATGAAGTTTTATTTGTTAGGTACCATTGGATTTCCCCATTTTATAAACCGATAACAATAAAAACCCTGTAATTACCTTATTTTGTTTCCTGCAAATAAATAATGCGTAAGGTAATTTAATACTACTTGTACACCGTCATCGATGCAGTAAATATAAAACCGGCCAAGTGCGAGTCAGACTCGCGCAAGAAGGGTTCCGTACCATTATCTAGAATTTTTTTGAGATATTGTTTAACTGTGTAATTGGTTGTAGTTAAAAATAAATGTATTTTCTTCTTCTTCTTAAACATTTGTTTTATTTTATTATTTTTGTCGGATCGCAGAATCAAGGCGTTTCATTTCATTCATTTATTGCATCATATTATGGTACATAAAATTTGTCAGAACTTATTGACTATAATTAAAAGGTAATACACACAATATGTACCCATTCAGGGTGTTGCAATGGGAGACGGCCAGATAATTTATACTAGTTTAATAATATAATATGAAAGATATGTCAAAAATTATGGATAATTTCAATTACATGTCACCAAATGTATCACTTCAAAATTAATTTAATTCGTAGTAGCATTTATTCAAAAGCATCTCTTTCAATCTTATTTCAAAAATATTATTATTTTCATGGCTTTTTATTTTGTCTGGAATTTTATTATATATTTTTACCGCCATTGAATGTTCGTAGAATGTCTAGACCAATTTCAAAACGAATGATGATTTTTTGGAAAGACCTAATTAATTTCATTTGATGAGATGGCTAATTGACTTAGCCTTATTGTTTAGCGTTAAAGAATCGGCATAGGTAGTTATTTAATTGAATTACGTCGTTTTGCAATCGGTCTAGTCATTCAACATACGGGCTGATTCTAAGATCACGGCGACGCACGGCGACATAGATACAACGAAGTATACAAATAGAACCCAATGAAGGCTTAGTCGGCCATGGCCGTTCCCTTTACTTTTCGTCAAGTAGAATTAAACACCGACAATAAACCTGTATCTTTCGAAGTATCCCTTCCTCAATCAACCGTCTATAATGGTCCATTTAAATAATGCTTAATAATAATTTTTAGATACTGCTGTGTGAATTTTCCAGCATTATTTATTATAAGAAATGAAATAAGTCCCAAAAATTATCGGTTTCGGCGGAATTCGAACCCGCGCCCCACCCTCAGTACGGGTGTGCTCTAACCAACTAAGCCACGAAACCCTTAGTCTACCGAAAATCTTTTTCATTTCTTAGAGATACCCAGAGTGCGGGTTAGCACTATAACAAAAAACCTTATTTTTTTTTTTCTTATTATGATTTACCCCCCTTTTAAATTTTATTGAGATTCGTTCAGCCGTTTAGGCGATAAAGGTAACAGACAGACAGATCTTTCACACACGACAGTAACATTCGACTTTATAATATAGTATGGATAGGTATTTTCCACGGAACCATGTGGTATTTCCGCGTTATTTATTCACTGGCTGTGAAGAATATTATGTTTGCATTAATGTTTATAACAAAAATCAATACAACTGTATCACATTTGCTACAGCACGATGATTTTGCATAACGTGCGAAAATAATGCTGAGTAACAATGCGCAGAATTTATTTAACTACAAATGAACCTTCGATCTATAACAAATAATAATTAATTAGGATTTTTTCCTTCTAACAGATTCCGGTTTCGTTGTATTTTTAATAGAATCAGAGTGCGTTCTTTGAACTTTTGTCAAAGCAAATCAGCTTTAGCCTTATAGCTCAATGGATCTAGCCAATACTTTTGCATCTTAAAAAGAAACCGAATACCTATGGACCGGCAGAGACATGGTAGTACGATTGTACGCCCATAGGCCGTACTTAAAATTTCTTTGGACCCTACACAGGTTATTTATACAGGCAGCTGATGCGTGCATATCATAGTCTTTGTCAGTGCAGTTTAAATGTTTGTCCAGTCTATTTTTAAAAGAGTTCACTGAGGGGGCACTGATCACTGATTCCGGTAACCGGTTCCAAGTCTTCACAACGCGATTTGGCAATATGTGCTCTCTTGGTTTGTTGGTACTTGGCCCGCGTTGCAGCTTCAGCGAGTGCCCTCTCAGCCTTGTGTTACTGTTCATAGGTTGACATGACACTCTCAACTCAATAGACTATAATGGTCCACGGCTGGACGCAGGCCTTGCCTTGATAATCGCCTTATTGGTTTTAATCTCATGGTGGTAATGCCCATACCGACGCTGGGCATACGGGTTAAGGATCGAAGTTCGGTGGTAGATCTATTCTGCAAGAGGCGCTGCTGTCCGTCCGGTGTATGTCCCTTAGTCGCCTTTTACGACACCCACGGGAAGAAATGAAATAAGTTCCCAAAAATTTTCAATTTCGGCGGGACTCGAACCCGCGCTCCTCCTCAGTACGGGTGTGCCCTAACGAGCTAAGCCACGAAACCCTTAGTCGGTTCAACCGAAAATCTTTGGGACCTCTTACGGACTATAAGCGCCGGAGTCCCGCCGAAACAGAAAATTTTTGGGAACTTATTTCATTTCTTAGAGATACCCAAAGTGCGGGTAAGCACTATAACTAAAAAGATAAAGTTAAAAACTACAACCCGACTACGTGAAAGTTATAAAAGATTGAAACATTTACATTGACAAAATAGAGTGACGTATCGGTCATATTTGATAGGCATAGAGTTGAAACTGAAAATAGGTCGTAGGTATTGTAATTTTTCTCTATGGGGCCTGCAGCCTGCGGCTACCTAAACTTTAATACGCGTTTTGAAGGCTTATTCGGGGTCGGAGCCCTAAATCCTATAGCCTATCACCATCGGGGTATTGAGACGAATCAATCGATACATAATTTGTTGAAATCGAACCAGTAGTTTCAGCGCTACGTGGGAACAAAGAAATCGGCCACATACATACAAACATAGGGTTCTAACCTCATAACCCTCTTGGTAGTCGGGTAAAAAACCCACGGGAAGAGTTGGGGTGGTGCAAATTCTAAGCCACACAGCACCACACAGCATGACGATCTACCACAACTTTTTTCTTACGCGAAAGATTTCTCTCAGTAACCTATTAAGTTCTGAGGTAAATTGGGGCTTATCTTAATAATGAAGAGCATGTCGAAGATGAACTCATTTCTCAAAATACAACAGAAATACCTACCTACACGATTATCAAGATAAGTTATCTATTTCCAAGCAATAGTTAGGGCTTTACATGTCCATTCTATAACTCAATAGTCAAATAAGATGACAAGCCACAACTAAGATCTCTTTTCATGCATGACGGTCGAAACCTAACTGCAAACCGTATCCTGCTCAATCCGCGAAGCAATGCAAAAACCAATCTCAGTTGAGTTGGATAGAGCACGTTTTTGCAGATGCATATCTATTAAACTGGTATTTCCGTTACCTACCTACCATTCATTTTCAAGCTGATGACTATTCAGCTATTCATTAGTGGGTTTCGAAAATGTTAAATCGCATTGAGAGGAGTTGCCATAAAAAACCCGGAATAATTTAGATACAGGCATCGATTAAAAAGTTTGAAGGATATACTAACCTTAAAGCAAGTGCATTTATACTTAGATCCTCATCAGTACCAGAAACGTCCCAAGAAGCCTTACCAAGCAAGACTTGGCACGTAAATAGTGATAGTTAACGCAGTTGATGTGTTAAAAGACTGCTGCTCTTCCTCTGGTAGGTTCCCTTATTCGACACTTAGATACGACATCTATAGGCTGAGTTAAAAGGGTCAATTCTTACGCTACGATCACCACTGGTTTTAAGTTTTAGAGATAAATTAAGTGAATAAGCGAGTACTTTTCCTTCGGAAGGGCGGACTCCTTCCTAAGTTATTTTTGCGATTCGTATCCTCTTTTATTATTAGAATAATCCGTGAATATCGTTAAAGTTGCACGACGGTAAAATTACTTAAAATTTAAGTTAGTAAAAATTCATCTCGTTTAATATTAGATGAATGAGCTTGGAAAACTAATGTTTTATCCCACATTCAGGCCTAAGGCCCACGTCAGTCATAGCCAGTCACGGTATCTTGGTCAAATCAACAAGATAGGTAAGTTTATCTTAGAAGAATGTGATAAACAGAAAACAAACCTCACAAGATCACCGCGTTGCGAAATACCAAATACCGCTATTTGTTACACGTGACTGATATCGTTAAAAACTTGTTATGATGTAAGCACTGGCCGAGTGAAAGTTCACAACACTACCTTGGAGTTCTAAATTTAAAAATACGCGGGGCGCGCGATCTTCGCGGCTTTTACGCTGCTACTGGCTGGGAAGTTACGTTACCTACTTGATGTTGCCATCTACAATAGCGAAAAATTATGGGTCTTCAATATAATGTCCTCTAGGGTTGAGAATGATCAAAGATAAATTAGGTATGACTATGACAAACTAGATTCTGCCCGCGGTTTCGCACGCGTTAAGGTTATTAATATCCGTAGTAGCCTAAGTTTGATTCCAGACCTAGAACTACCTGCATGCAAAATTTTAGCTCGATCCGTTCAGTAATTTTGCCGTGAAGAAGTAGGTAACAAACATTCATCCATCCAAACTTTCGCATTTATAATAATTGAGATTAGTTGTGATTATTTTACGATACAAAATTTATCCTATCTGTTGATCGGCAGTAGGTTAACTAACTTGCTTACAATAGAGAGAAATGATAAATTCCTGTGGCGCCTAGGTATGTCCTGCAGAGAGATTCCATTGGGTAATGTAATGATAATTTTAATTGCTGTTTACGGTTGATCCATGACAATTAATTAAATAAAGTTTTAATTTCATTTGTGCAATTAGCTTATTTTCATCATTTCATCTAACCTGTTGACAAATCTATACTACTAATATTAAAAGTTCGAAAGTAACTGTCTGTCTGTCTTTTTAAAAACTTTTCTTAAACGTCTGAACGGATCTTAATTAAATTTGGCGGGGGGTAAATGGTATACGAGGATGGACATAGGCTACTTGAACAGAGCGTGCAAAGCCGCGGTCAGCAGCTAGTAGTACATACTCTGAAAAAGTTATATCTGACACCATCTCACACAGCTGGCAACTCTAAATCATAAGAGTTCACAGTATTCATCCATCAGACTACACAACACAGTAGTAGAGGTAATTAGGTACTTAGTCATTACATTCCCCTCTCAGTCATTCAAGGCTATCAAGTTGTGATACTAAGATACTAGTACCATACCTCTGTATGATTTACTGTGGGGTCATGTTCCTTTCATTGAGCTGCTCCATGATTGATTTTGACCTACTGTCTGTATGCTACAAGTACTTTATGCTTGCTTTGGTCTTGGTGGATAAGGAACTTGGTGATAAATTATACCATCTGAATTCACCACTAGGCTACAAAAAGGCCTATGCTTCGTATATAGGCACAAAACTCATCCTTTTTCTATGAAACTGAAAAAGATCAACGATACAACCTGGGTTTCTTCATGACAAGAGTGAATAGGTATCTTCTAAACCTTCGTGATACATCATTGACCACATCATCATTTTCCATCAGGTGAGATTGCGGTCAGACGAAGGTCTAGTGACTTAAGAAAATAAAGTTTTAGATAGGTACTTGCTACTAAGCAGGGTGGGTGCTGTAACTGCACTGTTGATGTTTTTTTTTAATCATTCGGTACTAGCCACTACCTGCTTCTTGCCCTCTTTTCCGGAGTAAAAAGTAGCCTATGTCCATCCACGGGATAACATCTGCATCCCTGCTAAATTTTATTGACACCAGTTCAGCTGTCTAGGCGTGAAATGCTAACAGATAGACAAGTAAGACAGAGTCACTTTAGAATGTATAATCTTATCCTCATAAGTTTGAAATCATGTTCCATCGTTGTTAATTTTAATAATCCACTTAATTATTTTGCTCAAATTCATTGCTCTAAATAAGTAAGATAATTTCCATACGATACGTTTGTTTGTTAAGTCTGTTCACTAGTTTTTATATGTATAAATATTTATAGTGGAGACTTTACTGGTATAAGAAAAATATTATTGTATCTCTTTATATTTCTATGTACTGTATGTCTCTTCCAAATAAATAAAAATAATAATAAAATAATTTATGTACTTATGGATAATACACAACTAAGTACAAAAGTGCCATTGCGATGCTGCTTAGATCATCTTTCTTAATGCCTTGTATGTATTTTATACATATCTATCCGTTACGGTTGGTATATTTTTTCAACAGTTTAAGTATTAGAAGTTCCAAAAAAATAATCATAATTTTTAACTGTTGGAAATTATGCAAATAAAACAACTCAGTTACATAATTTAGATAGACTTCAAGAAATGATTTTCTTCTGGTTTTCTCAGAATATTCAATGAACAATTTGAGTCTGCACCTGTACCGGTAGTAATACGCCAAAACATTTTTTCCATGGATTTATCGGTTTTGTTTTGTACTTAAATGTTTTTTATGAATAGATGTAGAATATAAATTCATAGTAGATGCAACACGTGAAGGTGTTATTGCACGAGAAAGTTATAGAATTTGGTAAATACGTACTAAATTAAAGCTGGTAGTTAGTACTTACGTTGATCCTTTAAGCAGCACACAATCACTTCACCAAATATACACAGCACTGCAATCTAAAGAACGGGCTTGTTTGTATCATAAAATCACTATAAAATGTGCGCCCGTCTATTCTATGTCCTTTCTTGATCTCTCAAGCAGTGCTGCCAGACGGAATCTGAAAAAAGCAGTAGAAATTTTGGTAAAAAAGCAGTAGATTGGGAAAAGCAGGTAGATTTTAATATGTTACAAATTAGTACCTATGTATTGTGTTTCGCGGCGAGTATTTTCATGCAAAAAAAACATACAAGAAAGCTACTAACCCGTTTTTTTTTAAACTTAGGAAGCGTTTTCTAAAGATGCGCGACTGCGAATGATCTGACAAGTCGAATAATCTACAACTACTAATTTACTCATTCGACTTGAATATTAGTAATATACTAATCTTCCAAGTCGAATGACAACTACTAATTAGTAATTACTAATGCCTACGAATTGATCATCCGAATTTGTTAGTCGATCCGTGATTTTGTGAGCCACGTTGCGCGCGGCGTTGCGATGTGGTTCCGCCGTGGCGTGCTAGATGGCGCTGATTGTGAGTTTTCGATTGATTTCATCCACCCGATCCTATACAATAGTATAAAACAATCAAATTAAATAAAATTTTGCGTAAAACGAAACGTAACTCCAAAAACAAGGCAACTGTGACTGCGAGCGCTTCGCTTCTACCGCAGGTCAACTAAATTTATTTTATGTCAATGCAAACAAGAGCTCCAACACCTCGCCGTGCGTTGTTAAGGCTATGCTCTACCTACGTAGATTTGTACACAAACGCACGACAGAGTTTTTCTGTGTACCGTTCACCCTAACAGAGGTCATGAAAACCATAAAAAATATAAAACGCAAAAACTCAAAGGACATAAATGATATGACTACACGGACATTTGACTACCTACCACCTTTTATATATGATATCTTCTGTAAGCTTTTTAATAAGTGCCTTCAAGCCGGTGTGTTCCCTAATACCCTGAAGGTAGTAAAAGTGCAACCGATCTACAAAGGAAAGGGCGAAATGACCGAATGCAAAAACTTCCGGCCCATATCTCTTATTTCGATATTAGCTAAAGTACTCGAAAAACTCATGAGCAACAGATTAATGACTTTTTTCAATGAATTTAATTTACTTAACCCGCAACAGTTTGCCTATCAGCCAGGAAGATCTACGGTAGATGCGACACGTGACGTAGTGCATAAAGTGATGAGTAGGTTGGACCTAGGGCAACATACAGCGGCGATCTTTTGTGACCTATCACGCGCGTTTGAACTAGTTGATCATAAACTCCTCCTCGCCAAACTTGACCACTATGGAATAAATGGCTCTTTTCTAAAGATGATTACCTGCTTTCTGTCGAACCGCAAACAAATAACATCTGTACATGACATCAAATCTGACACTCTTCCTCTAGATAGCATAGCCGTTCCTCAGGGTTCAATTATGGGAAATAACCTATTTTTGATACTAATTAACGATCTAACGGTAGCCTCCACACAAGCGGAATATGTCATGTACGCGGACGATGGATGCTTAATAGTATCTGCTGAATCCCATAGTCTTCTCAATGTAAAGGTCAATCACGTGATCGAAAAAGTAGCTAGCTGGTTCTCTGCGAATGGAATGGCACTAAATATAGAAAAAACAAATATTGTCCACTTCTATTTAGGCCCAGACAAAAACAAAGGTCAACTAGATGTAGCTTGTAATGGACTTAAAGTCCCCATCGTTGACTCTGTTAAGTACCTTGGTTTTACTCTGGATCAAAAACTAACTTGGGAACCCCATATAGATATAACTTGTAAAAAGCTATCTTCTGCGTGCTTTGCACTGTCCCGCCTGAATGGAAGCCTGAACCTGGACAACAAGCTAATGGCGTATCACGGGTACTTTCATTCTCTTTTGACCTATGGCGTCGAATTTTTTGGACAAGCGGCTGAACGATTAAGACCTTTCCGTCTACAGAAACGAGCGATCAGAATCCTCTGCGGCGTGGAGTGGGACCATCCCGCCCGGGTACTCTTTAAGGAGACGAAGATATTGACGCTACCAAGTGAACTGATTCTACAAGCGGCTAAATATGTCAGGAATCACCTTAATGAGTTCCCGACGTGGGCTGAAGCTCACAACTATCTGACAAGACACCGTCACCGACTAAAGCTACCCAAAATAAGATTAGCGAAAGCAAAAAATAAAATTGATTATTTAGGTGTAAAAATTTACAATAACCTGCCGGAATTTATAACTAGTGCCGCGTCCACGGCAATATTCACTGACAGACTAAAGAGAATCCTAGTGGACAGGGCATACTATAGCCTAGATGAGTTCCTATTAGAAAAATTTGAGGAAACCGCTGTCGATGATCCACATTTATAGTAGGTAATTAAATACTTTTGGTAAAATTACCAATGAAAATTATACTACTAAGCTATATGTTATTTATAAATATGTTTGTACCTTTTTGACGTGTAAGAAATAATTCTTATAAATAAAGAACTGAACTGAACTGAACTGAACAAGGGATTTCGTTCTTTTTTTTTATTCTATCCAGCTATTCATATTGTTAAAATAAGATTGTTTCATGTTCTTTTATTAAAACTCCTGATATTACATCCACCTTTTCATTTTTAAACTGATCATTTACTAACTTTTACTCTTAGAACTTTTACCTGTGAAGCATCGTGTGGCGGCGACGTAGAAACCCGGAGTGTGCCGGAGTCGAATCAAATGTTGGTATGATACTATCTCTCTCTAACTAAGGCCGCTCCCGCCCCAACTTGACTATCCACGTCAAATAACCGACGACTGCCGAGTCGGAGCGACTCGGCAGTCGTCGACTCAGTCAGTCGGACTCAATTCGTTAGTGTTCGAATCGGAGTCGATGACTGCCGAGCCGACTCGGCAGTCGTCGATTAACGAATTGATACCGACTAACTAAGTCGACGACTGCCGAGTCGGAGTCGATGACTGCCGAGTCGGACCGACTCGGCAGTCGTGCAGTCGTCGACTCAATTCGTTATTCGACGACTGCCGAGTGCCGAGTCGACTCGGCAGTCATCGACTCCGATTCGAATGGTTCGAATGATTTGTGAAGTCGAATAATTCGAATAAAATCATTCACAGTCGCGCATCTTTAGCGTTTTCTTTGCCCGCATGCCCAAACTGTTTAGCTTTGTGGAAAGCTAGGCCAGGCGGCCTGTCGGCTGTGCTTTGCTCAGTTCTTTTCAGTCTGATCGAACTTTAATTTGTGGTTTTGGACATATTATTTAGTGCATAGTAGAGTAATAACTGGATAAACAGTCTCACTCAGTTTGCACTTTGCAAAACTTTATCGAACGAACGAACGGACCAACCAATCCATCAATCGAAAACAATGAACAGACTTACCAAGACAGACAGCGTAGATACAGACAGAAAGAAAGTGGATGCCGGAAGGAAGGAACGAACAAAACAAACTCTTCAGTTTCATTCATCTGTTTCAGTTTTGTCATTGGCAACTTGTCTAGATTTCACAAAATTTGAGCAAAAAATCAGTAGATCTGTAGACGGTTCAAAAAGCAGGTAGATCTACTGCTAAATCAGTAGATCTGGCATCACTGCTCTCAAGCGAAACAAACTAGGAGTGTGGCGTTATTTCACTAGAATGTTAAATAAACGGCAAGAGATTCCGTTGAAATAACGTGAAGCCACGATTCAATAACATTAAATTAAATTTGACGTGACTCTGTGGCTGTCTGCCTGCGACTCTAGAGGTTACGGGTTCGATTCCCGCCTCAGGACAAGTGTGTGTACAATCTGCAGACATTTGTTCAGGGTGTTCTGGTCGTTTTTTAGGTATAGTAAAAATATCTATCTATGTATTGAATTATATTATGTAGGTATATCAGTTACCTATCTAGTACCCATAACACAAGCTCTGCTTAGCTTGGGGTTAGATAATACTGTGTGAATGGTCCAGCCAGCATTAGGTACCTATTTATTTATTTTTTTATCGATTGCAACCTGTTGGTACATATATAGTGATCTGTGATTGCAACAACCGACAACCACTCACCGAAGTCAAATACGATCGCGACATTAAATTCTCTTTGATCGCGACAGTGAGTGATGCATGTGAATCGTGCGTGAATGGGTTAAGTTCGTTTAGCTGTGTGAATAGTGAATACGCGAGTTGCGTTATATCAGATTTCATTCGTTGTTGATTCGCTAATTCGCTTAGCGGTTAAGACTGATAAATGTTATGTATGTAGTTATCGTTGAGTGAAAAGTTCATTCATGAAAATGAAGGGCCCCCTTCATTTTTATAAATGAACTTTCACTGTTAGTTTACAATACGGGGCAAGTTTGAGTTATGATGGTTAGAAATTCCCTTGGAGCCAAGTTACAAACTTCGCAAAGTTTCTCCGCTGATCTCTGAGGGATTTATTTTCTTGTTTAACATATATTTTTTTACGGGGTACTCTAAATAAACACGTTTCTTGGCGGTTTTTAACGTTAGCATAACGTCAACAAGCACGCGTTTAGCTACATCGGTCGTGAATTTCTCAACGTCCTCTTGTTAACGTTTTTTTTTTATTTATTTATTTATAGGTAGTTAGGTACATTGTTGTTACCGTAGATGGAGAATGTTGTTGCGAACTAGATTTTACCCAAATACCTATGCAAACATAACAAGTTCTTATAGAAAAAATGTTGCAAGCTAAAATTAAAATTAACCAAAAAAAAAACGTGAAATTTCACTAATCTTAATACATAAAACAAAACAAAATTTGTAACTTGAAACGAAAAATAAACACAAATTAGTAACAAAATAATAACAAATGAGAATGAATAAACAAATAGGATTAATCTTAATCAACATTTATGTGGACCAACAGTTTTAACGATAAATAGTCATTTTAACGATTATCTTTAGACGGTTTTGTGAAGGGAATGGAAATTCTGTTATCGATTTCCATTCAAACTATTTCAAACGTATTTCTTAGTTTTTGCCGGTATACATACTCAATCTACGGGTTTTTCTATGAAATGAAGCCTCCAGCAGCCCGATAAAAAACGACAATATCGTTTTGTTGACTTCATCGAGACTTCATCACAACAATTTGACTGCCAACTTCAATTTTCATGAATGACATGACAGTGATCAACAAAACGCGTCTGTCACTTAGTCTGTCATGACACGCGACTTTTCGTGATTCCAACTTTAAGTCCAATTTCCTCAGATCTAGCAAATTTTTATGTGAGATGAGCCAGTGGAGTTTTTTATTGTATTAGGTAATATACCCACAAGGTAATATTCTCTAGAGTAACCAAAACAGAGACGAGAATCAACGTGAAGCCCAGCGTGGGTCAGTATAACTGACGGTTAACATTTATTATAGTAAAACTTGAGCTACCTATTAATAGAGATCAAGTAGGTAGGTATTCTTTTGTTACACGTCTCATCATCGTGTAATTTTATGTCTGGTGTTAGAAAACGAATGAAATTGACACGAATCATCATTATCATCAGCCCTTGTCGAGCCACTGCCGAGCTTAGTAGTAGAGACATTACTTTATTCCGAACATATTGAATACGTCATCCATCACGGTCTGTAGTTACGAGTGTAAGGCACAGATCGTGGTTACTTGTTAGAAAGTCCGGTCTTCAAATCCCTCACCACGCTCTCTGAACACATAGGTACGCACCATAAGGAATGTTGATCGGTGCCAATCGGCGATGGTAGAACATTAGCGGCAACAGAAATACATCATAATATGTGAAAATTTCAACTCTCTAACTATCACGGTTCATGAGATACAGCCTGGTGACAGACGGACAGCGAAGTCGTAGTAATAGGGTCCCGTTTTTACCCTTTGGGTACGGAACCCTGCCCGCGGTTTCGCACGCGTAGTTTCTATGAAAATGTTTAAAGGTTATTTCTATCCCATAGGAACTGTTCTAGGATAAAAAGTAACCTATGTTTGATTACAATCTGATCCATTTTATAGTTTTGGGGTGAAGAAGTAACACACATCCATCCATCCATTCAAAATGTCGCATTTTCAATGTTACTGTGATAGTGTGATCAGAGGCGGGTAACAATAGGAATTATAAGTAACGGCGAGCGGAGCGAGCCTCGACATTTTTTGAACTATATGGGATTCTTCGGATGTTTGGTAAAAAGTGACTTACTTTGTCATACTACCTATGACAAAATAGGTAGCTAACAACAAAGACAAGAAAGCTAAGACGTCAGTGACCGGACACAGCCGTAGTACTTTTGCAATTTTTTTCTGACCACATTTTGCTGATCACTATCAGCAAAAAAGTTCCCAATACAAAAAAGGACTAACGGCGAGCGGAGTGAGCTGCCCTTTTTTTGACCTCCGTGACCCCCCTCCCCCCCGGGACCGCGCCTGCATATAGCAGTTCCTTTGTATAATCTCTCGGCGAGTCAGCCGAGTCGACTGACGGAATTCTTAGATTATTGTTGGTATCACTGACTGGGCCGCGCAGTGCGCATTTTGATCTGCCATCCCATCCTCGGCTCGGACCTCGTCATTCAGTCGTCGTCGTCTTGTTGTCTCGTTTTCAAACTGAGTTTTCAAATCACATCACAATCACCAACAAATCAAATCAACAGCGAAAATTCCACGAGAAGCTTGCGAAACAGCTGTGCAATGTGTTAGTGTATTTTAGAAAAATCACGACAACCGAGTTCTACCCTAATTTTTTGATAAACCATCCCGATAATTGCAAAAATGTCTAGTGCTGAAAGTCCTCCTCTTTCTGTTCCTTCTCAACCGGACCCGTCCGTCCCAAGTGATCAAGTTCAACCTGTGGAGGATGAGAATGCTAAATCGTGCTGGGTTTGCTTCGCCACTGAGTCAGACGACAGGCTTGCAGCTTGGGTCCATCCTTGTAAGTGCATTGGGACAACGAGATGGGTGAGTGAATAAATAAAAAACATTCAACTTCTTGATTATAGTTCTACATTTGAGTTGGCACAGGTCTACCAGTGTCCATTCCAAGATAAAATTATAAACTATTGTGAATTAATGATGTTGTTTCTGAATAAATAAAAATAGATACAAAAAGTAGGTAGTTATTTACCTACAGTTGAAAATTCTTTGACAAATAATATCTTAAACCGAAATAAGAAGTGCAACAGGCCCATAAACTTCTCCAAATCCTGTTCTGTTCAAGTTAATCATTCTTGGGTCCATATTTTTGTAGAGCCATGGTTCAAATCAGTACACAGCAAGTGTGATGGTGGTCAAACACTTTATCATTATCGTACTAAAACAATATTGCTCAATAATAAAAACAAATGGTGATTTAGTTGATAGCATGTTTTTCTCCTCTTATCTTATAAGCATGAGGTATTGATAAATAATTATCAATCCTGCAGTATTTTTAATAATACCTACTAGTCAAGAAATACCTGCGACACAGCAAGTTGCGGGTTCGATTCCTGCCTTGGGACAAATATTTGCACAATCTGCAGGTATTTGTTCCAGGTGTTCTGGTCGTTATCTATATATAATAGAAAAATTTATCTATAATGTATTGTATTATGTATATCAGTTATCTACTACCCATAACACAAGCTCTGCTTAGCTTGGGGCTAGATAATGCTGTGTGAATTGTCCAGCATAATTTGTTTATTTATTTAATACAAAAAAATTAAAGGTGTTTAAAAAAAACGTAAAATTTAAAGAATGACCTTGATAAGCTACCTACTAATTCCAACTCCCTACATGTCATCAGCCGAAACTACAATTCGGCTGCACCATTCTTAAATTGTATTCCAGGGTCATTGACCTTTAACACTATCAGTGACCTTTGACGACAAGGTTTTCTTACATGTTGTTGTTTTTACAATTACATTTAACAATGGGCACTGAGGCGAAGCTTTGAATGCAGTAATCATAATAATTTAAAATCATTTTTATTTATATACCGCCATAAGTACACTAATATTATACAGCGGAATGATTTGATTCTTTGTTTGAATTGACTAGACTCCGAAACTACTGGACCAATTTGAAAAATTCTGTCACCATTCGAATCCTATATTATGCCTGATGAACATAGGCATAGGACATACCTGTGAGAAGCTGGGGCGGATCGCTAGTTAACAAAATCAATATCATCAATAAAGAAATCAGTTGCAGTTAATCTCAGTGACATCTCTTAGAAACTTGTCATAATTAGAATATATGATGTGAATTTCATCTTATTTCATATTTATCTACTAGTTTCTGCCCATGGCTTCACACACTTTGTTTCTATGGAAATATTTAAGGTTATTTATATCCCATATGAACTGATTTATGGGATAAAATATATGCCTATATTTTATTCCAGGCCTAGAACTACCTGTATGCAAAATTTCAGCCCCATCCGTTCAGTAGTTTTGGCGTGAAGGGGTAACAAACATCCATTCATACATCCTTCCATCCAAACTTTCGCATTTATAATATTAGTGTGATTACTAGCTTCTGCCTGTGAATTCCTTTGCACTTTTCTGGGATAAAAAGTTGTCTGTGCCCATCCCCTGAAAACAATCTACCTGTAAAATTTCATTAAGATCTGTTCAGCTATTTATTAGGGTTTTGTACCCAAAGGGTAAAACTACCCTATTACTAAGACTCCGCTGTTCGTCTGTCCGTCTGTCACCAGGCTGTATCTCATGAACCATGAGTTTAGACAGTTGAAATTTTCAAAGATGATGTATTTCTGTTGCTGCTTTAACAACAAATACTAAAAAACAGAATAAAATAAATTCTGTTTTTTAGTAGGTATTAAAAAATAAAATAAATACTAGTTTAGTAGTTTTGGCGTGAAGAGGTAATTTGGGGGAAAAGGTGGTTTTACAGCACCAACCTAAATTATGGAAAGAACAAGTTGTTAACAACACTACAACAATAAAACGTGATATCGATGTCGTTCCGAACTTTCTGTAGCTTGTTGTCAAAATCAGCTTTCTCGACTATGGTCGTTGATGATTTCGAAGTAAAGTAAACATGCACTTCTTCGTTGCATTCTTCAGTGCTGAAAGTCGTGCCTTTGCTGGAAAGCTTACACGTAGACGCTGGTGAACCGCTTCCTCACTAAGTACTCAGTCTCCAGCCTTTCTTTTTTGTTCTTTTTCGGCGAGGAAATTTGTTTACGAATAGACTGGTCTGGGGGGGGGAGAGGGGGGGGGGGACCATAATGATGTGGGACTCGACGCCCTGAGAAGGACGTAATACCCACTAAAACCTCCCCGGTAACCCTCTCTCGCCATTTTTGTCGAACCACAACCACATTAAAACCTACCGCGGCCCGACTGGCGTGGGGACGCCAGTCATGTATGGGAGGAAGAGGGGTTTTCCTCCCATACATGGCCGGCGAGCCCACCGTTCCACACACTCGCCGACCCCATTCATCCGTCACCTTTCCTCCCCTGATCTGTCTTCGGCCTGTCTCAGGGCTGCAGGTAAAGACCAAAAACCTACATAGACAGCCTCAAAGTCACGGATAACAAATAAAGTGTAACAAATACAAACAAATCTCCGCAATCTACAATCTCAACAAACAAATATGTCAAGTTATATTGATGTATAGTCTAAGGGCATTGGACTCAAAACCTTGCTGATCGTTGTCAGCTTTCGCAATTTCCTTGTTTCACATTTATATACATGGTCGTTACCTACACATTTGGAATTGCAACAAGTACTTACTTCCTTTAACTTTTATCCTTTCTTTAGTTATAAGTTGAAAACGTGGCTGATATGATAACTCAATGTATTTATGATGTTAATGATTTTATGATTTTGAAATGTGTTTGACCATGATGTTTTTAATTTTAAATTGATTTATTTAGATTTCTATTTAATAATTTATGTAATAATTACATAACTCATAAATAAGTGACCTGTAACATGTTTAAGTTATCAATAAAGAACTATGAACTATTGTTGCGTAGAAACCTTGAGAATTTCGTTTAAACAGGAGGGTTAGCACAGGGATTGGTGTCTAGGGTGGAATAGAGACAAATTACGTCACTTTGTCATCGAATGCGTAAATTATATGAAACTAGCAGCGCCTCGCGGTTTCACCCGCGTAGTTCCCGTTCCCGTGGCTATTCCGGGATAAAAAGTAGCCTATCTGCTATTTCAGACTATAATCTATCTCTGTCTTCGTATCTCTGCCTAACCTAGACTATACAAAATAAAACTATTACAGAGGCATTAAAAATGGTCTTATAACAGGTATCACAAACTGTCCATTAAAATTTTCGAAATTTTTCTTTGTTCAACGTAATCCCATTAATATTATAAATTTGAAAGTTTGGATGGATGGATGGATGAACATTTGTTACTCAATCATCCCAGAAAGGCTGAACGGATCTGGATGAAATTTGGCACAAAGATAGATTATAGTCGTGAATAGCCCATAGGCTACTTTTTATCCCGGAATTCCCACAGGAACGGGAACTACGCGGATGAAACCGTGAGGCGCTGTTAGCAATAAGATAAACTACGTGGCGGCGCTATTTGGGTAGGGTAGCGCCTTAAGTGAAGTGCAAATCTATCTATTCCAATACAATGCTGTACAAAGCTCTATGGCCATTGGTTTAAGACAAACAATGTAATTATTTTACTTGCTATTCTGACCCTAACGTGCATGACTTTAAGGTCAGTTGTTATTTACCAACATTCATCCAATTCAAAGAATGATAAATGCTCGTATAATATAGCCTAGCCGTTGATTATGATAGTAGTTCGTCGCACCATCTAATTAAATAGGTAACTGATAAAAAGTTGATTAAGGATATTGATTTTTATGCTATCTCTTTTCTATTTCTATTATTAACTAGCAGCGCCTCGCGGTTTCACCCGCGTAGTTCCCGTTCCCGTGGGAATTCCGGGATAAAAAGTAGCCTATGTCCTATTCCAGACTATAATCTATCTCTGTGCCAAATTTCATTCAGATCCGTTCAGCCGTTCTGGCGTGATAAAGGAACAAACATCCATCTATCTATCCATCCATCCATCTAAACTTTCACGTTTATAATATTAGTGAGATTTTAAGTTTCATTGTTATTTTGAACGCTTTATTTTCTATGTTTCCTCGACAAACTAATTTCCATCAGCACATGTTAGCTCTTACAAGCTAAAGGAAGACCTCCTTGTTACAGGTACACCAAAGCTGCCTCCAACGCTGGGTAGACGAGAAACAAAGAGGCAACATAACACGCAAGGTCCTCTGCCCTCAATGTAAAGCAGAATACATCGTAGTGTTCCCTTCTATGGGTGCATTTGTCGCGCTCCTAGACGCGGTGGAAGAGATGACACATAAGATATGCCCGTTCATCGCTGGTGGGGTGCTGCTGGGATCGATATATTGGATTGCGATCACGTATGGTGCTGTAACTGTTATGCAGGTTAGTCTTTACAATCAAAAACTTAACAGTTCGCCTTCTTGTCAGTGTCTATAGGTACGTGTATCGCGCTCCTAAACGCTGTAGAAGAGATGACATATAAAATATGCCAGTTCATCGCTGGAGGGGTGCTGCTTGGATCGATATATTGGATTGCAATCGCATTATTGTTCTGTTACTGTCATGCAGGTTAATCACAATCAAAAACTTTACAATTCATCTTCTTATCAGCGTCTTTTTATTCCTAATCAGCTATGTTCCGAGCACATGGCCGACATTCGGCTAGGAAAAATTCATCATCAGCATCGGTATTCGCATCGTAAGGACCAGCTCAGCCATGGCGGAATAAACCGCGTGGTTAATATTTTAATTGTCCAAGACGCACATGCGCATTAATAGTGCCGGGCTAGGCAGTGAATGCGATATACTAACACTAACCAAAAACGTAAGCATAATAATTGATCTACGAGTAGTTTCAAAATTTTGTTACTTTACGGTATTTTCTTCTAAATTATCGTCAGTACACTGACAAAGATGGTGATTGGCACTTCTTACCTACCGCATAAAATCAGTTTTTGCATTTCCATTTTATGATTGTTGAAATTTTACCTACCTTGAATAATTTGCTTCTAAATGCTGGTTTTTTTTAGCGCAACGTATTTCAAGGTTTGTATGAGGAAGATAATGGCACTAGTTTCAATCCGTGGATTTTCCTACGTGGTTAATCGTTGGATCCATTATCCTAGAGTTATATTCCATATTCCAGTCAAGGGGGCGATATATTAAGACGCCATTTTGTGTAAAAGGTAGGCATAGGATTTCGCGGTCATAGAACGGTACAGAGCAGAGCGGCGTAAGCGCAAAAATCAAGGTTTTGCTGATTATATCTGTTAATCAGGACATTTATTTGCTAAAATAAGCCGAAGGTTCCCTTGGTATTTTATTATTTAATTCGGTGATGACAATAAAAAAATCTTGTGATTGATAGTTTAGGAAAAAAACGGTATAAACTAAGAAAACAGATGGTAGATATACTACAATTATTATATACAATTATTTCTAATATTAAAAAAAAGTTTTTTTTTTCTACGCCTATTTAGCCTCAATAAATAAATAATGCTGGACAAGACAGTTGCATATCTACACGTTATATTATTAAGTAGTAAAAGTTTTCGAGTTTGTGAGGAGGGGATAATCTCTGGAATAACTGGTCCGATTTTGAAAATTCTTTCTCTAATAAATAGCTGGATTATCCCTGAGTGACATAAATATGCTATATTTTATCCTAGTACTACTACGGTCAGGTGTAAACGAAGCCGCGATCTGAAGTTAGTTTTAATATAAACAAGGTTTCCGGTCAAACTCCTGTTAATAGACACTAACTGTTTCTATTTACAAACTGTGTTATTTGGCCAACTTTGACCAGATAACACAGTTTTACGTGTGAAAATTCTATATTTACATAACCGTTAAAAAGTCCAGTTTGTATGACCAGACAAATGATATTAATTTAACCCACTGACTGGTTTTAAAAGTCGTCTTTGGTTTTTGACCAGTCTTTCGTAAAAAACACCTACCATTTGTAAGTGGTTGGCACTCATTATTAGGCTCGGTGTAGCCATGCTCGGAGTTTCTCCGAAAGATAGGATTCATAACGAATATATCCGACAGAGAACCAAAATTATCGACATAGCTCAAAGAATTAGCAAGTTGAAGTAGCAGTGGGTCGGCCACATCTCGCGAAGAACCGACACCGCTGATATAAACATGTTTTTGAGAGAAGACCGCAACTCGGCAAACTTAGTGTAGGACGCCCTCCGGCCATGTGGGATGACGACCTGCCTAAGACAGGCAGATGCTGGATGCGGCAAGCTGATAACGGGGTGCTATGGCGTTCATTAGGGGAATCCTAAGTCCAGCTGTGGACTAACATAGGCTGAAGATGAGGGTGGTGCTAATTATAAATAATCCTCTTGCAACTCAAATTTAAGTAAAATTTTTGAGCAGTGTTCGTTTTATAATACCCGACAAAAAAGAAGTGCTCAAATATAAGTTTGAGGTGATCTGTTTGTCTGTCTGTAGCATTATCGTTGCTCAGATTTTCGATGAGAGTGCTCTCAGCTGTTTTAGATTAAAATCAAACGTTTGTGGTAAATGTTATCGATGATTCACAGTTCAAAGTGGAATAGTCATTGCGGGCCGGGGGTTTTGCATTTTTTGTGAAATAAGCATAAATACTTATTCTGAGTTATCATGTCAACAGAAATAACCCAAACTCAAGGTTGTTCGTCGTGGGTTGGCGTGAGAATTTTTTTTTTTTGTGGTTTTTAATATCTTCTGCGTTCCAAAAGCAATAAAACTAATGAATCAAAGTTGAAGTTGAAATGATTTACGATTTGCGGCAAATTCGTTATTTTTATTACTTGTGGAACGCAGAAAAATTTCAAAACCATAAAAAATAATTGAATGTCACGATAACCCGCGACCAACCTTAAGGTTGGCCTGAACCGAATACGAACGTACTTTTCGATTCATTTGGAAACTGCGTCCCCGATTTTAATGAACTTTTGCATACATAATCGGATAAGAAATAGCTATGTTTGTATCGTTTTAGTTTTTCAAAATACATAATCATCAATAAATTAGAGCGAAAGTAATAAAATCGCTTGAAAATGGATAAAAATGAATTTTCGCTCTCACTTTATGATGATAAAGTATTTTGAAAAACTAAAACAATACAAGCATAGCTATTACTTATCCGATTACGTATGCAAAATTTCATTAAAATCGGGGACGCAGTTTCCAAATGAATCGAAAAGTACGTTTGTATGGGAGCTTAGAGGTTCAGGGCTTTTGCTTTTTTACGACCTTTGTGGCGCGGTGTGCGAAGGTCTGCCTGCGACGCAGGAGGTTGCGGGTTCGATTGCCGCCTTGGGACACATATTTGTACGATCTGCAGGTATTTGTTCCGGGTGTTCTGGTCGTTTCTACGAGTATGTATAATAAAAAATATCTATCTATGTTATTGTATCATATTATGTATATCAGTTATCTAGTACCCATAACACAAGCTCTGCTTAGCTTAGGGCTAGATCATGCTGTGTGAATTGTCCAGCATTATTTATATTTTAGGGCCTTCTTAAGAGCGGTAGGTGGCACTGCGAAAAGCAATACCTGAATTTGATCCGAGTTTTCTATATCCGTTTTTCACGGGATCGGATCGAAAGCAGTGCGAAACCTCTAACAAGGCACCACGTAAGGTCTAGATACTATCTAGGTATGGTAGATATTTGATACAAACCCAAGCAGTAGTTCTGCGTGAAAGCGTAACCAAGAAATACCACTTTCGCTTTATATTACGCCTGACAAGCTTTCGTCCGCATCTTCGTTTGCGTTTTTCCGACATAAAACTTCAAGTTTTTTGCTCTTAAAATTTTTGACATTAATAAGATTATTTCCACCGAACTAAGTAAGTATATGTATAAGATAGATAGATAGAAAATTCTTTATAGCACACATAACTTAAATATAACAAAGATAAAAAAAAATGTGACCATTGGCGGTTTTATCGCTCCGGAGCGATCTCTACCAGACAACTATATAATATAGTTCTGTGGTTCTTTCTTATTTTGTTCGCTTTAGAAAGAAAATATTATTTCTTATGTATGTATGTACAGTGTCAGTTTTTTTTTTTTGAAATAATTTTTTTCCGTGGTCCGCCAAGGGCTACACGGTCTACAGGTGGACCATGAGCATATGTCGGTCTCTCTGTACTTCCTCAGGATACAATCAACTCCTTGCCTCTGTTCAGTTGGGGCCAAATCCTGCTAACCAATCACTTTATTATGACTATGGTGTTGTCGTATAATCGTCCATAGATGAAAGAAACTAGAGGTGCGTGCGGTGCTATTTGCACGAATAGATTGATAGGATGGTTTCAACCCCGACCCTTCTGACACGCGTCACTCCAACTGTGTGGTTTAGTTTGTTTCGATTTATGCCATACTCGTCCCTAGGAAGTTCGGCCCACATGAAAAAATCTGCTTTCGTCCCACATTGTATGCCATATTCGGCCCATAATATTTTCTACGAAAACTTTTTAATAATATCCCAAAAATTTTCTATTTCCATAATATTTTTTTTCAGAAAATCTTATTTCGTCCTACTTTTGAGCTCCATATTCGGCCCAAAGTTTTTCTTTCATCAAAGGAAATGTAAGCCAAAATGAGTTACGAGACGCATAATGACACATTTTGGCTTACCTTTGATGAAACAAACTAAACTAAGCAGATCATTCAGTCATTATTAGGGTGAAGTGGTTAATTTAGTAAAATTAGGGCCCAGTTTAGTCGGTAGAAAGCTAACAGACGGAAAGATTTACATTCGCATTTTTAGTTCAGTGTAGGTAGATTCATAGATGTCGGAGTGATATTTCCAAGATTGCAAAGCACTTGTCTTGTGATTGTGACATCTAACGCAGGGCTCGGTGCGGCATTCACGTGTCACAGTATTGTTTCCACACATTTTAAGGCCGAGGAGTGGCCATAGAATAGGGAATATTACACCCATTTTTGAAGTGTTTCAATTAGATTCTATAGTGCTAATGAAACTCTAAAAAAAACATTTTTTTTATTCAATGCGATGAACAAATGCACTGATTTCCGATGCCAATTTCGTGGTGTTTAAAAACAGAATTAAAAAACTGAAAACTTTATATTAAATTTAAGAAAAAATCTAATAAATTATGAACTTAAACGAACATTTTCCGGGTGCTTTTTGCTAAGATAAACAATACATAAAATATAATTTCAAAATTTCAGTAAAAACGAAAAACCGGCCAAGTACGAGTCGGACTCGCGCACGAAGGGTTCCGTACCATTATCTATAAAAACGGCAAAAAAACACGTTTTTTTTATGGAAGCCCCCTTAAATATTTATTTTATTAATTTTTTTAGTAGGTATTTGTTGTTATAGCGGCAATAGAAATACATCATCTGTGAAAATTTTAACTGTCTAACTATCACGGTTCATGAGATACAGCCTGGTGACAGACGGACAGACGGGCAGATGGACAGCGAAGTCTTAGTAATAGGATCCCGTTTCTATCCTTTGGGTACGGAACCCTAAAAACCGACTTCTAATTCTTGTTTTTAGGGTTCCTTACCCGAAGGATGAAAACGGGACCCTATTACGAAGCCTGCGCCAATAGTTCGGTAGTACGATTTGACTCGCTCTTGGCCGGTTTTATTTAAGTTTTGCGGGACAAATACGAATCCCTCGGGAATATCTTTTTTAACGGAACATCTCGGAATCATTCTCTATACAATAGTAAAACTAAAAAGAATCATGAAAACCGGTCAAACCGTTTTTTTTTGGTCTGTTTAAATTACTGAGGGGTTGCTGTGGTGTTCGTTAGTTTCTGCCCGCGGCTTCGCTCATTCTATTCTCAGATAGACTTTCATCCCCTATTCATCCATTCTAGATTATATTTTTTAAGACTAAAACTAGCCTTTCTCGTTCTAAAATAAACTATCTATCACCCTGCTGAATTTCATCAAGATCCTTTCAGTTGGTTTTGAAAGGGAAGTTATTGTTCGCCCAAAAAAAAAATACGTTTCACAGTATTTCATTACAGACGAACAACGGAACTGAAAAGTTATTCGCACTTTTAGTTGTAGGTACTGAGTTGTAAAGGAATAAGCAAAAGCAACCTTGACTTCTGTAGGAATTTAAATGCCGCATTCATTGTTGGAATATTTTATTGTCAGTGAGATAGTGCTTAAGACATCTCAGGTCAGGGTCGATTTAGCCAGTAACTGAGTTTTACAAATTCACATGCGATTGAACGTCTGCGCAGCTATTGGATTTTTATTTAAAATGGTGAAATCGACCCTACAAGGCAATGTTAACTCAGGTGTAGCGACTGATATTTGCTATAACTCTGCTTTTGATGACGTACGCAATATAGGTACCTACCTATATTGCGTACGTCATCAAAAGCAGAGTAGTAAGTTAATAAATAGTACCTAAACTATTTATTAACTTACATCAAATATTAATTAAAAAGACTATGTTTTGAATGAAAAAATAACAGAAAAACTTAAATGGGTGTTGGGTGGTTTGGGTTAAATCGGAAACAAAATAAAACGAAAAAATTATATTTGGTCCAAATCAAACTTAAGAAAAAATAAGAAAAAGAATAAGTGATAAAACTTAACATCAAATCAAAACGACAAAAGTGGGGATATAATAGTTTGTGTTTGGGTCAAAACACATGTGGGTTACATGTTAATCCAGCGCGTGTCTTACCTGTAAAAATAATATTCGGGTCAAATCAGACACAAAACAAAAGAAGAAATGAAACAAACGGTTACACTACACTTTGCTATCTGACTGTACTTTGGATAAAAATATTCAACTTATACATTTAATCGCACTAGAACGAAATCGGGTGCCTCCACCACGGGGGTGTCACACACCGGGGGCCTAACCCACAAACCCAAAAAGAAGATGTGAAAGAATTTAACTTCAAATCAAACAGGACAAAAGTGCCGATATAAGCAAGGTTTGGGTCAAAACAAACCCACCTGTTTGTCCAGCGCGTGTTTGACATCGTGACTGTAAAAAAAATATTCATGCCAAATCGGACACAAGAAGAAATAGAAAAAGAAGTGAAAAAACTTAACTTCAAATAAAACAAGACAAAAATGCCGATATAGAAAAGGTTCGGGTCAAAATACACACGCCTGTTTGTCCAGCGCGTGTTTGACATCGTAACTGTAAAAATAATATTCGGGCCAAATCAGACATAAGAAAAAAGAAGTAAAAAATATTTACTTCAAATCAAACAGGACAAAAGCGCCGATATAAGAAAGGTTTGGGTCAAAACAAACCCACCTGTTTGCCCAGCGCGTGTTTGACTTCGTACCCACGATAACATGCCTGTGTTGATAAACAACCGAGCTGTATGTTGTTGAACTGATTTTAACCTCGTTATCATGGTATGTAGTTGTTATTATCTGATGACGTAGAAGAGTCCGGTCACAACAGAGCTCAGAGTCCGGTTGAAGATTTATCGAGACGTGATCGTGACGTCTCATCTTGTATGGGATTAGCGTCCGCACGATAGAGGCACTGTACCAACTATAGAAATAAAACCGGCCAAGTGCCATTATCTATAAAAACAGCAAAAAAATCATAATAAAACACTGTTTTTACCGGATTGATCGCGTATATTTTATATTTTGTTTATAACCTGACGTTTCGGAGGCTTTTCAGCTTCTATGGTCACAGGCAGACTGAGGTGACATTTGTCTTTACAAGTAATTTGAATTTTACATATCTACCGTCAATTATACAACTTTAATTATAACGTTCCGTATGTACGCAGTAATCACTAACAGTGTCTTGATGGGTCGTAGCTATGGATTGCTGGGTGTGGGACCTGACTCGATGTAGGACTGGATCCCAAGCGGCAGGTACTCTCCAACCATCTTCTCTATTGAAATTATTCGGAAAAAATCATGTTTGTTGTATGGGAGCCCCCTTAAATATTAGTTTTATTTTAATTTATTTTTAAAGTGAGTGTATAACTAAATATTCTGTTAATATTTCAAGCTTCTACCTGTTGCCGTTATCAATATCGAGCAAAGACAAGCAAAAAATCACGTTTATTGTATGGGGAGCCCCCTCAAATATTTATTTCATTCAGATTTTTAGTATTTGTTGTTATAGCGGCAACAGAAATACATCATCTGTGAAAGTTTAAAATGTCTAACTATCACGGTTCATGAGATCCAGCCTGGTGACAGACGGACAGCGGAGTCTTAGTAATAGGGTCCCGTTTTACCCTTTGGGTACGGAACCCTAAAAAGAGACGTCAAGGTCATACGTCTCGATAATATCGTCAAACGGACTCGATCCTCAGGTCCAGTTTTACTGTGATCGTTTGGTTTTTCCTGGACTTAGATATGAATAATGCTGGGCAATTGACACATCATAATAATGTCCAAAGTAGTCAGAGCTTCAAGTCGAAGTTCAATGGCGTTCATTGTTTGCTGACCCCTGTGACGTTTGAATCAATTTCTATGAAGACATAAATAACTATTTCAAAACTAGAATATTTCGGTAAAATGAAGATAGCAATCTGTTTTATGTAAAAACAACATATTCCATAATATAAAACCAAAACTAATGTAATAGTTTATGTATATATTTAATATGTTTTATCCCGAAATTCCTACGGGACGAGAACTACGCGGGTGAAACCGTGAGGCGCTGCTAGTACTAACTAAACTAACACTTTCATGGCCCAAGACGCAGAAGTCGATCTCCAGCTTCCTGCGAGTCGCGCCGCCGAAACTGGGCACTGAATGCGTTAACAAACATCCAAACTTTCGCATTTATAAATTAGTGTGAAGCGTGACTTGAGGATTTAAAAACTGCTGACTGACGATTAAATTTGAACTTGTAAACTGGGATTTATCTCGCGAGGAACCTACAGCAGTTGGGGTAAACGTGTTCTTGAGCGGAGACCACGACTTGGTAAACGTAGTGTAAGAAGCCCTCCGGCCAGCTGACGACCTGCGAAAGACTGCATTCAGATGATGGATGCGGCAAGCTGAAGACAGGGCGCTATGGCGCTCATTACGGGAGGTTTATGTCGAGCAGTGGACTAACATGCTGCTGATGATGATGATAAACCGAAACTCTGTAAAAAGCTTTTATTTTTCTTGTTAGTATTCACATTTTAAATTAATGTAAGATTCAGTTCAGTTTCTTTATTCACAAACAAATACTTGTGTCGGAATATTAGGGTGCAATGACCAATAATAATATACAATCAAATAATCACATAAACCAAAATTCAAAAAGTTAAAAAGATGTCATAATACAAATAATTAACACAGAAACAAGTTTAAACAGAACACAAGTTTAGTACATACTTTGGTCAAAATAAAAATAACACCTACCTACTAAATAGCAATTGTTTGATTTTTGTCAATAAAATAATCGTCATATTACACTAGAGTATAATTTTACAATCTAGCCATAGAATTGACTAATGGGTAATTTCATTTTAACTTATTTTAGAACAACGTAATACTAAAAAAGTGTCCATTGGCACGTAAAAAGCTGACATTAAAACGTAAGCACTCTACTTCAATACTATGAAATATCAGCTTTTTATAAAAATATAACGCATTCAAATTGGTACCATAGTTTCAATAGCAACACACTAACTAAAACATCCTTCATTTTAATCAGTAAGTCTATTTCGCACAAAAATAAAAATTCCGAGTGTCCGATTCCATGATTTCGTTAATTAAATTATCAACTGGGTTTTTAGTCACCGGTTTGTTTTGTATGTCGCCGATAATAGATAAACAATGTAAATACCTACCTATCTATTTGCTGTGATAACCAAAGATTTAAATCGGTAGATGGGCCCTCACCCGCGCCATGTTATTGTCACGCGAAGTGAGATAGCTCGCTCACTTGGAATTTTTCCTTCCGCTGTCAGCTTGTTGTGACCGCACTGCATAGATTGCACAGTTTTTAGACTAAGACACATTTTCGATTTCAGAGCATCATAAGGTTTGTTGTCAATAACACTATTTTTAACTACGCAGGTAGTGTGCGCGCGTCGGCCTTTCGACGCACATTCAAACGTTTTCGATTTCAGGGCAAATAGGTCATTGATTTTTTCACAGAAGTTTGTGCAATATAATTGCACGAACAATGGTAATTACAACAGTTAGGTGTACTGGCAAAAACACAAATTTTAACTACCTACTCATTAATAGTGTGCGGGCGTCGGCCTTTTGGTAGCGCACACATTTAAAGACAAATGCCACAGTTTGGTCGCATCTAACGATTTAAATCTTTGGTGATAAGTTGATAACATAAATCTAGACACTTTTTGATGCTTCATTGATAATGGTTTTTTAGCACTGAGATATATCCCCTAGTTTTTTTGCCCTGGTTTTTTTCTTACATCATTATTGCGCGGGACTTTACTTCTATTAATTCATTTCATAGACGACCTTTGTGGCGCTGTGGGCGAAGGCCTGCCTCGACGCAGGAGATTGCGGGTTCGATTCCCGCCTTGGGACAAATATTTGTACGATCTGCAGGTATTTGTTCCGGGTGTTGTGGTCGTTTCTATGTATAATTAAAAATATCTATATAATGCATTGTATTATGTACGAGTATATCAGTTATCTAGTAGTACCCATAACACAAGCTCTGCTTAGCTTGGGATTAGATAATGCTGTGCGAATTGTCCAGCATTATTTATTTATTTCATTCATTAATTTATTGCAAATATATGCACAATATCTAATTTTAACTTAATTTAGTTCCTGTTATTTATTTACACCTTGTTGGGCACTGCAATTTTGATTGTTAGTCATTTACATAACTTATTTTTATTCTCATTTCTAATTATTTACATAAATATCGCAAATAAGTTCACTTTAAGTGTACAATAGATTTTGAGGATCTTTGTTGTATAAAAGTTGATATTTGAGATCTCAGAAATATCTCATAAAAGTTTGATCCTAGAGGAATTTATATGTGTGCCGTAAAACGTATAAAAACATCATCAAATGATATTTATCTCAATCACTGGTAACAAATTGGTTTCCATAGCAACGAGCGTATACAAACTAACTTAAACTCGAATTGCAACTAGATGTCGCCATTTAAAAAAAAAAAAATTCATCTGACCATCGAAGTGTTTCGTTTTTAAAACTACCTACTACATGCATGATCCAGGAATTTTAATATAGTTTTTCAAACACGCCAAAATGATGTATCATTCAATCAATGTTACCTATGGTTTTTTCCGAAATCTATACTAATATGCGGTTTTGCACTTTTGTCTGTTGTGAGTAATTTTGGGAACTAGGTCCGGTTGTGATAATTATTTCTCAGAGAAGGTAGGTAATTACATCATCTTATTATCACTGACTGCTACGTTTCTCAAGCAGTTCGGTTAATTGCGGATGTAAGCGGGTTAACTACGAACCTTATTAAGAATTCGTTAAATACCATAGTCTTTATAGTAACATAGATAATGGCACTTGTTTTTTTCAATAATTAGCTTGTTGACTGCAATCGCGAAAAGCAAAGCCGACGCCTACAGGAACGGCTTTGACGACCTCTGTGGCGCGGTGGGCGAAGGTCCGCCTGCGACGCAGGAGGTTGCGGGTTCGATTCCCGCCTTGGGACAAATATTTGTACGATCTGCAGGTATTTGTTCCGGGTGTTCTGGTCGTTTTCTATATATAACAAAAAATATCTATCTATGTATTGTATTATGTATATCAGTTATCTAGTACCCATAACACAAGCTTTGCTTAGCTTGGGGCTAGATAATGCTGTGTGAATTGTCCAGCATTATTTATTTATTTATATTTGTTACCTAAGTCTTATTGCTGTATTACAGTACGTGTTGTACCTTCACCATGCGCCATCACGGAAAAATTTCCGTGGTGGCGCATTGTGTATGTAGTTGTAGGAGCGAGTTCACACCCGGTAAGTATTCCGGATCCAGTAAACGATTGTCTCCAATAACGGAGGATACGTAAAAAACGAACCCGCTGTGTAAATGCGTCTTAACCGTTGTTACTAGACTAGAGACCAATCGACGTATTTCGATATCATATCAATAAATAATTCCCTTGATATCGCAGTTTGGCCAACCGGAAGTTAATATTTTGCTCCGCTAGAATAAGAATCGATTATTACAGGCGGAAGCGACCTTAATATGGAAATAGTTTTACGATGCATATTTTTAATCAAGGTTTTATTACTAATACCAACTGGGGTTATTAACGTTATCGTTCTTTTAACAACTTCAATCACGATGCAGCTTAATAATAACACGTAAATACAGTTATATTATAATGGTTAGTAAATAATTATTGCCTTATTAATTTATACATTAAATAATGTATTTTACTCTACATGAGAAAAAATCTAACAATATTTTATTGAGATAACTTAGGCAAAAGGTAGTCGGAATATTTGTTCGTTTTGGTTCAAAATAAATTCAACAGTCGATTCAAACGCCTCGTGGGCTCGTTTTTGTTCGAGTCATTAGCTTCCAAACGTGCGTGCTTGCTTCTTCGGCAAATGTAGTGTAGGACACCCTCTGACCAGGTGGGATGACGATTTGCGAAAGACTGCTGGCAGATGCTGGATGCGGCAAGCTGAAGACAGGTCGCTATGCTATATTGCTCATTAGGGGAGGTGTATGTCCAGCAGTGGACTAATATAGGCTGATGATGATGCGCGACTCGCATGCTTTTTTCGGCGATAACAATCCTTATAGCCTATGCCTAGAAATACCTAGGTATACGAAATGATGAATGAAATTACTGAATGCAGTAGTTTTAGCGTGGAGAGGTAACAAACATTCCCATTTATAATACTAGTTTATAACACTCGGCTTATACACCGAGACGCGACGCGACGCCACCTGTTGGTGGTGGTGTTAAGCTAGTAGTCAAGAAAGTTCGGTGGTGCGACGGGTGGCGCCACCATGGTGGCCTCATGAAATAGGGCCCTAAACCTTTTGATTATATGAATAAAAAGTCTACTCTACTCATTACAGGTGGTAGGCCACAGAGAAGGCCTAGAGATGATGGAGTCAGCAGACCCCCTGGTCCTCCTCGTCCTGCTGCCGACCATTCCCGTGACTCTCATCAGCGGGAAGATGTACAACTGGGAGGACTCTGTGCTTCTCTTCCTCAGGAAGTACTGTGCGAAGATTCCCGCGCTCTCGTATATACTGCCTTTTGGAAGGTGAGTCTTTTGATGATAAATAAATAACGTAGGACAATTCGTACAACATTATCAGCTCCAAGCTAAGCAGAGTTTGATGATGACACGTTGATAGTGAGTATTTTTGAAATGGCATAGTATATTATAATTTTCACGGATGATGTATTTCTGTATTGCCGCTATAATGTGTATAATGGTTTCGCAGGGACGGACATAGGCTACTTGTAAAGCGCGTACGAAGCCGCGGGTACCAGCTAGTAGTACATATTTGTATAGTTTCCGGATGATTAGGTCTGAATGTCAAAATGTACTGATCTACATAACGTACGTACTTCAAAAGGAACTTTTCCCGAAATGACTGATTTTCTATAGGTCTTCATTATTAAATGTCGGAAATCCGTAAAGCCTTAAGAGGCCTGCGGATGATGATTTGCCCATACAAACGTACTACCAAAATGATTTGTAATTTGAGCATGTTTCCAACATATCATGTTGTTTTTTGTATTCGAATAGTATATATCTAGGTCCCTGGTTGGTTTTTTCTTAGTAATACACACCACACCTATAATGAAATGTAAGCAAAAATATGCAAAATCGAATTAAACATTATTTTTACGTCTAAAATGACATGTTTTCGTCCTATTTGTTTTGTATTAAAAACAACAATATCGTACGTTTTGGTTGTTTAGGAACATAGCTTATATTGTCTAGTTACAGAATAACAACACAATGTCGAAGATTCAACAACTTTTCAGTCATCATTTTTGGTATTACGGAACATAATAATTCACGAATTGAAGTTGCGAGCAGCTGTCGCCGGATTCTTAATTGACAAATGTTCGAAACCCTCGGTGTGCGAGTTACACTCGCACTTGACGGATCTTTTTTGATCTTTGACAGTCATCCTTATTAATTCCAGTACCTCAAACAATGAAGAACGCAGTCCGAGTGCGATCGTCCCCGGTCCGCAAGCCCACAACTCAAGCCATGCCCATCTGTCCCCCACCCGGATATTCTGCTCAGCGCTGCTACTGCCCACTATTTCTACTATCATGGGGAAGATATTGTTCAGATCCATACAGAATAATTTGCACAGGTTTGTATATTCCTATTAACCCAGGAGGACAGGTGGGAATACTCGTAAGTATTTCCCATCTGTCCCCCACCCGGATATTCTGCTCAGCGCTGCTACTGCCCACTATTTCTACTATCATGGGGAAGATATTGTTCAGATCCATACAGAATAATTTGCACAGGTGTGTATTTTCCTAATTCCTATTTACCCAGGGAGACAGGTGAGAATACTTGTAAGTACTTCCCATCTGTCCCCCACCCGGATATTCTGCTCAGCGCTGCTACTGCCCACTATTTCTACTATCATGGGGAAGATATTGTTCAGATCTATACAGAATAATTTGCACAGGTGTGTATTTTCCTAATTCCTATTTACCCAGGGAGACAGGTGAGAATACTTGTAAGTACTTCCCATCTGTCCCCCACCCGGATATTCTGCTCAGCGCTGCTACTGCCCACTATTTCTACTATCATGGGGAAGATATTGTTCAGATCTATACAGAATAATTTGCACAGGTGTGTATTTTCCTAATTCCTATTTACCCAGGGGACAAGTGGGAATACTCGTAAGTATTTCCCATGTGTCCCCCACACGGATATTCTGCTCTGCACTGCTACTACCGATGATTTTTCCATGAAAAAGTATTTAAAAAAAATAGTATGAAAGTTATAGTTTACCACAGTTACTCTGTCTTACTTTTTATCACGGAAAAAGGCGTATAATGCAGCGGGCATGAAGCAAATAGTAAGTAAAACAATAAAAATACTACTATTTTATTATTTTGAATATTCTGATTCCAGAGATAAAGTCATTTAGACGCCTGAGTTCTAAGTCTATAAAATTATACAAAATATCGAGCAACAATAACAAAATCGATTTTCATACAAAATTAAACTATTAGTCGAACTTCTAAAAATAAAATCTTCATCATAATCAGCCTATGTTAGTCCACTGCTCGGAATAGGCCTCCTATAATGAGCGCCATAGTGCCCTTTCTTCAGCTTGCTGCATCCAGCATCTGCCAGCAGTCTTTCGGAAATCGTCATCCCACTTGGTCGGCGGGCGTCCTACACTACGTTTGCCGAGTCGCGATCTCCACTCAAGAACACTTTTACCCCAGCGGTTGTCGGTTCCTCGTTAGATATGGCCGGCGCACTGCCACTTCAGTTTGGGAATTCTTGAAGCCATGTCGATGACTTTGGTTCTCTGTCGTATGTATTCGTTACGAATCCTTCGGAGAAACCCCGAGCATAGCTCAAAATAAAATAGTTTCATGGAATAGGATGGATTGTAATATATGAAAAAAAAAATCTTAAACAGGTTTTTTTTGTCGATGCTCTTGTTGTTTTCACTGATAATATTATACCACTTGAATAACGCATGATTCGACATCTAGTAGTGCAAGGTGGTGTTTTTAGGGTTCGTTACCCAAAGGGTAAAACGGGACCCTATTACTAAGACTCCGTTGTCCGTCTGTCACCAGGCTGTACCTCATGAACCGTGATAGTAAGGCAGTTGAATTTTTTTTCATTCAATCTTGAGAGCCAAGTCTTGTGTCATCTAGTAAACTCATACAAATCTCACCCGAAGAGCATCTTTTTAAGGGTTCCGTACCCAAAGGGTAAAAACGGGACCCTATTACTAAGACTTCGCTGTCCGTCTGTCACCAGACTGTATCTCATGAACCGTGATAGTTGAAATTTTCACAGATGATGTATTTCTGTTGCCGCTATAACAACAAATACTAAAAAACAGATTAAAATAAATATTTAAGGAGGCTCCCATACAACAAACGTGATTTTTTTGCCGTTTTTATAGATAACTAGCAGCGCCTCGCGGTTTCACCCGCGTAGTTCCCGTTCCCGTGGGAATTCCGGGATAAAAAGTAGCCTATGTCCTATTCCAGACTATAATCTATCTCTGTACCAAATTTCATTCAGATCCGTTCAGCCGTTTTGGGGTGATAAAGGAACAAACATCCATCCATCCATCCATCTAAACTTTCACGTTTATAATATTAGTGAGATATTAGTGAGATGGTACGAAACCCTTCGTGCGCGAGTCCGACTCGCACTTGGCCGGTTTTATTTAGTTGTTAATTAGCACAATAGAACCTAATTGACACACTCAAAAAATGTGTGTCAAAAATACCCTATTCTACTATGATAAAAAATTTATTCTAATGATTCTTAAATAAACTTATTTTTCCTTTCAGGACTATACTGGGTGGCCTTACTTACATCACAATAAAGGGAGCGTTGAAAATCTACCACAAACAGATGCTATACATCAGGCATTCCAGCAGAAAGATTCTCGACTACACGGAATCCAATTTGAGGTACTATTTGAATTATGGGCAATTGAGCAATCTGTAGACTGTCGCAAACAATCTAGCTAGGGAATTTAATTCTTTATTGCACTATGTATATATAAACAATTTGAAAACCTTAAAACAAGAGACGTATCGCAAAGGCGAGCTTAACCCTAAAAGAGTTCTCTTCCAACAAACCTTATTGGAAGAATGGTTGTTTCCGTCGAAAACTCTTTCCAGTACAATAGGCGGCCTTATCGCTTATCTTTAAGGTTCATCCTCCTTGTGTCGTTTCTCCAATACTGGGGGCCGTGACCCATCACGGAAGCAGATTTTTCCGAATGATGTCGCGCCATCTGCTCTGGCTTCCGGCTTTCAGCGACATGTATCGCTTCTGACATTTTGATGTCGAGTGTGCTACGGATGGTCAGACCTGCTCCTTCCTGTCGATCTCTTTTCACTAAAGGTTATTAATTTATAATTCCAGGCTGTACAAAGACGTATCGACATCCATCAGCGACGCAATGACAAGCACCCGTGACGACGCCGACCAGGTGGTATAGCTACACGCAGCCTATAGGGACCTACAGCAAGCGCTAGAGGTCCTGAACGTAGATTGATCGGTCGGGACCCAGGGCCAACGCCCTGACTTTAGGGATCTGAGCCCTTAGCTCAGTTTGACGATCAGTATCGTGACGTCACATTTTAGTATGGGATTTCCGTATTACATGTCCACGCGATAGAGCCGCTGTACCGAATCCCATACAAAAATGAGATCGTGAAATGAAATATCAATAGTAATTTAGTAAATAAAAATTATGAGATTTTTTCAAAACTTTGACGCGTTCTCCTGCAAAATTGTAAAAAGTGAGATACCTTGTTATTCCTTGACGGTGTCGATACTATCGTTAAACCGAACTTAGCGCTCTGGTTCCTGAGGATGGATTGTACTAATCATAAACAACACTGGTGCTAATTCAGTTGTCGCTAAGACTAAGCAAATTTGACAGCACTAAAAATGTTGCCGCCCTTTCCTAACGATTGAGATAAAAAGGTTGGCATCATTAGTGTAAGAAATAAATAAATGCTTATAGAGCTGTCAAATTAGTTAAGTTTTAATAACATGTTAACTGACACCATTATCGAAGCAGAACCAAAGCTAAATGCTAGTTTGAACATGTTGTTATCATATAATCGATATGATAATCATCGATATACTTTAATTGAATATCTGAAATCTTTAACTTATTTTTTAACAAAATTCTACTTTTGGTGTCAACGCAGATGTCACAAAAAATTTACCTATCTGACAGCACTAAAAAATTAAAAATGTGCCATCCTTTTTTATTTCGGACGCATATATTTTTAGTGCTGCGTTAGTAACATAAATAGTTTTTTCAGTTATTGTTACATCTGAATTGACACCTATGTCATTTTCAAGATAGACCGTAATCTTTTATTGGAGTTCGCTTGCTCGTACAGTTATTCCCTAAAATACAGGGTGTAACAAAATTAAGGGACCTAACTTTCAGCTTCGATCACGGAAAACGGGAAAAATATTTAAAAAATTCCCGACTTAGTTTTAGAAAAAATACAAGAAAAACAACTTATTACATTACTAGACTAGGCAATCATTGATGTATGTGGTTTCTTGTCATAGAACCGAGGAAAAATTTATTTGTAGTACCACCTACCGCATCTGAGGCGCGTCGCCCGCTCCGATGATGCCACGGGTCTTTGACCGCCGCGGTGAACGACCCGCGACGAAGGTGTTTTGTGTTTTAAAGGGTATGTTCACAGTTAGCTAGGCCTTTTTATTTTTTTTAATGACAAGTATATGCATCATTCAAGCGATAACTTCATTTTTATTGATTTTTTGAAAACTACAGATGAGAAATTTCATAAGATTTTCCGCGTGGTCTGTGATCGAAGCTGAATTTGGTCGTTCATTATTGTTATAAGCAATAAAATTCACTTTTTGACTGACGTTTTCTTACGTCAAATTCAATTGACGACAGCTGTTTAATTCGTTCATCTTGTAGAATTTTAGGATGGCAAAATGTTAAGGCGAGAGCAATATGTCAGCTTTGGTTTATCTTCGTTAATGTTCAGTGTAGTTGGTCCTAATCTACGTATATATTTATTGTGAACAGTGTAAACAGTGGGTGAAGTGGGAGTGTACAAAGTGAAGTTAAAGTGTTATGGAATTTAAATTTAAAGATTGGAATTTATTGTCGATATTTCGTAGATAAATTGTTACGTTTAAGATTTGCGACTGTTTTAGACTTTGATTTAAAATGTATTAGGTACCTACATTATCGGATAGCGATATTATTGCTTGGTTAATATTTGATTTCGATTTTCTTTATGTTAAATTTGTTAATGATAACTTTTGAATATGTTGGGAAATAGAATGTATGATCTTATTATAAATTATTCAAAGAAATTGATAATTTTCAAAAAGTCGTAAGTATACATATATAAATGTTCTTTCTTTGTTTCTTTTCCTAACGTATTTATTCATCAAAGTATTCGATTTTTTATTCGATTCCTATTATATCCTGCGATACGATGATTTTAACTACTCATAAAAAAGCTACTGTCGTTTACACAGGAATGTTAAGGTGACTACGTTTGATGCAAAATATTTACCCTTGAACGCCTCACAGACGTACTTTGTTTAGAGAAATATTTGTATAATTTAACCTTATGTACAAGTATTAAACCCGGTCAAAGCCTTGTGTACCTTTCGTGTATGTACTATTATGTTCTTTGTAAATATTGTTTCTAAAATCTATACAGAATAACCATGTTATTTACATTTTTTACGGTGTTTCTTTAGTCGAAATTAGATATGTAATTTTTGTGTCAATGTTTAATTGTTAATATTGTAAATAGCTTTTTATGTGTGGGAATACAGTTCGGTTCATATATCGGCCATTCTGAAGTTAGCCACATACTAGGCTATAATTGGCTAAGAAATTGGCCAAAATATATGATTCGAATTTGCAAAATTAAAGACAATTAGATATACATTTTTTTAAATCCCCTTGTAAATAAGATAGATTAGATTTTTTTGTATCTTTAACTTTTGTTCATTACCAAAAGCCTATCAGTAGCTAGCTTTTGTATTTTCATATAGCATTTTGCTAATTGATTTATTATAACTCGAGAGTAAAGTTGGTTTGATCAACCTACTAATAATTTTCGATAATTTCCATTGCTTATCTATTGCCTACAACTGAGGCGGCATTCTACTAGAACCTTCTCTTGGTTTGACGTTGCCTCGACCTGAGAAGTTCATCATTATTTAGCAAGACTTGTCTACTTGATTTGTAGTTCTATAAAAAAATAATTAAAAGTATTGCAGTAAGGGATTTTTGACAAGTAAATCTATGAATCGCTTAAAATCAAGCAAACTGTGTTATAACTAAGTGCATCTAACGAAGGATTTGACTGATGTTTCAAACAGAAATAAACAAGATTGCCTCAGCGGTGTTTTTTATTTCTTTTTTTTCTACTATTGTCATGTCAGGATCCTAGCTAATCTAAGATCCGAGCTTATCGTTTCTTATCCAGAGAGGGTTATAAACGATAAGGCTTAAGCCCTGCTAGCCCTGTAGTCGCGTTCTGCCCATATACAGGGTTATCTATACCTACTGAGTAGGTAATTTAAATAAATAAATCAGTCGGTTTAGTTACACCATTTATAACAAAGATTTAAATCGTTAGATATGCCCTTATCCGCGCCGTTTTGTTGCCACGCGATGTGAGATAGCTCGCTCATTTGGACCGCACTGCACAGATGCACACTACACATTTTTGATTTCAGGGCATAATAAAACCTTTATTTTATATAGAAAGTGTGTGCATTATGTATGCACAATAAATGGTTACCATAATTATTAGGTTTATTGTCACTAACACTATTTTTAACTACTCTATTAGGTATATATATATACATATTATATGAAAAAAAAAACATTTTGGATATCAGGGCAAATATGTCATTTATTTTTTCACAGTAGTTTGTGCAATATAATTGCACAAACAATGGTAATCATAACAGGTTTATTGATAAAAAACACTGATTTTAACTTCTTCATTAGTAGTGTGCGTGCGTCGTTTTGTTAACGCACACATTCAAAGACAATGCCACAGTTTTTGGCCTCAGGGCGCATCTAACGATTTAAATCTTTGATTTATAACTAACTAGCAGCGCCTCGCGGTTTCACCCGCGTAGTTCCCGTTCCCGTAGGAATTTCGGGATAAAAAGTAGCCTATGTCCTATTCCAGACTATAATCTATCTCTGTGCCAAATTTCATCCAGATCCGTTTTGCCGTTCTGGCGTGATAAAGGAACAAACATCCATCCATCTATCCATCCATCCATCCATCTAAACTTTCACGTTTATAATATTAGTGATAGTGATAATATTAGTGATAGTGATTAGTGAGAAGAACGGCTGGACCTATTTTAATGATCTTTATTTTTTTGTTGGATTCGTCTGTGTCCCGAATAGCAGAATAACTGTCTATCAAACAATCGGTTCTATATATTAAATATGTACCTACCTACATGCTGCGGTTTCTTCAAATACAATAGGTATTTGAAGAAACCGTCCTAATTAATAGAAAATATGCAAAAATTTTATTTTTCGCTTACGTAGCTCTGTCCCGCTCCTATGATCGCGAAATCCTATGCCTATCCTTTGCACAAAATGGCGTCATAGGTCGCCCCTTACTATAGGAAGGAATCCACGAGCCCTAGTTTGGCCCAACTGTAGATAACTACCTAGGTAGTAGTACGTACATTTTCATTATCACCAATAGACGATAGGACCTCCTTTTATAATCTATTAATAAGATAAAAGGAATTGAGTAGTGATACAGTTTGATTTTTAGGGTTCCGTACCCAAATGGTAAAAACGGGACCCTATTAGGTACTAAGACTTCGCTGTCCGTCTGTCACCAGGCTGTAGGTATCTCATGAACCGTGATAGTTAGACAGTTGAAATATAATATGAGATGATGTAGTATTTCTGTTGCTGCTGCTATAACAATAAATACTAAAAACACAATAAAATAAACATTTAAGGGGGCTCCCATACAGCAAACGTGTTTTTTTTTTGCCGTTTTTATAGATAATGGTACGGAACCCTTCGTGCGCGAGTCCGACTCGCACTTGGCCGGTTTTATTATTTATCCAAGTACTTACGGATAAGTAACGTAATGTTTTGCCCTTTTTTGGAAGAACTAAGCCTTTAATCAAAAAACCCCAAAGACTAAAAAAAATCTATGAAATCGTAGATAGATACTGTACACCAAGTTTCGTCCAGATCGGTCGTAAAATAAGACCTGTAGAGAAGTACATTCTGACAGAATCCATACTTTTGCTAGTAGTTGATGCAAAGACGGTCAATTAAATGCATCAAAAACATCGCAAATCTCAAAATCTAATTAACCTAAGTCATTAGCGATAACGAATATAAATTGTTATCGACTGATAACGTATCTATCGCCTATCTTATCAGAAAGATGAAATTATGGTAAATGGTAGTCGGCCGTAACACCTACTGCAGTAAGTTTGTCCATTCTGTTATCATAAGTGGTATAACAAGTTGGCAACAAAAAGTTTGCAGTTTTCAAACATTGTTATCGGGTCCATGGTGGGTTAGTTTTATCTTGGCGATCGGTGAATGTGTGCCGAAGGGTGAAGGAAGGTCATTTCTTGGAGTTTCCACCTGCTAAGGTGAGTAGATTACCTTACTTAGAGTTGCGTAGGGCTAGGATAGTAGTGTTGATTAATATTTTTCTTTTTTTTAAATATTTTTTTTAGTGCGAACTGGCTGGACAGGCGTAACTAAACTGACTTGCTCGCATTTAATTTCTTTGATTGGATTAAATAACGCTTTTTCATAGACTCTGTTTCTTTTTAAAACCAGTGATGCGAATTTATCGTCTCGAAAAATATCGGGACTAACGAAAACTTCGATATTTATCGCGTTGACAGATTGTGTCTATAAAATATTGTATTCTTTCATTCAGTCAAAGAAAATTAATGCGTGGACGAAGTTTGTATGATAATTTTTGTTCTAACTAGCTATGGTACCTACCCAACCTTTGGCTTTACTAAACTAAAGGTTTTCTTTTCACATCTCTTTAGCTTACGAAGATTGAAGTGAAGAATCAAATGGCATTTTATTTCCCCCAATATTCCACCACAATAAACAGGGTCTAATTGAAATAATCTTTTTCGATTTCGACTTAATTTCGTTCCTTACGCAAAACTCAGGCAATTTTGCTTGAGCTCAAGTTAGTGTCGGTATCTATTTAATTTTATTAGATTTGATTGATTCACCGCGTGGCGTTCGTCCTTGTCTCGAAAATACGAACCTTTTTCGCCTTGAATCATTTATTCAGTTGTTACAAAGATCGTAGGTAAAAGTATAGTACCAAACACCGTTGGGGCGCTACAAAATAAGCGGCGTAGAGCCATCGTTTGTACTTTTACTAATGTTAGATATTAGTTTTTAGGATTCCGTACCCAAACGGTAAAAACGGGACCCTATTACTAAGACTTCGCTGTCCGTCTGTCACCAGGCTGTATCTCATGAACCGTGATAGTTAGACAGTTGAAATATATATGAGATGATGTTATTTCTGTTGCCGCTATAACAACAAATACTAAAAACCAGAATATAATAAATATTTAAGGGAGCTCCCATACAACAAACGTGATTTTTTTGCCGTTTTTATAGATAATGGTACGGAACCCTTCGTGCGCGAGTCTGACTCGCACTTGGCCGGTTTTATTAACATTCAGTCAGTTCACGCATAAGGGTCAGCTCACACCGAAACGTATTGTGTCAATAAAATTTGTGTCTTTTTGCGTAGTGAATAAATCTACAAAACAAAACACAACTCAAAAAAAACAAAAACACAAAATACAAAACTTAGTGTACCTATACCAAAAAATAAAGCAAGCGAAACAGACATAAACATTAAACATAAAGCGAGATCTGGTCAAACCTTGGTCTATCGACTATGAAAAAAGTACAATGGGCGGCCTTGTAGCTTAGAAGCGATTTCTTCCAGGCAACATTTTAAAGTTATATTTTATTACTATCTTAAAAGTGCGCTTAGAGCCGCGTCTCGGTGTCAGCTGACCCTTGATTTTTTTGCTCGATATTGATAACGGCCACAGGCAGACGCTTGAAATATTCACAGAATATTTACCTAGTTATATATTCACTTTAAAATTAAATAATTAATAAAATAAAACTAATATTTAAAGGGAGCTCCCATACAAAAAACGTGATTTTTTTGCCGTTTTTATAGGTACGGAACCCTTCGCGAGTCCGACTCGCACTTGGCTGGTTTTGTTTATAATTAAAACGCAGCCATTGAGTGGCGAAAAAAATACTGGACAATTTTAAATGCTATTGCTACTTGATTTACGTAGGTTACAGTTAATCGATAACTTTTTCGATTTTTCCGCCTGATTATTCATATTTGATAGCCGTTTATCTGATTAATAGATTATGCTTTTATGCACTTTGTGTAGGTACTAGGAACTAATGTTTATTTTTAGGAACGAGATTAGTAACCTAGATAATTGTAGGTAGGTACAATGTTACCTAACACCGGCTGCCTGTCCACTGGAGCGGAGAGGAGAGGAGATATGCCAATGTTATCCAATGAAATTACTTAACAGGATTTGCAAATACCTATACTACTCCGACCACTCATTGACTGAATGAAATTAATTGTACGAAGTACAATGTAGTGTTCATTAGGGAAGAATCCTATCTGTGTCTAGATTCATTGTATTAATCAATGTTTTCCCTTTTTTCTAGTGCCTAAGATGTACAAAGTACAATGTGGTATTCAGGCTATGCGTGTGATTCAAAGTAACTTTAATAAACAGTTGCGATAATAAAACACTGTTTTAACCGGATTGATCGCGTATATTTTATATTTTGTTTATAACCTGACGTTTCGGAGGCTGTTCAGCTTCCATGGTCACAGGCAGACTGCCTGTGACCATGGAAGCTGAAAAGCCGGTTAAAACAGTGTTTTATTATGAGTTCTCGCGAAAATAACCTTAGAATATCCCAGTTGCGATAAGTCAGCGTTGGAGTATCAGTGCCATCTCTATGGGTTACCTTAACATTATCATAATCAGCGTTGGAGTACTGATACTCCAACGCTACGAAATATCGTATTCTTTCATTCAGTCAAAGATAATAAATGCGTGGACGAAGTTTAGTTAAAAAGAAACACAAAAGCGGGAAGCGGAACGGAATTTATGCAAAGGAGCTCTTCATCAATGGACAAACACAGTCCGCAACTCCGCTCCGCATAACTCCCTCGTTCCGCGTCAATGGACAGACAGTCTATCAATCTCATCTCACTAATATTATAAACGTGAAAGTTTAGATGGATGGATGTTTGTTCCTTTATCACGCCAGAACGGCTGAACGGAACTGAATGAAATTTGGCACAGAGATAGATTATAGTCTGGAATAGAACATAGGCTACTTTTTATCCCGGAATTCTACGGGAACGGGAACTACACGGGTGAAACCGCGAGGCGCTGCTAGTTTTACTATAAAAACTGTCCTAGTTAGACGAATTCATTATGCACGTAAGCGGCTTGGCTACGAAGATATCCCTCTTTAAGGGTGTATACTGTGTATACTATACTACCTCAAGTTGCTTATTTTCAACTTCGCCGGATGTCTATATCTTCCAAAGTACTGAATATTAAATTTTGAAATGTATGATAAAGTTCAGGACTTACTCTAACCGTCATATGTTTTTAAAACACGATTCCTTAAAATTTTCTCGATAGAAAGACATCGCAGTTACCTCTAAATTTTTACTAAAACTAATTTCTCAATATATACAGAAGTTTAAGATCTTGGGAATGGTAATTGAACTAAGTAAGAACATTTTTATATGTTGCATTTTTTTCAAATGTCCTAATTAATCGATAATAAGCAAAAATGCCATGTTCGCACAGGCACACACCGACTCCTTCGATGCTATCTAGCGAAAGAAGTCAGCCTCCTTACTCAGTAGAACCCGTGGGAGTGGCAACCGCATCCTAATCGCGATTGCTGAAAAATTTGATTGTCCAGTTATCTATAAACTGGTCCAAAGGACTAAATCAATAATTAATTTTAAGTACTAACCCCTAGTTATAAGCCAACTAACACAATGGATTGTAATTATCTAAATAAATAAATTATATATATATATATATAAAAACTTGATTTTTGAGCTAGCGTTGCTCTGCTCTGTCCCGCTTCTATGAACGCGAAATCTTATGCCTATCCTTCACAATATGGCGTCATAGTACGCCCCCATAAGGGATGCAACGTTGGTGTTCTTGCAACACAAACAAGGTTCGTAGTTAACCCGCTCCGATTCATATTAAACTTATGCGGGGCGAAGGTCTGACCCAGAAGTTTGTACCAGTAGTACCCAGTTTATACGATCTGGACATCCGAAGCAATGTCCTGGGTATTTTCTATGGCATTGTAAAAATATATATGTAATCTACTGTATTATGTATATCAGTTTGGGGCTAGATGATTCTGTATGGATTTTCTAGCAATTTATTATTTATTTATGTATATCAATTGTTACATAATATCTAATTCTTTTTGTCTTAAAAAAAGTACACCTAAGATAGAGGCAGATTGCTTTCTATGGTAGGCTAGGCTTGGTAGAGACTTGATAAAACCATGCACTAGGATTTTCTGCAGATGGACTAAAAATTGTGACTGTTTGGGTTGAACCAATCCTAACCTGTTAATGTAACTTTCCAGGTATAATCAAATTCGTCACACAAAACATGGCAAAGTTCATAAAGTCGATATTCACACCGGAAAAGAAGAAAAATTACGACGACGAAGTTGAAGGAGAGACAGACCCGCCTCCTTTGGATTCTAGAAGGAAACTGTCCATGTCTAGGTCTGGGAGACTGAAACAGTCTTATAAGCGACGGCAACAGCTCAGCGTCGAGGTTTATGGAGGGGAGGTAAGCTTTTGAACGTTGATTAAACGTTTTTAGGGTTCCGTACCCAAAGGGTAAAAACGGGACCCTATTACTAAGACTTCGCTGTCCGTCTGTCACCAGGCTGTACCTATCTCATGAACCGTGTTAGTTAGACAGTTGAAATTTTCACAGATGATGTATATCTGTTGGCGCTATAACAACAAATACTAAAAAGCAGAATAAAATAAATATTTAAGGCGGCTTCCATACAACCAACGTGATTTTTTTGCCGTTTTCATAGATAATGGTAGGGAACCCTTCGTGCGCGAGTCCGACTCGCACTTGGCCGGTTTTATTTTTTAGTATTCAACACAACAAAAAGGCTTTGTCGCTGAGCGATTACATCGCCTAATTGTTACATATTTACAATATAGAATACAATAAGTACAAAATATAAATGAAAGCTAAATATTAATCTATACAAAAATAACTAAAAGCAATATTTTAAAAAATGTGGATAGCCTCCTAAGACCATTTTCCGGTAGCTACACCACGGTTAAGCTGCACTTACGGTCCCGTCTCAAAAATCCACCCTGTATAGATAGAGTTAAAAGTTAAAAAGAAAAACCATTATCATTAGACTCTAGAAGGAAACTGTCAATGTCCTGCCAAAGCGGCCAGCTGAAAAAGTCTTATCGACGGCGGCAGAAGCTGAGCGTGGAGGGTAGTCATCTGAAGTTTGAAATGGACAATTTGTCAATTTTATTAGTGCTTTTTAACGGGTATTTATCGCTTTTATTTACCTATTTTCCCCTACGTTTCAACAGGTTTACACACTGCCTGTCATGGTCACGGGATGACTGACTTGAACTTAGATATCGAACTTAGATCTATGGAGGCGTTTCTGCCAGATGCGATGGGAAATATTTTTTGGATAACCTATCTACTCGCAACAAACAAGCACCGAACCACATTTGAAAGAGTTAGAATTAACCATAAATCAATTGTTTCAGGATCTAAATCTACAACCAACAGAAAAACCAAAATCACTAGAATACCACGTCAACACACCCTCCACACCGACCACTCCAAATATCGACTCAATAAGCACCAGTATAAAGTCCAAATCAGAACCTTCAGAATCAAAACCCAAGACACCTGCGGAATCTGAACAAAATGGTTACAAATCTCCGGAAGAAGAAATAGATAACGCGTTTGATATTATAGATAAATCGTAGCGAACCTGTAGCGTACAAATAGGAAAGGAGTAGAAACCATTGCAGTAAGTAGGTACGTATTCGACATAAAATTATGGGGATTTGACAAAGACAAAACATAATAAGACAGACCAGAGAATATATCAGACTGAAGACCGGGCGTTTTGGCGCTCAGTAGCCTATATTAGTCCACAGCTGGACATAGGCCTCCCCTAATAAGCGCCCTGTCTTCAGCTTGCCGTATCCAGCCTTCTTTACACTACGTTTGCCGAGTCGCGGTCTCCACTCAAGAACACGTTTACCCCAGCGGTTGTCGGTTCTTCTAGAGATATGGCCAGCCTACTGCCACTTCGGCTTGCTAATCCTTTGAGCGAATGTCGATAACTTTGGTTCTCTGTCGGATGTATTCGTTGCAAATCCTATCTAATAGAGAAACTCCGAGCATAGCTCTCTCCATAGCTCGCTGGGCGACCTTAAACTGGTGGACCAGCCCTACCGTGAGTGTCTACGTCTCAGCTCCGTAGGACATGACGCGTAGGACGCACTGATTGGAAACTTCAGGAGCCTATGGACTCATTATTGTATTGTTAATGTACAACTTTAATTTCTCAATAAAATAATTTTTACTTCAAAAATTTATTGAAGGTACTTTGTCTGTGATATGATAATGTTTTAAACCTGCATGAATTTTTAACAGAATTATTTATTGATTAATTTAGATTTGCATGCCATAATCTCGGCATATTTTTTGTATTATGGTATTTTTTTTTGTCATAAATTACTTAGGTACCATTGTTTACACGTGTTATGCAAATAAATTATCTTTATTACTAGTAATATGTGAAATGCATCTACCGAGATAAAAATAGTTTTTTTACGATTTTAGCAGGTGCTTATGTTTCTTATCAAAGTCTTTACATTAGCAGTAAACGACAAAAATTGCTGAACAGGGCAAAGCGAGAAATAGGTAGGTGTACGTTTTGTAATTTATTGTAGGTAATAATTTATATTATGTGCATGATTTTGTTTTTGTGAATGGTTTTGTAAATAAAAGACTGATTGTAATGCTGTTTTTAACATTTTCTATTCTTGTTGTTTTCATAATTTCTATTTTACTGTTTCCGAAACAGAAAAGTTAAGTTTGTAAGAGTCGACTAAGGGCATCAGAGGTAGGGCAGCCTCCTTCTTTGTTTTTAACACCCCAACTGCGATGTCCAGTCCACCTGCCAAGCGTGGTGATTATAGCAAAACTAAAACCGACTTCGATCCTTTAATTTTACACTGGTTTTAAGCTTGATTACAAATATCTCGGGATCATTCTCTATGTATACAATAGCGAAAGAATTTTAAAATCGGTCCATACTTAACGGAAAATTCAACGAACATATATACAGACGAATATAGAACCTTCTGCTTATTTCGAAGACGGCTAAAAAGAACTCGGGATTTAATTATTCATCTAAATGCTTTCAAGTTTTTAGTTTATACCTAGATGGCGCTGCTAAAAACAGTGCCCGTTGCATTATACCAGCTCGGATGATAAGTAAATTTCAGATGTAATTAACTGATAAAACACCGGTAGATAACTCTTTGTTATAAGTAATTATTTATCAGATAAATTATCTGTGATAAGTACGTGATAAGTGGTAACAGAAGATTGGTAGTCAGCTGCACCCGGATTGGTTATCAATTGATAGGGGTTTTTGATTAGAAAATGGGAATTTTCGTGTAAAATTACTAGATTAGGTGTGTGGTTAATTTGCACCACCCCAACTGTTCCTGTGGGTGTCGTAAGAGGCGACTAAGGGACACACACCGGGGGGCGGGCAGCAGCGCCTCTTGTAGAATAGATCTACCACCGAACTACGATCCCCAACCCGCATTCGCGTGGGCAATATTTATTTTTGGGCATTAACGTCATGAGATAAAATCGAATAAGGCGATTTTCAGTAGGAGGTCTGCGTCCAGCAGTGAACCATTATAGGCTGTTGAGTTGAGTAGATTAGAACTAATTTGGAGATCAATAGATTTAGAAGATTTAAGTTTTTCGTACCGCGGTACCGTTGGAAAGATGTGGTGGAAGCGGGCCTGCGTGAGCTACAAGCGGAAGACGAAAAACTGCGCAGGACAGGGAAAAATGGCGACTTCTCGTATCGGAGGCCAAGACTCACTTCGGGTCGCTGAGCCATAGGAGTAAGTAAGTAAGTAAGTTTTTCGTACAAAGTTATAATGATTAATGTTCATAACGCATCGGTAGTGCGACCCGCAGGGGAGTGGCGGCGGCGAGCCCCTGCGGCGCTGCTGATGCGACACGGTGACGCTGGCCGACATGTCTTGGGCCATGAAAGTGTTAATTAAAGTTCCATTGGACATTTAAAGCAACTTTTGTTTTTAAGTGACGTTTCGACTGCATTACAGTGATCGTGGTCACTGGTATCAAACTATAGAAGTAAAAGTTTTGAAAAGTATTTTGTGTGTTTTTAAGCTTGATGAATACTAATCCTTCAGGAATAAATTTTTATGGGACCATTCCGGAATCAAAATCTATACAAAAGCAATATAATTTTTTTCATCGGTCCTTAACAGACGGAGAAATCAACGAGAACATTAAAAAAAATAGTTTTCCCCCTTTAGTCGGTTAAAAACGGAACATCTCATCGTCGCGACGATACTATCGAAAAACCTAACGAAGGGCTCTGATCTCTTAAATTATCCTAAAATGTACCTTCTACGCTTGCAATAAAAATCAAAATATATCTTACCAATTATATTCACAGAGAGTTTTTACTATTATTTTCTTAATAACCCGACTGACGCACAAAGGGGGTAGTTACAGTTTTATCTTCTTCTTCTTGGGTTTCATAATAGGCAGCGGTCCTCCGATCTTAAATACGGTACTGAAAAAAAAAAGAAAATATCTTTCTACATTAACAAAATAACAGAAATTGGACGCTCGTACTCCGATAAGTATAGAGCGTGGTGAGATTACTGTTTTTTATAGTCTAAATAGACCTTTGTTTGACCACAATCTCACCGGAAAGTGAAGAAGTGGCCGACGATTTATCACGAAGGTCTAGAACATAGGTAGCTTCTAGACCTTCGTGATACATAATAGGTTTTCACTCTTGTCTTGAACAGACCCAGGTTGTAATTAACCGGAAAAACAGCAGCAGGGAGCGTGTTCCAACCCCAGCGGGACGAATGACGAAGGTGGAGGAAAACCGTTCAGTGCCAGTGGATATCCACAAAGTAGGGTTGGTAATGCGCTGTGCGTCTGCTTGTCCTGGAGTGGAAGGCGGATGGTGGACAGTAGAATAGCGTAGTGTAGGTCGATGACAAAATTTAATATTTTAGCGTATTTTTCGCATGCAATTATTATGTAATCCATACTAATATTATAAATTCGAAACTCTGTCTGTCTGTCTGTTACGTTTTCACGCCTAAACGGCTGAACGAATCTTAATGAAACGTGGCAGGAAGGTAAATAGTATCCCGGGGATGGATATAGGCTACTTGAAAATCGCGTGCGAAGTCGCGGGCAATAGCTAGTAGATATATAATACTTACTGGCAAGTTGTGCAGATAGGGCTGAATTTGCAGAAAACTGAAACAAGGGCACATAATTTAGGACTTTATCTACCAATACAACAAGGCGGGAAACAAACTGTTGTCACACCACGCGACCCGACGTAACGGCAAACACCCGACATATGGACGCGTCGGGTGTTGGTCCATTATGCGTTGTTTACTGTATCTCACCGCTCAAACACACGGAGCACACGTAGCCTATAGTTAGCAGCTCACGATGGCAGAAGCAAGCAGCTCTGTAGTCCACTCGGCCTCGACCTGGCAACACCAGCTTTGTGCGTTCTGATACTTCTGGCAGGAATACCCACTGGAATTACGAAGAGACAGTTTAAGGCCCGTATTATGAAAGCTCGCTCAGTCACCGATCTATGCTTGAGTGACGTTTATGCCATAGAAAAGCGTTAGGTACTCAAGCATCGATTGATAACTGAGGAAGCTTTTATAATGCGGACCTAAGTGGCGAACCTAATGGTTTTGGTTGTCAAACTAGGCCTAGGTCCTAAGTACTCACGGGATTTCCGTGGTAAAAAACTCCAATTACGTAAAATCCAACATTTTTTTCATCTTTGGTTTCTTAAACGCGAAAAACCGATTAAGGAAAAAAAACACGATATAATAGTTTGACAACCGATCTAAGTTCTCACGGGATTTCAGAGGCAAAACTCGAATAACATAAAATTCAACATTTTTCTTTGGTTTAATAAATGTGAAAAACCGATTAAGGAAAAATAACACGATATAAAAAATTATAAAAGTGTGTTGCACATAATTTGGTCAAGATCTCAGCAACCCTGCGGCCTATTGAAATGACTTGGTTCCTTGAACTAGTTTCTTCATAAGTTGCGTAGTTTTCTTGTAAATAAGCAAAAACTTGATTTTTCCGTTTACGCGGTTCCAAAAACGTATGCTCTGTCCCGCTTATGAACGCAAAGTCCTATGCCTCTCCTTTTCACAAAATGGCGCCCATTGCGCATCTTAATGGGAAATAGCCTGATAAACGTTAATTGTAAATTTTAAAAGCAAAAGCAAAGTTTGTTTGGGGATTTAGTGATTTATGTAACTACCTTTTTCTGTACCAATCTGGTTGATATTGAAACTTTGGCTAACTCTTCCATAAAATAGTGTTTTTTATGATTCTGAAACTCGATAGGTTTAAATCAAACGTCCTTTATTATTTCACTTTAAAAACTATCCTAGTTTGACGTATTCAATGAATGTAAGCGGGTTAACTACAAACCTTATTTGTGTTAGAAGAACACCAACGTTTCATTCCTTAACGAGGGACTTCTTCCGGGTGAGTGCAATCCGAGTCTATGCCTTTTATTATTTCGACGACCTCTGTGGCGCGGTGGGCGTAGGTCTGCCTGCGTGCGACACAGGAGTTTGCGGGTTCGATTCCCGCCTCAGGACAAATGTGTGTACGGAATGCAGACATTTGTTCAGGGTGTTCTGGTCGTTTTCTATGTATAATAAAAATATCTATCTATGTATTGTATTATATTATGTATATCAGTTATCTAGTACCCATAACACAAGCTCTACTTAGCTTGGGGGCTAGATAATGCTGTGTGAATTGTCCAGCATTATTTATTTAATTTATGCTAACATTTTCGTGGCCTATGACGCACATGTCCGTCGGGACCAGCGCGTGAGACTGGGCAGTGAAAGTCATAAATAAACCGTTTGAGCACCAGATGTGGTCTAAGATGATACCATTCCTTTTGAGATCAGATATAACTTTGATTTGCAAGCTGTGTCTTTCCATTACCGTCTCCTACCCTGTGGTATATTTTACATAAGTACTATTACATACCAATAGATATTGCAGCAGTCCTTCCAAAGTGGGTACTTTGAGATACAGTCCGCCTGTAATGTCGCATCCTTGTTGCAGTAGACTGAGGTGTTTGTCCAGCGAACACACGTCTATGATTACTTGCTGTTTCTGAAATTTGACCATAGACATGAAAGTCATGGACATTTTTGTAGTTTAAGTAAAGTTGCGATGCGTTGGTATCCACCAACTTAAATTTACTTTAATCTTAAGGCGAATTGTAGGGGTAAAAGACGAAAACGACGTCTTTTTGGACAATGTTTCTGACGAAAATATAGATCGTGAACGTTTGAAATTTATATATCCGGTAACACATATCTTAAAGTATCTAGTGCCGGTTCCAAATGCTTGCCGGTAGTTATAGTTAGCACTCAGAACAAGGTTGAAGTAACAATATCTTCAGGTAATTGAGCACACTTTTTGACGGTGTGTCTTATTCGTTTACTACCAAACTCAGTATAGTTATTTCTATAGCTCGTACGCTTCTATTCCCGGTCCATTTGTTTTCAAATGAAGTCAAAATAAGGAGTTTTAACGTAAAAACTATTTGCGCCTATTAAAACATCACTCTCCCACTAACGTTTGCTCGCAAAATATGATCAGGCAATGTTGTAGTACCAAAAACTGACCGAGCGAGGGCGCGGGCTCGCGGGCGACACGGGGCGCGCGGCGCGCGAGAAAACGCGACGTTGCAAGCTCTCGTACATGCCGCCGGCTCGCACTATGAGCGACGTTGCCAGATCTTGCTTTAGTACCTATGTTATGTGTATTGTATGATCGCGCGCGAGTCTCACTCAAGCAGTTTCAAAAATAAAAGTATAGGTACATAATTTCTAAAATGCAGTGTTATTTTTTGTATCGAATATTTCTTCTGGAGTTGTGTTTTAGTCTTATATTTATATTATGGCAAATAAACGTGGACAGAAACGTAGAGTTCCATCGAAGTGGTTGCGAAAATGTAGATCACGTCATGCAAATGCTTTTAAAGCACAAGTTCGGCAAATGGGTGATGCTGTTGAGTAAGTAACCTATCTTGTACTATGCTATACCTGTAATAAATAATTGTTTAGTCTTCCTAGTCAAGTTCTCAGGCATAATCTAATATCGATGGATCGATGCATGGAGTAGAGTAGTGCCGTTACAGAGACTTACCTATGTAAATTCCTTTTATTCCTTTACTACTTAGGTTGGTACCTAGCCAATACTGTGAAGTACCTAACTCTTGATTTTTACTCATTCAAATAACGATTTTCGCATCCCAATTAACCCTCAATTTTAGGGGTCCGTACCCAAAGGATAAATCGTGACCCTATTACTAAGACTCTGCTGTCCGTCTATCCGTCTGTCACCAGGCTGTATCTCATGAACCGTGATAGTTAGACAATTGAAATTTTCACAGACTCTGTCTTTCAGTATTTCTGTTGCCGCTATAAAAACAAATACTAAAAAACAGAATAAAATATATATTTAAGGGGGCTCCCATACAAAAAACGTAATTTTTTTGCTCGTTGTTATAGATAACAGTACGGAACCCTTCGTGCGCGAGTCTGACTCGCACTTGGTCGGTTTTATTTATGATGCCATCGGTTAGAACATATCGAGAGGAGAAACTTTAGTAATGGTCACAAATGAATTACATTAATTTTTTCTTACTACGTACCTAAATATTTAGTTCGTTACTTGGATATTATATTATATTTGTATTATAGGGATTTTACTAAAGATCTAGCTAGTACCTATTAGCTACCAGCATCGTGTCTCAATACTAACTTTTTACTCGCACAACTTTTACATACCTACCTAATAAATGTAACTTAGGTACTTATCTACCTATATAATTTTGTATATCAGGCAACCACAAATATCTGAATCTGCAATAGAGATTAACAAGGATTCTGTTGCACATAGCAGTCGTAATGTGGACACGGAAACATGGAACGTGACAATTGATGATAGTGAATTGTCATTCAATACATCAATAGAGTCCAAGCTGTAAGAAATTTACCAAATTCTATTATGTTGCCTACCCACTGCATTTTTCGCACATATACGGTTTTGCCAATCCTATCGGGTATTACGGGTGTTCTATTTAATTATTTGTATTTTGCTCGTGGGTCAATATTACTGTTAATTATTCTTCTTTCAGCTGAAAGAACCTAAAAGAAGAAAAACGGCTTCAGCAACTTCTTTTTCCCCAGACCAGCCATCTACCAGCTCACCTCTTGTAGGTAACTTGAAGTTCTGTAGAACTGTATTTTTAACGCTAAGCTCTTCTAATCGTACCTATCCCATCGGGGGATACCATGTCATGTATTTTTCTTATTATTACATTGTTTACCTACCATATTCTATGAAATATTAATTTCCTACTTACTGTTTTTTTCACGCAAAGCACTACTAAGAAAAAATATTCTCTAAGGGAGAATATTAATTTCTTGCAGGCCAATAAATATATTTATTTCTTTATTTTTCAGAAAAAGAAGATAAAGGGTTCCGGTAAATTACTTCTTTCCGGATCAACTTACCACGTCATAAGTACCAACCTCTTACCTAGCGCTGAAAACAAAGATGAATAAAAATAAAAACGCCAAGTGCGACTCGGACTCGCGCAACGAGGGTTCCGTAACTAAACATTATATTAATTATAATCTATAAATAAATAAATTCAAACAAATTGTCAAAACCTTGCGACTCGGCAAACGTAGTGTAGGACGCCCTCTGACCAGGTGGGATGACGATTTGCGAAAGACTGCTGGCAGATGCTGGATGCGGCAAGCTGAAGACAGGGCGCTATGGCGCTCATTGGGGGAGGCCTATGTCCAGCAGTGGACTGATATAGGCTAATGATGATGATGATGATGATGTCAGAACCTTTCTGTGCAAAAAGGCTTACTACAAAATATCAGACTATTTAGAAGATAAAAAAGCTTGGGATGGGTTTTGCTCCAACTCGAAAAATAACAACTAACAGGCTAAAGGTTTCTTAGTCGCTTCTTTACTTTTTGTCTACATACCGAAGCGACAGAAATCAAAAGTACCACTTTATTTCCGTGTCAGTGTTTTATTTTAAGAATTTGACATTTTCTAAGTGTACATTTTTGTATTTATGGAAATAAAGAATTATTGATTTTGGTTTTGATTCTTTTGTTGGTGGTTATAATTATGATAAATAAATAAATGATGTGAATTTTAACACGTTTCTGAGAAAAGAGGGTTGACAGACGGTCAACAAAGTGATTCTATACGGGTTCCTTTTTTTCTTATGAGTTACGGAACCCTAAAAATGACAAGATAGTGAATTTATATTTTCATGCAGAGTGTATTCATCAATATTAATAAAAACTTAACTAGTATATGCTGATGATGATGATGATAAATAAAAACTTCAACAAAAATTAGTTTAATAATATTCGTTTTACTAAAATACTATTAGACCTATGCAGTTTACAGAGTTTAGATATTTTGTTTAGTAATGTTTTAATCCTAAGCCTAACCATTCTCTACACATATAATATTTTGATACAATTACTCCTTTGAACTGTTTCTCTCAAGGATCTCTCTGTTCGCCATTACTCTGTGATACGTACTACACGCCATCTAACGGCAGTGGAGCGTATTATTTGGATAGGGTATATCGACTAAGGTTTCAGGACCGCGCGCGCTCGGTTTTTTGAATCGAAAACATGCACTCCTTGCTGCATAGATGGCGCGGGGGTGTCCCCGCTCGGCTGCCAAATGCCCAAGGTCATTTGCCTTACTATTCACCTTAAAGGGATAATTGTAAGATGACTTTTTTCCTATAACGGTAACTACTGATAACCAAATCTATGTTTGTTGTTTCAAACGGTTTAGGATTAAGTAATTAAAAGGTACAGTTAATAGAAGAGTTTGAATAGGGAATTCTCTTGAATGAAATTAGTTGCATGGATGTTTGCTTCCTCACGTTAAAACAACTGATTATACTGAAATTGTTGGTTTTTTTTTAATTTGGGTTATTTTATTACATTATAGGCTACTTTTTGAAGTCTTCAGAAAAAATCTATAGGTACTCCAGCCATTCTGCAGGTAATTACACTGTTTGTGGTCACTGACGACCGATATGGCGCGGTGGGCGAAGGTCTGCCTGCGACGCAGGAGGTTGTGGGTTCGATTCCCGCCTCGGGACAAATGTGTGTATGCTTTGCAGACATTTGTTCAGGGTGTTCTGGTCGTTTTCTATGTATAATAAAAAATATCTATCTATGTAATGTATTGTATTATGTATATCAGTTATCTAGTACCCATAACACAAGCTCTGCTTAGCTTGGGGCTAGATAATGCTGTGTGACAATTCACATGCTGAACAATTCCAGCATTATTTATTTATTTATGTTTGCTTCTTCACGCTAAAACAACTGATTATACTAAAATTGTATATGTTTTTTGTAATTTGGGTTGCAATAACATTACAGGCTACTTTTTGAAGTCTTCAGAAAAAATCTATAGGTACTCCAGCCACTCTTCAGGTAACTACACTTTTTGTTCAAATCCCAACTCACAAAACTTAAATTCTCTTTTTGGAGTTTGTATATTAAGTGTCAGTGTTTTACATTGAAAAAGCTCAAAAGAGCAGAGAGAGAGTCTGCAAAATGGCCAATTCTGTCGGATTGTAGATGGGTACACAGTTTTTAGGAGAATTGCATTAAGTACACTACTAACCTGTGCAGTAAAGAACACATTCATGTAGTTGATATACTGGGCAGCTGTATCAGAGCTGCCTGTGACTATGAGAATCCTGCTGCTTATCCGGAGGCCAGGGGTTGCTTGGCGACGCAGCTGAAATTAAAACAGACGATCTGACAAATCTTCAAACTCTATGTAGGGGAACTGAGACCTGTACTGACAACTTACATAGGAGTGTATTGTGATTGTGACCGTTTGGTAACTCACAATGACAATTCAAAATTCTTGTAAGTTACATAATGAAAATACATTGAAAGTGCCTGAATAGGGCATAATTAGCAAATAGTCGCTTGTTTATTCTTATTTCGAATAAAGTGTAATCACTTGTTGATTTGCACTTGTTTATGCAATTATGATCATGTACATAACACATTACAAAGATCATATTTTTTCAGACAAATACGTTTTTTAAGTCTCATAGTTTCTGTAGAGATATAAGTAGTAATCAGCAGACTCAAAGCTGACGTTGCGGGAGGACATGGGATGGTTACACTCTAGCAACTCCCCATCCGACACACAAAAGGGCCCACCTGTGGCCTAGTTGTGGAAACCAGTCTAGAAACAAGTAAGCCAGCAGACTCACCCTGGCAATAAAGCAGAGTCCCATTGCAACAGCACCAGCCAGTAATGATTCACCAGGCTTGTCATCGTGTGGCTGGCTCTTCACCAAATTAACTAACCTGTATAATGTCATAATAAGTGTTAAAAATGGTATCAGGAGATTATGTTAGATGGTAACTGTGGCACAGGACACGTCTTGAAGCACAGTGAACTTTTATTGGGGGGTATTTTATCAGTGAAGCATTGGTAACACTTAGACTAGGGAAATTCTCGTCAAATGTAGTAATACGCTAGAGCAGCCAGGAAGGTAAATGTTGATGTACAGTGTCAAATACTATTTGTTGTGTAGGTGTGTACAAATGTTCCATGCTATGCTAAAAGTAAAGATTTTCTAAGGCCCAAAGGAAAAAAAGGAAAAGAGTTATTCAAGCATAGATTGATGAGTGAACAAGCTTTTATAATACGGTTCTTAGTCTTTTTAATATTCAGGAAGAAATTTAGATAGTTTGTAAAGGGAATTTTAAAATAAGTCAAAAGACAATTACTTCATTTCTTTACGCTTACAAAATAAGCACTTAGACAAGTCAAATTTTATACTTAAACAGCTTTATAAACAGTAATTATTATCAAATAAGAAACAAAATGTTATTGATTTTGTTTGCTTCATATTTTTTGTCCACTAGTGGAAGAAGCGAAAAATAAACCACTAATAACTTTGTATAATACTTAAAATACACCAATCTTACCTAGTTTTGATAGTTTTCTCAACAAGTGTGAACAATTCATACTGTCCGTCAATCTGTCTCACATCCAGAGGTTTACCAGGCGATGGGTATAGGTATTCACTAGAAGAGAAAAACATTTTTAATAATGTGAAACCAAAACTTTATAATAATGGGAAACCATGCTTTCTGTTTGGTGAAATTGGTATTAACCATATCCTGAGTTTGGGCTCTGGGAGGTGCGACACAGTTTTAACTTATGCGCTTTCCGGTGCTCCGTTGTATTTTAGACATAATATGTTTCTGTTCATTCTAAATAAACATTTATTATTATTATTGATTATTTTTTATAGTTACAGAGTGCCCACGATGCCTTTTAGTGCAGCTCTGAGCTGTGTGAAAGTGTTAAAATGTACCAAACCTTTTATGAAAATGACAGCCAATAACCGCAAGCTGGTTCCGGGACTTTTGCATCAAGTGTGAGTTAGCAAACGCAATGACAGCATCGAGGCAGTTTGTAAGCACCTTTGGATCCTCAGTTATGTAGCGCTGATTTGGATTGGTGTCCACTATGATAACTAGTAGACTGCTGTCGGAAGGCACTGGAAGTAAATAGCATTTTATAAGGCATACTTCATAGAAACAGGAAATATGTGAATCTCTCTTGATCTCTAGATATTATTGATTGAGCACAAGTAAATTCTTCAAGCCAAGTGAGTACTTGGCTACATAACAGAAGCTTATTTAAGTAGAAAACTGCCTGGAAAGTAGTACCAACTTCAATAAAAATAGTTTCGGGAACTAAAGGTTAGGTTTACAAACTTACGTTCGTCGTCCGCCATAGTTTCAACTCGGCTTTCTTGCTGTTTTTATAATTTTACATATGTACACACAGAAATTACAAAAACTACGCCAATACTCAGTAAAATCCTAATTCTTTCTGCGAGTGCGGATTTTGTTTATTTATTTTGTTTCCAGAGTGTTGCCAGGTTGCCACTGTCAGTGTGACCAGATTAAATTTTACGAAAATACCGAGGCACCTCAAAAAAATACTGAAATATACCGACTTACTTAAGACTGATATACCAATAAAAATACTGATTTTCTAGGTACTTTATTGAAGTTTGTGCAGATACAACAGCAAAGTATAAAGTTTGTAAACAGATATTTTCACGAAAGGAAGGTACGACTACTTCGTTAAAATGTTATTTAAACTGTGCATGCTACTGAATACGAAGAATTGATTAAATAAGAAACCTTTTTTTCACGAGGCCTGCCCATAATGTACAACTTGCACTACATAAAACGTAAGAGCATAAGTATAATATAATGGCTTAGCATATCAAACGACACAAAATATAATGTGAAATATTTTTATCTAACCTACCAAGATAGCAATAACCAATTTACATCAAGCGAAGAAAAAATTAAAATAATCTAAATATTTTTGCATTCATTTTTAAAATCATTCTATGTACGGACTTGCAAGTTGGGTTTTAAAATAAAATAATCGGCCTAATCGTCGAGCCAATAATTATATAAAGTTCTGTTGCGCATGTCATTCTACCTACCTATTTTACACAGCTAAAAACGTTATCTCAAAGTTCAATGGATTTTGTACGAAATGATCCTTTTTACCTAACACAGTCCCCTGCACTGCACTGCACCTACATTTTATAAGTTGGTCAACTTTAACTACTTATTACTTATTAGTTAATTGTTAGGTAAAGCATAAATAAGTACCTAGGTACTTAGTGGTGATAGTTTTCCGATCTGATTTCGATGCACGTCACGTATCCGAAAAAACGGCAATAGTTATTTGTTAAACAAGAGTGCAAAGTTGCTTTTAACCGCGTGAGCAAGCGAAGGATTCTAAAATTTTGGAATTTGATTATCTAAAATTTTAAAATTGATTCGTTCATTCTAAGTTGATTCATAAAATCGTCGTGCGCATGATGATCTAAATTCAATTTACTTAATCCTCTAGCGGATAAAAACGGCTTTTACACTCGGATATCGAACAGCAAAAATACTCTTTCCGTGATGAGGGAATGAAAATGCTTTTTCTAACCCAAAATTTCGCAAATGGATCCGTGAATCTTACAGGCTATTTTACGATACTAAATACCGTGGACTAGTCGAAAAAAGCGTCATCTGCAATTTAGGTACTAAACGTATGGTTTTCCATTCAGTACCATAAGGGAAAATTACTTTAGTAGGTACCTACCTACATAAAGGGAAAATACCAAAAAAATAAAAAGTTATTTTACTTTTTAATGTGGTTATTATTACTGTTTACCCAAGCCCAAATAATGGTTTTCTAGTATTACTAGGCTCTGTTAAGCTAAGCTGCGGACATACAGACAGACGGACATGGCAAAACTATACCTACATGGGTTCCTTGTTGTCTACGGAACCCTGAAGTCGGTTCATCCGCTTATGATATATACACAGATGGACAGTGGACATGTTAAACCTGCATCATGTAAAACAGATTCGCGTTTAGGCAAAAATGCATGAGATTTTCACAAATGTGTTTAGAAAAAGTAAGGTTTCGGTTTCGGGCGAAACTGACACCGAGATCGAAGGTTCGGTTTTCCGTCTCGGTTTCGGTTTAAACACCAGGTCGAACACTAAAATCAATTTAAAGAAAAATTATCTTAGCTTTAGCCCAAGAACAAGTGCCCTTGTGGTTCGTGTAGGTAAGTGGCTTCTTGGCCTACTCGTATCACCACACACCACACAATACGGTTTGCTTATGTAGGTGCCTAACAAGGTAAAAATATCACGTGAATGCAAAAGATCAGTCGCTACTAATCAGTATTTTGTCAAAGAACCTACCTACATGCCTCACATCTACCTTCATTGATCTTCCTACCTACTTCAGCGATGGACCATGCATCAATTTAGTTGGACGTAGGGTAGACTGGGTACGGTTGTGCCAATTTTCATTTGATCGCCCATAATTCCCTAATTCTTCCAGTTAGCTGGATACCAGGTGTGTTTTATAGAGAATTGGACATTTGTCTACGTATAAATACTGCAATTTTGTCCATAAATGCAAAGAATAATATACAGGAGCCGTTTGAAAAAAAAAAAAAGAATGTCACAATTGTCCCCACCCCCAGGACAGTTGTGACAGTACCTGGGGTCGAAAGTGACAGGTTCAAAAATACACATAAACGGTCTATAATAAACTTTATTGAATGTAATAAATGTCATACAATCATATTGTGGTGAAATACGTTGGTAACAAAGAAACATTTGCATCTTTTATAACTAATAAGGATCTGTAGCAGCTTTAATTATTAACAGTCTTCATATTAATCAGTCGAAAGGTTACTAAACTTGTAATCAGCTGTATAACAGCTGATTACTGTCATCTCAAGATTAAAATACACATTAATGGTCTAAAATCACATATAAGCCACGCAATAAATGTAGTACAATCATTTTGTGGTAAAATACTTAGGTAACAAAGTAATGTTTTATAATTAAAAACTAAAAAGACTATTGCAGATCACACTGGCCTCTTTCCGTCTTCCTTACACGTTGTCGGGGCATCTAAAAGCAAAAAAAAAAAATTTATTTATGTCACTACTGTTCCCAGAAAATATGGCACAACCGTACTCATTGCATTCATTCGCAAAAGAACAATTGCCATGACTATACCGGATAACCTACGTTCATAGTAATCACTGCTATTTAACCGCTAATGTTTAAGTATTTACGAGAAAAAACACTTATAACTCTATCTGTACACATAAAATAACAATCACACAAAGAAATCGAACAAAAATACTTACTTTTCGTCGAAAAATAGTAATGTGGTACTCTGCAAGCCACTACGTTGCGCGTCGGCTGACGCAATACTGTGGAACACGTTCGGACAGGCACGCCGCTCCTCTTTCCCCTTGCACCCGTTCCCGTATTCCTTATAGTTTCGCCAATAACACGACTGTCACGACCGTACCCTGGCACAACTGTACCCAGTCTACCCTATTTTGACTCGTGCTCGCAATGATAAAATCAAAATAAAACTCGAGACCGGTCAAGTTTGAATTCTTCTTACAAAAAAAAACACATGTTAAAGTGGAAATCGAGTATATTGTATACCTACCAGACGATATGTGTTTTTTTTGAACCTAGGATTTGATTTTGATTTCGATACTAAAATAATTCCTATGCAAAATGGTATTTTTCTCGCTTGCTCGTCAGATTCCTTCAAATTGCCTAAAAGGTGAAATTCTTAAAAGATGTAAGTAGGTACCTTTCCATCCTTAGATTTAAATAAGTAGCCTTATGATAAAATTCATGAAAATGCTACACAAGCTAAACAAGCTAGAGCGACAAATACAACAAAAAAATTATAGGTACCGCGATAAAGTATTTTTGATACTTAATAGCTTGTAGGCGTCAAAGACAACCAAGTAACTAAGGACTACAAACATGGCTTAGCAAACCAAACACCAAAAATTCTTAACTACCCACACAAAACCATTTCATTGATTTACATCATATCAGACAACGTAAGACGGGAGCCAGTGTTGCCAGATCTACTGATTTAGCAGTAGATCTACCTGCTTTTTGAACCGTCTACTGATCTACTGCTTTTTTGCTCAAATTTAGTGAAATCTACCTGCTTTTTCGGAGCATCAATAGCAAGTGACTCCATGTCTTTATTTTAGCTCACGTGACAAGTTACCAGATGAATGAAACTGAAGAGTTCCGTGTTCCTTCGTTTCTTCCTTCCAGCTTTCACTTTCTTTCTGTCTGTTTTGGTATGTCTGTTCATTGTTTTCGATTGATTGGTCGGTCCGTTCGTTCGTTCGTTAAACTTTTGCAAAATGCAAACTGAGTGAGACTGTTTATCCAGTTATTAGGTACTCTACTATGCACTAAATAAAATATATCCAAAACCACAAATCAAAGTTCAATCAGACTGAAAAGAACTGAGCAAAGCACAGCCGACAGGCCGCCTGGCCTCGCTTTCCACAAAGCTAAACAGTTTAGGAATGTGGGCAAAGAAAACGCTTCCTAAATTTAAAAAAAAACGGGTTAGTAGCTTTGTTGTATGTTTTTTTTGCATGAAAATACTCGCAAAACACAATATATAGGTACTAATTTATAACATACTAGCAGCGCCTCGCGGTTTCACCCGCGTAGTTCCCGTTCCCGTAGGAATTTCGGGATAAAAAGTAGCCTATGTCCTATTCCAGACTATAATCTCTCTCTGTGCTAAATTTCATTCAGATCCGTTCAGCCGTTCTGGCGTGATAAAGGAACAAACATCCATCCATCCATCTATCTATCCATCCATCCATCTAAACTTTCATGTTTATAATATTAGTGAGATTAAAATCTTTTTTTCCCAATCTACTGCTTTTTTAACAAAATTTCTACTGCTTTTCTCAGATTCCATCTGGCAACACTGACGGGAGCTTATTATAACATCCCAAATTGTTATTTCATAGCGAGATGACTAACTAACGATACGGGCGCCAAACTTATGTCATCTGTCAAAATACATGTTAACATGTATATGATGAACGGTTTAGATCAGTGTACAGATAAATTCATGAATAATATAGGTACGAAGGATGTGACAACCTACCCGTCATTTCACATTGTTTATTGTACGGTAATGATATGCCTCATTTGAATGCTGGTGGTCTGAATAGAAAAAAGCGTTGCGTTTTTGCCGCTATGTTGGCAATAATGTTCATGCAAATGTCGCAAGGGATTGCATTCATCAAAAAAGTTTGGTAATAAATTCATTTTTTGCTTGTTATGACATTATTTAGAGCCTACGACAAAATCTGATAGCAGTGGATCAAAATTTAACTGAGAACATAAATTAACATATTTTTCGAGAATAGTTTGAAAGTGATCTAAAAAAACTAAACTTCGTTTAACTAGCATAAATAATTTGGTTGGAAGATGTAATGGGTATGGCAGCAGGTCTTTGATAATGTTGGTTAGCGTGTCACTATATCTTAACTTACACTATTGCGATTTAATTGATAATTATTAAAGTGATTGTTTCTCGCTCTTCGAGAAAACTAATTAAAAGGAAACTAATCAGTTTATTGAAGTAAACTGAACGCGTGAGGTAATCGAACAAAATTTTACGAGAACATTGTTTACAAGACTTCGTGCTTCGAGACAGGGACGGTGCATTAGCGCGCGCATTCGAAAATCGAACTCTGAATGAGAAAAAAAAGTAAAAAGGCGGGAACAAAATAATTATGCACGTTTCGTTCGGTAATGGGCTTCGCGCTACCGTTTCGCTTTAATAGCTAGCTTGTTCTGAGAATTTAATTACACTCGGAGTGAGCCCAGATTAGCCCTGCGCGCGTCCGTTTTGTTAATAACTCTAATAATGGATGACGCGCACACTTCACCTCTATTAAAATAATTTATTCTTTTTATGCCGACCATAATGCTAAGCCCAGATCCGATCGCGACCCACAGTTTCTTTGAATGGTATGACAGGCAATATTGATATGGTGCTCTCAAAATATTAATATTAATAATTCAATAACGAGCTCCTCAAAACAAATTGTCTAACCGATAAGACATTGGGACCGACACAAACAAAACATAAAACGATTCAGCCTTAATAAGAACCGGGGTCTAGAGATGAACACAAAAGAAAAAGATAGCCGCCTATTGTTTTTTATCATGTTGTCAATATCGCGCGGCCAAATTTTCAATATTGGAATGCCACGATTCGCCAATAAGAAGCGGGAAGAATTGATTTATTGTCCAATTAGCGTCGGTCAGGTGTGCCAACTGCCAAGATAGCATCAGGCTGGCCAACCTAACTCGGTTGCAGAGCTACTATTTCTTTCGGTGCGTCCCATTTAAATGGCATATTGGAATCAAAAAAGGACCTTTACACCATGCTGGCTGGGCTTTCTGGAAGTGTATTTGAAATTCTGATCTTTCGCGGCGAAGGTTTGCTTAAGTGGAAATCAATTTGAATTAATTGCATGTCTGGCTTTTTTCGCTAAGGAACTTTAATTTGATACAGTATTATTTTTGTCTTTACTACGGTTAGTACCTATGTGTTGAGCCATGATTGTGCCTAAGTTTGAAGAAGAAAAAGTCATATTTTCATGCCAACTTCGAACAATGAAACCTATGAGTTAGGCGCCGCGAAACCCATCGCTCGCAGTATCCTGGACAATTTGCAAAGTTTATTTACAATATTGTCTGTTCCTACACAATACACAATTTACCTAAATTACTAAACCTAAATGTTTATTGTTTTTAAAATTTACGAGACTCAAGAACTATTATCGATAAACACGCTCATAATTCTCGTGTAAAATTGAATAGCTTAGCTCCGAAGCGTAATAAATCGTTTCTACATAATAATTTCGCAGCCAAAGTTGTTTCAATAGAACGTCGTTGGCGTGAAGCGAATTGTTTGCGGGTAGTCGATAAATTCCGGTCGCGGTGACGGAACTCGGTCGAAGTCGTCATTTGCTATTGAGCGCTCGCCGAACACGGACGTGTCGTGATATTGCTATGCCAGTCAATATTGCCGAGATGTGTTGGACTGGTTAATCTTGATGCTTGAGAGGAAATGACTGTATTTTCACGAGTTTTTGCTTGATTATGTTTTAACTGTAACAAGGTAAAAATTACTAGGTACTGAGCTTGATGAAAATTACTCGGTGGAATTATAGCAGACATAAACCTAACCTAACCACATAAAAATGTGGGTAGAAAGTTATTTTACAAAGATTTGATACTGGTCGTAAATACAAACATAACAGCCCTAATCAACAAACTCGAGTGGCAAACACGATTCCCAGACTCATATTATCACATTTTATAACGCTTTATTAAATGGTGAACCTCTCCACGCTAGAAAAAGACGGTGATATGCCACCCCGAGCACATTCCCCGCAATAAATGTGTGGGAAAGAAAGAGACGTAGTAATAGCCGGAAATTAGCACTCGTCTATCTTTCATTTTACACCCCAAATTTTCTTATTCCAATTTCCTCTCTGAGCGCGCGCCAACTTTTCACCGACCGAACCCACCACCCATTGTCGGTGGAAAATAGAACGTATAATCTGTGCGACAGAGTCGTAACTTTAGTTGGTTGCGGTAGAGTGATTGCGGCGTTCTATATTAGAAAACGCTTTAGAACACTCTGTCATTTGAAATGAGTCATTTTCTGATAAGAATGCCCTATTGGCTGAGACGTGTGCACGGGCTTCGATAAAGCCATTTCCGAAAGATAGCGAATAACTTGGGTGTCGGTTTTTGCAGTGAGTTTTAATAAACCATAAGGGGAGAGGGGTTCGCCGAGAAATGGAAATGAGCGTGGTACAGAGGAAATTTGAATTTATACACGAGCTAGTTTTATTCATGACGGTACGCGTTGGTCGTTTACAGATTATAGGTACGAAATTTTCGTGCGAATATGACGGCTATATTTTAGAAGGAGATTTATGATTGTGGAATTGGATTGCGCTAATCTATTGCGGGGTTTGTGTGGTTTCTTGCCTATGTTTTACATGAATGGGTTATGTTCACGGCATGCATGTTGTTTAATGTTTCCGACACGTGTAGAAAGGCGAAAGGTACCTACCTGGTTAGTAAGTATATTCAGGTTGGCTCTACCTAAGTTTTTAATGCGATAAGTTATGAAATAGTGCATAATAAACTTATTCTACTAACTTGAGCATAAGCTTTGCTTATCGTTGCAAAAAACATTAAGAACTCCTTTAAACGAACGATAAAAAATCTCAAACGAACCGACTCTATCATTCCCATAACATCTTTATAGAGCACCTTCATTCACAATGCATTAAAATTAATAATCCGTGAAATATTTACAAATCCGAAGATTATATTCGGTCAGGTGACGTTTTGACAATAGATGGCAACACTAGGCGACGATAGGATTTTTTGTGACGCGTGGGAGAGTCGATGTGTTTCGCGCGCGCCATTAGCTTCATATTCGATTTTCAAATGGTACATTTGGTGTGGTTTTTTGTTTTTGCGTGGGAAATTGAACTACCTATTAATTTCTAGACTATATTAATATAATAATACTAACATTTCCTTACGATTGTTCTTCTAAGGCCCTATCCTACCCCAGGTATACCCTGGTACAATTTATCTCTTCGCGTTTTTTAACCCACAAGGAACTACTAGGTACCGATTAACTATAAATATTTGGTTACTAAAAAGCTACGATATGTACATTTAGCAGTTTAGTCGCGAAAAGAAAGGTAGCAGACAAAGTGGTTGTCCAATTTTAAGTAGGTAAGTATCAAAAAGTAGTGTATTTATATAAGTACATTTGATACAGACCTACCTACCTAAATAAATAATGCTGGAGAATCAGCACAGCAAATCAAACTGGGTAGGTACCTACTGAGGTACAGTCTTTTTAAAGTCATGTCCATGGTCCACCTACCTAGGTTCAAATCAATTTAATGTTTATAACTACACAAGAAGCCTTTTTTTGTAAATCAAACTTTGAAAAAAGGGATTAATCCATTCATAATTCATTCACAGCTAATGGTCATTTCATTTTTTGTCGCCAAACTCGAAACTTTTACACCCCCATTCATAAAAGAATTTCAAGATCATAAATAATAAACACCCAACAATACAAATTTTTATCGCTATTTGAAATTCGAACGCAGGTTGAAGAAAAAAACTATTCAATTCGTTCATTCATAACTTGTTCATTCAATCGTTCACGCAAAAAATGCAGTGTGTGAGTCGTAGTGAATTTTTGAGTCTATGAAGTCTTCATTTTATTACCCCGTGGGATTCCAAAATGTGATGATGAATATCAATCCATTATGCCCTAACCGTGAAATGGCCATCTCATAATTTATATTTAGTGTCCTTTGAGAATTTGGGTGCTGTTTTTTACCTACTTTTTCATCGGGTAGGTAAATATTCTCTATCTATTCCTTGTCATCATTTAAGCTGTGATCCACTGCTGTAGGGTAAGCACGGGGATTGTTTTTTAGGGAAGAATAGAGTAAAATTACGTCACTCTGTCATCGAATGTATAAATTATTTGAAATTCATCCTTCAACTTCGATAATGTACGCAATGTTCGACGATTCGGTGTCAATATTGTCTATTTTACCCTAGACAACAATCTCCGTGCTGGCCTACTGGTTTCCTAATTCTTATCGGGCAACCGTTGGTATACGCTTACCAAAATTTTTGCCTTTGTTCACTATCTGCCAGCTTCCTCTTTTCTGTGCTCCTCTTAGCACCAGAGCAGAGCTTAGCATCATCCCTGGTGCTAACAGAGTCTTAGCACCAGGGATGATGACAGTAGGTAACTAAAAATCAATAAAATTATGTACTGACTGAATTATACCTGAGTCATCGATTACAAAACACGTAATAAATTTAATATTTTGGCTGAGATTCATTATTATTATGATAAAACAAAACTACAAAATACAGCAATCCGAGACACCTTGAACACCAATCAGAGAATACTTATTTGTGACGTCATGCCGTCACAATATGTAATGTAAATGCACAGAATAACCATGGTAAAAGTCTGACTTTCTTCTCTTGACAAAATTATGGTCATTCTGTATCATCAGATGTTCGTGCATAGGTGACGTCATAGACAGCCACTAGTATTGAAGCGTTTTAAAGCGAAATTAAAGCTCAAATGTTTCATATTTCATTCATAGGTGAATGGTTATTATTTACTAGGTACAGTACCCTGGAAAAGCACTGCAAAACTGAGTTAACTTTATTTTCACAATGTCAAATGGAATTTAAAATAGTCGCATAATTTAACAATAACATAAATTTCGTGCAATAACATAAATTTCATGCAATAAAATATATTTCATTCAAAATAAATATAATTAATGAAATTGAATTTAGAAGCCAGAATGGTCAGCTAGTCATCTTATGGTCATGTCATGTTTCTACAGTCTGTTTGAATGTTAGAAAAGTAACATATTTTTAATTAGGTAGGTAAATATTAGTTTTAAAACTTTCGTTTTACTTATTTGTTTTACAAGTTTTTATAAACATACTTTCCCTCTTTTTTGTGTGTGTGCTACAATTAAAATCTTTTTTCTTATTCTTTATTTAACGTATCATAATGTGTCTGAATTACAACAAACTTGTCTAAAATAGTCGTTTCGCCGAAGAACTATCGCAACCGCGCGATCTGGGTCGTTGACGGTCTGTAGGAAACCTTTTGTTTTGCGGATTCAGCGGAAATCCGATAGTCGTTGCATTTTTCTTTTTCAGTGATGTGTATCACGGGAAAACGATGTCTAAATAAAACCTTATGTGTGATTCTTGATTAAAAACAGGCCGAGTCACGCACTACTCTGGCAAGCTAGGTTCTTACGAACTTACCACAAATTATTTGATTATTATATTATTCATTTATTTGCAATATCGGCATATTCGTAAAAAAAACACATTTAGCCGAACATACTCCTTATTTAGAAGTCGGTCGAAAAACCAAAATCGTCGTAAACTTCGAATGATTGTAGTCCTACTTACTTGAGACAAAATTACTATTTAAGTTACAAAACCTTCAATAAAAGAAAGGCCTGTGGAATGTTTAAATTCAATTAAGATTGTTAGACGCAGCATTGATAAGTTTTTATGTGAAGATTTCATCATCTTTAATAATTTTCTTAAACCCGTTTTAATATAAAAAATATTAGATACTACCACTAAAACCTAATTAATCAAGCAACTAAATGACATAATTAAACCCAAAGCTCAGCTAAAGTTATTCAAATCACCATCTGCATTCTATAACAATAATTTCAATTTACGAGTTTTAGAAATTACCTCCAACGATCACAAGAATTACCTTCTAAATACATTAATTCTAAATAAACTAGCTTCTAAATAGATTCATCAAGTCGTTTATATAAAAAGCCACAGCAATTACATTCACAGTAACTATTCGTTTATCTCTTAATCCAGTTTTAAGATCAAACTCCGGTAGCACTATAATTAATCCGAAGTACTTTATAAGCCACCATGGCGTCGGCATCAGAATATTTTCATCCAATTAACTTGTAACATTCTCGCTTCCGAAAATGCCGTGCCTACTAAAAAAGAAAAAAAGATACGTTCGGATACGTTCTCCGAAATTCGGCCATTACCCGTTACCTCCCAAATAGAGCGCGATCGAACGAGATAAACCCCTCACGTGGATTCTACTAATTGGTGCAATAAATTTTGGGATGCTGTGACAACTCTGAATACCATTTGCTAGCAGGTCTCAGGCCTTATTAGGGCTTACGGCCTGTCATAGAGCCGACCCGATATACCTACTACGCAAGAGCTGACAATTTCGAAAACTCAATTATTAGGTATGTACACAATTTGTTTTAACGCAATATGTGCTGAATTTGTTGAGCACTTTCCAAAACATTTATAGAGAAAAGTAAATATTTACGACCTCGTCTTTCGCGTAACTCGAAATAAAATTCCCTAATGAGGAACGTTCAGAAAAGTGACGTTTCGGTGACAAAATGCGGAATGAATATCGATAATAGGCTATTCGAATATGAGCTCTGTTCCTCGAAAATAAGGATGGGTATCTCGATTTTGTATCGATAATATAGAGTCGTCGCGGGCGCGCAACCGTTTGTACCCGCGTCATGGGGACGGACGCTTTTTGTCGTTTTTAATTATATTTATTGTTCTCGTTATTTATTTATTGTCTTCTGTTTTTGCTCCCGTGCTTTTTAACGTTGATACAGCGGGCGCATCCAAATTAGGCTGATGCAAATGTTCTCTTTTGCATACGGGATCGGACTCTCAGAAAAAACGCAATCGATATTTCGACGATCTCGAATGAAAACATCATTAATGCTATGCGTTTGCATAGCATTAATGATGTTTTCATTCGAAAGATCATGGGAAGAGTTTTACATGTTTTTAAGAGTGGGGTTTACGAACAAAATGATATCCGGTTTAAAATAATAGCATTGAAATAGCATACATAATAAAGTAACTGAATAAAACTTTTGAGAATCAATCAGATATTTTTTTAATTCAGTAGGTAGGTATTTTGCTTTATAACTACTCAGTTTATTGTTTTTTTATTTTATGCTATGGCGCTCATTAAGGAGGCCTATGTCCAGCAATGGATTAATATAGGCTGATAATGATGATGACTCAGTTTATTTATCCACCATTAAAAAGCCATAGAGATAACATAGAGTGGTCGTATTTGCAAACAAAGGGAACTCAATTGAATCCAATAAAATCGATTTTTATCGATGAAATGCCCGTCACTCGATGCCCAGACAATGTAGAGACAGGTCGAAAATTCAAACACAGAAGACTGATGTTCTTTTTTTAAACTGATTTTATTTCTTCTTTCCTTGAATTATGTAGTCAGTATTCTTCAATGCTATTATTATTCGTACCTTTAATAAACTGAATAATAGAACAAATTCGCATTACAAGTGATAAATCTAAGAATTAACAGATTTATAAACGCCTCTGTGGGTAGTCGTAGTCATAACATTGGGTGTAGAGAAACATTAGTGTGATTTAAATGATCACGAAATAGTCTTGATACTTGGGTTTCAAGAAGAAATAATATCTTGGTAAAGAATAGTACTTCTTCAAGGTATGGTAATATAGATATATGTATATAATATATTCATAAAAAATTGGTTACATAACTTGGTTAGTAGTGCCTTAAAGCCTATGTTAGGTTTGTCTGGGCACTGAGTTCTCCATAACATTTAATGCACCTTGACTACTGTGGTTTACATGTAATAATAATGACATTAAACTAGCATTAAAGTTATAGTTGTGTAAGGCAATGTAATGAGACAAAATGCCAATTTTTATGTCCACAGAACATTCTTTGATTTTTCATGACAGAAGCAAATGAAGAACTTTAACAAATTAAGGAGAACAATATTCTGGGAACTATATTCGTGCCAATAATACAAGAACGGTTTTGTTAACTACTCGACAAAATCAAATATCAAGATTTTTCGATCCAATGATAAAACCTATGAATGAACGAATTTTAGAATGAATGACAATAACCCAGCATGATATTGCTACCACTTCATATTATTGTGCATTATTTTCTTAGTAACACAAAATTATTACGACCATTATTTAACTTTAAACATATGTTAGGTCAATTAATAGTAGGTAATTGTAACAAAATTACTTCTTTGTAAACAGTTAATAATAAATAGGTATCTAATAACTGATAACCTACTATCTAGTTAGGTACATAACTATACATTTTGTAGCCATAAGCTTTTCCTAATTAAATAAAATTAACTTATTATTTGACCTTAATGTGATAGATAAGCTAGGTTATTCTATAGAGTATTTTTTGTAAGGTTTTTGAATAGAATCGTAGACCCTCTACGTCGTAGATGCCGTAAACATAAACACACACGAGATACGACAAAAATGGCGAAACAAACGCGAATTTCTACTTGTTTCGTTTCCTCCAGCCACTGTGTCTATCAATCACCATCAATTATCGATGATTGATGGTACTAATGGTAATTAAAAGCGTAATTTTATCGTGTCGATGAACCATAACAAAGCGAGATACCTCTCACGATAGTGATTACCTTTTGTAATTGTTTATTGTTGCAAGTCGCGCTAATTTTATAGAAAACGGCGCAGTTATTTTTGAGAAAAAATTTAACAAAGCAATGTAGTTATTAATTGACGGAAAGTTGGATGCCTTTTCACTTGAGGATTTCAAAAGGAATGAGTTGTTTTGTCTTCCGAATACCTTTATTGCAGTTAGGTGTCATAACACAAATTAAGAAGAATTTTTGTTTAGTGATTTAAGTAAGTTAAGTAAGTTTTTATCAGTGATTATCTGATTACCCACCACTTACACACCTCATATTTTTGGTTTTCAAAGATCAAACACGTTTTTTGGCCCCGTTGTGCAACAAAAAAATCTTTATCATGAAAAAACATCTTTGTCTGGAACCCAACGAGTTACTTTAGACCGATCTTTCACTCTCATATCATCTGTTAATTCAGGGCAGAGCTGTTTTTAAGTTGAGTTTCAAATAAAACCTCTCTAACGAACGATTGTTGAATTGCAGGGGGTACCCATTACCAATCAAAATTAAGAATTAAGACCTGGCGTCTTCACAAACGTGTTTGTGATGATGGGATGAACCTGCAGTTCACGTTATTGTCACTAATTTACCAATAACCCTGTATAGGAATCATTGCGTATTTGGGGTATCTTAAGTTGACATCGTTAATACATTTACGTGTAATTAAAAATACATTTACTTAGCGAATTCGTCTCGAAATTCGTGAATTTTAATTTGGATTCGCGGTCGAAGCTTTTGTTTTTTGTCGATACCGTGTTGCAGCCATTTCACGTATAAGGGAGTTTTTGTAAACGTCTGGTTATTATCATCATCATCAGCCTATGTTAGTCCACTGCTGGACATAGGCCTCCCTTAATGCGCGCCATACTAATTTAGATCTTATGTATTCGCTGGTAAGGAAAATAAAGCTCTTTTTATTTTATTTTATTAATGTCGTGGCAGTCGCAGCGTAAGAATCGACCCCCCAAATTCCGTTGATGTCCAAAGAGTCGACTAAGGGAACCTATACTAAATGAAAAAGCTAGCAGCTTCCTATCTGTGTATTTTGACACCCCAACTGCCATCATCGCCTGCTAAGCGTAGTGATTATGAAAAACTGCACTTGCTTGATAGTACGTTCAACAGTGGACATAAGTGTCCACTGCTGAACGTACAAATCATTGTAAATATGTACCCGGGTCAAAGCATGACTGTATGTTTGTATAGAAAGCCTCCTTATAAAGTGTCAACTTATCAAGAGTTGCTAGTATGCCACTTTCGTTATCCATACCATGTAGAATAGGTGTTGCCTGTTTGCAACGACACTGAAATATAAAGAAAAAACATTTCTTAAGCAAAGCTACACGGTCGCTTTAATTGACACCGAATTCTAAGAAGTTAATTTCACAAATTACTTTTGGCTACCGGATTTTAGATGGACCGGACAAGAGTTACGACTCTGTCACTTTAAAAGACCAGTTTTTACAGTTGAAATGATAAGGAGGTTGCTGCTGGTTTTAGTTCGAGAAGGTTCTATAAATACAGGTTGTGACAAAAAGATATGTCGCCCGCGCGTTCAATGTTGTAGGCTGGTGAAAATTTTATTCGTCTCAAATGATTAATTTTAAACGTTTTGTTGCGGACTAATGAAAAATTTATAGTTTTCAAATGATTTTGATGATCTTCTTTACAAATGTAAAAGACCATCTCCTTCAGAGGGGTGCAGAGTGGTGCAAATTTCACATGACAAGCATGTTTGGCGTAGCATATAACATCGTCATCATCCTATATTAGTCCTATATTTGTGTAGGAATGCAAATTAGTATCCTATTTATTTTAAATTATGTTCTATTATGCTTGCAAAATTAATTTTACTTCCAATTTTAAATTTTTATTAATATTAGTTTGACATTTCTTTTATATTCAATCGACTATTATTGTATAAAGTGCCTTAATTTTTGCAGTGCCTGTACAGGGTGCATGTACTGACCACCTACACCTAGCCATTCACATACACTAAGAATGAATTGTACGTACATGTAAGCAAATAAATGAAATTGAAATAGTCCAGTGCTGGACTTCCCCAATGAGCGCATCATCATTTTGGCATAATAAAGATAAACTAAGGGGTTATCAGACGGAATAAAAACTATATTTTAAAATTCTACCACCAGATCATATGCCTCCACGACCACAGATTATCCAGCAGTCACTACACATAAAAGGCAGTAGTAATTGGCTGGAAAACGCTTTAATTGATACATGATAAGTATCTTTTATTGGCTAAAAATTATATTGTGTAAAAAGTGACCGGTGCGCTCTCGGGAACCGAACCGGTAATTAGTGAGCGAAGGCTGCACAGTTAGTCTGCGACACTTGCGCAGACAAGGGAGGGTTAGCAGAACAGGCTCTAAATGAAAAAATAATTCTGGACATTATCAGCTTAAAATAGTCCAATGCTGGAGAAAGGCTTCCCTTCATATAATTGAACAAACCTATAAAAATGATTTTTTTTAAATAAAGGAATTAACCAATTCCTACTTGTCCAAACAATTTATTAGGTATCTAATCAAGTAATTATAAATAGCAAGTAGGTTACCATAAGAACGAAGTTCAAGTTAGAATAAGTGAGAATAGTTTGTAGTCAGCTCAATTGTTTCGACTGTAAATACTAGTTCTATTTTGTTTACATTGTTTGATAACTAACTAGAATAAATTCCAGCTCTATAGCTTAACTTATTCTTAAGGCCGTTTTTAAGAAATCTGCTCTCTACGTAGCTTTGACACATTTTCCTGCAAACCCTACGTGTTTTTACCGACGACGCGACGTGCCCAGCAGGGCTCTTCCTTCAAGGAAAGTTGCGTGGAACTGCTGCGCAATCTGTACCTTCTGGTTAAGGTGACAGGAAACCGGTCGCCCAATTCTCTTAAAACCTCGTTTTTAAAGTCTTCTAATTGATGTTTAAAGTCTTTACCTCACAAGTAAAACATTCGAAATGCGAATGTTTATTAAAAGTTTCACGTTTCACGTCGACGGGTGTTCAAACCGCGCGTCTCTGCCGGATGTAAAACTTTTGATGAGTATTTTCATGATAAAATATCTCGATTCTGTTACTGTACAAATTTATTAATGTTCTGGTCATTTCTAGCGTCTGACAAAGCTCCCGTTTGAATGGAAAGTTTTAACCCATTCTCAACTGTTCGTCCATTCCACGGGGAGCTTCAGCTGTCATTCGTTACATTTTGGTGGTTGATCTAACTTCGGAAGGCCTATACTTAATAATTAATATCTAACCAACGACGACGTAAGTAAATCATGTAATAATTTTTTTGTATGTTAAAAATGTTTATAGAATCCAGCTTTTGACAATCTAAATCATTCATCAGACAAATAAATCATTTACCAGTGCTTGTGAAGACAAATCCAATGAACTCAAACTTGATGGGGGTCGTTTTTAAGGTGGGTGCTAATCTCTAAGCCCCCGCCCCCCATACAAACGTACTTCGATTCACTAAGAAATTATGTCCCCAATTTTAATCAGATTTAGCATTAATAAATCGGATATCGGATTTAGAAATGTAGGAATCGCGGCTAGCTCTTCCCGGGATGCTAATATAAAAGTCGAGTATGGAAACAATATTATGTATATTGTATAAAACTACGACTAATAAATATGTTAATGAGTGCGGTTTGAATGGTTGCTGCTGATGCACTGACCTCCGTAGGCGCTTGGTCCGCGCTCGCGGCACGAGTAACCTACTTAGGCCAAACTGCTGATGATGCTTACATGCCTACGTGATCGATGTATCGAACAGAAAATATATCCTAGAAATTCTAAGGTTTTTATTTATTATAGTACTCTGGGTAATTTCAAAGAATCCGAATCCCGTCGAGATCGTGAATTTTTGGGATTTATTAATTTCTTTGAAATATCCTAGAAAGCTTAAATTAAGGTTGTCACGGGTAAAATCTATTTTCTCTATCATTTATTGATGAGTAGGTATGTAGATGTTTTGAAAAACTATAACGATACAAACATAGCTATCCAATTGTGTATGCAGATATGTATAAGTTACACTTACTAGTGATTTATTTTTCGCTTCTTCCACTAGTGGACAAAAAATTGAAGCAAACAAAATCAATAACATTTTGTTTCTTATTTGATAATAATTACTATTTGTTAAGCTATTTATGTATAAAATTTGACTTGTCTAAGTGCTTATTTTGTAAGCCTAAAGAAATAAAGTTATTGAATTTTGAATTTTAATATAGAGGCTTAGAGATTCGCAGCCACCTTCTATTTCCACCATAGGATCATTGTCACCGATCGTAGTATGTTAAAATTCTGCTCCATCGGTTGAGGGTAAAGTCAAAAATTCAGTTGCATGATTTGTCCCATACATACTAACAGAGCGAGTTACTAAATAAAACATTGTAAATACGTGTTATTGGTAATTCACTGACACTGCGCGAACTGGTAGGTTCTGCTCATAATCACGGACACGTTTGTAAAGACGGGCAGGTCTTAATTCTTATTTTTTTTGGATATCACATCTGATACAAAATGAAAGAACACTTTTGGCCCAATAAATTACTAAAGACCGATCTCCCTTACACATCCACTGTTAGTTCAGGGCAGAACCATTTTTTAGGTTTGGTTTCAAATGAAACCTATCTATGGAAATATTAATTACCTACCAGCAATACCAAATTTAAGAATTAAGACCTGGCGTCTTCACAAACGTGTTTGTGAAAATTAGCAGAACCTGCAGTTACGCATTGTCAGTTTACCATTTATACTGTACCTACAACACTTTTCGTGAGTTTGAATTTCTTGCGTTGCCTATAATAAAATAAAAATAAAAAAGCCTTTATTTGACCATGCTACATTCATCTTAGTTAAATAAGATAGTAACTAAGATGTAACGGACTAAGATGCGTTGCCTATAACATAATTTAATTATGTTACACTATTTTACTATTTTGGAGTAACATGCAGTGGCTCTGGGTATCAAGTCTCATCAATCCTTTTGCCAAATAAATTTAGTACATTATAATTAATTTTACAAAAATAGGTACTTTTTTGTAATTTAACAAAACTAGGTACTTTTTTTGTAATATAACAAAAAAGGTACTTTTTTTGTTAATTTTTTTTAGGTAAATTCATTCTTTGTGCGTAATGTATAAATTGTGTATAAATTTATTCTGTGCATAGTTATGTACCTTTAATCTTTGTTTTCAATTCTATGGGTCGTGTTGTCTCAATCACTAATTGAATTTAATTTGATAGGTACGTAAAAGCCTGACACACAGGTATATTCCATTACAGATTTTGGTACGTAGTTGAGCAAGCATTTAAATGCCGAAAAGCCCTAAATCTTCTGCATCGATGTATGCCAATTGCCAATGCCAGACAGCCAAGACAAAATATGAAAGATCATCTGTCGAGGGCTACATGGCCAGCGATGTTTTAATTAGCCCAGAGGCTACGGCTGTTAGCCGAGCTGATAGAGGCAGGGTCTGTAGGGGTGGCGAGCTTTGCTTGTGGTGGTACAGTTATATTATAAGTTTATGTAAAGTAAGATTATTTTCATCCCCCGGAAATCATGTGCACGATGTTCTAAATTCAATTTACTTTATCCTCTAGCGGATAAAAACGGCTTTTGCACTCGGATATCGAAGAGCAAAAATACTCTATCCTCGCGAGGTGGGATGAAAAGTTACGTGTTGCACTCGAGTGCAAAGATTTTTACCTTTTACGAATCGCCAAAAAAAGTTAAGACTTGCGATAGCCCTAACGCAAAACCCGGTTAGTTACTACTAAGAGGCCAAGAAAATTGTTTAACGCCTTTCCAGTGTCCAGAATGTCTTCATTTCGCTTCGTAAATTGAAACGCTGACCGTCAGTGGCGACTAACAAATTAATGTTTCTGATTTAATCAACTGGGCACTGAGCACATCAGCTTACGTGCGGAATTCTGGATGAAATGATTATTATTCAGGATAAAAATACTGAAAGGACGAATTATTACAATACAATACAAAAAACTCTATTGTACACCAGAAAAAGAACATTACAAAAAGACATTACATATCACAAGTACAATGGGCGGCCTTATCGCTTAGAAGCGATCTCTTCCAGGCAACCTTTGGATGGAAAGAATTTTGTGAAATTAAGAAAGGCAGGGGTGTACTAAAGATAAACTAATAAACACATAAACTAGATATACACATATAATATTTATAATATACTAAATAAATAAATAAATATTATGTAAGTACCAATATTCACTATTCTGACAGGAAAAATTCCTTGACGCGAGATTTAAAAACTAGTAAGGATACTGTTTTTCTAATGGGCTCTGGTAGTGCATTCCACAACCTTATGGCCTGGATGGAGAAGGATTATTCGTCATTCATTAGATTCTTACTTCTGTCAGTCAATTTGTGGCCAAAAATAGCAAAAGGGGAAAACTCGAAAAGTTTTCTCGGACTATTCCTGCTGTCCACCATCGCATTATTTTCCACTTAGAGGTCGCTAGACTAAATGAAGTAGCAAAACGGACCCTTGTCCATCAGTGTTGGACAATGGCACATTTTGCTCTACCTTTTTTAGTCCACTTTGTCTTGTCTAGCGACCAGGTCCCTACATAGGTACTAGTATGATGGGGAAATTTAGATTTTCCTAGAAAGTTTATTATTACCTTGCCTTTGCCAGCCTTTGGGTTTATTTGCTGTTAACACAGACAAGGTGGGTACGATCCATCTTGAAGACTCTTGGATACAAGATAATGTTCATACAGGAAGGTCATTTGTTAGGTCTTAACCACGGCGTCAATTTGGAGATGCTGAGGTGGATCATAGGAAAATATTTTTTCCCGTAGCCCACCATGGTTAACCACGGGTAATGGACAGTAAACACACGTAATCGTACACCAATAATAAAAATGCTGGACAATTCACACAGCATCATCTAGCTCCGAGCTAAGCAGAGCTGTGTTATGGGTACTAGATAACTGATAAACATAATATAATACAATACATTGATAGATATTTTATACTATACATAGAAAACGACCAGAACACCCTGAACAAATATCTACAGATCGTTCAAAACTTTGTCCTGAGGTGAGAATGGAACCCGCAACTTCCTGTGTCAAACGCGGTCCACCGCGCCACATAGGTCGTGGGTTTCAGGTCGAGTGTCGATCAATTATTTCTTTATTTCTGCCAAGTATGGAATATGCCATGTAGATCTAACAACAAGCTAAATCCTGCGACGGGAGATTACGAAATAAAACATTAATTATCAACATCATCATCACCAGATATAATTATAATCTCTGTAATATTCAACAAACTTGTAAAACGTTTATTTTAATGTCGGTCGCGATAACTTTCAAGAATTAAATAATCAGAAGTCTCAATACAGGTTGAGTAATTAATTTTTAATGGTAGTAACAGCTATCAGGGGTTCTCGTTTCGATCTCGCTTGAAACTTACAAATAGGTAGGTATTAGATACTGTTGGCCCAATCGATATACTCGTAATAAGCTACTTTACTACTACTGGGAAATAATTCTAACGTATTGTCTGATAAAAATAATGCAAAGTGTAATTAATATTTTTCAAGGCTAGTCGTATTAGTTACGAAAACTAATTTTAAAGTTTGAATAAAATAATGCCGCGCCAAAACGATTATCTCTGTCATGGCTACCGCGTGTTCCAAGCTATGACGTCACCCCGCCCCACCACACTTATCAAGAAGAACTCATTAAATGAAATGAAATGAAATTGTCTTTGCCTCCTTACCAAGTTATCATCGACTTCCAACAGTACCTTAAAGTTAATTTAAATTCAGTTGTGAGGGCGGGTCTGCTTAATGCCCCTGTGCCACCTATAACTAATCCGCCCGCCCCCGGCATACGACTCATTTGTCTTGATGTCCCTGTATTAATAACTTCATGATTGGATTCCATCGGGAGCTGGATTACTTCTGATGGTTTATGATTGCCTGGTACTTGCTGGGAACTAGACAATTATCGCCAAGAATTTGCATGATTGATTTTGAAAAAATACACTAAAAATTTTTGTAGACATGTACGAAATACAAAAAAACGATTAAAAAAAAACATAAAATAATTTTGAAGGAAAAATTGAGATTTTAATAATGCAATTCTCGCACTGTCACTGATGTACTACTAACATCTGATGATACAGAATTGTCAAGAGAAGAAACTCATATCTTTACGGCCCGGCCCCGACATTGCGCGATTTGCGTCGCGGCAAGCGTTTTATCTGTTCATTGCGCGGTTGAGACACGCAACGCACTGTGGCTAGTTGGGATCACACGTAATGAATTAGAAAAATCGCTGCTGCTGCCTCCGCCGCGAATATCGTGGCCTAGACCTCACCATAGTTACTCTGTGCCTTTACATTACATATTGTGACGGCATGACGTGACTTGTCATGGCGGATTGCTATATTTAGGTATTTCCTGTTTTCATTTTATTAGTTTTTTGACTCGTCCCACTGGATTCGACCCAAAGTGGGACGAGTCGAGAACCTTTCAAAACAATATTAAATCTCTTTATGTAGGTACCTGACATTGTAAAACTGACACTTTACTTGTGTACAATTCTGTAAACTGACTTACTTACAAATAAATGGTATGAATTGAATTGAAAACCAAAGCTTAATCTGTAAAACTGAAACACAAAATCCCATATCGCTAACGCGCTTCAAACCACCAAACGCGCTCTAGTTAGTTTTAAACAAAGTCATCCTTAAGCTGATAAGAGGTACCTAGGTACAGGTAGCTTTCTTCTCCCAAGACCACGGGAAATATTACACCTACTAAAGAAGTTTATTGACTACCTAACGTTTGGTCCAATTGAAATTCCCAGCATTTTTCCTGACCACCTCAGATTTGTGATGGTTATCAGAATCAGGGCCTATTTATTACGCGCTTCTTTAATTTAGTCTACATACCGAGGCGACAGAAATAAAAAAATACCACTTTATTTGCGTGTCAGCGTTCAATTTTAAGAATTTGACTTTTTCTAAGTGTACATTTATTGTAATAATGGAAGTAAAGAGTTTTTGCTTTGATTGGACTGCAGGCAGATGCTGGATTCGGCAAGGTGAAGACACGAAGCAAGAAGGATGAACTCAGTTCATCCTTCTTGCTTCTTCTTCTTCTTTTCTTCTTCCCTGTCTTCATCCGATGAAGACAGGGCGCTATGGCGAGGTGAATCGAGGTGGTAGGAGGCTTATGTCCAGCAGTTCGCCAGTACATGATGATGATTGTCAACCGTAGTCATCTTCAGGAAGGAAAGGAAAGGAAAGGAAATGGAGATACCTCGACCCAAACTAGCGCCGCGCTATATCTTATTATTTTGTTAAACAAAGGGTATTTCAAGAATTTCTTTGCGCAGTTCGTGATACCTATTATAAGCTTTGTTTTAATGAATTTGTAACATTTTCATTGTGTATAGTTTAGCCGAGATACGAAGTTGCACTTTGTGGCTACCAAACTCTATTTTCGCATCTCTGCCTAAACTATACGGAATAAAACTATTACATTAAAAAAAGCGCATAAAAGGTATCACAAACTGCCCAAATAGATTTGCGGCGCTATTCGGGTCGGGGTAGCGCCTTAAATAATTATTCGTCAAGTCTTGTGCTGTAATGCGAAATGTAAAAATATAAGAATAACTAACTCAGAACAGCTCTATTTCAGAGCGACATTCATAAAATAATTAGAAAATTAAAAATATCAACAGTTTTATGGTCTAGTCGGGTATCTACAGTATTAAAATCCTGTAGGTAATGTGATATCTTCAATTAAAACCTTAGCGTAACTACTTACTAATAAAAGTTTTATTGCGAAGTTGCTCCTCTTATTTAACTCAGAAATAATCTGGGGGCCTATTTTAATTCTTCAGCATGAAAGTTCGTGTTTCGTTTCGGACAATTGGTGTACTCTATTACACCGAATTAGAGTACCAATTCCACAAAAAAAAACTATCGTAACATTTGGTTACGTATTTTGGAGAATTAAAATAGACTTTCTGATTAAAAGATAGTCCATGGTTGTAAGCACGGTTATAGTTCTTGACAGTAATTTTGTTTCTAGTAGTTAGTAGATATTAGACCTAGTAGTAGGTAGTAGATATTACGGTAAAAACCGACTGCTCTTCCCGGACCTGGTAGTTGTCTATTATTTAGACATAACGAGCTTGAGAGGTACAAAGAAACAAAAAATCTGACAAACAAAAATAAACCAACAAGTATATATTTACACAACTAAATTGATTTTGAAGACATTGTCAGTGTCTTCAACATAAATAGGTTGATACATATATGTATGGTATGTCATATGATTGGACGCGGAGTAAGACCGTATGACACTAAATGTAGCCGAATCAAGGCATATTTCCAAATGATGATCACATGTTATGACGACTCCATTATATGGAGTCGTAGAAAATGGTGGCAGCATTAGAAAATAATGGTTTAATTTGGCTACAATTAGTTTCATACGGTCTTCCCCCGCGTCCGATCATACCCCGACATACCTTACTGTGCTTATTAGAGTCCCCGTTTGCATTGTCTTTTGCTTCCCAAAAATGTCATATTATTATTACAACCAAACCTTCGTTTGTTTTCTTGCCACCTCTCTCTTCTTTTCTCAGCAAGATTATTGTAGTCTTTTTATTTCGGCCTCCTTTTCGCACAGGTCTATCGTACGCAAAGAACTTTTAGGCGCGGCCTAAACCCTACGTACTTAATTACTTATCATGTCCGTGATCGTAAGTTAAGCTAGTGTTTATTTTTTTTATAGATAACGCAAGCCCGAGTAAGTTATCATCAGAATGCTTTACAACTCGCAAACCAATTAACCAGCCACTCTCGATTTATTATTCGCCGTAATCGATTCATCTCGCGGTTTTAATAATCGATACAGATCTGTTATTATGAGTTATGTTTATTTGTTTTTCAGCTTCGATTATTAAAGTTGATTGGTAGTTTGGTTTTGATGACAGTGGGCTTGCTACCACAGAAGCCACGGAATCTAGAAGATATGTACCTAGATCCTTCATCATCATCAGCCTATAGTAGTCCACTGCTGGACATAGGCCTCCCCTAATGAGCGCCATAGCGCCCTGTCTTCAGCTTGCCGCATCCAGCATCTGCCAGCAGTCTTTCGCAAATCGTCATACCACTTGGTCGGAGGGCGTCCTACGTTTGCCGAGTCGCGGTCTCAAGAACACGTTTACCCCAGCGGTTATCGGTTCTTCGCGAGATATGGCCGGCCCACTGCCACTTCAGCTTGCTAATTCTAAGAGCTATGTCGATGACTTTGGTTCTCTGTTGGATGTATTCGTTACGAATCCTATCCTCTAGAGAAACTCCGAACATAGTTATGTATTTCCCATGGCAACTGTCATGGGCATGGGATAAAAAGTAGCCTATGTTTCTTCGATAAAAGTAAAAAAGGAAGATACGGTACGTTCTACCAGCACTCACTCAAAAACTGTACCGTGTTACAGATGAAATAATGATAAGGTATCGGATTATCAGAAAATTTAAAGTTTGGTGTATCTACTTACGCGGGAAAATATGTGATGCCTTGGGCTTTGTTTTTTGTTTTGGAGCTATTTGTACACCTGGTGAACGCACACGAGGGCATTGTCGTGGTGTTTTAGTCGAAATCACACAAAATTGTACGTCGCAGCAAGCACGCGCAACACAAACGCCACCGCCCGCGCCACCCCGGTCCTACTATGACTGAGGTAAGGAAACATAGTTGAACCTAACTTGAGCCATACACTTTCGAGATGGTAATGCCTCATCTCCCTTTTTTACTTTTATCGAAGCTATGTTTGACTCCAGGGTTAGAGCTATGCACACAACTTCAGCTCTATCTGTATTCTGTTATGGCGTGAAGAGGTTATAAACATCGATCCAAACCTTCGAATTTATAATATATGTGCGATCTACAAACATTTTTTACTGGTCCGCGTTGCCCAAACCCGACCACCCTAAATATGTGAGGAATCTTAATTGGGCGAAAGGGTTACTTTGGTATCCAATCAGATAATGCAACTATGTTTATTTGATGTTTTCTTGAGCAATTACTCGTTTTAATGGACTTGCTTTCAGCAATGTTTCTGTATGACAAATTGTATGGACACAGAGTGTATGTGCTAGTGCTTTTTATAGAGGCGAAATCGAAAAGGAATCGAATGAGATTGGTAAACTTCTGAATGCACTTTTCTAATCTACTCATGCCATATTGAAACCACGATAATTTTGAGATTTTAAAACCATAATCTTTTAAGATTTAGGATATTTTTATTTATTCTTATTTTTAAATTTAGGTCACATATTTAACACTGTTACCGCATATTAATAATAAACTTTATCAGTCAAGTTGTTTCGGGTCTTTTCTTCTTATAATAAAAAAAAAACATCTATGTACCTACCTATTGTAATGTTGACCAGTTATCTTGTACCCTAACACAAACTCTGCTTATCTTGGGGCTAGATGATGCTGTGTGAATTGTCCAGCATTATTTATTTATTTATATCACAGTAATGATCATTCAATTAGGTTTTTACTCCGTATTATTAAGATATTTATGCATTTTATAGTAACTAAGATAACAGAAAGCAGGCGGGCCTGTCGCTATCGCTGTAAATGTATCTAAAGGATACGAGTTTAAGCCTATATTTGATTGCTTATTTTTGTGCTGAGAGGCAGTGGTGCTGCCAGCGACAACCTTGAAGCTCTGCGCTAAATCCAATACGTGTTCGTCTGTTGTGTGAAGTCTGTCTCTATGAAAGAGCTTTCATAAAAAAAAATTGGTAGCTACTTGATGGATCGAATTGTCTGTAATTAAGGAAATCCGATTTAAAAAATGTAGCCTTGCTTGTTACTTTGTATGGGCAACGTAAGTAATTTCAAAATTAAAAACACGGAATTTATACAAAAATGGCTATTAATTACAAACAAGTCAGGTGTAATTAATTTAATTTAGCTTTCGTTAATTGTTTTATTTCAGGTAACTAATTACCTATTTTAGCACTTACTCGTAAGTACGTATTTTTAATTAAAAAGTTTAAACTTTCGGAAATAAGTTAAATAACTTTCCTACCCTAATATCAACAGCTCCCCCGCGTTTTTTGTAGGTACAGTTAGCAAAATCATCTCGTCTTTCACATATTTACTTTTTCTTACCGATACAATATACTTAATTTCATGATTAATAATAATAAAAAAATACAAATAAATAATAAAATAACTCAGTAGGTAACAGCATTCGAAATCCGTCCAACTTTTTATCCAATTTCCACACTCCATAAAATAATGCCTTGTGGAATAACGGACACACAATAAACCGTTAACAAGGACATACAAAGTATTAAAACAAATAAAAACGCATGGCAATCCTATTTACTGTCAACTATTGACTAACCAATTCATACAATAAAACACGACCAAATTAAAAAGACCGCTGAGAAAACCAACCATCGAGAAATTCCTATCATAACAGGGCGGGAGAAAAGCTCAGTCTAAAATGGCGATTGCCATAATAAGTTAGTCAACTGGCCATCATTACGAATAAAATGACCAATTACAATAAATTACCGGGCACGTAGATGCAATAAACGGCCATTTTCGGTGAGTAAATAAATAAATGGGTAATTAATGACCTCGCGGCTTGCGCGGGGCGTAGTGATGGACTGATTGAGGATGGGAAGATCAAGATTGTATCAGTCTTTACTTTAAAATCTAGAGATGGATCACTAGATTGAGTTTTTTTTTGATGAGGTTTACTTACATTTATTTTTGTATATACCATATACACATTATGAGACTGTAAGGTATAATACATGTATGCTATACCTACCTTGTTATTATTGTGAAAGTTTGTATCTATGGATAGATAGAAAGAAGTTTGTTATTTCTTTACGCCAAAATAACTAATCTGCCGGACGAGAACTTTTTAGGGTAAAGTTCGCCTTTGTCATAAACTCTCCAGTTTTTAGTTTTACATGTATTTGTTTTATTGGTGCAATAAAGAATTAAGAATCAAGATAGATAGTCTAGAATATCCATCTTGATTCTTCGATACAATTTTCTTGATATAATTTTATTCCTGGTCTGGACTAGGAATAACATTGTATCTCATAAATCAGTTCCCATGCGATCGGAACTCTCCAGGAAGTAATATTCTCAGTCTGACAAGTGGACTGCTTACGTAACAAAACCAATTCGCGTCTTTCCCATCCCTATTTCCGCAGCTGTCACATCACGGCATACAAATCTGTGCATTTAAAAGTATTAACATCGATTATGGAGTGGTCAGTTTTTGTGTGCTGACGGTACCAATTAGCAAGTGAAGTGAAGATGGCTGGGAGTGGTAGCAAGTGATGTTTGGCAGTTATAGGCAATATTATGAGCATGAAAATTAAATATGTGTAGTTTTCTAAGAAAATTTTATCAGGTCCCAAAAATTTTCAATTTCGGCAACAGGTTATTTAACTATATTAAAAATAAGTTTTGTTTTCATCCTAGTCAGTGACAACGTAACAAAGCGTAATCAGGTGATTTTTATTAAAAATATGCCTATTTTAGGTATAAACGGGATTAAAAAAAATTGATATAATGATCACGTGACCGAAAACGCTCTGCGGTGGTTGGAGCGCTGGTGACGTCACACTATCACAGATTACAGTGTCAATGAGTTCTTCTTGTTGTGGCGTGTGACGTCATAGCTCAGAGCACGGGAGCCTTAACAGACATAATCGTTTTGGCCCCCATTATTTTATTCAAATTTTTATATTAAAATTAGTTTCTAAAACTAATACGACTGGCCTTGAAGAAATATTAATTACACTTTGCATTATTTTTATCAGACAACACGTTACAATTATTTCCCAGTAGTAGTCAAGTAGCTTATTACCCCAGTGTGAGTTACGCACTATAAAGGCAAAAGCTAAATATTTGTGTAGAGCTGATAAAGACGACCTCTGAAGCGCTTTTAGCAGTTGAAAGCTCGATTCCAGCTGAGAGATATATTTTCTGTGGTTTTTCGATATAGTGCTTACCCGCACTTTGGGTATCTCTCAGAAATGATAATCTTTCGGACCTCTTACGGTTGAACGGACTAAGGTTTCGTGGCTTAGTTGGATAGAGCGCACCCGTACTGAGGGTGGGGCGCGGGTTCGAGTCCCGCCGAAACCGAAATTTTTTGGGAACTTATTTCATATTTTCTGTGATATGCAAATATTAGTTTTTGGTGTTTTATATGCACTAAAGTTTTTTAGTCAATCTCAATCAAAATTTTCGCCAAAACAGTCGCTTCATCAGTTATTAAGTTGGTCTCTTAAAGATGGTGCTAGTTCGAATTCGGCCCGAATTAAAGATCTTAAAAATCCAGATCATAAATCAGTTTTCTTTGTTATAGGAATTAGCAAGCTGAAGTGTCAGTGGGCCGGCCATATCTCGTGAAAGAACCGACCACCGTTGAGGTAAACGTGTTCTTGAGTTGAGACCACGACTCGGTAAACGTAGTGTAGGACCCCCTCCGGCCAGGTGGGATGACGACCTGAAAAAGACTGAAGGCAGATGCTGAATGCGTCAAGCTGAAGATAGATCGCTATGGTGCTCATTAGGGGAGGCCTTTGTCCAGTGGACTAACAAAGCTGATGATGATGATGATAGTTATGGTAAGTTATCAAACTCATCACAAAATACGACCAAAAACTGATTTATACGATAAAATGTTTAATTTGCAGTATTTTGTGTAGTTTTTATAATAAATCAACACGGGGTTTTAACTCTCACAGAAAACATAAAACACGAAATTAACATAAACAATAAAACTACTACCTTTCCTTTAAAGTATCAAGATTTTTGTAATTATTATTAGATTCAATACAATAATAATAAAACCGCAAAAAACTCACACTTTTGTGAAACACCTTGCGAAATAATTAGAGCAAATTTAACACATAAAACACAAACACCAAATTTTCCAAACGTGGCAATGCTGGCAGCATTCTGGGCACTTTGCCTTCTGGTGACGGCTTAGATTTTTAGAAAATAGATTTAAGTTTAAATATTAGTTGTAATTACTATTGCATTCTGTTCTTATTACTTGCTGCAATAAACAAAGGATTTTTTTTCCAAAACAATATCAACCACATTGTTCATATTTCGATAAAAGGTATTGGTCATATTTTGTAATTTGTTTCATTCCTTATAATAGCCTGGTTTCTGCTACGCGTTGTTTAAAGTTATTTCTTTCCCATGTGAACTGATTTATAAGATGAAAAGTTTATTCCAGGCCTAGAACTACCCATACACAAATTTTCATCCCGATCCGTTCAGTAGTTTTGGCGTGAAGAGGTAACGAACATCCAAACTTTCGCATTTATAATATTAGTGTTAAGTGATTCTTCAACGAAGAACCGACAACCGCTGGGAAACGTGTTCTTGAGTGGAGACCGCGACTCGTGGTGACGTGTGTGACGTGGTGTAGGACGGTTTGCGAAAGACTGCTGGCAGATGCTGGATGTGGCAAGCTGAAGACAGGGCGCTATGGCGCTCATTAGGGGAGGCCTATATCCAACAGTGGACTGAAATAGGCTGATGATGATGATGAACTTATCATAAATGAATCACAAAATTAACAATATAAACTCACCGGATAAATTGGGATTTTTTTCGCGGAGCCCCCTTAATAACGTTAGTCATCTAATAACTGTAATAAAAGCTCTGCTTAGCTTGGGGCTAAATGAAGCTATGTGGATGATCCAACATTATTTATTATTATTTAACATAAGTGTAACTTACCTGAAGGTAGCCGAATAAAACGAAAAAAAATACTTACAATGTATGTTTAATTTAATTAATAATTTACAAGTGTTTTTGTCAATGCAACAGTGAAAATCCAACGAATATCTAGGTATATTGTTAATTTTGTCGGAATCTACATTAATTACAATAATTTATAAATAAATAAGTGCTATAAAAAGGAGTTAACGGATTAATGAGTTAATTAAATTAAACATGAGAGACTGGAAATTAGTATTTATATAACTTTTGATGTAAAAGGTTAATGAGATAAAAACTATACATTGCAAAATATTTAATAATAATTAATTGAACAACCTGTGACAATATATCCAAACAGTAACAGAATTTCACATTAGTCAGTTTTTTCATTATAATTATTAAATTTGATATATAAAATCTACTCTATCAAGTTTAGCTTAGGCAAACAAAAAATAATAAAATAATGATAAAAATAAATAAGTAATTTAAATTATTTACATTAGTTTAATTTAATTTGTAGGAAAAAGAGATTTAGTGTAAATCTATTGTAATAGGAAAATTCTAGAAACAAACACTGTCTTCTTATTTATAAACTTATCTTACAATTGACTAAAATTAAGGTTTTAAGTTTTAGACGAAGTTTTTTTTATACAAATAAGGAAAAAAACTGTTTTATCATCAGAAGCATCTTAATTTAGTAGTGGGGTGATACACTATTAAATACATTATTTTGCACTCATTTTCCATCCATAAAGTAGGTACCTACCTATTTCGTTTGTCCCATACACCAGTTGTTTTTTGCGTACTACGCGTCAGCGGAACTGCGCGGCCGCGGTACTGCCTGTCAAATTAGAACAAAATGACGAAAAAGGCCGCGTGGCTTATTTGGTGATTTTGTTCTAATTTGACATAAAGTGACGCGGCTGCGCAGTTCCGTTGTCGCGTAGTGCGTTTCCACCTTGAGGCTTTCAATAATGAAAATTGCACTAACTGTTTCGTAACATGTTATGATTTCACAACATATAAATAATTTTATGGCGATGACTGCTTCAATTTTATTTTGTCCTGTCTTAAGGTGCAAGCGCACTACGCGTCAGCGGAACTGCGCGGCCGCGGCACTTTATGTCAAATCAGAACATTGCGCTTGCACTTTTAAAATAATGTAAGGCTTAATATTTCTAAAATTAATTTAACACGTTTACTGTCATATACGTCACTGCACAAGTCGAACTGCGGGAGAGTTTAAATATTGTGTTGATATCACTTTTCACGGTCAATCCTGCTCAGAACACGTCATTATCACTACTTCCCTTTTCAAGAGTTCAACTATGGTGGTTCCTCACGCATTTCCGCGTGATCTAAACGTCAATGTGGCTGCAACGAGTTCAGGATATTCATGTTAATCGCATGCTGATGGCTCGGGGGGCCCCCCAAAAAGCTCAGTTGGGGGCGCGTCGCCGCGGCCATGGCTGCGAACAAAGGGGGCCCGCCTCCCCCTCCGAAGAAGGCCAGGGAATGGGGCAGGAGAGGGCGCGCGGAGAGACGGAGTTTCTCAATCTCTGCCTCTTGGAGTCGTTTCGCCTTTGCTCGACGGTTTTGGAACCAGATTTTTACCTGGAAATAGAGTTGGTAAGTTTTTAGGTTGTTTTTTTTTACCACAGAAAGACTAACTATGCGGTAGCTTGCATGATTGACTGCGAAACATTTTAGAGTCAAATTTTGAGGAGAAAACATGATCGCATTTGTTTATAATATTTCATTTTGACCTCTTTTTATCTTAGAACCACTTCGCCATCCATTTTCCTATACCTACGTTAATCGAATTGAAATTTACAGTTTATGATACCACGGGTAAGTGCATTTCCCCTGGTCTAGTGATATACATTTTACCACCTGTTCCTGATCAGACTAGACAAAAATTGCCAAGAAAGGTAAAAAATAGATACCTTATGCTGCTATTATTCACAGAGCATCAGAGCTAAGCAGAGCTTGTATTATGGGTACTACATACCTGTCGAAACGTCGGGAAAAATAGGTAAATAAACGCGATAAATACCCGTTAAATAGTATTAATAATTAATGTGTTCAGATCGCGTAAGCTTAAACATATTTACTACATAACTGAACTGATACAATACAAACTTAAAGATACATTTTTTAACGACTTAGAAAAAGGAGGAGATTCTGTATCCGGGTGTATGTATGCTTAATAATGTATTTTCGTCGATTTCTCCGACCATTATGGAGCGATTTTGAAGAATATTACATTTGCTATTGTACAAAAAATTATCCCGAGGTGGTCTTATAAAAATGTTATTCCCGCAGGGTTAGTGTTTATCTCACAAAACTTAAAAAGTGAGTAAAATTAAGGGATTCGAAGCCGACTACCGACAGGGGAGGGTTATGAGGTTAGCACCCTATTTTAATTTACAAAATATAATTATTTTGTTATAAGTACAATACTCAAATTACCTGCGTCTCAGTGAGTCGAAGCGAGGAAGAGAACTCAGCCCGCTCAGCAATGCTTAAGTACTGCTTATCCCGGAACTTCTTCTCCAACGCCAGCAGTTGTTGCGTCGTGAAGGGGGTCCTTGGTTTGCGGTTCGGCTTGTGCTTGCGAAGCTGGCAGCGAACCACTGGTGGGCCACTGGGGGCACCTGTAAAGAAGGATAGGTTAGTTAATAAATAATAATAAATAAATAATGCTGGAAAATCCAAACATGGCGGTGCATATGTGTGCATGTGTGCATAATGCCAATCATCCATAAGCTGGGCACGCGGGTTGTCATCAAATCTTTTTTTCTTGGTCTGAGAACGGAGTATAGGCATCGAATTTGTAATTCAAAAAGAGTGACGTAGTGCTGTGTAAGTTTAACTGCCATAAATGTTGACAACCAAAAGGTGGATAGACGAAATAAACAAATCGGCTGAATTGGACTGGCGAAACAACGCTTAAAACCGAAAAGCACGGAGTAAAATCGAAGAGGCATTTTACCCATTAATGTTTTCCAATTTAAATCCAATCTAATTATTATATAAATTAATTGTCATACATTAATAATCTATTCATAATTAATTTTTATAAAGTTTATTTTAATAAGGAAATAAAAGGGTGATGGATGACAGTCGAATTTAAACCATAATTTTCCTTACAAAAACACAACTGCTACGTAAAGCGCTAGTTTTCCATAAACCTAAATACCCCACACGGCTCGTCTATTTCTGTGCCTGTGTCATTGAGCGTGAAACTCGGCATGGAAATCGCTTAGTTCAACACGTATGGAATCCCTAATGTTGCCTGTAAAATTTAATTATGGTCGCCACGAATTCGTCGTGACTAGTTGGCAAATCGTACGGACCTTTCTTCGTCTTCCATTTTTGAATGTAGAGCAAGCAGAAGAGCAGTCCCGTGTTCGAAATTGATATTTAATTATATTTCGATGTTCAATACATTTTAGGAGGGAATATACATATTTCTTTTTGACTCTATTATTATTTGCTAGTTAAGGGCAAAAAAACGGGTGTCTTTTTGAGTTGGTAGTTGACGGCCAAGCCAGAAACCATGACAGCTACTACAGGAAAGTCATGAATGTCATGACTATCATGACCTCGATTTATGAGACAGCCAAAACTGCATAATATTTAGATTTTTAATCGTTTCAGCAGGAAATCGAACCGATTTTTTCAAACAATATGACACCCTGTATTTTTTCAGCAACAGATTTTGATGGGTACGACATTTTTTTTTTGAACAACTGGTGATCTTGCCGCTAGCTAAGATTCGGAAATCCATTTTAACACAAAAAGCCACCCTGTATATTAAAGCTGTCTACTTCTGCTGCTGCTGCCTGCTCTGCAGGTGCTTAGCTTAAAATTTCAGGCAGATTTAACGCTAATCATACGATACCATAGCATTCGACGAATGCTAAAACTACAAAATATCTTCTTATCAACTTTTCAAAAAACCCGGTTTCAGTATCTCTCCTACTTTCAGTAGGTACCTTTTGCCATGCCCTAGGGCCAAGATATAAAGACTACAAATAAACAATGATTGCAATAATTATATTATTATATGAAATCGGTGATTGAGATTGAAAAAATTGATTATCAAATTTGTGTGTGAATGTAAATTAGTATCCTGCTATTTATTTTAATTTATGTTCTATTATGCTTTCAAAATTAATTTTACTTCCAATTTTAAATGTTTATTGATATTAGTTTGACATTTATTTTATGTTCAAATGACTATTATTGTATAAAAAACCTTAATTTTTGCAGTGCCCTTACAGGGTGCATGTACTGACCACCTACACCTAGCCATTCACATACACTAAGAATGAATTGTACGTACATGTTAGCAAATAAATAAAATTGAAACCCATTGGATTTTTTTGGAGCAAGAAACTGCAATACTGCGCAAAACCAAATAACGTTGGCAAAAACAAAAGCTTTACATTTATCGTCCTTCCTTTGTTTCCTATCAACCCGGTGTCATTAGCCGCATAATAGCATTTGAATATTAAAATCGATCAAATCGAGTGGATAATCGATTTAGTCTGCCATTGTCTCGCTTCCGTTCGAATCGATTAAATTCAAATATTAATTAAGTTTGTTTCAATGGTAATCGAGTTGGATTCGGTGACAGCTTTAACCAGATAACACTTTTATGGGTATTAGGTTTAATTAAAAACGAAATGAGTTTTTGTTGACATTATAAAGCGTTTAAATCAATTAAGTTTCCTTCATTCCCTACAAGTAGTTTGGATGTTTATAAGTCATCTTTTTTATAATCGTCATTGTGTGGAATCATTAACACGAGATGGCAATCTGTGAATACTATAGTTGGGAACACAGACAAGTACTACAAACTATTCATAAATTACTAAGCAAATTAACCTCCCACAACAAAATAAACAATTTTCCAACAAAGATATCCCAATTAAACAGACATTGACAACTAAATCGTATTAAGTAGCCGAAACGGGCTTAATTGGCGGCCATTACACAACTCTATATCTCTATGGTCAAAATGGCGGCTCGGCGGGAAAATAAATACGTTCAGCGATGGATCATATATATCTTCATTAGCGTTCAGCAGTTCGCATTGATGTGTCTACAGGTGGAGGCCATTGAATTTGTTCTGTTTTATCACCGCTCTATGCTATTGGTTTGTCTATGGTCGATTTGCATGGACGCTGCGAAGGGCATTAATTCATAATGCTTGAATATGGCTTTATTTAGCGGATGAATGGCTTTTCATAATGTTTCTTGTTATTTCCCGAGATTGTGTTGAAAGTTTAAAGTAGGTACTTACCTAAGTTATTAGGGTGTAGGTAAACTGAGGTCCTCCTATTTATTTTACTTGTACCTAGTGCAAGTCTAGTGTATTATTTGATTCACTCGTTGATCCGACTGACATACAGCCGGTTTTTCATCCGCTTGTTACATGTTGACAATAGTTTAAACTTTTTGTTAACCTCTAGTGTTATTAGTATTATGCGTATTAGTATTTAGTTTAAGTTTATGTATGTTGTAACTTTTAATGTTAAGCACCGCCATCCCTTATTTTTCTCACAATTGTTCTGGTTGCCTGGAAGAAATCGCTTTAAGCGATAAGGCCACCAAATCCATTGCTATCTTTAATTTCATACAATCTGTTTTTCTTTTTTAATTTAAGGTGATGATTAAAGAATTATCTATCTATCTAGTGTGTTTACTTGCGTGTGGAGAAACCAAGATTTGGTTCGTAACACAAATAAACAAAACATAATCAATATAAGTGCTATATCTCATCTCACTAATATTATCTCATCTCACTAATATTATAAACGTGAAAGTTTAGATGGATGGATGGATAGATAGATGGATGGATGTTTGTTCCTTTATCACGCCAGAACGGCAAAACGGATCTGGATGAAATTTGGCAAAGAGATAGATTATAGTCTGGAGTAGGACATAGGCTACTTTTTATCCCGAAATTCCTACGGGAACGGGAACTACGCGGGTGAAACCGCGAGGCGCTGCTAGTATGCTATATTCGTGCTTTGTATAGGAGTGTAGTCCCTCTGAGTAAAGCTTGATTTTGTATTTTAACCAAGACTTAGTTCGTACAAAATACGAAATCCAGCTTAACGTAAAGGGACATTCTGAATCTCGGAGAAAAATAATTTTAAAATCCAATTCAATCGACAATTATTAAATTTTTCCTTGCAAATTTATTTCTTTTGTTTTTAAACGGAACATTCAACAATAAAAGAAATTAAAAAAATCACGCCTGTCCAAATGTTTATTACTTTTTCATATTTGTCTTATATGACATTGTGCAATGTGGTCGAGGTGCATCGCCAGAGAAAGAAAAGAGGTTGGTATTCTGATTACCAGCGAAACTAATTTGTAAACCTCACTGCAGATCACTAACTAATAGCTAATAGTTTAGTTCTGTGTTTCTGCCTAAAACCACTCCCAAACAGGCCACCGCAACAACGTGTATATATTTTTTTTTAATAGAAATAATAAAAAAATTTGATAGAAATAATTATTATAACCTATTTAAACTTAATTACGTAAATTTTGATTAGTTTCATGATTCCACGATCTGGCCCACTAACTACGTTTTGTTTGTAAATTAAGGGCTAATACAGTTCAAACAACTCATCACGGTTAATCACAAAAAGGAAATTGAAAATTTTACATGTTAATTGAATTAATTATTGATGAACCAACCACTAAGTCAAGCTGAAGACAGGGCGCTATGGCACTCATATGTCCAGCTGTGGATTATTAAAGGCTGATGATGATTATACAAAAAAATACAAAAAATACAAAATCGTTTATTTGAACAAGTACATAGGTATAGGTTACATGTTAAACGAAGAGAGAAGAGAACGAACTTTTGTAGTCTACAAAAGTTAAAAACTGCGGCGTAGTCTCTAAAATGAACCAATAAGTATCAAGATCACATAGGACGATGTGTACTGTTAGGTAGTCTATCTATAGGTGTTAGACACCAAGAAACTTTTACGTTTTAAAAATTAGATATCCTCAGATAATGTTTTATATCAAAAAGGGCGGCCTTATCTCGAAGAGTAGTTCCAGGGACGATAGGAATAGGTATGTAATGGGTTTATAGCACAAATTATTCTTCCGGTCCAAAGTTGTTTATAAATATGGCCTAGCAATGACTATATAAATATAGAATTACACCTATACAAGGTTATTGGTAAATTAGTAACACCACGTGAACTGTAGGTCCTGCCCATCATCATAAACACGTTCGTGAAGACGCCAGGTCTAAATTCTTAAAAAAAATATAAATCACCTCTGATACTAAATGAAAAAACATCTTTATCTGGAACCCAACGAGTTACTTAAGACCGATTTCACTCTCATACCTTCTGTTAATTCAGGGCAGAGCTCTTTTATATTGAGTTTCAAATAAAACCTCTCTAACGAACTATTATTGAATTGCGGGGGTACCCATTACCAATACCAAATTTAAGAATCAAGACCTGGCGTCTTCACAAACGTGTTTGTGATGTTGGCAGAACTTGCAGTTCACGTAGTGTTACTAATTTACCACTAACCCTGTTTAAATAAATGAAGAAAACCAAAAAGAACACCTAAAAGAAACTATATGTAAACATATTACATTAAATATATGAAATGTAAGAAGGTACCTATCTAGGTATATGGTTGGTGGTTATGATCGGTTGAGATAAAAACCCCGGCAGGAAATGATATTTCTACTTAAACCGTTTAAAATCAAAACATATAAAAGTTGATTTCCTCTGCATTCCAATACTGTGCCAATCTCGAAACCTGATAAAATGCGAGATATTGCTGAGATAATTTCAACTAATCGATAAATAATGATCGACTGAGCGGGCAGGGGTGTACCTATTCTCGCGCGTCGGAGTAAGATATCGAAGGAGACATGACACGGTTTGTTTGAAATTGGAACTTTAAATTGTGGGTAGGGCTAGAAGAAGAAGTTAATTTACAGCATCGTGATAGTAAGCGTGGAAATGCAGCCAGCATCTTTCGATTGGTATTGATATGGATCAGTTGAGTTACCTGTAGATTGTTTGCAACACTCTGCAGTTAATTCAATTGTTTCAAATGTAAATACTAGTTTTAATTAATTTCTATTATTTGATTGTAATTCTCTTGATTAAATAAAGATCTTTAAAAAAAGTAAGCACAAGACCAAAAAATGTGTGTGACACGGTAGGTATACCAAGAAACAAGTGTCCTGCTTGGTACCGACACAAAGTGTCCAATCTTATTTGTAAAGCGGTGACGAACGTTTCGCAAAACAAATAGATACAATCTGAAACAAAACATACGATGAAAGACAGATGTCAATCGAACAGCATAAAAAGGTGCATAGTACAGCAGCAGGATAGGACATTATATCATGTCTCACAATCGCAACCAATCATCTTCCATCCTGCTCGCAATCTCGCAAGCGACCATTTATTCCGTGATCATGGCATACAAAATGCAACTGAGCCGAAATATTGAAAAACTTATAACCAGCCAGTTCATGGTGAATAAAATATCCTGTTATTAGTTAGTGATATTACTAAAACCTGTCTCACAATCGACATGATTTATCTCGATCACCGGAATAGAACCCCGATTGGTGATCCGTAAATCAAATTCACATCACGAGCCTAGTCCATGGTTTGAGCCAATTACGATTGAAAATAACAGACACGAATTAGCAATTAGCTGGAAAATACTATCTCCCGCCATTTTCCGGTGAATAAGTTGGTATTATTGATGCACTACCAACCTTATTACTTTTTATACGTTTGCTTCTTGGAAATTCGACTGATGGTTGAAGATTAAACGGGTATGGTCTGGCATTTGTAACATTTATAAGGGGAATTGTGACTGGCGAGTTAATATTAGCATTAGCTAGATACAGTACATACAGTATCTATCTAGTAAAGGCTCTTTGTGAATGGACTCGTAGGAGACATATTACACTCACCAGTTTAGCAAAGTGACGCGAATAGAATTACCGACATTAATAAAACTTAAGGCGTGGATGTATGTGAATGGACGTGAATTGGGTTACGTTAAAACCTTTTTTCTCTGTTATCTTTATCGAAAAAGTTTCGGAAAATACATAATAATCATGGATACAAGGCAAATCCTATTCGTTTCAAAAAAAAAAAACAAACTATTTTAAATATAAGAAATAATTGTGCAAAGCACCATCTATTTTTCTTAGTTAATACCATTTTTCTCCTTCTATCAATCACAAGATTTTTTATTGTCAACCTTTATAGAATACCAAGATGAACTTTGGCTTATTTAAATAATCAGCAAAATCTTGATTTTTGCGCTTACGCCGCTCTGCTTTGTTCCGCTCCTATAAACGCAAAATCCTATGCGTATCCTTTTCACAAAATGGCGTCATAGACCGCCCCGTCAATGAAACCTCACCTGGTTGCTTTAATTTAAAACACAAATTCTTATTTCAAATGAAAATTGTGAACGCTCTATAGAACGTCATTAAAAGAAAAGCTCATTAAGTAGATAGGTCAAATCAACTTTGAACTCATTTAAGCTGAACTCACTTTAATTTTTGGTAAAAACGAGGCTTAGTTTGTTCTTAGAATGCAAAAGATCGGTTTATTAGAATCATTAAATGCTCGCTATTGCAACAATGTTTCGATCTCAATGAGGCATTCGACTAAGTTATTTACACGTTTTTACCAAGTACGTATATTATTGTTCATTATACGTTACTGTTTCCGTTTCTTTCGCAAGTAAGCAATCCCATTAAAAGGTTTTTCAAACATGTTATGAAAATATTTGGGTTGGATTCCTAATAAACACTAAACAAAATTGGTGTTACTCAAGGTTGTATCCGGCAATATTTTATTCTTTTATGTTTACATAATTTTTCTTTAAGTAGAAAAGTTTTAAAAGTAGGTATCTCTACGTAATAAGGCAAACTATTACAAGTAATTGTCTTAAGAAATCCTTAATTTTACCTCGTTTGGTTTTAACACCCTTAAGAAGTGATCATTGAGTTTTATTACCCTGGTGTATCCTTTTAGGTTTCGCACCTTTACCGACACTTATCCACAAAAGGTAAAGTATATAAATTTGTATAATTTTCTCTCATACAAAAAAGCTTAGTTGCAACAGTAAGTGCAGATATCGGCGCGGTTATTGAGACTTCGGCAAAAGATAAAGTTAAATAATTACTTTTTGTCCAGGTTTGTTCAGTTTCAATATACGTGATTGTCTACATATTTTGCGGAAGTCTAACTACTTAGGTAGGTACCTTAGATATGTACTTAAATATTTTTTTAGAAGAATTGATAAGAAGGACAGAGAAAGACTGCGCAGCGTAGGGAGTAAGAATGATCTAACGGAGAGGGGTTATAGTAAAATAATGTTTAATGGGGGAATTGGTGATCTAACAAAACTGGAAACAAACTATCGACGCGCCACGCCACCTAATGAAACGCGATGCTTGTTGAGTTGAATCAAATCGTATGACTTTTCTGACCAGAATCACATTAGTAACACCAGATGCGACGACACGTCGGGTGTTACGCGATGACACGACATAGGGAAAGACGCACCTAGACCGAAGTGCGACCTAGACAACTAAACGCTACCCATGAACGGTGACTCGCAACAAGAATATTCAAAGTATTTTTGTATTTACGAGTGGAAAGTGATGCCTTGGGGTTTGTTTTTAGTTCTGGAGATATTTGTTCACATAATGAACGAACATGAGGGCTGCTGTAGGGTTTTAGTTAATAAATTACACAAAAGTACCTACGTCGATAAGCACGCGAACCACGAACGCTGACGGCGCCGACTATGACTGAGGTGAGTGGACCTAATTGGACCTAATTTGACGCTTCCACTTTCGAGAACCGAGTACTTAATCTCCCCTTTTTTACTTTTATCTAAGGTGATTATGATTTAACAAACATAGCGGGAATCTCGCAGACAGATTGCTCGAAAATAAATAAAATAAATGTAGGTACAGAGAAACCATCCACAGGGTATTTAAAATAATTTACTACCATATGATTGTTTGTTAATCACTGGTTTGGTCTCTTTTATGTTTTCTGCATATGGAAGTTAATTAAGACATAAAATATATCCGTCGAATGCTTCCATAAAATGAGCTTTGGTCAACTATTGTTATTACATAATTCATTATTCAACTGGTTTCATCATCGTTCAACTTTTTGATTGCTTATTTAGTACTCGTACTAACAACCCATTATGATAAAATTGAGCAGAACTGAATTTGACTGAATTAAATTTTTTAGAGACAAATTAGGAGTACTTAGTAATAATAACACTGGACAATCCACACGCATCATCTAGTTAACTTAGGTGAATACATCTGTCAGATTTGATATTCTTACCTGTTTGTTCTACTATTAGTAACGCGATTAACGTAAAGTCATCAAAGACTTCAACGTTTTGTAATCGGTTTCAAATTCAACAATTTCGAGCCATAATATCAAGAAGTCGCCTTTAAATAAAAAAAAATGGCAACATGGTAAAGTTTTCCCCACAAAAATTAGTTCATAGGCTTCTGAACTAGTTAAAAACTGTGTTTCAAGAGCCGAAATTAATTAAGAAAATCTAATTCAGTGAAAATGTATTTGGGAACACTCCAATAATGCTCTTCGATTTAATTTATAATATTTAGAAAACGGGACATAAAGTTTACTTTACTCTGGGAATCAATATACCAGTTTTGATAGAGTATACGTCATCATCAACCATCATTTTTTAGTATTGCTTTTGCAAAATAGTTATACGATGGTACGGAACCCTCCGTGTGCGAGTCGACTCGCACTTGGCTTTACTTTACTTTACATGGTTTTTATTTTTCTCCATTTCTCATTTTACATCCTAATTCAGAGCTTCAATATCAATGTAAGCATTCCCTAATCGTCTAATCATCGTCACATCATCACTTGCGATTGTGGTCAACCACAAGCCTATTCATCCAAGAATCTTGAATCATCGCAGCATGTTTTTGTACGTCTTCTCAGCTGCCCGTCGGTTGGCTAAGCGTTACCGAACACTGGAGGCACACGGCCCAACAATTTCACAATTTGTCGAGCGCCCTTTTTGCGCCCAGCGGTAATTGGCAGTCACCTGCCCGCAGGCCAACGCAAGCCTCGGACAACCTGCCGTAAAAGGTAACCTGATCGCAGACACACCGCTTTTTAGGACCTGACAAATGTGTAATTATTTATTTAATATCCTCAGTTTTAGTTCTACGTTTGGGCACAGTTCGCATAGCTTCTACTTTTCGGTTGCCATCGTCATGTCAGAGTGATGCAGATAATACGCGTAATGTAAGCGTTTTTGTGTTAATTTATTATATTCAACTGTTGTTTTAATTGATGGATTTAATATGGAAAGTGTTTGTCTGTCCTGAGCTTTTTATATAAAGAGAAATGCACATCTATTTGCAGCAAACGTGTTTCTAAAGAAGACACGAGTTGAGGAGATCTGGGAGATCTGTTCGATTCGGCGCGGACAAGCGTTTCGTAAGATATTATATAACAAATTCTAAAATTTCAGTATTTTAGCTCCCTTGGCGCGTTCTTCTTACAAATAATTTTATGTGGCTTCGTTTTAACGCATCACTGCTCTGTCTGAAGAGGAGGGATACGTACATGTGCGTCATGGGCAATGAAAGTGTTAAGCAGGTTAGGGCATCGTGGAGTCCATTTCTAACGTGCACGAACTGTCCAGCGATGCTCTTGGTAATGGTACCAAGCAGATGGCTCCCACTTAGCTACCTACCCAGTATGTGAACATTTGTTTGTTTCTTCAGTCGCAAAAAAAAGTTGTTGGTCCCACTTTGTATCTATAAAGGTAGAAATCGGGTTATTCCCGCTCGTCCCCACGCTTTGTCCCCGATGGGGACCAACGGGAACTTTTATTCCCGTTCGTCCCCACATTTACATACGTGGGGACGAATGGTAATAAAAGTTCCCGTTAGTCCCCATGTATATTAATATGGGGACGAACGGGAAGTGAAGTTCCCGTTGGTCCCCACTAAAATATTAACATTTACTTATTGTAATTCCTTAAAGCTACATTAAACTCACTCAATTGTTCTCCCAGATGCCGTAGTTTATTAGAAAAACTATAAATGGGTTTGTATAGAGAGTGGTTGTATGATCTCCAGAGATTATCGTAAGATATTCTAATTATTGTTTGTATGAACATATATATTATAATGAATTCATTACACGCAAGCTTTTGAAATTCAAGAAATGGATACCACTTACCAAATTACTTACATTGTTGCTTAGTAGATAGGAACGAGAGCACTCAAGACTAACCTACCTACTTGTACCTGTTTGCCTATCTACCTGCTTTGCGCGATTGATCCACCTTTTTTGTAAAAAAAACCAATGTCGTAAAAAAAGAACGCTCCAAAATGGTGCTATGGTGTGGGAGTGTACCCAACGAAGAAAATTAAAGTGCTCAGGAGTGGTAAAAATACTTGAGTACATACTCAATTAGTTTATATTTTATAAATACCCAATTATTAAAAACAACATAAATGAGGACTTACTTAATTATTTGGTTTATTTTTCTTTTATTTGTTATACAATTGCACTTAATTAGGTGCATGGTAGGTCCATAATTATAGGTAAAGAATATCTATGATAGGTAATTATCTCATCATTTTCAGGACAACAACATAATTGACGAAAAAAATCACAAATGTACGCCTGACTCAATCAGAAATGATTTAGAAATAGCACTTCATAAATGCAAAGAAGACATAACTTCACCTGAATTTCCAGTAGTTGCTCGTACATTTAATGCAATGGTATGGTGGTGCAATAAGTGAGATACCGTCATTTAAAAATAAGTAAAGTGCCGCCAAAATGTAATGAATTTCTTTTGGCAGACTATAGTTCAGATGGCATCCAAATCATTGTATTTTGCAACAATGAAGCGAGAAAACTTTTACCAGAAATCAATGACTATTTCAGTTATAAAACTTTTCATTGCTGCACAGAGCCATTTGATCAGAGAATATTTTTTTAGAATGTAATTTTCTGCTATATTTTTTTGTTAAAATATTATAATAAAAGTTGATTACAAAACAAAATATGATTTGGTTTAAAATTATCCTCATATAATTTAGTGGGGACGAACGCTACAAAAACTTCCCGCTGGCCCCTTCGGGGACGAACGCTACTGCAAAACTTCCCACTGGTCCCTATGGGGACGAACGGGAAGTAAACTTCCCGTTGGTCCCCATCGGGGACATAGCGTGGGGACGAGCGGGAATAACCCTAGAAATCTCAAAAATCTCGTCTCGTTAATTGGATTCTATTGGTAATTCCCACGTATCGTTTGAGTTGCAAGTGGAGCAGTGCAAATAACCGGCATATTTGTCAACGTAAATGGTAAGATTCTTGAAAACGGTTTCTCGTTACAGCGGTATCCATAATTGCGATACCTTTATGGTAACGTGGCAATTTCTAAGTTGGGGCGGTGGTGAGGGCGTGAGCGGAAGCGGGTGATATCGCGATTTCATTACATTATAGGTACGTAAGCTGAGGTTTACTTTAGTTAGGTTTCTCGATAGTAGTTACTAATCGATAGATAGAGAAAGAAAAATCAATGACCACTAGGTCATTGATTTTTCTTTTTGTATGTGATTTGATACAGGGACTCTACCCCGCGGAAAACTTATACGAAAATGGCGTCGGATAACGGCGGCGATATCGTCGTGACTCCATATGGAAACACAAACGCGTTATTTTTTTTTTGTATGAAACGTTTCATTGTATGAAATTGTATGAAACCTCGCAGGAGTCCCGGATTTTTGTATGTGGTTAAAATGGGATGCTATAATTTAATACCAAACCAAATTGACCTTTTTACACAAATAATTCAAGAAGCCTGAGAAAAATACAAAATTATAACTAGTGTCTGCCGGAGGCTATTATGCACACCTTTCTATGAATCAATGCATTCCACTCTCTTTTTCCACTTCCTCTCAACTTATTGAATTGAGAGAGTAGACCAACCTAAAGAAACATAGACTAACCGGCATAGGTTATTGCTACAGCGTGTAACAAAAATGAAGGACCAAATTTTGACAAGGGGCTTGGATATCAGATCAGAACATAGGAAAGCATAAAAAAACGTGAAGTAGGTACAGTTTTCGAAAAAATAAATTACCACTAATTTAGTCCTTCATTTCTGTTACACCTTGTTTACTTATATACCTGTGCAGGTTAGTCTATGTTTGTTTTGGTTGGTCAACTCTCTCGATTCAATAGGTAAATAATGCTTGGTCCTTCATTTATGATACACCCTGTAGAGGTGGTACTACTATACCTACACATGACGTTAGTAATAGGAATGCGTACTTAGCAAAAATCATTCTCGAGCAGAAAACATCAAACACGAAATCAAAACAAATCGCTCGCTATTTGTGGGACCACACTCTGACTTACAAAAGGTAATAAATGCGAAAAGTGGCTATTTTGGGAATAGGCAAGCTTGACCCATTATGCTAATAGCGAATGGATCAAAGGTCTTCATTAGCAATCTATTTTCGAACTTCCTAGTTTTGTTCGATTAGGGTTCGGGACCGAATTCAATGAAACGGTTTGGAGCAAAATTTTAGTGAATTATTATCAGTCATTGTAATGAATCTAAAAGCTATCGATAAAATAGGAGCCTTACTAAAAGCTAGGCATATGATGAACACTTATTGAAAAAAGCGTAAAGTAGAAAGGCAAGCGTGAAGAAAAGCTTTTGACTGATTACTATAATAATAATAATCATAAATTTCAGACCATAGAAAAGTTAGACATCTTATTTAACTTATGCTACGGTCCATATAGTAAAACTATGAAATCAAATAATAATATACCTGCTTATTAAGCTTAATGTGAAACAAACTAATATTAAAACATCATGTCAATGTAGAAACCTTGTCGAAGTAAATCAGTTATCTAGTACCTACCCATAACACAAGCTCTGCTTAGTTTGGGGCTAGATAACGCTGTGTGATTTTTCCAGCATTATTTGTTTTTTTATTTGTAAGTGGAAGGTTAACCCTACCGCTCCTGTGCTATTCTTTTTAACCTTTCTTAGGCCCGTATAATGAAAACTTGCTCAGTCATTCCTCTATGCTTGAGTGATGGTTTTCTATGGAATATACGTCATTCAAGCGTAGATCTATAAACAAGCTTTCATAATACGGTCCTTAGACCTATGAATAAATAATACGTCAAGAAGTCAAAGACTTATTATTTATTCGTAGCCTTTGACTAGGTAAAGTAAATAAATATTGATAACACTTATCCCCTTTCTCTTCATCGGACCAAGCGATTCCGCAAAAACACATTCAATGAATGAATTCACCATGGCGGATCAAGTTATGTGACGAACCGAACGAAAGAGTTTTTTCAAAATGGCGGACAGTGTTGCAACTCTTGCAACTTAGTGCTATGTTTGTTATCGACATTTAAAACGGATAGGTAAGTATCTAGCATGAATTGCGTTGCAAAGGGCGATCAGGTAAAGGTTAGGTATATTTTTACTTTTTATATGGAGTAGATACTTGATGAAGGAGTACCTACATAATTAATGAGGGTCTATAACAGGTAAGTACCTACTTATAATAGATCCTTATTGTTTATGTCATCATCATCATCATCAGCCTATAGTAGTCCACTGTTGGACACAGGCCTCCCCTAATGAGCGCCATAGCGCCCCGTCCTCAGCTTGACGCATCCAGCATCTGCCAGCAGTCTTTCGCAAATCATTATCCCACCTGGTCGGAGGGCGTCCTACACTACGTTTGTCGAGTCGTGGTCTCCACTCAAGAACACTTTTACCCCAGCGGTTGTCGGTTCTTCTCGAGATGTGGCCAGCCCACTGCCACTTCAGCTTGCTAATCCTCTGAGCTATGTCGATAACCCTAGTTATTGTTTATGTACTCCTTCGTTATGTATCTACCTAGTAATAACTTATTTTTGACGTTTCATAACACTTTCAAGTGATAAATCATAAGATGTCAATTATAAGTAGCAATTTTCATTGAAAAGGATCAGAAATAAATGAAATATCAATGATTGCCTGTTATAAAGGAATGTATCAATGGGCAATTAGTAGAATCGCACTTGAGTAGCATTCGATATGGCAACTTATATGTCTGTGACTTGACTCTGACATGACAAGCACGTATATTGAAACGTAAAAGAAAATGGCGCCACGAACGAATATAAACATCCGGTTTGGAAGAAAGCTCGATTTACCAACCTTTTAAAAAGATCTTGACACAAATCTAACTGATATGTTAAGTTAAACTTTGTTTGTTTAGCTTAAACTAAAGTTATTCTGTGATGATATTGGCAAAAACGTACGAATATCCCACACTTAAACTAATAATCTAACGAAAATATCAGATTTTTAACTTATTAGATTCCTATTTGATAAATGGGTGTACCACGAAAATTATGTTTTGCTATTCCACCTTCCATACATTTAATAACTACCGACTTAAAATTAAATTAAATTAAAATTAATAAAAACTGAATTCCCCCTTGAAAATTACTGGGGAACCCTGGCGTAAGCCTAAAAAATTACAATTGAATGAAATAAGAATGAAGTAAATGAATTATGCGTTAAACTGTTATTTCAAAACATGGTAGGTACTAGCTAGCAGTAGTCGAATAGGTAACTCTATGTACCTAAGTACTCTACTGTACATAAATTATGTACCTATATACATGTATACTCTCCTAACGTAGCATGTCGACACGATAGTTTCGCATTATATCGATAACAGTTTAGCGTCGATACCAATCTCCGCTTTGATTGGTACTCTCCAATCAAGTAATTGCCACAAAATGGTGGCCGGCACGCTAATTCGATTCATTTTCTTATCAAATGGTATTTGAAAATACTGATTATGCCTATTGAATTGACGTATTATTGCGGTTTGTGTTGAAATTATTTTGCGGAATAATAAATAAAATACCGAGAAAATATTATAGTTACCTATTTCAACATAAATTACATTTACATTACATTTTATTGTATTTTTTATGTGTAAATATGTACCTACTCGTAAACATATGGACCCATGGTTGTCTGAAATAAAGCATTAAGTAATATTTTATTGTTGCAATAGGTTAATTTCTTGCAGCGTAAGTAGACGTAATTTTTTTCATAATTTGACCAATTTTTGTTTTCACTAGAGTTTCTCGCTTCTATATTCGTTAGATAGATAGATAGACCATTGTTAATTGTACCACACCAACACAGAAAAAATTACAGAAATAAAAGCTACGAGAAGAAGTACAAGGGCAACCTTATCGCTATGAGCGATCTCTTCCAGGCGACCTTGGGATAGACTGGACATGTAAGAACAAAAAAGACGGTGGCACTTGAAAAAATAACGTTAGGTATCTACTTAAACAATAAAATATAATGAAGATATTTTTTTCTGGCAGAAATATGATAAATTAACCTCATGATGGTAACCCTAATGATGTGAAATTTTCGCACGTGGAAATGCGGCCAGATATCTGCCGCTTGTAGCTAAACTAACATAAATACAAAACAAGAAAAAACACGCAACTGTTCTATTTAATTATAGGTGTGATAAATGATGCTGTCAACGGTGTATTGTTAATGGTTTTGCCTTCAGTTAGTTGTTAGTGGTGATTGGAATGTTTTGACAAGAATGTGAAGCAGCAAGAATGTCACATTTTTGGCTTAAAGTATATTTACCGAGACTGCACGAAAATTTTTAATAGTTTTTAAGTATTATTTAACAAATTCAAATACTAACTAATCCAATATACTTCGATACTAAAGTCAAAAATCCTAAATTTGTACAGAACTGTATTAATTATTCCTTTGTTTCATGTGTACATCAAGTTCTTGAGTTCTAAAATCACTGTTTTTTTATTAAAATTTATTTCATTATTTATAGAAGACACTAAATTAAAATCTATGTACACCTACCTATCAAAACATCGATAATTAATTCTAATGGGTCAAATAAGTCAACTATTTAAGTAAATTTAGCGACGTAACCTAGTTCCATCAGTTAATTTAAATAAAAACTGCGCAAAGACAATTTGCAAATTTAATGTAAACGTAATTGTTTAATTTGAAATAAATGAATACAATAAATTCAATGGATGAATAGAATACAATAGAAAATTATTTGTAACCACAATCTTTGACACGCGATTAGTTATTTATACTTAGTTAAATTGATTAAAGTAATTCTGAACCCTGAGTTATTTTTAAACTACAATGTGTCTAATTTAGAATTTATCGGTTTTAGGTACTCACCTACTTGAACTTGACTTTACCAGTAAATTTTACTATGAGGCTGAATATAGATATCTTTAACCGACTTCGAAAAAAGGAGGTTCTATTTTCGGCTATACCTAAGTACGTATGTTCACCGAAATCTCCTTCAATTGTGAACCGATATTGATGATTTTAGAAGGTCCACCTGCGACGCAGGTCGTTGTGAGTTCGATTCCCGCCTGGGGACAAATGTGTGTACGATTTGCAGATATTTTTAGGGTTTTCTGGTCGTTTTCTATGTATAATAATATATTTATCTATGTATATCAGTTATCTAGTACCCATAACACAAGCTCTGGTTAGCTTGAGGCTAGATAATGCTGTGTGTATTGCCCAGCATTATTTATTGATTTATTCTTTTGGTTTTGTATAGAAAATAATACTGGGGTGGTCCTATAATTTTTTTTTCCAGAGGGATTAGTATTTGTCCGGAACATCTAAAATAACAGTGTCAATACAATATCAAAAGAATTCAAAATTTTTAAATAGCATGTCTGAAGCCTTTTTTATTGATTTGCGAGGGTATTTTTTTGTCACGAGCTCTCTAGAATTTTTAAATGCCTAGGTTACCTAGAACTCTTTGAGTTAAATTCGAAGCACTAAACGGCTTACCCATGCTATTGTAATGAACGAAGTGCTCTTTCATTCCGATTTATTATTAACCTTATACATCAAAAAATAAAATGGCGGAGACCGAGTCATATTTTATTTAAGGAATACCTAGAAATGTGATGTGTGTGTGGGTATTTACCCTTTTCTATCTGTAGCTATCGCTTGTAAATGCAGAAGGTACGTTCGAAGTCGAACATTTCATGTAAATTTAGCTTAGTTTGCATTAACTGCAATTAAGTTTAAAATTAGTGTTCTACCATCACACTCACCTACTAATTACGTTTACCCATAATGTTTGTTTTTTATAAGTTGAGTAAAAATTTTGTGCACGCTGTGGCGTCCCTTAGGTGTGAAAACACATTTATTGTAAGATTTTGTAGTGTACTATTTAGCCATAGTGTGATTTCGACGTAGGATGCCCTTTTCTAAATAAATAAATAAATCACTCAACGGTTATTTTAATTTCTTCGGTCTTTTTACTACCCTCAGCAAGCTAGCGTCCCTTAGCGTACCCTAGCTTAGCTTATTGATTACAACCCAATCATAGTCAAAAGTCAAAGGCCCGTATTATAAAAACTACTCAGTCATCGATCTATGCTTGAGTAACGCTTTTCTATGGTATAAACGACACTCAAGCATAGATCTATGACTAAGCAAGCTGTCTTATGGACCTAAGTGTATGTAGGTAGGTACCTACCGACGGAGCTTGGTGTAAATTCATCTCATTTTTTTCCACTGTTTTTTTACTTTTTCTCTTATAGATATTTATTGAAATGTAAAGATTTAAAAAATTTGCTATGAGAGTATGAGAAGAAGTAAGGTTTGCTGGAAGAGAACTCTTTTTAGGATTAAGCTCGCCTGTGCTATATTTTTTCTAGTTTAATGTTTTATTACTAAACATTTTTTTTCGTGCAATAAAGAATAAATAAATAAATAAGTAATAAGTAAGAGCTAGTTATAGTTTATTTTGTGTTAGTTTAGGTTGTTGTAACGCTCTACAACGGTTTCGGTCAAACTGTAAAAGCAACCATAGAGTCTACAGGGTGGTATTTTAAGTAATTAAATATCTAACTACTGCTCGTACCCACATAGATAAAAAGAGATAAGTGTGAATTTTCCGAATTCCCAAATCTTATCAAATTAGATCTAAGCAAGTACTTACTAGACGAACCGGTTCTGAACATCGGGTTCGGTGCCATCCAGGGGAAAGCTCCGAACGGCCACGACGGCGGCGCCGGACCCTGGTACAGCCTCGGAAGCATCGGCTGTGGCACCACCACTCCTCTGTTCTCCTCTTCGCCATCGTTTGCCTCTCTGTCTTCTCTGTCATCAGCATTTGAGTCGACGTCTTCGATATCGACGTCACTGTCGTCCGTTTCTGGGGCAGCGTCAGTGCTTTCTGCGTCATTGCTGATGGCGTCGATGGAGTCTTTCTGCGGTGCGTCAGTTTTCCCGCGTAGGAGAGAGTCTACGCTGAAGGATATCCGCCCTTTTCCGCTCTCGGCGGAGTCGGCACGCTCGCATTCGAGCGTCGTCTTCATTTCATTTGCTCATTTCTATGACTTGTGGTTATTGCCGAGTCTCCATTTTTGAATGCCGGTCGTGAAATATTTTCAGTCTGTTGTTAGTTTTGGCGTTGCTGAAGTATCATTTTTAGGTGGTCATAAGTTCAGCGGAATGTCACTTGGGGTTTGATTCTGGGATTTATTTATCGATATGCAAATTACAGTATTTATCGCACGTGAATTGATTTATTGTTTTGTTTACACTTTTATTCAGTTCAAATGTCACACCGATAGTCACCGTCCAATTAATCACAATAGCAACACTTGAAATTCAAAAGTGGAACGTCAAATTGTAGATGGGTGCGTTCGGGAACTTGATGTGCCGCGGAAAGCCGCGTTGTGCCGGGTGATTCGCGTGGAAGCGCGGTGGAAATCGCGCTAGTATTGGGGCGCAAACCGCGAGTCGCGGACCGCCCCTGTCCTCTCCGCCGCGAGAGAGACGCAGCTACCAACCGAGGAATTTTAATAAGCGGCGCGGAGCGAACGAGACGACGATACAATCCGACATGTGTGGAATCGCGATATTCAGTAGGCGGGGTCCGTCGCGCTCAAATTAATAGTCTCTATGGAGTACGCCTTATAAAATACTATCACAGCTCCCTAATTTGACTTTTATCGCTTGCGTATAAAGTTTATTTTGGATTGAGTTGTTGAACAATAAAATGACGTAACGGAATTGAACGAGTCAGTTTGCAGTGGGTATTGTGTTGAATGAAAAAGGAGTAAATAGACGTCTGCCGTAGGCGGTGTAGGGGACTTTACGATTTAATTATTCGCGAATGCGGAGGCATTTTGTAGCGAACTAATGTCTCTTTGTCTCATTAATATCTCGGGCCGGCCATGTTTGATTTGTTTATGACAGGTGAGACGAGAGACGTGCTACCGTTTTCGAAGGGTGTGGGATCGGAGGAAGTCCGCTTTGAGACTGTTCCATCTGATGGGTTCGAATTTGTAACTCGCTCTAATTTGGATGAAGTTTAAATTACTTTTAAACAAATGCTTGTAAATTGACGATGGGTTTACCATATGAATAAATTTTTTTAGTTAGTACCTAGGTAATTTAATGAGTGATTTTCAGATTCTTTGTGTAGTTGTTTTTCTAGTTTCTTTTGGGTTTACCATTTGAATAAAATTAGGACCATGATTAAAATAATAGGTTCAAAATCGAAGACAAAATATAGATAGGTAGGTATTCTAGATTTTGTTTTCGATTACGAACCTATCAATTTAATCATGGTAGGACCATTCCAGATTCCATCAGATTCTAATTAAATGGTAAACCCATCCACAAAGAATCTGAAGATCAATCATTAAATTACCTACCTAAAAAAATATATTAAGTTAGTTATGTTTAACAACACCACATGTCGACACAATTTTTCCAGTTGCATTTGAATATGTACTAATAAGATAGGTATATTGACTAACAACTACCAACTAAGCCAAACTCAATTATTTTTAACTCTAACAATATCTTTTAACAAGATACTTAAGCTGTTTAAAAAAAAGCAAATCACACCATTAGCTAGCGCCATGTCACTTAACACGAAGTTAATCGCATTAAATCGTTATCTACCATCTTTTTGTGCATCTAAACGCTCCGCTATTCAACCATTTCATATTCAACCTTATCGCCCTATAATACAGTTGAAATCAAATGTCACTGTCATAATCGATGTCAATTCGCAAATATTAACAAACGTTTATTTATGATGTTGAAAAATGATTCCTAGTCAGTTGTGATACGGTTGTTTGGTTAAGGGGAAGTCTCCCCTAGCCAATTAATGCAGTGTAATCACACAGAGAGATTACGCTCGCCTTAATTGAAAGAGTGTAATGATGAACGTTGCTGGGGTAATAAAACTGGCTGGATTTTTCTTTGATTTATTTCGGATTTCGAATTTCGAACGTTTTGTTTTGATGTTATGATTTTTGTCGGACTTTTGTTGGCTGATTGAACGATATTCTGAATTTAAATCTGATCATTACAGAGGATTATTTCGAGTTCAGGAAATACCTAATGGGCAAAGAACAAAAGTTCGAGATAAAAGAGAATAAAACGTTCGTTATTTTTTTCTGAAAACATAACTTCCTGGAGCTATGAATATGGTAGTTTAAATTCTATATATATGTTAGGATCAAACAGGCACCTCAGCCTAGCCTTTCGCCGTGCCACAAAAGCCGTCCTTATTAAAATATAAATTCCATGTAAACTGAAACCCCACCGCAATAAAATGTAGATATCTCATCGACTTTCAAGGGTCTAAAACTCGGCTTAACTGAAATTTATACTGAAATAATACGAAAACGGCAATCTTTTTAAATAACGACTTCATATTCCCGAGTGGTGCGGACAATTCAGAGGAGATGAAAGATTTTTTTAATAAAACGCGGGATAATAGTAGGTAAGTGGGGGCCGGCCGCCATTACGGCGAGAAATGAGTTTTCAGTTCGTGTCGCGACCTTTTTGTGTTTACAGGGTGAGACAAGTTGGACTGAACATATAAGCACTTCCACCCATCTAAATCCAAGTGAAGAACCCCGGTAGGGTATCTTTCAATTTCCATATTATGTTGTACATATTACTATCTATAATACGATCATGCAAACTGACAACTGCTTGAATTAAGCCTGAGAAGTAACTTACGTTTACTATTTTACGTAAATTCTTAAAAATAGTCAAAGAGTCTGTCTATTTTGGTAGAGCCTTATAGAACGCTGAAAGAAATGAATTTACTACCTACCGTTGTAATAAAAGCGAATAAAATTCCCAATTCCATTTTTAAAAAATCATAAAACAGTAACACCCCCTAACCATAGACAAACTCAAGCAGTAATAAAACCGCGTATCACCCGCCGCTGTCATCGTAAACACATTTCCCGCTTTTAATATTTGGAAATTGCTCTCTTTCTTTTTTCCGAGGGGAGGGCGCGAGGGGGTAATTGCGACACCCCCTTTGCGATTATATTTCTTGGTGAAAGTAATAAATTAAGAGTAAATTAACTTCCTGTTGAGATTTCTCTATGATGTAGAGGTTCTAGAGTACGTTTTTTAGATGACTCTATATTTTTTCGTAATGTTTGAAAAACGTTGAAATAAACCCTTCATAGACTCTTTTTCTGTGTAGGTATATTAAAAGGTGCTTGTATAATAATTTTAAAGAGCCTCGAATAATAATTTTAAGTATGTTTAAACATTAACGATCTTTTTACAATAACAAGCGCTAACTCAGCTAAAAATGGGTACCCAAAAACCTGCTAAGTGACTTTTATAGCCAAACCCATTTCTTTTTTAAAGCATTGTCTCCTTTCATATTCGGCTACCCTTTCGTAAAGATAAAAATAAACCTTGTAACGACGTCGTGTTTAAACCTCGAAAACAAACAACGTCCTAAAACAACCAAACACCAAGTCGCCACTTAACCACGTCACTTAGCAGCACCATTTTGGAATGAACCCTCTGTTTAAACTAATCTTTGGTAATAAGGGTCAGATGAAAATGGGCGCATTATACCTCAATATTTTTTGAACAAACTCTACGGTATCAGTTTTTGAACGGATAGGGAAGTAACAAGTTCGATTTTCAAATAATGTAGGCGCCATGCTTTTTTTGGGAAGGTGGTCCGTGTGTTTTCTGCAGATTAGCACTATTATTATTGGTTATGGTTTTGCACGGAATAAATCTTGTTTGTTAAGACTGCTGGACATATGCCTCTCCCAAAGATCGCCACAATGACCGGTCTTGCGCCGTTATTTAGCAGAATCTAAGGACTCTTGGTAATGTTTAGCACACGCAAAATAATAATTTGTATGTCTGAAGCGTAGGTTCTCATAACGTTCATGAAAAAAAATATAAGTAAAAAAATATTTGTGGCCTTCGTAACAATAGTAGTTGTAGGTAACACTGAATTCGTTGAAAAAAAAACAAACATGCCAAGTACGGCGCCAAAAACTCTTTGAACAGATTATGGCGGCTAAACGCCATTGGGTGTTTGTTTTCAAAAATGGAACGGGTATCCTTTCATATTAGCACCTTTTACTGTTTTGCTTTTAAGGAGGCATCGTGTGTGGTCCTTTATTAATGTTAACGTGTCGTGATTAGGGGGAACACGGTAATTTTTGGACGTGTTTAAGTTTTTTATTTTTCTTTATTGGAAACAAGGTGTAAAAGATTTCGATTCGTTGTAGATTACGCCGTGTTTTTTTTAGTAATATGACCATTATTTTTTTAAGGAGACTTTTATTTTGTGTTCTTGCTAGGTAGACTAGATTTTTTTAAGGATATTGGACTAATTTAGATGTGCCTAAGCTGGTTTTGGTTAATAATAATAAATAAATAAACAATGCTGGACAATTTACACTGTATCATCTAGCCCCAAGCTAAGCAGAGCTTGTGTTGATGCTTACTAGATAACTGATATACTTAAGGCCCAAAATGCCTGGGAAAAACATTTGCAGATCGTACAAACATTTGTCCCAAGGCGGGAATCGAATCCGCAACCTCCAACGTCGCAGGCAAACTATCGCCCGCTACGCCACATCGTCAATAATGAAGAAGAAGACGAATTAAACGAGTTGTATTCATACAAAAATTTATATCAGAGATTTTTTCTAAGCGATTTCTATAACAAAACAGAACCCTTCCGTAAAATAACAATAAAGAGTTCTTAGCAGCTGTTCTCTTTCGACTTTATTACGATTTAATGCCATAAATAATTTGATTAGTCTCATATTTATCAACATAAAACCATCTCTTGGAAAAACGTCAGCCATTCATAGATATTTAAGTCAGCCATTGAAATCAGGACAACCGTTTAGAAGCCACTAATGTTATCTTGATATCTTAAAAGAACAAAAATAAAACCGGCCAAGTGCGAGTCGGACTCGCGCACGAAGGGTTCCGTACCATTATCCATAAAAAGGGCAAAAAAAAACTCGTTTGTTGTATGGGAGCCCCCTTAAATATTTATTTTATTCTGTTTTTTTAGTATTTGTTGTTATAGCGGCAACAGAAATACATTATCTGTGAAAATTTCAACTATCTAACCATCATGGTTCATGAGATACAACCTGGTGACAGACGAACAGACGGAGAGCGAAGTCTTAGTAATAGGGTCCCGTTTTGACCCCCTGGGTACGGAACCCTAAAAAGAATTTTGTTTATGTCTTCTGAAAAAGTTGTCTATGAAATAGAGTCGTAAGAGCGTTTATAAAAAGAATTTGGCATGAATTGAATGGAAGATTCGAAATACAAACTTACGTCTAACGAGAATAAATAGTCGTTAGACGAATTTGAACCTTATTTTCTGCTCTATTTAGATGGCGGTTATTTATTTTGAAAAAAATATGTTTGTATCAGTTTAGATATCATTTGCAGTTATATTGCAGTTTATATTTTTTGCGACAGTTTTTGTAAAGGTTTATATCAAAAGGTGTTAAAGATTTCTTTTGGACAAAGCTTTTTTTACGCGATCTAAAGCACGCGTTGATAATTTACCAAGAATACGGTTTTTGTATGACATTCAATGGGTTTTATAAAGACATACGTATTCTACTGGTAACTCAATAACTTCCTCATTAGCTCCCATACACACACAGTCCACAGTTGAACATGTCTCCCCCAAACAAGGAAGGTTTTGGCATACCTGTAAACCAGCATAGCACTGGGCTTAGCCAAATGCTACACATACTGACCCTTTTTACCCTATTTTAATTACTATAATTTGTATTAGTTTTTCTCGTTTTTTGTATAGTTTTAACTTTAATAATAGGTACTAGTATTCTTATATCTCTTACCTAGTACGTTAGTCTGTCTGTATTTTGAGGTAAAAATAAAAATTATTCTTCTTTCTTCATAGTCGCCACGCTTGGCAGTCGGGGCGTTAATCGCAGTGGGGGTGTTAAAATACTCAGAAGGAAGCTGATGCCTTTCCTCTGGTAGATTCTCTTAGTCGGCTCCAAAAACATCCACGGGCTGACTTGGAGGAGTCGATTGCAACGGTCGCGACGGCAACGGCCTTATCTTCTTTGCTCTAGACTTCCAGAGTACTAAAACACTGGCACAAAAGAAAAAACTTAGACCGAATGTAATAAATTGAAATTTAAATACGGAACGTGCGCGTTCGACATCCAAAAGTCTCATAACCGCCCATGCTGTCACGACAGAATTCATCTCCATATTCGGAACAAGAATCGATTGAACATTAAGGTACCTACAGCGTAAACGATCCCGTTTTCACCTCATTAAGCCGAAGTTAAGGACCCTATTATGTACTTTATGTATTCCTAAATTACCCATCACTTAATAGGGTACGAAAACGGGGAGTTTACCCTACAGCTGGTATAACTTGGTCTGTCCTTTTCGAATTTCGTGTGTTATTTTAAGGGAAGTGGGGGTTGTTTTAAATTGGTTGGTAATTAAGAGGTGGGGTGGTTTAAAGTGTTTGTATGATTACTGGCCTGCTCAAATTTAATGCCGGTATCTAAATGTAATACAAGTTTGAAAATTGGTGGACTCATTGTCGAGGGTCGTTATCGAAGCGTACTGCTGGTGGGAATGGAGTGGTTTTAAAATTAAATAAATTTAGGACAATGACTATGATACTTGACGCCCGTCTCACATTATCGCGTGGAATCGAATATGCGGAGCCGCAACTCGAGGTCCGCGGCGCGTCCGCGGCAGTTTCACATCTGTTCCGCATCTCGTACAACGGACAACGTCATGGTGAAACTCTTGCAGTACCGCGCGGTAGTATGAGAGCGCTCTGAATTGAGCAGTATGGCAATGCTGATGCGCTGTGCCAGATACTCACCAGGGTCACGCGTCTATTTTTATATGATTATTTTTATTTCTTTATTGCACAAACAAAACATATAAAACTTAAAACTACAGAGGTTATGGCAAAGGCGAGCTTAACCATAAAAAGCGTTTTCTTTCAGCAAACCTTATTGGGAGAATATTTTACGATATTTGACAAGTTATCGCGGTAAAGCAAGACATTTTCAATTACAATTTTTATCTGCACGACTTATACAATCAAATCAACCAACAAAAGTCAACTCAAAAACGACTTCATAATCAACTTTGCCCCAGTAGATTACGTTTGCACCATAAAGAAGTCGCCGATACAATCAAATCAATCCACCGTAGTCAACTTTGCCCCTGGTACCTACCTCATAAGGTGTCAGTGTCCATTCTGTCCCAGTTATTACAGCCACAGATGTCCAAACACGTTCGCTGCCGACGCCATTGTGTGGACAAACGTGAAAACGTCTATTGTTGGACTATGAGAGTAGGTGCTTACTTTATAAAGTGCTGTAGGGTGACCATGATTCTAATTCGGAGGTAGGACAAGTTTATCTTGACATCAAAAAACCTTGTGTGTGGCTGATAAGTATTTAATTTGATCAGGGTGCACCCATTAATTACGAGAGGTAATTGTGCCGATTTTTTTGGTGATGTCGTGAGTTTTATCAGAATTAGTTTAATGTAAATTATTTGTCTGTGACACGATTGTATTGCATTTAAGACTTCTAAGAATAAAGTCACAGTGACGAAAGCTAACAATAAAGTACTTAAAATCAAGAGAAGACAATCTATCGCCAACACGAATTGAATAGCTTTAAGTAGGAACTGCTAAAATTCGCGGAAAAACAATTACGATATTTGTCGAGAACCCACGTGAAATTGGGTGAGATCTGGCTCACCGCCCCCCCGACACCTCGTGTAATAAATGGTCGCCCGCTAATCTGAAAGATTTTAGTGAGGTTTGCTTTTTGTTTAATTTGTTGGTAAATCTTATTTTTTTGTTTGCAGACAACGCGTTGGTATGGTTCATCATTTTCATCATTCTTGGAGATGCCAAGGCATCATAGAAATGTTTTTGTTATCATCTGTAGGCATTTTTTCCGAAGTGGGGTAAGTACAGTTTGTCATCTTAAATCTTATAGGTATCTGATATTTAATTTTATAATCTGAATGATGTCTAACAGTGACCATGAAAATGCTCATCAAAAGTTAATACATATTTCAAAAGTTTTAAGTTATCAGCATTTTCGTGGTCACCCTATCGTCCAGAGCCATCCGCACCCGTAATGACCGGCTGATAGCCGTTTAAAAACGAATTTGCTCACTTCTGGTACATTTAACAATCTATGGTCCCATTCTATGTATTTGTAAAGCCGTGTTTTTTTGGTGCAGTGAGTTGCATTTATTCATCTACGTGCACACACTATCATTATCACACTATTATAATAAATGCGAATGTTTGTATGTATGTTTGTTACTTTTTGACGCAAAAAGTATTGAACGGACTGGGGTGAAATTTTGCTGAAATGTAGCCTGAAAAATATTATATTAGTTTATTTATTTTTAGTTTTATTTCGGTAAAAAACGTGCGCAAAGAACAAATGCGCTGATGTTGCTGACGGCAGTTGATACTTTTTAGTTTGCCTACACAGCCGTGTGCTATAATAACATTGCGCCTACTATTACATGGTGTTTAAAACAGATTAAAAAACTTAAAACTTTGAATTGAATATCAAATTTTATTTTGTTATTTTATGAACTAAAACGAACATTTTTCGACTGCTTTTTGCTTATGCTATCTCAATAATACATTTTTTAGATTTTTTCTCTTAAAGAGTAATATAAAATACCCTATTGCCTTTATGTCTTGATGGATTCCATTGAGCTACTTGAGTGTAGGTCTTCCAGGGGGTCTTTGGCAATCAGGTTTGCCACGCAGAAGACGCTGTGGTGCTCTGGCGTCTTGCATTCTCGTGACCTACCCGGCGGTATATGTACTGTTGTGGAAAGAAGGAACGACTTTTGTCATTCAATGCCTACTCAATTAAAATAAATTAGGTACTCAATTAGTGTAAAGTAAAGTATTATTTTAATTACCTATTTTTATCGCCGTAGTTACAATAAATAATAAAATAAAACGATTTTGTGTTAATTTGGCTTTGTGGTGTTTTATTACGCAATTTGAGCTATCGTAACGGAAACTCATTATTTATGGGTTTTGATTAGTGTGATAGATATTGAAATGTAAAAATAATACCTAATTTAGAATTTGATTTTAATCCTGTTATTAACAAGCGAGACTTAGTGAAGTTTTTTTAACGTGAACATCGACAGTTTATCTGTCGCCGTCAGATCGTAGAATCAGCCCGTTTTTGAAGAATGACTAGGCCAATTGCAAAACGGCGCAATTCAATTAATAGCCTATTCCTATTATCCCCTCGCTCCTATCTAAACGTTATATAGCCATCTCGTCTTATGAAATTAATAAGGTTTTCGCAAAGAATCTGAGTTGGTTTTGCAATCCGCCTAAATATTCTACAAACGGGCTGATTCTACGATCCGGCGACGTAATCTTCTGAGTATCGTCATTCGTCATGCAATTTTACATGAATAAGATTCTAGAAAGCAATACATTTTACGTAAACACAGACATTTATGTATAAAAACTTAATAATAACAAAACAAGTAGGTTTCAGTTTCTTTATTCTAAAACAATAGTTATTTGTTATACAAGAGTGGAAAGTTGCTTTTTAACCGCGTGTTCAATTTGACTTGATGACCGAGCAAGCGAAGGATTCAAAAATTAGAATCCTGAACAGAAGAGATTTTTTGTTAGTTTTCTTATATTGTTTGTTAATAAAGAACAACATACAAACAAGCAACGCATCGAAAACACTTTGCCGAACCGAAGTGCGACTTGAAACACCGGCCACACGCTCAAGTAAGCACTAAAACCCGTCTCGGTGTTCGTTCCAAGCGCCTTCTTTCTCCGTACTGAGCGATGTAACGTTCACTGTGTAACACGTTGCGTTACGCCCCGCAACACCCCGGTCAGTACACGCCGAAGTCAAGGCAATAAAAACTCTTTACAAAGCGTTGGGACTCGAACCAATATTGGGTACATTACAGGCCACTTTAGCACCCTCATACGGTGCTATAATAGCCCGCACTTCACTGATTGTATATTTATTTAGTTTATAAATAGCCCTGAAGGGCCCGGGACAAATGTTCAGTGAATGATTTGACAATTACGCTGAGTGAATTTATTGAATTGTATTCAGTTTGGGTAGGGTAAGTGCAATTGAATGAGTTTAGAGTTAAAAGTTTGATTTGATTTGGTTATTCAGTTGTAGGTTACGAGATCTGTTTATGCTTCATGAAAAACTTATGTCTATTTGACTTATCTACATACCGAAGCGACAGAAATCAAAAATATCACTTTATTTCCGTGTCACTGTTTTATTTTAAGACTTTGACCTTTTCTAAGTGTACATTTTTGTATTTATGGAAATTAAGAATTTTTGATTTGATTTGATTTATACTCAAAAAATATTCTTGCTGTAAAGAGCATAATTGTTTTAGAAACGTTAACTTCGAAAATGGTTATCAACCTGTTTTTTGTTATTCCGTGTGTACAAGTAATGCTTAGGTTTTCCTTTTACACCATTAGCTAGGTCAACCGCTGCTCCTAGTAAAGCTGCAAGAAAGGTTATCTATTTTATCAGTTAGTGATAAAATAGAAACTTTTTTGTGCGACTTTTTTAAGTAACCAAAATATATTTTATTCCCCCGGAAAAGAATGTTTGGTTTCGTATTAAACAAAAACAAATCGTTTTGTGTTCTCTATTTAAAAATATTGATTGTCATTTCACAGCGCGATACATTTTCCCATTTGGAATTTAGTTTTACGATTTTTAAAATTGATTCTTTTTATGATTTTTGCAATTGATCAGTGAGCTTAGTTTTAATCCAGATAAACTTTCTCATAGTTAAACAACGGTTATTAGATCCCCAGAATCCGATCAGTCATGGCTAGCATATGTAAATATACGTCCGACATATTTAATACGAAGGGTGCCGGTTTGATTCCCAGCGCGCGTTAAATGCGATATTTTTCCATAACACTTTAGGGGTTGAGATGGGGACGGTGTTATGCAAACTTGAGTCAAACAAACTTTTTAAAACTCAGACACAAACAGTGTGTGGAACATGTGTGTCTGTCTGTGTCTGCGACACAGCTAAAACACTATCGATCAAGTTACCTTTCAGACAATAAAAACTCAGGTCTGGATAAACTTGAATGTTTCCCCTGTAGGTGGAGCTAACGACGCTACAGTCCGTAAGAACTCCCAGAGATTTTCGAACCGGTGTATTGATTTCGTGGCATAGCTGTTGGTTAGAACACACCCGTACCCGTAGGGTGGGGCGCGGGTTCAAGTCCCGCCGCAATCGAATTTTTTGGGAACTTATTTCATTTTTAGAGATACCCAGAGAGCAGTGTTAGTACTGTAATAACAAAAAACCTTAGAAAAGTTCAATCAAAATAAGGTTTTACGTACGGTAGGTACCGCGATGGCTGGGCAGAGATTGCGTTATTTATTGCTCGCATTGCGACCCATAGAGACGCCCGCTGCTTCAAGGAGGCGCAGACTTCGATATGCGTCATGGGCAAAGAAAGTGTTAGTTTAGCTCATTGTAGTAGTTACTTACGAATACATCCGACAGAGAACTGAGGTGGTCGACATGTTCAGTGGGCTGGCCATATCGCGAGAAGAACCGACAACCGCTGGGGCAAACGTGTTCTTGAGAGGAGACCGCGACTCGGCAAACGTAGTGTAGGACGCCCTCCGATGACGATTTGCGAAAGACTGCTGGCAGATGCTGGATGCGGCAAGCTGAAGACAGGGCGCGATGGCGCTCATTAGGGGAGGCTTATGTCCAGCAGTGGACTGATATAGGCTGATGATGATGATGATGATGATGAGTAGTTACTTGATGACAATGATTTTTACACACACTAACACAACACTTTTTCTTACAATCACATAATTTTATTCACCTCACCTCTTGCATAAACCCATCCCGGTGATGATTTAACCCTCGCTTACCACGGCTTAGCCTGGCAATAACATCTCAAATATCACCCCTGGATCACCCTGATTTCATTTATACATTTGTCATAAACTACGTTATTGCGTTTCGTGTTACGCGGGGATTTTTCTTAATTTCCGCACCGGAGAGGGCTTGATGGGGAATTAGACGGTATTGTTCGTTTGTTATTAGTTTTAAAATTAAGTTTTAAATAACAATAAATAAAGACAAATGTAACACGTTAAATAAAGAATTTTGAAAAACAAAACAATAAATTATGATATTTATTCAGGAATTATTATATAGCATCTACGAAATTAGGTATAGGTAGAGAAGTTCACAGGTAGAGCATAGGTTTATTTAGTAATCAAACTAGAAGAAAACTATTACAGTTATATAGATTCTTTTTTAAGAATCTCTGTAAGAATAAGAGTTATTTTCTTATACACTTATTAATAGCATAGTGAAATTTAATAGTAAGAACTTAACATCCTGCGTGCTGCTATTATAGTAACAATATGGGTGAAATATTGATAATCTCATTTTTGAAGTCTGTTCCAATGACAAGATGTGCGATAAACCAGCCCTACCATTATCACCAAATCTGAAAATCATTAATAACTTTTAAGAATGACTCCTTAAAATTGTAAAGATCTAAGAAACGTAACATGTGCTCACCATTTCATCGCTCATCTATTCATTTATCATTTCAACATCATTTATCATTGAAATGAGACTTAAAGAGATAGAAAATGAAGTGCGCTGAGTAAACTAAGTAACAATCTATGATTAATTGAATTCCGAATTTCTTATGGTCTACTTGTATTGTAATGAAATAAGTAATTAGATCTCTATTGAAATGGCGTAAGGCTTGAATTTGATTGCGATGCGTGTGGCGTCGGTCGGTCTGTGATGTGCGCTAGAAATCGGTAGTGTTTGAAAATTATTCTCCATTTTGTAATTTTGAATGGAGAATGACGCATGGACTTTCATTGATGTTTGAAGGGTTAAATTTTCGGAAGGTTTTTGAATTTTTACGTTACAATGACTTATGATTATGACTTTTACACCATTTCACAGTGATTTTAGCACTATTTAATTTTAGTTTACGTCTCATTCATAATTTCACGACTTTTTGAATGAGAATGAATTCATTGCTTGACAAAGGTCGTTTTTTTGCTCGTTTTTTTTACATTTAAATCAGGTGTTCGCATAGGTAGAAAACGCAAAATCTACCGCGTTTTTTGGATTGGTAAAGGTGTAGAGAAGTTAACCTTAAAATAACTTCTTTCTCAGCCTCTTCAGTTCCACTGCTGGCGTTATATAATCAATTATACACTACGATTGGTTTTTTATTTAAATTATATAATTATATATAAAATGAAATATGTTAGGTACCGATTTTGTTTAAAAACAGTTTTTTTTGTAATTTCTGCTTTGAAATATAATAACATAGCAGAAATGTAGTAACCAAGAATCAAATTGTTACTCAAAATAGCATTCAATACTACAATTGATTTAAAGTTTGTTTAAGCAATGATTCATAGCAAATGGCAAAATCCTGTTTTTTTCTAGCGTTATAAGAATTCGACGAATGCTACTCCCAACTTCAACTCTTTATATTATTATGTTCCGTAATACCAAAAATGAACACTGAAAACTTTTTGTATTTTCGACATAGTGTTGTTACTCTGTAACAAGACAATTTATTCTATATTCCTTATCAAACCAAATTTAAGATATTGTTGTTACACACTAGCAGCGCCTCGCGGTTTCACCCGCGTAGTTACCGTTCCCGTGGGAATTCCGGGATAAAAAGTAGCCTATGTCCTATTCCAGACTATAATCTATCTCTGTGCCAAATTTCATCCAGATCCGTTTTGCCGTTCTGGCGTGATAAAGGAACAAACATCCATCCATCTATCTATCCATCCATCCATCTAAACTTTCACGTTTATAATATTAGTGAGATATTAGTGAGATTAGTGAGATAAACAAATAGGACGAAAACATGTCATTTTCGACGTAAAAATATGCAAAATAGCATTTTGAATATTTTTGCTTACACTTCGTTAAAGATGTGTATTATTAGAAAAAAAAACAATCACGGACCTAGATAAATACTATTCGAATACAAAAAATAACATCATCGTCATCATCATCGGCTTATATCAGTCCACTAAAAATAACATGACATGGTGGAAATATGCTCGAATTACAAATCATTTTGGTAGTACCTTTGTATGGGGAATTCATCATCCGCAGGCCCCTTAGACCAGACCACCGACCAGGTGGGATGACGATTTGCGAAAGACTGCTGGCAGATGCTGGATGCGGCAAGCTGAAGACAGGGCGCTATGGCGCTCATTAGGGGAGGCCTAGTCCAGCTGTGGACTAATATAGGCTGATGATGATGATGAGGCCCCATGAGGTTAAGTACAAATTCTGCACACAACTACGACTCTACCTAACAAAATGAATATGCAGTTACTCGAAACGACCTTTTAGTTTCCCTCCGTTAGGTTCAAAGTCGTATGAATTTATTTTATCGTACTAGGTGCTTACTAGGTTATTGGTAATAGAAAGTCATTTGTTTTTTTTTTAAATAAAAATCTGAGTTAGTATCGTAAAGCTTGTGAACCAATGAAAGCCAAGCTATTTGAAGCTATCAAATAATAAGTGGCTAATGCTCAACGGTAGCACAATAGATGCTCTATTAACTATAAATATTGTCACACTACTGCATAGTATACCGGTTCGGTTCAGATAAATCAGGGATGAACTGTATTTTCAACAACGCAAACATGTTTGAAAAACCAGTTAGTAATGTATAAAAGGTGGGTTGAATATTCAAGCCTGAAAGGTACCAGTACTTATCTTAAAGACTTCATTTAAAGTAAATTATCTACATGTAAGAAATTGGTCAAGTGGCAGAATGTAGCGATCTAGACTACGTCCCATTAACTGAATGCACTTACCTGATTCACAAACATTTTGTAGGGAAGGTGCGGGTTCGAATCCCGTCGGGATCGTAATTTTTGGGATTTATTAATTTCTTAGAAATTACCCAGAGTATAATAAATAAAAACCTTAGAATCAAGCAACGGCAAAACCTCTCGTCAAAGAACTAAATGTAAATTTGGTCTTTGAGCAGAATTGGATAACTTCATTGTTTCCTCTGTAGGTGGCGCTGACGGCGTAAGTGCCGAAAGAACTCCCAAAGATTTTCGGGCCGACTAGATAAGATCACGTAGCTTAGTTGGAAAAAGAGCACCCCTGCGCTGAAGGGGAAGGTGCGGGTTCGAATCCCGTCGGGATCGTAATTTTTGGGATTTATTAATTTCTTAGAAATTACCCAGAGTATAATAAATAAAAACCTTAGAATCAAGCAACGGCAAAACCTCTCGTCAAAGAACTAAATGTAAATTTGGTCTTTGAGCAGAATTGGATAACTTCATTGTTTCCTCTGTAGGTGGCGCTGACGGCGTAAGTGCCGAAAGAACTCCCAAAGATTTTCGGGCCGACTAGATAAGATCACGTAGCTTAGTTGGAAAAAGAGCACCCCTGCGCTGAAGGGGAAGGTGCGGGTTCGAATCCCGTCGGGATCGTAATTTTTGGGATTTATTAATAAATGATAATTCATTTATATCATGTATATCTATTACTGACCAGTTCAAAGTCGATCAGCGAGCTATGGACTAACGGTTGATGAGCTAAAAGGTTGATGATGATGATAATATCTATTTCTAAGTGATATTTAATTTTGATGTAGAATTGTCCATTAGCATTAATTCTTCATGCACACTCATCAAGTTAAACCTACCAACCGATTTTTTCGTGGTCAAACGAAGGTTTGTAGATTATAAAAAAACCTACCGATTTGGCTGTAGTGGGGATGACGTGCTGCAAAAAAGTACCTACAGATATAAAGACTCCTTATGCTGCGGCAAGCAGACAAGGCGCTATGGCGCTCTATAAAGGAGGCCTATGTCCAGTCGTGGACTGATTATGATGAATATTTTTGTTATTACTATGACTTACATTCCTTCAAATTAGTGAAGATGGACGAAGAAAAGATAGTCGTTAGTGGGACAACTTGTATTATGAAATGAATGATTTATCTGCAACGTACGTTATACTGGGTCGACCCCAACAGATGGTGCAACAAAAAACCTACAATAGTCATAAGTGGAGTCACTCACTAAATAATAAACTTTAATGACACCTTATTACGGATTTATTTGCTACTACCGAATTATTCTGTAATTTATTAGACGTGTGAGTATGTTTATGGATAAATAGAGTATGTCAGTCTGTCGGTTTGTTTTTGAGAACTAGGCAAGGGTTATATTATTTTTATTTTATCATCGTAGTTAGGTGTAAGAGGATAGGAAACTATGTAGTTTACCTCCACCATTAATGACTATAAAACTGTATATGTTACCTAGATATGTTCCTTCTCACATTATTTGTAAAGGTATGACTGGTGTTACGGAGCGTAACATGTTACACAGCGAGCGAGCGTTCGAGCTGTCAGTGCGGGTACTGATATAATACTACGTACGGGGAAAGAAGGCGCTCGCAGCGAGCAACGGAACGGATATTAGCACACGGCGTAACGTAACGTATCAGTTCGCTGCACTTAAAAAAGTACCTAATTAGACGAGAAGAAAACTAGTTAAACCTCAACCATTAACGTCTATAAAAAACAGTCATTATTGTTTATTAAATGTAAGTGCTTATATTTTACCTGGACATGTTTCTTCTCACATTATTTCTAAAGGTATGACTGGTGTTACGTAGCGTAACGTGCTACACAGCGGACGTTCGTGCAGTCAGTACAGGGAAGGCGCTTGCAACGAGAAACGAGACGGATATTTACACACGGCGTAACGTAACATGTTCGCTGCGAATGGTACATTACACTCCATAACACTGTTCGGTACCCAGTTTTAGGTATTTCAGAAATCTAATGATATTTTCAGGTTTATCTACTTACTCAATGGATAAGTGAAGTAAATGAATATGGTATTTGACAAGTAGGTACAAGTAGGTACCGATAGTAATGCACAAAAAGGTCAGTTGGGGCAAAACCGTCAATGAGACAACAAAAAATCTTGACACGGGTAGAGTCAGATGCTCACCCCAGTCGAAATATATATAATTTATTACAAATAACTTATAAAACCAGTGGATGTTGCACAACAATACATTTTTATTACATTTAATGTACATTTTTTACAGGATTAGCTTTTAATGATCTCCCATACAATTTTACTATCCCATTCAAGTATATAAAATATTGGGTAATTTCTAATGGGATCTGTTTAGATTTATATATTTTTAACAGTTAAATTTAAGTATTTATTTATTGTTAATATTATTTAGTAAACAGTTATTGCTTGAGCTGGGAAAATGATAATAATCTATACAAAACATCTTCGAATGGGTGATCGTAGGTGGCTTTCAAAAGCGTACCTTTAATAATTTTAGATTTGGTATAAATGACTGAATTAGATATTAAATGAATGTTTACGTAGCACGTTCTCATAAAAAGGAATATAAAATGCAGCAAGGTAATTGAAAAAAATATTAACAGGCGAGGATTTATCGAACTTAAATTTTTTATTCTTTTTGATGAGGTTTAGCTGGTAGCATTTGAACTTTCGTTGTCGTATCAGGTAAATATTTTTTCTTAAATTATATGAATGTTTAATAGACTTACTTATTTGAACAAAATATGAAACATATTTGGTTTAACATCATTTAAAAGACAAGTTTTCCCGAACGATCACGTTCGATAATTTTGCAAAATTTCACAAAAGAATGCGAAATAGCTGAGAACCAGCAAAAAACATCCGACGTGTACCTTTTCTACGCTAATTATTGAAATGTGTTTGGAGCAAATTAGGCGTCCATTTTGACACTTTTCTGTTCGCAAGTTGAATAGGAATTTTGGCAAAAAAAGTTTTGGTAGGCATACCAAAGAATTTTTTGGGTGAAATTCCTATTTTATTATAGGCCATCGGTGGTGTAATTGATATCTATGTATATAAACAGAGTCTTTGAATTCGGTCCCTGAAGTCAGATCTTGAAATGAATAGCTTCTTCCACTAGTGAACAAAAAATTGAAGCGAACAAAATCAATAACATTTTGTTTCTTAATTGTTAGTAATTACTCTTTAAAACTATAAAAAAAAAAAAAAAAAAAGTATAAAATTTGACTTATGTACTAAGTGCTTATTTTGTAAGCCTAAAGAAATAAAGTTATTGAATTTTGAAGTTCGAATAGCTGATCATAATATTTTATTTTATTTATAACGAACTTTAGTCATTACTACTACAAACTTACACGATAAACTTATCATTACCAACGTGAAGAAAAATATCTTAATTTAAGAAATAGGTAGTACCAAGGAAACCTAAGGTATAAAATCTAGATAGATTATATATAATGTGCCCACAAAAACCAATCACTTTACAAAGAATAACCAACAAAAATTGTAATAGATCAGCTTAATAACAATAATAGATCAGCGTAAAAGGAAAGAAAAGTATTCCTTTTACGCTGATCTATTATTGTTACTGCGTAAGATCCGAGACGCGTAAAAAATTGGCGCCACCCGTCATAGGTCACTTGAGGTTTGACGCCCTTTAACCGAACCATAGTTTTTGTGGGCAACACCAAAGGACCCTAATCGTGCCGCGGGTTAATGAACTATAACCTCCTTGAGCGTATCCTGGGTCATTGATTGTGTAATAGGATCACTTTTTTTTTAATTCGACGTTACCGACCGTTTTTTTTATACAGGATCTTTCTCATAGCATCATCTAGGTTAGCAGAGCTTGTGCGGTGCACCAGATATGTTACTCCAAGTAAGAACAAAGAAAATTACCATCAAATAATAGAATAAAATTAAAACGTGTATTTACAATTGAAATAATTGAGCTAACTGTAGACTGTTGCAAAAGTTAAATCAAGCTATTACTGAGACTCCGCTGTCCGTCGTCAGCAGGCTGTGTCTCATGAACCGTGGTAGTTAGACAGAGATGAAATTCACAGATGTCTATTTCTTTTGCCGCTATAACAACAAATACTAAAAAACAGAATAAAATTAATATTCAAGAGGGCTCCCATACAACAAACATTATTTTTTTCGGAACCCTTTGCCCGCACTTGGCCGGTTTTATTTCTTATACCTAAGTTACCTAAGTTTGTCCACAATCTCAACTGATGATAAGTGATGATGAGGCCGTTGATGTACCTATCCAGAAAGATATTGAAGATACCCAAGGTTGTAGTTGGCCGGAAAAAAAAACAGGCAGCGAAAAACTTCCGACCTCTGTCAGTTTGTAAATACCTACCAAGAGAGAAGTTTTTTTTTTTTCATTCTAACAAGGTAAAGGTTTCTTATTCGCTTCTTTACTTTACCTTAAAAAGATTGAAGTGAACAAAAAATCAAAGTGATCAGTTTATTTCCTAGTTTTACGTATGTAATTTGTATTTTGTGACGTGTCCAAGAGTCCTGTAAGGTCTAAAGGAAATAAAGCACTTTGATATTTGATATATTTGATATTTGTGTATTTCAACAAGTAACTGTCATAATGAAATAAATAATGGGGTAAGTATGTACCTACCTGTGTTGTTTGTAATTAATGATTATTATTTTCCTACCATTGTTATGCGTTAAGTATCGAAATTAGCTCAAGCTAATTTTGGATTCTGGGTAAAACACATTCGGGTTTCTATTCGATGGAATTTACGCAAATTATTTTCCTACCTAATCAATTTAACTTGGTTACATACATTTGATTTTTACAATAATATCTTTTCATTGTAAAAATCTATCTCGTTACAATTTACAAACGGCTTGACCAGTTTGAATATTTTTTTTGTTTGATCTATATAGTCTGATCTGATGCAGTGGGGTTGTTCAAAGGAGAAAAAATAGGAAATTACGGTGATTGTAAATAAATCATTGATAATAGGTTGAGTAGCGAAGCTAATGAAGTAGCGGTTGACAGCTACTAAATATTATAACCACAAGACACGTGGGAAAACTTGTATAAGAGCAGATCTATCTCCTATTTAGAACAACATTGATAACCAGTGTACCGTATAAAAGCTCAAAAATGCCGCTAACACAAAGAAACAACTAAAAAAAACCAAATCAGTTTTTATGATAACAAAAAGTTTGACTCAATAAAAAAGTACTGGCCAAAAGCGCGCCGTTTCAAACATCTTCGAAAATGAAACTGCAATAATTCAAATTTGGAAGCCGTTCCGCAAATCCAGTAACGAAGCGTGGCGGGTGCATTCGAGTGCAGGTAAAACTACTCAACTCTGATGCAAAAATTTCGATTTACTCATAGCGACTTGAATCCTATCTCTACTGTCTTAAAGTTCACACTCGTTTGTTAAAAAGTTCTGAATAATGATTTTTTTGGCAGAATCAGGGCCGTTTAGTGTCGAGTGACAAAAGAACACCGATGCGTATGTAGGAACGTAAATTATTTAAAGTGAATGTGCGGTTAGTGGTTTTGTTATTGGTGATTAGTTACATTAATCCATTTCGGTTGATTGAATTGAATAAGAAAAAAGTCATGAGGTTGCTGATAAATTGTGACAGGCCATTTAGAATTTATTTAGTGGTTTAATAACAGGACCATCTGTTCGATTCAAATGTATCTGTGAGTTTATTAAGCATAGAATTTAAAAGATAAAGATAAAGATATATTTATTTGACTCCACAAGAACTGCACAGACACACACAAACAAGATAAGTAAATACAAAGTTGAGGAGATGTTACATAGGTACGTAGATAGATATATCTATCTACCACAAATTAACACAAAAATAGATTAGTACCTACCTGCAACATTCCAAAGGTCTACCCATCGTGCACAGTGTACCTTTCCTATCTGTGATCGTCCGTGAATTTCCGCGGCATTTACCCTTATATTAAACCAGAGAAGGTTTGTCTAGTGTCAGCGGTCACGGCGCGGTCACACATGGAATGGAAAGAAAGAAAATAATGATAACCACGATATTTATCGATCATGTTTTTCAAGAATGGTCAATAACAATTCAGTTGTGCTACCTCTAGATTGTTTGCAGTAGGTATGCAGAAATTAGGGGAAACGAAGTCAATTTAAAGTTTTTTCAGAGTTATCTTAGTACAATCGTATTTAAAATCCCGCTAATAAACTGTGAAAGTTTGGATGGATGGATGTTTGTTACTCAATCACGCCAGACCGGCTGAACGGATCTGGATGAAATTTTGCACAGAGGTATATTATAGTCTGGAATAGTGCATAGGCTTTTTATCCCGGAATTCCCACGGGAACGCGAACCACGCGCGTGAAACCGCAAGGCGCTGCTAGTACCTACACTATAAACCAGAGAAGGTTTGTCTAGTGCCAGCGCGGGTCATAGCGCGGTCACACATGTGGCAAGAAGTTATAAATAAATAGTCAGGTCTGTTAGAACTTATGATGAAGTTCATAATTTCATCATCATCATCAGCCTATAGTAGTCCACTATAGTAGTCTGGACATAGGCCTCCCCTAATGAGCGCCATAGCGTCCTGTCTTCAGCTTGCCGCATCCAGCATCTGCCAGCAGTCTTTCGCAAATCGTCATCCCACCTGGTCGGATGTATAAAGTTCATCATTTAACAAAACCAAAAATTTCAACGGCAACTCAAAGTGAACAGTGTGAACACACCTTACCCAACATTTGAATTACGATATTTAGTTTTCGCCACAAAGGGTTGTACGTTTTTACGAGCCCGGTCGGTATGGGTCTTAAAGGAGCCTTCTCGTTAACAGATTTTTAAAGATTAATGTCTACTTAATGAGGTCTAAATATTGTTATTTGAGTTTATTACGGATTTTTTTCGAACACCTTTGACGTTAACTTTAGCGGTTTTAAATAACCTGTGTGAAGTTTCGTTACTTTTTATCGTGATGTTTTTTTGTTTATTCTGGACGATTATGTCCAGAATAAAGAAAAAAATAGCTCAACTCCGCCGGACCTTCAAACTACTAAATTTAACTACAAAGTTGAGGACTTACTCTATCGCTCACATTCTTTAGTTCTATAATATACAGGGTGGTTTTTTAAGGAAGGGCGGTGATGACCAAGTCCGAAACCACGAGAGTTAGGGAAAAGCTGTGAAAGGAGTCCTGCCCTCGATTTATATGAAAACAATAACTGCATATTTATTTTTATCAAAAAAAAAACTTTTTTTTCATGTAATTAGTTAGGCAAAATTGAGATATTAAAAGTAAATCGTAAATATGTGCTATTTCCTTTCATTTTCAGTTAAACATTTATTTGCAAAGATTGATCCTTATCAGCAACAGATTCCATTATTTCAATAATACAGGATGTATTTTTTTTTAATCATTCAAGTCCATTTCCGTCAAAAGTAAAAGGTTTTTGAAAAAAATAAACATGCAGTTATTATATAATATTATAATAACTGCATGTTTAAGTTATTAGTTATACATATAATACGATTCCATACAATTTTTTCTATAGAAAATTTTTGCAAAATTACCTCTAAATTCTTACTGAAACCTTAATTTCTCAATAACTACAGAAGTTATGATCTTGAGAAAAAGCATGGTAATTGAACTAAGTGTAAAGAACACTTTGACTGTTGCGTTTTTTCAAATAATGATCTAATTAATAGATAATTAGCAAAACCTTGATATTTGAGCTTGCGTTGCTATGCTCTGTCCCGCTCCCATGAAAGCGACATCCTATGTCTATAGTTTTCACAAAAAAAATTGGTTGTGTAGCCCGTAAAGAGTGCGTATTATTTTTTATTTGCTTTTGGTGGCTTTCTTATCACTACGGCCATGATAGGCCTATTGTGATCGCCACTTTAATGTGTTCACCCCTAGGACTGCGGCGTTCAGAGTTCGCCACTTACCCTTACAGCTGCTAGGAACTGAAGGATTCCTTCGGGGGGATGTCTCGTAGCTCGTCTGGGATGTGCAGGTGCTTACCCAGATGTGTACTACGTTTTTGCATCAGTGCTCCACACTCTCTTAGCAGATGGAGAGGCGTTTCATCCGCCTCCTCACAGAATCTACGAGAGAGTCAATAAAGAGTGCGTAACTCGCATTCGGGCAATTTCGGCAGACCATCTAGTACTGACCAGTTGCGGGTTCAAGTCCCGTCGAAGTCCACAAATTTTTGGGACATTATATTCCCTAAACTCACTTAAAACGCATAGTTATTGTAATCAGACCACCGTACTGAGTGGTAGAATGTATTAACATAAGGTTGTATGGCACTGGACACCAACAAATGCGCTTATCTACTCTTCCAGATTATTCGGAACAAGCCTCTTAATTGGTCATTAATATGCGACCTAATAAGCCGGTACGGGGGAGCGAAAGTAACACTTGCATGTTGCGACAGACCACACATTTACGCTACCCTTACGCTCTCGGCAGCGGCACGTGGACCAGACGTTCCAGAAACGAAACGAAAATGTTCCAGAGGCTCAAGTTCGTTAATCGCAATCATATTAGTCATACGTAATTAAAATAAGAATACTTGGATATAAGTAGTTTATAAAAATGTAGCTTTGTAAGCTATTATTCCACAAACAAAACAAAACAATAACGCGAATGGGCGATGTGGTAGGTGAGTGTCAAAGTCATATGACTGCCACCGATGATCACGTTGTTTTTTATCAGAGTATATGACAACCCAACTTTGAGTTGCATCGCTGTAGCTAGGCAGTGAACGGGTTCATTGAAAAAATGTGCACAAATGGTCGTTTTACCTTTGACAGCCACAATAATTTAGCAACACATCAATATTATTTATTAATTTGCGTTGGCGAGTTGTGTTGGGAGTCTAAAAAAAAATACTAGATTTGCATTGATAGGAATTCTTTCTTTAACTACCAGCAGATTTATTCATATTTTTGATATAAAATTAATAATTCAAACATTGATTCAATGCGGATCTACAAAACTGTTTTAGCAAATTAGCATATTTTCACTGATTTTGAATTAGAATCCACAACAACCTGAGTCCATTAACATTATTATTATTATCATTAAGATTATGTTTATTTATTTAAAACAAATTCTTTTTACAACGGTAGACTGTAATGTTTGACTGACTGTGTGTTTATGTAAATCTTTCCATATGTTTCGGTTATTTGCCACTATTTTACAATACAATAAAAAAAACAAAATAGTATTTTTTTAAGTTTATCAGTCATCTAGTTCCCACAACACAAGCTCTGCTTAGCTAGGGGTTAGATGATGCTGTGTAGAGTGTCCAGCATTATTTATTTATTGATTCAACCCTCCACATCGTTTGAGGTAGCCCACCTACAAGTAACTTTCGTCCCCCTGTGCCCCGTAAGCCTTAATTAAGATGTCTGTAGAGCGCGGCGACGCGGACGCTAACGAGCCGGTAACACATCTGCCGCTGTGATACGGCATGTTTGTATGTTTGTCACTAGAAACATCATCATCAGTGGTCTTCATCATTTGACTCTACGTTGCCCTATGTTGCTCTTCGTTGTCAAATGGAGGCAGGAAAAAAGAACTCAAGTTAGAGTTCTTTTTCCGGTTTCTACGTCGAGAAAGGCTTTTCTCAAGTCATGTGCTCAGAGAGCCTTGCAGGCTTCTCAAGAGCTGTTCTGGTCTTCATGGGATACCCCAAGAAGTATTCCAATAAAATATAATAATTACGTATTGTTTTAAGTTTATCACTCCTCTAGTTCACACAAAACAACCTCTGCTTAGCTTGGGGTTAGTTAATGCTGTGTGAGTTGTCCAGCATTATTTATTTATTATTATATTTTTATATATCTTCTGGGTGTTTTCTATGTACAGGAACAGTGGGAACTTTGAATTCTGAAAATGTGGGGATAATGAGTGCACCAGTGTTTGCGCACACACCTGTGCACTATTAAGGTCCTGATATTGCTAGTTTCCGTTGAGACTGGCCACCGTGGCCGCAACTGGGCTGGCAGGAAATCAGTGTGAAAATTCGTGTGTTTTACGTGTAAATAGATAATATTTTCTTTACAAAAATGGCAATGCCGGCCATGGCGTAATAATCGACTCCCGCTAAGCCCGTGGATGTCGTAAGAGTCGATTATGGAAACCTGCCAGAGGGAGGGCAGCAGCTTCCTTCTGTGTGTTTAACACCTCAACTGCGATAACCAAGTCGCCTGCCAAGCATGTTGATTATGACCCACTTTTTAAGGACCCTTCCCTTAAAAAAGTGGGTCATAATCAATTTACAGCAGTTTACCTACTACACTACCTACAACTATACCTATTTTTATTTGTTTGGTTTCACAGGGTTTTACCCACAACCGTTTTTCCTCCACTACACCTTTTATTTTTACAAGTTTGTATTATTATTTTGTTTATTTACTTGCCCTGTTAGTTTGTGTGGTCCGCAATTGAATTTTAGACCAGTTATCGTCTACAAACTAAGTTGACATAATATACCAAAACATACATAAAATACTTGGTCTGATAGTGGCTATAGGAATTCCTAAATAAAACGACTTAACCCCATCGAGTTTGGGTTGGTTGGATTTGTCTTTTCAAGAACATAGATGCTAGATGTAATTAAAAGCTATTAAAACAACCAAAAGTTTTTTATAGTGGCTATAGGAATTCCTAAATGAAACGACTTAACCCCATCGAGTTTGAGTTGGTTGGATTTGTCTTCCCAAGAACATAGATGCTAGAAGAAATTAAAAGCTATTAAAACAACCAAAAGTTTTTTATAGTGGCTATAGGAATTCCTAAATAAAACGACTTAACCCCATCGAGTTTGGGTTGGTTGGATTTGTCTTTTCAAGAAAATAGATGGTAGATGAAATTAAAATCTATTAAAACAACCAAAAGTTTTTTTTATATTAATATTCATTATATCATGTCTTAATAGATATGTCTTAGCACTAAAACTTCATGGCCCTCGACGGACTCGTTCATCCGGAGCTTCGTGTATCGGCAGCGCGGCGTGCCCCTCCGCCGCACCTGGGCAGTGAATGTGTTATTAGATATCTTTATTATATGTAAAATGTAAATAGACGTAACCAAGTGTGACTTGTGCTGCTGCCATGTCCGTGCCTGGGTAACCGAATTTCATCTACCTCCCTTCTGAATTTCTTTGTGATTCGATCAGCGGTTTAGGCGTGAAAAAGTAACAGACAGACAGTTTTACCTTCGAATTTATAATATTCATATGGAAGTATGGATGAATATCAGTAGTGGGGTATCAAACAAGTAAATCCGTAAGCAATCCCTAGTCCACCATTGAAGGTATCCCCAGTAAATCTAACCCGGGGTAAATGCTAATGAACGCTGCCCAGGATTGCTTTATTATGCGAATTTACTTTAATTAGATACAAATTCTCTCGTTGAAGATTAAACTGGTTTGTTTGTTCTTTTTGTATTGTTTTTAGAACTCAAAAGGGACACACTAAGGTAGACTAAGTACGTCACCAAGTAATAATAATAGTTCAGTTATTTTTTTGAAACTATAAGTGAAAACTGTTGTTAGCTTCATTTGTTCTAGTCTATGAATCTACTGTTACTTAAACATAAGCTTTTTGTTTCCCAAATAAATAAAAAAAAAATACTGTTGATTCTGCCTTTCCCAAACAAGGAGTTTTCTATAAGCACCACGCTTGACAGGCGGTTGGGTGATCGCAGTGAAGGAGTTAAAATACACAGAAGACTGCCCTTCTAATTCTTATTCTAAGTAGGAAAACTGGTATCTGCACTGACATCTCGCATGGGAGTGTATTGTCCCCCTGCCTAACCAGGCCCTAACCAGTCCAGCTTCTTGAAGTACCGGAGCAGGACTCTTGGCGATTCACACCTTCGTTTCAGCTATTCTGTGGGTGTGGACGGATGCCTCTATGACACTTTTCAATCCCGTTTTCCATCTGGTCTCCTCTGTGGCAGCCACGGTGGCCACGACACAGGCTGCTGTCTGTGGCCCCCTTTTGAAAAGTTTATGGTTCAGCTCACAGTGGCCTGTGATGATGGCCAACTATAGTTCTTAGGCCCTCACGGCTCATCTTGGGCATCGTGTTTGTATTACCATTCGTCGCCTCTGGAATTGCTTATTGGCTTTTATCTCATGGGGGTAGTGCTCATAATCCCCACGCTGGGCATGCGGGCTGGGAATCGCAGTTCGGTGGTAGATCTATTCTGCAAGAGACGCTGCTGCCCCCTCTTGGTGTATGTCCTTTAGTCGCCTCTTACGACACCCACAGGAAGAGTTGGGTTGGTAAAAATTCTAAGCCGGCTCCACACGGTGACTTTCTGACATGGTGAAAGGATATATAGTACGCAGCGTGAAAAAGCCTGGAGTTCCAGTGGAAACTTCCAAAAATCAGCTCTAGCTCCGCACTAGTACCTATCACCAGAAATACCTCAAAATGATCTGTTTCAATTTTAAGCCAGCACCACTCGGACGATAAACAAAATTCAAAATTCAATAACTTTATTTCTTTAGGCTTACAAAATAAGCACAGACAAGTCAAAATTTATACATAACCAGCTTAATAAATAATAATTATTATCAAATAAGAAACAAAATGTTGATTTTGTTCGCTAAAATTTTTTGTCCACTAGTGGAAGAAGCGAAAAATAAACCACTAGTAAGTGTATAATGCTTAAAATTTAATACAATGTTATTCGCGTATCTAAGTCTAAATATAATGTGATTTAGATACAGGTCAATATTTATATAAAACTAAGCTTAAGATTGTTCTCCTATAATACTATTGTCGGTGCGGAACTGGGCGATGATATAATCATCTATGGAGTAAAAGGCTTTCTTGATAAGATTTCGTTTTATGTACTGTTTAAATTTACGAATAGGAAACAATATTGGAACCGGCCTTGCTAACAAACTCTACAACGAGAAAGTAAAATACAAGGGACAAAAACTCCTTACAATTCGGTCTTCTCATTTGAAGGTTTAGTAATAGGTAATTACTAGTATACTTACCTTACAGACACAAAGATCACAATTGGACTCGCCGCGAGCCAAGTTATGCTATTTTGCCATCTTCACAAACGCGTCTCAAAACGAAATGCCTAAGTCAGATTCAAGTCCGTAATTGCCTTCATTTCATATACCTGAAAGCCATCCTCAAGAGCCATAACTCATAATTGATACAGCATCAGAGCGTGATTGTTAGCATGAGCAGTTTGCTTTCAAACGTCCGTACGCTTTGACTTATCGATTTTCCTCATAAAATTTATGAAGATTGGTACAATCACGCCTACAGAACCGAAATCAATGGACGCTCAGCTGAGAAGATTTATCATCTGCTATTCGAGTGTAATCTCAACTAATTCAGCGTAGAAAAAGTGAGTTTTATAGCTGTATGGACAATATATCCTTTGTCGTTTGCTCAATATATTTTAAATGACTAAGGCCACTCGTGGCGCGGCTTCCATTGTACTGGTGGAGTGCCTTTGCCAGGGCGAATGCCGAGCTATTTATTTTGAAGGAAGGGGTCAATGGTTGACGCTCTTTTCATACACAGGTGTGGAGTCTGGAGGTTTGTCTTGATCCTACTAATTCTACTCTCAAATGTTGGTACAATTTAGTACCATAAAGCTCTACACTACAATAGATAGATAGATCAAGATTTAGATTTTAGATTTATTTATATCATTTATTCATTTTAAGTACCTAGGTTAAATAACTAAGTTAACAGTGCCCTTCTAAGCACTATTTTACATATTTTTTTATACTGTAGTTAATACACAGTTCTACAAAATAATTCTGTGTTACAAGATCGTATACTAACTAGTCTATTGTACATTAGTTCTCTAAACTCTAATCCTCTGTATAGAGGAATAATCAGTAAAAAAAAACTATAACCACGACTAAATCTATAAACATCTTGAAGACAGCTAAACGATTATAAAAAAGCGGAATCGAATATGAGTTTGAAAATCATCTCTCATCATAGGTTAGTCGTTCGTAATTATAAAATTTTATTATTTTCACTATTACGAAGACCAATGTGGCGCGGCGAGCGAAGGTCCGCCTGCGACGTAGGAGGTTGTGGTATCGATTCCCGCCTTGCGACAAATGTTTCTACGATCTGTAATGTAAATAGTATTTGCTAAATTTATTTGACCCGGAGTGTTCTGGGTATTTTCTAAGTATAATAAAAATATATCTATCTAAATTATGTAATGTATAGTATTATGATTAACAGTCATCTAGTAACCATAAGACAAGCTCTGCATATCTTGGGGCTAGATGATGCTGTGTGTTGTCCAGCATTATTTATTTATTTATTATGGCTGTAACTTACCTTCCTTTCTTCTATAATTTATGAAGATTAAATTACTGTAAATGAAAAACACTTGCTACAAACTCCATTCCTGCACCAAATTCCACCAAATTAATTCAACCTCGTTTGTACGAAAAGAGATCGAACTCCTTTAAAAATGATTTCTTTTTGCCGCCGTGAGACGTGTGCCGCGCATTAAGTCCCCTTTGTTGACGGTGTATTAAAGACGCGGCGTCTCTTGGACTACCGCGACGGTCCACAGATGCTGCATACAATTAATATTGAAGATAAACACACACCTTTTGGAGTCGAAGTAATCTAGAATTTGTATATTCTAAGGTTATTTTCGCGAGAACTCATAATAAAACACTGTTTTAACCGGATTGATTGCGTATATTTTGTTCATAACCTGACGTTTCGGAGGCTTTTCAGCTTCCATATGTTCACAGGCAGACTGAGGTGACATTTGTCTTTACAAGTAATTTGAATTTTGCATATCTACCGTCAATTATACAACTTTAATTATAACGTTCCGTATGTACGCAGTAATCACTAACAGTGTCTTGATGGGTTGTAGCTATGGATTGCTGGGTGTGGGACCTGACTCGATGTAGGACTGGATCCCAAGCAGCAGGTACTCTCCAACCATCTTCTCTATTGAAATTATTTGGATGTTCTTGAATTTCAATTGCTTCTCGGAGCATTCTAGGAATGAAACGGTTTTCTCGAGCTAGTATTTGAGCTTTGTCGAAGCGAAGAATTTGTTTGTAGAATTTGTTGTACAAAATCCTTGTCCGCGCTGAGAGGGACAAATCGTTAAGATTCATTTGTTTTAATTCAATCCTGTGCACTTTAGAAATGGATAGAAATGTATATTATTCTTTTTATTAATATCTAAAGAAATCGGGGCAGGATGTTTCTCTATTCGAACAAACCATTCTTGGCGTATTGGTACAAGGAGTAACGCTAGCTATAATGTTTGAGTGTGTTTGTGATTTTTGATTTGTATGAAATTAATCAATTGTCAATTGTAAGTTAAATTCGGGAGATAGTGTCACTAATGATGTTGCAAATACAGCACCATAATTATCGTGGATTTAAATGGACTAGCGAACTCACTGACTTTGTGCTCTCATGATGATGAGTCGAATACTTTGCAAAATTCTACAAAAAAATACATTATTGGACTGGAAAATCTCCTCTGTCGTGATCAACTGAAGCAAGATCTGCTAATTGTACTTGCAAGCAAGTAAAACAGACCGAGATAAAAGGACTTCGACGACAAATAAGTTCGTGGGCTTTGTGTTAGTCGGCTTTTAGCACACGTGTAGGTATTTTTTGCAAAAGTGAAAGCTCTGTGTTATTTTCGTCTGGAGACAAAGAACAATTTTGTGACTAACGAAGTAACAATGAGTATATTTAATCTGTGAAAATAGCTATTTGATCTAACTCGGCTCAGAGACGTTAGTACGGGTTGTACGCGTTATCTTTCGAATACTACCATCGAATTCGAGTCCTTCCTATAAGTTTAGCGCCTTGTAGCGCCCCTACCGGATCGAGAGGAACTACTTATCGTAGTATGACAGCGATCCAATCGCTTCTTACAAACTCGATAATAGTTTTCGAATGATTTTGAGTGATTTGTTGCACTTTGACATGACAGCGGCAGTCACGTTTGCTACATTGATATTATTTTAAAAGAGGGATAGAGCACTAAGAACATAGCTTGGTCATAGAAATGCCTTCAATTGGTGTTTTAAGAAAAATAAGAACACAGGTAAAACATTTCACTTGGTAGGCACCGAATCTAAGTATTTCCCTTCCGATCTATGAGCTTACCAAGTCTAACCCAAACACGTCAATCCTAAAGGTAAAGCACGCTCATTCAACAATTCTCTTGATTAAGAAGTCAGAAACAAATCTATGTGTGAGTTGACATGCACAATTATAACTTGCTTTCACGAATACGAATATCTCCTATTCGTATTCGTGAAAGCATAAGATGTATTTTTCGCATTTTTTGGCTACACCTCGTTTGTGTCTACAACCATTCTAAGCTTTTTCGTATGACATCAAAGGTTCTCGATTAATTACTTAGGTTCTTTCGTTTATCGAATGTTTTTTTTTGTATTGACTTGGGCTAAGGGTACTGGTATAAATCAGTAAAAACATAATTTTGATGATTTTTATTTACTGTCATCATCCATTAGACACTTTTTAATGATGTATAGGTAAAATGGAGGCAACAACATAAATCCACTACTAATTTGCGGTTTTTTACAAAATTCCGTGTTATTCCTAGAAAAGCGATGATAACTAAACAATGCCTACATAAACAAACTACCTACCATCCTTTTAACAAGGTGATAAGGACTATAATTGCCTGTATGGAGTTGTTTAATCAAAATGTATGTAGTGTGTCAGAATTAGCGACTAATGTGGTAAATGACGTTGGATGGTTGTATGAGTCTATAAATTGATATGATGAATTACACATACAAAGGTAGGTAAATAAAATACCTAATGCCTTAGATGAAAGTAAAAAAGGGGAGATATGGTACGTTCTCATAATCATAATCATATTCTTTATTTGCTGAAATGTAGGTACAGTAGGTCTTACATTATTATTGTCTCACTACATCCTGCCTCAAAGTGCGTGCAAATCTAACATAGTACATGCATACAATAATAATAATAAAATGATTAGTAAATTACCTATGACACAGATTTATATAATTTAAAAAAGAAACAGAGCAGTAACAAGAACCAATCAAACAAACACGCGGCAAGCGGTTCTTAAACCGCTAACTCATTAAATGGCATGTGTTATAACCAAAGGCAAAGGCAAAATGATATTTCCAATTTTGTGTATACCTACCTAATGAACAACAAATATGAAGAGCTACCTAGACCAAAGTGAACCAACTGTGTGGACGAACCTAGACCGAAGTGAGTGAACGTGCTGTCTGCAAATGACGAAATAATCGTAGCAAGCACGCGAAACACGAACGATGGCGATGCCGCAGCCGCGCCGGTCCGACTATGACAGAGATGTGTGGACCTAATTGGACCTTATTTGAGCCTTCCACTTTCGAGAAGCTGGAACCTATTCTCCCTTTTTTTACTTTCATCTAAGCCTAATAATATCTAACACTTAGCTGAATACTTAGAATACATAGGCTCGGTTGTATAAACCAAGATTTTTTATTTGTACTTACACAAAGGTTTTACGAAAACAATAAAATATTGGTGAAAAATATTTTACGACATCAAATTGTAGAAGTTTGAAATATTTTCAATTGTTTGTCATCAGTTTTCAAACTCGATTTTTCGAACCTTTTTCGCTGCGTGTGGATGCAAAAAAGCGTCGTTGAAGTTTGTGTTTTAGTTTTTTGTAGTAACCTTGTTATTTTTATAATTCTGAATGTCTTAGTTATAAAAGTATGTATATTGGAATTGAATTGTGGTGCTGGAGATGAATGCTTGGGGTTTCGTGGACCGAGTTTCGCACGAACGTCTCGATACTTCAAGAACTCGGTATCAAGCAGCGTCTGTTTTCTATAGTACAATCTCGCATCCTAACATTCTTGCCTGCTAGGTGCGCAGAATATATAACATATAGTACATATAGTAAATAAATATTATTACTAAATATATATTTATTATTGAACTTAGATGACATGGCACATCAAGGCACCACCTACATCGTGCCGCACTAGCAGCCGGACACTGTATGACGTGTATGGGCATTAATTCTTATAATTCGGTTATCACAACTTAGCACCCGTCTATGGGAAAATTGTCTTCAAACCATGGGAACGATGGAATACACTTAGAGTAGATACTTATTATTGGAATAGTATTGACAACTCTTATTATGACACTCGAACTCTCCACCAAAGAAAAGGTTTACCACATTTAGATGGAGCGGGTTTACAACGAATCGTTTAGAAATTGTATTTTGTCATGGATATACATATATATATCCCACGGATATGCCACATGGAGGGAAAGTACCTTGAATATTGTAGATGGAACATTTTACTGAAAGAAGACATTATTTGAATAAAAAAAACAATTTCAACTGCATTCATAGATATTTAAATAATTACATGGTTTAACCGGGAATCGAACCCGTTACACGAGAAAAATAATCATCATCCGTGGGATGCCCTGTATAGGTCACTGCAGCAGCGTTCTAGATGAGCCTGTTTCGAACACTAGAAAACTGTACAAACATGTTTTTTTGTTCTGTTATATTTAGATAGATAGATAGATAATTCTTTATTGTACCACACAAACACAGAAAACAGTACAGAAATAAAAAAAATAAGTTACAAGATGAAGTACAAAGGCGGCCTTATCGCTATGAGCGATCTCTACTATACTTATACTTAAATAAAACCGGTCAATTAACACAACAATATTTGTGTCCAACCAAAACGGCTTGTTAACTAAAAGCTTGTAAAAAGATCATTTAACACGCTGATCCCAGGTTTCCCACAGGAAAACTCCAAGGATAACAGACAACGTCCATTTTCATTAACAAACATCCACATCCACAGTCTATGGTTAACATTAACATCATATAGTCTATGGTTAACACTTAGCGAATCACATTAGCGAATGTAAACATATGTGGGAATTGTCTATGGGAAATGAAGATGGGAAGCGGAGGTGATTGGCCTCATTCAGATGGAGCTAGCATAGCATGAGAAACGGTAATGTCGAGTTTCGCTTACGATCGTTTTGGAAGCTAAGACGTCTGACGTATTACAATACAATACAATACACTTTATTGCACACCAAAAAAATACAAAAGAAAAGTAAGAATACAGGAGAAAAATAAATAACAGAGTTGCACAATGGGCGGCCTTATCGCTAAGAGCGATCTCTTCCAGACAACCTTGGGATGGACACGAAGCAGTTGTACTAGTATAGACGGTGGCGTATAACTTAAATATACAATACATACATACTATACATATTACTAAAATACATACAAAATGTATTATTAAATAAATAAATCATTTTTATTAACAAAGAAAATTACAATCAAATAATAGAATTAAATTAAAACTATTATTTTCAATTGAAACAATTGAGCTAACTGCAGACTGTTGAAAACAATCTACAGGTAGCTCAACTGATCTATATCAATACCAGTCACGTGGCCCACCACGCCACGGAGGTCGTCAAATTTATTAATCGGTTTTTATTTATACAACTAAATCTAATATCTATTAAACAATTACCTTATTGTAAAAGCTAAGTAAGTAAGACTTTCAAACAATATCGCGATCCGCGAGGTAAACCTGCGCTACATTGCGTCGTTTCAAGAACTGTACAGTAACAACAATACGTCTTCGTATCGTTAACGTCTCGAAAGCTCGTGATAGGGTTGTTTAAGTACTTAATATCATGTCTTGTTAATTAGGCCTTCGTGTACTACACACCGTGTGTACACACGATAATTTTGATCAGATTGTGGATTCAATAAAGTACTTGCTAAGTACTTACACTATGTAAAAGGTTACTAGCATCGGCTCGCAGCTTTGCACGCGTTTTTTCGTGATAAAAGTAGCCTATATGTTATTCCATATATGTTAAACATCCGACGTTCGCCGCAGCCACTCTAACCAGGACACATCTCCGCTTTAGCCAGAACACATCTCCGCTCCAGTCTAGACTGAACGGATCGGGGTGAATTTTTGCATAGATGTAGGTTTTAAATTAAAATAGGATCAAAAACAAACAAAAAATTCAACCCGATCCCTTCAGTAGTCTTAGCGTAGGTCACGGGTCTCGACTCCAAGGAGAGCAAATGCGTAGGGTCTATCGAGACCTGCATATTGCGTTCATTAGTTTTGGAGATCGTAACTCATTAAAATTCACATGCCACAAACTTTCGGCTTATTAATTCGTAAATTTAAACAGTACATAAAACGAAATCTTATCAAGAAAGCCTTTTACTTCATAGATGATTATATCAATGATGTTAGTGCTTGGCCAGATGTCGCCCAGTTCCGCACCGACAATAGTATTATAGGAGAACAATCTTAAGCTTAGTTTTATATAAATATTGACCTGTATCTAAATCACATTATATTTAGACTTAGATAGGCAAATAATTTTGTATTACATTTTACGGATTATATAAACTTACTAGTGGTTTATTTTTCGCTTCTTCCACTTATGGACAAAAAATTGAAACGAACAAAATCAATAACATTTTGTTTCTTGTTTGATAATTAATATTGATAAAGCTGTTTATGTTTAAAATTTGACTTGTCGAAGTGCTTTTTTGTAAGCCTAAAGAAATAAAGTTATTGACTTTTGACTTTAATATTAGAAGGATTAATAAACTACGTAGTTTCTGTCCATGGATTTCCGTCTATATTTTATACGTTATCACACTTACAATAAGTGCGATAAAGTGTACAATATCAATTATGAATCTACTGTGACCTTATAATAAATGGTACTGAATGAGGCGGGATATAATAACTGACGGGTAGTGTATAAGGTCATATAAAGCCATATAAGGTCCCTAGTCCATAAGGCTAATAGACACACCTGGGTATAGGCCAAACGGGTTTTGTAGGAAAAGTTGAACGTAAGTAACGTATTACACCCAGACCGAGCTTTGGCGTGTTAGTTCTTCTATGTCGTCTTTATTTATTATTTATTTAGAAAACAAAATCCACAGCTCTTAAATCTAGATGATACAAAACTTATAATGATACCGACCGCCAAAAAGAGATTTACATTTTACAGAAAAAATTAAATTGACTTAGGTATACTTAAAGTTAAACGCTAGTGCCCAAACAAAATTTCTTCAACGAATTAACATAATTGTAATTTTATACATTCCAGGAATTTTTACTACGAACTCTTGTTAAATTTTAACCGAGTTCAGGAGAAGGTGTTTGAAAAAATGGTTTCCATTACTACGAGCGTAAACAAGCTAAAGTAGACTCGAATTTTAACATAAAGTCGCCACTTGAAAAATTAAATCGCCATCGAAGTGTTTCGGATTTGAAACTACCTATAGTATACTTCCGAACCCATTTTATTATCAGGAGTCCTATCCAGGAGTTTGAAATCGGTTAAAGTTTTTTAAAACACAACAAATTATTATTTTAATGTATCGGAATCATTGTCAGTTGGTTTTTATTTCAAGTGTATATTTTGGTTTTAGTGTTTCATAAAAACAAACTCGTTGAAATAACAACATCAAGTGTAGATTATGTAAAACATACCGTGGAAATAAATGAAATATAGAAATACGTCCAGCTTCTTTTCTTCTGGGATTCTCTTCTGGGAACTCTACCTTCCGGTCATTTGGTGATTTATAGCAAACCGATGAAGTCTACCTACTGTAAATACCTTAATACCTACTAAATAGTTGTAATTTGTTTCTATTATATGTACGCATCGAATGATATCTCTTTTCAGCATTATTCAAATTTCAAATCAGAACTTTGCCACTGTATAATAATACTAACAATTTTTAGTCGCAATATTATTGAAATAAATATTACAAAGATATTTCGGATTCGATAACCGCGTATACAGTAAATGTATCTAATGAAAGTTAGCCACTTTTACTGTCTGACACTGTTGGATAAAGGCCTTCCAAAGTTTGTGCTATTTTTACCCCATCCTCAGTTACCACCTTTTTACTGCAAATCTTTTTTATTTTCTCACTTCACAACCAACCTCATTTCTGAGAAAAGACAATAGGCACTCTATGCCCTTGGAGATTCGCAGCTCGATGTGGGGACCGATGTCGTGACTGAGTGCTTGACGCGCTTTAATGAAGTCGTATGGAGCCCCAACACCAGTTGAAAGTGTGGAGACCGCTTCGTTCATATTTCGGTCGCTTACAAAGAAAATTACAATCAAATAATAGAAACAAATTAGAACTAGTATTTACAATTATGTAAAACAATTGAGCTAACTGCAGACTGTTGCAAGCAATCTGCAGGTAGCTCAACTGATCCATATCAATACCAGTCGGAAGTGCCCCAAGACGTTGGCTGCATTGCCCCGCTGTATGGCAAAGCTGATGCGCTGACCTTTTTGATACATTGTCACTCACCATCAGGTGAGATTATAGTCAAGGTAATCAATAAAATAAAAAAATAGTATGTTTGTGGTATCAAACATCCATAATGAATGAGAATCAATAACTTTTTTCTTATTGCTTACAAAATAAGCCCTCAGACAATCTCAGCCTGTAGAAAAAGAAAAAAAACAATATAATAGCCAAACCGTTCAATTATCCTTTATTTTATGACCTTTACAAACGTAATTACAAAATGTGTTTATTTATTACTTTCGATGACAATGAAAATGTTTATTTTGGAAAACAAAAACAAAACAACAAAAAAAGGACAAAGTTGTGGGCATTTTTTGCCTACTACTGTTTTAGATATAAAGTTGGTGTTATAGAGGGCAGCGTCCCCATTCCAGGGATGTGCGCTGGAATGGGGAACAAAAATATTTAGGACTACAAACAACAATGTATGTATGTAGTTTAAGAAAAAAAAACGAGAAACATAAATCTAATCGCATAGAATCAGACTCTTAATAATATTTTTAATTCGAATGTTACAAAAGCCCGCTCCACACCACTTACCCGTTATTGTCGACACTCTGGGTGGTGGATGGTACTTATTATATCTCATTAGAGCTTCGAAACACTCCGGTAAGTACCAGCCAAATTGCCGTGAGGAGACCACACCTTTAGGAAATTATCAATTATTACCTCAGTGATAGGTTGATTGCTTACCCATAGACAAAAGTAATTATGGATGAGGAAATCGGTGTTAGGTTGTCTATGTACGTGCTTGAACAAGTGAGTACGGTGTAGGGTCTTACTGGGCTCGATGAAACTTATTTTGGTTGCGTTGATCAGTCGTCACTTTCGCTATTTCGTCACTTTCTGTATCTAGTCAGTCATCTTAACTCATCTCATGCCTATTTCGTCACTTTCCCAACACGTCTGACGAAAATGTTATGCTGATCTGAATAAAAAAAATGGTGTCTTAGTCCGGTGAGATTAGGTAGGTACCTAATCTCACCGGACTAAGACACCATTTTTTTTGCCCGCACCATGTAGTTTGATTTAGGTAAACCAAACTACATGGTGCGGGTAAAAACTCAGCACCTAACCTAAGATGTAATCATTATTGGAAACTACAGCAAAAGTCAGTAAGGGGCACTGAATGACATAATCTAAGTACATGCTAATATATAGTCCAACTCTTTTATAGAAACCTTCTAGGTAGATACAAGTTAGCACCCAAGACATGTTTAGCTAGATAAACTCAGCACCTAACCTAAGATGTAATCATTATTGGAACTTACAGCAAAAGCCAGTAAGAGGCACTGAATGACATAATCGACATGCTAAAATATAGTCGAACTCTTTTATAGAAACCTTCTAGATACAAGTTAGCACCCAAGACATGTTTAGTTAGATAAACTCAGCACCTAACCTAAGATGTAATCAATAATGGAACCTACAGCAAAAGACAGTAAGGGGCACTGAATGACATAATTGAAATGCTAAAATATAGTCGAACTCTTTTATAGAAACCTTCTAGATACAAATTAGCACCCAAGACATGTTTAGCTAGATAAACTCAGCACCTAACCTAAGATGTAATCGATAATGGAACCTACAGCAAAAGCCAGTAAGGGGCACTGAATGACATAATCGACATGCTAGAATATAGTCCAACTCTTTTATAGAAACCTTCTAGATACAAGTTAGCACCCAAGACATATAGTCAAACTCTTTTACATGTTTAGCTAGATAAACTCAGCACCTAACCTAAGATGTAATCAATTATGGAACCTACAGCAAAAGCCAGTAAGAGTCACTGAATAACATAATCGACATGCTAAAATACAGTCAAACTCATTTAAAGAAACCTTCTAGGTAGATACAAGTTAGCACCCAAGACATGTATAGCTAGATAAACTCAGCACCTAACCTAAGATGTAATCAATAATGGAACCTACAGCAAAAGCCAGTAACAAACAGTCAATTACAAAGTATCTCCGATCAGTTCACTAATCATTATAAACGCGTCGATAGAGCCCTAATAGACAATAGGGTGTGCCAGGATTAGTGAGTTGTGGTGTTTATTTTTGGATGGTAAATAATTATACCAAATGATTATACGTACTAAATAATAATGGGGAGGAAGACGGTAAACTTTTCGACTTTTTTTCAAAATATTTCGAAAAGATTTCATACGTTTCGAAATATTTTGAAACAAGTCCAGTACAGAAATTTCAATAACTGTTTTGAAATGTACAAACAAAGAAATTTCAACGACACAATTTGTACTTAAAATTTTCATTTAAGTTTTTTTTTCTTTATATTAGTAATGGCGCACGAAATGTATCATTATTTCAAATTTTAAGTTAATAGTAGGTACTGAGATATTAAAGAAAGACGGAGGACTGACAGAGCGAGACCATCAGGGTTTCGAAACCGATCTCGAAACCCTAAAAACAAGAATCCTATTTTGACCTCCTGGAAAACCATTTGGTGAGATTGTAATCTAATGAAGGTCTCAACCATAGCCTCAACATCCCATAATGGTCCACTGCTGGACGCATGCCTCCCCCTGATAATCGCCTTATTGGATTTTATCTTATGGGGGGTAATGCCCATAATCCTCATGCTGGCATGCGGGTTGGGATTGCAGTTCGGTGGTAAATTTATTCTGCAAGAGGCGCTGCTGCCCGCACCCCGTACGACACCCACGGTAAGAGTTGGGGTGGTGCAAATTCTAAGCCGGCACCACACGGCTAATAATAATGAAGGTAGGACTATAAAAAGCATCTTCATCGAAACGTCAAGATAAATAAAACAAACTTTTCCCGACTGAGACTTCAAGGATAATTTTTTTATTTGAAACAAGAGTCCTGTGTCCTGTGGCGCCCTGTACCAGCAACAATAAGGGCTAATAGACAGTGCAGGCCCTGGTAAAGTTGTAAGGTCCCGAAGGTACTTAGACCTTCGTGCACGCTGTAGTTAGGACCTCAAGGGTTAGGACTTAGGACCTAGGGCTGTTCCCACTGTGGAATTTGTATTGTTATAATTTTGAAGGAGAGTCTTCATTGATTTCATGATTGGTTTAACTTTTGAGCTTTGTGATGGAATAATCTTTACGATGATACGATCTACACTAATACTAATCAATACTAATATTATAAAGTACCTCGTTTTAAGTTTGTGAGATTGTAGTGGGCAATCTCTGGATTTATTGAACCGATTTTGAAAATTCTTTTATCAATAGAAAGTCACGTTATTTGTGAGTCTCATAGGCTATAATATAGCGAAAAGTATACTACCTAGAATAAAACATAAACGCGTTCAAGATTGAGAACTCTGAAGTTCCGAGTTAGTTTAGGAAAGTTTTGAATACTAGGTGCCTGCGGCTTCACCCGCGTTTTTCATGGATCCCATCTTTCGGGTTAATGCAATTTTTTTTTCGATTCTTCGTTTCGATGTTAAACAAAGGCGTTTCAATGGCTCTATGCTTTTTAATAATGAATTGCATTTTGAAAAAGGGACTTTTCCATGTATTTTTGCACCCGTCTTCTTTTGTTTTTGAGGTCCGATAAAAATAATGTCCTCAATCAAGTAGGAACCTACTTTTCTAGCACAAAACCTGTTATATACACCTTTTTACAGCAGTTGAGCTACGTGTAGATTGTTTACAACAGTCTGCAGTAAGTTCAAATGGTTCAATTGTAAATACTAGTTTTAATTTTATTAAATTTAATTATTAATAGTATTTTTCTTTGTTAATAAAGTTGAGTTATTTAACAGCACAAAATAGAGAAATGTAAGATCTTAATGATGCTGTTGAGCCCGACCCAGCTAGCGTGTATCTATCTCGATTCGCGCTGCGCAAGCGCAGGCGTCCTCTCTAATTTGTAATTACGCGCAGCTTATTAAGTCATTACATTACCTATGCGACATCGCACGAGCGTGCAGTTAGTGCTTAGAGGAATAGGGTTATTTTAAGGATTAATGCAAAACTGCATAGATTTAAGACGAAACTAAGATGATTCTTTTGGAGATGCATGTTCTATCCATGCAGTCTGAATTGTTTTATAGGAAGGTTTGGTAAATCCACTTTTTTACGTATATTCGAGACTAGTGGTCCACCCCGGCTTCGCATGGGTACCTATATCGCATATGTTCATCAGGGATAGTGTAGGATGCTAATAGTGAAAGAATTTTTCAAATCGGTCCAGTATTTTCAGTATTTTATTTATTGCATTCATACAGTCAGGTCTTAGCAGTTAGGTGAGTGTTCATAAAATGTTCACAGTATGTACCCATTTAGGGTGTTGCAATGGAAGACAGGCCTGGTTTCATGCCTTTCTACTTATGATGTATTAACGTATTATTAATGCATTCAATATCTATTACAAAGTAGTTTCGGAGCTTTTAATTCATACAAGCAAATGTAGACATAAACCGAAATCAATGCGTTAGTTTTCATACAAAAAGTATGAAAATTAACAAAAATACGAAATTAAATGTACTTACAAACACAATTGTTACATTTGATATACCGCTCGTACATGGAGCGGTATATCAAATGTATCAAACGTATGTGTTTGTATGTTGCCCTCCTATTGACCATTTTTCGGTGATTTCAGAAAATAAAATTAAAAAGAAAGAGAAGAGAGAAATGAAATTGATTAAAAATAATATATAACAGTACATACATTTCCTAATTAATTGTGCCTTGGTCTCTTTTGTAAAATGTACCCTGTCTGTACCTTGAAGTTATTTTTATCTTTGTCCTACGTTTAAAAGATCTAAGATCAAACACGTACACCATTACACGCTCATAAAGCTCATAAATTAATGGAGATATTACTAAATTATCTGCACGCTAAATTTTAAATTATAGTGTGTTTTTGAAATATCTTTATGTACGAGACCTTTTGGTTCTCTTGCGAAACAATCTGGAGATTAGATCTTAGGGCTTACAACTTGCAAACATTTATCTGCACCTTTACTCAAGCCAAACTAAATAAACAATAGGTGGAGCCACCGGCGCTATAGTCCGTAAGAGGTCTCAAAGATTTTCGGTTGAACCGACTATGGGTTTTGTGGCTTAGTTGGTTAGAGCACACCCGTACTGAGGGTGGGGCGCGGGTTCGAGTCCCGCCGAAACCGAAAATTTTTGGGAACTGATTTAATTTCTTAGAGATACCCAAAGTGCGGGTTAGCACTACAACAAAAAAAAAACCTTAAATAAACAATGTTTGTAACATTGCCGTATACTAAACCTAATAATCACTTTCGTGTTGTTGATTTTAACTCGGAATTTGCACTACTACTCAATTTGAGATCTTTCCTACAATACACAATGCTAAACAATATTTTTCCAAACACCACGCGAAAAAGACAACTTGAATTTTTGTGTCGAGAGTTGTTTACAAACTTTGTACATTGTGAATGGCTGGAGTATAGCCATATCGATAAACTGCATTCGCGACCCGCTAAATATATAGCCTAATCAACCACTGGTGATAGACAAAGGCGGTCACAGTACCCGGTAGGCGGGAAGCGCCCTAGAGGTAGACCACCTACCAGATGGTCGGACGACATCGTCGGGGTGGCCGGAAGACTGTGGATGAGGCTCGCACAGGACGGAGTTGACTAGCGTGTAAAAGAGGAGGTCTATACCCAGCAGTGGGTGTCAGCGGGCTGATGATGATGATGATGAATCAATCACTAAGACCATGACTGTATGAATGCAATCAAAAGTCAATAACTTTATTTCTCTATGCTTACAAAAAAGCACATAAACAAGTCAAATTTTATACATAAACAGCTTTATAAATAGTATTATTGACGACCTCTGTGGCGCGGTAGGCGAAGGTCTGCCTGCGATGCAGGAGGTTGCGGGTTCGATTCCCGCCTCGGGACAAATGTGTGTACGATCTGCAGACATTTGTTCAGGGTGTTCTGGTCGTTTTCTATGTATAATAAAAAACAAACTATCTATGTATTGTATTATACTATGTATATCAGTTATCTAGTATAACACAAGCTTTGCTTAGCTTGGGGCTAGATAATGCTGTGTGAATTGTCCAGCATTATTATTTATTATTTATTATCAAACAAGAAACAAAATGTTATTGATTTTGTTCGCTTCAATTTTTGTCCACTAGTAGAAAAAGCGAAAAATAAACCACTAGTAAGTTTGTATACCTAATCCTTAAAATGTAATACGATACTATTTGCCTATCTAAGTCTAAATATAAATGAATAAAAATACTGAAATACTGACCCTGCACCGAAATAGGTCTTGAAATTTTTTATTCGAAAAGGATTAGATTAACTAATTTAAGCACAACAACAAAATAATTGATTAAAACTTAATTAAAATCTACAATGCTAATAAGCGGATGCGAAGCGAGGCTTAACCCTGGTTTAATAACTGTTATCTATTCTGTAAGGGTGTAGGGCAATGAACTTATCTGCATATAGTTTAATTATGTTTAATTCTACAGAAAGGCATATACAGGGTGGTTTTTTGAGATCGGAGTGGATGGCCAAATCCGAAACCATTAGAGTTAGAGAAAAGTCGTTAACGGAGTCATGAATTCAATAATAGGCTTCTTTCATGGCTTGTTTTCTCTAAACGGTTTGGATTTGGTTGTCCACTCCCATGTCAAAAAGCCACCCTGTATATCCCACTAACTACAACACTTTATTGGTTTTGTGAATATATTCTTTTATTAAAAAAGTTTTTCGCTTAAAACAATCATTTTATGATTGAGTGTCATGGCTAAGTGATTATTAATAAGAAATATAATAGCCTACATGATTAGGCCTCCGGCCCGCGTGTTCCCTTTTGCGCAACTGAGGTTGCTCAGCTGCGAAAAGTTACGAAACGGGGCTTTCATTTGGTGCAACTCATTTTGTTCCCTTTTGCTCAACTCGATAAGTTGGCTATTAAAATCACATTCACTCCACTAGTGGATATGAAACTGGTGGGACAAACGGGATATCATGTAAATTTCTTAGCGATCAATGAATTTTCAACCGACGAAAAAGCGATGGAGGTTCTCAAGTCGACGATTATACTTATGTTTTTGTATGTTATACCACACATAACTTTGTTCAGAGTTGTCCGATTTTGATAATTCTTTCACTATTGTATAGAGAATCATTCCGAGGTAGTAAATTTTACTCCCAAGTGATTAGTATTTATCCCAAAAACAATCTAGCAACCACCTAATGTGACAGTTCGAGACATAGATGAATACTATTTACCGAAATTTGAAGTCGGTTTATGTTAAAATAGACCAAATTATTAGATAACAAATTCACTCAAATACTTATCCCATAAAACATTAAAAGGAGTTCTATTGACTCTACACGGACCTCAAAGAATACCTCTTAACCTCTGAGCTACCGACACAAACAAACAAGGATTAAGATAAGTACTTGCTTACTCAACGCCGGCGCTTAAAGAGTAATAATAAAAGATGGCCGCATTTAATTGATGTCAAATATTGGTGGTCATGGTAATTAGTTGGTGGGAGAGGGCCGTGACCCGTCCGGATGTGAGGAATGTGGTGACTGAGGACTTGAGACATTAATTTCCCAACCTTGCTCAGTCATATATCTGTACTTGAGTGATGTTTATACCATAGAAAAGGGTTACTCAACAAGATAAGTATTGTTGATGACTAAGCAAGCTTCTTTATTCTACATACTGAAGCACCAGAAATAAAAAATACCATTTTATTTCCGTGTCAGTATTTAATTTAAATTTGGGAATAGATTTTCTGTTGACGACCTCTGTGGCGCGGTGGGCGAAGGTCTGCCTGTGACGCAGGAGGTTGCGGGTTCGATTCTCGCCTCGGGACAAATGTGTGTACGATCTGCAGACATTTGTTCAGGGTGTTCTGGTCGTTTTCTATGTATAATAAAAAATATCTATCTATGTATTGTATTGTATTATGTATATCAGTTATCTAGTACCCATAACACAAGCTCTGCTTAGCTTGGGGCTAGATAATGCTGTGTGAATTGTCCAGCATTATTATTATTATTATGTATTGATGTTTCCATTTAAGAGCTCAGGTGCTCTGCTGAGCTATCCGCTTCACTATGACAATGGTATCGTCAATTCGTCACAGGATAACACATTTTGGCATTCTACCTTCGATGATAGAATGAAACTATAGAGGGGCCGCGCGTCAAATTGTCAAAGTCAAAATCATTCTACCAATCTCTCTATGCAAATAGCACCACTTTCTTGTCTTGATTCAACGTGAAGATTCATAAAAGCGATCAGATAACAAAATTGAGCCCTAGATTTTAAAAATTGCCCAAATTCACAGGCTTTGTGGTTGCATAATGATGTGTTCAGTATAATGATCAGTTTGCGATCAATTAAGCAATAACCTGAGCCAATGTCCGGGTTACATCGAACAGGTCATCATCATCATTAGCCTATATCAGACCACTGTTGGACATGGGCCTCCCCTTAAGGTGCGGATATATTATGTGAATTGGGTTACGTTAAAACCGTTTTTTTCCGTTATCTTTACCGAAAAAGCTTCGAAAAACATATGAGTACTTAAGTAAGTCTTTGGGATATAAGGTCTTTGGGATACCCATCGTTTTAAAAAATAAAAAATAACTATTTTAAATATCAGAAAAAAGGTGCAATGAGCCACCTGTTTTCATATTTAATACCGTTTTTCTCCTTAACTATCAATCACTTTTTTTATTGTCATCACCGTTTTAAATAATAATAGAATACTACGGGAACCTTCGGCTTATTTTTGCAAATAAATGTCCTAATTAATAGATAATCAACAAAAACTTGATTTTTGCGCTTACGCCGCTCTGCTCCGTCCTGGGGGAAATCCTATGCCTCCTATCCTATCCTTTTTACAAAATGGCGTCATATATCGCCCCTTTTATGAGTGCCATGTCGCCCTGTCTTCAGCTTACCGAATCCAGCATCTTGTTGGAGTCTTTCGCAGATCGTCAGAGAAAGGCCAGCAGCTTCTTCCTTCTTTGTATTTTAACACCTCAACACGATCACCAATGCGCCTGCATGGCGTGGTAATAGGCTACTTGACACGTCATATCAAATTTGGCGAAACAAATATATATGTGTTTATTTCGCCAAAAAAAAAAGTATAAGTATGTGTGTGTTTGACTTAAGAAACCAATATATTATATCGATTTCAGATACAGATAAAAGTATCCTATAATGTATTCCGGGCCTAGAACTACCTGTATGCAAAATGTCAGCCCGATTCGGTCAGTAGTTTTGGCGTGAAGAGGTAACAAACATCTAAACGTCGAAACTTTCGCATTTTTAATATTAGTGTGAAGTTTAGATGAACACCATTCAGAACCTTTCAAAGTCGAAAGAAAACTGAAGTTATCTAACTTTAAACGTTGGCAGATTTGATTTCATTCCGCAGTTCACGGTGGCCCAGAAAAAAGTTAGGTAATTAACCCATAGTTTACTAAAGCGGTAAGTAAAACTAACCCAACCGTGGTGGGTACCAACAGAACAAACATACAGGTGTGTCACGGTGATCAGTAGCCGGAGCGTGGGCGCCTAAGAACAAACAGACAAACACACATACCTACATGGACATGGAGCTTTTGTAGTGCCGCCGACGCAGACGGGCAAATTAGTTGAAGCTTTTAGGTCAGTGTAGGGAAATTTTGACATTCGTTAGACTCGAATTTTTTAAGGGAACTATCTCATTAGGAATCCACGGTGGCGCCACCGGTCGCGTCACCGTGTCTTGAGCTACCAAGCGAGAAACACCAAAACAAACACCACCACCAAATGTTGGTGGAGTGGGTGAGACGTCAAATAGCTCTGTACATTATAATGGTTTACGTTAAATTTGGTTGCGCAACCAAGCTGATATAAGGTACCCTCCATAAAATTGTACATATTTTGTTGGTGCCCCGTTGGTGACCGGTGCGTGTCCTAATGGCCACTAAGATCGTATTTTGCCGTACGTTGACATTGTGTGTACCGACGCTATGGAGCCATGGTTTGTTTTGTAAAGTTTAGTTTTACGTTTTAGAAGATGGCCTTTGAAAAAGCTTACTGACTGTCTGTTGGTATCAATTTACGAATTTTCATACTACATTTTATACTAAACACCTAAATCGTGACTCGATAATTTGACATCGTTGCTAGAACCAGACTCACTCTACAGTAGAGTAGTCAAGTATAGACACGTCATCATCATCATCATCATCATCAGCCTATATCAGTCCACTGCTGGACATAGGCCTCTCCTAATGAGCGCCATCGCGCCCTGTCTTCAGCTTGCCGCATCCAGCATCTGCCAGCAGTCTTTCGCAAATCGTCATCCTACGAGGAGGGCGTCCTACACTACGTTTGCCGAGTCGCGGTCTCCACTCAAGAACACGTTTACCCCAGCGGTTGTCGGTTCTTCTCGCGATATGGCCAGCCCACTGCCACTTCAGCGCGTATATAATATAGACACGTAGAAGGATAGAACGTTGGTGATGTTCTTCCAACAAAAACAAAGTTGAGTCAAGTATTCAAGTAGGTATTTTATTTTGCAAAACCTAATCCAATATAGAGCTTACGAAATTCAGTTATGTTATGTATTAGGAACCCTGTTGGGGCGCAATGCAACTTGAGAGATAGCTTTAGAGTCCGAACTAAGTCCCAAAGCTTTTTGACTCACTTGACCTCGTGGCGCAATTGGCAGCGCATCCCGTACTAAGGGAGGGTTGCTGGTTCAAGTCCGTCAAAGTAGAAATTTTTAGGAAATTGCCCCATTGCGAGTTACGCACTATATTATTAGCAAAAAACCTTAAAACCTTAAATTACAAGTTTGATCTACATAAGTACTGATGTAATTTTTAATCTATTTTTGTTTAAAAAACTGTACCTAGTTGAAGAAGGTTAATATTAATTTACTGTTGTAGGTACCTACTTAATTTTAAATTGAAGTAGAGGTTAATATTAATTTACTGTTGTTTATGTACAAACGAAACCTAGTCTAAGTTTTAATAGTAAAAAAGATTTATGTTTCTCGTTTTTTTTAACTACCTACAATGTGCCCTGCAATGGGGAAGACAGTTCCGTCTGAACACAGTTTTTATAACTAAAACAGAAGGCAGAGCTGCCCGAACTTTGTCTTTTTGTGTTTTTCAAAATAAATTTTTTATTTTCATTCTATTAATCTCTCCGTGCAAATAGCACCGGACACACAATCTAGAGTTTATTTCATCTATGGACGATTCAGCGACGAAGATGCTGGTTTCATCATGAGTTCATAAAAAATATTTTACGATTTGCGACAAATTACTTTTCTCTTAGTTTTATTGCTTGTGGAACGCAGAAGAAATTTAAAACCACAAAAAAAAACGCGCCAACCCGCATCGAACCACCTTGAAGAATAATATTCGACTCTAGTGCCGTCATCAACTGAAAAAATACTTTAGTCTTCCAAGACCACATGGCGCCTCCGACACGCTTCGAACGGTGAATTATGATTATGACAGAAAATCACCCATCACGCCCACCAATCTATCCTGACCATTAAATGACTATTGAGTGGCTCCAGGCTATTGTGATGACGAGCAGATGCTTTTGTTAGAATTATACGGTTTCTAAGGCCCGTATTATGAAAGCATGCTCAGTCATCGAGCTCTGCTTGAGTGATGCTTATGTCTAGTTTTGAGTGAATACTAATTTTCAAACAATGCTTGGGAGCTCATGTCAAAATCTACACTCGCTCAAGTAGCCGTCAAGAGCGGATTTCCTCCGTCCACGCCTTCGAGTAACTGCTTAGACATATTATTGAACGGTTACCAAGCATTACTTGAGTAATTAACGCTTGAGTAGAGATCACGTAATGACTGCTTAAGTAATGCTTGGGGAAGCTTTCATAATACGGGCCTAAGACAACCATTCAAGAGAATTGAACGTCTTTGGTTGACGTTGCCGACTGTTAGAATAGGAAGACGGTTTTTGGAAGCGAATCATCAATTTTTAATTTACTTTTTAAGAGACGAAACAAAACAAAAAGAAGTTCTATGTTTTGCATCTTTACTGGCAACACAGTTACAGGTCTATGTAGGTTAAAATAGGTTCCATATTGTATTCGTTGTTAATGCAGCTAGCGTCTTGGGCACGCTTCCGACTGGTATTGATATGGATCAGTTGAGCTACCTGTAGATTGTTTGCAACATTCTGCAGTTAACTCAATTGTTTCAATTTTAAATACTAGTTTTAATTTAATTCTATTATTTGATTGCAATTTTCTTTGTTAATAAAGTTAAGTTGTTTTATCATCCGTGGTTGCAAACGCGACTGACATTATGCTGAGACAAGGACCATTTTATGGCTCGAGCAATTTGTTTATTTCTGTGTCTCTTTTATTATGTTTGTTCCTACTTGTACGAGTGACAAATAAAAAAAATCTATTCGTGTGCAATTTTGTGTACAGTATAATCCTGAGATGGTGCCATAAAACGTTATTCCCATGGGATTAGTATGTGACACACGATACTAAACACACAATTTAAAATTATGGGATTAATTTTTAGGTCGTTGGTTTTTAGATTTTTTGAAAACAGTCAAATTATAATTTTAGTATACATTATTGTGAATTATGTTTCTTGCTATGTGACTTGTGATTTGTTCCTAATCCGGGGTCTCACTTCCAAGCACCTATGACGTCCTTTGACACAAAACCGTTGACTCTAAACAGCAAGATTTGAGTTCATAAAATTCTATTATTTCCCTTATTTATTACAAACAAGGATACAATAGTCAAGTACCGTCATTTAAACTGAATTTATTGACCGCCACAATAACACGGATCGTGTTTTGACTCTACCACGGTGGTCTTTGTGTTCAACAAAAGATTTTTAAGTTTTTGCGCAATAGAAAACGAATTAGTAGTTTTTGTGTAACAAGAACATTTTTCGCTCAGACAAATGTGACTTGATTTCGCGAGGAAAGCTCGGTTTAGACAAAATAAGCTTTCTAACCGGTATCACTGTTATCGTTTCTACCAGCCTCATTCGTAGTCCTCTGTCCCATAGAAAAAAATAAAAAAAACTGAAAAGTTCTTCTTCTAATTTTCAAACTACTTGCCTATGAACGCGTTTCTGATGCCACAATATGCAAAATAATACTGTAGATAGCTTAAAACATATATTCTGTCGAGTCCTCTGCCCATGATAAAAAATAAGAATAAACAATTCATATTTTTGCATAGCTCTGTTTAGCTTGGGGCTAGCTAATGCTGTGAGAATTATCCAGCATTTCTTATTTATTTATTTATATACCGGGAAGTAAATAATTACTTATGATTTTCAAACAACTATCATCGATCCGCGTCTCTGATGCCGAATGAAGCAAAAAATCCTTGATATCGTCTGCTTCTTCAGCGTGTTCGGTTTGTTCGAATCCAAAGATGTGCGTTCGTTCGAGCGATTTCTCATTTCGCTAACTTTCGTAAGAACCCCCTGTCTCCAGAAGCAGGTGACGGCAGTGATGGGCACGAGTCATTGTCAGTTTTTCAGTAAATTATACCGAATCTCGAATGGTTTCAAATTGACGAAAATTGCAGCAGCTGCCTTCTTTGAAAGTGAAATAATTGATTGATTTAATACGAGTTTCTTCGGTTGAATTTTTTATGGGAGATTTTATTATTATTTTATTTTATAAACAAATATCACAAATTGTGCAATTTGAAAATTAAACAGGCATAAGCTATTTAATTGTGCGTTATAATTATAAAAATTATCTACTGTAGTGAAAATAATATAATTTGAGAACCAGAATGTGAAAACTTTTCGATTTCGGCGGGACTCGAACCCGCGCCCCACCTTCAGTACGAGTGTGCTCTGACCAACTAAGCCACGAAACCTCAGTCTTTGTGGGAACTTATTTCATTTCTTAAAGATACCCAAAGTGCGGGTAAGCACTATTACAAAAAACCTTATAACCAGAATGTTATTATAGGTACATCGTGGTACTACTACATACTTATAATGTTTAAGAAATGAAATAAGTACCCAATTTTTTTTCGATTTTGGCGTTATTCGAACCCGACACTCCGTTTCGCGTTGCATCGCGGCCGCCACTCGAGAACCTTTACGCTCCAGCGGGTATCAGTTCTGCGAGGTATACGTCCTGCCCACTACCACTTCAGCTTACTAATTCTGATAGCTATGTCTGTGACTTTAGTTCTTCTACGGATTTCCGTATTGCGGATTCTATCACGTAGAGAAACCCCGAGCAGCTCTCTCCATGGAGTCCATAGCCCGCTGAGTGACTCTAAGCTTATGAACAAGGCCTATAAATAGCGACCACGTCTCGGATCTGTACCTAGGTCTTCACTGGCAACACACGTTGATTCAACTGTCAGGGCGATAGGAAAAAAATCAAGTTAAAATCTTCCACTTTCTCAACTTATAAACAGGTTTCTCGCAGATTCCAATAAACCCGTCAATAAAATACCTCCTAACAAAAACAATCCCGCAAATCTAAACAAATGAATTTTGGCGCTCTTTTTGCACCCAACATGGCGGCGACCGGTAGCCATTTTGACTCCGAAATTTTAATTGGGAAGATAAAAGTTATTTGGTTTGGTTTGACTTTTTTACTTATCGGAGCTCGATTAAAATGCCTCGTGGTAATCGAACAAATGGCCGCATTTTTGTTGGACCGACGCCTGCGCTGGTTTTTGCCCTTAAAAGACACCTTTCATTGTGAATGTTAAGTGATTCGGCGATTAAAAGCGAAAATAAACTTTAATGCAGTATTGTTTGTATACTTTTTTTTAAGATTTGTCACGAAGGCGAGAGAGATGTGTTTGTATACTAGGAAGATAGAAGAGATGCTACAGAAGAGAATTTACTGCTTCTTTGTAAAGTCTTTTGCTCTAATAAATATAAATAAATAAATAACACAACACACAGCAATTCAATTTACACACAATTCACACAGCATTAACTAGCAAGCTAAGCTAAGCAGGGCTTGTGTTGTGGGTACTAGATAACTGATTCATAATACAATACAATACACAGATAGATTTTTATTATACACTAGCAGCGCCTCGCGGTTTCACCCGCGTAGTTCCCGTTCCCGTGGGAATTCCGGGATAAAAAGTAGCCTATGTTCTATTCCAGACTATAATCTATCTCTGTGCTAATTTCATCCAGATCCGTTCAGCCGTTCTGGCGTGATAAAGGAACAAACATCCATCCATCTAAACTTTCACGTTTATAATATTAGTGAGATAGAAAACGACGAGAACACACGCAACAAATATCTGCAGATCGTACATTTGTCCCGAGACGGGTATCGAACCAGCGACCTCCTGCGACAAAGACCGACAACAAAGTGATCCTAAAAGGGTTCCTTTTTTTCTTTTGAGGTACGGAACCCTAAAAAACAAGGTTTTGCCCGTGGTTCGCATGCGTTTTTTGGAACATAAAGTTGCCTATAATTTTATTCCATAACCACATGTTTTTGTGTGCAAAATTTCAGCTAGGTTCAATAGCTATGGCGTTGTCTGTGGTCAAACATCTTCACAACGGCCAAATATCACTTCAACTATCACACAAACTTTCGCCTTTTTAGGATTCCGTACCCAAAGGGTAAAAACGGGACCCTATTACTAAGACTAGCTCCCATACAACAAACGTGATTTTTTCGATAATGGTACGGAACCCTTCGTGCGCGAGTCCGACTCGCACTTGGCCGGTTTTATAAATACCATTATTGGTAGGATAGGACATCATTGATGAATATCCAGAAATACCAATAGCGCATTCCAACTACACTCCCGCACCTGTGGACAATTAACACGAATGTCAAAATAGAATTCAAACTTAAATATTTTCTAACATGTCAAGTCACTAGAGATCAATAATTAGAGTAAAATACAGCTACATCTAATATTGATCCCTATCTGAAAGGTTTAAGTTCTAAATCAGTTTGAAACCAGGCAATAAAGAACAGCAAATTCAAAAATGTAAATCGAATGTTCTGTAATTGCTAGAGAGGCACCACAATTCCATTAAAGTTATCGATAAAACGATTACTGAAACTATCGATAGTCGACATGTTTATAATTATGTTTATTTTATACCGGTAATAGCCAATTATATTTTTATGATGTTGGCACCGAAAGCTCCCGTAAAAGGCTGTTTCTGGTATGAAGTAGCTTAGCTTCGGAAGTGGGTACCTTTACTGCCTTAACGGCAGTTTTATAGTGTAGCTTTTTATCGAAAATGGTTAAGCTCAGGATTGATGTACTCACTCGTAGTTTATCTTTGGTCTTTTAAAGTTTATCAGGTAATATATTACCTGGATGCATGCAAGTAAATAACACAATATCATTAAGAAAAAGACAATTAAATACTTTTTGTTGATGGTAAAGTCCCGTAATACTTTATACTCATTTTATGATTCAGAAACATTTAAAATGGAATATTTATTTATTTATAAAATGTTCAGGAAATTTACTGCTAACTTAATGAATAATTATGTAATGTTTGTGTATAAGAATAAAAACGAAATAATTATGTACGTCGTTGTCTATCTATCTCCAATATTAAGGCTTTATATCGATATATTCATCGACATCCCACATTCCTAGCTAATCATAACCGAACCATAGACAATTTGTTTCGTCCTAACGAGTCTCACGTTACATAGAGCACTCATAAATCATTTTTGGCGGCAAAAAACAACGGCAAAATGCGTGCTAATTGACATGTTCCTGGTTGAGATGAGCTCATCAGAAAAAAAAAACTTGGAAGGAAAGGAAACATTCATTCATTAGATCTATTACCTACTTTGTTTGTTTCTTAATGTGCGTAGGTGTGTGTGAATAACCTCCTTGGTGAAAACGGCAAATGTTATCAACGTAGGTTGGTCTGTATTTTTGTTTGGACGTCGTCTTCTTATAGGTAGGGTACATAATATGTAGGTAGAATAAGCCAGCGTCTTGGGCACGTTTCCGACTGGTATGGATTGATTGAGCTTGCAATTTGAGCTTACAGGAGAAATCAAGAAAGTACAAAAGGCGGCCTTATCACTTTGAGCGATCTCTTCCAGGCAACCTTGGGATCCATCCCAAGGTCAGTCCACTGAACATAAGAGAACAATAAAATTGTTACACGGATAAATAATACTGATGAAGTATTCTTTTGAATTTAGGGAGTGATTTTTCACGTCTGATGTTAAGGGGAAGAGTATTCCATAGACAAAAATAAGGAATCCATAAAAAGTAGTTTTTAAACTTAAGTTAGACGGATTTTTTAATTTAATTTGACTAGCATATAATTTTTTTGTATGTTTTTGAAAGTACCATATCGTAACAATCAGCGTTGGAATTACGACGATAACTCAAACCGTGTATACGTGACGGGGATTCAAATATTTTTCCCGGTTTGGGCTAAAATCAACTCCCAGGGCTAAAGCCAAATATCAAACACAATATTTTAACTACTTTCTGTCTATTGTTAGGTACTAGGTACCTAAATTACAAAGTATCGCTTCTGTACTTTATTTTAATGTTGCTCTATGTCACGTCACCCACACACACATGCGATTCGAAAATCTATTTTAAATCTATGACTAAACGGTTGAGATTTTTATGAGCAGTCGTAATAAGTTACTTTTTAAATGATTCATGTATGATTTAATAGTATGATTGATTGGTTACCGGAATTCGATATTCAAAGGGTAGCTAAGGATATTTCAAAATTAGAATATTGATGTGGTATTTCTCTGGTATGTTCTCTATTTCAAAATCGATTCATTATTTTGTCACTTGAACTCGGAAGGGTTTAAAAATGGAATGTAATCAATTTTCTTTTTTTTTGTCAAGAAAAACAAAAGCAGCGTTAAAAATCGAATGCGATTCATATTCTTAGCTATGAATAGTCAAAAACATTGATAAACAAGGTCCGTTTTCACCGTTTACTGCCAAAATTAAGAACAACAAAATAAAGTTCAGCTTAATCGAGCTTAAATTCGTAATACGTTCTCGGTGTAGCGCTTGAACCGGATCATGTTGATGTTTTGTCTGTGAAATGCGCTGAACTTGTTTAAGGAGCTAATCTCAGTTTATCTTTATATTGAACGCTGAACGCGTTCTATATACAGTAACGTGACCGCGTTTAATGCAACAGTGAAATTGGAACTTAGAGGTCATTTAAAAAAAACTTAAACATGCATACTGTGCCAAGTTCACGGGTTATAAGGTTGGCACTCTATGTATATCCTCTATATGTCCTCAAAATAAAACAAAATAAAAAACACTACTGGAAATCTAAGGAGCCGGCCGTTTAATTCGACGACATCTGTGGCGCGGCGGGCAATGGTCGCCTACGACGCAGGAGGTTGCGCGTTTGAATTCCGCCTCGGGATAAATGTTCTCAGATATTCTTTCTGGGTGCTTTCTATGTATACCAAAGATATTTAGCTATGTAATGTATTGTATTAAGTATATCAGATATCTAGTACCCACAAAATTGGTTGCCTGAAAGAAATCGCTATCGCTTTAAGCGATAAGGCCGCTAATTCCATTGCCTTTCTTTAGGAAAAGTTTAATAATATACTGGATGTTTTGGGTTTTGAAATAATGCATTATCCCCAAGCTAAGCAGAGCTTGTTAAAAAGATTTATTAAACAAACTCTGTTTAACTTAGGGTTAGCTAGATGATGTTTTATGAATTGTCCAGCATTATTAATTTATTTTAAATAAACATGATAAGACTCTCTGTGATTACTGATTATCTACCTACTTACAAAATAAAAAAAACCTTAGACTAAGACTCGAGTTCACCAACAGATGGTTAAATTTAAAACAGTTGTTTTGATGTTTTTGACACAACTCTTCATACATTACACGTCAAGGTTAACCGATGAAGCTACCTAATTGTCCGATTATCTTTTGGTGAACACAGACCTTACTTACCTAGAGACTTAAACATCAGAAATAACGGAGAAATGGGCTCCCTTACAATTTTCCGTTATTTCAACATCAGCGTCATTTTGCGAGCCCGTTTTTGTAAACGCGTGTAAATCATTTTTCGGCATTCTTTAAATATTTGACCCAAAGACTGTTTGGATGGTTAGCCAGAATGCCACATCATTTGTATGGGGATATCTATTTGCATGGAATCTTTGCATATTTGTATGGAATTGCTTATATGGAAAACTGGTTGAAATCTGTGAAATAGAAAAATTTATTAGAGTCAATTATTTTTAAAGAAGGAAAACGGAGTAGTTTGTTTAGACTTAAGGCGGTACCCCGACTCACACTAGTGCCGCCATCTTTTTTAGGGTTCCGTACCCAAAGGGTAAAAACGACCCTATTACTAAGACTTTTGCTATCCGTCTGTCCGTCTGTCACCAGGCTGTATCTCATGAACCGTGATAGTTAGACAGTTGAAATTTTCACAGACGATGTATTTCTATTGCCGCTATAACAACAAATACTAAAAAACAGAATAAAATAAATATTTAAGAGGGCTCCCATACAACAAACGTGATTTTTTTGCTGTTTTTATAGGTAATGATACGGAACCCGACGTCCGACTCGCACTTGGCCGGTTGGCACGTACCATTGTCAATAAAAACGGCAAAAAAAATCATGTCTGTTATATGGGAGCAGCTTACCTAATGCTTGCACTGCGATGCTGGTTATTTACCGGTTTTCTGTGTGACTGCAGCCTGGTAAAACCTGGTAACATTCCACATGTGGAGATTTGATGCTACATCATTAGTAGGGAAAAAATCTATTTCCATTTTGGGGAAAAGATCCTTAATTAGCGTAACGGTTTTAAGGAAAGAGGACAATTTTGTTAATTTGTTGTAGAGGATACATTAATACATAGGTAGTGATTCCTGGTGAAAAAGTATTGTTATTAATTTTGGTAATTGTGTTGTAATGCAATTATTGTAAATATACGAGTTCTAATTTCTGTCAATAGAAAAAAAACATTTCAAAAAACTGCATATTTTTTAATATGTGTGGTACTTTTGTGGTATGTAGGTATAAAAAAATCTATTAGATTTTTGATGATTACAATATTCTTTATTGTCAAGGAAAATTACAATAAAATAATAATTTTAACGTTATTTTCTAATAAAGAATAATTTTATTATAATTTTCTTTGTCAATAAAGAATATTGTAATAATCAAAGATCTAATACATTTTTATACAAACCACAAAAGTATATTATCAGTAAAAAAATGCATTTTTTTAAAATATTTTATTCATTACTATAACTACCATATCATACATTTAAATTTAGTGCCATAAAAACATTGTGAGGTTTATCTCGGTTTGTTTTTATTAGGAATAGCAAAAAAGGTAACCTAAAAAAAGACCTTTAACAAATTTTTCATAAGGCTTAAAATTTAGGAAAGCAATACCTACCTACCGTTATTTCAATAAATATAAAATAATAATTATTTTAAAATAAGGTAGGCCGTCATTTCAAATAACCATTGTTTCAAAACATAACCTTTCCCTTCTCTATAAACAACATAACAATTTTTATTTAATTTTAATTAACAGTTTTCTTCTGTCCACTTATATTAATCTATTAGTTTTATAAGGAACCAGTTCAAATCATATCCAATATCACTCACCGTCACCAGATGTTCCGAAATCAATACACAAACATAATAGACATTCGTATTAAATATCGCCTTCCTTCATCCAATAAAGAAACCAAAAACATTTCAAAGAAAACACTCTAAACTAAACCTTATCCCCATGCATTATGAATAATAGAGGTGAAAGAGCATCACCCTGACATACACTATTTTTCTTCGCACCCCAAGTAATTAACTGTCCCCTATCCGAATACTAAACACCTATTTAGTACCAACTATAGCTAGAAAGGGAAAGGAAATGAACTTACAGAGTAGCAAGAAAGAGATGGTGGTCCCCAAAGTTTTCACGGTTATGATCTTAGGGCGCTTATAGACGTATGGTATTGTTATACTACCCCTGTTGGTTATTTTAGGAGAAATCGAGTGTGAAGCGATAGGATGTTAAACGAATCTAATTTATTTAAACTGTTTGGCTTTTAGTTAAGAGGATGTACGGTAGCTATTTGAAGGGGATGTTACGATGTTAAATGGGTTACCAAAGGAACTGCTGCATACCGAAGTGGTTTTTTATAGATTGACTATAGAAAAGATGTAAAATGCTTAGAAGATAAAGTGACTTTGGTTTTTGAAACATCAGAAATAAATTTTACAAATGATCAGAGCGGAAAAAGGTAAAATAAAGTGAACGATGGAGAGTTATTTGTTAAATGAATAAAAAAACTTTACGACAGTGAATCATTTAAAGCCCTTGATGAAGGATAAACGGTCGCTAAAGATGAAAATAAACTTCAAAGCGGTATTATAATCTAAATTGATAACATCAATAAATCACAACACAAAATAATTGTCACCGAGGCAACAGTAAATCTGCGCTAATTTGAAACGGATCCGTAAACACCAAATTCATCTGAACCGGCCTCGCTAATCCCTCAAAGGGCAAAGATTCCCTCAAAAGGATTTAACAAGCGGCATTCACGTACCTCATTATATTTTTATACTTTATACCTCTGACATAAAGTGCGCGATCAAAACGCGCGAACCCTACAAAAGGTAATTATGTTTTGATTCTTACAAAAAAAAATCGAGTATCACAAAGGAGACTAACGAGATAAGAGCGTGCTAAATCGCGCTCCCCTCGGCCCCCGCTCGGATCGCTTCGGTCGATTGGTGGAGCGGGACAGACAGACAGGCGGGCCGGTGCAGGCTCCGCCCCCCACCGTGCCAGGCACCCCAGCCAGGCCCGTCCGCCAGTCAGCCTCCGACCGCGTCCGCATGCGTACACGAACCCTCGCTCGCGGAGTGTAAGTGCTAATGGAACTGAACGTTCAATGTTAAAGAAAAATTACGAGAAACAGGAAGTGAACATGGCGATACAGAGTGTTTCGAGATACCCAAGCTCCCCGGCCGAAGCGACGGAGCCGCCGAAGACTAGCAGGATAAGCTTCAGCGTCGCATCCATCCTCGCAGACACGAAGAATAACCAGGCTGATGAGACGGCTGAGATGATCAGGCACCATCGGACGATACCAGAGTCTCCTCTTCGCCAATCACCATCAGCTCAACCTGAGCTTCCCGGCGGCAAGTCGCTATCTCCAAGACCGGCATCGCAAACACTGCCTCTGAACCTGAATGTCTCAGCGACAGTCACCTCATCCGATGAAGAATATGAAGATTCTGTAAATCAAGAGGACTCTATAGTAGATGTGGAAGATTTGCCAAATGGAGCGCAGAGTGAAGATGAAGACAGACCGAACGATAATGGTAGATTAGTGAGGCCAACTCCGTTCAGCGCGCTGGCGGCGGCGGCAGCGGCGTACCACGGGCTCAGCTGGCCAGGGCCTTCTCCCGTCGTGCCTTCGTATGGTCCACTGTTCCCGAACCATTTCCCTGGGCATTTAGGTCAGTATCTTTTTTAAGGCTTTTAATTGTATTAATCAGTTACTTATTTATCCCCTGCATATCTTGTGTTGTTTTTAAATGGTTTTCTCGTCAGCCTTTCACAATATTCGTATAACTTCAATCTTTTATGTCACTATTTGATTTTTCTCTAGTTTTGAAATTGTTATTCTTTCTGTGAAATTTATTTTATTACTTGGTGATCTATCGTCATTTTCAATGTTTATTTTCACTTTTATATACATGTTGTATGTATTTGCATTTTCCCCAATAATTGTTTCTCTGTGGCTATGACTACTGGATAGGTATATAAAATTAATTGTACATTCCGTTCCAATATTTACCTTATAGTTGACTTTTGGGATGCAAATAACTGTACAAATTGGTTATAAGGTATGTAGGTAGGTAAGTGTTGTGGTTTACCACACCCTTTTCGTTCGAGAAACAAACAATGTAGTAGGTATGTACAATTATTAGGCAAACTGCTGATGTTAATTTCTATTAAAAAGATTTGAAACATGGAGAAATTTGTACTGATTTCAGCGGTAAAGCTGCAGTAGGTAATTATTATAAACTATGTGATCCGATTTCAGTGATTTTTTGGATTATTTAAAAATAAATACCTAGGTACAGATCTACTCAGAGAGGACCTGTGATTTCATGACAAATTGGGATGCTATCAGTATTTTTGGAAAAATCTTATTTCTATTTAATTTAATTTTTCAAATACGTTGTAACTCTCATAGCAGTTTTTTTATATTTTACAATTTTCTCTTAACTCTTTGTGTTTGGCACTCACTCTTCAGTTTGCATAGGACGCGTAATATTTTGTTGAGAGAATATTAGTAGAATTTTTTGTGTACTCTGATTCTTCTATTCCGAGATTTTATGTACGATTTTTTTAAATAATAATTTAATCAATTTATTAATAATAATTTTGTTGCAATAAATATTTTTGTGTACATACAAACACATATTTTCAATCAAAAAGTTAGTTGAGTTAACGTTATACCTAGTCAAGTATGCATCAAAATTACGCAATAATTATCTTTTAATTGCCTCTAATGGTAACAAAATCGCTAAAGATATCAAAAATGTTATTCATTTAGTAGCTAGTTAGTTAGTTTCTTTCGAAAAAAAGGAAATCTCAAACGCTTACAGATAAATATTGTACATACATTAATGGATGTTGTATATACACGGTGTAACATGAGTGGTGGATCATCGGTAGCTGGGGGGTGGGGGACCTCAGTATCTATCGATTTAACCCCCATGTATGTTCGGCGATATTCAGTGGTTCAAAAGTTATTTGGACTTTGGTAAAATTTTAGTCAAAATCAGACTTCAGTCTGAATTTCGCAATTGCCGCCAAAATATTAGATCTGAGACCCAGCCTTTTTATTTAAAACAAGATCTTTAGTGGACCTTTCGTGCCCCCATACCAATCAGAGTCTTAGGCCCGTATTATAAAAGGTTGTTCAGTCATAGATCTATGCTTGAGTGACGCTTATGCCATACAAAATCGTTACTCAAGCAGAGGTCGATGACTGAGCAAGCTTTCATAATACGGGCCTTAGATTGATAAAAAACCAAAGTAGAAAATTATAGCTAATTTTCTTTTCAAAATCTAGCTTCGATTGGTTCTAAAAAAATATTTCGCTTATTATTTTTTTCTGCAACCTATCTAAAAAACTACTGGCTTTCATGAAGAATAAACCCTACAATTTTCATTTGGCTTGTACTAGGGCATCAAGTTGAAAAATGTACTTAAATGGTGTAATAGTGCCAAAAATCCGTGACCAAAGAGCCTTCTTACCAAAAAACTACTGGTTCTTGTCAAGGAAAGGATAGATAAATAAAACCATTATGTCTCGCTTTTGCATGGCTGTGATTGGCTTGTAAGGTAGTATGTTATTTTAGAATTTAGAATTTGAATTTACCCTGCCAATTCGCACGGATCGTAAAGGTTTTTTTAATGGAGATTTTCCACGTAGACGGATAGAATAGGCCGTGAGGGGCCAATAGCCTGGCCTCTAAGGTCGCCAGAAATCAACCTTGTAAATTTTTTCATCTGGTGACATTACAAAGTTGGTGTAGGTACTTATCTTCTGAAACTTGATGCCAAGCAAGTGAATTGAATTTTTTTGTGTCGTGGTTTGTTTACAAACATTTCATATCGAGTTTGGCTAGTGTATAGATTGTAGCTAGTGACTATCACTATTATGTCTTTTGCTATTGTATTATTCATTTTAGCTTTCACGGACACCGGTCTCTTTAGAGTCCGGTCAACGAAAGCCACCATGCGTGTGTTGTGTGTGCCTATGTGTGTGTGTGTGTAATATAATAATATAGTGTATTTAACATATGTTTTATGATACATCGGGTAGCTTTCGTTCATTATCTTTGTTGATGAGTTAATAGTGATAGATACGAAATCCTGGGTTCTGTTCGCGGCATTTTTTTTAAGGTAGCTTTTAAATTCCATGTCCAAAGCTTTATTTGTGCAAAATTTCAACCCGATCTATTCAGTAGTTTTGGTGTTGTTTGGCGCCAAACATTTTCACTAAGGTCTTTTTTTCGCCTTCAAAATGGATTTTTTACAATAAATTGTAACTAAAAAGTAGAACAAATTTAGAACTAGTATTTACAGTTGCTACAATTGAGCTAACTGCAGACTGTTGCAAACAATCTATTGCTTGAGAAATGAAATAAGTTCCCAAAAGTTTTCAGTTTCGGCGGGATTCGAACCCGCGCCCCACCCTCAGTACGGGTGTGCTCTAACCAACTAAGCCACGAAACCCTTAGTCGGTTCAAGCGAAAATCTTTGGGACCTCTTACGGACTATAGCGCCGGTGGCGGTCCCAAAGTGTGTAAGCACTATAACAAAAAAAAACCTTAGAATCTATTGATTGTCTAAGTTGTTTGTAAAATGTAACCTACATTATGTACCTACCTACGGAGTGGCAACTTGTGTAGGTGTTACCTATTTGTTCGTACATAATAATATCCTGTTAAAATTTTAAGGAATTTCCCATACCTAATTAGTCGAATTACAATAACCTTTATTAATAAATATTAATAATCAGTTATACAAATTAGATGAAATAAAGTAAACAATTTTAGGAAATTCCCACTTTTATTTACATACTAAAACAAGGAAACTATGAACTTAGCGTTTAATTAATTAAAAACTGCAATAGTTATTTTTGAATACCTTAGTAATTAAACAAAGAATTATATTTTATCATGGTTTCCTGTTGCGCCATATAAATGTATAAAACTATGAGTATTTTGTTGGTAAATTAATAATAAATTATTGGAACACCATTCAGGGATTTCCAATTCCATAATGATTCTAATTAGAACCTTTATACTAAGTGCATATGGATCAGTTGAGCTACTTGTAGATTGCTTGCAACAGTCTGCAGTTAGCTCAATTGTTTCAATTATAAATACTAGTTTTAATTTATATCTGTTATTTTCTTTGTTAATAATGTATTACTGAATGCATGATAGTACCTAATAAGAATTGCTATAAATAATTTATAGCAATTTATACCTCCTAATTATTAGGAGTATGGTATAACTTTATTTTAATAAGTTGAGTAGAAAATACATTAATTTGTTTTGCGTAGGTAACTACTAACCGCAAATAGATAAAAAAGCCTTAATTAACAACAAATTTAACCGGATATTTCCATTCCCAAGTTTTATTTTCTGTACGATTCACTAAAAAATATTTGACCATAATTAAATAAATTTATATTGGTGGTATGGATTTACCATATCGCGAGCAGAACCGACAACCGCTGGGGTAAACGTGATCTTGAGTGGAGACCGCGACTCGGCAAACGTAGTGTAGGACGCCCTCCGACCAGGTGGGATGACGATTTGCGAAAGACTGCTGGCAGATGCTGGATGTGGCAAGCTGAAGACAGGGTGCTATGGCGCTCATTAGGGGAGGCCTAAGTCCAGCTGTGGACTGATATAGGCTGATGATGATGATGATGATGATGGATTTACAAAATTCCCGTTAAAATCCTCGAAATTCTAAACTCAGAATTCGAGCTACCTACCTTTCTGAGCATTCAAATCGCGATTCGAACTTCGAAATTCAAAGTTTATGCAAAACACCCGCCATTGGTCCCTTGATCCGCCATCTTGTCGAATATTGTTTACGTATTTCGACAGATCCCTTATTTATGATGGCTTATTGTTCTTGGCTGTTGGATTGTAGGGGATTCAAGGATTTCTGGTTGGATTTAAATACGTTGCCGGGATTTGAATAAACTTTACACGCATCTCTACCATAGTTAAAAGTTAGTAGGAGATAAGGGACAGAGTGATTTCATGTTGCTTATTGCTGTAAAAATCTTTGTAGGTATTAGTACAAATTAAAAGTCGCCGGAGGTGTGAGCCCTCGTGTCTAAACACAAGTTTATTGTAAACTTAGTTAGAGCGAGGTGTCAATATCTTTGACCCTGATAGGTTTCATACAAGTAGGTATGTTTGTAATACAAACAACAACAATCGTTAGGAGTAGCATTATAATAGCCTATAAGTACCGACTTTGTAAACCTATCTTTTGTGAATAAATATTTATTATTATTATTATTTATGAAAATCTGTATATTACAGGTACTTACTATAAAATACCATAAAGGTTTAAATTTAAAAAAAATACCGTACCTAGTAATGTACATAATGTGCTGCAATCAATATGGTTTCAATGGATCTCATCCGACTGTATTTATATTATTGATATTATGGTTAGGTCTCTAATAAAAATCTAGCGTCACTACCTCAGGTGAGATTATGGTCAAACGAAGGTCTATTCACAACAAAAAAAACTTTGATATAAGAATCGGAATGATTACACTTTAATATAAACCAAAAAGCTCTACTAACTTATTTTATCAAGTATCTACCAATTCCATTGCACAAAGTAGAGTTCTTTTTCTATGAACTTGCGGATGTTCCGCTTTTTTGACATACATGTCTAACAATTTAGGTACTAGGTATTACAAATGCATTTTTGCTTGCCAACCATCGATTTATTACACAAATATCTTTAAAGTAGATACCTACCTAATAAATTATTCATTGCAAATAGGTAAATAGGTATCTGACAAGATTGCCTGTACATAATTACATGATTATTCTCTAAATGTCACGTTCCTAATAAATTTCTGAATCTTATTGGACGCACCCTTTTGGCTATTTGAACTTAGAATCACGATACTGGTCACATCATACTAAAATTGACTTGATGTTGCCATTTTATTTGAGTGATTAGTTAGATAAATAATAAAATAACTAAATAAATAATGCTGGACAATTCACACAGCATCATCTAGCCCCAAGCTAAGCAGAGCTTGTGTTATGGGTACTAGATAACTGATATACATAATACAATACATTACACAGATAGATATTTTTTATGAAAACGACCAGAACACTCGGAACAAATACCTGCAGATCGTACAAATATTTGTCCCAAAGCGGGAATCGAACCCGCAAACTCCTGCGTCGCAGGCGGACCTTTGCCCACCGCGCCACAAAGGTCGTCAATATAATAGATATATAAAATGTTAGAACATAATAGAGCGATCAACCTTTATAGATAAAAAATATATAAACCTGTAATCTGAGTCTAATAATACGAGTATTTACATTAAATTTATATGTTGTATTATATGTTCATTGTTTCTTTATAATCGTAACCATTAAATAATTTTATAGTTTGTTTTTATAACCTTTTCCAGTTCACTTACAACAATGCAATACTTTTCCGCTAAAAGAAAATTTGTATTCGAGTTTCAAAAATAAGAATCTCAAAACATTTTGCCATAGAGTTTACAATCCGCGTGTAGAATGGACATAACGTTGACGTGCCTTGAGAGCTACATGCTTATTCAATTAGGTACTTGCTAATAGCCTGATATTTTTCCAAATGACCTTTTATAGAATTTAAACGATTCTACAATTTATTCCTTGAAGTTTTTGCAAAGTTGGGCCTAAGAACATGTCAGAGAAACTCGTTAACATCATAAATGTGTCATAAAATATAAAGGAATTCAAAAGCTTGTAGTAAAAGGCACTCGATTTCATACACATATCATGGTATTTAAGCAATGATGAATAAAGTAAAAGATAGGTTCTCAGCTTGTTTTTTAAAGCTATGCGAGAAATGTCAGAAAATAAATCATATTAACATAAGTTTCAAGATTAACGTTATATAAATAACTGAAAAACTTAGGTCATTCATCCAGCCTGGCCTGTTCACATAATGGGTTGCATATCGCATTATTTGTGAACACTGGCTTTTGGCACGCAAATACCATTTTGATAATTTTACAGTGAAAACCGTCAGTTGATAACAACTGGGCCACTAAGTATAACTAACTATACCTTCATGCTAGTATTGCACTGGATAAACTCGACGTTGAATAAAATATGACAAAGAACTATTGGTCAAACGATACCGGGTACTTAATTTCTATCAAATTAAATTCAAAATAATGTTCGTTGGTTTTGTATTTTGCTTATCCCGAGGAAAAGTCTTCTTGACGTTCCATTTAGGTTACATATTCTTGGGATACTTATACATATAAATTTTTAAGCATAATGTTCGTGTTGAAAACAGCATTTCAAATATAAATTAGAGTACTCAAAAACCACTAATTTTAATTATAAATTCCCACAAGAATTTCCCCTAAATAAACAAAAAACTTCCATGCTCAAAACTGTCAACGAAAATAAATTACCGATTAAATAATTTGCAAGCTACACATTAATGAGGAGTGCACCTGGTCATGCAATCAGCGTAATAGCCATCCGTCACGAATGCTAAGTTTTACATAAATTACGCGTTTTTCATGATTATACCTAATTTTCGTACATTATGAATAGTTGCCCGGAATTTGTTTTACCGAGTAGGTAATTTACACGTTTATGTTTTTGCCGCGTCTAATCTTTTGTTTTGGTCTATACCTCTATGGTAATTTTCGGCTCAGTGATTGTATTCTAGAACTAGAACCTTCTTTTGTTGTTCCTCCTTACAAAATCTTAATTTAAAAAAACACGCTTCCAAGACGGCTTTAAACGTTTTTTCCATAACTAAAAGCACTAAAAACCGGATGACACATAATTGACCGGCCAGCAGCCTATCTCCAATCAGTGCTTACAAAAGGGTCCTTTCTACTGAAAAATAAAACGCAAACACGGCTCAAACCTGTTCCTTATCCGTACAATGGCCTGGGATCTAAGGACTCGTTCACACGAGGCAAGTGGATAGGATAGTTACTACCTATGTCACTATGTATATACTACTAATAATTACTATTATTAAGCTGTTTATCTATAAAATTTGACTTGTCTAAGTGCTTATTTTGTAAGCCTAAAGAAATAAAGTTATTGAATTTTGAATTTTGAAGAACTAATTAACTGAGAGCTACTAACTGGTAAGCGAACTAAACCAATAAAGTAACCAAACGATAGCCATTGATAACCTGTTATTGACTTTTCCATCCTATCCGACATCTACAGTCAAATTTTAATACATTTTTAAGTAAAACAAATATTGAATGGACAAAAGTTAGTATTTAGTTTATACGGAATACGGTATCTGAAATATATTAATATTTCAGAGCATCTATGCATTTAAATGTGTTAAAAGAAAATATGCAATAATAACAACTTAAATGATATCTAATAAAATGAAACCACTAGTTTAATATAGCCCAATTAATTTACAAAGCTTTTAAGAGCAGATTAAATAAATAAAATAAATAAATAAATAATGTTGGACAATTCACACAGCATTATCTAGCCCCAAGCTAGGCAGAGCTTGTGTTATGGGTACTATATAACTGTTAAACGTAATACAATACACTGATAGATATTTTTTAGTTTACATAGAAAACGACCGGAACCAACATCTGCAGATCGTACCGACATTTGTCCCGAGGCGGGAATCAAACCCGCAACCTCCTGTGCCGCAGGTGAACCTTCACCCACCGCACCACAGAGGCCGTCTAAGAAGATTACAATTTAAAATTCTATCGTTATTTAATTTGAGATTCTCACTCTTGTTAATCTATATTTATTTACCTACGGATTTTAGTAAACTTTTCTGTGGCTAAACATTTAAGATACAATCATACCTGAAAGCTCACCGCACTCATTCAAACGACGCAAGTTCGGTCAAACTCACTCGCTAAAGCTCAAAAGCACAAAAAGGTTTAAGTACACTGGCTCCAGTCACTCACCAAAGCTGAACGAAGCTTAAAGCACAAAATGCTTTAAAAGGCAAGGTATTACGCGTTAATACACTTTCCTATTTGTTTATGACCAACAGCAATGGTCTATTAAGATCTTTGAATTGCCAGTAGAGTTGTGCTGATTACTTTAGTAATTGATTTTCCTATTTTCCATGTTTTGTGTAAGTTGGTTGCGACTGGCTTTCATTTTTGAGATGGAGTCTTCGGAATTTTCACTTGGTTTTTTAATGTATTACATGCCATGAACCAACTTAATTGGAGGCGTGGTAGTTTCTATTTTATTATATACTAGCAGCGCCTCGCGGTTTCACCCGCGTAGTTCCCGTTCCCGTGGGAATTCCGGGATAAAAAGTAGCCTATATCCTATTCCAGACTATAATCTATCTCTGTGCCAAATTTCATTCAGATCCGTTCAGCCGTTCTGGCGTGATAAAGGAACAAACATCCATCCATCCATCTAAACTTTCACGTTTATAATATTAGTGAGATTTTAGTCAAAATATAAACTTTTTTTAACAGTCTTTATTAACAAAGAAAATTACAATCAAATAATAGAATCAAATTAAAACTAGTAGGTATTTACAATTGAAACAATTGAGCTAACTGCAAACTGTTGCAAACACAACAAACAATCTACAGGTAGCTCAACTGATTCATACCAATACCAGTCGGAAGCATGCCGAAGTCGAAATAAAAACTTATCCTCGGCGCTCAATTTATTTGAGAATGTCATGCTAAGGGTTGGAACACGCTCTATGCTTCTGTTATTCCGGCCAACTACAATCTGGGAATCTTCAAGACCAGAGTGAATAGGTGACTTTTAGATCGTCTTCGTACACCGTCGGCTACATAGTCACTTTCCATCAGTGAGGAATATGAATCGATCAGAATCTTAGGTACTGACGAACGTTACGAGGCGTAATGTAATACGTTACACAGCGAGCGTTCGTGCAGTCAGTACGGGGAAAGAAGAGCTCGCAACGAGCAGTGACAGAAATTATAAAACACGGCGTAACGTTTCATGTTCGCTACTGGTACATTACGCCCTGTAACACCGGTCAGAACTCACCAGATGTTTCAATTTTAAAAATAATTTTTTGAAGAAGTAAATTGCCACAGTCCTTTTCCATATCACTAGGTCATTACCTAACTAATTTACTAGTAATACAAAATACAATAAGCAATCGCAGAACCTGATTTGAAAGAAAATTTATTACTTTTAATAAGTATTAAACGTTTTAATTTCACACCTATTGAGTTGTAATAACGTTTGTTTTTACTTGCAACATTCACTGATTATTGTTTTTATGTTGGCAATCGTGATATCATTTAATCTATTGGTTTTAAAAAGTTAACGTACCGAGCGATTTGATACTGTATTTACGACGTGGTATGATTGGAATTTACATAATTCTAACAAAGTGTTGCTATTCTATATTTTTCAAGGATTTTAATGTAGGTTCTTTATTTAAAAAAACCGAGTAGTATAAGAATTACCTAAATTTCAAAACAAAGAACGTAACTACCTCACAAAACACGTTAACAATAACAACATTCAAAGAAAAAGCATTAATCTTTTAAATTTAGGACCATTTTATTAAAAATAGGAAGAAATCGTAAGGTTTAAATCAGCAATCTGAAATAATTAATCACCCATTTATTTACAATCAACCGTCAATCGCCGAGGCGTTGAATAATGCATTGATATCAAAGCTACTCGGAATTTGTCCAACTCCTTGAGTACTAATTACATCTGTATAACGAGAGATATTCAAACCTTTCAGACAGCTATGACACTTAAACAAGTATAACATAAAACATTCAACCTCATTTCCCAGTTTAATTGTATCTCTATTAGTAATAGCAAATTAAATATTATTTTGTGATCTGATTCATCCTTTCCTAATTCTTTTATCAATTTACTATTAGGCGACTCACACACTCACACTCACGACTCGGCAAACGTAGTGTAGGACGCCCTCCGACCTGCCCCCCTAGCATGGGAATTGTTGTCTAGGGTAGAATAGAGAAAAATTACGTCACTTCGTCATCGAATGCGTAAATTATTTGAAATGCATTCCTTCAACATCAATAATGTACGCAATGTACGGCGATGCAATGTCATTATTGTCTATTCTACCCTAGACAACGATCCCCGTGCTAGGGGGGCAGGTGGGATGATGATTTGCGAAAGACTGCTGGCAGATGCTGAATGCGTCAAGCTGAAGACAGGGCGCTATGGCGCTCATTAGGGGAGGCCTATGTCCAGCAGTGGACTACTATAGGCTGATGATGATGATGAGATATTATATTATAATATATTATAATATGTATACATTATAATATATTCTAATATGTATACATGATCTCATCAAGCATTATTATTTTACTATATCCTCTATTTTTTTTCTTTCCAGTGCGGTCTCTTTTACTATTTTGTACAACATGACAGCGGCTTTCTCTTTGATCAGACTCATATAGTTAATTCTCGGTCTCCCTTTCCTCGTCTTTTTTCTACTTTTCCTTCTAAAATGTTTCTTACGAAGCTGTCATATCGATTAAGATGTCCAATAATTTTCCCTGTTCTGTTTTGAATGATGTTCATTAAAAACCTTTTCTGATCAACTCTTTTCAGCGTCACCTCAGTAGTATCCTTCTCCGTTCAGCTTATCCTTTCCATCATCCTCCAGGACCAAACCGGAAAATTAAAAATAATAATTATGGAAATACTTTCCTCAATGTAAACATGTAAATGTTTATTAACTTGCATAAGTAAATATTTTAAGAACTCTCCATTATTGAATATGGATCTACACAGGAAGGTTTTGACGTGTATAAAAAATAAAATGTATAACTCTCAGTTACTAACTTCTATTATGATAGCATTAAATTTTTAATCAATCAAATAAATTGGGACCAAAATAATTACATAGAGTCAATAATAAGGAAAGAGTAGGGGTGCTTATTTGTCTGTTGGTACACTTACAGAAGAAAGTTTAGTGTTTCGTACTTCATCGTACAAAGTAAAATACACGAGTGATCTAGCTGCTTGCTGTCTATTCACTTCACCTGACGGTATGGGTATACTACAGTGCAAAATTAATGATAAATATATCCGTATTTGTCTATCAGTGTAACTGGACGGGCTTATCGCTCCCAATGCTCTCGTTAGCGCGTGTAAACCGAAACCCCATTACTGCCCACACAAGCGAACAAATAAACACCTTAGGTGTTGCCCACAAGGTCCATATTAATTCGAAAATTTGTTTTAAGGTCTTTTTTCGCCCTGTACTCGCACGATTGCCTCTCCTAATTGGCTCGCCATCTGTTTTAATTCATTTTGCGATAGTTTTACAAGTATTTTATTGACGCGCAGCTCCGCCTGGCGGTCGGCCGGTGTAACGAAGCGATTAATCGATTCGTTTGCGTGCGAGGCGCTCGATCGAATCCACGTATGAATCGATCCGATTATTCCATTTTCAAATCCATTTGTTCGCCTTACCATATGGTAGTTTGCAATTAAAACGCCGGAAAATAAAAAAGTAATCATCCATCATACTTCTATCACTATGGGAGGTCTTGATGAAATGCGGTGAGTGTAGCACGTTGTAATAAGGTTGTAAGTCGCGTGAAACGATGGAGATAAGTCCGGTAGCCAGTGACGCGTGCTGCCATCTCTCGGACGATGACAGTAAATAATAAATCTTGGAGATAACATCAGAGGCGAAGATTATACGGTACTGAGTCCCCATCACGCCATCCGTGTTTCCTGCGCTCGCAAATTAGTAAAACGCTTTACAACAAATATTATTACCACCACCTTAAAAGCCTTGTTTCTATCGTCCTAAAGCTCAGAATCTCACAGCTGGTTTCTCGCAGGGCCTCATTCAGTTCTGTAGAACACTGGAGTATTTTTAGTGCTTCGCAGAACTATATACACTAAAGTTAACGCCGTTGCCTGAACGAGATTAGACAATGAACAGAACTAAACAGTTTAAGTGCATATTTAACGTACAGTTAGTCAAACAATGGGTAAATAGTGCATGTTTGAGCTAGATCTCGAGTAACAGCCTAGCCTACACTAATGCTGTTGTAAATCAAGATGACCATAGGTTAAATGCACGTAAAATCTAGTCCTGGTTTTAAATCACTAATGCTTCTTGTGTTTGATTGTTTAGTTATTTCGAAATCATTATCATTAAGAAATTAATAAATCCCAAAAATTTACGATCTCGACGGGATTCGAACCCGCACCTTCCCCTTCAGCGCAGGGTTGCTCTTTTTCCAACTAAGCTACGTGATCTTATCTTATCGTGATCTTTCTTAGAAATTACCCAGAGTACTATAATAAATAAAAACCTTAGAATCATTATCATTGTCAAAAACAAAACACTTCTTTATTCAAAGCAGTAGTTCAATTTTATCACCATAAACTTTTCAAGGGCAAATACAAGAGTCGAATGCAACTTTCGCTTCATTTTTTTTGCTCGCATGTGTACTCGGCCTCGACCTGCGCGTTGACCAATTAGAAACAGCCATTAAAATTCGGAAATGTCCACTCTTTTTCGCCGGCATTCCTTCACGACCTCCTTTGGCAATTAAAAAAAAGTTTGTGATTTGAGCCGTCAATTTACAAATCGAACAGCCACCGGTAGCTTAAAAATGGAACGCTAATGACATTTCGAATTTTAAATTCATCATTATCGCCAGTTGGCGGTTTATTATAAAAGCAATAATATGCTAATTGAAATAAAATCAACGCGGTTTTGTTAATTTAATTGTTTATTTTTTGTTTCGTCAAGTTATTAAGCCCATATCATTATTAAACAAAATCATTCCATAAACTAGACCCAAGCTTAAAAACAAAACGCTTGGCTCTATGGTATAAATTTGCTGATACCCTAGAATTTGATTAGGTATATTCTTAAAATTCAAATCCCGATGTAGCAAAAACTTGCGATCAATAACCCTATAAATCTGAATTGAGTTCCAAAATAATCAAGAACTTACGGTCCAGACAAATTATTTATCATAGTTTCATAGTTAATTATAAATAATAAAGCTCAACGAATTAGATAATTTGTCATCGGACCTTCTCTTTTGTCCGAAACGTCATAAATTAAAGACCTTCTGAGAATTAAATAAAAGATCTTTTAAAATGGTAGCGATAAATTAGCGGACAATTATTATTTTGCGTCGATTTGTTATCATTATTTATTATTATGGATGTCTGATTTAATTTTTGATATTCAAGGAGATGACCTCTAAATTAACAGAAGATTTTATCTTTTTATTGATTATTTTCGGACAAATTATCACGATTTTTCGCGAACTCTCAAATATCATAATTTTTTTTTCATATTTTTGTTTTAAATTTTCATGTTAGTTTTAAACAACTACAATAAACCTCATGTCCAGCGTGGGGATATTGCAGAACCCCCTAATGATAAGTAAGATGACGCTTATTAGGGGCCTATTTAGCATTCTACCGACGACGTCCACTACTGGACATATGCCGGATACGACGCCACAAATAACCGTCAATTACATGTTTAATAAATTAGTAAGGTTTTTTATGATAAAATATATCGGGATGTTGTAATGTACAGGGTCCTTTAGTATTCAATTGCGTAGGTACCCAACTGTAATAACACAGCATTATCTAGCCCCTAGCTAAGCAGAGGTTGTGTTATGGATACTAGATAACTGATATACCTACATAACACAATGTACAATACATAGATAGATGTTTTTATTATACATAGAAAAACGACCAGAACAAATGTCTGCAGATCGTACACACATTTGTCCCGAGGCGGGAATCGAACCCGCAACCTCCTGCGTCGCAGGCAGATCTTCGCCCACCGCGCCACAGAGGTCGTCAAAATATGATATCTACTATATACTACTTTACCTTTAGCAAGCCAGTATGATACCAGTGGATACCTAATGCCTTTATAATTGTTTGTGGTGCCGCTTCGCCCACGTCGTGGGGTGTGCACGCGATCTTATAACTAGTGTGGGCTAATCTTTATTAGATCCAATATTGATATTTCAATCCCGGATCTTTTTTGTTAGCTTAAGGCTAGATTATGATGTATGATAATCAATGAATTTGAGGAAATTTAGAATTTTATTAAAGGTATATTGTGTACGTTTTTTCGCAAATAAAATTAAAAAGTCGACGTGATCTTTATTTTACTTTTACCTAAATTAAGAGTTTTTATTTTATTATAGATACTATATTTCGCTATTTTTACGCAATACAAGATGTACTTACCAAGACACTTTTGTTAGAAATAGGACCGTTACACAACATTTTCTGTGGTCAACACATTTTTCACCACTTTACTATGACCAATGATACCACATTATGCCAAATGAAACCGTATTATTTCAAATTAAATTGCATCATGTCAAATGAAACCGCATCACCTATACCAAATTAAATCGCATCACGTCAAATTATATCGCATCATGTCAAATGAAACCGCATTATGCCAATGGTATGATATTGTTCCTTCCCTATTAGTAAATGAAAACGTTATGTCCGTAAGACTGCCCGCGGGGCGTCGACTCCCACGCCGGCCACCTACAACACATTGTAACGATACAATTACAGCTGATATCTGTTAGCACGAGCGGCAGTCTGTGGTTTTACTCGATATCTTATTTGAACGATTGATCGATACATCATTCTGGATGCGATCAATCGTTCTGTATCGTCTGGATGCGTCCACAGATGAACATAGGCCACTCCCAGACGACGCCACGAATAGCGGTCCTATAGACCGCCTCCGTTCATCGACTCTCTGCAAGTGCAATATCGTCGGTCCATTCTATGAACAATTGAAAGATGCTTACATATTTTAAAATGCTCAGACTTTTTCGTAATTATCCATAATACCTAAATATGATTTAAATAAAGAACTTCTAACAAGACATAAAACGAATGAACAAAGGCTTTATTGTACATCATCAGTAAAAAAAACTGGCCAAGTGCGAGCCGGACTCGCGCACGAAGGGTTCCGTACCATTATCTATAAAAGCGGCCCCCTTAAATATTTATTTTATTCTGTTTTTAGTATTTGTTGTTATAGCGGCAACCGAAATACATTATCTGTGAAATTCAACTGTCTAACTGTCATGGTTCATGAGATACAGCCTGGTGACAGACGGACAGACGGGCACCACCTTTCGGCGCTGTACTGGATGGTGACCACTGGCGAACAACATACAACCATGAGCTTTACAACATGTACAAAGAGCCAAATGTCGTAAAGTTTATTAAAGTAGGCCGTCTCCGATGGGCTGGTCACGTAGAACGAATGCAAGACGACAGAGCACCAAAACGTCTTCTTCGTGGCAAACCTGATGGCCGGAGACCCCCTGGAAGACCGAAACTCAGATGGCTCGCTGGTATCCAACAAGACTTCTAGGCAATTGGAGTGACTAAGGCAGGAAAAAGCCAAGAATAGGATCGAATGGAGAAATTTACTCGACCAGACCAAGGCCCACCCGCGGCTGTAGAGTCAGGTTGATGATGATGATGCACCAACCTTTTCCACATTTCTCTCGCTTTATTAATGTTTTCCCTACTATGTACATCTTAGCTAGTCCTCCCACCTTTTAATCTGTCTGTTTTGTCATCTTTCTATACAGTTGTTTAGTTCACCATAATTAATTCAGCCACAATATAGAACAGCGCACGATGTTCGTGTATTCGTGCAATAACTTACTGTGTTTAATGCTGTTGAGTGGATAATATATCGGTTGTGTAAAAGGTTCTGTGTTGTGGTTTTATACAATATATAATTGATAATTACAACCAAATAATAGAGTTAAAACTAGTATTAACAATTGAGCTAACTGCAGAATGTTGCAAACAATCTACAGGTAGCTCAACTGATCCATATCAATACCAATCGGAAGCGTGCCCTAGACGCTAGCTGCATTGCCCCGCTGATAATTGATATTCATCATCATCATCATCATCATCAGCCTATATCAGTCCACTGTTGGACATAGGCCTCCCCTAATAATTGATATTGTTTTGTACCAATTGTCATAAAATAATTGAAATTTAACTGAATCCTAATATTTGCATCGATTCCCGCAAAGTTACGCCTGAATCTATTTAATTATTTAAAAAACATAATGGTTTATTACAGTTGAGTTATTTATATGCAAAACTTCAAAATCATTCAAGCTAAATATAATTTTTATCAAAATAGGGTAGGTTTATAAAGTAATTAAATTTTGTATCCTTAATAAATTTAAATATTATCACCAAATTCTCTTAATTGACATCAGGCTGCAGGCTTATAAGAGCGTGAAATGCGTAAATAAAATAACACTAAGTTTTCTAAAATTTTGACAAAAAAAAATAAAAAACATATTTTATGGGACATCAGCACAAGACTTATTATATTTTATGGCTTCCAATAAAATAGAACCTAATGAGCTACCACCATATTTTTTCGCCACACACACCTACCTTTTTTATGATACTTAGGACATAATTAATATTATAATTTAGTATAAATTGATTTAGAAACCAGTTTCTATAATTCAGTTTTTATAATTGATATAAATTAATAGTGTGTGAGAAACACTTCGTAGAATCTGTAGGGTCATAACTTTTAATGCGCCTATAAATTTGTTATTATCATAATAATTATTAGAAATAAAATCAATAAATTGTTTTGAGCTGTTCAAATGTTTTGGACTGTGTTCAATTTGTTTATAAAATTATGTACATTGTGCGTTTTAGAAGGCCCAATTAATTCAAGTCATAAATAAAATTAATAAAATTACACGGTCTAAAGGGAATTATTGTTAACACTATAAATGCATCGTGCGATGTGTAGTTAAAAACCTAAGAATACTATAGTACTTAGGATGAATACCTATTAATAATTAATTAATATTAATTTACTCATCTTTTAATCATTTTAATAGCACTCCCTGCCACCTGTAGTCCTATTCACTTTTGACTAAATCCTGTTTCTACCTTGTCAAACACAGGTATGTTCGTATGCAGAGTATAGATAAGTAGGTATTATTAGGTACCGTCAACGAGAGTCATGCTCCTAATTATAGAAGCATTCCCAATCAATTACCGCGTATGCGAAACAAAACTGTCGCGACCGCTTCATTTGCGGTACCGACAGCAAAACAAGAGTGGACTTGTATTTTTTTTATGACAATTATATATGTTGTGACGTTAAACACTCTTAAGGTATAGGACCCTAAAAATTAAATATGGGAAAAGGAAATGTAGCTGAATTTTATTAAGAAATTTAAAGTAGAAAAATATGTAATGTTATACAAAATTTACTTTGAAAAAATGTAAGTTCAAGCCATAAGCCTTCCCCGAATGCCTTACCCAGAGAGACGTAGACGAGAGTAGCTGCTCTACGCCTAACTACTCTGGAGGATAGACGCCTCCGTGGTGACCTGATTGAAACCTTCAAAATTATATCGCACACCTACAACCTGCTTGACATACACAAAATATATACCCCGAAGGTGCCACTCAGATCTGCTCGAGGCCATAGTCTTAGAGTTACTCGTACACCAGCAAACACGAACATAGCTCATCACTTCCTGAGTAACCGAGTTGTGCACAATTGGAACAAGCTTCCTGAAGAAGTCATAACAGCTCCTTCTGTGAACAGCTTCAAAAACAGACTCGACCACTGGTTACGAACGCACCATCTGACCACCATACGAGACAAACAAGTGTAGTGAAATACTAAAAGCACTGTGACATAGACATATCAGCTCTCAGCTGCTCGTCTATTATTGAATAATAATAATAATAAAGTTTTATAAACATACCATAACATAGTCAACCACTTTATAAGCTATAAGAACTAGTTTAACCTTTAGTTTTTTTTACTTTCTCAAGTAAGCGATAATTATCACTTCAAAGATCTGTAAGATAAGTCAACCGCAAAGTCATATCACTTTAAAGTTCACTCTTCATCATCCGTTCTTTATACTGCCATACAAGTATCAAAAACAACTTTAAAACCGTCACAAAGTCTTATAACCTCATCAACTGCTTAAGTGCTCAACTTACAAACTGTAAACGTCAAGTAAAACAACACATTTCATTATCACATCTTAAATAGTATTATACCACTACCAAATTACCGATTCAGGCGTCACTGGAGCTACTATACACCCATTTCTCAGAATAAAGGAGTAATTTACTAAGAAATGCTGTAGTTCAAACTTTGCCCACGTGAAAAGATAAGTTGGTGGGTTTAAATCTTAAATCCTTTAAGCTGGATGGTTTTGTATTTAACAAGCAGTCGAAATGCCGAGAGTTGGCTTCGAGCCAAAATACTAATGTCCCATTGAATACTGCTATTTGTAAACTGAAAGCAGAGGACCAAAGTAGCGCTCTTAATAGATCATTTAGAATAAGCCACGAAATTAGAGATTTGGGGGATAGGCTTGTGTTTTGTGGTCAAAAAAAATTGATTGGTGTCTTGGAGATGTGTACATTTCATCATAATAATAATTTTAAAAACAGAGAGTAACAAATTGCTGAAAATATTGTGTAACTATAACAAAAAAATATAGGAAAAAAATTGTAAAAGGTACACAACTTATCAATAAACGTAAATATTCAATATTCGCATGATTTACTGCCAATATTATATTATGTGTGTGATATAACACTTGGCACTAATAATTTAAATAAAGTTATTAAAACTCTTAACATAACTTTTAAGTACCTAGTAGTCTAGGTCTATACAATACATACAATTTTGGTAAATAATAAAGAAACATACCTGAATAACTCTTTCGAAACTACAATACAAATCGTTATCACTATAAATCTCAAAGACAATATTTTTATTTCTATTTCCGCGTTGTCTATGGCCTCTATATTATGAGAGGGGCAATTGATGAATGGTTGTTTGTAAGCATCCCGTTTGATCCTCAGATAAATATTGTGGGTGGAATTCCGGATCTGTTAATAGTCTAGCTCTTTGTGTTCAGTTCTCGAATTTATAGGCAAGGGAGCTGTTAAAGGGAAAAAAATCTTTACAACAGCGTCTTTCTACTTTCAATATCAGTTAACCCAACTCTCTGTCAGATAGGTAGGTATATTTTTATTTACATTAAATACATAATGTACATTTTGTTGATGATTTAAAAATACTGTGGTTTCGCGTGCCAAGAAAAGTACGCCCGAGACCAATCGAGTACATACAATTTTTATATATCCCAATCAATTTTGATCATTACGATGTGGTTATGACCCCTTTTATCCAAACCACTAAAATCCCCAAAACACGGTTAAATTATGTAAATATTTTAAATGAATGTTCATATTTTGAGTTAAAACATGTCATACATCCACCAAGACGCAAGGAATGCCCGCCTCGCTTGTACAGACAACAAAAACGTCAAGCACACTGCGCTTGTTTAAAATATTGGAATGAATGACATACCGCGCCTCGCACGATTAATGGTACTGCTCGCACAAAAAGCAAACACGCTCATTAATATATCAACTGTCTTAGCCACGTTAGGTACCGTCAGCAACGAATTCCGAATTTCAAATTCAGCTGCACTTTTCATAACTCACCCGTTAGTTCTATTTATATTTGAAAAAGTTCTTTCTCTAATAATTTTTAAACTTTTGTTAAAAAATAAAATGATTATGACCGACAATGGATGTTCACGGATGCATTTAAAACGTCTCGTATTTCTTTCTTCGCTCACAACAGGGACATAATTTAGCGGGAAACATCTGTAGTCGATAGCTTCTTATACAATTAAAGGAAGAATGGGATGAGACAGCTACGTAGTGTATTTTTAAAAGTAATTTAGCTACCGAGTAATTTTACACACGTGGCTTTGTCGCTTCAGTTGGTGTTGGAAATGTTTTGCCAACTTGAAAAATAACTTACAACTTGAATAAAGCTAGAATTAAACAGAAGTGTTAATATGTTTAAGCGGCAGTATCGTATTTTTAAAAATGAATTAACATAATATATGAAGCTTATTGAATATGTAATAGCATCACCTTTCAATTAAAACAAGTAACCACTGTAACCTACTAATGCATGCAATATTTTTTCATCACGTCAATGAAAAAAGCTGACAGAAGTCGAGTGTATCTCTTAACTTTGTTTCCGTTGTAGCGCTCTCTTTGACGTTACTAAACACGATATACATTAACCTTTTTTTTTCAGCTGTCACATATATTACTTTTTTCTCCGGTTTTTGAGCCATTAGCTATTAAGCGACCGTACGGTTTGACATTGGTATTAATATGTTGGCAGCTAGCGCCACGTTGCCAATAATTTGAATATTGCTAATGGATTTAGTAATTTACAATGATTTTGACAAGTTGAGAAACAAATTTTGAAATATAAGTTACGAAATAACATTTCTTTATCGTACAACTATTATGTGGTGGTGATTTTAATGTCTCCATAAAGTTTTGTGAATGATATAGCCTGTCAAAAACTTATTTGAAATCGAGAACAGTGAAAGTCTCACATTTCGACACCAGCACGTGTTTATTCATTAATCAATACATTCATTACTGCTTAAATACTAATTAGTTGAAAGATAATTATGTAGGCAACAGTCTATTACAAATTCAATCAATTAAACTTGTTAATTTGGATTTATGATTGTTGATTCATGAACATTTTAGTTCCGTCATTGATGGAAAGGTCGTTAAAGTAAATTAGAGCTTCTTCTATAACAATAAAATCTAAACTTGACAAACTACATAAAATATGACAATAAAAAAAGAAATATAGACAAAAGAAATTATTAATTCTAATGGAAACCTTTATTTTTAAAGTAGAATAACAAAACAAACAACTAAACACATTTGAAATGTAACCCATTGATCCCAATTTACATATAAATACGATTGTTTAAACATGTTTTAAAACAAATGATATGCAAATTGTGTTTATAAGTGGTTCTAGCTTCTGTATTCGATATTTTGTTAATACACCTAATACATATTTTATTTTAATAGGTCATCAAGACTAATTAGTCTGCTTCTTTGAAACTCGACACTTTTAATCTTGATCTATGCGATGTAGTTTAATAGCTCATCTACGCGTAGGTGTATCTCAAAACTGTTGCTAAAAGATAGAACTGACCAACGATTTAATAACTTTTTATTTCCCTTATTAGGTTTGGGATTTATTTTACGATTTATTGGGTCAATGGTCTTACATTCCTTTCGGTTTTCGGCGAGCTTTGAAATCTGAATATGCCAGTTAAGTTTGCATTTTGAGTAGCTTTTTAGTATAGTGCAAGGTGTGTCGTATAGAGGACAAATAAATTCACAAAAAGCCTTCATAAAGAGTAACGTTTTCTTCAATCGGCCAACCAAATGTTTATCTTATTGTGGTTTTTTTGACTAATACAACTACACAGTCCTAGATTTAAAATGACTTTATAGAATAACATAAGGATAACATGTGCGCTACTTTGAAGTTGTCGTAGGTGTCAAATCATTGAGTGAATAGAATTTGATGAACTTTGAAGGTTAATTAAAATTTTATTGAATGCCGTAAAGTCTCAATAGATTGTCATCTTATGGGTATCGATGTTATCCAAGCTTTGATTGCTTTGAATATTTCCGCCGTTTGATCCCAATACAAATATTTATTTAATTTGTCATTAGCTTCTTTATTCACGACCCTCGATTCAATATCTGTGTTGTTCATCCTTCAACAAAATATTATCTTATATTGAAATCTTGCCGCACTGTCGACGAATATATCGTTTCTGATTAATTTGTCTACATCGATATTTCTGTTTGCTGTTTATGGAACCTGTTATTATTTATTATCCTGCGACGCTGGAGGTTGCGGGTTCAATTCCCGCCTTGGGACAAATATTTGTACGATCTGCAGTCGGGTGTTCGGGTCGTTTTCTATGTATGATAAAAAATATCTATTTAAGTAATGTATTATATTATGTATATCAGTTATCTAGTACCCAAAATACAAGCTCTGCTTAGCTTGGGGCTAGATAATGCTGTGTGACTTTTCCAGCAATATTTATTATACTTTTTTGTCAAACGCAGCTGTGCATTTGAAAAAAATAATAATGTTATTTTTGTGTTTATCGATGAATGTCTATACGACATACCTTGCAATAACTCTGTCATTCTGGCTCTTGCCAGAATGACCCCTCTATCGACGTAAAAATTGTTTATGATAGTTTAAGACCGATAATTTAAAAATAATGTCCTGGTTGTACTCTGGACAAAAAGTTCCTGCAGTTCACCTAGGTGTTCCACGCAGTTGGACCACGGGCAATGGACAATAGGCATTAAAGTGCAGTTGATTCTGTAACGGTCTAAAACAAAAGTTTCTAACCAGCTCTTTTCCAACAGATGCAAACGGCGAACCTCCAAAGCTGAAGTGCCACCTCCGCAAGCACAAACCGAACCGAAAGCCAAGGACACCTTTCACAGCCCAGCAGCTGAGGGCGTTGGAGACCAAGTTCGTGGAGAAACAGTACTTGAGCATCGCTGAGAGAGCAGAGTTCTCGTCTAGCTTGGGACTGTCTGAGACTCAGGTAAAGACTAAAAATTACTAGGTATTTATTTAGCTGAATTGTCTTTTCGAGATGAAAAGGCCGCCTATATCCTTGGGATATAGTCTATATCCTTGCTATATTTTATTAGCTGTTTGGGCGTGAAAAGGTCACAGACATACAAAAAGACAGACTTACTTTCGGATACTTAGAATGATGATGATGGAGATCCTTTAGCCAAGTCACGCATACAAATTAAGTGAAGAAGATTTTAATAGTAAACTAGCTGTTACCCGCGACTTCGTCCGCGTGGGGTTTAATTTGATATTTTTATTCTCTTCATAATTTTCACGTTTATCGACAAACGTTTTGTTCGGTCGGTTTTTACTCTAATCTCAATGCTCTCTGCATCATCAAACCTACCAACCATTCTGTCACCTCATGTGTCCTCGAAACTGATTTATCAACGGGAGTTTTTGTTAGGTTTTCTTCAATAAAAGTAATATAATATTAAATGTAGAATATAGCATAATTATATTGATGAAGAAAACCACTTCTGCATTTCTGAAAATGATGAATGAAATATGTGTTCATTTTTTAAGGGAAATCAAAATTCTAAGGTTTTTATTTTTTATTATAGTACTCTGGGTAATTTCTAAGAAATTAATAAAACCCAAAAATTTACGATCTCGACGGGATTCGAACCCGCACCTTCCCCTTCAGCGCAGGGTTGCTCTTTTTCCAACTAAGCTACGTGATCTTATCTAGTCGACCCGTAAATCTTTGGGAATTGGATAACTTCATTGTTTCCTCTGTAGGTGGCGCTGACGGCGTAAGTGCCGAAAGAACTCCCAAAGATTTACGGGTCGACTAGATAAGATCACGTAGCTTAGTTGGAAAAAGAGCAACCCTGCGCTGAAGGGGAAGGTGCGGGTTCGAATCCCGTCGAGATCGTAAATTTTTGGGTTTTATTAATTTCTTAGAAATTACCCAGAGTACTATAATAAAAAATAAAAACCTTAGAATCAAGCAACGGCAAAACCTCTCGTCAAAGAACTAAATGTAAATTTGGTCTTTGAGCAGAATTGGATAACTTCATTGTTTCCTCTGTAGGTGGCGCTGACGGCGTAAGTGCCGAAAGAACTCCCAAAGATTTACGGGTCGACTAGATAAGATCACGTAGCTTAGTTGGAAAAAGAGCAACCCTGCGCTGAAGGGGAAGGTGCGGGTTCGAATCCCGTCGAGATCGTAAATTTTTGGGTTTTATTAATTTCTTGGAAATCAAAATGTAATTTTTTGTTGTTATGTTGCTAACGGTTGTTTAGGTACAGAGCATTTTCGTCAAAACTTAGATATAGGAAAACAACGCCAGAATTTCAAAGAACGATGAATCAAATGTGTGATCGTTATCAAAGGGGAATCTACATGTATAATTTTGTCGTTCTTATGCTGAGGTACAGAGCATTAACTAATCTAGTACCCATAACACAAGCTCTGCTTAGCTTGGGGCTAGATAATGCTGTGTGAATTGTCCAGCATTATTATTATTATTATTATTAACGTTTTATCTTGAGGTTTTTCATTAAAATTTGGATATAAGAAATCATCGTCAGAATTTTAGAAAACAATGAATCAAATTATGTGATCGTCGTAATAGAAGAAGCTACATGTAAAATTCTGTCGCTCTATTGCTAACGCTTACTGAAATACAGAGAATTTTTGTTTAAACTTGCACTCTCATTTTGAAACCCTTAGATAGAGTGCGAATTTTCAAAATACCTTTCTTAGTACACCTCTACACCCTAAAAGGAACAAACACTCCAAATTTCAACTCTTTAAAACCAGTGGTTAAGGCTCTATCTACGCTTTCTGTCAGTTTGTTAGTTACGCCTTTATTATATTGATTAGTGTGGCACTTGGATTATCCGAAAAGGCAGCAGAGTGAAACAAATTTCGTCGTAGCAGAAAAGTACCGAGTGTGTAATAATCGCTGCTAACTTGAAGGACGCGCGACACTGACAGGTACAACGTACAATTATAATATACTAGCAGCGCCTCGCGGTTTCACCCGCGTAGTTCCCGTTCCCGTAGGAATTTCGGGATAAAAAGTAGCCTATGTCCTATTCCAGACTATAATCTATCTCTGTGCCAAATTTCATCCAGATCCGTTTTGCCGTTCTGGCGTGATAAAGGAACAAACATCCATCCATCTATCTATCTATCCATCCATCCATCCATCTAAACTTTCACGTTTATAATATTAGTGAGATTGTGAATTGTGACTAAAAAGGCCAGTATCTCAAGTGGCCAGTACCTGAAGAACTCACTTTAATTCAAGTATTTACTCTACGTTTAAACTTGATGCAGTGGGGCCACGAACCTACGATTTTAACTATGACTGGTAGTCCCACTAAGCAGTGGAACCACGAACCCATGATTTCAGGGATAGTGGGACCACGAGTAATAGTGGTATAATCCCAGTGGGACCACGAGTCGCGACCCCGATTATCGTCCATAACATATTTTAATAAAATTAGAATTACCGAAATTAGAAAATAAATTTGTTTATTTTGTTGCACAATCAAAGATATACAAACAATAAACAATCAATCACAGTTACAACAAAAATAACTGACACTCAACGGATGCTATGGCAGTATACAATAGTTTTAAATTGCAAATAAAAATATAGTACGATCAAATGGATCCAAATTAATTTATCCATGATGCAGTTAACATACCAGTGACTGCCCTTATTAGCATTGTATTTAATCATCAAGCATGTAGGTACGTAATCTTAATTAGCAATTCTTAATAAAGTACAATTAAGCGACTGTTCTATGACGCAAAACCAGAAAGCTTAAATTAACCTTAGACTCAATCAGAGATTTATTGGGCGGTGAATGAAACTAGAACTCATTTACTGATATTGCGAATCGTTTGTTACCGAGTGAGGAGAAGCAATTTATAAGTCCTACGATCGGCTAACCTTCGATGCTAATACCTTGACATTTGAGTTCCGTTTGCCATTGCCATTTCAACCATAAATTGTAGGCTGCCATCTTAGATCGTGACGTCACGTTTGTGAAGCTAATTTTTGACAGTGCATGTAGCGATTTGTTGAGAACGAACGTAGGCTGTAGGTAATGAGACTTCTAAAAGTTTTGCAGTTCTATGGTTAAACCTTGGTTGTTTAAAATTATAATGACGCACGAGATGCAGCAAACGGTTGAGGTACTTTTTTTGACAAGTGGCTAAACGCACGTAACGGGAATTATTTAGGTGATTACTTGAAAATGACAGCGCACGAGATGCCACTAATCCGCTATGTCTTTATACTGCCTCTTTTTTTTTCATTTCGTACAGTTAAATGTAAGTGGGTTTACTACGAGCCTAGTTTGTGATGGTCGAATTATGTCCTATAGAGAAGTAAAGATCACATAATGTGGTGTTCTTCAAAAATAACATAATTGGATGATTACTTTATAATTAGCATTTTAACAGAGGTTTTCATAATAATAATAATTTCATTTATTTTACCCAAAACAAAGAAGCAAGAACAAAAGAAAAACAAGTAGGTACAGTCAGCTACTCAGATATGTATACACTACCAAGTTTTCACTTTTATTTTACTCGGAACCTATCATATAAAAGTCTACGCACACATTTTTTATACTAAGTAGTCATCGTTCTTGTCAGAATACGATATATAAATTATCACAATGACTATACACTTACTATTCGGTCAAATTTCGAAACATGGGAGTGTATACATATTTTCGCAGCTGACTGTACCTACGCTGAACGTTGTAGTGAACCGACGAATCAGTTAATCGTCCGATTATATATCTTTCAGAAAACAGCATTAAAATGAGTGAGCCATTAAAAAGAGATTAAAAACATTTCTATATTAATAAAATTCTTTTTTGTCAACAGGTCAAGATATGGTTCCAAAACCGCCGAGCCAAAGCGAAACGCGTCCAAGAGGCGGAGATCGAGAAAATGAAAATGGCGCAGTTTTCTCGCCACCCCCACCACATGTACCACCCAGCGTTGCAGCAGTACTTCCACCCCCACCACCCCATGATGATGGGGGGCCGCCCCCTGCCGATGGGCTTGCCCCCTCAGCTAACTATGGTCCAACCACCTGTATCGGGAAGCTCACCGTCGCCTTCACAAAGTCAATCATAAGAAAATAAACTATAATACGAACCACACTTACCTTAGTGGAAAATGAAGAGATAATGATGATGTTTCGGGTTAAAAGAACTAGAATTATCTGTTTTTTTATTGAAAGTTTTACTGACCGGGATTCAATTTTCTGCTGTATTTTTTGCTCATAAGTTCGAACTTTCTGCCAGCTTGTCTTTTGTTTTTTGGCACTTATCATTAAATTACTTGCGAAATTTTTTTTTTTTAAATCAGTATTGGTACTAGTTTTTTCTTTCAAATACTGTCTTGAATTGCATAGGATCTAATAAAAACAAATAATGTTCTGATTGATGCACATTCATCTACTTAACTAAACAGTTTTGAATGAATGGGGGTGTATGGATAAATGCATGGTGAAAGTATGAATGTCCGTGAATTATTAAGATTTTTTTGTTGACGGTACTGAAAATTATTTTTTTCTAGAATTAATTTGTAAATTATTGTGTAAATATTATTTGTAGCTAAAATTATATTAATACGAAACTAATTTAAGTGGATTGTATGGAATGTTTACCTATCACCAAATAAGTTTAATTTTCTTGTGTTATTTCATGGAATTATCTTGTAAATCAATATCAGAGTGTTATTTTGTAAATATTATATTAAAAATAATTTGTACTTATCTATCTACTTATGTAGCTGAAAATATATTTCTTCATGGTGAAAACAGTTTTTCATTTAACCGTCACAGCGCGTAAACACACTAATAAGTTACGGATGTGACTAAAGGATAACTCACACTAGACCGTGTCGGATCCCAGCCGAGTGTCTGCTAACTTCTCGTTCGTTGTCCGTTGCTCGGCTGTCACTCGGTTGCCGCTCTATATAGAGTTATTGGTAAATTAGTGACAATACGTAAACTGCAGGTTTAGCCCATCATCACAAACACGTTTGTGAAGACACCAGGTCTTAATTCTTAATTTTGGTATTGGGGTACCCATTGTACCCCCCGCAATTCAATAATCGTTCATTAGAGAGGTTTTATTTGAAACTCAACTTATGATGATGAGGATGAGCAGAACCTGCAGTTCACGTATTGTCACAAATTTACCAATAACCCTGTACATGAAGTACTTATAGCGTGAGTGTGTCCATACAAAATATAATATGTAATATTATATTTTGTTACACTCGACTCGGACCCGGCACGGTCAAGCGTGAGTCATCCTTTATTCTTACACACGGTCCACTTTGACATTTTTATCATGCTATCAGCCCACACTCGTTCATAGGACAGTTAAACAGAAGTCTACCTCATTCGAAGTCACAATCGGTCCTGAGCCGTCTCCAACCATCGACTCCCTGCGACAGCTAAAATATCATCAGTCCATCGAGTAAATTGGTCTCCCAACACTTCGTTTCGCGTTGCATCGCGGTCGCCACTCGAGAACCATAACCCCCCAGCGAGCTATATGTAATGATGATGATGATAATGAACGTTTGAGAGATATAATGCCAGGTACAGACCAAGCGAGCGAGAGCGAGCGAAGGCTAACGAACGAACGCAAAAGACCAGTGTGGACGTCATTACAAAAGCAAGCGAGCCCAAACAAGGGCCTTCGTTCGTCTTCGGCCGTGCTCCGGCGGCTGTCGCTACATCAAAGCAATATGGAACGAACGTACCGATTGTCGAATCCCACTCGTTTGCATTCGCTCGCTCTCGCTCGCTTGGTCTGTACCCACCATAACATAACTATAGGGCGAGTCCATTTGACGTTACTATCGAAACGTCATCGTGACCAAACGTCTCCTTTTTCCATAGGTTTTAGGTACAGCGCCTCTATCATACGAACAGGGAACTACGTAAATTCCATTCAAATAAGAGACGTCACGATCACGTGTCGATACCACCGTCAAACAGACTCGAGCTCGGGGAAGATGATGCGATTCGATTCCGTCATAAACCCCGTCTATCAACGCCCTTATAGATAATTATTGTTGTCCATTGAGTGAAGACTAATTTAAATATATCCATTAAAGTTAATTGCCTGATACAGGGGTCAGCATTGCGTTGATAATGGAGGAGATGTGATTTTGTCGAGGGGGTTATCGCTATGCTGGAGACTGTTATTGTTTTGTAAGTTTTACTAATACTAATTAAGACGTGCTCTTACAAAAATATATTACAGAATAGAGCAAGAAAAAGTAGAGTAAGAAAGACTAGAATAGAGTCAACTACTAAATACTTAGGTACAAGCCCACAACATACGGAATTGCTATTGTATCATTAGACCATAGCTTAATAGCGTAACTTCTTGGAGATGGTGAAGTGGCTGAATTCGTGTTGCCTTAGTTTGTCCTCTGTTAACCTACTATTAAGCATGCAGTGTCCACCTATAACTGGTTGTGCAATTCACTATATCTATAAGTTTGTATTTACTATCATGAATTATTGTTACACTCACTGGTAGACCAAATAAAGAAAAAAAAATACGGAACTTTAATATACATCTTACTACTACATAGTTCCGTCTGTTGTGGGCTTAATGCGTCTAAGTAAATACTACGAGTAAAGCCTATATTTGAATGCACATTTATATTAATATGGTTAGCTATATATTACGGTATAGCAAGCTGCCACAGACGGTGGCTATGCTGTATTATATATTTTTACACTCGTCAGCTCTGCGGCCGTCATGTCTTACTATACCAAAATATGTCGTGCTATATCTGTCGACATATTTTGGTGACGTACTAAAACGTTACCAAAACGTACGTTACGACGTACGTTATAGCTGCGTCTGTGGTTTTGTAAAAATATACCGTAAAATACCTTGCTATGATTTATATTAATATATATTATAGCTCTGTCTGTTTTGGGCTTTATATATTGATGGCATCAGATGACATACAACTCACAGGCATTTGAAATTTATGGGAAGCCATTTTCATCGTGAAATAATTATTATCACCTCAGCCCGTTGATAAGTTTGCATAAGAAGAAAAAGAAACAAATTTATTGATACACAAAGGCAAACACAATACATAGGTATTTCAGAATTATCTTAAACTCTACCTTAAAAAACAAGTGCTTGCGCACTAGTGAGCCATAAGGCCCCACCTCAGCTTAATGTTACCAGAAAACCAACGTTACTCAACCAAAAGTTGAGCAACGTTGGTTTTCTGGTAGGACCCTCGGTGCGTGTGGACGCGGACAACCACGGAACAGCGGACAACAGACGACCAAAAGATAATGATTAACGCATTCACTGTCCAGCCACAGCGGCGCGACTGTCAGGAGTGCGCCGCGCGCCGCCGCGCCGCTGCAAGGACCTGCAGGTAGATGGATATGTGCGTCGTGGGTTATGAAAGTGTTGAACTGTCCGGCGACTCATCCATAGTGTTGCGGCTGAACTGTGTCATTTGACAAGTGAAATGGCATATTATAGTGCACAAGTATGTGCGAAAACAAGTGCACGCTTTATTCCCTCATAATCCCCGATGGCAGGCCGAGACGACCGGGAGAGGTTAAGCGCAGGACCAACGGCTTAAGGTGGGCCTAAACCTCTAAGCTCCCATACAAACGTACTATTCGATTCATTTGGAAACTACGTCACCGATTTTAATGAAATTTTGCATACATAATCGTATAAGAAATAGATGTGTGTAAGAAATAGACGATGATGAATGATGAATCCTTTTAGTTTTTCAAAATACATAATCATCATTAAATTAAAGCGAAAGTATGAAAATCGCTTGAAAATGGATAAATATGAATGTTCGCTCTCACATTATGATGATTATGTATTTTGAAAAACTAAAACGATACAAACATAGCTATTTCTTATCCGATATGCGCGCCCGTCTAGAGGATACGCAAAACTGCAGATTGTTACAAACAATCTACAGGTAGCTCAACTGATCTAAGCTGATCGCTAAGCTGCATTGCCCCGCTGTATAGCAATGCTGATGCGCTGCGCTGCGCCAGATACTCACCAGCTCTTGGGTCACGCGTCGCTTCGACCAGACGTTCAGATAATTTTTTGAAAACCCGGAGAGCCTTGGTACTCCACGGTATAAATATGTATTGACGACCTCTGTGGCGCGGTGGGCGAAGGCCTGCCTGCGACGCAGGAGGTTGCGGGTTCGATTCCCGCCTCGGGACAAATGTGTGTACAATCTGCAGACATTTGTTCAGGGTGTTCTGGTCGCTTTCTATGTATAATAAAAAATATCTAATCTATGTAATGTATAATATTATGTATATCAGTTATCTAGTACCCATAACACAAGCTCTGCTTAGCTTGGGGCTAGATAATGCTGTGTGAATTGTCCAGCATTATTTATTATTTATTATTATTTATTGTATTGACCTGATACTGTCAGTATGTTTATTTCTTTGAATTTATCACGCAGGGATTCGCCATTACTGCCCTAACGCCGCGCCGGTGAGTACGCAACTTAAAAGTATGTTTATTATGGATCCGTCACGTAGCTCCAAGGCAGGTCTTTCGTGTCCAAACACCGTGACGCAAATAAGTAAATCATCTTCAAGATAACCCCCCAAAATATTGTTATGAAAAAACATTTTTATCAGGTCATAAAATTTTATTAGACTCGATTTACCTACATCGACGATCGCCGTCCTACTTTTAATTAGTAGGTACTGGAATTATTATCTAAATGGATAGATAATACGAAATATTTATTGTCTGTCATAATTTCGAGATACCTATTTTATTAGGATTCCGTACCCAAAGGGTAAAAACGGGACCCTATTACTAAGACTTCGCTGGACGTCTGTCCGTCTGTCACCAGACTGTATGTCATGAACCGTGATAGTTAGACAGTTGAAATTATCACTGGTTATGTATTTCTGTTGCCGCTATAACAACAAATACTAAAAAACAGAATAAAATAAATATTTAAGGGGGCTCCCATACAACAAACGTGATTTTTTATTATTATTATTTAATGGTATGGAACCCTACGTGTGCGAGTCCGACGCGCACTTGGCCGGTTTTATTATTCTGTGTGAGGCCAAGAGTTCACTATATTTTTGTGAATAAATTACAGAATCTGTGTAACATTGACCTTAGCTATTTACTAACGTGACTTTCCCAAACATGATGAACATGCTTGAGTATGGCAAATACCCCCTGTATTTGTCATACTCAAGCATGGAAGCAGAAGGTTTAGAATGATAGTAATAGACACAAACTTGGTGTAGTCAAAAAATTGCGACAAATTAGTCTCAATTTCCTATTCGTATAGGTACCTACATGCGATTGTGTGCGTGAAAGCACTGGAGTTATAATGCTTGTCAACACACACATAGATTCGTTTTTTCCGGGAGTTTGTGTATTTGTTCCTTGTGTTATGGTCGTTTTTTATGTATAATAAAAAATATCTATCTATTTAACGTACATACTATCTATTTAACGTGTACAACATAGTACATAATAATAATTATTAAATATTCGTAAGCAAGGAATAGTGAGTGCACCTGTGTTTGCGCACACACTTGTGCACTACAGTATATCCTGCGCACCTGTCTCCGTTGAGACTGGCCGCCGTGACCGTATATTTGAGGAAGACGTCATTATCAATGCACCCGACTGTACTTTGGTACCTAATTTCTACGGCTAATTCGAATTGCATACCGTAACATGAACGTTCAGCAACTGCAATACAATTTGAGATGTGCACCACTCTACCGTGTCGGAATCGCAACAGTGTCTTCTGTTCACGTCTTCACGCACCATTTACAGTGAGGTTGGAACGTGTAGAAGGAGTCTTGACTTTTCTCTAGACACAAGGATGATGACAGTTACTAAAAACTCACAAAATTATGTTTTTACCTTATTATACCTGAAGTCTGAACCATATATTACAAAACATTTTGTTTTGTTACACTGTCTTTCTTTAACCCAGGAATAACTATGGTAAAGGTCTGACTTTCTTCTATCAATAGCCTTCTTTGTTTTTTGACAAGTTTATAAATACTAATTCTAGTTTGTTTCTATTATTTGATCTTTGTAACGCCCTTCAGCTAAACAGATATCTCTCCAAACTGAACACGCCGAGGAATACGAAGAAATCAATGCGAGTCGACAATGCTTCTATGCCTTACGACCTACCGTTCTTGGTCCATCACAAACAAATTAATCCGCCAGCATACGCAATTACCCCGTAATTAAAAATAACTTATTCATTTAGCATAATACGCCTCTTGCCCGTTAATTGCTTATATTAATCACGTTAATGTTGCGTGCTTGGCAACTTTGAGATTGAGAGGCTAGGGATGGGACGTTAGGCGTGTTTATCGATATCGATAGACCCTAGTCTTTTTTTGATGTTTTTTGTAGCTATGGGATTTCATCGTAGGAACTTATATTTTTATTTTAAATATTTTCAAAATATTTCAGTACTCAAATAATGTGAAATTATAATTATGTCCTTGACACCTGGCTAGTCTCCAATAAGACTGGCCCACCTTGGACGAAGATTCAGCTAAGAGGAAATAATCATCATCATTACGCAGAGGTAACTCAAAGACGAAAACAAGAAAAACATATTTTAACTAGGTATCACTTATTTCTATTATAAAAAAAACTTAGGTACCTACCTACAGTTGCAAAAGCATAAGAGTATTGGCAATTTAAATAATTTTAGTAGGTACAGCATATTAATGTAATACTTAAAAGCTACAAATAAGGTATATCTTATCTTATCTATACTACAGACGTTTGTTGGCCTCCCCTGATAAGCACGATAATGACTCATTAGGCTTATATGCCAATGTCATAATCCCCGCGCTCGGCATGCGGGTTGCGGATCGCAGTTCAGTGGTAGATCTGTTCTGCGCTGCTGCTGCTCAACCCATTAGTTGTCTCCTATGACACCTGCGGTAAGAGATGCAGTGCAATTCAAAACCGGCACCAAACGGCTTAGAATGGCAATGAAGTAGGGAGGTAAAGTTTTGCAAGTGGTCTTGGTGGGTTATACTCACAGAGCATAATATATTCTATTCCTAAGAAATGTCAAGTTCCAAAAAAAAAAAACGGTTTTGACGGGACTCGAACCCGCGCCTCACCCTAAGTACGGGTGTGCTCTAACCAAATAAGCCACGAAACCCTAGTCGGTACAACCGAAAATCTTTGGGACCTCTTACGGACTATAGCGGGTGGTTCGAGTCCCGCCAAAACCGAAAATTTTTGGGAACTTATTTCATTTCTTATAGATACCCAAAGTGCGGGTAAGCACTATAACAAAAAAGAACCTACTCTATTCCTCTATATTCACCTCAAAGATCCAATAATCATCGATATCTGCGCTCTAAACTCAATAAACAGTCCCGTCCCTAGTACACAGAACTCTGGCTGTATCTCACTCACGCTCATTAGATGTATCTCGCGCGAATCGTCGCGTCTCAGATTGGACTATAATTTCCACGAAATCACCACAGATTACTGCAAAGTCACTACACAATGAAGAATAGATACTCGCTTCTGCCCGCGGCTTCGTACGCGCTTAAGCAAAAGTAGCAGTCCGTCCCCGGGGTATCATCTACCTTCCTGCCAAATGTAAATACACGCGATAAATACCCGTTGAATCGAACTAATAATTATGAGTTCAGATCGCGTAAGTTAATAATCAATTTTATTAAAAAATTAATCAAAGTTTTACAAAAATGATACAAACTTTTACAATAAGATTTTTCTTTCTCTCTCCTACTCCTTCTTAATTATGTTTTCTTATATAGCATTAAAAAAAAGAAAAATGATAGCTTACTCAGTCAATCAACATCAACTCAATCTATGCTTGAGTAACGTTTTTATATGGCATAGACATCACTCAAGCGTAGATCTATGACTGCGCAAGCTTTCATAACACAGGGATTATCATAAGTAAGTATGGGTCAAACTGATTTCCGCCACCCGAAATCAATAGATAATACCAAATATGTTTTTCCTATAACGCGAGCCACACGCACACAATGGTGATTCGCTGGAGAAATGGGGTATTTACACACATTTTTGAAAAGTGTCTCAACTACGTTCTATAGTGCTAATAAACCACTAAAAAAATTCAATATTTTTATTCAATCGAAAAGTGCTCGGAAAATTAATTAAAAATTTACATTTTCAAGTTGCCTTAACTTGACGAAAACGCTAGACGCAGTGGACGCTATAGTCCTCTGTGGTCATGACGTCAGTTGCATGTGAGACCTGAACAAATGCGCTGATGTTGCTGATGACAGTTGATATTTTTTACTTTACTTACACAGCCGTATGCCATAACAACATTGCGCCTAGTATTTCATGGTATTTAAAAACAGATTAAAAAAACTGAAAACTTTGAATTAAACTTTAAAATTTATTTTGTTATTTTAAGAACTAAAACGAACATTTTCCGACTGCTTTTTGCCTAAGTTATCTCAATAATATATTTTAAGATTTTTTCTCATATAGAGTAACATATATTATAGGTTTCGGGTGGCCCGCATGCGGGTCCGCACGTGGGCTGAAATCAGGGTGGCATGAACAGCCCTTCCTGCAAGCGATTCTTGTAACTAACAACAAATAACAGATTTTAATCATAATAATGATTACGTTCATGAATAACGCTAACACTTAACCTACGGGACTCCTAAGTAAAAGATAACCTGGAACACACTATAAAATTATAATTAGGATTCATTCACATTTGCAATAAAAACAAGATCGATTCATAAGAGGGACAGTAATCAACAGAGTGTAAGTATGAACACGGTAGGATTCGCTTATCCTAAACCAACTATACTCTAAGTCCGTTGTAGGGTACCGAGGCTCTCAGGGTCAAAAACATATCAGAGCGTCTGGTTAAAGCGACGCGTGATGGCGTTATCCGAGAGCTGGTGAATTATCTCGGCACATCAGCATGCATACACCGGACAATGAAGCCAGCGTCCTGGAGGCTCATCCGATTGTTAATATGAATCAGTTGAGCAACCTCTACAAAAATACCACCCGTATCTAGTCGGTATACCACAGTGTCGAACCCAAAAATTCCGCTCTACCTTCATAATAATAATAATAAACATTTATTTCAGGCAACGTTAGTCTAGTACAGGATGTAAAATACTTAAAAACTACGGCCCATATAAAATATATACCTTATTCTAACATACATAAAATATAAACCTATTTACTACCACGTAGAGTCGGCGACGTGTGACACGCGATATGTGCTGCGACTGCACGGTCAAAGAGTGGAATGAGCTTCCGGCGTCTGTTTTCTCGCCAGAGTACAATCTTGGAGTCTTCAAGTCCAGGGTGAATAAGTTCCTGGAAAGCGTGCTCCATTTTAGGCTACATCATCACTTATTCAAGATGGTGGCCAAACGCTAGACCATCAATAAAAATAAGTTTGCAAAAGTCTTTAGTTAGCTCATCTGCTACTATTGTAATACTAGTTAGTAATTTGTTCTTTTCCTTAATTGTAATTTTCCCCAAGCACGCTGCTTAGCTGGTTAGGCTGGTCCGCCGCTGATTCTGTTCTGCCAGAAGGTGCTGCTGTCAATCTCGCAGTGGATATGTCTAAGTGCTTATTTTGTAAGCCTTAAGAAATAAAGTTATTGAAATTTGAATTTTTGAATAAAGGGATATCCACTCGTCCTCGGTTGTCGTAAGAGGTAAATAAGGGTATTTACCTCTTACGACAACCGAGGACGAGTTGGGGTGGAGAATGAAATGTCAAAAATCTGTTTCGTTGACTTCTTTCCCGTACTGACTGCACTGTGTGAACTGTGTGGTACGTTGCTTACGACCCGTAATGCCGCCGGTTTGCAGGCCCTCGGTAGCTGCTGCCCGCGCCGGCACCATACGGCAAATCTTGATGCACGCTCTATGAAATTATTAGTCCGTGTCTTCGATATCAGCAGACGCATTTCTCAATCACAATAATTAATGACGGGCAATAATTTATAATTATAATTATATTGTTACAATTATTGTTCCGTTATAGGAACATTAAGATAGCGACTGTCGTGGCGTTGTTTGTATGCGTTTTGTGTCAATAAATGGTTTAGGGTCGGAGCACAAGGGACATAAAAGTTGCGACTACTTATCCAAGCCACCTGATGCGTGAATCGCCTCTTAATGAAAGTATAAAATAAAATAAAATTCTATTGTCGCGTCTGTTCGAAGCGACGTGGGACCCGAGAGCTGGTGAGTATCTGGCGCAGCGCATCAGCATTGCCATACAGCGGGGCAATGCAGCCAGCGTCTTGGGCACGCTTCCGACTGGTATCGTGTGTGTATATGGATATGGTTGAACTATCTGTAGATTGTTTGCAACAGCAAATAAAAGTAAATACTAATTTTTTTTAACTCATGCCTGGTACAGACCAAGCGAGCGAGAGGGAGCGAAGGCTAACGAACGAACGCAAAACTACCAGTGTGGACGTCATTGCGAAAGCAAGCGAGTCCAAACAAGGGCATTCGTTCGTCTTCGGCCGTGCTCCGGCGGCTGTCGCTACATCAAAGCAATATGGAACGAACGTACCGATTGTCAAAGATAAAGATAATGATAAAGATTTTTTATTTGCCAAAACATGTGTTATGTAAGGTAATATGTAAATACATGTTGTGGATCAACATGCTTGACCGTCAATCGGCATGCAAAAATATGTTTGAGAGAGAATGACGTGCAAAAACTAAAAAAAAAAAAAGTTTGCATTCGCTCGCTCTCGCTCGCTTGGTCTGTACCTCGTCTGTACCCGGTATCACACACAACATCTCCTACATTTGCAGCGTAGCTAGGTCCATTGCTGTAGACAGGCCTCCCCAATAAGTGCCGATTTAAACTCTTTACTAAACCATAAGTACCCCCGTGTAAATCACCTCTAATTTCTCCGTAATTCCTCTACAAACAACTGCATCTAATAACTCATTCGCAATTAAGATCGCTCGATAGCTCGATTCATTGAGCACCATTCACACTATCACTAAAATAGCACTATCTGCGCACCGGAAGACATAAAGCACTCACTGCGAATCTATCAGCTGCGCGGAATTGTGTTGAGTGATAGCTTTCTTTATTGGTTCAATGTGATACCTATAAATAATGTAGGGTAAAGTAGGGATAGCCGCCGCAGTTGGAATTTGTGCCTAACAAATGCTAATATTGACATTTGACTCATATTGTTATTAACCTTTTTAAAGGTATAGAGAAAATGTGCACCTATTATCTTAAGGGGGTACCATACGACGCCATTTTGTGAAAAGGATAGGAATAAGATTTCACGTGTGGTATGACATGACGGCATCAGTTTTAGTGCTATTAATTGAGTTTAATTTTAATACTTAGTATTTTGGTGTCAATTCTGATCACACCAATACTTAGTATTGGTGTCAATTCTGATGGCACAAAATTAAACTCAATTATTAGCACTAAAACTGATGCCGTCATGTCATTTTCTTTGTTAATAAAGTCTTTATTGACGAAGAAAATTACAATCTAATAATATAATTAAATTAAAATTAGTATTAACAATTGAGCTAACTGCAGACTGTTGCAAACAATCTACAGGTAGCTCAACTGATCCATATCAATACCAGTCGGAAGCGTGCCCAAGACGCTAGCTGCATTGCCCCGCTGTATAGCAATGCTGATGCGCTGCACCAGATACTCACCAGCTCTCGGGTCACGCGTCGTTTCGACCAGACGCTCAGATAATTTTTTGAAAACCCGGAGAGCATCCCACGGACCCAGGGTCTCGACTCCAAGGGGAGCAAATGTGTAGGCTCTGTCGAGACCTGCATATTTGCGCACAATACACACCAATACTAGGTACATACACCCCCACACCGAAATGATGCCCGATGCTTCATTATCCACTAAAATAATTTATGTAAACTTTAATAGCATTGATATAATAACTATTAAATAAAACATTTCGGCTATTAAACTTTATTTATCACGTTTAAGAGGTGACACGCTCTAACAACGATGTGGCGGTTTCTTTTGTAACTGGGCCTTAGTTTTGTGGGGTCTGGTACGAGTGCAAGCGATAAATAATCTTGAAAATAGCCTTCCTAAAGGTAGATAATGATAATGAGACCTATTTACATACAGAGGAGATACGGGGTATATGCACATCTCACTGCGGCCAAAAGGCATGCAATCCGCAAAAATTACGTACAAACAAATGAATGACGAGAATCAATATTAAAAAAAATACGAACCAGGCGGGATTTAAACCTAAGACCTTTCTACTCTTGTATCAACTGCTCGGGTTGATCAGTCGTTTTTTTAGGATCACTTCGGTATCAGGCACATTATGTATTAATTCTAGGATTTTCTCTGATGAGCATTAAAACGCCGCAATATTATACAAACAAATGCAGGCTGACGACTCATGCGACTCGGTTGTTCTACTTGGTTCTTTGTGTACATGGGATAATAGGTCGGACCTACGCAGGTCTTAATATTTGTATGACAAACATCTGTGACAAATAAGCAAATAATCAGAAACTTTTATTCCCTTAAGATCATCAAATGGACACTTAGAAAAGGTCACATGGAAAACACAATAGCATGCAATCTTCCTTACCAATTATTTCTAAGCCAATGTGAGAAAACATTTCCGTTAAGAGCCGGATCTCTAAGGAGGCTACGAGACTTATAATGTAGTATCTCAAACTTCTCCCGTTCCGGAACTCCGGAACTCCATCCAGCACCAATTTCCCAGCCATCACAGACCCCAAGAAAATGTGCAGAGGGTACCTACACGATGTGGCGCACTCCGACAGGTCTAATTTGTGACGCCAGGACGTCTCAGACACATGGCTAAGAAATTGGCCCAACTAATCTTCCGCTAGAAGTCAGCCCAGCACCAATGTCCCAGCCACCAAAGGCAGCGGTCCCAAACAATCATAAACCAGACAGTAAAATTTTACGACCGCCCCGTGACCTATGGATCGGCAGTCGGCGCGTTGGTGGAGTTAACAGCTGATGCCACGCGTTTCTAATGTCAAGAATGCTTTGGATTCCTTGATGCCAATAGGTATTTATATGCAAATATGTAGATAGCTGTCATTAGTAGATAGATAAAGATACTAGGTATACAAAAAGACTCAGATTATAATGTATCTTAATATAATTTTACAAACTTTGATTGTATCTCTGGCCTTGTTAGTTTGTGTGGAACCGCTTTCTGTAATGAATAGCTAGAATCTCTGCTAGAATCTCAATGTGTAAACAAAAACACTTAGAACATAAAAATAAACAGTGTCAAAAAATACTACCTAAAAGGTGAGATTGTGGTCAAAGCTCTATTCCCTTAGAAAAATATCTTTGAGTATAAATGACGACTACCAACCAATAAAAATTGGACAATTCGTATTTACATAAAAACTCCGTATTGGCCGAAAGAATGCAATGCTTTTTATTAGTTTAGGCGAAATGATAACTATAATTTATCATGTGGCAAAACCCAAAAAGCTATATTATAGATCATAGAATCATAGAAATGTTATTCTTAAAACAACTCAATTTAGAGATAAACGAAATAATGTGACCACCAAAACCTTAACTAGCTAAGCCACCAAGCCAACGTTCCCAGACTATAATAATAATGATAAAAACATTATAAATATTCATCCCGTAAGCTTCCTAATAAAGTCATTAACAGAAACGACTCCATAAGTCCCCGAAATGACATGGAGATTACACAAACCGGGTAGATATGCCCACCCAATGGATAACGCTACCCAATGGATATCTACCCATGGAAATATCCCTCTTGATGCCGCCTTCCTAGCAATTATCTGAATAATACACAGCCACTTAGCTCAGGCTACCAGTTAAGGGGAAGTGTGCGAACTCTTTAATATTTAGGTTAATAATAAATAATAATAATAAATTCTTTATTATCAGACACAAAATCCATATAGCTACAATACAATTGTACTTAAAATTAATAAAATTAAGTAATACACGAAAAAAAAGATATACAGAAAGAGGTACAAACGTAGGGTGCTTTGCTTACGTCAAAAAATATAATAAAAATATAATAGCCACCCACCGCTTGTAAGTACATGTCTGACAAGATCAAACAATAAAAATTAGAAAAATAAACTGTACTTTCTTACGCAAGTAAAGTTAGAATAGAACGAATTTAGATTCTCATCAAAATTATTGAGGAAATTCTGAGGGATTTCGACGAAACAATGGTATTTAGGAAAATAAACATGTAAAAAAAGACGTAGTCAGGGATTTTTGTACCAACGCTGCAGGTCGATTGTTGTTCATGAGTGAAATTATACTAATAACGCCGCAATTTTTTTTTATTGTTGGTGAAAAAGCTGGATTATCTAATTAGATATAAGCAACAAAGAAAATTACAATCAAATAATAGAATTAAATTAAAACTAGTATTAACAATTGAGCTAACGGCAGACTGTTGCAAACAATCTACAGGTAGCTCAACTGATCCAAATCAATGCCAGTCGGAAGCGTGCTCAAGACGCTAGCTGCATTGCCCCGCTGTATAGCAATGCTGAAGCGCTGCGCCAGATACTCACCAGCTCTCGGGTCACGCGTCGCTTCGACCAGACGCTCAGATAATTTTTTGAAAACTCGGAGAGCCGGATTAGATATAAGTATAAATATTATTTGTAATTTTTTAATTCTGGTATTGTAATTTTTTTACTGATAAAACTCAAATTATTTGTATAATACCATCGACTATGAACTGTAAAGTTTCAGTTGTTTTAAAACTACGAAGATTAATCTCTTTTTGTAGATGAAAATTGACAACAACATGGACTTTCACACCGAAAGTATCACTTCTCCTTAACGCGGTACGAAAGCTTCCCAACTTTTATTCAATATTAAAAAGCTTTATCAACTTATCTACACATATATTTATTTTTATGTCTCATTCTCAGTATTTTCCGGTAGCTGTTAATAGTTTAAAGTCATTAAAGTTAATTATAAATTCGTTCTTATCTCACATTAGTTTTATGAACTCTAAAACTCGGAGAAAAAATAATATGGGGAAACGCAGAATGCAATTCAATGTATTCATAAATTGAAAAAGCTAAATAATATATAAATCAATATTTTTAAATTACTTTTGCTATATTTATTTTAATTAAACTTTAATGTTTGCTGCGAATATAACCTAAATTTATGAACTACATTATAGTAATTATTTTATTTGTTTTCAGCTCCTAATGTTGGTCCATTATTAATGCGCGAACAATGAAGCGAACAAAATCAATGACATTTTGTTTCTTATTTGATAATCTATAAAACTGTTTATGTATAAAATTTGACTTGTCTAAGTGCTTATTTTGTAAGCCTAAAGAAATAAAGTTATTGAATTTTGAATTTTTTTTTTGAATGGAATAAATTATTACTAAGTTGAAGGAATTTAATAAGGAATTCAATACTAACCTGTAACTTTTTTTTTCATATAACGGTATGAACGTTCAGCCTCGAGTTCATACTCCTGACCCAGTGGTTCCATAGCTAGATCATTAGCCACTCCTCGTACAACTTGATCTTATACAATTTGTAAGCGAAATCTGAGATGTTAGTTAGTAATTTACTTTTATTTATAGGTTTTATGACTACGGACCGTTGATGATTTCAAAATGAGTTTGTCGGTGGGTTTGAAGTTAATTTTTGATTCGCTTTTTAATATCACCGCTTGTTTTGGAGAAAGTTTGTTGTATTTGTGTAATTTTTGCTGGATTCAACTCTTTGAGTTTCATTTTAATCTGTTATTTGTCAAACGTGTCACTTTCAAAAGCACCTTTGTACGAACACAGTGTGTGTAATTTTAGCTGGATTCAACTCTTTGAGTTTCATTTTAATGTGTTATTTGTCAAACGTGTCACTTTCATAAGCACCTTTGTACGAACACAGTGTGTGTAATTTTTGCTGGATTCAACTCTTTGAGTTTCATTTTAATCTGTTATTTGTCAAACGTGTCACTTTCAAAAGCACCTTTGTACGAACACAGTGTGTGTAATTTTAGCTGGATTCAACTCTTTGAGTTTCATTTTAATGTGTTATTTGTCAAACGTGTCACTTTCATAAGCACCTTTGTACGAACACAGTGTGTGTAATTTTTGCTGGATTCAACTCTTTGAGTTTCATTTTAATCTGTTATTTGTCAAACGTGTCACTTTCATAAGCACCTTGTGTGTGTCCCACGGCCAAGAGGGCAAGTATCAGAAATATTGAAGATTGCTGAAAGGAAACATTGCTTCATTTTTGAGAAACTACTTGGCGTATTCGGTAATCGAACTTACTAAAATCCAAAATAATAATACCTTGCATTTTTATGGCACTGCACTGTAGAGTCAAATAAAAAACTAACCTATTTAATAAACATTGCATACTAAACAAGAGGAAGACGTCTGAGCATCTGGTCGAAGCGACGCGTGCTCCGAGAGCTGGTGAGTATCTGGGGCAGCGCATCAGCATTGCTATACAGCGGGGCAATGCAGCCAGCGTCTTGGGCACGCTTCCGACTGGTATTGATATGGATCAGTTGAGCTACTTGTAGATTTTTTGCAACAGTCTGCAGTTAGCTCAATTGATGCAATTGTAAATACTAGTTTTAATTTTCTAATTATATTATTTGATTGTAATTTTCTTTGTTAATAAAGAATTTAGAGGAAGACCATGAAATCTGTTTAATAAAAAAGTTCTGTGCAAAAACTGGGGAGACACACAACGGTGTGTCTCCCCAGTTTTTGCCATATACTATGCAATGTTTATTATTTCATATTTCATTTATTAAATAGATTTTTTTTATGATGGACTCTACAGTTCCGATAATGGCCGACTTATTGCCAATGCAGTTCTTTAATTGTTTTAGCTACATGGATAACTTTAGTTTTCTATCTGGTCTAGGGGGCTATTCACTTTTGAAAATCCAAACGCGTTACACAGACACGGCAAGACAGCGGCGTTGGAATCGTACAGAACCGTATTCCCTATGCCTTATTTGTCATTCCCAACCGCGACATGATACGATTTAAGGACAATTAGAACCTGTCAAATGAAAGAGCTCGCTTGAAAAACAAAACACTGAGCATAAACAAATAGTCTTGTGGATACATAATACAATTTTCGATTCCTTACCTAGGCACTTAAGAATTGCGTTTGCATTTAAAACAAGCTGTGAACGTGATGTCAAACGATTTGGGTAAGGAATCTCTTATGTCATAGAGAATAATGCCTGATTGATATTAAACAAACAAGGTTGCGAAACGTGCCAAGCGGCGCAAGCGCAACGGCAATTTGTATTGCATCTATTAATTCAATTTCCGCTATTAACACTTATCATTACTAATGACTACCGGATTAGCAATGCAGGTGTTTGTAAATCGAGATTAGCAGTAGGTAATTAGGTAGGTGACCTACATAAGAGACAAACTTATTTTACAGACAGTCTAGATCAGTTGGTAGAGCGAGACGGAGATATCCGAGAACTAGTCGATGATTTTGGAAGTTTTTATTATTACAAGGACTGTTGGCTTATCAATGAACTCTATGACACAGCAAAAAAGGCTTTCAGATAATTATGTGTCTAAACTCGTAATCATCCGATACGTTTTACAGTAAAATGCTTGTTGCCCATATCGCCGGTTGCAGGTTCAATTGGGGTAACTGACAAAAAACGACTTTTCAGTAGAAGCATTACAAAGTTTTCACATGTGACCTTTTTTGATGTCATTTGACAGAAACGCTTATAATTCATTGACTTTGATGCGAAATATGAAGTTTGTCCCTAGTAGCCTTATTTTTGGAAATAAATTTCAGTTATAGCAATTTTTTTAAGCTTAAGGCAGTTACACTTTTTTGCAGTCAAGATTTTTTGAAATATCGCAGTTACAACACAATTTCGAAGGACATCTCAAAAATTCATAGTTAAAATATGAAACTTTAAAAAGTCAGCGTGACAGACCTTTAAAGTTAGATTTTTTTATACGCCATTCGAATGAATTTGAATTTGAATTCTCATTTTTGTGCTGTGTGGTAGCGATACTGGATATATGTGCCTGATCCACCCAAATCATCAACCTCATTTTTAGGGTTCCGTACCCAAAGGGTAAAAACGGGACCCTATTACTAAGACTTCGCTGTCCGTCTGTCCGTCTGTTGGTCTGCCCGTCTGTCCGTCTGTCACCAGCCTGTATCTCATGCACCGTGATAGTTAGACAGTTGAAATTTTCACAGATTATGTAGGTATTTCTGTTGCCGCTATAACAACAAATACTAAAAAACAGAATAAAATAAATATTTAAGGGGGCTCACGTACAACAAACGTCATTTTTTTGCCGTTTTTATAGATACCCCTCGTGCGCGAGTCCGACTCGCACTTGGCCGGTATTTTTTTTACGTATAAACCTTAATAGGTATGTGGATAGCGCCGTGGTCTACATTAATATTATATTTAAACTTTAATATTATTTAAAGTATTTATACAGATGTCGATGTAGAATAATAGTGTCGTTAGTTATTACTGAAAAAAAAACCTAATGCTTAAGAGATGCAGAACAGATGTGATTGGATGTCTTCATGAATTATTGTCGCACTGAAAGCTCGTGTTATTGTCGAATATATCCGGATATCTCCGAATCTATACCTTGGTAAAAGTTTCGGACTTCAATAACTTTAATTCTTTAGCCTTACGAAATAAGCACATAAACAAGTCTTAATTTATACTATGAATTATTATCAAATAAGAACTAAGATAAATAATTCTACGCAGAATTAGGTCATAACTGAAAAAATTATTCGATTTCTAAGAGCAATCGCATCGGCAGGTAAACAAGTCTCTTTTTTCGCTAGTCAGATTCGCGCAGCAGTAGAGGGGCGAATCAGGCTATCGAAAGTCGCTTCACCAACTTTATATGCTAAGGATCTGTTTAGCTACATAGCTAGCTAAATTGTTTCCCTCAAGTAACCATCTAGTTGAAAATATATTCCAATTTCTTAGTTCTAGTATATTGTTTCATTGTTATTTTCTTACCTGTTAAAGATTTTACCAAAAAACAAAATGTTTCTTATGTTAATTTTACTTCTGTTTGTAACGTAAATAATTTCGAATTTAATCAAACAATGTTGATACTTCGTTGGCAATAAATAATTTAATTATCGTTATAATTGATCCGTGTTGTTACCGATTGCGACAAAAACAATATCGGATTTCTACGAACGGAGGCGGTGGATGTGAACTGAATTGATGTAGAGCTAAGAATATTTAGAGAGGAAAAAAAATAATCACAAATGTTGATTTGCCATGGTAAAATTAATCCAACCTTGAATGTTTATAAGATTGAAAGTCGAACTTATGTAGCCTAATTGAGTCTGATGCGTGCTTTTTGGCAAGATTTAGATTTAACGTTGACTGTACTTCAGCAGATAGCTACGAAACGGGAATGATTCACATTAAAATTTACGAAACGTATCGCTTCAAGACGGAACGTTTTTTTTTTTTTTATATATGAGTTACAGACTCTCTCATAGTTCCATCTTAGGCCGCATCATCACTTATTCAAGTGGCCAAACGCTTGACCATAACCAATAAAATAAAGTAAAGTTCCTGCTCTACAACTCTATAGGTCCTGGCCTCCTTATTGTCTTTCGTTCTATGCATGTTCCCTTGTCTTCGTCGTACTTTTTTAATACATTAGCCTTTGTTATTATAGTGCGTAACCACACACTCACTCCGGGTATTATTTGGGAAATATTTTTCTTGGGAAATTATTTGATAGTGTTGATCTCTTTCAAGAAAACCACCTTTTGAAAGGCTATGTAAAAATAACCAACTGGTACCTTTAACATTATCTTCATTATAATAGGTATTGCAAATTAATATTATAAGTTTTAAATATTGAAATATTTGTCTTTGTTTGTATTGTTTCATAACTCTACACGAATCAAAGGTTATCTCAATTGCATTCAAGTCCACTATAGCACCAAAAAAATTCATAATACATTTTTACAGTATCTTTCCGATAAGTCGGTCAAAGGTTATGTTTCTACAGATTCTATGAAATTATAAAAGGTTATTATGAAAAAGTTACCGATGCTACTGCATTCTATATTACACTAATTTTACGAATGCGTCAGTTTAGATGTTTGACCTCTTTACGCCAAAATCACTGAACAGGTTGAACTGACATTTTCATATATTTAGTTCTAGGCCTGGGATAAAAAAACCGGCCAAGTGCGAGTCGGACTCGCGCACGAAGGGTTCCGTACCATTATCTATAAAAATAGCAAAAAATCACGTTTGTTGTATGGGAGCCCCCTTAAACATTTATTTTATTCTGTTTTTTAGTATTTATTGTTAAAGCGGCAATAGAAATACATCATCTGTGAAAATTTCAAAAGTCTAGCTATCACGGTTCATGGGATACAGCAGCGTGGTGACAGACGGACAGCGAAGTCTTAGTAATAGGGTCCCGTTTTTACCCTTTGGGTGCGGAACCCTAAAAAGGCTAATTTTTTAATAAATCAAAGCGTGGAAAGCCACGGGGAGAGGCTCCTTAAATAATAAATAATGCTGGACAATCCACACAGCATTATCCAGCCCCAAGCCAAGCAGAGCTTGGGTTATTGAAACTAAATGCCGAATTTCGGGCAGGGAGGCCAGTTTCATTCAATAGCGACTGGCCATGATCGCTTAACATAATATAGTGCCCAAGTGTGTGCTCAAACACAGGTGCACCCTCTATTCACTCAATCTCACAATCCAATGGGATGGCAAACTGACACGACAGGGAAGTTCTGCCTGCGTCGCAGGCAGAACTTCGCCCATCGCGCCACATCGGTCGTCGTTTTGTATTATAGTGCGTAAAAAAAGCTATCGCACACTGGGTAATCTCTAAGAAATTAAATGAGGTTCCAATATTTTTTTTTATTTTTATTTAGATTTTTTTTTATGTTAACTGTAACAAAAACAACTGCTCCCAATGGTCCTTAACAAGGTAAAACTTCATTATTCGTCGATAAAAAGTATATTTACGACATTGCAAAGACTAGGCCACAAATAATATAATAGAGTACATAAAAGTTTTTACGAGCGTACCAAACACATATTTTTATACACAAATGATCGTAAAAATTTAATTATGACATTAATTGCAAAGTTTATGGACGAAAATTTGCAAAAAGCTGGTTACTGCTGATTAGGAATAATTAGCAAATTTACTAATTAGAGTTTATTAAGGTAGGTAATTAAAAGAGTATAAAAATTACGACAATAATGGTTTTCGTCCACCTCTGCACACCAGCCAATTCTTATCTCAGCTCGTGGCAGGTCGTGAGTAGAAACAAAAAGAATAGAAAACAACAAATACTAAGAAGAAGAATTAAAACTCCTAATAGAGTCCACAGGTGATCGGAATGCTGGCTTTTATTTCGGTCAACGAATTAGCATTGCCATTCAACGTGGCAATGCTGCCAGCATTCTGGACACTTTGCCTTCTGGTGACGGCTTAGATTTTTAGAAAATAGATTTAAGTGTAAATATTAGTTGTAATTATTATTGTATTTTCTTTAGTAATAAAATTAGTCTATGAAAAGAAGAATTATTCTTCTTTTTAGTATTTGTTGTTATAGCGGCAACAGAAATACATCATCTGTGAAAATTGCAACTGTCTAACTATCGCGGTTCATGAGATACAGCCTGGTGACAGACGGACAGACGGGCAGACGAACATCGAAGTCTTAGTAATAGGGTCCCGTTTTTACCCTTTGGGTACGGAACCCTAAAAAATAAGAAGCATGTTTTGTTGTCGGAGAATCCATACAACGATAGGGACAGATTAACTGTATCATGTCTTGTATTTCTGTGTAACTCTCAGATATCCAAAAATTTCCGGTTTCGGCGGGACTCGAACCCACGCCCCACCCTCAGTACTCTCACTACTCAGAGGTGTTGCCTTTGCTCAATTCTAAGGTTTTCAATGAAATGAATTCTTAGATATGCCCAAAGTGCGGGTAAGCACTATAACAAATAAAATAACCTTAAACTACGGTAGGTCGTACTCTACTACGCACGTTCAAAATTAAAAATTCAATAACTTTATTTCTTTATGCTTACAAAAATAAGAACTTAGACAAGTCAAATTTTATAGATAAACAGCTTAATAATTAATATTTATTTATTATTATTTATCATCATCATCAGCCTATATCAGTCCACTGCTGGACATAGGCCTCCCCTAATGAGCGCCATAGCGCCCTGTCATCAGGTTGCCGCATCCAGCATCTGCCAGCAGTCTTTCGCAAATCGTCATCCCACCTGGTCGGAGGTCTTAATAATAGTAGTAGTTGCTTAATAATAGTAGTAGTTGCTTGCTTGCGTTGCTTAGTTGTCCTAGTTTTGGAAAAGCTTATCAGCATTCATCACCTTGTATAGAACGGTACTTAGTAACCTCGTCGACCTTGTGATAACAGCACAATAACTTTTAATTTTTATTGCAGTTATTGTTATTATTAACGATTATTACTTTTAATGAGCTAACAAATAATGAGATAAGCGTTCTCGAGTTTTCGGTGCACGGTTTTATGGTTGTGTGAACGAATTTGAACGAATATAAAAATCTTTTCTTATCTGTGGAGATAATTTTGATAACCATATTGTTTTATGTTTCCTGGCTACTGTTGGGTTCAAATTCCTGTTCTTTATTTAAAAACTAGCAGCGCCTTGCGGTTTCACCCACGTAGTTCCCGTTCCCGTGGGAATTCCGGAATAAAAAGTAGCCTATGTTCTATTCCAGACTATAATCTATCTCTGTGCCAAATTTCACCCAGATACGTTCAGCCGTTTTGGCGTGATAAAGGAACAAACATCCATCCATCTATCCATCCATCTAAACTTTCACGTTTATAATATTAGTGAGATGCTCATTATGTGACGGACAAAATTGGAAACATTCTTAGGAAGTTTTCCATTAAGTCGATCTACACTCCACTCACTAAGATGGCAAAGCGACTTCAAACACCAAAGAACGTAGTGCTCTTGCAAGTTCCTGGAGTCTACAAGATCGACTGCAGCGGCGTTTCTTTACAGGCCAGACTAAGCGTACGGTCGTATAGAATTAAATAAAAACCAGTATTTACAATTGAAACAATTGAGCTAACTGCAGACTGTTGCAAACAATAGCAGGTAGCTCAACTGATCCATACCAGTCGGAAGCGTGCCCAAGACGCTGGCTGCATTGCCCGGCTGTAGGTACAAGTACTTACTTAATTGATTTCTTAACTGCTGTCGTTCAGGTTACATAAGTCAAAAGTCAAAAGTCAATAGCTGTAATAATGCCCTTCTAGGGGCATAAGGCAGTAAGTGAGTCAGATTTCACATTGCGCCAAAAATGTCAACTATCATTCCATGTACTCAAAAATAAACACAGTCAAAATTACTTGCATATATACCAAAATAATTTGATTGGTGTACATATAACTTAGTCTCCCTTCAAGGTCCGTTCAAAAGTAGGTAAACATTTCATTCTATACAAATTATTTGATTGTCTATTTTAAGTTTACGATTTTCTAAGAATACGAACATAATATTGTGTGCAAGCCCACCAACAATCTCGATTGCAATAAAAGCACAGTGCCCATTCAAGTATCAATGCAAAACGTCAATGTCAAAATGACACCCGCTGTTTTTTTCTGTGCATTTGCTTAAAAGTGTTGTAAGTCAATTATACGCACAAAAGGTTTATTATTAAGTCGAGGGTTGGTAACTTTTAACTTTATATAATTTAATGTTATTTCAATGGTTTGTTGTGCTCAAGGTGTGGTAATCCTGAGTGGTATTATGGGATAATGCCATTTAAAGTTTTGAAATCCTATTTGCTTGAAATTATCTCGTTTTGTTCCTTTTTAGTTTGAAGTTAACGTGTTGGACAGGAAATCAAATCTTTTAATCCGGTTAGGGTTCGTTTAAGTTTGGATATCTAAGCATTTGTTTAGGTACTTTAATAAAAAGACGACTGATGTGGCGTGGTGGGCGCATGTCTGCCTGCGACGCAGGAGGTTGCGGGTTCGATTCCCGCATCGGGACAAATGTGTGTACGATCTGCAGACATTTGTTCAGGGTGTTCTGGTCGTTTTCTATGTATAATAAAAAATATCTATTTATGTATTGTATTATGTATATCAGTTATCTAGTATCCTTAACACAAGCTCTGGCTTAGCTTGGGGCTAGATAATGCTGTGTGAATTGTCCAGCATTATTTATTTATTTATTAAATAGAAGCTTCTAAACAGCTAAAGCATTTTTGATATGCTCAATTTAAGATACCTACATAATTTATAAAAATTGTTCGATTTGGTCCAACCAATTTAGATTTCATTATAGGACGTCATGTCCAATGTCCAACAGAGGACTATGTAGGCTGATGATGATGATGATGAATTTAGATTATGCTAAAGCACACACGACGTGGAAAGTCTAAAAAGAACTTTGATAGGAGACGAGTTTTTTTAATTAATTCAGTACCTTTTGGCCTTTTTCTACTTACGAGTTTATCTAAACGTCGATAAAACCAAGGCACCTAATCTAATTAGCGTGGATATCGTAGGCGCTATTTGGCTAATAGACATCGGTATAAGCAATGCAGTCGATCGCTTCAATCGGCCTCATTGCACGCAATTACGAATGACTGCATTAACCACTGGCCAAGTGAGAAATGGACACGATACAGTCTGGCAATAGAAAGTTACTCTTGCCTGAATAAAGTTTTTTCGTTAAAAATATGTTTTTGGATACGGGAAATCCAATCTTTTTATACAGGGTTTTTGGTAAATTAGTGATAACAGATAAGATTTTTCAAGATGATGGCTAAGCAATAAGAAGGCTATCTTTTTAGTAATACAGAAAAAATACATTAAAATTAAATACATTAGAATTAAATTTTTGGTCGTCTATTTTTTTGTCCAAAGCTCGATAAAAATTTGAGTACTCTAATTAGCGTGGATATCGTAGGCGCTATTTTTCAAAAAAGTCAAAAGTCAATAACTTTTTTTCTTTAGGCTTACAAAAAAGAGTTAGACAAGTCAAATTTTATATGTAAACAGCTTTATAAATAGTAATTATCAAACAAGAAACAAAATGTTATTGATTTTGTTCGCTTCAATTTTTTGTCCACTAGTGGAAGAAGCGAAAAATAAACCACTAGTAAATTTGTGTATTAGGTTAGTAGACATCGGTATAAGCAATGCAGTCGATCGGTTCAATCGGCCTCATTGCACGCAATTACGAATGACTGCATTAAACACTGGCCAAGTGGGAAATCAACACGATACAGTCTGGAATCAGACAAAATAAAACAGATAAAATTTACCTTAGTTGCATAACCAGTAAGTAGTAAGTATTTTAACGCGGAATAAATACATTTATAGTCGAAAAACTTGAGTGATCTAGTACTTAAAGTTACAGATAAGGATTTAAGTTATACTTAGTGCTTCTTGCTTTTTTTAAACCGCTATAACTTGAAAATATATCTATACTTTCGACGCGTAATTGGTAAACTACTATATCTCTGTTTTCTCAAATTTTTCGCCATCTTTCCTTATAAAATTAGCATAATGAGAGGCCTTCTATTGTTTTTACTTTTCCACATTCATACAAAATTCGAAACAAAGGAATGTCCACTATTATTTTCCAATTTAAATCTTTCTAACCGTTCAATTATTTGGTAAGGAACCTTAAAACATGTAACAATAACGATTTATACTGTTACAGACACTAATAGTTCGCTGAGTGATTTTTTACCGTTTCCCAGTAATTACGATTGTAAATATCAATTTTACAAACAATTATTGCAAATAACAATTAGTTTAAGTGTTCTGTGGGTAAACTTCCTAATGCACTATTTAAAGGTGGGTACTCACCGATGTTGCGGGGCGTATTGATCAGAATGTTCTTTTTTTTAATTTGAAGGTATGTAGTTGTGGAACAGCATTGTTCTTTTCTTGTTTTCATTGTTCCTCTATTGTTCCTTTCGTTGTACTTCCAAATTCCTTGCACCGCTACACATAACAAAAAACTTTATAAGTGAAATACCTACAACTACGAGATATCATCAAATATCACATTCAAAAAATTACATAAATAGACAACGTATTTTCGAAACATCATACATAAATTACATATTAATTACATAAATAGACAACGTATTTTCATGAAACGTCAAAAATCCGTCTCGTTGCTTTTTGAGAGCGTCTATTTTCCCCGTGCTGACTGCACAAACGCTCGCTGTGCAATACGTTACATGATGCTCCGTAACACCGCACCAGTCAGTACCCAGCTTAAGACCTCCTGACTTACAAATTAACCTTTTAGATTGGCTTCCAAAGGATAATTTGTAGGTACTTTTAAAATTTATGGCAAGCAAGCAAGCAATCATAAAATTTGCCTTGTAGTTTAGTTTAGACTAGCTTACGTCCGTGAATTTGCATTATATTGAGCATTGTTCCGGGTTTAAATTAGGTATAAATATACTCTACAATCAACATCAATAATAATATCCCTACGTAAATTCTCTGGTCAGTTAGTTTTGCACAGAGTACCTAGATAATATTTTTATTAAGGTCCAATACCCGGAGGACGCTGACATTTTGCAACCTACGCCTATTTTCTCAATTTATCGACTTCCTTACTTTAAGAACTTTATCATACATAACCCCAGCATATTTTTTTTATTTATTTCCTTTTATTAGGTATCTAATAAGTGATAATCGAAGTACTATTTATGCACTTTCTATGATGGTAGGACTCCTTTGGTCACTGTGATCGAAATTCATCTAGGAAGCCGAATTTCGACCACAGCGACCAGTTTCAACGAAGACTTATCATGTGCCAACCACAAGTAGACTCTCAATTATCTCACTCTAATATATCCCGCAGACCTGAAAAGCACCCAGAGGTGCACCCAGAGGTGCTGCAGACAGCACAGCACAAAAATGTACATTCAATTAAGGGCTTTAACTCGTAAGATTTAGATGTATTTTGTATTGACGGCATCAGATGACGCAACAGCTCGCAGACCGAAGAAGAGAGAGAAGAAGCTGTAAACTATTAGTCACTGTAAAATATATCTATAGAAAACGAGTTTAAGCTGATATTTTAAAGCAAATATTTGTGCTGGTTGGTAACGGCACAGCCGGAAGCGGTATTTTTTATGATCATAATTTTATTATTCTAAGCTTTAAAAAAAGAAGTTCTGGAAATTAAGGCTTTTATCAAATAACTTTTTATAGAAAGTTAGGCAGATATGTAAATGCATTACCTTAGTAGCTACTGGGTATGTAAATCTATATTTTCCGGTGAGTGCCTCAGGTCTCGGCGAACAAAGCAACCAACACGCGATATATCATCTTCACACGTCAAACTAAACAAAAAACAACATGCTATGAAATAAATTAACCCTTAGGATCCTTGCAGACTGGCCACTTCAAGTGGCACCCACATGGGATTTTCATCTGAGTTCTACTTTTAGTGGTGTCTCGTACGTGTGTTTAATTTGGTACAAAAAACAACATGCTATGAAATAAATTAACCCTAAGGATCCTTACAGACTGGCCACTAAAAGTGGCACTTACATAGGATTTTCATCTGAGTTCTACTTTTAGTGGCGTTTCGTACGTGTGTTTAATTTGGTACAGCAAACAACATGCTATGAAATAAATTAACCCTTAGGATCCTTGCAGACTGGCCACTCCAAGACGTGGCACTTACATGGGATGTCCATCTGAGTTCTACTTTTAGTCGCGTGTCGTACGTGTGTTTAATTTGCTACAGTTGGAAATATCAAACTGTACCAAATTAAACACGCATCATCATCTTATGTTAGTCCACAGCTGGACATAGCAATCTCCTGATGAGCGCCATATCTTCTTCCGCTTGCCGGATCCAGCATTTGCCTACAGTCTTTCGCAGGTCGTCATCCCACCTGGCCGGAGGACGTCCTACAGTACTTTTACCGAGTCGTGATCTCCACTCAAGAACACGTTTACCCAGGTTGTCGGTCCTTCCAGAGATATGGCCGGCCCACTGCCACTGAAGCTTGCTAATTCTTAGAGCTATGTCGATGACTTTGGTTCTCTGTCTCTGTATATTTATAATCAGCTAAGAATAATAATGATCAAATGAAACCCGTCCTTAGGATTTTTAAACAGGTGACCCTACAATAAAATATAGCCAACTGGTCATTTATTGACTTTAGTCAGGAAGTTGACGTGCCTTGGAAAGTACGTTTAGCCGTTGGACTTGCTCCTGACCTCCCCCGGTCATGTCGGTCTGCCGACCCTTTTATAGATCGATCGATTATGAGAGAGCGGGATTAGAGATTGACCAAGGTTTTGCGCACACACTTGTGCACTAAAATAATATGCGCTGCGCACTTGGCTAGCTTCAGTTGACTGGCCGACATGGTTAAAATTCGACTAGAAGGAGGACATTCAACACAAAGCCTTTTTAAATGGCAACACCCTTATCACAAACAACTGCTAATGACTGGAAAAGTAAAAAAAAGTAAATAAATAAAACAGCGTTGTAAAAGCACCGTTGACACAACGCATGGAACAGAACAGTCGCTACTAATTTCTTTCGCTACTGTGTGGTGTTAATTGCCTTGTTGAAAGGGACAGAGAATACGTGAGTCCATTGAGTGGGAAAGCGATGGGAGATGTTGAAAAAGTTGTTGATACCGGCGGTGTTGCTAGCGGAGCCATGATTGAAAACGACAAAATTATCTGATACGTATTTACTGTGGTTTAAGACCTTTTGTTGCCAGATTGCTCATAATTTTAAAGCGGACTAAAAGACAAATCATAACTGGATTTAGTTTAATTTTCATGAGGTACTTATGTTGAAAATTTGCTATCTAGCTTCCGTATTTTAATCATCTGTAGTATATTCATTTGACACGATCAACTAGTGCAAGAAAATAAGACCGAGAAAGCATCATATGTATCGTAATAATGGCCAGATCTAACACAAAAGAAGAGAGCTGGTAACTCCAGCTGAGGCACAGTAGCGGTACCTCGTTAAGACAGTGCTTTTAACCCCTTAACGGCCTGATGTTTGATTAAAAACATGATTTTTGTGTAGGTTACGGTTTATTTTACGGTTATTAGTATTTCTTATTATAAAGTAGCTGCTATTTAAAAGGAAGTAAGTGCAATAGCTTTTTTATAATTCCAATACAGAATTATAAAAAAGCTAAAAATTAGCTCATATAGGTAGGTACTTTTAATTCTTTTAGTTATTTATTACATTAGAGTAGGTACCTATTATTAATTCTTTGAATTCTATTTTCTTTTAGTGTAGTTCATAATCAAATTACTTTGACATATCCAGTACTTTTTAACCATAACCAGTAATTTTTCATAAATGATGCTGATATAGCATCATTATAAAAAGCTTTATAAATAGTAATTATTATCAAATAAGAAATAAGATGCTATTGATTTTATCCACACAAATTTTTGGCCTAGTGGAAAAAGTCAAAAATAAACCACTATTAAGAACACTTTTACTAATACATATTATACCTAATAATTAATAACTAATAACCCAAGGAAACCGTTCCCTAAGATACAGGTTTACCTTGTTTCGTCACCTACAAAACAATGTATTAAATTTATACCTTAATCTTTCAAAATATCTGAATAAACCTTATTCTTATTCTATCAATTCTTTCAGTATTGACGTGACCTCTTTAAAGAAACTTCGAGGGTAAAAACGTCCCAAGCTCCGACATTCAGGCAACCAGCCGACAGGCGACAGGTTGACACTCATTGCAACGCAGGAACCGCCGCTGATAAGGTTAATTAGTAATGAAACCTTTTAATGTGGAACAGTGTTCGTTAGTCTTAAAGTCACTACTGACTGGGGCGTTACAGGGTAGCGACTTTAAAACTAACGAACATAATACGTCACACGTAATGTTACATGTGACACAGCGAGCATTCGTGCCGTCAGTACAGGGAAAGATGGCGCTCGCAACAGTGAGATGGATTTTTGACCTTTCATGCTCGCTGCAAATGGTACATTAGGTACGCCCCGTAACATCCCGTAACCGGTTTTAAAATACGATGTTTTTATGTAATTTTTTTTAAATGTAATGCTTGATTGTGTCTAGTATGGTACTTTCACTTACCTACAAGGTAAGTTTTTTTTTTTTGTGGAGCGGCGCAAGAACTTTGGAAGTACCTACCAACCTAGTTGATCAAAAAGAACAATATCTCTGTTCAAGAACTACATTAGAATCAGTATCATTGTTCAAGAACTACAAGTCTTCAAAATAAAATAAAAATCATCCCAGTCTAAACTGTAAATTTTGCATGAAGAAGTACCCAACGAAGACCCATGCAATGCGATTTGTTTGGTGAATAGTCCTTTAAGAGACAACCAATAACTACCTTAACCCATTGTCAAGCAATAAAGGTTAAAAAATTAACCTTTTGCGAATAAAATCTTCCAAATAAAGAATTTTAAGCCATCCAATTACATTTATTGTATTTGACTTTTCACGACGCTTCTTGACGTTTCGTTCTGACAGTCGCATTGTGCCATGATTGGCCCATTGTGCCCACCCGCCTGTCAGTCAAACAAACATGGGTTTTGGAGTAAACAATACCTTTTGACTTTTGTCAGGTTGTGCGGGCGATGCGAGCGGTATAAGTCCGAAATCGTTACTTTTGGGCTCCTGATCATTATAATCCGCGCATGATACTTAGGTTAATTCTGACAAGGATGCCATGTTCTGATAGTGCATGGTTTACGGATTGTAATAGAGCAACCAAGTCAAAGTAAATATTTTACTTCACATTTCTGTTACCATGCATTGTCAAATTGATATGGAGCCTCGTCAAAGAAAATTCCCGGTTGCACATGTTTCAGCTTGAAATAGTTCCATTCCAGTCTGATCTCGTGCGGATTACCTATTACCATTACCTATATTTTCTTGCACAGCAATTCGCGTTGTGAAAACCAAAGAACGTATTTGAATAAAATAATCAAGTAGGTTACCTAATTTACGAGCTACGCTACCTACTGAAAAGAAAACATGTAAGTAAATTCATAGTAAGCCTAGCGTGAAACTCGTAATGCCTTTTCACACCACCGCTGTATGCAATGTATGTGGGTAATAAAAATAACACGCTGCGTGAATTTTTGTATAAATTTTTACTTCTGTGTGCTAAGATATAATAACCGCTGAAAAAGCATAAAAATTATCAGGTGATTATTCATTACTATCAAACATTTAAAAGGTTTGCTCGTTAGGACCGAAAGATACTTATTCTGACTTACCTCTCTTCCTCACATAGGCTTTACCACCTACAACTCAAAAATTATCCAATAAAATAAGATTTTTACGTTTCAAATAGTTTCAATGCACTCAAATACTGACAACAACAAGTCAATCATTTTCGCATTATGGACACTACACAATAGTTATTCGTCTGACTGTACCACAAACTTATCTTTTCAGATAAAAGTGGCGCTTGCGTCGCTAATTTTACTTGAAGCAGAGAGTAATTTTGAAGCAACGACTTAGTTCCAATTTTGACCACCTGCTTAGATAATTTGGTTGTTTTTATCAAAGTTTTTGACAGACACGATTACATTATAATCCGTGATTCGTCGTAGTTTGGTTCTATGAATTATCGAATGCGAGATAATCGATGTCGTGCTTATTTTCGAAGGCCAATGTTCAACTGGGAATCGATATTTATCTCGATCTTGAAAGAATTAGACACCTGCTGGTTAAAGTTGCAAATTTTTGATCGATGGTGGGAACCTCACAACCTAAAAATCAATTTTAAATCATTCAACGAGTGACTTTAACTTTCCTTTGATTTTCGATTTATTTTATTTAAGTTTTGATTTATTTATTAGTAGCAATTAGTAACCGTTAGTAACACAATTAGTGGTACAGTAGTTCACATTTTTAGGGGGATTACCTATCCACGTAAATCTCTTATGAGAATCTGATGTTTTACCAGAACAAAAAGTAACCTATGTTACTCTCCATCCTTTCAAGTAACTCTATGGCAAAAATCTAGTCGATTGATTGCTTAGTTAGGGCGTGAAGGAAGGACAAACAAACAAACACATTCGCAATTTTTATAATAGTAGTTAGGATTCAAGCTCTGCTACGCTTGGGGCTTGATAATAATAATAATAATAAGCTTTATTGCAGGAAAGATGAATATACATTATGTACAATAGATGGGTAAGTAAAAGTTTTGGTTATAAAAAGTTCTTTAAAAAAAACTAAGTAGTATCCTGTCCTGCAATTGGCGGTCTTATCCTTTACAGGGATTTATACCAGACGACCACTAATATGCTGTGTGGTTTGTCCAGCGTTATTTAATTATTACCTATTAACCAAACAGCAGGTTTTGCAAAAAAAGGACTTACGGTGGTAGACATACGTTTGTCATTTAGGTCCTATAACTCAAGCTCTACTTATGGCACGGCCACATCTTTAGGGTTCAGACGAACTTTGTGAAAATGTCCTGTAACCTTTATTAAACTTTTTTCACATTCCTAAGCATTATTCAAGCTCCCATAGAGTAGGTGCTTTAGATCCTATTCATAAACACGTAATTGTTAATTACACGGTAATCAGGTTGAATGGCGAGGCCTTTATTAGACGTGTTTAATTAAGCTCGAGTTACGGAAGCTAATGTTTAATTAATGGAAAAACGCTTTCTGTTTCAATAGAACACTTATAACACTCATGGTTTCCTACTTCTTGTCCGTCTGTTCGGATTTTATGGTAAGCGTAAAAATACTGTGCCGTTTCGGATGTCCTTGGTTTGGGTATGCGTTTTTATATGGATTTTTCCCTCCTCCTCCTCAGAAGCCTTTATTGGTCCACGGCTGGACGCAGGCCTCCCCCTGCCTTATTGGTTTTTATCTACTTTTTATTCTAAGGTTTTTATTTATTATACTCTGGGTAATTTCTAAGAAATTAATAAATCCCAAAAATTTACGATCCCGACGGGATTCGAACCCGCACCTTCCCCTTCAGCGCAGGGGTGCTCTTTTTCCAACTAAGCTACGTGATCTTATCTAGTCGGCCCGAAAATCTTTTACTTTTTATTTTTCCCTATGGACGGTCAATTATTTAGTTAGGTACAGGAAAGATCCAACTACTAGGAAAGTACAAATTCGTTGAATTATCTCCGAAAATTTAATAATGGCACAAAAAAACAACTTTGACGGGACTGGAACCCGCAACCCTTCCTCAGTACGGGATGCGCTGTCAATTGCGCCACTAGGTCAAGTGACGTAGGAGTCGAAAAACTCTGGGACTTAATTCGGACTCAAGCGCCGATATCTTATTGAATTTTGACGACCTCAGTGGCGCGGTGGGCGAAGATCCGCCTGCGACGCAGGAGTTTGCTGGTTCGATTCCCGCCTTGGGACAAATATTTCTACGATCTGCAGGTATTTGTTCCGGGTGTTCTAGTCGTTTTCTATGTATAATAAAAAAATATCTATCTATGTAATATATTGTATTATGTATATCAGTTATCTAGTACCCATAACACAAGCTCTGCTTAGCTTGGGGCTAGATAATGCTGTGTGAATTGTCCAGGATTATTTATTTAATTATTATTTATTTATTATTTAATTATAGCGTAAAGCTGGCCGTGTGGTGTCGGCTTAGGATTCGCACCACCCCAACTCTTCCCGTGGGTGTCGTAGAGGCGACGGGATATCCACCGGGGGGCGGGCAGCAGCGCCCCCTGCAGAATATATATATAAACTAGCAACGCCTCGCGGTTTCACCCGCGTAGTTCCCGTTCCCGTAGGAATTTCGGGATAAAAAGTAGCCTTTGTCCTATTCCAGACTATAATCTATCTCTGTGCCAAATTTCATCCAGATCCGTTTTGCCGTTCTGGCGTGATAAAGGAACAAACATCCATCCATCTATCCATCCATCCATCTATCTATCCATCCATCTAAACTTTCACGTTTATAATATTAGTGAGATAGGCATGATGACTAATTTTGAAAAACTACTCAGAGATGTTTTTAGACATCTACCTGAACACAAAAAAAACATTACTCTGAAAAAAAAGGATTTTGAAGGAGAAACTGAGCTTTCAAAATGTAATTTCAATTTCGCTATAAAACGCTACAGTATACAGGGTGTCCCACGCATATATGCGTGCCAATACTTTTTTTTTTTACTTCACAATGCCAAGACTTTCCCTCCATGTGGCATATATGCCTTGGGGAAAGTACCTTGAATATTGTATATAGAACATTTTACTGAAGGAACAACAATTTAAAGTGCATTCATAGATAGGTTTTTAAATGATTACATGGTTGAACCGGGAATCAAACCCGTTACACGAGAAAAATAATCAATAGCTTTATCATACCGATCGAAAGGCATCATAAGGATTCTTTTTTGCTAAGTACCATAGTGTCGGAGATAAAATGAAGACCATGAATTTTAACATTTTTAAATTCGTCGGTGCGCCTGCCAGAATCGTTATGTGTTTTTGAGCAAGTTTTCAGGAGGGACAAAAAACTGTTTTATTTATTCATTATTTGACTTATAAATAATTCAAAAATGCAGAATGATGGCAAAAGATATCATTTATGTTCTGAGCTAAAAGTAATAGAATTACAATGTGCATATAATGCACACTGTTTTTTTTTGTCATTTTTATGCACATATCAGATTTGTGTTGTGGGTGCCATTTCTTACATGTGAAAATGTGCACATGTAGAATTTGTTAGAAAACTCCTTAGCATAATTTAATGCTGCTAAGTGCATTACAAACATAGAAAAAATTGAGAAAACCTTTAAAAATCTTTTTGACAACCCAAGTTAGCATAATTGTTGATATTGTTTACATGCTTTATATTAACTTGCAATGTACCTATGTTTGTCCGGGTTGAATCATGCAACTGAATTTTAAATTAGTTATCATTAACCGATTTATCTGAAACTTGGCATACACGCTTATTTTGGATGACAATACATTTTGGATGACAAAAAAATAATAAGAAAAAAGAAGAAGAAGACTAATCGTCACATTAAAGCTTGTTTTTAAAAAGTTTTTTAAATAGATATCGTGTCGTTATATACCTATTAAGTTCGTGAGCTCTATAGCAGGACGCCATTCTGTTGAGTTGAAATCGCTTGGGTCGTACCCGGTGGGGTTGATCAGGGTAGTTAGGTTGTATGAAGGGATTGATAAAACTTATTTTTAAATACTAATTTATTATTTTAAACAAAGTTCAAAAAAAATTTTAGGTATTTTATGAAATTATAAGAACTTAACTATGATAGAAGATTTTATTAACCTTTGTTCAGCAGTACTACCAAACTAGGTAAGGTAACTAGGTTAAGTAGGTATAAAACTGGTAACTCTCCTAAAGCTATAATGCAGGCAAAAATTATAATAATTTCTAGACGACAAGTAACGCTTAAAATAATTTTTGACATAAAAATTATAGCCTGCATACTTATTATAAAGATTCTATAAGTATGCCGACCTTATAAACGAATGTTTACAAAAGGCTATTGATAATGTACCTACCTACTAATTGACCAGGTTAATATCAAAACTTATACAAGTATCACAATAGTTATTACCTTAAAATTAAGTCTAATCTTAAAATATTTTAAGATTTTAGAATGTTAATGTTACTTTATCAGTTAGGTTTTAATTGTTAATCAGACTTCAGATTTGAACAACTTTTAGTTTAAACTTTCAGCAAGCGCAATACCGATCCAAATAGTGGCACCACCTATTTTAGCTTAATAAAACGTTATACAAATGAAATTTTCAAAAGTCGAACGTGCAGTTTGCTATACCTATCACAGGTTTTTTTTAGTGCCTCTGTAATAGTTTTAGTTTGTATAGTTTAGGAGATGCGAAAACAGAGTTTGGTGCGACTTCGCATCACTTCACTATACAAAATAAAACTATTACAGTGGCATTAAAAAAAGCTTCTGATAGGTATCACAATAACTGCTCGATCTACTTTTGAAAATTTCGTTTATTTGTTTAACGTAATAATAAGATAAAGCACGTGGCGGCGCTAGTGTGAATCGGTACAGCGCCTTAAACTTCGCGTAGATTTAGGCTGAAAGTCACTGTATCACATACAAATTCCATACGAATTTATTTCAATTATGTTTAAGGCTATCGTAAAAATAGTGGTGATCACGGTGCATGTAGCTTTTTAAGGACTGCAAGCTTTCATATTTCGCTTTTTCAATCTTTCTAGGACTGTAGTAAAGTGCATTGAGGTTTGCGTTTGCTCGCAATTTTCGATGTGGTAATATTTCCCATTCGTCAGGGTGGCGTAATTTGAAAAATATGTCTCCATCTTTATAGAGCAATCCTCTGATATCTGTAACTACAGGATCTCCCGTCTTTTTTCCGGGTCGAATAGAATCAAGATGGCAGATACGCTCATAGTTTAAAAAAAAACCGTATTCTAAGTGGTGGATTACATAGGGTTTTGTAGGTCGGGCTTGTGCCATGAGGTTTACATACTCATTCGGGGAGTAAATTGGTGGTTTAAATAGGTGTTCCAATGTCGAGTGCACGCTATCCACCTGCATCATAGTGTGTCCTTTCTCTAGAATCAATTGTTCGATTTCTATATTTTTTTCCACAGAAAGGTTTAATAAGGCGGAGGACAACACTTTGTTTCTATTTTGGTAACAGCAGCCGTCAGATATTAGTATAACTTTTTTGTAACCTTCGCCAAGCTTTAGACTCAAAAAATCTATAATGCACGTACTGAATTCATTGGCGGTAACTCCACCATCGCCTTCGTGCCATACATACAGGTGAACATCCTTATCATTGCTGCAGTATAGGGTGAAATTATGAATTTGCAGTTTTTGCTTATAATACTGCACAGACACCTGCAATTTTGGTGACAGTAGGACGCTTTGCACATCCATGGTGACCACCAAAACTTCAGATGAACATAATGACTGTGCATTTGTCTTGGCTTTGTATGCTTCTTCTTTTTTAGTTTTGTGCGTTGCGTGTTCTTCTTGAGTTAAATTTCCTTCTTTGAATGCAGTACAGGTATCACATTGATCCTTTCTTGGCTTGAATATTGAGATGTTTTCCGCTTTCAAGATCAAACAAAATAGTTTTCGTTTTGCTGCGTCTTTGTCGTTTTCACTACACCACTTCTTATAGACCTTAAACATGTGGGTCTTGCTCCTAAATGAGTCTTCTACATAGATACGGGAAGTGCTTGCTCTGCAGTAATGACTTGGCATCTTCGGTAATAAGCCCAACCACTCTCTCACTGAAGCTGATTTGGATGATTGTCTAGGTGCTTTATCCCCTTGCGGCTCTGATGTGGGTTCATGCATGTGTTTAATCCACGAGTTTAAAGTGTCATTCGTCATAACAAGTGTTCTAAGGAAAAATGTTTTACACACTCTTATTATTTCATTGTTTTCATTTGGTAAAAAACAGTCATATCCCTGCTCTTTTACAAGGTTGGCCGTCCTTTGTGTTGTTTTACGTCTCCTCTTGATAGGGCGAATTCGGACTAAATTTTTAATGTAAGCCTTCTTAGCGTCCCAAGTATCTAAACTCCAGTAATATCTGAAAGTTGATTCTCTTTGCTCTTCGCTTATAGCTGCACATAAAAATGTTCTCGACGACTTTGCTTCGGTGGCACTATGTGAACAACCCTTTGTTCTCATCTCTCTCTTGTCTTTTCCAATATAGCTTAGCGTTTTTTCGTTATCTTCAATATTTTTTTCTATCTTTCTTCCCGTATAGGGCTTCCCCATCACTCTTTGTTTCTTATTAAAGTCCCTGTTTTTCCTGTGTTCATAAATTTCATTAAAATCTATTTCGGGCTCATTGTTTAGTCTTTCTTCTACTTCCATCAACTCTCCGGTGTTTTCATCCAAAATAAAGTGTCCAGCACTCATATTTTTATTGTTAAACAAACCAGTAACCTCATCTAAGTACGAGTTGGAACTCTGGACGATTGTTTCTGACAATGGTTCAGAGCTGAGTTCATCATCGTGCATAATCATGGCAGTCGAATTATTGGGTGTTGTTGTTATGATCTCTGGAGCTGCAGAGACGATTGAGCCATCATACACATTAGCTAATGGGTATGATATTGTGTTGTGGGCGTAATTTACTGGTTCTGTATTACATAATTCTGGCGTGGGTATGGTCATCTCCAACTCTGCTTCAGAAAAATCGCGCGTTGGGTTAAATTCCGTGTATGTATCCATTAGTGACGGCGAACCGGGTCTTGATTCCTGGTGGTATTGATTTGCTGCTGTCGGATCGTAACTAGTCGATATAAATGTGTCTGATGTACCCTGTTCAGTGTTGACAACCGAAATGTTTCCGGTACTTAAATCTACAAGGAGCCTCCCTCTCCAATTTCTTCGCGACGTCATAGTGATAGATGTAGCATCAAATTACATCTGAAAAAAAATAGCAATAAAGCAACATGCCCCAACACCTGTTGTAATACCTACCTACTTAGTGTGAAACATACCCAAGTAAGTCATACCTAGGGTCAAGTGGTCAATCACTTTTTTCCGAACGTCAAAACTCAGCTCTGGATTAAGCTAGGACATTAAAATTGAGAACAGGTATAAAGTAGTTCAATTAATTTGATAGTGTATTATCATTTTCTTGATCTATGAAATAGAAAAAAGATAAGACTGACTTAAAAAAAAAACAGAAATGGGGTACTGTGGACCATGGGTCGACACAGTGGCTAGGCCCTAAATACATAGTCGATTGGGGTAGTACACGGTGGATAATTTAATAAGATAAATAGGGCACTGTTTTAACCGGATTGATCGCGTATATTTTATATTTTGTTTATAACCTGACGTTTCGGAGGCTTTTCAGCTTCCATGGTCACAGGCAGACTGCCTGTGTTTTATTATGAGTTCTCGCGAAAATAACCTTAAAATATACTAAGATAAATAGGAATAAATCAATTTTTGTAACATAGAATCACTCTATTTGCTTATGCGTATACTCTTTGTGATCATGGTAATCATTTATAAGATCCACTGTGTTCTTTCATTAAATGATCCACTGTGGATTGCATAGCCATTTCAAATAATTAAATTGGTAGAAAAAAAGGCATGCGTTATTCGAGGGTGAATTACACGCTATAACAACTTGTGTTTAAAACACAGTAGAAAGTGAGCTTTAGTAAAATGTAGTACGAAAATTCAGATAGAACTAGAGATTTATTATCTTAAAACTGTATTTTTCTTTGCGAAAACAAAAAATCTCCATCCACAAAAACCACGCGCCGTGCGCGCTGCCCGACTAGTTACAACTTGTTCGTGTCTCAAGCGTTGCCGATCGGTGAATGAAATAGGTAAATAACTCTTCGTTCTCGCGTACTGTTTCTGCGCCACTGTGTCTGCTATCGCCACTATGTACCACTTGACCCTACTCTGAATCGTCAAGCAAAATGTCCGTATTGTTGTACAAATAGTTTACAAAAAGCTTCAGCTGGTTATTAGTAGGTAATTGGCATTACATTTTAAACATGATACAATAGCAATGAAGGAAAACACCCAAATACAAACAAAAGAAAATCAAATTTTAGGTTAGGTAAGTACCTACTGATGTTAATAACTTTATCTTTTTTACGGCAAACAAAAACAGCTTCTCGTTATATAAATAAAACACGAAAACACACAAAGCAATGAAATGTAATATGAGTACTCACCAGTGTTCAGTCCAAAAAAGAAAAACAAAGTTTTAATATTGTTTTCTTCCGCACAAAACACATGTAGCGCGCGAAAAGTAATGTTGCCATAATTTACCAAACCGTCTATGTGTAGACCAATTCCGTTATGTGCGAAAAATTGACCAAAAACTTTTTAGCGGACACATAGCTGATTTTGCACTGCCACAAATTGGAACGACTTGCACATAACGAATTTGTCAAATCGATTTCCAGAAGGAATTTACACATAATTGTTTTTCCAGTCGACGCAGAACACAAAAATGATGCCAGCTATCAAATAAAAAAAAAATGAAAAAAGTGCACATAACGATTTTGGCAGGCGCACCGACGTAATACAAAATCAATATCTTATTTATACAAATTTCAGCCTGATCCGTTCTGTACTTTTAACGTGAAGAAATAACAAACATCCATCATCTATCCCTCCATCTAAACATCCAAACTTTCACATTTATGATAAGAGTGTGAATAGAGAAGAGCTGAAAATATAAGGTATAAAGAGATTTTGTAATTCTACATAAAATATGGTAAGTTTATGCCTTTTATTAGGTCAAGACGTGAAAAAGAGTTTCCCTGCACGGGTGGTCGGAACGAGTGGAATTCCGATGTAAGAGTGCATTCAGCGCGTTATAAGTTATGGTGAAATGACCATGGGGTTGGGAAAATAAGGGATTTATTGAATAATCATTTTATTTATTATAAAAGTAAAAAAAATACATAAAGTACCTCTTAATAAATTACTGATACTTTTTCTCATTTGAATTATCAGAATTGGAAACAACAAGTGTATTTTATAATAATCCAATAAGGAACCATATTGAGGACTTTGATGACAGATGGACCAAAAGTCCAATCCTCAGATGAGAGCTTTATTTAAATTATACAGCTCATAGTACTTACCAGGTACCTATGGGTTGTATAATTTAATAAAGCCTAAGTATTTAAAAATACAAGGTACACTAGAAACAGTTGAGCTCTCTGTAGACTTTTGCAAACAATCTAGATTTTTTTTCGGCACCCTTCCAATTGGCATTAATTTGGCAGCTGCAATGCCTTTGTACCTAATTGTAACACCCAATATGAATGATAGAATTTTAAGCAGTGAATAAAAATTGAAAGGAAATAAACCCTATGGTAACGCCATGCGTACTGAAACATAAATAATAGATTCAGGTGTTACTTTGCGGAAATCCATTGCAAACTACATATAAGGACTAAATTTTTTATAATGATTCCGCGCAAAACGCTTTGCAAGTTTTGCGCGGAATTGTTTCTAAATATCGTCATCCTTATAATAATATATCTGGCCCTGAAAGAGTTCAAAAAGTCTCAATTTGTAAGTCCTTCATGGTCACCCTACTGACACATAACGGTTGCACTTACGCTGTCTTCTTAATAACCCATTATTTACTGCATTATAATTGTTCCAACAGTTTTTACGTACGTTGTTTGCAAACTACATACTTTGTACGTATTGATTGCGTGTACGAGGAGCGTGCGAATCTGTAACAGAGCGTTCAACGAATTTGCACATTTTGCACCAAGTAAGCAGCAGGTATGGTCATGTCTGAAAATCCGACGTTGAAATGCATAAACGTAAATGAAATGACAAATGTCATATTATAATGACTAAAATGAAAATACAAAAGAAGGTTAACTGAGTATATAATTAACCATCACGCTACCTACAGTACCTACAGTTTGGAATACAAGAATTACTTACGTTATAGATAAAATAAACCGGAAGGGTTGCAAGAGTGGAATCGTGGAAGACGACCCTTGAAATAACAGGGGTTTGTGTGAAACGATCCTTATTAATACCTGAAATTGCTTATGCAACCTCTTACCTTGAGTGACTTCCTATAGATCGAAGGACGTTTATGGATTCATGATATTTAACTCATCATGACCTACAGAGAGAATTCCAATCAATAGAATCTAACTAGAACTATTCTAGTATTTACAATTAAAACAATAGCGCTAAGTGCAGACTGTTGCAAACAATCCACAGGTCGCTCAACTGATCCATATCAAAACCCCAATGTCCTCAAGACATTGGCTGCATTACCCCGCTGTATGGCAATGCTGATGCGCTGCGCCAGATACTTACCAGCTCTCAGGTCACGCGTCGACCAGACGCTCAGATATTTTTTCAAAACCCTGAGAAAGTGGAGAGTCTCGGTACCCCACGGACCTAGAGTCTTGACTCCAAGGGGCGCAAATGCGTAGATTCTGTCGAGAACTGCAAATCTGCACCTATTGAGATCTTTGTTCAAATCTGCCACCGCACCAGCCCTGACGGATGTCCCGGAAGATGAGAAGGCGTAGTGTGTCGTCGCATAGAGCGTCCCACTCAATAGGTCTCCCCAACTCCCATGGGACTACAGTCATACCGTCGTTTTTTCTTACCTGCTCAAATATGCATTGTGTAACTGTACCTCTAGTACATAACAGACCTAGGAGCTAGGTCCTAGGGGAGCAAACTCCCCTAAGACCGAGCTCCTAGGTCCGTTAGGTACTAAAGGCCCTACGGAGTTCATGTTTGTTACCATAATTTTTCAGAGAGCGTCTCGTCTGGTCGAAGCTACGCGTGACGCGAGAGCTGGTGAGTATCTGGCACAGCGCATCAGCAAAAGAAGTAATTTTCTCAGCATTATTTACTATGGCATTTTAAAAAGTGTTCCAAAATTCACACTGGCATTCTTTACTATTCAGTACTATCTTATAAAAGGTCCATTTTGGTTCTATTCAGAATCTAATAAGAATAGCTTTCTATTCTTTGTAAGTAGCAATGATGGCTTAAAATATTTGCCAACACTTTCGACTAAGCCCAAAATGATAATTTTCAAAAGGCTCACAGCTCAGGGTAATTAGGTTATATTGACGGCATTCAAACCCAGTGAAATTGCCACATATTGGATAGCGCATATCAGTAAATACGGTTGCCGTTATGTTACGGACGTTATGTTTAGTTATTATTCAGTTTATCAACTCAAAGTGCTCCTGTTCCCTCAATCAAAATAAAATAAGAATCAAATAAATGATAAAAACCATGTTTGTTGTTTGTGTGCTATGATGTCTAATAAATAATTTTCTATCTCTCTTTCTTTCAATAAAGTTATTCCTCTGAAAGCTTCATGACAAATCAATGAATCGTCATAATTTGATTTTGCGATTAAGTCTTAAAATATTACTTTTCAATAATTAAGCTTCACAATAAAAACATCGAAAAAATACAAAAAATAAATATGCAGATAATATATTTCTATATCAATAGAAAAAAACAAACAAATCTTATCAGCTTTTTAAAGTCACATGCACCTTATTGACACCATTGCCTATTGGCGGCACCTATTGTCTGATAGTGCGCCTTTGATGGCCGTAATTTGACGGTGACGCTCTATCCAAAACTCTAGTTTACACCATCAATACCAAATAATATCAGTTTAATAGACACCGATTTATCTCATAAACACTTACCAAATGTAACTTACTAAACAATTTACTCGATAATTCCGACTCTATCGCCTTGAAATAGGGTTGTCTAGGAGTTTAACGAGTTATCGATAATGTGGTATGCGAGACAAGAGTCATATCATCGTCATATTTGAATCGCGTGCCATGATTCGGCATATTTCATCAAAGCGGCAGACCACCAATGAGCCTCTTGAGAAGTACGTTTAGTAATGTTAGGTGGTATTATCGATATCGATGAAAGATAACATAGGAACTCAAAACCATACTAATCACAGCAACTTGTACCCCTGCCAAACTATTCAAGACAGCACCAGTTTATGTTACTGAAATAAAATCATACCACCCAAAAAGAATGAACATGATGCACAAGAAAGCTATGACAAGAGTGTTACAAAGAAGAAGAAAACAACAACATTAATTTTATTTGCAATAAAATTATGAAATTCAATACACTGACTGCCGCTTCCGACTGGTATTGATATGTATCGGTTCATTGTTTCAATTCGGATCATTGTTTCAATTGTACATACTAGTTCTTATTTTTTTCTATTATTTGATTGTAATAGAGACAGAAACAAGATTTTCATAATTAAAGCGTTTTAAGCTACATACCTTATTTGTGTCTGAATTTCCTTATCAATGGATTTACTCAAAATAATCGGAAACTCGCAACTCGCTACGTTTGTTATTTACTATTTATAAAGTTCTGTTTATGTATAAAATTTTACTTGTCTAAGTGTTTTTTGTAAGCCTAAAGAAATAAAGTTATTGACTTTTGACTTTTTTGAATATCGATTCTCTCAGAATCCAAAAATATCGACACTTGCCCCAAACACTACTATCCCAACCCTATCACTTACTAAAAAGCGTTCTCAAGATGCACAATCAACACACATTGAATTCTTTGTTGCGCCGAGTGATTTATTGATTGCGTTTCTGTCAACACTGGGCTGGCTTTAAAAACCTCTACACCGATCTTGAATACTTCATTTGATCCGGATTTTATCGATAATAAAACTTCGTGAGTCACATCACTTAGGATACAAATGTTTGTGCTTGTGATGGTGGTCAATTGATCTGATTGAAAATGAGATACAGGATAAGTCTATCTGTGTGGTATTTAAGGATTTAAATGTATGTAATTTTTTGTAGGATATGAAAGACTAGCAGCGCCTCGCGGTTTCACCCGCGTAGTTCCCGTTCCCGTAGGAATTTCGGGATAAAAAGTATCCTATGTCCTATTCCAGACTATAATTTATATCTGTGCCAAATTTCATCCAGATCCGTTTTGCCGTTCTGGCGTGATAAAGGAACAAACATCCATCCATCCATCCATCCATCTAAACTTTCACGTTTATAATATTAGTGAGATTAGCTCAGCCCAAATGTGGGTTGATAGAAGCTGAAGCTATAGGACAAGCTACCTCTCGTTTTATAAGCTTTATAAGCATTTTATAACCATAATAACTGACCCGCCCGCGATTTTATTCGCGTGGACTTTAGTAATAATAATAACATAAGTTACATTCGTTGCCATGTTAACTATCAACGCCAAAGTTTTACAATCAATCCTTTACGATTTTAAAGTTTTTATGAGAAGAGCTATAAATCCGTCAATGTGAATAATTAATTAATTTATTATTATTTATTTATTATAAGTATTATTTATTTATTTACTGTGTTGTTATTCATAAACTCGTAACGTAACAATAAGTACAATCTTTCACGTCCTCCACGGAGGTCAGTTAAACAGTTAATAAGCGGCCGCTCATAATGGTTAGGGTACATTAGTCCATGGCCCCCCGTGGGGCCAGAATTACACTGAAATTGGCCCCCCGCGGGGGAATCACTAACACATTAACTTTACTACTCTGATATTGAGTGGGGTAATTTGCAACTGTGTTGATTATTTAAGTGTTTTGTAAATATTAAAAGTTACCTAAATCATTGTGGGCGACTTCTGTGGAGCAGCGTGCGAAGATCCGGTTGCGACGGAGGAGGTTGCGGGTTCGACTCCCGCCTTAGGACAAATGCTTGTGCGATCTGCAAATATTTGTTCTCTGTGTTCTGGTCATTTTCTATGTACAGCAAAAATAAATAAATAAAATAAATAATGTTGGACAATTCACACAGCATTATCTAGCCCCAAGCTAAGCAGAGCTTGTGTTATGGGTACTAGATAACTGATATACATAATATAATACAATAGGTACATAGATAGACATTTTTTTTATTATACATAGAAAACGACCAGAACACCCTGAACCAATGTCTGCAGATCGTACACACATTTGTCCCGAGGCGGGAATCGAACCCGCAACCTCCTGCGTCGCAGGCAGGCCTTCGCCCACCGCGCCACAGAGGTCGTCAAAATATCTATCTATGTTATGTATTGTAATGTATATCAGTTATCTAGTACCCATAACACAAGCTCTGCTTATCTTGGGGCTAGATAATGCTATGTGAATGGTCCAGCATTATTATTATTATATAATCCACACAGCATTATCTAGCCCCGAACCCCACCGACCTCGCTCCGGCCGCTTTTTCAACCAAGTTTTGCAACCAGTTGTGAAAAAATAAGTGTTTATCTTGTTTGGTGTGTAGACTCCTTATGATAACAAGTGTTCACAAACAATGAAGATTACTCCATCTCAAATGGTATTGATACGTATACTACGTGTACTAGCCAAACTCGATGTACAATTCTTGTAAACAAACACCTTATGCTTTACCTAAAATTCACTCTGTTGCCGTGTCTTTTTACAGTCAAAAAATATTGCTCACATATATCTAAAACTCTACTCCAAGCAAGTGAGTTTTAATTATCTGTGTTGTGGTTTGTTTACAAACATTCTACGTCGAGTTTAGCTAGGTGCACACGTAATTTATCAACCATATTACACAAGCATTCTTGAAAATATTCAACAACAATAAATCGTAAAAATTCCAAGCATTCCTACTTACGAGCCACTTTGAATCAATATCCCAAAACGAACAAAACTTCAAGCAAATGAAGTCACAACAATAGACCCCTGGTGTCCTTGCAAAAGGTCACATAACTTGAAATTAGAAGTATAATTCGACCTTATTGAAATCACAATAGAGTTGATAGTACAATAGACATTGTTAAAGCTGTAGTACAGACTCCTTGCCAATTTGCATATTTGCATCCCTTTTACTCTTGTAAGAGTAAATCTGTGAATACCTGACGATGTTGGAAAAGGAAAGTATTTTGCTTTTTAAAAGGACAAAAAGTCTTTATGTCTTTAAATGAAGAATTTATTAAACTTTCGCGATTTGTTAACATAATTAGTTAAGCTTAAACATTATTTGTATTGTAGTTTTGTTTTATTTGAAGACGTTTCTAATAATTACCGCTGCCACATGTGCATTCTGCCCGTTCTCCCCATCCTCACGTACGGTGCCCAATGTTAGTCGCAATGTCCAAAAATCCCGCCTCGGCGTTTGTCAGAGAGCTATGGAGTGCAGTATTCATGGAGTCGGACTCTCAAACCGCTGCAATCCAGATACTTGTAGTGGACGTAGTTCAAAAGTGTGCATAATTAAAATGGAACCGGACCGGAAATGTGTGACCTACGTGTGTGCCGTATGCCGGAGGAGCTCTGACCGAAAATCATTACGGAATGGACTCCATACGGGCCTGGGCCGGATATGTGTGCCGTATGCCGGAGAAGTTCCTGGCTAAAACCATTACGGAATGGACTCTAAATGGGACTGGGCCGGATATGTGTGCCGTATGCTGGAGAAGTTCCTGGCTAAAATTATTACGAAATGGACTCCAAATGGGATTGGGCCGGATATGTATACCGTATGCTGGAGGAGTTCCAGGCTAAAATCATTACGGAATGGACTCCGATGGGCCTGGGCAGGACACGTGTGACGTATGCCGGAGGAGTAATGAGCAGAAAACATTACGGAATGGACTCCAAATGGACCTGGGCCGGACACGTGTCACGTATGCGGGAGGAGTTTTGGTCCCGAGGAAGACCTAGCCGTAGATGGAAGGAGGAGGGAGACGCATACCGAAACGAGTGGTCAAAGTCTAGCTTTTAACAGAGAAATGAGAAAGAAGAAAAAGGAGGCATTTTTGCTCTGCTCTGCAGTGGGGCCAAAATTCAAAAAAATTCAAAGTGCTTTATTTTCCTTTAGACCTTACAGGACTCTTGGACACGTCACAAAACTCAGATTACATAAGTAAAACTAGGAAATAAAGTGATCACTTTGATTTTTTGTCCACTTCAATCTTTTTAAGGTAAAGTAAAGAAGAGAGCCGATGAGATGAGCCGAGAGAGGCCCTTTTGGTTTATAATAATAATAATAGTAAAATTAAATCTTATTATCAACTTAAGGTGGTACCTTACCTACCACAATCTCTGAAGACATTCTGATAGCTGTTCAAACAATGTTTTATGATGATGATGTTTCAAGGTGTACGATTTTCATGATTTACAAAAGAATTACCTAGAGCTCAATTTTTAATAGTTAACACAATGGAATTGATATTGTGGTTAATTTAATAAATCCGCGAACAAATTTAAAAAGAACTGATTTAAAAATAAATACATAATATCTCATTTCTATGTAGGGTTTAAGTTATTGACACCCGGAGAAATTAACGAACATCCTCGTACATATAAAATACATTCAGCCGAACAGTAAAACCTTTTATTTTCGTCGGTAATTAACAAGAATCATGATAAAATCAACAGCCTTTATTTGTCCACTGCTGGGCTGGACATAGGCAGAATAAAATTCAATATCACAGTGTTTACCTAATTCTTGGTCTATTTGATATTTTTAACGGACTTCGAAAGATGGAGGAACACATAGAACATGTGTTGCTATATGTAATTTTTATGCATGTTCGTGAATTTTTACGTCAAAAGGCTACTTGACCACTACTGGGAAATAATTCTAACGTATTGTCTGATAAAAATAATGCAAAATGTAATTAATATTTCATCAAGGCCAGTTGTATTAGTAACAAAAACTGATTTCAAAGTTTGAATAAAATGGCGCGCCACGTGATCATAATTATCAAAAAATGTGTAATTTTAATCCTGTTTTTTTACATAAATTAGGCATATTTTGGAATAAAAATCACCTGCTTACGCTTTGTTACGTTGTCACTGACTAGGATGTAAACAATTTGCAACTTATTGTCAATGTAGACAAAATATAGCCTATTATATACCAATATTTAAAATTCTCGCTGTTTCGCTATTTTATATACCTAGAGAATGATCCTAAGGTTGGTCCAGTAAAACTTTAAAACAGTGTAAAAGTAAGTCATCATATCATGTCTAATAAATTGTCTGCCCGGCTCTCGTCAACGATGTGTTTAAACTTTGTCAAAAATAACAAGCGGATGAAAAACCATCTGTTAAGCTCTTAGGTTATCTCCTTACAAAAACCATAAAAGACAGCGCTCTGAAAACTCCAAAAACAGCAAAAATCGGTAGAAATTTCAATGTAGAACCTTACCCCTGACCTGGAGCAGATCACCCCCATACATTATCCCTATCGGCCCCCCATCGGGGCGGGCCTTCGCTCGTTATGGCCCCGCAATTATCGCCCTATTAAGTAGTTTGGGGACGCCATTCAGGGAGGCCTGCTGGGCCGCTGAAATGTTTTATGGGCAGTCGGTAGGTTATGGGTAGCTTTTTGAGGAAGATGGTAGGTTGAATGAAGGTTTAAAGTTTGATCAAAGGTTTTAGATCAAACTTTAAACCTTGATTGAAGGAGATATAATATGTAATATATAATTATATATTACATATTTAATGATGAAATAATGCTGAACAATCCACAGAAATACCGTGATGTAGCTTAGTAGGTTTAAAGTTTGATATACCTAAAGATTATGTAATAAAAATTTGTTGTAAAAAAATAATGGAAATAATAAAAAAAATGAGTAAAAAACAAAGTTTAATAAAAAAAATAGTTTATTCCAGAACGCAAGTAGGTACCAACCATTAAATATACTTATTTAAGTATAATTTAAGGATATATAAATGTCTACCAACTATGTAATGGAAACACAATTTACGTCAGAGTTGAGACCAAAAAAATAAAATGTTGCTCAAAATATGATTTGAAAAATGCCAAACAGGTTTGGTAACTTTTACCAAAAGTCGCTTATAATATTAAATTTCACGTAAAGTATATTGTGAAAATTCATTAGAAGCTCCCGCCGTTCGTAGATTGCTTAATTTTCTTTAATATTAACTTGTACAGGACCCCTTTTTAATTAATATCGACAAAGTAGTCGACCGCCAGCCAACTCTGATAAAGATTTTAGTGATGGGACTCATGAAAAATAAAATCATCGATATACATATATTCAATAATTCGCCAATAAACTTAGTAAGACACGATTGACCCCTATGAAAATCGTACAGTTCCTAGCAGCCGCATAGGTAGGCGAATTATGAAGGTCGCGGCCTCAGGGATGACAACCTAAAGTGGCGATCACAATAATGTAATGTCTATCATGGCCGCGCTGACACAAAAACCACATAAAAAAATTGTAAATCACGACACGAAAATAATGAACTATCTTCCTGTGTATTTTAGTAGGTAGTACACAATCCACAAATTTAAAACCAATATACTTATATCATTAAAGTATCTTTTTATATAGCTAGGGAAATAGAAATTGTTCTTAAATTTTTATCTAGATATTGTTTCACCAATTCCCTGTTGTAGGAAAACTAGTCCAAAAAGATGTCTAGTTATGTAGTATACCTGCACAATGTGTACGTGTTTAACATATTCAAGCTGGTAAAAACTCTCACCTAAATTGCCTTCAAAAGTAAAATTATCGATAAACACAAAAGCTCCCAACCCTACAAATATTAATTTCAAAATTGGTTTAAATAGGTATTACGCCGCTTGTTAGCCCCGGTCCCAAATGAACTCATTAAAACTATAAAAGCAGCGGTAATTAAGGCCACCCCCACCCCCCTCCTCATCCGGCCCCGGGGGGTTGGGTTTAGACCTCCATTTTCCCCCTATTTCCCGTGAACAGTCGAGATTGCAAGAATCTAGAATGGACATTAAAATGTTTAATTATACACTATTTTTTGTTAACTTTTTATTACGTTATAAATATTTATAAAAAAATTCACCCGCGATAGTCACTGTTAAATCAAAAAAACTTCAAATGTTAATGGCGGTTTAATGGTTGTAATGTGTCCTCAGTAATTTTTGTAAGTTAAAATCCCTCGCTTTGGTCCTAGGTCTAGTGATTCTTATCACTTAATGTTCATAAATACCTCGCTAGGTTTGAAACAAAATTCCTCACTCGAGTATCTTAATGCCAGTGCTCGTCGCTCTCTCTCTACCCATTTCAGTCGAGGCACTTAGTAAAGCTATAGGTACTACTTTGTATTATTATTTCGGACCGAGTTAGTGAAGCCTGGCATGGATCGCGTTAAATTAATAAAGCAATTTATAAAGGGAGGCTCTAGGTAAAATCCCTCGCCCAGGTCTATTCCAGTCCTTGTTTTTCTTTGTTCTTAAACGGAGGCTTTATTACCGGGGACATTACAGTCGGGACGCGCGGTAATTTTCAACTAATAACCTGTTTAATTTTCACTGCCTTTTTCAGCTTTAGCAGTCTGTTTATTTTGAAATTGAGGCTTTTGTTTTGAGTTACATTGTTTGAGATTTTTGGGGATGATAGCGGGTATTGTTTTTGAAAATACATTTTTAAGAGTTGGTTGGATTTTTTTGGTCTTTTTCGTATCGCAAAAGTTAATTCGTCGGTGATAGTCCAAAACCGCGTAACCAACAGTGGATGATACCGCGGAAGTACAAAAGTAGCAAATTTGAGATTTCCCGGTTTTGGACGGATTGCGCGGATTGGCGTATAACCACTCCAACAGCCGTTACATTTGCCAATCAGAATCCCTCAAAATTACAAAATGTCAATACCGCGGGAACGGGTGTTGGCTATTTTGTTTTGCTAATACCGCGTAAGTCCCTGGTCGCGCCTGTGTCGTCCGGTCGTGGTTTGTTTGTGTCCCGGAAAATTGTTGTTGTTAACAATAATAGTATTTTAAACGTAAAGTAATTATTGTTATTTGATTGTTATCTATCCTAGTATTTTCACAACCTATAATTTTTATTGGATTATCTGGATAAACAAGTTAAATTACTTAAAACTTTAAGATTGTAGTTTCACGGTTTTGAATCCTTATTATTTTCGACTCACTCTGATGTTTCGCGGAATCGTTTTCTTATTTCCTTGGATTAAAAATATCGAAATACCCGCAAAAAAAACATTTTTAAGACTTTGTTTATGTAAAAGTAGTAGCAGTAAAAATTTAGTATCGTTATACAAACTGTTTTATGTACGAGTACTTACCTACCTAAAACATAATTATACTTATATAAACAGTTGTTTGTGTTCTATGTTTATCCTTCAATACTTATTACAATTAAGTACTAATTATTTCAGAGACAACAATCATGTAAGAAGAGCAGGATAACAAAAAGACTTATAATAAATTAAAAGATACCGTTAAGAATAGTAAAGTTATCACTTTACAAGATCTTCAACGGCGGAGGCAAAAACTTTTACTTAAAAAAACTAATTTCAGACAAAACGCAAAGAAATAACAAACTTACACTACACAAACTTCCTGACCAAACAGAGAGTTTGGATATCGAACCTTTACTTGATTTTCCATCTAATATAATAAGAGAGCAAGAATTACCAATTTCTAACATCATAGGTATGCACTGGACCTATATACAGTAGGATTTATTTGAGTAGAACATTCCTACATACATTTTAATGTAGTCAAAAATATCTACTTTATACACCTACTTAATGTTTACTTTTATCTTTTTTTAGTTATGGCTTCTGACTTTTTATAAACTTAGCCAATGTCAAGCATATAATTTGACTTGAATATTTGAATTTTATATCATAATTTATTAACTTACTTACTGTTTGTTTAACTTATTATTCCAGAAATAATAAACACAGAAGAAGCGCACAGCGCCAATGATTCCGAGTTAAATAATGAGAATATAGTCACAATACAAGAGGTCAACAACCAACCTCAATTACCTTCTTTTGATTGTGATACTATTTTACCTGAGAAATATCTAAATATCTCTGCTTGTCAGTAGGAAATGTTGAGTTCTATTAAAGTTAACTAGGTATTAATAAGATTGTGATATTAACAAAGAACAAATGTCCAATTAATTTAACATCCATAAATATTGATTTTGTTAATAATTTAACTAAGAATATTTACACATGTAAGAACTTCCAAGTTGTATGTAAGATTTAATACTTTTTTGGGTTAAATGTGAGGTTTAACACTTTTCCTCCCATTGTTCATATTATTAAATTTACTAAATTTCTTTACTAAACAACTAGTTCCATTTATTAAAAAATACCGCGGAAATGCTTTAATGTAGCAAGAAAATTTGTACAATGCAAAAAAAATACCGCGTAAGTGCATTTTCTAAGGAAGTAATAGGAATAATTACTAAAGGGACGCTAAAATAAGTGCGTAATAATATTTACTGTGTTGTCTTAAGTTCAGTCAAGTCTATCATCACTTGTTATAAAGATATTCAGTTTTTTTGCTCTCCTGAAAACTTTGCTCTCCATACTTTCGCGGTATCATCCACTGTTGGTTACGCGGTATTGGACTATCACCGACGAATTGTTTTTATCATTTATTACAATAAAATCCTACTTAGGTATAAGTATTATAAAGTTTGGGAAACGTGAATTTTATTTTGTTTCCTTAGCTCTAAAAAACGACTGAAAAGATCGAAAAAAAAGAATTAGCTGAAGTGGCATTGGGCTGGCTATATCTCGAGAAGAATCGACAACCGCTGGGGTAAACGTGTTCTTGAGAGGAGACTGCGACTCAGCAAAAGTAGTGTAGGACGCCCTCCGACCAGGTGGGATGACGATTTGCGAAAGACTGCTGGCAGATGCTGGATGCGGCAATCTGAAGACAAGGTGCGATGGCGCTCATTAGGGGAGGCCTATGTCCAGCAGTGGACTAATATAGGCTGATGATGATGATGATCCTAGTTTGACGAATTAATTAGGATCATCGATGTTCTTCCAACACTTACACAATAGCTAGTTTCAGCCCGCGGCTCTGCACGCGTTGCTGCAGGTTATTTCTATCCCATGCGAACTGATTTATGGGATAAAAAGTAGCCTATGTTTTATTAAAAAGCTTAGAACGACCTATAGTTATGCAAAATATCAGCCCGATCTGTTCAGTATAGTTTTGGCGTGAAAAGGTAACAAACATCTATCCAAACATCTAAACACCCATGCTTTCGTATATTAGTGTGAAATATAACATGTTCACGTACGTTTACGCAACACAAACATATTCACGTGCAAAAAAATGCTTATTTTCAGTAAGAAGAGTTATTCTGTAACGAAATCCAATCAGAGGAAGACGCCGTTGATGGGTCCATACATCACTGGTATCTGATCCGCCCGCCGATTGATTTTCGGAAATCACCTCCGAATAACCCTCAGATAAGTGATTTACACTTGATACACACGGTTACATAAGAATGAAGAGCAAAGTAAAATAACCAATTACAAAAATAGGCACTATAATTGTTAATTTGATATTAAGTTTTGCCAGCGACTTCGAACGCAATTTCTGGATAAAAAGTACCTATAACCACGGTTTTATTTTTTTATTTGGTTTATAGACTTTGGATATTTTATGTTGTTTTTATTGTGTAATTTTATCTAACTTTTTTACATTTTGATCGATGACTGAGCTAGCTTTCATAATACGGGCCTAAGTCTACCACTGTAGGTACACAAGTTCCGAGTACCAATCTATTAGTTCGGAACTCTGCTCGACAGTGTGTCCCCAGTTTCATCGATATAAAATCGAGTGGACTCGATTGGCGTAACTGCACTCGATTATCGCATTAGGCGACGCTGATTTTTTCGACCATTGTCGATTGAATCGAATTTGGGCGATTCGATTTCGTAATTTGACTGTTAAAACTTGATAAATCTGAAGGAACATTTATGATAGAACTTTGCCTTCATTTGTATGGGATGATTAACTTAAATCTTACTTAAGTACGTAACTAAGGCCCGTATTATAAAAACTTGCTCAGTCATTGACCTGTGCTAGAGCAACGAATCAAAATCAAATCAAATCAAAAGCGTTTATTTGTAACTAAAACATATACTCGTACACAATCACATGACGATGTAGAGATTATAATATAATCTCCATATTATTTATCATATTATGAAATTATACAATATTAATAAACTTAGTTTATGTGCAACGCTTATGATATGACAAAGAAATTCCTTACTCAAATATAGATCGATGACTGCGTACGTTTTCATAATACGGTCATAAATCACTAATATTAATGCAAACGTTTGAATGGATGGATAGATGGATGTTTGTTAATGCTTGACGCCAAAACTTTTGAACAGATCGAGCTGAATTTGGCATAGATGTAGGTCTATACTTGGAATAAAACATAGACTACTTTTTATCCCATAAATTAGTTCTTATGGAATAGAAAATAACCTTTGAACGTTTCCAGAGAAACAACGCGCGCGCAACCTCGGGCAAAAACGGGTGATTCACTAACTGGACACAAAAGACTGGACACACGTATGTCCAGTTGGTGAAACTCATATATAGTATCGCTTATTATTTCGTCATCTGGACACGCCAAGATTTTTACGTGTGTCCACTTAGTGAAACCTAAATAAAATCTGTTTTATGTTTTCTTCAACTGGACACACTCAGTTTTTTTGCGAAAAAGAGTTCAGTCGGTGTAATAATCGCCTCGATTTCATGAAAAAGCTACTTCACATTTTTAGTAAGAAGATAAAGAAGCAACTGGGTATATTGCCGCAGTGCGAAAAATTCTTGTATAGCGTGTTCGGTGGAGAGCTCTCTTTGATTTTAATAAATCTCTCTTTACATCTTTTGTTTTTTACTAAAAATTTTGGGTAAATCTTTGGTCGCTAACAAAGAACAGGGGCGTTTGATCAATATAATTAGTTTAACTACTATCTTGATCTAGCTATTTGCAAAAACATTCAGAAATGCTTTGCGTAGATACAAGTGTGACAGTTATCGTTTAAGTGTGTCAGCCAAAGCCTTGAGCACTGAGCAGCAAGACAATAAAGATTATCTCATAATAATAATATGTTTTATTTATTTATTTTTATTTCAACATTCGTTAGCCAACAGTGAGTACCCCAGAACTTACAAGTATTTAAATAATTTATAAATCAATTATTTTTAGTACCTCTAGTGTTGATTCGTACGTATCAGACACATTCACTGCCGAGCCTCTACCATGCTGCCTAACTTCATCATTTGTGTCAAATTAATGATATTCTGTTTTAAGCGATTTTATCTACAGCTCGCCTGCCGTCAGCCGTCTTCTATTTTGTGCTTTTAATGTTAAATGTAAAACTGAATGTGTGTATCCATAAGATATGGTATTTTTTCTAAAGAGATTCAGGTTTAATCAAAGAATCACCCAGAAAAGAAAGGTATTATCATCTCTACATTTATAACTCCAGCATAAAACCGCTCAGTCTGCGATATCGGACAATCTTGATGCTTGATGAATGAACGTTTTGTGATGCTAATACTCAGATTATGCATTAAAACTACCCTATACTTCTTGCACACCCTATACTTCATCTAAACTCTATTCTCTGCAACACACGGCTGAATATTCAATGACAGAGTTCAATCGATCGTGTTAAAGTGGATTAAGCTCTATGTCTGAGTAGTTAAGGTTGATTTTTAGTTTTGCTGTGGGTAATGAGGCATAGTACACACGTGCTGCGTTATCTCTGATTAGTTGTCGTCAAATCTAAGGGTTGAGTGATTAAGGGTTAAATCGACTAGGATGATTTGTTGTAATTGATTGTTTGTTTTGGCTAACAATGTTATTAACAAAGTGATTAAGATAACGTTTTTGTTTTGTGTAATCTGTTTTGTTTTGGCAAAAATAAGGAAGAGTCGATTGTAATGAGCAGTAAGGCTGTTGTCATATTTAAGAGCGCTTATTGCAAGGCGGAAGGCAGTCGTGAAGTAAATTCACTTTTTGCGGGTTCGATTCCCGCCTCGGGACAAATGTTTGTACGATCTGCATACAATTGTTCAGGGTGTTCTGGTCGTTTTCTATGTATAGTAAAAATATCTATCTATATATTGTATTAGGTATATTATGTATATCAGTTATCTAGTACCCATAACACAAGCTCTGCTTAGCTTGGGGCTAGATAATGCTGTGTGAATTATCCAGCATTATTTATTTATTTAAGCTATAAGGTAAACAAGTACCTATGTTCGAAAAGTATAGGCGCGAAAGTAAGTACATAGTACAAATTAATGTATCTGACAGTTAATCTATACCTTAAAATAAAAGTTGGACAAGGCTTTTTAAATGGTTTAACACTTTCATTACGGATGTAAGCGGGTTACCTACGAACTTTATTTGGGTTGGTTTAACACTCTCATGGCCCAAGACGCAAATATCGTTCTCCGTTTCCATGTAGCAGCGGCACTGGCAGTGACTGCGTTAAGGCCCGTAATATGAAAGCTTGCTCAGTCATAGATATACATATGCTTGAGTGATGTCTTAGCTATAGAAAAGCGCTGCTCAAGCATAGATTGATGGCTGATCATGATCAAGCTTCTTAATACGGGCCTTATACTGAAGGTAAGTCCCTTATTTTTTGGAAAAACTAAACAGACCTAACCTACACAACAAAGACCCTTACCTAAACGGTGGCCAAATTAGCTTGTTACTAATTCAGTCTCATAAAAGTCAAGATTTATCTAATAAAACTCAAAAATAGTCTTTCAATTAAAAACTATCCGCAAAAGCCGACACAACAATGTAGTGACGTAAAAAACTGCACAAAATGGCGTCAGCATCGGCGCATACGTCATAAATTTGAATTCTGTGCAACAAAACTCCGCGGATAATATACTGGCTTATTCTCAACGGAGTTAGCTTCGTAATAAAAGCAATGGAAAAAGTCGCGGATTTCGTGTCAGAACTACCAGGGGTAGAGTAGACAGAAACAGAGAATTATATTCTGATTGTTGTTTTATATTGCGATAAAAACAGTTTAGTGTGCGCTTACTTATAAATGCTAATAAAAGCTATTTTATGTAAGCTATTTTAGTAGGCGAAGCAGTGTAGTGTAGATGCGGTCGAGCTTCTAAGTATATTCTAGTATTATTCATATGCAAGGAAAAGCTAAATATTGCCTTCTGCCAATTTATTAACATGTAAACACATTATTTCTACCACTATGTGAACTTTTTGTATCATATTGTTAGTCTAACTATGTCAAACTATCAGCACAAAATTGCAGTAAATAAGCTATTTTAAGAAATCATTGATGAATTTATTTAGTAGGCTAATAATTCTCTGTAGTCTATAGTACTGTATTTTGTTCGGAATTAAGTTATCCGAGCTATGGCGCTGCCGTCGGAATGTTAATGCAACCGCAATCATGCTAAGTATCTCTTCCTGCCAATTTATAAACAATAACCCTCCCCTGTCGGTAGTCGGGTAAAAATTCAAAATCATGTCGTATTTTGTAATCTTTTTGTATCAAATTGTTACTCTAAATATGTCAGACTAGCGATCAGCATAGAATTACTGTAAATAAGTTGTTTTCAGAAAACATTGATCAGTTAATTAATCAAGCTCTTAATTCTCTGTAGTCTCTGTAGCACAGTACTCTGTTCGGAATTGAGTTATCCGAGCTATGGCGCGGCCGCCGGAACGTTAATGCAGCCACGATCAAGCTAAATATCGTGAGCCTCCCACCAATTTATTGTTACGCTATTTTCATATTGTTTTATATTATCTTATTAAGGCTGTGGTATGGGTCAAACTAGCGCCGCCACCTATTTAATCTTATGATAACGTTGAACAAAGGAAATTTCAAAAATCCATCGCACAGTTTGTGATACCTGTTATAAGCATTTTTTTAATGCCTCTGTAATAGTTTTATTCTATTAGGTTTAGGCAGAATATCGAAGTTGCCCTTGGTGGCCACCAATATCTATTTTCGATTTTCTGGCTAAACTAAATAGAGTGAAACTATTACAGAGGCATTAAAAAAAAGCTTATAATAGGTATCACAAACTGTGCGATGGATTTTTGAAATTTCCTTTGTTCAACGTAATAATAATATAATGTAGGTGGTAGTTTGACCCATACCACAGCCTTAACAAAACTGTGAAATGAACTTGCGTATTGCGAATTTGCGAACAAGCCAAGGTTCTCGAAATATAAAAGTACATAATGTCAGTACTAGTGTTGTATAACCTATAGGTCTATATCCAATTCAGAAGTCGCCGAAACTATTCTATATTCATTAAAAATGATGCCATCCCTATTATTTCGATCATAATGAAAGAAACGGCAATATTTTAAATGCTGTCAAATTATTTTAGTTATGTTTTGGCGACATCTGAAGTGACACCATCTGTGATAATGATAATGCTTAATCATTATCACAAAATGTAACTGCCATTGTACAAATAACGATTAATTTAAATATTTTTTGGTAGAAATGAAGATAGAAGAAGGCGGATTCGAGAGTGCGGATTCATTGCCCGGCCTCGGCAGCGCGCCACGCTGCAAATACCTGCACATGGACATGTGCGTCGTGAACCACTAAATTGAGAAAAATAGATGTCTGACTGTCCAAAAAATATTCCCTTTCCCGCTTCCTCAGTCCATTGACAAAAAAAACACTGTGTATCGTATTATATTATGTATATCAGTTATCTAGTACCCATAACACAAGCTCTGCTTAGCTTGGGGCTAGATAATACTGTGTGTATTGTCCAGCATGAATTTATTATTATATTGTTGAAAACTTGTCTCGATCAACATTCATTAGTAGATACAAAGTAGCTATATTCTCTTCCTTAAGTCAAGTATTTTAACTTAGCAATAAGTCAGAGCCCAAAGGTGCTTTAAATTCAATTAAATCCAGATTAACAATTCACTTCGCGCTTAGAAATCCAAACAGAACTGATAAATTAAGCTTAGAAAATCCAAGATGTCGGATCGTAGATACCAGGGCCACATAAATCTGTGAATTAGCCTGGTCTAAGCTTCTTTATAACATACTGTACCCTTAGTTCAAGAAGGTACAAGCTTACAAACCTTGCTTAACTTAGGGTTAGATAATGCTGTGTAAATTGTCCAGCATTATGTATTTATTATTATTTATTTAGTTTGAGTCAATACAAAAAAACATTCGATGAAAATACCTAATCGAGAACCATTGATGTCTTACACGAAAAAGGCTTAGCATGGTATTCGTGAAAGCACTGAAGTTATAATTATGCTTGTCAACTCACACATAGATTCGTTTTTGCCTATGAGTTCCAGAGAGTGGTTGAGCGAGCGTGTTTTACCTCTATGGTAGACGTGTTTGGGTTAAACTTGGTACGCTCATAGATCGCAAGGGAAATACTTGGATTCGGTGCAAGTACCGATTGAAATATTTATCCCTGTTCTTATTTTTCTTAAAAAACCTATTGAAGGTGTATGTATATCTATGACCACAAGCTCTACATAAAAGCACCGCCCTCTCTAAATACCTTAAATATTCATTCACACAGCATTCTGAAGCCCATAAATAATCACAGTCAAGTAAAAGTTACATTAAACCACTTCTATGTGGATCTCGTCCCGTAGACCTTTAAACAGCTTCCAGAATTAGCCAGCTAAACCTGCACCCTGCACAGAACGAATCAATTAAGACAATAAGTTCAGATAACATCGGCTCCAATCAATGCATTGAAGCAGGTGCGTGGTGAAAGGAATGTTAAAGACATAGTACCTACCTAGTTATATACTAGACGGATAAAGTTATAGACAAAGGATGGATTCGACCAAAGTAATATTAATGTTATCCTGAAATTTAAATAGCAAATTACTCTAGGTAGAGTTTCAAAGCTGCAAAGCTTTTTACCAAATTTTATTCCAAGAATAACTGTCTGTCTGAGAGTTATTCTTTACATCGCACCGCCAAAATCCATGGAGTAAACAAGTTATCAGAGAGTTTTGTAATGGCGGCGCAAATATTTGCAATAGCTGTAAATATTCACACTCGTTCACTTGTAGACGCTTTGCGCTATCATTTGACGGGTTCGTGTTTTAAACCGATTATATAAGAAAAAAAAACTACATGGACTCCTATGACCGTGCAAAATTAAGTAGACACAAAATCTTCCTTCGCGCTTATGAAACAAATTGTATTTCGATTTTAATTGGTGAACTTATTCGTTCACCATTCATTGGCTAATCGACGCTTGCGAATGAAAACGCAAACGACCTTGGGGTCCTGGTGTACACGCAATATACAAAGACCTCAAAAAAACTTCTCATAGAGTCCACAGATCGGAATGCTGCTTCTATTTCGATCAACGAATTAGCATTGCGCGTGTACGTGGCAATGCTGCCAGCATTCTTGGCACTCTGTCTTCTGGTGACGGCTAAGATTTTTAGGAAATAGATATAAGTGTATATACGTGTTGTGATTGTTATTTTGTCCTAAATAACAAAATTCAAAATTTAGGTATTTATTTAGTATCTTTCATGAATAAATACTTCTTAAAAACTTGGTATAATGGATTACTTTCTATGCAGTTGTTGTCGATCTTCGATGTCATCTTTGGTGGCTATTTGATAAACCCATGATAAAATACCTTCATACATTTCTAATACGGACTATAACTATAAATTTTCAATATCAGAATACAATAGGCGTCTGAGAACAACTCTATAACATTGCATTGATACCATGCTCAGGCGCATCTATGTCATAAATACGTGTACACTGAGTTTCTATATTTAAACGGAACTGTCAGACTTTTTCCGACTTGTAAACTTAGTCCTATGAAACGTGGAAAATTTTCGGTGAACAACTGAGTTTTTTTATTTACTATCTAGCCTTTCATAAAATTATGTACAAAAGTACCTACTTTTCAAAGAACTTGTGAGCATTTTTGTCCTGATGCTCAATAAAATGATAAATGGCTTAGTCAAAAAAAAAGTAGAAAGAAACTTGTCAATAAAATTGCAATTACTTTTTTACAACGCACATTTAATATTAGCCAGGTTTCATACCAGTTTAAGTATGTACACATTAGACTTTTTTTTATCGTGAATAAACCTTAGTTTGATCACAATCTCACCCTCATCTAAACTGTAAGTGATCATTTGGTCGATGATGGTCTAGTATAGAGTCTGGACGAGGTGTCGTCCCGCTGGCCTCGGCCCAAAGTAGCCCGAACCCGGAAAATCAAATTTAACGCTGATTTAATTACTCTTTCGTCCCATTTTAAGGTTTCTAAAAGAAAAGTAGCCAAAGTATTAATCATCCACACATTTCTCGTGCAATTAATATTATATTTCATTATAGTTTCCGAAGTATTTTTTTATTTAATTCCCTCCTAAGTCATTTTTATCGAGATATTTACCATGATTTGAGCTTAAATATTATTAGCTCCAATATTTCGACACAGTTTCAATGGCCATGATCACGGAATAACTGAAGTCACTGCGTGTCAGTTTTTATTGTTATTAACCTTGCTAATTTTAAAAGCTATAAGTATTCACTCTTGTCTTGTTATCTTCTAAGCGCAGACTTTTTAGTACGAGGAACTTCTACACGTATACTACTCAAATTATACAGAGATAAATAAAATTTGTGAACTGATTCTGAAGTTGTAGAGGGTAATCCCTCAATCTAATGAAACCGATTTCAAAAATTCTAGCACCATTAGAAAGCTTACTTTTCAGGCAGTGACATAGGCTATGTTTTATCCCGGAATTCCTACGGAAACGGGAACTACGCGAGCAAAGCCGCGGGCAGCAGCTCATACACTATTGAGACAACGGCAAGCCAGCAAAAATCACTTTTTAAAACCCACTAAAAGTAAAGCCAAGAGCAACGAGCACTAGTAAAACAAAAGATACAAAGCAAAATACACTCGTATAACCAGGCAACATCTCTTAATGATATGTAGATTCCCTGCATTAGTTACAAGACTGTGTTCTCAGTGGAACATCTCGCGAACCGCTCGCTTCACGATCCTGCAGAACACTAAAGTACACTACATGCCAAAATAAACGCTACACCTTCACAAACAAAGATGGTTTTAAACTGTATCGGTCTGGAGTTCAAATCTTACGAACGAAAGTACATTTCGACTCATTAAACAAGACATAATTTAAACGTGTATAAGGTTTCTTCTTGAATTTGTGTTTTCAGTCGTTGTTGTTACAGTTCTATTTTGATTGTATGGGATTGTTTTGCTTGAGTCGTTTTTGTTTTGAAACGTAAAGCTCATGCATGGTTTGCAGTGATCTAAATTGAGCTGAGGGTATAGGAAAGTAAGGTTGAGATTGCGATGGAGATAAATTGAAATTGAGACATTAGAAATCTTCGAGCGACTATTACCGTGTTCTTTTAACAAATGCACGACGGCGCACGGAGTAAGATGTAACTTTGTACCGACGTGCATAAATAAAGCTGGATGAAGTATCGGTTATGGGCCCCCAGGTGGGCGTGGGCCCCCTATAAATCATCGCCAACAATTATTAAATTATCTTTTTCGTTGACATTAAGTAATTGTTTCGGCCGGCTTGTAACTGGCGCGCCGAATGAGGTATGGCCTTTAAATTGTTCATTGGGCATTCGAATTCTTCGATTGGTATTTCATATTTATTAAAATGATAATTTCGTTCTGGTTATAAAAAAAATATTAAATCTGATAAAGTCAGCTGACGTAAAGGTTTGCTGAAGTGGTCGGTTTGTCTGTTTGGAATCTTTTCTACCAAATTATCATTATTCACAAACCATGTATTCTATCTACATATTATATGGTCTCTGCTCTGAGATTTACATCAAACAGTTTCATAACCAATAGTATTTTCTTTTTAATAAAATATTTATTTACGACGTAGCAACATACATAACCACAATTTTATAAAACTATCATAAGAATAACTTATCTGTGGTTAACTCTCTGTCCAAGTCACAGTGCACGGGAGGACTCGAACCGCGCTTTAAAATATCTTATTTTACAATCAAACATTATTTAATAAACCAGGTTCATTTCCTGGTAAAAATAAACAAGGACAACAAACAGACCCACAAGACAAGACAAGTTAAGTTATAATCACACACCGCAATTCTATAGAATTACGCGTGTACCATTAATCATGCTCGACAGTGTAACGTAATAAATTTTGGGTGGTAGATAAAATAGCTTTATTTTTATAAAACTATGCGTATTAATCACGATTTATTTTCCCAAGTTTTCAGCCGTTTTAAACGCACTGCCAGTCGCAGAAAGACCCTTATACTCGTTGGTTTACTTTTTAGAAGGAATAGAAACAAAATATCTTTCGAAATTTCTTTTTTCGTCGATTTTACAAACGTATACTCAAAACAATACACGTTAAATTATCATAACCATACGTACAGCAGTTCCATACAATTACGCGCATTATTCGCAACGTATCTCAGTGTACCATTAATCATGGTCCGCAGTGTAACCGGGTCAGCTCAATGAATCAAGGTAATTAACTCACTAATACACTTATCACGACGTATTCAATTGGAGGTCTTGAAGTGTAATTAATTGTTTGTTTTGGAATTTTAATAGGTGGTTTTAGTTTGAGAAGGAATTGCTACGGGCAGAAAACAAATTTAGTTCATTTTATAGACCTAGATAGGTTTGTAAGGTTTTTTTTTCATATTAGCCTAGCTATTGAATTAGGTACTTTTGTAATTTAAGTTTTATTCACTTGTAGATTCACTTTTTACCGACTTCAATAAGGAGGCCCTATATTCGGTTGTATGTTTTTTTTGATACATCTATCAAAAAACATACCACGACAGTCATAACATACCATACCATAATACATGTTCATCGATTTCTCCGTCAATTATGGACCGATTGTTACAATTCTTCCAATATTGTATAGAGAATGATTCCGTGTTGGTCCCTCAGACTAAGTACTTCTTACTTAGTCTGAGGTTGGTCCTATATAAAAGATATATTCGAGTGTTTTATTACACGCCAAAATATTACAGATTGAGATTTCAACTTTGACTTCGAATCTTTTAATTTTACACTGTTTTTAAGTTTGACGAGCAGAACACTCGTGAATAAAATTTGAATGGGACCACCTCGGAATAGTCAGCTACGACTTGCCTGATATGGAATACTACGTGATTGTACCTTAATAAATGAAACTATAAGCATTCATTATTTTTATTGCACGCCAATAATGTCAAAATATCACACAAGGCGGACAAAAGTACCGTCAAAATCTGTTCCAACCATCCTCCGAAAACCTCTAAGGTTTCCACTTGAAATATTAAAGAAAGTCGGAGTCATCCACGACCACGGAGACCACGACAGTGTGTAAACCTGTTGAAACGTTGGGAAAAATAGGTTATAACACGTTAAATAGTACTAATAATTTTATTATGTGATCAAATCTCGTAAGTTTAAAAATATTAATAACTAGCAGCGCCTCGCGGTTTCACCCGCGTAGTTCCCGTTCCCGTAGGAATACCGGGATAAAAAGTAGCCTATGTCCTATTCCAGACTATAATCTATCTCTGTGCCAAATTTCATTCAGATCCGTTCAGCCGTTCTGGCGTGATAAAGGAACAAACATCCATCCATCCATCTAAACTTTCACGTTTATAATATTAGTGAGATAAAGAATTATGTGCTCGCTCCCCTGTACCCAAAACTCTCAAAATCCACGCGGGTGGCTATCCTAACTTTGCCCAAATAATTAGTTCCCATCCCAATGAGGCATAGTTTACCTAACGATAAACTAAGCACACACCTAAACACTCGTATTAGGTGTTAAATGGTGGAACAAGCTTCTGTCCTAGCTTTTTAGGCTATTGGGTTTGTCTTCGTAGGCCCCTCTGATAGTTTTTATAATATGTAGGTATACAAGTGAATGGTAATTCACTGACACTGCCTGAGGTTCACGCAGTGTCAGTGAAGGCAAGTTCTGCACATCATCATCACAAACACGTTTGTGAAAACACCAGGTATTATTATTTTTTTTTTTTTGTAAATCATCTCTAAAACAACGTTTGTAAAAATGCCAGGTAATTTTTTTTGTAAATTCTCATTGATACAAAATTAAAAAACACGTTTGTCCGGAAACTAATGAATTAGTAAAAACCGATCTTCCCCTTCCACACCTGAGGTCGTCAAAGGTGGACGAGAACAGCAGGGAAGCAGGGAATTCTCACTAATATTATAAACTAGCAGCGCCTCGCGGTTTCACCCGCGTAGTTCCCGTTCTCGTAAGAATTTCGGGATAAAAAGTAGCCTATGTCCTATTCCAGATTATAATCTATCTCTGTGCCAAATTTCATCCAGATCCGTTTTGCCGTTCTGGCGTGATAAAGGAACAAACATCCATCCATCTATCCATCCATCCATCTAAACTTTCACGTTTATAATATTAGTGAGATGCAAAAGTTTGGATATTTAGATGGATGTTTGTTACCACGTGACGCTAAAACTACTGAACGGAACGTGCTGATAGTTTGCATACAGGTAGTTCTAGGCCTTATTTAATTCGATCAGTTCCCTTGGTATATCAATAACCTTAAACAACGCGTGCGGAGCCGTGGCCAGAAACTAGTGATTAATTGTGCTTTAACAGGGATTTAGTAGGGTTATTGTGTTTATGTGGAAACCTCATCTTGTTAACCATCGCATCGTCACCATCAAGGTATGGACAGAGAGTAATTTATGCAGGTCTATTCTTTACTTCAAATCCAAAAGAGGCCAAAATGTGATTAACGCAGCGTTAGTTAAACATTCTTCATCTTTGACCTTCCTAAGCAAACAGACTCATAATTCTAAAAAAACATTCCGTAAAACTGCAAAATGATCAAAGGCCCGCTTTGGCGCCCGTGCGCAGGTCCGTCGCACATAACGTCGTAAGTGACAATTTATGAAATTTACGATCCGCCCCTTTCCGCCGCTGCGAGAATTTGTGATAGGTGGCGCCATCGGTACAATGTATGTTCTAATTTTAAATTATTGTTTCTTGTTTTTGTCGTGTCTGTGGTGGTGCATGGTTTAGCTTTTGAAAGATGTTACTGTATGCGTGGGTTTCCTACCTCTGCATATTAGGTACTTTACTACAAAAAGCCATCCTACATTACCTTTCTCTTCTATTCCAAGTAAAAATGATTATATTGTCTGTGCCCATTCGAAATTCGAAAAGCACAACATATTTCCAGCCAGTGCCATTTAAATTCGCGCCTAAAATGTCCAGTGGAGTTTCGTGGATTTTTCCAATTTCCATTCTCGTATCTGTGTCCACGTGGATGGCTGGAGCATGTTTTTTTATTGAAAAAAGAGTGACGGTTTATTAACATTGTATCTGACGTGCGTTCGTTTGTGTCCGGCGACTGAAAATTGGTAGACAGAAAACGAGCTCACCCACGGATTTGGGAGTGTTCGTGTCGTGCTATTATTTTGTACCTAAATTCATTCCATACTTCCATACTAATATTATAAATTCGAAAGGAACTCTGTCTGTTACTTTTTCCCGCCTAAGCGGCTGAACAGATCTTAAGAGTGTTATACTACCTCAAATTGTTTATTTTCAACTCCGCCGGATGTCCATATCTTCCAAACTACTAAATATTTACCTTTAAAATGTATATACGGTAACGTTAAGGACGTACGCTAGCCGACGTTTGATTAAAAAACACGATTCCATAAAATTTTCTCAGCTGTGAACGCAAAATTCTATGCCTATTCTTTTCACAAAATGGCGTCTTAGGTTGCCTCTTAATTAAATTTGACAGGGCGGTAAATGGTATACCGAGGACGGACATAGGCCACTAGAAAAGCGCGTGCGAAACCGCGGGCAACAACTAGTACGAAATTAAGTAAAAAATTTGCAAATATCATTTATTTGACACTAGCAAACATACAATATTTTAAATGAATCCATATACTCGCGAACGTATAACTGTATTTCAGGACTCGGTTGCGTCTCCAAGGTAAAACACATTTTGTGTCCTTAAAAAATGTGACATGGACTTGTTAATGATAATTAATTATAATTATGATGAAAAAGAATGAAATTTTAAGTTATCTATGGTCAATTTTTCTAATACACAAAAGATAAAGATAATGGATTGGAGAGGAATGGTATCTACTCAATCACGTCTGTGGTCTCTATTAAACAATGTTTGTAATTATGGTTTGTCCAAATTATGTAATAATCCTATTCCTATGTAAGTGAGTAAGCTACCTATTTTTACTTCAATTTAAAATATCTGACGTTTCCAGTAGTCTTCAGGACTATTGGAAACGTCAGAAATTTAAGGTAAAAAGGAAAAAATGCACTTTGAGTGTTTTGGAATATTTTTCGAATAGAATAGATGAAAATCAAAAGTTGATAGCTCAATCATTTACACTAGTGCTTATGAATACAACCCATAAGAAAAACATTCCGCAACCAGAAGCAGTCAAACGATTTAGAAAATCCCGTTTAACCATTAAAATAGGGGACTTTCGTACCCCAAGCAAACACACCGCACACTCCCTGCGATAAATACGTTGTAATTCACGAATATCGCTTTATGGCGAATATCGTTATAGAATAACGTCATATCGGATATCACGTTACGAACGGTGGGCGATAATACGCGGCACGCGCCCGCTTATGAAATCTCATGTCGCGGACTCGCGAGAGATGATGCGAAGGGTGGGACGCAGAAAGGACATGGATATTTTAGCGACGATCTCTCTGTGGCGCGGTGGGTGAATGTCCGCTTGCGACTAGAGATGGGCCGAACATGGGTTTCACCGAATACGAACATTCGGCCGAATATTCGGTAAAACTTTTACCGAACCGAATATTCGGCCGAATATTCGGTACATTTGATTCCGTTCCGTCGTATATGAGATGTCATATTTGTCTTATATCTCAGTAGACTATAATTAAGTTCCTAACTCTTAATGTGTAGATTAAGTGATTGATCTCTTAAATATCAACCTGAAAAGTACAAACAAATTACTAATTTTCTTTATAAAGAACTATATTGGTTGAATAGGATAGGTTTAAACGTTTAATATCAATAAATATATTTTGCGACACTATGCTGAGTAGAAACTAGAAAAAAATATTATTCATAATCTACTAAGGTGTTGTGATTTGATTCAGCTATTCTCTAACACAATAAAGACTGACCGAAATAAATATCTTGTTTATTTTCCTTCAATTAAGGCCTGTTTAATATATTATTATAAAGAGTTAATACAGAAGCCTAATCCCAAAACAGCTAGATACCTATATTTTGCATTAAGTTATTATGGATTCCTTGCCTACCCTGCAAGGGATCCGGCGTGAAGATATTGATTGAAGTTATTATCTTTTTACCAACCTACATTAATTGAAAATAAAGCTTCAGTGACGACAAAATCAGAAAGCTACACTCTAAAATACTTACTTCATTACACTGTACACTCAAATCATGATAATACACGGGTCTTAACAGTAAAAACTTTGAGTATCACTTTGCCGAACATTAGGTAATTCAGCCGAATATTCGGCCGAATATGAATATTCGGTAAAGCTGCCGAATATGCCGAATACCGAATATAAAACGAATATTCGGCCCATCTCTACTTGCGACGCAGGAGATTCTATTCCCACCTTGGGGACAAATGTTTGTACAATCTGCAGATATTTTCTGAGAGTGATATGGTCGTTTTCTATGTATGATAAAAACATCTATTTGTGCATTGTATTACGTATTATATCAGTTATCTTGTACCCATAACACAAGCTCTGCTTAGCTTGGGGCTAGATAATGCTGTGTGAATTGTCTAGCATTATTTATTTATTTTGAAGTATGGTGTGTGTGTTACCGTCATCATCATCAGCTTATTTTAGTCCACTGCTGGACATAGGCCTCCCCTAATGAGCGCCATAGCTGTGTGCCTATTGAGGTGACATCGTTTTATAATTTAACGACAAAACTAAGTGTTGTTTTCACCGTGTTCTAATGTGGTACTTTACACATTAAAACACAAAAGCAAAATGCAATAAAATTATCTAAAAAATCTTTACCATATTTATCTGAATCTCTATCTATCTATTTTAATAATATATGCAAAGAGGAAAGTATTTAGTGTTAAATACATATGTTTTTTAGATTATCTTAGGTACACCCCCTGCCTTTCCTAAATTCACAATTCTTTCCATCCCAAGGTTGCCTGGAAGAGATCGCTTCTAGCGATAAGGCCGCCCATTGTACTTATCTTATGTGATGTCTCTTTCTTATGTCATTTTCTGGTGTACAAAAAAGATTTTTTGTATTGTATTGTATTTAGTGGTATGTAGTTTAGTCAATAAACTCATAGAGGAAACTCGCTTAATAGCAAAAATAGGCGACAACAAGGTCCATACTCTATGGCCAACCCTAGTTAAGCGCTCTACCCTTGTAAAAGTCAGTGTGAATAGAACTAATCTTTATCGGCCGAGGGTTAAAGTGAATCAATTAAAGATAAGCAAATATTCTGTATAGGATTGAATTAGTTGGTGTGAGTGAGGAAATTAACTTTTGGCTGAACAGCGATCCGTCATCCTGTTGTAATTTAAATTGTTTTTATTCTTTCGGGAAGAAATCTTCGTGTGAGTTTTTTTGTGGGGTTGGTGGTGGACGGAGTAGATTGTTTACTTTAAATTTTTTGGATATCACATCACACTGAACACACACAAAACAAGCGTATATATAAGTCACACTAAAAACTTGTTCTACAAAAAACCAACACTAATTTGGATGTCGGTCTAATTTGCCGTTTATATAGATAATGGTACGGAACCCTTCATGCGCGAGTTTAACTCGCACTTGGCCGGTTTTATTTTTTTCATATACAACAATACAATACCTAACCAACCAATCTCATTGATAGTAAATAATCTCTTAGTAGATCGCATCTAGCATCCACGAACGAATAGTGCACTCTTCGTTCGTGGATGCTAGATATAATAGTAATATAGAGAATAGTTTAATAGAATAGTAATTTAAGAAATGTACTAAGTTTCCAAAATCAAAATTCAATTCAAAATTCAAAGTGCTTTACTTCCTTTAGACCTTACAGGACTCTTGGACAACAAACATTTCCGGTTTCGCCGGGACTTTAACCCGGGAACTTATTTCATTTGACGACCGATGTGGCGCGGTGGGCGAAGGTCTGCCTGCGACACAGGAGATTGCGGGTTTGCTTCCCGCCTCGGGACAAATGTGTGTACGATCTGCAGATATTTGTTCAGGGTGTTCTGGTCGTTTTCTATGTATAATAGAAATATCTATCTATGTATTGTATTATATTATGTATATCAGTTATCTAGTACCTACCCATGACACAAGCTCTGCTTAGCTTAGGGCTAGATAATGCTGTGTGAATTGTCCAGCATTATTTATTTATTTCTTAGAGATACCCAAAGTGCGGGTAAGCACCATAACAAAAAAACCATAGAATAGTAATTTCTTAATTGTTTTTGACTTCATGTAGTCAAAAACATCAATTTCAATTCCCATAATAACCAATCATCTTTCTCCTAAAACACCCAATAAACCAATTAAACGGCCGCACTAACACCCTCTGAATAATTCATAACTAAATTAATAACATACCCTATCCTATAACATTAATAATAACTATTATAACCAAGGATTTATTAACCGAACCTTTTATTAATAAAAAATTCAAATGTGGATTACATGCGTAGGCCACAAATTAAATTTGTTTGAGTTTCTCACATTGGTTTGGTAATAAATTGTTTTTGTGTGGGAGGGCTTTATTGTGTTGTAATGCTTGTGTGAACTGTCAATAGATTGGGTAAAATTTACTAAAAAAGTTGTTTTATTGTAGAATTCCATATGATTCGAAAATTAAAAATGATCCAAAACTAGGCAAAAGTGCACGTACAACCAAAAAAGTTCATACGCGATAAATAAAGTCTCCATTACAAAAATATTCAAATTAAGAACCCAGCACATTTCTTTCTAATTTGCTTTCTGCCAGCCAGTATTATTTTAAAAATTCAAAAAAAGAACGCAATCAATCTGTCACCGTTCACGCACAGTACGCATTGAACCGTCATACATAGATAAGCTAATACACACGCTCTCGTAGTAATGACTTTGAGAAAATATTGCAAAGGGTTCATCCGTTTCTGTTTCCATTGTTATCCGGAAAAATCGCCTGCGTTTTTATGAAAGCAACTTGATATGGGTTTTTAAACATGCTACGGTACGATGTAGAATGTTTGTGAACAAATCGCTCATACCTAACCTAAAGTTCTCTCAGTTGCCGCGTCTTCATATACGCAATTACATTACTACTCGATTTGAGATCCTTAAGTAAATATTGCTTGCAATTATATCTGAAACTCGCCGCCAAGCAAGTGAGTTTAAGTTATTATAAATAACTTATTAATGACGTGATTTGTTTACACAACATTCTACATCGAGTTTGGCTTTTGTACCTATAGATATAGAACCGTAAAAATTGTTTAAACCATTCCGCCTGAAAATTCTAAAAAGTTGTGTTTATATAAAAATCATTCGAAAACTACGAAAATTCGGGGAACAAACTTAACCTGGGGTATTTTCAGGTACCTCCGGAAGTGTTTTTTTAACTTCACTGTTTGGTTGACACTGTATACCTTAGAACGAAATCCGTCTATCTATTCTACACGATTTCTCTAATTAATGAGAAAGACACCTTGGAAACGAGCCCAATCACAATATTTCTGACGCCCGTCAGGTGAACGTTATAAATGATTGTCGTGAGCACCTATTACCATGGCACAACATTAGGTAGGTTAACATTAGAGATCTCAGGTATACTTCTCGGCAGTGCATGTGGCACATAACAAGTGTCGATGACTGGTACTAGTACCAGCGGTTTTGGTTTTCGTGACTTTTTAAAGGAAGCCAAAATTTTACCGTTACCTTTTCCATAAATTGTAATAGACCACCCAAACACAATCTACGCTATACTTTCTTACATTGCAAACTCGCCTTTCAGACCACCTTCCATCGTAACCACAACCACTGCCTAAGAGACTGAAGTATCTACTCGTAGAGATATTTTTTGTTAGCAATCGTCTTCGTTTCGTCCTTACTACTCATAAAAATACATACCTACTACTATTACAAAATAACTATGGTTTCCTGTACGCCCATTCCCCTAGAGTCGATTCCCGTAACGTCGATTCTCGTAAAGTCGACCGCGCATAAATTTCCTTCACGTCAACTTCGCTTTTTCGTGATTTACAGACGGCAGCGGCATAAAGAGTACATAAAAACTTTGTTAGGCTGATAAAGTTCCATTACCTGTGTATGGAGGAAATAGGAATTTGACATTAACAGAATCAACATTCTGGGAATTGATTCCAGGGGAATCGGCGTGAAGAGCAAAATTCGATTTACCCATTATCTTAATTTGTTTTTCAATATAAAATTAAATGTTTCCAAGCATGATTATTGTAAAGGCTTTTTTATTTTATTACTATTTTTATGACCTTGGAAGAGCTTCGGGTTATGGTGCGTCAAATTTGACAGCAACAATTCAGACTTCCGCTGGTCGAGCATCGCCATTGCAGTGTTGCTGAGTACTCGATACCCAATGTGCCAGACTACATTGGAATACTGTAGTTAGAGTACGCCACGAACAATACATAATGAACGGGAAAGCGCGATATGGATTATGAATGATGCTTTGCTCGTTAGACGTCGAGCACACGCTAGAGAAGTACAGAGATATTCAGAGGTTATTAATAAGTATTTATTTTTTACTCATACCAGAAATTGCCATTTCGACCAGGCTTACCATAGGATTCACGCAAAAGAAAATACGGCTTCTATTAAATTAAAACAAAATAAAATAAATATACACAAAATAAATATAAAATCGACACATTTGTTCACAAATTATTGGATAGAGGCCTGCTAAGGAGACCAGATATTGCAAATACCATGGGGCCCTATTTTGCTAAACTAATTTCTTCACTATGACAATGATGTGGTCACAGAATGACACATTCTGATATAATAATAATAATATAATAATAATAATAGTCATTTATTTCAGATAATCAGAATAATCCATATTAGTTAGTAACAATTGTCTTAATAACTGATATGCTATGCTCATCAGATCTTTACCATTTTTTATGAGAACTAATTAAAATTAATACTTTCAATTTAATAAATTATCATTTAAATCAAATGTCTTAAATCGCAGATATTCGATAGCCACTTTTTGCCCTTTAATCAAAAAACCCCGACGACTAAAAATTCTGTAAAATCGTAGAATCTGTACACCAAATTTCGTCCCGATCGGTCGTAAAATACGACCTGTAGAGAAGTACATTCTGACAGAATCCATACTTTTGCTAGAAGTTGATACAGAGACGCTTCGCTCACTTCGCTCGCTCGGTCAAATATGTGTTACCTAGGGCGACTACTCAGTTATTCAGGCCATATCGCCCGAAAACAACCAGACAATCTCGAAAACTGGTTGTACTAGGCAAGATAGAGGGAAAAAGACCAAGAGGACGCTCATCAACCCGCTGGTATGACCAAATTAAGGCAATAACGGAACTCACTTTGCCTGCAGCCCTGAGACAAGCCGAAGATATGGTAGCGTGCAAGCGGTTCGCCAGCGTCTCCATGAAAGGATGGGCATGACGTGAATGCGTTATATTCTACTATAAAAACTATCGTAGTTTGACGAATTCATTACGGATGTAAGCGGGTTAACTACGAACCTTATTTGTGTTGGAAGAACACCAACGTTTCATCCCTTAACGAGGGACTTCTTCAGGGTGAGTGCGGTTCTAGGCGTGCGCGTTCCGCGTCCCTCCGAGCGTTATATTCTATTTTACAAGCTTTTTTCTACTTGGCCTGCAGGCGTGACAAATCTCGCAACCGAATTTTAGACCAGTTATACTCAACCGATTTATAATTTGGCATACGTATGTCAGGTTGGGTGACAATGCAATGTCATACTACCATCAAGCTGGTCTGATGATGGAGACAGACGGTGCTATAGAAATAGGCTTTTCGTTGTGCGGTGTCCTGATCTATCGAGATACCGTTCTCCGGTATTTCGAGCTCCGGTATTCCGTAGGACAGTCTACAGGAACTACTGAAGGATACGACTTAACCCCGTCGAGTTTGCGTTCGTTGGATTAGTCTTTCTCAGCACTTTGGTCTTAGATGATTATAAAAAGTTGGTTTTCAAAAAGTTTTTTTGATACATATTACAAACTAGCAGCGCCTTGCGGTTTCACCCGCTTAGTTCCCGTTCCCGTGGGAATTCCGGGATAAAAAGTAGCTTATGTTCTATTCCAGACTATAATCTATCTCTGAGCCAAATTTCGTCCAGATCCGTTCAGCCGTTCTGGCGTGATAAAGGAACAAACATCCATCCATCTATCCATCTATCTAAACTTTCACGTTTATAATATTAGTGAGATGTATATCGGCTTACTGCAGTTTAACAGCATCTTACAGTTTTACATTTAGGGTAAGTTACGGGTTTAAACGTGGGGGCGTGGTGCACGTACCCCTAAATAGCCATAAACATCTCGATCGAGGGCTGTGCAAGGAATTATCTACGCCCTATGTCCCATTAACTTAGATATATCACTTGGGGTAGATATTTTGTTTATTTTTTAAACAGGTAAGGTTAAGTGTTAGTTGGTTCTATTAATATTCTAAAACCGTGGCGTAAGAATAGACTCCAACTCAGCTCGTGGATGTCGTGAGAGTCAACGGGGAACTGACTAGAGGATAGGCAGTTTGGGGGAGAAGGAGGAATTTCTCCCAAATCGTTGCAGAGGGAGATCTCACCTCTACCAGGCCGACCCAGCTGGTCCACTTGTCTGGTGGTCTTTCAACCACCAGGAGTGTAGCAGCATCTTTCTTCTGCATTTTAACACCTTCACTGTGACCACCGAACCGCGTGCCTAGATTGGGGATAGTCATTAATCCTAATAACTAGAGCCACTGGAACTTTCTAAAAAAATGCAGAAGGTAGGTAAAGTGCTTTTCACGAAAGAAGTCTCGCGGTAATTAGTGGAATTAAATTTTTTCTACACTAAGTTCATATAAACGCACTGTCCACATGACAGCGCTGTGTCTAAGGGACTTCTTTCGTGAAAAGGACATTAAATTAAAACGCACTTTATTATTTGCGCCACTCTCCAATTTACTCCAACAGAAAATTAACATCAACCTTCCTGTAGTAAATAATTGTGCACCAATCTTATATTACGAACACTACAACATTATCTACAAGACTTGTCTATCATACACAGTCTAGCGAGCTTTTCTCGTATTTTCGAATTTTTTGCTTTAAACAAGTAACTTACCTACCTACCTAGCTAGTAATAAGGTAGTTTTGCGAGCATTGCTCCATTTTAGAATCTATCTATTGACCCAAGGACTCAAAACAGAAATAGGCTAGTTTCTTAAAAAAATCGAATTAGTTGATTATCAGAAGATATTGGACACTATTTTTATTAAATTATGAAGATATGTTAAAGTTCGACATTATGGTGAAGATGAAAGTAAAAAGGGAGATTTCTTTTGATTTCTTGCTTCTCGAAAGTGAAAGGCTCAAATTAGGTCCAATTAGGTCCACCCACCTCAGTCATAGTCGGACCGGCACCACCGGCGTTCGTGTTTCGCGTGCTTGCTATGATTATTTCGCCTTTTGCAGACAGGCATAGAAAGATAAGATACAAAAGAGATAGCTATACACGTTTTATTGAGAGTCGCCGTGCATAGTAGCGTATTGTTGTCTCGGTCACGCTTCGGTCCAGGTACATTGCACAAGATTGGAAATAGCGTGTGTCTTTGCGAATGATAGTAACACAACACATGCCATATATTGAGTTAGCGCTGGGAGAACATACAGTATCTCCCGTTTTTTACTTTCATCTATCACCGAAGCGATTCATTTAGTACACAGAATATATCTAAATTACTACTAGAAGCTAGGTAATATACCAATATATAGCTAACCCGAGATGCGATAAGGTTTGTGTCCACAGTGGATCAAAGTGGCCAGACTAAAAGTTAAATCGTCAGTTTGTACGGCACGGTATCCTGAAAGCACTTGAAGAAGTTGTAGACAGCGTCCTCAGCATCGCTGCCTACTTGCTTATAACCACACCTTCTTACTTCTTTGCCGAAGTCCGTTTCCCTTGGGAAGACATTCGCAGTTCTTTCTATGTCGACCAGACCGTCTGGTCCAAGGAAATTTGCATTCCTGTAGCAGCAAGACAGGAATTTTCTAAAGCTCTTGCTGTCTATGTAACCTGGAAAGAGATATATTATTTATGAAACGGGGTTGTAGGTCTGAGGTTTTTTTTAATCACGGTGCTCTGTGGTACTAATTATATATTTGTTTATATTTGGACACGTACGCAAATAAATAATGTTCTAGATAGCTATTACTATTTGTTCCAGTGTTTTTTTCATATGTGAATATCTCAGAAACCTGACGCTTTAGGAAATTATGTTAAAAGATTTTTTTTATTAAAAATCTTTTTTAAAAAAGAAAATTACAATCAAATAATATAAACAAAGCAGGACTTGTATATAAAATTAAAACTATTGAGCTACCTGCAGACTGTTGCAAACAATCTATAGGTTGCTCAACTGATCCATGTCAATCGAGTGCAACACGTAACTTTTCATCCCACCTCAGCGAGGAAAGAGTATTTTTGCTCTTCGATATCTGAGTGTAAAAGCCGTTTTTACCCGTTAGACGATAAAGTAAATTAAATTTAGATCATTGTGCGCGTGATGTTCTAAACTCAATTTACTTTATCCTCTAGCGGATAAAAACAGCTTTTACACTCAGATATCGAAGAGCAAAAATACCCTTTCCGAGATGGGGGGATGAAAATGATATTTTTGCGTTTTGGCATTACGACTTTAACAACTTTGACACGTCAGCGTAATAGGTAAACTATCAAGATAACGAAAACTTTTTTCGTTATTATATCATGCAAACATATGAGTTTCTTTTGACTTCTCAAGACAGATGAAAATATTTTGAGGAAACGGATCTTTGAGAGTAAAAAGCAGAGAACAGAGACCCGAATTTGGTTTGACTACAGTATCGAGAATTCGAGACGTTACCATCGTGACCTCTCATCAGACCTCATTTTCGTATGGAATATGCGTAGTCCGCACGATAGAGGCGCTGCTGTGCCAAATCCCATGGATAGAAGATTGTGACGTAACGATAACGTCTCGATAACTGTCGTCAAACTGAACTCAGGGGAGGACATAGGCGACTGGGCCCACTACAAAACTGGGACCGCGGTCCCAGTTACCTGATTAGTTTTTTCTTGTTTATTTCGTTGGGCGAGTGGGACCACTCGTAATTTTAACCACAAATCTATTGTTTAAAGTACCGTTGGCATTATGTCTTTTTGTGCAATAAATATAATAAATAACCTTGGCTCCGAATGGTACCTACCTCCATCTACGACTTGTAATAGATCCATCAACGGTATACCAGAATCCGGTATGCATATTTGTATCGCTTGTACCAACACTTGGGATTCTTGTGTTGGCAGTTTTAAAGATTTCTGCAAAAAATACATCCTCACAATTATGTACAACTAGTTTCTGCCCGTGGTTTTGCACGTTTTGTTTATATGGAAACGTTTTAAGGTTATCTCTATCCAATGGGAACTGATTTATGGGATAAAAAGCCTAGCCTATGTTTTAATCCAGCCCTAGAACTACCTGTATTCAAGATTTTAGCCCGATCCGTTCAGTAGTTTTGGCGTAAAGAAGAAGCAATCAATCATCCATATAAACATCCTAACTTTCCCGTTTATGATATAAGAGTGATGTGATTCATTCATTTATTCGCTGACTAGCGATGTCACCTGACAGGGTAGGTACACCTACAAAGCACCGCTGGAGCACAGCATAAAAATGTGCATTCAAATATAAACTTTAACTCTTAACATTGAGATGTATTTTATATTGACGGCATCAGATGACAGACAGCTCGTGGACCACTCGTTTGAAGCTTGAGGGAAGCCATTTTATCACTGTAAAATGTATCTAAAGGTAACGAGTTTAGTCCCATAATTGAATGCACATTTTCAGGGGATGCGATAGCGGTTATAGCTCGGCGCAAATTAATCCAATACCACTACCACAAAACACAAAAATTTGCATTCAAATAGGGGCTCTAAACTTGTTACATTTACACACATTTTACAGTGACAGTGGTTTGTGGTTTTTCTGCGTCGTCATGAACCCAACTGTCCTCCGTTTTCGGCTTGACGTTGAGTTTCGGGACACCCTGTATATTCATCATCAGTCTATACTAGTCCACGGCTGGACATAGACCTCCTCTAATGGGCGCTAAACCGCAGTCTTTAGCTTGCAATTTGCTTGAAACATACCTTTTGTAAGCAAAATGAATAATCCACTACCAATAAGCACAAAATTACTGAAAACAAAACCTTCATGGTTTTAAATTAATTTAAACAATATAATCTGATACAGTAGTGCAACTTAACACAATTTCTTCCAGACAACCGTCGCTAGAATTAAGAAAAACGTTAGTGTACGTCCGAGTAAAAGGCAGTGACTATTTACAAGAGCAATTGATAAAAGATTTAATAGTGAAGCAGTTTTTATTGGTTTTAAGGTTCTGTGGTGATGTGCAAGAAAACGACGTTTATGCGTTCTTTACGTCAGTTTGTCGGAGAATTGATCAAGCAAGAATAAAGATTGATAAAAAAAATGCTGGACAATCCACATGGCAATTCTTACCCCATAATAAGTAGAGCTTGTGTTTTTAATAAATATATAATGCTGGACATTTCACACAGCATTATCTTGCTCCAAGCTAAGCATAGCTTGTGTTATGGTACTATGACATACTTATATTGTTTTACTTATGTAGTAAGTGTTGTTTTACTTAATGAAGTGACAGGAGACTCCCGCTCCGGGTCATTCTTGGTGCAAAGGATTGCCATCGCTATTCAGCGAGGCAATGCTGCAAGTGTTATGGGCACTTTTGTACCGGGAATGGTCGGGGCGGGTTATTTAATGGCTAATTTTTATACTGTGTATTTAATATTAAGCGCAGTCAATTTATGTATACACCCAGTATACATAAATTGACATATGTAGTTAAGTTTATTATACTTAATTACATAGAAAACATCCGGATCTGCAGACTGCAGATCGTAAAACCATTTGTCCAGAGAGAGGAACCTACAAAGGTAATCAAAAACTTTAGTTATGATAGAAATAAACTAAATATTGCTGGACATTAGAATAATAAGATATAGCAATTAGATGAATTTTTGTTATTTTTATAATTTTCTCTCTTTGATTATTTATATATGTAAAAAAATAACGTCCAGCTGACAGCAGCTGAGTTTGAAGCCAACAGCTGGACGTCATTTTTTTAAACATATAAATAATTAAAGCTTCAAAATCTTCAACGAGAGCATACTTTTGTGAACTCGACACTACTCGACATGTATTCTTGGTATTCTTGGTGTTGTACTTCCGAAATGTAAAACTTTGGAACCCTATCGCATCATGCTAAACCCATCCTGACCAGTTCACCAGAACAACGTTAAGAGCCGTCATTAACTTGTAATAATGACACACGCTTCACTACACGGATTTAATTAGAAAAACTTTGAGAAACTGCACGTTCATACTACGTATTCTGTTGTGCTTCGAACATGGGGAAATAGTCTCACTTATATTTTGAAAATCTCTAAAAAGGCAATAGTCTAGTGGAGTATGATATGAAGGAAAAGTTAACGACACATGAGCACGCGGCAGATCACCAATGCGCTGGACGGACCAAATTAAAGCTGCACTGAACGGTCCCCTACACGAATGTACCAGGGAGGCCGCGATACGAGAGGAATGGCGCTGGATTGTGAGGCGTGCCACCACCACTGAATTACAACATCCACGTGCTGAAATAAACTGGAGAAAGGAAACCCTTGAAAAATAAGTCGCGGATGAGTTGTCCACTTCACTTTTGGATTTGGGTACAACTCATCCGAATCAAAAACCGAGCGAATTTTCATTCGGATGAGTTGTACCCATAACAAAAAGTGAAGTGGACAACTCATCCGTGGATGAGTTTTTTCTCGGATGAGTTGTACCCTAACCCGATTCTTACACCGTCGGCGTAGTCTGTAGTCTGTACATACACAGGATATTAAAAGCAAACTCGATTGAAGCACACCGTAATGGCTAATTGCAGTTTACTTACGTCATTTAAGGGCATTCTGTGACGTAGATTTAGATATAGGTAGGTATTACCTAGTGGGATTTTAATTTTCCTATGTGGACATGGAATCGGGCGGTGCATAAGGTTTTTTATTCATGTACTTAGATTGGCTCAGCAGTGGGACTACTACGAACAAGGCTTATGAAAAATAATTATATCATATAAAAATATATTATATAGCATCATATTATATAATATAATCATAGTAATATGTTCTTAACTGAAATTGTCATTCGTCATAATTATCATTGTTTATTTTTTTTTCCATTTCATTATAATGTTAGGTAATTACAATTACTTATGCCACGTATAAACATTTATTTTACTTAAGTACAACTTTGTAACAAGTTTCTGATTAGTTTTACCTTGATCTTTGATTTCAGTTAAATGCCATGTGTCAGTAATTGTAACTTCAACTTGATCTCGATTTATAAACCTATAGTTAAGTATTAATTGTACTGTATATCCATAATATTTATCAATATTGTTCATCATCATCAGCTGAAAGAGTTTGTAATTGGACAAGTTGTTCTAAGGCCTGAAAGGCACTAGCGGCTAGCCGTGATGGGGCGTGCCGTTGCGGCCGGCAGGCCGCAGAGCGATTATTATTATGACGACCTCTGTGGTGCGGTGGGCGAAGGTCCGCCTGCGATACAGGAGGTTGTGGGCTCGATTCCCGCCTTGGGACAAATATTTGTACGATCTGCTGGTATTTGTTCCGGGTGTTCTGGTCGTTTTCTATGTATAGTAAAAAATTAATATCTATCTATGTAATGTATTGTATTATGTATATCAGTTATCTAGTAACCATAACACAAGCTAAGCTAAGCTTGGGGCTAGATAATGCTGTGTGAATTGTCCAGCATTTTTTTATTTTTTATTATGAAACCGCATAATATCGACGCACTGACTTGCGGCAGGCGTCAACCGCTCCGGTTGAATGATGCGGGGTGCGCCGTATCCACACACTCGGCGCGGTTAGCCGCAAGTGCCGCTTGTTCAACATCTGTAGAAGCAAAGACGATTGCGGCGGACTGGATGATACGGTTGCTGGAATAAGGCGGCGTGCCGTTGCGGCAGACCGTATATACTCGTACAGCGGCCTGCCACAACGGCACACACCTTTACAGCTAGCCGCTAGTGCGTTTCAGACCTAATACATATCGCGGACCTTCTTCCGATTTCCTATGACGATGATGTCTACGCTGCTGTCTTCAGGTTGCCCCATCCAGCAACTGCAAGCAGCTTTTCGCAGGCCGTCATGACCTACACCACCTGGCCCTATGGCGTCCTAACTACGTTTGCCGAGCTATATCTTGTGCTGTCTCGTAAAGTCAAACTAGATGACAAAATAACAACTATTCCACTGAAGATATCGTAGAAAGTAATAAAAGACATTCAATTACATTAAATAGGTACTATGTACACGCTAATTACATCAGGTTTTTCCTTTATTGATTGTTTTCGCATTTTTCCGGAGTAGAACAATGGCGCGATTTCACATGCCGTATCTATTACAGACCTATTACAGTTAAAATACGCCGTCTGTCGTTCATGGAAGCCAGTAAGTCAGTGTATATTAAGGTATTTTACTCTATGTGAAAAATCATCATAGTTATTTGTTATACAAGAGTGCAAAGTTGCTTCTTATTAACCGCGTGCTCAATTTTGAAGACCGAGCAAGCGAAGGATCCTAAAATTGAATGACGAGCGTGAGTGGATGAGTGATTTAAAAAAAAAACTTTGCACTCGAGTGCAACACGTAACTTTTGATCCCACCTCAGCGAGGAATGAATATTTTTTCTCGTGTAAGTACACGATATTGTAGAGGAGTATTGACTTTATCCTCTAGCGGATAAAAACGGCTTTGGCACTCAGATATCGAAGAGCTCTTTCCGAGATGGGGGGATGAAAAATATATAATTGTGATACTTATTATTATTTGATTGTAATTTTCTTTGTATAGGTATTTATTGAGATAGTGTAGGCCAGTCACTAGTCAGAATATGTTCGTTTTAGCTCATAAAATTCTACTAATAAAATAAATGTGACAGTCTGTGTGAATGTTTGTTACCACGTATCTCCGTAACTACTCAACTTATTAAAATGAAATTTGATTAATCAAATACCTCTGGAGGGGTTAAAAAGGGTGGTATAGTTTGAATGGAAAGTTATTATGAAATAGTAGGCTCAATGTTGTTATGTCATACGGATGTGTAGGCAAACTAGGTTTAAACGGTCATCAGCAACATCAGCGTATTTGTTCAGGTCTCACATACAATACAAGTGACGTCATGACCACAGAGCAATTATATAGCGTGGACGCTATAAACAACGTAACTGACGTAATTTGAAAATTTGAATTTTAAATATATTTTTAGGGTACATAACGATTGAATAACAGTTTTGTATTTTTGAGTGGTTCATTAGAAATAAAAAACCTAATTGAGACACTTACATAAAAATGTGTGTAATATCTTTTTGTATATTCTAACCAAGAGAACCATCCCTGAGCTTGGGCTACAGACACTGCTCTGATATTTTTTTGAAAACCCGTAGAACCTGGGTGGACCTAGGAAAGCATTTTCCAACAATGTTGCCATTCTCAAGCTCAGATAAGCATTACAAAGAATCGATAATTATTTACTGGCAATACCAGTCGACTGAAGTCTGGATCTAGGAAAATATTTACTATCTGGTTAACAGCTTTTGACTACAAAGAGATGTATAAGTAAGTCGAAAAGTGCTTTCGTGGCTGTTTATAATTAGAGCGATATCAATAAACCTGAATGGTGCGTTTTCGTTTCGGTAACCGAATCTTTACAGTTTTTCTGCCGAAAAACATTTTTTGATAAGCTCGGTAAGTTTTCGATGCGATGTCGTTCATTCGATACTGTATTTCTGCGACTGAGTGAGCGACAAAGCGCGGGGAGCTAGCGGGGGCAGACGAGGAAGGCCACTCTATTTCGTACGCACTCACGTGTGCATGGTATAGATTCTACGCATTTTTACATAGAATCTATACCTACAGACAGAGTGCCATTTATCTAAAATGTGCCGTTTTGTAATTTACCTGCTCATTCTACAAATGGGCTGATTCTGAAATCCAGCGACGACATCATGTGTTTATTAATTTAATTTTTCACTTCTAATAATAGGGCTTCACGGCTGTGAGATTTAGTAATATGATTTAGGATGCTCACTTATGTCAGCGACTGTCCAAGGCGTGGTTTTGGCGTAGTTTTACGCCGTTTCACGGTAGACATTAATTGAAGCAAATAAAATAAAACAAATGTATTGGTGTCATGTGCATTTAAGTGCGCACACGCAAATGAAGCTGTAAATCAAAGGAGATGTAAAATACAATGTCACTTTAGTAATTGATACAAGACGTTTTATGTGGAAGTGAATGGTTAGCTAATTTTGTTCGGGATTGTACCCGATTTCGAAATTCGAGATAGCTTAGCATACGAATGGATACGAACTACGAACTTCTTTAAACCGTGGCTAGGAATCAATGAAGGTAAATCTAAACTACTTATGCTTCTAATGAAAATTGATAAAAATCTCTGTTTAATTCACAAAAACACCCTATTCAATAATTACAATGAACTATTTTATGGTCCAAATGAGGCACATAAAAAACGTATTTATAACCACAATAAAGTATAACACAGACGAAAAGAATGGCTCCATTGAGGACATAGATCATAGATACGGCCATAGTTGTAAAGATCAGGTTGACAAGCTGTCAACTTGTGGCCACAGATTACATTATAGGTAGTGTGGAGGTAGAGTCACACCAAGATATTAATCTATTTCAAAAATAGCGTCTCTTTTATCGTCCGGTCATACCTCCTACCTCTTTTCTTGTAGCTTAAAAGGAGACTAAATAGGGAAATCTAAAATGGCCTAAACCTCCAACGAGGTAGGAGCCATAGAGGTATGGCCATTGTAGATCACAAGGAAAGAGGTAGGAGTTTTTGGACATTGTTATTATAAACTCTTTACTGTAATTTTAGTTCCATTTCTAACATAATTGATTCTGAGAATAAAGTAAAGGATGTCTTCTTGCTATTGTCGCTGTACGTCCAGTTGAAGTTGGTACTAAATAGGTTTACAGTAAATATATTATTTCGAAAATTATTAATCCTGTATCAGATACATTAAAATAAGTAATCATATAATAAAAAAGTACCTACTTTCGTGTACATAGACGATACTATGTAAGATCCACAGAAATAAACGATTTTATTATGTTAGTGTATTATTTTTATTATTAAAATACATAAAATAAATAGGCTGTTAATACATAAAATATGTATCAACAGCCTTCTTTAGTCCATAGCTGGACATATATGTTTCTTACAGTACCTACGTCCTACTTACATGCTGGATTACTTAATAAATGCTTTCAAAAGTAGAATTATAACTCCCCACTTTCGATAGCTTTTGATATCAAAATACAAAAGCTAACATCTGTTAACACAACTCCAGCTTACCGCTACTTAGAGCAAAGGCGGCAACTTAGCGGCTTCGTCAAAATGACGTAAACAATGACAGATAATGTATTCTAATGACACGTCAGAGCGATAAAGTTCTTGAGTCCATTGTGACACCTCGCTTAATTGGAATTTATGTTTTCAAAGATACGCTTTGTATTAAGCGGCAGGAGGTACTGTGGGAACTCGATTGAGGAGGAACAAACTCGAATGATTCGTTTCGTAATCTAATTTTCATAATTTAGGAGGTACTTAGTTGGTAGGCTAAATAGTATTTGATACTGATGAAAATCATAAATAATATTAAAGAAAGAGCACGAATAAAACCTGAGTTTTTCTGTTTTACAAATAAAAACAAAAAAAACAGTCAAAATTGCAAAGTCAAAAGTGCAAAATACACTCAATATTTTATTAGGCAAAAAAATCATGGCGGTCTGTTCTGATCATGATTATGTGATTATGCGGCTAAATTACTCGTATTATTTTCGCTGCTCATTGCCTGCATTTTGATTACGAATAGGTAAATCTGAATAAACCAGCTAAATTGAATTCGAGTTTTCGCTTCGATAAATGAACGACACAAATGGTAGGGGCCCAAGATTCGATTCAGCCTTTTATTATGCACACAAATTCGGGCTCGGTCTCGCTTCCGAAACACTTCCGCTCCTAAATGCTTTATTCGTGTGTACTCGGCCTTATCTTAATTTCTTAATTAAGCCCGGTGCACGTACACTTCTACCAACTTATTAGAGAAGGTGGTTAAACTCGGAACTAAAGAACGTTGCCTTAAAATTACACTCAGATTTTAATATAATGCGACGGCAGCGCCAGTGTTAAGTGAAGAAGTTAGTTGGTGAAAGATACCAATATTATAATGTTTGTAAGTAATTGCCTAAAGAAATAATTATCACGAAATAAACTTTGAGTGTTATTTCGTTTGTTTTCATATAAAAAGTTTATTAGGGATATAATTTTTTATTGTAATGAGGCTTTTTATCAGTTCGTTGGTTTTGTAATTTAAATAAACATGAAGGAAATGTGCGTGGAATTTGAAGTAGGTATAAACTTGTGTTACATTTTTGATCTAATAAATTCCCTTCCTTGACCTATCTATATTATAAAATTAGTAACTAAAGTGAATTTTCAACAAATAACAAAAACAAGATATAACACGAAAAAAATGCTAGGGATGCAGTCTTTTCCCATTTTGGAACCACATGAAAAAAAGCTCTACATTAAAGTCTACAGAAAAAAAATGTTTTTTCTCCATTAGTTCTTAATTCGTTGAATAGCGTTATTTCTTTGGGATTTTCATACGCACACACGTATGAAAATCCCAAAGAAATAACGAGTAAAAGTCCATAAAGTATTTTAATTACTAACGAGTAAAAGTAGTTAAAGTCTTACTCTCTCAAAGTTGCCTCGGAGCAATTGATCTCAGCGAAAAGGCCGCCTTTTGTACCGTGCTTAGTTTTTATTTAGATAAGTATAATGGTTATTTTATATTAATTTTGTGTAATGAAGTGTTCATTCATTCATTCACTCACACATATATCAACTTAAGAACATAACTATTTTTGCTCTATGATTCCAACTATAGAATTTTTTTCTATCGTTGTTGTAACACCCCTAGTCTGATTTCAGTGTCGCATTTCTATCGCCTCGTCATTTGCATCCGTGCGATTTCCCAGCGGGTTGGTATCGTGCGATCTACGGAATTACCGCCCGCCGTATCCAAATCGAAAATCAACTCTTTTTATTCGAAAAACGACTCCTTTATTCACGTTATTGGGAGCTTATTCTGGAATATGTAGAGCTGGAAATTCTTAGATTTGAATATGGAAAATTGGATACAGCATTTTGGAAATCGAATACGTGTGAGAAAGAAGGTTGGCAATTTGAGTGGTCTTTCTTACGGGGGGTACCATACGACGCCATTTTATGAAAAGGATAGGAATAGGATTTCGCGTTAATAGGAGCGGGACTGAGAAGAGCGGCGTGTGTAAAAATCAAGTGCAAAAATCTAGTATATGCTTATTATCTAAAAATAGTAGTAATAATTTTGAAAATCTAAAACACACGCCGTCTTCTTTATATTCTTTTTGTTTATTGTACAAAGTAACAATTATTTTAAAGTATTTATTGAATAGAGGCGATTTATTGTACGGTTTATAGCGATTTTTTTGAACACATGAAATAGTAGGCGCAATGTTATTGTTATTACCTATGTCAGACGGCTGTGTAGGCAAACCAAAAAGTATCAATTGTCATCAGCAACATTAGTTTATTTGTTCAGGTAAGACGCAGCTAACTGACGACGTCATGAATACAGAGCACTATGACGCGCGCAACGTGCCGTAAAAAATTTTTTTTTATGGCACTTATCGATTGAATATCGTCTACTTGCATTAAGTAGTCAAAGTAGTCTTAAATTTCATAGCTATGATGATGATCACTCTGATAACGGGGCATGCGTTTTGTAAATAATATTATTAGGTAGTTAGTATTTAAGTTAAAGCTGTACCGACTAACACTTCCTTTCTTTTTTCATTGTTTTTTCATTTTTTCATTGTGTGCTTACTAACCCAATATGGATCATACTCGTAGATATCCGAAATAAAGAGATTTTTTTTTTTTTATTATTAATTTTTTAAATTTATATTTGTGTACTAAAATTTGATTTGTGTGTTTGAGTCTAATATTTATTTTTATTTCTTTCTTTCTCTAATATTTATTTTGTATTTTAAGTGGTTCATTAGCAGCATCGAGCACATATCCATTGCTCGATTATTAGCACTGTATACTCTGATTGAGGCACTTTTCAAAAACGTGTGTAATAATAAAAACCTATTGAACCCAGAATACCAGCCAACCAATCGTCTCGTCTCAACGATTTTTGCATAGTAAACGCACATAACATTTTATTCGCTAAACCTTTTGTATACCTCATCGCTCCTTCACAAAGAAACGGTTTCTGTAATAACGAAAACGGTCCTAACAAAAACGGCTTTTGCAATAACAAGAGCAGTCACGAAGAAATAGTCTAATAAAAAAGTATTGCCATTTGCATTGTCGAAGCGTTCCCTTTATTATCGGGAAAGTATTCAATTGAATTCAAATTTCCTTGAGAGTTTATCTTGGGTTGATATCTTAGTAGGTAGGATACTCCATAATCATCATCAGCCTGTATACGTTCACTGCTGATCATAACTCTTCCCCAAACGACCTGTCCTCCTGAGTCCTGAGGGGACAGCTAATTGTGTCGTGTCAAAGTCCGGTTGACTGTATTGATTGTTTGTTTGTTGTGTCTAATAAATAAATAAACAATTCTTTCTTTCTTTTTTTTAAAAAAAGATATCCCGCTTCCGAAAGCTATATGACAATACGATGACAATACACAATACCTACAATACAATACTACAGTATGCTTTATTGCACACCAATACGTGACGTCACTTTAAGAAGTTTTGCGATTGAGTCTTAAAATAATTTAATAATTCTCACAATGAAAACACCAAAAATAAATATGCAGATATACTTATATATTAATAGTGAATACAAATAAAATAATCAGCTTTTTTCAAGTCACTTGCATATACTACTAGACACACAATCAAACTTTCCAGGAAAGCATAACACCCTGTAGTAAAAGAAATGGTATCTCAAAACAGCCTTTACCCCTGAAGATCTCATTTTGGTTACAAACAAAGTAATAAATAACGAATTATTACCATAAATTGAACATTTCGAGAAATAAACCTTTCCTAGCTTTGTGTTATGGTAACACTGCATTACAAGATCATTCCCCAAATACAAGATTTGGGTAATAGCGAGACGGATCACCCTGTATTCGAAATTGAGGGAGAAATGGCAAAAGAAAACTATTTACCGCACTCTATTTGAGTTTTATTGTGATTTTATTTGCTAGATAACGAACTAGGCTCTGGTGAAAATATCACACAATCAACATAATTTGATAACAACTCTTACATTTTACAATTATTTTCCATTACATGACACTGAAAAGAGCCAGAAAAGAGTCCAACCAGACTCATATTACCATTAAGAAAGAATCATCATCATCATAAAAGGTTGTTTAGCATTTTAAACACAATTATATTAAAAATACTGGCTGAAAACACGGCTGTGGGTTGGGCACACTGACTTGGAACTGAAGAAAAAGAAGAAGAAGAAGATAATTCTGTCATGGCGGGAAAACAAAAGACGAAGATTATAAAAATATGCTAGGTAATTAGATTTGTTTTGGAAAGAGCATCTTGTGGAAATAAAGTTACATTGGAGTTTATTGGCGTTTTTATGACAGTAGGTAGTTTTTTTGACGTAGCCTCAGACACCATTCCACATTAAGTTTTTCGAAAAGCCATGTAAACCCCGACCCTCAAACCACATCAGAATAATTCCACCGTATGTATGCGACGCAGAACATTATGTACTTTGCGGCATTTTGCAGGATAAAACAAATCTACGGATAGGAATCTTGGATTCGTTTATTGTATTTTAAGGAGGACTGGGGCCGAATTCGGGTAAAAAATCACTTTATTAAGACAGTAGTAGGTACCGTAACAGAATCGTCCATAGATTAATGAAACTATAAAGTCTAATGGATACGCTATACAGACTTATTTTGCATGACCTTATTAACGTTTTCAAGTAGAGTTTACCAATATTTTTCATAGATGTCGATGTCATTTTGTAAGCGTGATTTCATCACTAGCAAATTTACGCCAACGATTCGTTACGCCTGCACAATGTCAATCTACTATATTTTGTATGGCGTCCTTCAATCAAAAATAAGTAGGTAGTTCGCGGCCTGCAAAGCCGGAAATTTTTGATCGAAGATGGCGTCACGTCTCCACAGAGACTAGATTTTTTTCTCGATGAAAAATACTCTAGATATTGTGTGCGGTGCTATTTGCATGGAGAGATTCAAAAATAAGGTTTCAACCTTGAAACTTTTGACACGCGCGCCTCTCTTCATTTGTAGTTTCTTTTATCGAAGGAAAATTGCCCAAAATGTGATCGACAAAAAAACAGAAACAATTTTAGGTTAGCTAACTAGTAAAGCTTTTGGTGCCAACAGAATCACTACCAATAAATCCATTATGACCAATACAGGGTTATTGATAAATTAGATGGGCAGGACCTGCAGTTCACGTATTGGCACTAATTTACCAATAACCCTGTATATGTCTGTGCACAGAAACTATTTAATAGTGGTAGTGGAAACTAAACTTCTGTTTAAGCATAAGTAGAAACATTTCAATAATTATATCATTAAAATAATTCACAAGGTTTTACAGATAACTCACAAAAAGCATTCTCCTAGTACCGTGCGCTTCCCATAATAAGTTGCAAGGTAGGACCATAATATCTACATATAAATCCACCCCCTCCAAACCAGCTGGCCTCAACATACAAACGGACAACATTCTTCACACTAGTGTATGTACACATTTTACACCCACGAATGATATACGGTGTTCTTACTTCCGGTAGACGACTTCCGGTTACGCCCTCTGTCGGCGTTTTGTAAGTGCTGAAGATAATCGTATATTTTGGTAAATTATGTTGTGAGATTATTAAATGGGTGTTATAAGGTATTCTGACGATGAAGTAGAACTTTTAGTTAATTGGTCATTGTGTCATTCCGTGGTCGGTCACCGGTCATTCATAAGACAGTTTTTGAATAGTTCTTATAGTGTCTCAGAACTTTCTTTCATCTTTTCTATACCCACTTATTTTAAGGCCCGTGTTAAGAAAGCTTACCTACGCCTACCTAAGCTTACCTAAGCAAGCTTTCTTAACACGGACTAATCCACAGATTACAGAATATCTGTAATCTGTGGCTCAGTCATAGATCTATGAATGAATGACATTTGTCTCAATTTTCTATTCGTCTACATGCGCATGCTTGTCAACTCACAGAGATTTGAGACGTTTACAGACATTCTGTAATCTGTGGCTCAGTCATAGATCTATGAATGAATGATATTCATGCCATAAAAACGTGTTACTCCAGCAAAGATCGAAAACAATTACATTCTCCTTATGTAGGTAGGTATATAATGAAAACAGCGATATTTGCGAAAAATGACAGATCAGTTGAAGTAACCTTAAAGGAGAAACACACTGCTGTAACAGCAGAGGGATAGTGTCATTCAACTATTATTTTAAAATAGACGAAAAAAAACGTCTCAAATCTCTGTGAGTTGACCAGCATGCGCATGTAGGTATACCTACGAATAGAAAATTGAGACTAATTTGCCGCAATTTTTTGGCTACACCTTACTTGTTGTGTCTACTATCATTCTAAGCCTTCTTCTACAGGTGTAAATACGTTTACTAACCCGACTTTGTTTAATTTTTATCTTACTGTAATTCAGCCCGAGCCACTAGGGTCGTTATGGCACTACATTCACAAGGTTTTACGCGAAGTTAACTTGCCTACGTCGACCAGGTCTAAACAAAAGAGACACACTGGTCTCTTTACGGCCTCCTCAATGTAATCTTCACGGTAGAATGGACTTTGCTTCAGCTGACCGGATGTTCTTTGCTCATGTTCGACCAAAAGACAAGTACATGCGCTTCTGAAGGCACCTATCGGAAGAGGCTTGCATCCCTTTAGTATGGTGTTTCTATTGGCTTTGCACCTATTTGAAGGATCTAATGTCAGAAAATTAATTGTAATGTAAATCAGTTGAGCTACCTGTAGATTGTCTTGACCTACCACCAAACCTACCCCGTGACGGAATAGAGAGTGCACCTGTGTTTACGTACACACTTGTGCACCATAATTATATTATCCTAAGCACACGGCTAGTCTCCACTGTGGCCGAAATTCGGCTACAAGGACATCATCTAGGTATTCATTTATGTAAATACTAGCAGCGCCTCGCGGTTTCACCCGCGTAGTTCCCGTTCCCGTGGGAATTCCGGGATAAAAAGTAGCCTATGTCCTATTCCAGACTATAATCTATCTCTGTGCCAAATTTCATCCAGATCCGTTTTGCCGTTCTGGCGTGATAAAGGAACAAACATCCATCCATCCATCTATCTATCCATCCATCCATCCATCCATCTAAACTTTCACGTTTATAATATTATATATATATATAATATATATATTTATATATATATATATATATATATATATATATATATATATATATATATATATATATATATATATATATATATAGTGAGATATGTAAAATAATAAGTAGTTGAATTATTGGTACGTAGCACTAGGTTTGTTAATCAAATAATCGATATAATTAGGAACAGCGAAATTAAAAAGAAAAACACGACCCACTAGGACTTGAATCACCCTTTTTGATTATTTACACACATTAAATTTATTTTAAATTTCACTACTTTCACAGTCAAAATTAAAACCCATATAAAATTTCTCGTCGGCTTCTTGAAACAATTTAATCTCTGCTCAAACAAATCGGCGGCACTAAAAGCTTATACGGGATGTTCATTTTAAAGCAATACTAATTTTTATTGTCTACCAAAATTTCAGTTGTCACAACTTCAAAAATTTTCAGGAAAATAAAAACATTATATGAAATTACTTTTTTTTAAGAAACAGCAGTAAAAATTTCACAATCTATTATTTACTACCTAAATTTCAATTCATCGAATATCTAACACTATTGTATACTATTATATTATACAATATAATACATATAGTATGGTACTAGGTATGTGTATGTACAGGTATGGCTTACGTAGTAGGTAAGTGTAGGCATAATTATAATTGTTTTCATTTATTTAAGATATTCAAACGCCACCGTCTAATTATTCTCATAAGTTCAGTACAACCCAAAGTTGCCTGAAAGAGATCGCTCAAAGCGATAAGGCAGCCCTTTGTACTAATCCTCGATTCTCAGCATTTCTTTCTGTATTATATTTTGTGTTTGTGATATAAAAAGAGCTATCTATTTATCTTTCTATCTAACACAACTTAAACCGAATCTTCAAATATGTATTCAAATAACGCAACCTCCAACAATTGCGTATATTTCGTAGAAAACGATTTTTGTATAATCCTCCATTGAAGCAATTGTGGATTGAAACATAACCAATGTTTCAATCCACAATTGCTTCAAACATCCTGTATACGAAATAGAGAGGTTTTGTAGCAAAACCGTCCCCAACCGGCGCTAAACGAATTTAAACCGTGGGCAAATGTTTGAGATGCGATTAAGGACCTTATTGACATTGATTGATGGTAACTCGATATTTTTGGGGCAGAGTAGTGATCGTGCTTTCTCTGGCAGGATAATAACAACACCATAACTAGTAACCGCTATTTTTACTATCGCTTCGTGACGGTCCCGGTCCGTAAGTTGCGCTCTGGATGACGTAAGAGCCGATTATGGGAACCTACCAGAGGAAGGGTAGCATCTCGCTTGTCTATATTACTCAATAAAATAGAATAGAAATAAAATAAATAAATAAATAAAATGCATACCTTCTTTGCGATCGAAAATCCACCTTCGAAGCGTTGTAATAGGCCATTACATCCATTTTTGAAAAGTGTCTCATTAAGGTTATACCGTACATAAGAACAATTTTTTTTTTATTAATTCGATAATTGAACTTGACTAAAACGCTGGACGCAGTGGTCGCCATATTGCTCTGTAGTCATGACGTCAGTTGGTTATAAGACACATGCGCTGATGTTGCTGATGACAGTTGATACTTTTTAGTTTGCCTACACAGCCGTATGACATAACAACATGGCGCCTACTATTTCATGGTGTTTCACTGATAAAAAACTGAAAACTGTGAATTTAATTATTAAGACGCTATTACCTACGAACGACATGTACCCAAGATGAGCATTGCCTCTTCTGAAGACGCAACGTTTGAGGATTGTGCTGCTCCCATTTAGCTGTTTTCTGTGTTTTTCGGCTGACATGATGATGAAGCAATACTTAATTAATAAAGAGACCTATTTCCATCAACGTAGAAGTAAAAATTGTGTACTACGTCGTCCCAGCTCTGCGCTCGGCATTAAGTCATTATGTCTGAATTATTTGTAATCTCTGTTCTTTCACTACTCTGCACCAGACAGCTGACATATCGCCCTTTTGTCGTAGTTTTAAAACAATTAAACACTTATTTATACGACAAACATAACGGGTCGTAATCTGTGGGAAATAAGCCTTATTTAGTTTCCGATTTTCGTAAATCTGTAGAATGGGCAATACGCACTACGACGGTAACCGGGCGGTTAGTGAGAGTGTCGTGAGCGTCAAAACAATATTTAACTTTGTTATTTTATTCTTTTGAAACTTAACATTTTTTCTTTAACTAGTAGCGCCTCGCGGTTTCATCCGCGTATTTCCTGTTCCCGTGGGAATTCCGGGATAAAACATAGCCTATATCACTCGCTGAAAAGTAAGCTTTCTTGGTATTGTCTCGAGACAGGAATCGAACTCGCAACCTCCTGCGTCGCAGGCGGACCTTAGCCCACCGAGCCACAGAGGTCGTCAATTAATAACTAGTTTTTAACTATACTACCCTCGAGGGCTCTTCTTTTTTCTTTCACTGAGGTACTTCAAGTTTAACAAGTAAAGCCATAGACAGAAGCCACAACGTGTTCGCCAAATGAAAGCATAGATTAATAGAACAAGTTTTTGCAGAGCCCATCAGTAAACAAAGGTGCTCAAACATTCGTCGGCGAATGAAAGGCGAGACTCAACTAATCGCAGCGTAGGTGTTGAGTTTCCCATTCAAGTGGCTTGCGGATGCTGTTTAGTGTGGAGAGGGAATCTGTTTTTGCGTAATTTTGATTAATTTCTAACTTAATATTAATTAATACTACGTTCTTTATTAACAAAGAAAATTACAATCAAATAATAGAATTAAATTAAAACTAGTATTTACAATGGAAACAATTGAGATAACTGCAGACTGTTGCAAACAATCTACAGGTAGCTCAACTGATCCATATCAATATCAGTCGAAAGCCTCCCCAAGACGCTGACTGCATTGATGCGCTACGCCAGATACTCACCAGCTCTCGGGTCACGCATCGCTTCATCCAGACGCTATAACTAATAATGCTGGGAACATAGGTTGATGATGAAGATAATTACTTCATAATTCATAAAACTAAACAAAAATCAACAAGGTTGTATTTTATTTACACTTTTAGGTAGTAATATTTGAACCAAAACTCCATCTCCATCCTTCCTAGCCCTGTCGGCGAGATGAAAGCGAGGTGGCGCTAGGCTACCACACACCGTGCCAAAAAGTATGTACTTATCGACTATTGATAACGTTTCCCATGCCGTTTTTAGTAGAACTTTACTTAGGTGCCCTCGGTAAGAGGAAGTGGTGTAAAATCACTTAGTTTTATCTCATTCAACACGTATATTAAACGGATACTTTTTCAGTGGGCAGGAAAGAGAAAGTCGATACAGACTTTACTAAGTCTGTTCTGACTTTACTAAGACTGAGGTACAGACATCGAACTTGTTAAGTACTCTTAACAAGTACAATGTCTGTACCTCAGTTTGTACCAACTGTGGTTAAAACCTACCTTCATATTTCCCTATATTTAATAAAGAGTTGGGAACCCTTCCCTCAGCAGAAGCCTCTGCTGTAATACCTTGACCGAGTGCCAAAGAAATAGGTAACCTACGAAACCCGGGTCGTCTTCTCGCAAGATAGTAAATAAATAAATAAATGCTGGAAAGTTCAAACAGCATTATCTAGCTCCAAGCTAAAACGCTATATAAAATACAATACATTTCACATAGGTAGATATATTTTATTATACATAGAAAACGTCCAGGACACCCGGAACAAAAACCTGCAGATCGTACAAATATTTGCCACAAGGCGGGAATCGAACCCGCAACCTCCTGCGTCGCAGGCGGACCTAGGTCCACCGCACCACAGAGGTCGACAAATTGTGTGACTTTTTTTCCAGATTTTTGATGTTCAAATTATCACAGGGTTGATTCAGGACATAAAGACGCAATCCTCTTCCTCTGAAAGGTGTTGACAGAGTCTACGTGGGCCTGGGTGGTGTGATCATTTCAAAAGCACTTTGCCTGTGCACTTCGCCTGTGCTCATAGCCTGTGCTTTGGATAACTGGTATAGGTACCTGCATTAGATACATTGATCGATATTTTTTGTAACACATAAAGAAACATCCAGAACACCAGGTACAATCACCTGCCGATCGCACAAAATAAATATTTGTCCCGAGGCGAGAATCAAACTCGGCCACTCCAGCGTCGCAGGCCGACCTTCACCCGCTGAGCCACGGAGGTCGCCAAATGATCTCGTCCAAAAGCGACATTCCAAAAAAGTTACCTATCACCTATAGATAAATCCCTTGAGGAATTTACAATGTAAGCACTTGATTGCTGTGAATTGTCGTTATTAACGTGCTAATTAATTCAACGGAAGATGCAGAAGCTTTCTCCTGACCGGTGGAGAAGAACTGGTTATTTTTTGGTTTACTCAAGAACCAAGTACAGGCAATGGCAAAATGCAAAGTTAAGTTATTTTTATTATAATTATTTAAGTCGTTAATTTTGGGCTGATGACCACTTCGTTAAATGCCTTTTTCTAGATACGACCTGTTCTGGATTTGATCACTTGAAACTAAAATACCCGGTTTTACGGATTCAAACGCATTAGGAATACAAATATACATTCAAATGTATTAGGTATACAATTAGACATTCATGAGTATTAGGAATACAATTATACATTCAAAAGTATCAGGACAAAATTATGTAGGATTTAAGAACGTAGCTTACTGCGCGTATACGGATCAAGACGTTTTTTGATCTCGCTTAAACTCATTTTGAGAAAGCGACCAATATTTATACTTAGCCCAAACGGAAATTCATCTTTTCCAAAACATTAACGGCTTTTTTTCTTTTTAAAAGTGTTTAAAAAGCTGAAAAAAGCTTTTAACAGTTCATTATCTGGTCGACACTCATTGAGCACGTCTTGGCGCACCTATTTAGCTTAATAGAGTGGGGACATCCTACTGTTTTGACGCTTAAAATAAATGAGGGAATTCTTTAAGTGTTGGTTAATTCTTTGGACAATGACGCAACTGACAAGGTCTGACATTAACATTTTTTTTTAAATTTTCTTCTAACCTAGCTTGGCAGAATGCCCTAGTATGGCGATATGGGTTTTGTCAAACCACGAAGTTTGTAGTTGTTCTTAATAGTTAGTTTTTTTATTGCTTTTTTATCGTGATTGGAAAGATAATACATTATTTTCCGAGAAAGTGCCCGATTCCTACCTAGTGTGTCATTTGAGGCTTAAAACACACGAGGTAGGAATCGCAATTTCTCCCGAGTGATGCATATTGGTTTATATTACACCTGCCGTTGAAAATCATAGTGTTAGAATCTTCAAATCACTGAGTAATTTCAAATTGTTAACTCAAATGAAAATAAACACGCGCTCGCGACATTCTAAATTGGTTCTCTTTTACCCAAAGGCTAAAAACGGGACCCTATTACTAAGATTTCACTGTCCGTCTGTCCGTCTGTCACCAGGCTGTATCTCATGAACCGTGATAGTTAGACAGTTGAAATTTTCACAGATGATGTATTTCTGTTGCCGCTATAACAACAAATAACTAATACTAATAACAAATAACAACAAGCAAATAACTAAAAAAACAGAATCAAATAAATATTGAAGGGGGTTCCCATACAACAAACGTGATTTTTTTGCCGTTTTTATAGGTACGGAACCCTTCGTGCGCGAGTCGTTAAAAGTACAACTATTTTTACAGGGGCACCCAATTCAATAGTGTACCTACTTAGTCATAACATTAAAAATCCCCGAAACTCACACGAAATATTATTACTAGGGGTTACGCTCGTCTATGTACATATTAAATACATAAGTTCATGCTATACATATACTAATGTATAATAAAGAATTACAGAATAAAACTTGCTACGTACGTACTACACATGTCAATTAATGATAATAATAATACATCACATTTAATACAATACAAGTTTCTTCTGGAGTTCCAACTTGTGGACATATTTGATGACAGCTTATGTTCAATTTATAATCAGTTAAGATCCTATTTAAGTTTTCACTTGTTTTCTATCCTGAAGTTTTGTTGTTTTGTATCATAGATAGTTAACGTTTTGGACTAACTACCTAGTCTGTAAGTTAATTATTAAGCTTGAATAAATAAATAAATAAATAATAAATTTAATACAACAATTAAAAATGTATAATAAATCATTTAATAGGATTTGATTTGAAGTATTGTAACTATCCGGGCCTTATGCTACTGCTATATGTAATAGTTTGACTATCTACTAATCTACTCGTATTTTTACCCGACCAACAAGGGAGGGTTATAAACATTATTAAAGCCGTGAGCGACCAAAGTACAAACCAAATTATTTTCTATTTAGGTACCTCTTCTATTTTACCATCAAAAGTTTAGACTAGCCTCGCCTATCATAATTAAGCGGATCACAATAAATACTGGGGAAGTTGCAAAAATAGCTGCACAGTGAACATACCCCAATGGGCGGGAGCGGAAATCCATTAACCAAACTCATACGTGTACCGAACGTGGGTAGGGCTGGAAAAATTGAGTTATCGATATCGATGAATGAAAAGTTTCAGTTAATTTGGTTAAAATTGTAAGGCTCTGTGATAACTGACAAGTAATTACTGCTGATTAGATTTTATGAGTTAGTTAATTATTGGGCAACTATGGGGGATGACTATGTCTGTCTCCTAGCTAGTCTAGCTTAGCGAACCAAAGTTGATCTTGGCCTCCGACACAAGACTGGAGAATCCAGGCATCTCGCTTCTGAACTGTCTCTCACCAATTATGGGCGTCGAGTTCGCGGAGATCGGCTTCGACTTCGTCGATCCAGCGATACTTAGGCTCAACGTGTCCTAGTCAGTGAAGACGAGCGCTCTTGAACTCGCCTATGACGTTTGGTTCGGCATACAGGTTCTGGTTTTTTCGGACTTGCCAAGATCCATCCGCTCTTCTGGTCGGGCCAAAGATCTTACGCAGCACCTTACAATCAGCCACGAGGAGTTTGTCTTCTTCAGATGACTTTGATAGTCATCTGAAGAAGACAAACTCCCTCGTGAAATCAGGACCTACACAACATTTATCGGATGAATAACTAGCTCTTGTGAACTTTACCTTAAACAGTAGACTCTTCGCTAGACGGTCTTGTAGAGTCTAACAAGGTTATTAGGTAAGATGGCTGGCACGATTTCTATGATACTTGTCAGATAATTTTGGATACAATTCTTGCCAAAAGTACCGTAGGGAAATGACCTTAATAAACCCATACTTCAACCAATAACACCAACCTACATAGCAGATCGTTAGGATTCGTAAGTTTTGGCGGTAAATTTATTTATAATTTGAAATAACCGATATCGGATCTTTAACTCTTGGTTCAAGCGTTAAAGATCCGATATCCGTTATTTCAAATTATAAATAAATTTATCCAATCTTTTCCCATCACTTCATCACATATTAGAATGCATGTCGTCACATTTTCTAATCTAAATTCAAATTGGCGCAGCCCGCGCGGCCGCCATTGTGAAAACGGCCATATTTTTCCAATTTCGTCCGGAAAACTCGCGCTTCTACCACTTTTGCATACAAAAATATACCTTCTACCGAGCCATACGATATTAAACTTTATTTTTATGAGTATAGAGGTTTTACTCCAGGATTTTCATGGCAATTGGAAAGATGTCAAAGTAAAATGCGCGCACGATTTTTATTGTCATCCTTTTCTAGCTTTTGTATGACGTGCCATTTGTGTGTAAAGTTGAAATCGATACTATTTCGATATTGTGTTGACTGTACTACCTATTTCAGATGCCAGTTTGTTCTTATTTTATGTAGATTTTCAACCCATCAGCAAAATCCTATACGGCTGAACATAGAGCTCCCTCATAGGAACCTCATTGGTTCTCTTCATGAGTTTCTCAATTTAAATTTCAAAAATTCAATCAAAAAAAATCAAAATTCAAATTTTTCTTTATTCAAACTTATTCCATGGTGGGCATGCGGGTTGGGGATCGCTACTAGCGATCCCCAACCCGCATTAATCCTGCCTGCTACAGTGTAGGATGCTGTTGGTACCTATAGACATTGATCCCAAAATGATCGCATTCAAATTTTATTCCCGATAGATTATTATTTCGTATGTTAAACTTAAAAAACAGTTTACATATTCCGAAATTTGAAGTCTGTGTTTAGTTTGTATAAAAACATCGAATTATTGGGAAATTTATGGTATCTGAAGAGCTTTACGTTCTAGAAGGATCTGACAGAAAAACAATGTTTATCAGAGAAAAGAGCCACATAACGCTAGTCGGTGGTGGATCTGTGTAGCAGGAGGAGCTGTCGCCCTTGATGGATTTAAGACTTCAAGATTTTGACTATGTGCCGAATAATTAAGTGTGTACTTATTCGAATTATTCGCTGAAGCGCAACAGTAACTTGTATGTAGTGCAGTATGTATGTACATCTTCTATTTTATGCATTAAGGTATCCAAAACCTTAAAGTTATGTGCCTATTTACCTACAATTTTATAGCATTATTTTATTCCAAAACCTGGCAATAATTTTATTTAAAATAAGGCCAACGTCACACGATCAAACTATACTACAAACTTTGAACAATGTTAATACGAATCGCCTTTTGAATATCGAACGTCTTTATTTTGAATGTGACGACATTTGTTACGGATTCAACATGGCGCCGGGTGGACAGAGAGGCCCTTGTTTGGACAGCGAGTCTTTTGTACACGGATCTAGAAGGCTTACTGGATATTCATTAGAATGATAAAATAGTTGAAAGGAAAATCAAACGGGTAGGATATTCACAAAAGCTCATGATAACGTGATTTTATAGGTAAGAAAATCTTTAATTTATGAAACCGTTCTTACAAATGATTTTGGTGGCTAACCAACAATAATTACATAATATAAATTGTAAAGAAACCCACGAAAAGTTAGTTTGGTCTATTTTGTTTCAATTTATATATGGATGCAAAAGAAACAGGTACATTTTTCATAGCACACATTAGCAACAGCATCATTGAGCAACAAGCTACCTACCTACGCAAAAATATTTATTTTTAGAATTTGTGATAATTATTGTAGGAAATAAATAATTATTGAAATGATTTGATTCACAGAGATGAGGTAGTTACCTACAGATACCAGATAACTTACAAGTATTAAAAATGGAATTCAGAATTCGACAAACAGTAAAAAACAAATAAAACCGTATCATCATACACATTGTGGCAGTTCTTGTCATATCTAGATCGCTAAACATCTACGCTAGCAAACTCGCGGTCCCTAAAATAAGACATCCTACTCCGAGAGGCTCATATTTCTTTTTTATTTTATTTATTTATGATTATTTGCATGGACCGCGCTGGATGTGACAACCCAGGCGCTATTGTTTTTCGAAATAATAACGAGAGATGGCGCTTTGGTTTTTTTATTTATTTTATTTTTTATGTTTCTCGTCACGATAAGCTTACCCTTAGGGCGGTGTTTTGGAATATATTTTATAGAATGGCGTTTGAATGGAACGTATAATAACGATGAATGATGTTAACGCAAAATTGCTGTCGAAATATTGATTGTTCCCATGTATTTCGAATAATATTTTAAAATATACCGTGTTGTGTGTGATGCTTAAGAAGCTGTTTGATTAAAATAGTCTGTAAAACTATCATTTCAAAGGTTAATGTCCACCATAACATTAACTTTTAAATTATAGTTTTACGGACTAATATAATCGACTGGCTACCTAAGTATCCTTCACATTAAAAACAGTATTAAAAAACAATTTAAAATGCAGTTTTTTTTTCTCATAAATTAATTACGGTCGTGACTTAAACGACTAATCATAGATTCGTTCTTCCTCTGTTAATCATAGATTCGGATTTGACCATAAACTCCCATCTCAAAAAGTCGACCTATTTAGCTGTATTGCTAATTAAAAATACCTAGGTGCATAGGCTATTTAGTTAAAAACATAAGCTTTTGCTTCCAGTAGGTACCTAGCGGGTCTAGCTCCTAAGGTGGTTCGACGCGGGTTGGCGCAAGATTTTATTTTTGTGGTTTTAAATTTTTTCTGCTTTCTACAGGCAATAAAACTAGCGGAAAAGTAATTTACTGCAAATCGTTAACCATTTTCTATGAACTCATGATAAAACCAACTTTGATTCATTTTTATTTTGGGAGCATTTGGAGCATGTTTATCACAAAATGTCTTATTGCTCCAAAAACACCAGTAAATCGGAGTTGGATTTTTCATGAGCTCATAGAAAATGGTTAACGATTTACGGAAGATTACTTTTCCGCTAGTTTTATTGATTATGGAAGGCAGAAAAAAATAAAAACCGAAAAACAACGCGCCACTCCGCGTCTTACACCCTTAAGGCGCATACCCCAGTCAAACTAGCGCCACCTACTTTATCTTATTATTCCGTTTATCAAAGGAATTTTGATAAACGGAATAATAATTTTTATCAAAGAAATTTCAAAAATCCATCTCACAGTTTGTGATACCATGATTTGTGTTGTATTCCAGTTGCCCTTGGTGGCCATCAAAATCTATTTTCGATTCACTGCCTAAACTAATTAGAATAAAACTATAACAGACGCATTAAAAAAAGCTTATAATAGGTATCACCAAGGATGCGGCAAGCTGAAGACAGGGCGCGATGGCGCTCATTAGGGGAAGCCTATGTCCAGCAGTGGACTGATATAGGCTGATGATGAGGTATCACCAACTGTGCGATGATTTTTTGAAACTTTCTTTGTTAAACGGAATAATAAGTTGGTGGCGGCGCTAGTTTGACTGGGGTATGCGCCTTAAAGGGTTACTGACCGGTGTTACGCGGGACGTAATGTAACATGTTACATTACACAGCGAGCGTTCGTACAGTCAAACGGGGAAAGAAAATGCTCGCAACAAGCAACGAGACGGATTTTTGACGTTCCATTTCCATGCTCGCTGCGAATGCACATTACGTAAGGGTCCCATTCCACTCATCCAATATCTTTGTCCAATTTCTTCGTCAGAACCTTACCCGGCTTAAGAAAGAACTCAGAAAGCTCATGGTATAATGGTTCTTTAAAATCATCAGAGTATGCCGATAATCCAAATTACCCCACGATAACCACCACTAATAAGCACTTAACTAAATTAAGATCGTTCCCAATAAACACTTTTAAAATACCTCTCGTAATTAGCATCCCGGGATTTGGAAGACGCTGCGCTCTTTTGCCATAAATTCAATTACCTGCATGTGATTTCTATAAGAAGAGTGAGTTGGATGTTGGACGTAGGGTTCCGTCTAAAGGACTTTTGTTATGTTTATTAAATAGGTACTAGCGGTTCGCCCCGTTTTCGCATGGGTATATTCTAGCCTATGTTCATCAGGGGTAATGTAGAATTTTAATGGTGAAAGAATTTTTCAAAACGGTCCAGTAGTTTCGGAGCCTATTCAATTCAAACAAACAAATCTTTCCTCTATATAATATTACTAGCAGCACCTCGCGGTTTCACTCGCGTAGTTCCCGCTCCCGTGGGAATTCCAGGAAAAAATATAGCTTATGTCAATCCATGAAAAGTAAGCTTTCTAATGGTGATTTTTTTTTAAATCGGTCCAGTTTTTTTAAGTTTATTCGTTACATACAAAAATACATACAAATCTTTCCTCTTTATAATATTAGTGTAAATTAGTATATATTTTTCGCAAGTTACGGGTAGTTTGGATGTATAGCTAGTATACCAACACTTTTTAAGCGACGTCGTAAAAAGGAGGAGGTTCTATATAGATATACCTATGTTTTTTATGTAACTATGATGTGAACAATTTAGAGTTTTTAAATTAATAGCTACCTAATAAAAAAATTGCTTCCAAGTGATGAGTACTTGTCCCGCCAAACTTAAAATTAGTATTCTGTGAAAGTTACAATAATAATTACATGGTGGGGATTTTAAATACATTTCCCACTTAGGTTTGCGGAACCCTAAAAAAGAAAAAGCGAAACAATCGCTTCAAGACTGTGGGATCAATAAACAAAGAAGCTAATTAGAAGGTAATGTCTTTATAAGGTAATATCTCAGCTACTGTTTATAAGATTTATTAATTACTAGCTGTGCTTTAGGCTTTGCTCGCGAAGAACTCAGAATTACGTGGCTTTTTAATATTTTGGCGCACATTCATTCATTTTCCTAACAAAAGTATTCAAATCTTAGTTACCTGCTATAGCATTAGTCTATCAGCCATTCAAAGTCTCGCCACAATCGGTCCAGCCGTTCCGGAGATTAGGTGAAACATAGACCGTCAGAACAAAAAAAATCGTCCTAAAAAAACTAAAAACTATGTTTAAAATGTACTAATAAATTTTAAGTTGATTTTTAGTTCTTTCAAAACTAATAAATTTATTTACTAAACGCATTTGAAAATACACAAGTAGGTAAAAAAAATCTGTCTTGCTATAGTAAAGCAAAACACTTTTAATTTAACATTCTGGCGATAAAACATTCCGGTTGATAGGTCGTATTATGTTTAATATTCGTTTAATTCACTACCGAATTGATTGCTTTAGTTCAGTGAGTTAATCGGATTAGTCTACATAAAGTTTATTGCCAATTTGTACCTATTTAATATCTAAATTTAATATTTATGGTAAGTTAAATTAATGTTTTTATACTTATTATTAAAATAAAACCTAAACGTAAAGGCCTCATTATCTCAAGCTTTATTTTTATTAACGTAGTAATATCAATTTAAAAATTCACCAAAAGTATCCGAAAAAATGTTCTAATTGGTCCAAAATCTTATGTATCGAGCGCATAACTTTGTAAGGCGGTATTCTTTGCATTTTTTGTTAATTCATAGCGGCCTGGTAATGAATCGCTCCTCGTGTCACCAATAAATACTCGCTACTGGTTAATTGAAACATTATAAAGTCCCAACGAGAAATAAAAGAAAGAGATCTTATCTTACGTCGGTACAAAGACACCGCGTCGGACCCAAAACGGCCCAATACCACGTTGTTTTAGGAATTGGGTTTGTTTATTTCGTAGAAATGCTTTTCTTTATTTATTTTTATGATGATGACGAGTAAACACGGGGGGAAACAGAAGGCACCATCTAATAATAAATTAATAATACTGGACAATTCACACAGCCCCATCTAGCCCCCAAGCTAAGCAGAGGTTGTGATTTTATAATATATATAATATATGATAATATGAATATGATTTTCCAAATACTTTGCTGTTTTGTTTAACTTCAGCTAAACCTCAGTTTTCTTAAGTGTCTATTAAAACCACTAATGGAACTGAATGGAGATTTTGATTAAAAATAAATAATTCCTAATATGTCCATTGATATAAAGTCTACGGATGTCTTTTTTCATTGAATAACTCCCATTGATTACCGAAGGGGATCTCTTTTTTCATTGATATCCAAGCAAGCAGGCAAGGCGTCTATAGAAATTAGGGTAGGTATGTCTAGAAAGGTAAATTGAAAAAAAAACAGAATGTTTTTTTTCAAAATCTTGAAAAAAAACATGGCACCATAGTTTTTTTTCTAAATTAGGTTTTTTTTCAGGATATAATAAATTCTATATCAGAAATGAAATAAAACACTAAATCTGATTATGTTTACTTTTAAATCAATAATATGTTAATAAGTAATTAGTTATAAACTAAATTATAAACTAAAAAGTCTTTATTCTTCTTCAGACTACTTCTGACGAATCATCTTTATCCACATCGTAGTGCAGGTAGTGCTAGTGCTTGTTCCATCGTCATCGGAATCAGAGGGAACACTAACGACCTCTTCGGCTTGGTTCTGTGACGACCTTGAAGAGGACTGCACTGATTGCAATCTTAAATTGTGCGCAATGTACACTATTTTCCTAGCCCTGTCATTTGTCAGTCTATTACGTTTTTTGGTGTGAATGTCACTGTACGTACTAAACGTTCTCTCGCACGCACGCTGCCGATGTGGTAGGAAGCGAGAGGAATTTAACAGCTACCTTAGACAAAGCAGTTGATTTGCAAAGTCCTGCCCACCAAGCAATGGAATTCAATTTATTCACCGTTCAACGTTAAGTTACGTTATTTTAGTCGTATAAATTTGCTTTCAAATGTAAAGAAACATTATTTTGAGTCATTTATAGGTAGTTGAAAACAATATTTCGATTTAGGGATCCGTTTGCGAAATATTAAGTGCTTTTAAGTGCAAGTCAATATAATTTCGTACTTTTGAAAAAAACCAGCTCTAGAAAAAAAACCGTTTTTTAAAATGTTTTTTTTTACTGTTTTTTTTCGGCTCAGAAAAAAAACCGTTTTTTTACATCTCTAGGTATGTCAATGTCAAATGAAAGAAAAACAAAAGTTTACATAAAACCTGCAGAGGTTATTTCTAACTTCATCTCTTCAAAGATTGTTATAGCTGGCCACACGCTCCGTCTTGCCTACGCAGTCCAATTTGTTCAGTTATTTTACTATAAAAACTATCGTAGTTTGACGAATTCATTACGGATGTTTGTTGTTCAGTTATGGTTACGACTGTACAAAAAGACGGAATACAGCACAGTAATCACACGTGTAAGAAAGCTCGAGATATTTTTTTTTTTTTAATTCAAATCGAAAAGCTCTGATTCTGTTTATTTTTTCATCATCATTATTTTACCATCTTTCGCATTGTTTTCGGGCTAAAACTGTCACATATTTCCCTATTTTCTGGCAACATTAAACAACTTATCTCGGAACAGAAGTCTTGATACTTTAGCCGGTCGCGCGAAGAAGCCCGGTATTCTAATAGGCCATTAACATATAATGCTACTGATTGGACGGATGCGGCCGGCAGATGTGACAACTAAGGGCTGCCAACTGTTGCAGTGTTCTTGATTATTGGATTGGAATTTGACATTTTGGTCAGATTAAATTAAGAGGAAAGGAGTAGAGATACGTTTATTTGCAAATGCTTAGAATAGAACAAATTAACTTTATTCGATTCTGGTCAAAATCATAGAAAAGAAGATACCTACTGGTTCGCATAAAATAGTAAAAGTATGTGCGAAATATTTTTTAGATTTTATGAAAGATAAGTATAACATAAAGCGTTTTGGTATTATTTCTCTGTTAATCTAATCTTGTGTCAGTGTCAACTTCTTTCGTTATTGCCTAGTTGTTTAGTAACAAATGGTATGGTACGTTGGGGCTAAATAAACAATACAACGATTTTTCACATACGGCCATAAGACTTTTGAATTGCTTGAAAACAAAGCACAACGAGAGCAGTCTACTTCGGAAGACACCTCTTAAATAACGTCTCCACCATAAACGGCAGCCCATAAAATCCTGTCGCCTGTTTTCCTCGGCTATAAATTAAACTCTATTTCCATTCTAGCTCAACTTGATAGTCCTTATCGAAATTTCCATGTCACAAAACTATCGATTGTTGCACACCCCTGACTGTGATGGCGCGCGATACGGTAGCAAATAGCGCTACTTTCGCGATTCACCTTACCTCACACTACCAACTATCACTCACACAAACAACTATAAAACATATAATCTAACCAAGCCATATAAAACTGTAACTCGACAGTCCAAAGTATCGAAATAGTTTGTCGCGCTACGGCGTTTACGTCATTCTGAATCGAACGGAATTTAAAATCTGAAAATCACTGTTCTATTTTCGAAACGCTTGAACTCCAAAACGTATTCTTCTATTCTCAACTCTACCGCACTGTCATAAATGTGAAAGTCGAAAGGTTATGATAAGAAATTGATTCCGGAATGCGTTTAAGAAAATTTCCCGGATAGTTGAAATTGGACGCAGTGTCATGGCGATAGAGATTAATTTCGTTTGACGTGTAAGTATATCGTTTACGTATAAACGGTGGACAACATAAATGGTATTGTAGGTGCACCATGCACCACGCTTTTGTAGAACCTAAATAGGGGGAGGGCTAGTCTTAAGGAGATGGCTTTTTTGTTAGTTGATCCAAAAATTAGAATTATAGGTACTCTAGTCATTCACGACACTAAGTAAAATAGTGCCTTAAATAGCTGAGTGATCTTACAAACTTAAAAACTCGCTAGGTAGGTATGTTTATTTGGTTAAAGCTTAACGAAAAAGCGACGATTCTTTTCTACCACATTTCCTTTTCTACTAAATACTTTTTAATCACATTTTTTTCTACTAAATAATTTGGATTTTTCACGAACAAACCTTGAAAAGCACAAAATTACTATTTAAACTGGTCCCTATCAACTTGTTTTCTTGTTCAGATAAAACTGTAGGCACTATTTAGCTAAGGCCGCATTGACCCGATCGGAGCCTGCTCGGACAAGGCCCGGACCGAGTGGACTCGTAGGAGTAGCTCTCGTAGCACGTAGCTTCATACGGGTGTAGTTGGTACTCGGACAACTCTTGGATCATTTTCTTAAAATGAACATCGAAAAATTTCATGAGTGGTTGTATTACTAGACGCCATTTTGTTTTCCTACTCTTATACGAGCTAGCTCGGAAAAGTAGAACGCGGTTCAAGCGAGTTTACCTAGATCGGACACAGTCGTCCAAGTGCGCTCGCATTAGGGTTCGAAAAAATATTAAAATTTATGTAATTCGAGTTTTTTACCTCGGGGATCCCGTAAGGCGTGGGGTAATAAACGTCTCGAAGTCAAAATGTCAATGGGTAACATGGTATTAGTGTCAAAATGTACAAATTGATGGTGCCAAAATGTACTTATGCTCAAAGGGTGTAGGGTAATAACGTCTCGAAGTCAATAATGTTAATGGGTGACATGGTATCAGTGTCAAAATGTACAAATTGATGGTGCCAAAATGTACTTATGCTCAAAGGGTGTAGGGTAATAACGTCTCGAAGTCAATAATGTTAATGGGTGACATGGTATCAGTGTCAAAATGTACAAATTCATGGTGCCAAAATGCACTTATGGTCAAATATTCATATGATAGAAGCCTAAGGTACCTAAACGTACTCATGCCCAAATATTGATATAGATACGATAGATTGCGTTAACTATTTGTCTAGGCCTAGTTTGACAACCGAACCTGTTTTGTTCACACCAAAAAGCCTACTCCTCTCTACCAAGCCTTAAGCCTCACTTCGTGTGCGACTGAAATAATAGGCTCGCACACTGGGAGGTATTGAGACATCAGTTTGTATTACCTCGTGACGTCCCCCCACCCCCGTTTGTCCCCGAGGGGGGAGGGGGTCTCGTTAGAGAACCTGTTACGTCTCGACTCGAATTAGGGCCCGTAATTAGAGGGGAATGCAAATTTGTTTCGCTACTGTATTCTGATGACTGTGTTCTGTTTATGGTTTATACGTGGGCGTGTATCTCTTGGTTCGTTTTGAATTAAGAAGGTATTAGGTTGTCTTTTGTTTGTTATTTTATTTGAGGTTGTGATAGTCTCCAGTGGACTAGTGGTGTTTTGGAATTTGATAGTTCTTGCCAATGAGTAATTATTATTACACCCGCAGAGTGAGGACACTACTAAACTGGTGTCTTGTAATACAGATTTTTATAAGATTTTTAATTCGACGGATCGACTCTCTACGTATATGGACAGTGGGTTTTGGCCGAAAGGCCGAAAGGTGCGTCATCGGAGCGTCGATGACTCGGTTAATTTTAAATGTTTTTATCTATGTTAGTCTATAAGGTATTTATTGTATGGGCTCTAATTAAGTTTCTTTCTTTGTGGTCTGAAATAAAAGTATTATTATTATTATAAGCCTATCTCAAGTCTGTGTTTTTTTCTTTTTTCTTATTTTGTGTGGGTTGAAAGTTAACCTACTGCTATCTTCTCCACTGTGATCCAACCTCTCCTACTGCATTCCCCATACTGTGCTCACATCTCAATCCAGAGTAAGTTATTCAAAGCCCATTAAGAGACTAAAAGGCACTAATCGATTCGTTTCCGCCACCGAATGTAATTATTACTTTATCTCCGACTTTTTTAGATAAACTCGGTGTCGGCGGCATTTAAGTATATGGGGTGGGAACTCAGAAATTTATAAAAAGCATTTTAACGGAATGTTTTGGGTAATTTTGAGTTACCCGATGTAATATTTCGGCTGAGTTGCTTGTGCAACATGGAACAACTTAATCTTAAAAGAAAAAAGAAAAGAAAGAAAATACATTTATTTTTAACTACAACCAATTACACAGTTAAACAAAATCTTAAAACTAGTCGGTACATTAGGTTGGTATTTTGTTTTGTGATTAGGAGTAGGTATTTCAGTTAATATCGTTTGCTACGATAACTTACTATTTTAGGTACCTTGCGTAAATAACAATCAAGTTATAGTAGCCACCAAAAACTTGTCAGGTTACGAGCAGCAAGAGCGCGAAGTTCGCGCAGGTATGTACACTCACGCGTATAATTCATATGCCCTCGACAACGCAGCAGGTAAAAGAGATACGTGCAGTTTCGTATAGCTCTGACTCGTTCTTTCATTGTTTGATATCAAGCAAGTGAATAATCGATGCGATTGTCCAGAAGGCCTATATTCTCTATGGCCAAATGGCCTAGTATTTGGCCTTAGAATTGCGTGTTGTCTTTGTCGCGTGGTCCGTCAGAGGACAAGAAGATTGACGGACCAAGCTTTATAAAAAACTGCCTACAACATAATGAAACCATGCTGGTCATAGCGTACAATATAAGGTATAAAACTGTGTCTTGGCCATAGAATTGCCAAAGCAGGAATAGGAACCCACCAATTTTGAGTCTCATCATCATCAGCCTATATCAGTCCACTGCTGGACATAGGCCTCCCTAATGAGTGCCATAGCGCCCTGTCTTCAGCTTGCCGCATCCAGCATCTGCCAGCAGTCTTTCGCAAATCGTCATCCCACCTGGTCGGAGGGCGTCCTACACTACGTTTGCCGAGTCGCGGTCTCCACTCAAGAACACGTTTACGCCTGCCGAATTTTGAGTCTAGTCAACTAAAATTAATTGGTGGGTTCCTATTATACATGCACCAACTTACACAGGGTGATACACTTTTTTTTCGTAATTTTTGACTTTTGCAGGATACTTTAAAGAAAACAGAATTAAGAGCGGAAACGGATAACCGATTTAAATGAAACTTTTTCCCGCCAAGCTATGACCAGCAATTTTTAAAAACTGTCCGAAATCGCTCTCCCTCCCACCAAAAGCACAACCTAACCCACATTATCATACAAACACGTCGCATCGTTAGACATCAATAAATATTCCAGTCTGTCATTAAAAACAAAACTAAAGCTCGTCACACACTAGCGCCGATGTGAAAACTGACATGTGTGACATGTGACAATTGATTTGACGGCTGTCGGCTACTGTCGAGTGTGTGAACTTAGGCTAAGAATATCTGAACTAGAATAGATGTGAACATAGAAATTACATAGTTTTTGGAAAAATATCGAAACTTGGAGAAGTTACGAGGGAAAAAATTATTTGAATGTTTTAAAAAAAACTAAAATAGACTTCTTAGACAAATTTCTTAGCATTTACACTGTTTTTTTTTAGTTTTTCCGGACAAACATTTATCTCTAGGGAACAAAATTTTATTGGACCACCATTGTTCATCCATTGGTCAAAGAATTTTTCACATTGGTCTATTAATTGACATTGAAAGAGAAATCGACGAAAATCCATAAAATTACATACCTATAGTCAAAGATATAATAAATAATGCTGGACAATTCACACAGCATTATCTAGCCCCAAGCTAAGCAGAGCTTGTGTTATGGGTACTAGATAACTGATATACATAATATAATACAATACATAGATAGATATTTTTTATTATACATAGAAAACGACCAGAACACCCTGAACAAATGTCTGCAGATCGTACACACATTTGTCCCGAGGCGGGAATCGAACCCGCAACCTCCTGCGTCGCAGGCAGACCTTCGCCCACCGCGCCACATCGGTCGTCAATAGAATAGAATAGATAGAATCTTCTTCTCTATAGTTTTTCATTTTGGGGGTCAAAAAAAAAACAGTTCAGGTAAAAATATCAAAACTAGAAGTTACTACAGATATGTAAATTTTAAAAGTTTATTTAAATTAAGAGTCAATTTATGTAAAACATCAAATACTGCACTTAATATTAAATAAACAGTATAAAAATTAGTCATTAAATAACCCGCCCCTGACCATTCCCGGTGCAAAGGTGCCCATAATACTTGCAGCATTGCCTCGCTGAATAGCGATGGCGGTCCTTTGCACCAAGAATGACCCGGAGCGGGAGTCTCCTGTCACTTCATTAAGTATAGTTTATTAAGTATATGTAAATTATAAGAATAATGAGGCTTTCTAAATGTCAAAAAATAGTTCAACCAAACTGAAAAGTTGGTGCTTTTATCTATTGAGCTCTTAGGTAACTTGCATTTTAAATTCTTAGAAAATGTCTCTTCTTTCAAATCACCCTGTTTAAATTTCATCATCATCATCAGCCTATATCAGTCCACAGCTGGACATAGGCCTCCCTTAATGAGCGCCATCGCGCCCTGTCTTCAGCTTGACGCATCCAGCATCTGCCAGTCTTTCGCAAATCGTCATCCCACCTGGTCGGAGGGCGTCCTACACTACGTTTGCCGAGTCGCGGTCTCCACTCAAGAACACGTTTACCCCAGCGGTTATCGGTTTTTCGCGAGATATGGCCAGCCCACTGCCACTTCAGCTTGCTAATCCTTTGAGCTATGTCGACAACCTTGGTTCTCTGTCGGATGTATTCGTTGCGAATTCTATCCTTCAGAGAAACTCCGAGCATAGCTCTCTCCATAGCTGTTTAAATTTATTTTACTTTAAAACCATGTTAAGCAGTTCCCACAAAAGCATAAATATTAATTTCTTATCGTAAAATATATCCGCTCCCAAAACCCCCTTCCACTGACATCTTATTTTCTGAAATCTTATTATAAACCAATTTGCAATTTGCCAAAACCAATCACAATCATTTTTATATTTAATTACAGACAACGTCGAGATCGGAGCGGGAAAAAATTAAAACAAAATTATCATTAGCTAACTGATTGCCTGTGACTTTACTTGTGTAGACTTTTTGATTAAATTCAAGTTTTGGCAGAGCCGTAAAGACAATACATTTTTTAAAACACGTAACTAGCTTAAAAAATATCATTTTTATTATTATTATTTTTATACAAACTGTAATTAAAACTATAAAAAAATACATATACAGCTGGGTAGGTACACTTTTGGATTGTAACTTAGGTATCTAAAAATAGTTTGTCCTAGGGTCCTTATTGTTGCAAATAAAAAACACATTTTATTTAAAAATAAATCTTTTAATCAATAAAATATTGCACAACCATTGGGTGAGCCTGGAAAGGCGTGATCGAGACGTCGGTGTCACGATCACGTCTCGATAATTACGTCAAACAGACTAAAAAAAAAAAAAAAAAAATTCAATAACTTTATTTCTTTAGGCTTACAAAATAAGCACTTAGACAAGTCAAATTTTATACATAAACAGCTTAATAAATAGTTATTATTATAAAATAAGAAACAAAATGTTATTGATTTTGTTCGCTTAAATTTTTTGTCCACTAGTGGAAGAAGCGAAAAATAACTCTCACCCCTCTGTAGTTTGGCATTTCACTTAAATTCAGACTCTACCGCCATCATCATCATCATTGGCTGTGAAGGACAGAGTTCGTTTGTAGACTCTACCATCTACTAATATCATAAATTTAAAAGTAACTCTGTCTGTCTGTCAGGTTGTCTGTTACCTGATAACGCCTTAACGGCTGGACGGATCTCAATGAAACTTTGCATGGAGGTATCCCCGGAACGGACATAGGCTACTTGAAAATTGCATGTGAAGTTTCGGACAGATGCTAGTATAAACAAACAGTCGGTCAGACAGAAACTAAACTATTTCATATATATATTTGGTTTCATTAAAAGCCCATAAAGCTGCTAAAACCTATTCTGGAAGCCATAAAGTTCAAATTGGTAGAGCAGTTAATTTTAATCAACTTGTCAGGTCTTCGCTATTTGTCAGGTAAAACGACCCTAAGGGTCACCGCCCACTGCTCTGTTAAACAAAAACTATAATTTGGGATTATATCTTAATTATTTGGTCCTTTTTATAATTTGTAAAAGGCGCAAGATCTTTTTGTAAAAAACAAGATTTATTTTATGAGAACTGTTTTGACTCGGTCATTGTTACAAACAATTTTGATTTTGTTCTTTTGTAAAAAGGGTCTGAAAATAATTTCGTAAGTATTGAACTGTATGAAAAAAAATCGGCGTAACTTCGGTTCGAGAAAAGCTGGTATTATACAATTAATGATTAAACGAACTTACTTATGTGAAGTTCTATCATAATTCAAAAAAAAGAAAAGAAATTGTATTGAGTGGTTGAAGCACTAAAAGACGACTGGGGTGCCGAACGAACCGAGCGAACGGCGAAAGACATGAATCTACCTATAAAAAAAAGCGTAGAATGTTAAACACTAGTCGTCAAGAGTGGTGACACTAAGGCCCGTATTATGAAAGCTTCCCTAAGCATTACTTAAGCAGTCATTACGTGATCTTTACTTAAGCGTTAATTACTCAAGTAATGCTTGGTAACCGTTCAATAATATGTCTAAGCAGTTACTCGAAGGCGTGGACGGAGGAAATCCGCTCGTGACGGCTACTTGAGTGAGTGTAGATTTTGACATGAGCTCCCAAGCATTGTTTGAAAATTAGTATTCACTCAAAACTAGACATAAGCATCACTCAAGCAGAGCTCGATGACTGAGCATGCTTTCATAATACGGGCCTAAGGCATAAGTAGTTACGCCCTAGTAAAAAAAAAAAGTTTAAAATAAATAGTTAAGAATATTCACACAGTTGGTAGAACTGTGTGGATATTCTTAACTATTTATTTTTCAGGTAACTAATATTGAGGACGCAGAATACGAAGTATAATATACGATATATACACATATTGTATTTATAACACGATAAAGTGTGTATTAAATTTATCGACGTTTGAACAGGTTTACCCACTACCGACGTACGGAGCACAGGTTCTTTACTGACTGCTCTAAATTTTGGACATTAATTTTATATTCAGGCTATATAAATTAAATCATCCTGTATATTAACCCTGTTTATCCACTCTTCGTTTAGGTATCAGAAACTCCGCCATCTACCTTCCATAAAATATTAACAGGCAACAAAACGACTGTATATTATTACTGGCAATACCAATTACTAGGATTGAGATGTCTTTAACTTTCCGCTAATTGAGTTACCAGAGGTTTTATTTGTTTGTTTTAGATTAAATTTAGTTATGGGGAAGAACCGTACACTTTAATAAATCAACCTGAAGACCTCTGTGACGTAGCAGGTCAAGGTCTGCCAGCGACGCAGAAGGTTGCGGGATCGTTTCCCGTTTCAGGCCAAATGTTTAGCCGATCAGCAGATATTATTGTTCTATGATGTGGTTTTCTACGCATAATACGACCTCTGTGGCGCGGTGGGCGAAGGTCCGCCTGCGACGCAAGAGGTTGGTTCGATTCCCGCCTTTTTGTTCTTGTTCGCCGATTTTGTTCTCTTCCGAAAAGAACCACTACAATTTGTTCATAAAAAATCTTAACCATACATTTTTACTACCACGTAACACAAAATAAACTCATTTAAAATCACTCAAGAGTTTTAAAGCGGTTGCACTTGAAGACCGCGCTTTATTTTTACCTTAACGTACCTTAAGGGCTCCTTAAGGGCTCCTTTAGGGCCAATAAAGCCAATAACGGGCCGGTGTTGGGCCAGCTTTTGGTGAATTGGTCGTAACCTCGTCTGCTTGTGGGTTAGGTTTTATTTGCGTGACTTTGATGTACCTACTTGGGCGGAAATCATGGGATAACTAGATATTATTTAAAACTAGTTTCTTTCGCACTTTACCGTGATAAAAAGTAACCAATCAATCCATGGGATACCAGCTACCTCCCTGTCAAAATTCATTAGGATCCGTTCAGTCCTTAGACAATTTAACCCGCTACAAGGCCATAACGATAATGAGACTGATGAAATCAGAAGTAGTAGTTTTTATAAACGACCTTGATCATAAAGCATGGTCCTTGACAGAGGGGTAAGATCCTTCAAGGCGAGTCCTTTGGTAGATTGTCTAAGGTTCAGTCATTTAGCCGCGGAAAAGTAACAGACAGACATACAGGGTTACTTTCAAATTTATATATAATATCCAGAAAGTATGGATGATCCATCTACACAGAATTAGAAAACAATGAGATAATATAGATAAGTTTCTATAGAGATAATTAAAAAGCAAAAAGAATTCATTTGACAACCTTCAATAATCCTCCAATAATCTAAATGAATCCAATCGATCCAATCGATTTTTTAGGGATTGACAATAGGCTAGTTTTCTAAAAAATCGAATTAGTCCTTCACTTTATTATATGGGAAGATATTGGACACGTATTTTGAAAGAGTCGCCCGGCGCGATGTCACGCGGAATTTTTGTTTAATTGTAAAAAAAACGTGATCTTCTGATATGACGAATGATTCTCATTGACGGACTAAATAGGATTTAATTATCCTAATTAGTCCGTTTTTAATCATATAAAAAAATATATAAAAAAAATAATATATAGCCCATTGGTAGATTACACGAAGTTTTACCGAATCATGATCTTCAAATATGATTAACAACGAACCCCTTTTTCTGCTATCTACTGAGGTATAAGTGGAATTAATTAACAAGCGCCGTCATCATGGTTGTTATCATCACCCATGAATGAACGTATAATTTTGAACTTAAAACATAACAAAAATAAAAATCATATCTAAATGACCGTTAAGAAATGGAGTGTAGACCCTACCTGCGGCCTCTTCCAATGATGACTATAGAGCCCTATCTTCAGCTTGCCGCATCCACCATCTATTTTTCAGTCTTTCGTAGATGACGGGATGACGACTTTAGTGATATAATGCAATGGGAATAAAAAACCGGCCAAGTGCGAGTCAGACTCGCGACGATGTAGTGGTAGTTGGACGGAAATCTCCGCTGACGAAGTCAGATTATTGCAAACATCATTCAGTTTAAAAGCTTTCTTTTGTAATTTAATTCTTGTAAAATTTCATGCGTCGTGGTAATAAAAGTTAACACGACCTTAATTTGGGCAAAGCACCTCTTTAACCTGAAAAGTAAAATTTTTATGTATTAAATTTAATTAAGTTTTAAATAAACATATTGATCAACGCTGTATGTAGGTATAAGATGATAATCAGTAGGTACTCAGGAATTTTAAAGTACTTAAATGGTTACTTTTAAAAACAATTTTATCAACAATATTAAACAATTGTCGTAAAAGTATGTAGCAATTTGTTTTTATAGTAGGTACTACGATTTTTCGAATTTCTTTGTCGGTAGTTCGGTTTTTTTACTACTTTTGCAAAATTACAATTTTATTTAATTAAGATTTACATATATTTTCGTTTATGAAACAATATATGCCGCAGTATAATTGTTTCTATTGTAAGCGATTGTTATTGTGTGGGTAAGTTCAAATATTACCAATACTATTAAATGGATTAGTCGAGCTACCTGTAGATTGTTGGCATCAGTCTGCAGTAAGTTCAATTGTTTCAATTGTAAATACTAGTTTTGATTTAATCCTAATATTTGTATGTAATTTTCTTTGATAATAAAAAATATTATTAATATCACCCGAGTATTTTGTTTGGATGGATGGATGATTGTTTCAGTTGCGTAAGACGCCAAAACTACTTACGGATAAGGATGAAATTTTGCATATATGTTTATATAATGCATATAATATAGTTCTCAGCCTGGAATGGGCTTTCTAAGCCAAAAAAAAGCGTGCAAAGACACGGGCAGATCTCCAATCTAAAAGTAGACTCAATCTATTAAAATTCCACGGGATAATCGAAAATTGCCACCAAAAACCATATATCTCAATAGCCTAATAACCTTAAAAATGAAATCAATTATGCCTACCCAGTTCTTTCGAACACCAATTTTTTATTGCCCTCGGACGAAATAACAAATAACAATAAATAAAAGGCACAGCAGGTGACGAAAACCTTTTTGTTACCTTGGGACAAAAACTTAACGTCATGTGATTTTGGTCAATTTTATCTTTAACAAAATATAGTTCTATCTAGCAGCGTGAAATAGCTCCATGAAATTATAGAGATGATAAAACCTCTCGAAAACTAAGTCCCTACAGTCTGGCAAGAGTGGTGTCCTATACAAGCAAATTTTGCTTAAAGAGGGACTCCAAAACATACTACATGTTTAATTTATAAGTTATTGAAATAAACATTTATTATTAGGTACTACTATTTATTATTATTACAGCCCTAGCCTGGTCGACGCGACGCGTGACCCGAGAGCTGGTGAGTATCTGGAGCATGCATTGCCATACAGCGGGGCAATACCGCCAGGGTCTTGGGGTCGCTTCCGACTGGTATTGATATGGATCAGTTCAGCTACCTGTAGATTGATTTGATTTGCAACAGTCTGCATTTATTACTAAAGAAATACCTACTTACCAATCTATAGTAAATATAATTATTATTATTTTCAGCCAGTACTGTCCCAGAAACCGTGGCAGCCGAAGCGTCAGAATAGACTACTCCAAGTAAGACCGTGGTTTTCCCTTGGAACACCCAGTTATCTTGAGGTGGACTGCGGAAAGAAAAAAATGTCCCTGGTACAGCCAGGTGTACTATGTAGGTGGACCACGGGCAAGGACCGGGATGTAGTAAGAGTGGAATAAGGAAACCTACCAGAAGGGTAGAAATTTGATTTTTTGAATGTGTTGTTCTTCTGTGAGTTTTTAACAGCTCCACTGAGATGAGCAATCCGCCTTAGCGGTGATTATGCCCCCCTCCCCCTGGTTTATGAAAGGCACGTTCAGCTACTGGACGTAAGTGATCTGATGACGGTCCGACATCTGATGCCATCTTTCGTAGATAAATAGGCCACTAAAGATGATTACGATTACTGGGCTTTCTTGATTATTCTCTTCTCCAGAGTCAACGCAGTAACACCATGATGGTAGTAGATGTGCCTAAACTCAAGCTCGTCTTGACTTCTCATCCTGGGCTTTCCACGTAGCCTGCGCGCGTTGGTTGAGTTTCTCTCTGTGGTAGGTGTGGACTTGCCCCAAATCAACAATGTTTAAGTTCTTACCAATAACCTACATCTTCTAAATTGAGAACATTTATAGAATTAGCTTATGCCGGGTACAGACCAAGCGAGCGAGAGCGAGCGAAGGCTAACGAACGAACGTTTTCGTCTTCGGTCTCGCTCCGGCGGCTGTCGCTACATCAAAGCAATATAGAACGAACGTACCGATTGTCAAATTCCAATCGTTTGCATTCGCTCGCTCTCGCTCGCTTGGTCTGTACCCGGCATTAGTAGCGCTCGCGATGGAACTGTCATTTGCGAGATTCGGTGCTACGGTAACAATTAGATTTTAAAATCTGTGTAAACTATTATTTAAATCTGATTAGGACAAATGTCTTTGGTTTTATCTAATGATTAAAAACACTAACAAAACGAATTCCTATTTCCACCATTTCACTGACAGTTTTGTGATTTCTGTACTTAAGTGGTTATATCATCCCTATAGCACCCGTCACACAGGTCAGGTATAAAAAACATTTCTTTTTTTGGAAGTCGCGAGATCGTTACGAGAAAAAGGACCCGTTTCGGCGCTTTGTGAGCCAAATGTTTAAAATCGGACGGTAGCAAACACACAGTTATCGTATTAATTAATCGTTGTTTTTTTTACTTTCTAATGACAGGTTCAATTGAGATTTGTAAGATATTGCTGTCACAGTTAGCAAAACAGATAACAGTTAAAATTGAAATAACTTTTATCGAAAAATCATTTAGGTATCCCCAAACTAGGGTATACCTGTATCTTGGGGACCGCCTTCCGGTACCCAAGATACAGGGTTCGGTTCTTTACATAATTCATAATGTAAATATGTATATAAACAGTAGATAAAACTAAATCTTATCAAGAAAGCCTTTTACTCCAAAGATGATTACATCAATGATGTTAATGCTTGGCCAGATGTTACTCAGTTCCGCACCAGCAATAGTATTATGTAAGAAAATCAATGTATACTTAGCAGGTTTTATATGAATATTGACATATATTATCTCATTAAATTTAGACTTAGATAGACAAAGTAAACATATATTAGAAACTTAAGTATAAGCTTAAATATTTAAACTGTGGATTGAACATGACATAGTTCCAGGAAACATGTCCGGACATGTTAGAATATATATACATAAATAATAGATGAATCATGTCCGAGGTCCTCATAATTATACTCACTATGTCCTGTAAGGTTCGGAAATTTTAACAACGGAAACATATCCGCGGAACTAGATAGCTGGTAGCGTGCGCAGATCTTGTCATGTTCGGTGCGGTCGGACATGTTTACATACAAGGAACTGTGTATTCTTTTGGGGAATTCTATGAATGAATTTGAATTCTTTTGAGCGAAACGCCCGCGATGATTGGATTGGATTGGTTGGATTGGAGGAACGACGGAACTATTTCAAACGACGCTGTGGATCGGAACGATTTCGTTCCGAGTGAGGACATAGTTCCAGGAACTATTACGGTCCGGAACGACACATGTCTATCTGGCATAGTCGCCGAGTCGTCGTTAATGCTCCTAGGCTAGGCTTAGGTCGTACAGTTTCTGCCTTAGAGCGAATCTGTCCTAAGGCTAATCTGGCCTAATGCTAATCTGCCATAAAGCGAATTAAGGCTAATCTGGCCTAATGCTAATCTGCCATATCTATCCTAAGGCTAATCTGGCCTAATGCTAATCTGCCATAAAGCGAATAGCGAACAAGGCCTTCCTATATCCTAATATAGGAAGACCTTAGGTGCATTAAACAAAAAAATGAACAAAATAGCAGACATCCTGACATTAAGGGACCTAGTTAGTATGTATGAAAATAAAACTTCTAAGCTCTTTTCAGAATATTTTTAATGACGTTGACAAAACATGACAACATTATAAAAATAAAATTTAAAAATCCATTCTTGTTTACGACCCTAATCTGTTATTGTGAAAAAAAACATTAATGCTGTCCTTAATATTACACAATATTAAGGACAGCATTAATTAATGTTTTTTTTATGATTTATTAGTTCAAAATATATGACCATTATCTGTATTTGATTTTGTTGCTAAGGCATCACATTGAAAAAGGCTTTCAGATTTTTCAATTTTTTTTAATAGTTTTTGTATAAGTTTAAACATTTTTTCGTTAATATAATTATTTCACCCAATCAAAGCACATACCTTCAGTCAATGATTCTAAATATCTCTTCATCAGCGACAAACAGCTCAATTAACCTATTGTCATTCAGAATGTAGTGACATCTTTGGGACCACTCTCAACAGCAGGATCCGTGATCTTCCCATCTCCATCAGGAAAATCACCAGCTTTAAATTTATCTTCGTCGCCAGGTCCAGGTCTCTTAGCCAAGAACGCTGCGTCGACTGTTGGTGTTACAAGGTTAGTATCTAAACCAACTTGTAGTAAGGCAGATAAATTATCAACCTTGTTCTCAGATAAACCAGGGTCAATTGATTGTTCATAAAGATCTGTCGCTGTTTGGTTGGGATTACTTGGGTTTTCTACAGTGTGGTCATCCATAATGTTATGAGAATCGTTTGGTTCGGATTGAGATTCAGAAGGGACTGCGACGGGTGTGTCATGGGAAACAGTTTCAGTTGCAATAGGTTTAGTAGCTTCTATGATGATCGTATTACGGGGCATATTATCAGCATGGGTTTTAGAGTGAACAGGAACTTTAGTTGTCGGGCTAGCTTTATCAATGTCGACTATTGGTGTAGCAGGAAGAATTTTATCGGGTATGGACGGAGTTGCAAGATTAACTGTAGGATTAGAAATGGTACCTTTATTAGTATCAGATTCAGATATAACTTGGTCTTTAGGAGCCACACTTAGGGTGGCTTCAGGTTTTTTAATGTTTGATTTATTAGAATCATCAGGATTAGTACCTTCGATTAGAGGCTGGCCCTTCTTATTAAATAGAGCATCAGATTCTACTACCACTTTATAATTCGTTATTGCGTCTGACATCTTCAAAACATTGATGTCCTGATTGAGCACCAAATTTTTCGGTTCCTTTGCCTTCATATGTGCCAAGTAGGTTGTCCAGATGAGACTAGCTATGCTAACAAAAACAACTCTATTCTTCTCGGAAACACAGTAGAAATTAAATGTCTGTGCTGTTGGCCAGAATATTATGCCCATTTTGTACGTCGGCCAGAACTTTTCTTTGACTTCATTCAAACAAACGTGGATAGGCTTGAATTCTAGAAGACTCATCCCAAAAAAGAAGTAAGCCATCGCGAGCGGCGCGTAGGATACTTGTTCGATAGTAGCTCTTAACATGGCGGTTTTGAGGGTGTTGGACCTGAAAAATCTGCCTGAGAATTTCATCCATCCGTAGAACACAGGAGCCATAAACAAAGAGCCAAAGATCCCGAAGCGCGCAGCACGAGCGAAGTTTGCCTCTTCGATCGTCGCACCATTGTCCAAGTACTCTTGGACAAAACTGCAAGTCGGCCAGATGATGGAGTAGGAGATCATCCCCCGGATTAGAGGATAGTGAGTGGGAAGACTGCGCATTTTAGTGAAAATCCCGCTCATTTTCAAAGTTTTTAAAACATGTGGGTTTGGTTTAAGTTTTTGCCGAGAATGGATTGAAATGACATGACTTTACTATGTCAAAATGATGCTTCGGGACAGAGGAAAGAGGATAATTTTTGTCGTTGATGTGCGGATACAGTTTTTATATCGGACCTCTGTTGGTTTTGACCTAGAAAAAGAAAAAGTACAGCCAGCAAAACTAATATATTAACACTTTATTTTACACAATTCTAAAATTACACTAAATGGTGGACTAGATGCTGCTGTGTGTATTGTCCAGCAATATTTCTAAAGTGCATCTTGCTGCAGACGAGACGCCTGTGTATCAAAAGAAATAAACGATTTTTATGTAGGTACTCTGGCCTTTAAACTAATAGAACAAAATCATCATTAGGGCACGAAACATGACGTGAAATTACTGCAAAGCTTATCTGAGCGATCTATGGCCGGTAGGCCACCCACCATGCTAGAACAATCGAAAAATCGAATACCTACTCGATTACTCAGCTCGGGTGAATCGAGTCGGCGATCGTCTTTGTGATTGCGATGATTCGGCGAAACTCGTGTTTGATTAGTCTAACGATTTAATTTGGTAGGTCATGTCTGTAGATAAATACTGATAAGTAGGTTTGGTACTAACTAATATGATATTGGTGCAGCGATATTGCTGTGTGTGTCTATCAATGAAAAAAGAGATCCCCTTAGATATAGATCAACGGTGTCTACTTTTCAAAGATTTGTTGCCTTCTCAAAAGAGGCTTTATGTTATTGGTAGACTTATTTTATTTTCACATGTTGAACTTTTTGGATTCATCATCATCATCAGCCTATATCAGTCCACTGCTGGACATAGGCCTCCCCTAATGAGCGCCATAGCCATTTGGATTGGTTGCTTCTAATTACTCACCCTGCCATACCTACCCACGGAACACACAATTTTTTTTTCATGTTGTCAAATTTTAGTTAAAAATAATGAAATTAAATCTACTACCTACTAAAAAAAATATTCCAAAACCGGGCTTGGACTGCCATCTGTACGTTTTATTATGAAACCACAAAATATACACTAGCGCCATCTGACCGCGAGCGGGTCACTTTTAACGACGCGAGTGACGTCTATCCATTGCACTCATGCAATGGCACGATGGTGAACGAAGCTATAAATTAGTACACGAGATTTTCAACAGATGTCAGACTTTTGCATGTTATTTTGTGTTGTTTTGCTACTCAACGCTAGGTGGCAGAATGTGATTTATTTGCTTACTTTTCATTATATGTGTGTATTATCTTATCTATCATAGACTATATATTTTGGTAGTCTATGGTATTATTAAGAAAAAAACAACCGGGACGTAGTTAAATACAATTCTAATACAAAAAACAACATGATGTGATGGAAATATCCTCGAATTAAGTACAAATCATTTTGGTAGTATGTTTGTATGGGCAAATCATCATCCGCAGACCTTTGTAAGGTACTTCTTCATGCCAAAATATTGAATGGATTATAATAATTCCAACATCCCAAGGTCGCCTGAAAGAGATCGCTCATAGCGATAAGGCCGCCTTTGTACTTCTTCTCGTAGCTTTTATTTCTGTACCTACTGTTTTCTGTGTTTGTGTGGTACAATAAAGAATTATCTATCTATCTACAATTTCACATAGACGTAAGTCTAGACCTGAAAATCCTGAAATACATAGAGAGAAATAACCTCTAACCGTTTCCACTGCTCCGACACTGCTACTATTATTTAAAAAAAATGGTAGGTAGGTAAGTACATCACGCGGAAGTTAACTAGGCACCTCACTGTAAGGTAAGCTCATTCCACGCAGGTGCCAAGTTGATTTCTGCGTGTTGTACCTCTATTCTTGTACCTACCTATAACCACGACCGTATTTTGGAATTCCGGAGTTAGCCTCAGACCTCTTTACGTTGTTCAAGCCACTCCGCCATTCCACTTGACTCCGCCAAGTTGTATTCACATCGTAAACCAGCTACTTTATTGCTAAAGATCTTGACAAGTCTTCAATAGTTACAGTTTTTTGAGACCCCACTCATTTTTACTTTTTTTTGTTTGTTTTAAGAACATCGTAGCGTAGTAAGTTGATAATACAAATGAAAACATACCTACCAACCTACCAGTGCCTGCCTATACACCAGTTAAGTTCAATGTGAAATGTTTGTAAGCAAACCGCCCATACTGAAATTCAACTTTTTGGCTTTGATTTTTTTACGAAATCCTAAGAATGCAGTTCGAGATCTTTTCTTCGATAAAATATGGATTATCTTTATGTCCAAAACTAATTGTCTTGGTCTTAAATTTTCTGTTGTGGTTTGTTTACAAATATTACGTACTCATGAAATGAAATGATACATTTTATAATTAGACCAGGTATTATTACCTACCTACCTATTACATTGAAGTAAATACATTACTCATAGAAATTTTTCAAGTAGTTACCTACCTGTTTCTGCATCGTACAAACATTTGCCACGAGGCGAGAATCGAACCCGTAACCTCTTGCGTCTCAGGCGAACCTGGACCCGCTGCGTCACATAAGTCGTTCTTGGTGCTTAGGTCAACTTATAAGTACCAAAAGGTTCAAATTCGCAGCTCCCTAATTTCAAACCAAAATCCACGCCAGTGTCGCCAGTAAACCATGGGGTTACAATTTCACTGTCATCTTTCATCCGACGATGGTGTTTAAACGTCATGTTTGCGATGTAATCGACTCCTAATGAATTTACTCTCGCATTAATCATTTTGTCCAAGTCTGCTTAGTCGTAACCATAGATAAATGAAACTATGTAGTTACCAAGGGTTGCTTCTTGCGAGCTAACGGGCTACGCTACATCAGGTTTAGAGGAAGTCAAAACGTACACCTTTGATTATATACCAGTGCAACATAGCCTCAGCCCTGTGCTTTTCCGGTATAAAAGGAAGCTTAATACCTCCGGGATACCGTCTACCTCTCAGTCAGATTTGATAAAAATCCGTAAGAATCAGACAGGCAAAATTATTCTCGAATTTAAAGCTAAAAATGCAATCAAATAATGGAAACAAAATTAGAACTAGTATTTACAATTGAAACAATTGACAACAAATTGATTGCAAACAATCTACAGGTATCTATAATAATAATTAAAATGAGGTAATGTTAGTTTGGTAGAGTACTTACTACACACCGAGAACATGGTACGTAAACAAAACCTTTTTTTGGGATTTAAGGTAATTCATTATCTGTGTAAAACTGTCAAAAAATAAAAGACTTTTCGGGCAACACTGAATTTTGCTACATCGCGCTCCCGTAAATAATTCCTTGAACTATCCCAAATGTTTAAATACATTTGCTGTCAAGTGTATTTTTTTCGATATTTTCGAAAAAAAAATCGCTTGAGACGAGACCAAATTGTTCTTTCATGTTGAAATTTAGGTCATTTTATATCAGAAAATTTTTTAAATAAGCTAAAATATTTGATATTCGATTTATGTTGTGAGATTCAAACCCACCGAACTCCAAGTCAGCCAGCCGCCCGCTACGCCAATAGTTAAGTACCATCATGACATTGACCCTAATAAAGTTGCACAAGGAAGTGACACATGTGCCGGACATAGGGCGAAGAGCCCATGGCGTCAGCTTTTTATGTCACACAGCGTGACGTTTGGCAGGTCATGGTTTTAAGATGTCATATTGATTTGGCAGAAAAAACAAGGAAGTAGGTACCTATTGTTACAAAAAAATTCATCGAGAAAAAGTCATTGGTAGCCATTTTGCTGTGTTGCCATGTGACGTATGATCTAGTCCTATAATACTTACTTTTTAGGGTTCCGTACTTAAAGGGTAAAAACGGGACCCTATTACTATAAGACTTCGCTGTCCGTCTGTCACCAGGCTGTATCTCATGAACCGTGATAGTTAGACAGTTGAAATTTTCACAGATGATGTATTTCTGTTGCTGCTATAACAACAAATACTAAAAAATAGAATAAAATTTATATTTAAGGGGGCTCCCATACAACAAACGTGATTTTTTTGCCGTTTTTATAGATTAATGGTACGCAACCCTTTGTGCGCGAGTCCGACTCGCACTTGGCCGGTCTTATTAGATATAGATAATATGTTCGTATGCAACATAGTGCTATACTGTCTACTTTGTCAAATAGACCTTAGTAATCACCATAGTTAAATCCTCAGAATTAGGTATGTTTCGTTTGCTTTAATGTCATATTAGAAAGCTCAGCTTGTAATATTCTTGTCTTCGTGAGTCAAAAGTAGCTCACAATAACTCATTTATGTTTATTTAAATTATCTTAATGTATAATTGAGGAGCCTAGCTCTACCTAGACCTATTTTATTCCTAGGGCTTCTAGTTGCATGTTCTTTTACTGTAACGGTTTTTTTTTACAAAATTTACGAAATTAAACTTAAATTTCGAACATTTTTTGTAGCTTTATTTATAAGTAACTAGCAGCACCTCGCGGTTTCACCCGCGTAGTTCCCGTTCCGTGGTACTTCCGAGATAAAAAGTAGCCTATGTTCTATTCCAAATTATAATCTATCTCTGTGCCAAATTTCATCCAGATCCGTTCAGCCGTTCTTACGTGATTGAGTAACAAACATCCATCCATTCTATCTATGCATCCATCCAAACTTTGACATTTATAATATTATTAGTGGGATAAAAAGTAGCCTATGTTCTATTCTAAATTATAATCTATCTCTGTGCCAAATTTCATCCAGATCCGTTCAGCCGTTCTTACGTGATTGAGTAACAAACATCCATCCATCTATCTATCCATCCATCCAAACTTTGACATCTATAATATTAGTGAGATTATTTTATTTGGCTCGAGGCACGGGGGTGTAACACCGCCAAACTTCCTTCCCTTGCTGCTATTGTGAATGTTTCTCGCTAGAAAATCCCCTATAACAACTAGGTATGGATTGGCCCGACCCGGGATTTGAACCCAGGAACTCATTACTTATATGCAGTTGAACAAGCTGACCGCTAGACCAACGAGGCAGTTGTACTATTATCAACAAGCCGAAAATTTGTGAAAAGTGTATTTTCTTTTGTTACCGATCTCTTAATCTACTGAAAGAGATCAAGATTAAATTTGACGTACATTTAGATTAAAAACTTATATTATAGGCTCCTTAGTACACTGAAAATACGCGTGTGAAACCGCGGACAGAAGCTGGTTATATTAATAAATTAAATTGCCATCTTGATTAATATATTTGTTTATCGATTTCATCGGCTAGCGTGCCTCAAATATTACAATACAGTCGCATCGACCCGCAAGCTTCGGCTATCGATTAACAATGTTGACAGACGGATCTAAACATTCCTTAGGCACAGACTCCACTAAAGCGGAGATGTGCGGAGATGTAGCGGAGACGCTATTGCTATTAGTTTTTCTTGTTCTTTGTATACAAAGCAAATAAATGCTACACATGCTGAGGTGGGGCCCTTTTTTACCCTATTTTTATTAATATTATTTTTTTTATTAGTTTTTCTTTAATAATAAAAAAATTATATTTATTTAATTTTTTTTTATTATTTATAAAAATTATATTTTATTCATTAAATTATATATATAAAGTTAAAACTATAGTTTTAACTTTAATAATAGTACCTACCTACCTAGTATGTAAGTCTGTAATGTATTTTTGGGTAAAAATAAATGTTTTTCTTTCTTTCTTTTCTTTATTTCGGTCGCGTAATTTCTGCTGCATTTGGTTTCATAGAATAGTCATGTTTGATTCACATGGCGACGCAAAATGAGTTAGTTATCTGAGGAGAGCGAGAAATGAGTCAGCCAGGTACAGATTGTGTGAGAGTCGACAGCTGAATAAATTGCGTCCGTATGGCAGCCCAACAGATTTTCTGCTGGGCAGAATTTATGCGACCAAAAATACGCCCCTCACAACTCTAAAACTTACGCTCGTGTGGTCTCATAAACCCTATTGGGCGTAAACAAAAAGTGGACGGCAGAACGATGTTCTATTGTTAGTTTAAAACACATGTCTTCTTCGCTTATCTCAGCTCAGCTTTGGTGGAGTCTGTCCCTTATTCCTTTCTTCACACCTTCCTACCTCTTTCAACAAACAAACTCATCTGTCGATTGACACGTTTGACACCGTTGAATAGTACCGACATTTTAGTGGAAAAGAATCAAACAGTCCACGTACCTACATCGTAATGTATATATGGGGTGCAACGAAGGTGTACTAAGCCGGAAAGGGGTAATTCCGGACCCCGAGTGGATAAACTTCTGTCATACGATTTAATGTTAAAAATTTTGAATAATTTTTTACTATTTCTACTTTTTTACTTGTATTCTCACATAATTTTGAAATTACAAAGTATTACCATTTTTTTTTTGTAAAAACTTCATGATAAAACTTTGCTTTTGTTATAAAAAAAAATCGATTGTATTAATAAAATTTATAGTTAAAATGCAAGAATTCTTGAAAGAGATTGTTCACCTCTATAATCTTTAGTTAAACTAGGTACTTAAAAAAATATTGAGTTTTGGTGTCTGAACCACCAAGTATGTAGGTACCTAAAAATTTAATAGTTACCCATCAAAAAGGTAGTAAATAAAGGCCGTAAATTCAACCGTAACCCTACCACGTAAAACCCAATAAGAAATCAATGAACCCGTAAAATAAAAACACCTCAGAAAAACAAAACCAATTACAAAGTCATTAGAGAATCAAAGGGGCATCTTAGGCCGAATTAAATCACTGTAAACACGCACGTAGTAAACACTCCAGGCGAGACAGAGCCACGTTCAACCTCAACCTAAACGGGAAGGAAAGAGAAAGGAGATATGTCAGACCCCGCCCACACCAAGGATTGGCTCGAAACCCCTATGGGTTATAGAAGCCCATCAGTCTTGTTACGCACGCCTATAACAGCACATGTAATTAAATCAATTAGTACAAAGTGAATTTATTATGTACCAAGTTTAACAGTGCAATGGAAACCTACGAACAACACAACGAAGTGTCCACTTCATACAAAAACCCCGTGAAGCAAAACTACGAATGTAAGGAGTTTTATCAAAAATATGAGAAGAATGACTTCAGATACAAAATGGAAGAAGCGAACCAATCTACGCCTTTCTCAGTAAAAGACATACTAAACCACCCACCGTGTTACGAACGAAACGAACTCTGGAAATATAATGGAAGAGACAAAAGAAGTTATGAATACGACCCCATGCATCAACCACCTGCTTACTGTCCTGATTATTTCAACCCTGTATATCCGAACCTGCCCGTCCACAACAATATAGACTACTGGACGCCAGAAAGCTACCACGATCACAAAATAGATGACTACTACAACTACACTCCTTACTGCCACAATTTGTACCAGGGTTATGAGTATGCTGAAGTGCCCTTCCAAACAATAGAGACGAAGGTTGAGGAGACGGAGATAAATGTGGATTCCAGTTCTCCTGCAGATCCTGAGGTCCTGGAGTTCGTGTTACCTGATCAACTGCCAAAGGATTCCACGCCAAAGAAAAATACAAGTAAGATTTCATGCAATACAATAGCTTCACTAACTGACTCTACAATTAATTTATTCAATAAAATGTAAATACCTAGTTAGAGATCAAGTAACCCTTTAACTAACAATTTTTATTTAAGGATAACTATTAGGATGTATAAAAAAGTACAACTCATTCTAAACTGACTTTAATAAAGAAAATTACAATCAAATAATAGAATTGAATTAAAACTAGTATTTACAATTAAAACAATTGAGCTAACTGCAGGCTGCTGCAAACAATCTACAGGTAGCTCAACTGATCCATATCAATACTAGTCGGAAGCGTGCTCAAATAATAATTATAAGACACAAGACAAAGCAACCTGCAGGTCCTCACCGCCGCCGTTCGATAATTTTATGAATTAGTTTCATAAATTCATTTTCTTTATTTACAGAAATCTTCGCGCCCGAAAAACCGGACAGGAAGGATAAGACCATCAAGCGAAAACCTAGGATCCTCTTCTCCCAAAACCAAGTTCACGCACTAGAAGTAAGATTCCGAGGCCAACGGTACCTGACCGCGCCAGAAAGAGAACAGCTAGCCCAAACACTCAGCCTTACACCAACCCAAGTCAAAATATGGTTTCAAAACAGAAGGTACAAAAGCAAACGAAATAAAGGTCCAGAAGTTTCTACCTCAACGGACGCAAAACCCAGCAAGCCAGCTGGGAAGAAACTTTATCGCGCTGAAAATAAGGAAGTTTTTCCTGTTTCTAGTTATGAATTCAAATCTGAAGATAAAATGGACTCTGAAAAGCTATACAGCTCTGATGTTAGTCAGTTTACATCTACCATCTATTTCGATGATAGTTTGGCCTATGATAGTTCTGTAACAGAAAAATATTATTCTAAACCTATAGACTTAAATAGTATCGGGGCAGGTACAGGCGCTGGTGATATTGGATCGTCGGGTATCCCAGACATGTACCCTGAAATATTACCAAATGAAAACCAAAAAATGTACGATAGTGAAGAAAAAAAATATTTTCCTATGAATTATGTATGTTGATGCCAAAAACAATGCCATTTTTAGACTGACCAAAGTATTATAGTTTTTAGTTTATTTTTGTTATTTTTTAGTTAATTTTAGTTTTAGTAGCATGTGCAATGCCAAACTTAAGTATTTACAGCTTGCCAAATTATAGAGATAAAATTGTTTTGTAAATAAATAAAATATTTTATAATTTATGTTGCAGTTAATTTTATTTCCCGAAATATACTAGACCCGAAAATGTATTATTATGTGTATTCAAATGAGTACAAAAAAACGCTCCTAATCTTAGCTCTAGCTATACACATACTAACCTACAGTTACAAAGGTACTTATAGTTTTTGTGAAAGTTCTTTTTTGACCGAATAAGTACACTTACATTGCCAAAGACGTCCATTATGTCCTACTATGAATATATTAATATATGTACATTCGAAAGTAGCTCTGTCTGTTACCTTTTACCGTTGACTTAGTGGATCTCAGGAATTGGAAGGGGAGGTAAATGGTGTCCCGGAGACGGACATAGGCTACTTAAAATAGGCTTGCAAAGCCGCGGGCAGCAGATAGTAATGTATAAAACCGGCCAAGTGCGAGTCGGACTCGCGCACGAAGGGTTCCGTATCATTATCTCTAAAAACGGCAAAAAAATCACGTTTGTTGTATGGGAGCCCCCTTAAATATTTATTTTATTCTGTTTTTTAGTATTTGTTGTTACAGCGGCAACAAAAATACATCATCTGTGAAAATTTCAACTGTCTAACTATCACGGTTCATGAGATACAGCCTGGTGACAGACGGACAGCGAAGTCTTAGTAATAGGGTCTCGTTTTTACCCTTCTGGTACGGAACCCTAATAAATCGATAAACAAATTCACCTCGAACATTACTACTGAGTTGATTCCAGGAAGATTTAATTCTAGTCACTTTGCAAGTGGTATCACAGAATAACTATTGTGTAGTGGGGTCTACAAATCTACATACCAAAGTCTACAAGTCAGTATCAAGTTGATAAAAATATTGTTAGGTTTTTTGTTATAGTGCTTACCCACACTTTGGGCCACCGGCGCTATAGTCCGTAAGAGGTCCCAAAGATTTTCGGTTGAACCGACTAAGGGTTTCGTGGCTTAGTTGGTTAGAGCACACCCGTACTGAGGGTGGGGCGCGGGTTCGAGTCCAGCTGAAACCGGAAATTTTTGGGAACTTATTTCATTTCTTATAAATATTGTTGGCTGCCTACAATCATCATCATGATCATCATCAGCCTATATCAGTCCACTGCTGGACATAGGCCTCCCCCAATGAGCGCCATAGCGCCCTGTCTTCAGCTTGCCGCATCCAGCATCTGCCAGCAGTCTTTCGCAAATCGTCATCCCACCTGGTCGGAGGGCGTCCTACAATACGTTTGCCGAGTCGCTGTCTCCCCTCATGAACACGTTTACCCCAGCGGTTGTCGGTTCTTCTTGCGATATGGCCAGCCCACTGCCACTTCAGCTTGCTAATCCTTTGAGCTATGTCGACCACCTTGGTTCTTGGTGGCTGCCTACAATATTCATACATTAATAACCCTCCCCCGTTGGTAGTCGGGTAACAAGTAGAACGATCCTACCGGGCTGTATCCGACTATGATGTACTTGTAGTGTAGGTACCTACACTGCAAGGACAACCTGTATCTGTCTTTAAATGGTTTCTAAACATTATAAAAACGTAAACTGATTGGTAAAATCGAAAGTGATATAAAAAAACAGAGTCCGCTATTTAGATGAACCGTAAGAAATAGCAGATTATTGACCATTTTCAAAGAAAATGTCCCTAATTGCTCCCGTTTTCTAAAGGCTATATATTTTTTATGTATTGAAGGTGAAGGTATAAATAATTTTGTTCGAGAAATTTTCGTGTTCAAAGCAATCTTCATTATCTCTATCATAAATTAAGCAAAAGAAAAATCTAAACTTCATAACTTTATTTTCAAAATTGAAAAAAGGCACTTTACAGGGACTGTCTGTTTCATGTTTTTTCAGTTCAATTTGTAGGGATAGCTGTTATCTGAATTGCTACCATCCCGATGCAAGTGAGAGAGCGTTGCAGACGAGCGCTTTTCCATATTATCATCGGCGATTTGAAGGTTTGAAAAGTTTTAATCAAAATCTTAAGATATGAATATTTAAGAAGGCATTTCTAAATTATAGGTGCCGTTTATAAAAAAAAAACGAGTTTGTATTTGTATGTACACGTCTCGCTCCAGTCGTGACCAGCCTGGAAAAGGTCATAATAACCGAACACATATTTATTAGTACTAATTAACGTAAAGGGTTAATAAACGCGATAAATACCCGTTAAATACTAGGTACTAATAATCACCTGCCTTATTTTAAAAAGTTCTTTTATCTACCGCATTTTCTATCCTATCTTAACAAAAGCAAAATTGCTTGCCCCGATAACATAAGGAAACTCCTCAACTCAATCCAGCATCAAGCACCCGGGAATATAATAACCTCAGAAAACGCCGCGACGCGGACGGAAAACCCGCCCGTCTACAACACCCCACCCCATATCATCTTCGGCGCCGGCGCCAATAGCTATCGATCCCATAACACGTGTCCCTTCAGCCGCAGTCTGCAGGGACCTGCATGGGAACGCCAGAACCACCTGTTGCTTTAAAAGCTAATGGTTGTTTTATAGGGCAGTCATGGTTTGTAAGCCAGGCTAAAATGAGTAATGACAGAATGTTTGTAATCATAGTTTTTTTTTATTTCTGTATTTTACTTCATCTCATTCGTAGCGTTTTTGGCAGAATCATTTAGAATCATTTATTCATTTGTTACATGTTGTTGTGTGACAAGGATCTTATGACAATTTCTAGTATCAAACATGTACCTCGTTGGGGCGCTACAAAATAACTTAGATATATCTAATTCAAAGAGTCGTGGTTGTCAAGACGAGTCCTTCGTGGTATGGGCTGATATCTCTCGCCTCGATTTATGCCATACCTATTCGTCCCTAGGACGTTCGGCCCACATGAAAAAATCTGCTTTCGTCCCACATTGTATGCCATATTCGGCCCATAATATATTTTATTTCAGAAAATCTTATTTCGACCTACTTTTCAGCTCCATAATATTCGGCCCAAGGTTTTTCTATAGGCAAATTATAATTACTTTAGTACAGTTGAAGCAATCCTCACGATATATTGCCATCTCTCCCTGTTGGTCGTGACTCATACAGAACAGCATTCATACAGGGGGACACTTACGGCAGATCATAATTTGATATTTTACCTACCTATGTAATAGGTACCAATTACAAAAACAAAATAATAGCCAAATACAATATTTATCGTTGTTTAAAAAAAAATACTACACCATAATAAAATAATTACGACTAATATTTACACTTAAATCTATTTTCTAAAACTCTAAGATAATTCTAAAATCCCAATACGGTTTGCTGGAAGAGAACTCTTTTGTGTGTTTTATTATTGTTTTTTTTTTCGTGCAATATATCTTTATCTTTATCTTTTATCGTTGCTATTTTCATTTAGATAAGACCAACTTCTCAGGCAGAAGAATAGCTCATAATAAGAATAATGTATTACGGCACACGGACACTTGAACGTCAAATATTAAAAGTTATCTTTTACCAAACAATAAACTTTTGGTTGTAAAATATAATAGTAGACCTAGTACCTACCTAGTTAAATCACTACCGAAATCAATACAGTTTAAAATATTTTAGCTAAATAACAAACAAAACGAAAACATCAGAAAAATCTTTTATTACTCACGGTAGTCACCATAAAAATTGAAAAAACTTTTGAAAGCTCTTAATTTTTTCAAATACTGTAAAATGGCCGTTCACGTTTTTACTGCTTGCGGTTTCGTTTTTAATTTTATTGTGATTGTTTTTAACAGGTCGTAAGAAGGTTTTATTGATGTAAACTAATTTTATATGGGCATTTGTCTGAAGTGTCTGTTTTAACTTCAAACCGAGCGTGTTATGATTAGATAAAACACGAAGGAAGTGAAATAAGAAAAAAAACGTTAACTGACCTATTTCCTCTGAAATGCTCTTTTCAATTCAAAACAGGGTTTATATGACTGACGACCTCTGTGGCGCGGTGGGCGAAGGTCCGCCTGCGACGCAGGAAGTTGCGGGTGCGATTCCCGCCTTGGGACAAATATTTGTACGGTCTTCAGGTGAGGTGGTGTAATGACCTCAATTCAACAATTATGATAGGTAGCTATGATTACTTCGATTCAAAAGATCTAATATTAAACATGTGATACAAAAGTAGATACTTCTCTTAGCGAGAGTAATAATGGATGGATGAATGTTTGTTACTTCTTTACGCCAAAAGTACTAAACTGATCAGGCTGATTTATTGTTAGACCTGAAGTAAAACATACCTAGGCATACATTCATACTTTTTATCCCATAAATCTGTTCCCATGTGATAGTATTACCCTTTAAACGTTTTTTTTAAATAACGCGTGCGAATCCGCGCTCCAAAACCAGTTTTTACAAGCTTTGGGTCAAATCTTGCAACCGAATTTTAGACCAGTTATCCTCAACCGATTAATATGAAATTTGGCATACTTATATAAGATTGGTGACAATGCTGCAATGTTACGATGCCGTCCACCTGGTCTGATGATGAAGACCATAGCAACTTCTAAACGAATCGACTTAACCCCGACGTGTTTGAGTTCGTTGGGTTTGTCCTTCCAAGCACTTTTGATCCTAGATATAAGTTTTTTTTAAACTACTGAGCTTGTAATTTTTTTCTTTCTTATCTAACTATATATTTCTGCTCTTTACATTTTCAAGTCACAAAGTTATGGACTGGCATCACTGATGTGGTATTTCGTGATGTTTAGTTATTTAATTGATTAGATCTTGAAAAATCTATTACTAAGCAAGTGAACACGAAAGCAGATACTAGTTATTAACAGTAGCACGATCGACGCGGGCGCGGGTGTTTGATGTATTAATATTGGTGAGCTTTTAAGGTTATCTCCGGTGGGAGGTGATCTGGTCGATAGTCCGATGCCGCGCAACCTGTGCGCGCGCATGCAGTGATGGATAACGGGGATTGGAATATTACCTTCTAACCCATGATTTACTCATAAAAATTACTTATATGAATCCATGACAAAGACTGAAGAAGTTTTTTGTATTAACCATGTTTTTTTGTTCTGCTGGTATTTTTGTTTCTGGGTGTAAAATGTAGAATTTTTTTAGCTTTTTGCTTTATAGTGCGTTACTGGGTAAATCTTCTACGAAAACTTTTTAATAATATCCCAAAAAAATTTTTTTTTGGGATATTATTACAAAAATTTCGGCAGGATTCGAACCCGCGCCTCACCTTGAGTACAGGTGCGCTCTAACCAACTAAGCAACGAGATCGACCAGGCACGTGTCGATTGTTTTTTGTATTAACCATGTCTTTTTGTTCTGCTGGTATTTTTGTTTCTGGGTGTAAAATGTAGAATTTTTTTAGCTTTTTGCTTTATAGTGCGTTACTGGGTAAATCTTCTACGAAAACTTTTTAATAATATCCCAAAAAAAATTTTTTTTTGGATATTATTACAAAAATTTCGGCAGGATTCGAACCCGCGCCTCACCTTCAGTACAGGTGCGCTCTAACCAACTAAGCAACGAGATCGACACGTGCCTGGTCGATCGCGTTGCTTACACATTTGAGTACACTTGGAAAGGTCAATTTTTATACAATGTAGGTAACATGAGTTAGAAATTCACTTATATTAGTACAAACAGTACATATCTAAGATGAGTTAGATATAACAGTAAGATCATCAGCATTAGCTTCGTCGAGTGTGTAATAGGATTTTTCCATAAGAATTTTTTTAATCTCTATACTGTAACGGTAAGATGTATACGTATTATTATTATTTTATTAAACTTATTATTATTTTCAATTGTTAAGTAAAATATGCATGTAACGGACTAATAATTTCACGCCCCATATTAGTTAAATTAATTGCTAGATTATGATTTTATTGTACCATATTTTTAACATGTAAATACTGTACGCAATACATACTATACGTTAACTTTACTTTTAAAGCTTTCTTCAAAACTCCATGCGCCAGTTTCGCCAGCGGCGGTACTCCATTACCGCGGCGTACCAGTGCTCGTTAGCTTTTATTTGGACGACTCCCGTTCCAGAGACGTACACTGCTGGACATTGCGATGGAGTACTGGAGAATAAAATAGTATGAGTTCTTCTCCATTTAAACTGTGTATAAGTCATTAGTACTTCAGTGGTATAAATCACGAGCGTCTGCTCAATGCTTTGGATGGATATAAGTAACCGGCCCGTATTTTCAAAGCTTGCTCAGTCATTACATGAAACTAAGCTTGAATAACGCTTATCTGTAGCATAAACAGCCATTGGCCTGAGCAAGTTTTCATGATTCCTTGTGGCCTTAGACCGCGGCCACAGAGCGAAGGTCCGCCTGCGACACGCAGGAGTATGCGGGTTCGATTCCCGCCTCGGGAAAAATGTTTGTACGATCTGCAGATATTTGTTCCGGGTGTTCTAGTCGTTTTCAATGTATAATAAAAATATAATTTATAAATGTATTGTATTATAATAATGTACCGATAATACAAACTTACTTAGCTTAGCTTGGGGCTAGATAATGCTGTGTGAATTGTCTAGCATTATTTATTTATTTATTCCTGTTGAGTCATGAACTCGGTCCAGTTTTCTTGTCCCGCAGTACACGTGTTATCTCCGTTAGGTATCAGTGCAGTACTACATGTGCACAGTTTAATGTTCTCATTCCGCTTTATTCAATTAATTGCCTTTGCCACCGATGAGCCGGCTGAAATCGTGTTTGACCTTTGTTTGATTAGTCAGTTTGATTATGTAAGAAAATTAAAAAACAGCTTTTTTTTTTACTAAATCGAATTAAATTAAGGCTCGAAAATTAAAAGAATAATGAATCAATATGTTTTTGAATACCTGCCTATTGATTGAAATGGTTTAAAATTAAAACCATGATTTTTCGAAAAAATTATTGGCGTGAGTTTTCGTAAATGAAGGGAACTCGCGGTTTCTCTTTAGATAACTCAATTGCGCAACTCAGTTGAGCAAATTGCGCAACAGGACCTATTCTTGTCAAACTTTTTTGTTCCCCATTGCTCAACTCAGAAAATCAACAAGATATAAAATAAAATAAAAATAAAAATCATATATTTCAGACCCAGTTGATCCATAGATACATTTCAAAATTAAATAAAAATTAGATTAAATAATAAGTACACAATTAATATATAAATCAGTTGAGCTAAATGTAGATTGTTTGCATCAGTCTTCAGTCAGTTCAACTGTTTCAATTGTGTATACTATGTATTTCGAAATTAACAAATAAAATTACCAGAAAATACTTATTTATACTTTAACTAAGTAATTGGAAAAACATGCCAATCATTTTCGCCGCGAATCAAATGAGTCATGTTAATAATGATATTGTTTCTCGAGACGAGATGATACATTGGGCTGCAGATGGAAACCAGATTCTTTGAGTCTATTTACAATCAATACAGAATCAGTGCCTAAAAATAGTACAGTAAGGACGTTCAGAATTAAAATATTGTTTGGCGCTTTTTTATGTTCCCTATAATACGACCGGCGTTTTGGGCTCGAGCTTATGAACACTGAAAGAAAATAGGTAAATTTAAAAAAAACTGCAAACTGGAACTGCTGCTGTGTTTACTTTAAAATCATAAGTTGTAAAAAAAATATGCAATGGGGACGCTTCTGACTAGTATTATATGGATCAATTGAGCTACCTGTAGATTATTTGCAACAGTTTGCAGTTAGCTCTAATATTGTTTCAATTGTAAATACTAGTTCTAATTTGTTTCTATTTTTTTATTCTAACTCTCTTTGTTAAAGTATTCTACATTATGTCGAATTAGCTTATATTTTGATTCATCATCATCATCAGCCTATATCAGTTCACTGCTGGACATAGGCCTCCCCTAATGATATTTTGATATTTTTGACATATTTTGATTATTCCCATGAAAATGTTGAGTTGTTTTGGAAATTTTGCAGCTGCAACAAAAACTGTCAAAAAAATCCAAAACTGCACAGTTTTTTTTATTTTTTTTCCACGTTGGGCGTAGCAGGGCGTATGTTGACAAAATGCCAATATAATTTATTGGTGGTGAGGCGCCAACACCGAGACGGGATAGTTTTTACCAATTTTTACTTTATGCGGTTTTTATGCAGCGGCAGATTGTTGAGTGCCTGTCGTGTGACGAAAGACGAGAGAATTTGATATAGCCACATTTTTTTTCAGCATAGAAAGATTACTGTACCTATCTTAACTACTGCAGCACGGACTGCAGTTAAGATAGGTAAGTATACAGTTATGTTTCTATGCTAAAAAAGGTAAACTTTTTTGGCTGAAAAAACAAAGTACCTATCAGTTGTTAGATATGTAATTTGCTTTTCAAAGGAGCAGGCAGGACGTGCACAAGGAAAACTCAGGAAATAATATAAAATGTAACAGTTTGAATTAAAGGCTATATTATTATTATTATGTAATTTGCTTTTAGAGATTTTCCCTTATGATGTTTTTCTATCAGATTTTAATTCGAAACTAGTTTCTGCCCGTGGTTTCCCACGCGTTTTTTTAAGATTATTTATATCCCACAGGAACAATTATAGGATAAAACAGGATAAAACGTAGCATGTTTTATTCCACGCCTAGAACTACCCGTATGCAACTTTCAGCCCGATCCGTTCAGCTGTTTTAGCGCAAAGATGGAACAAGCATCCAAACTTCCGCATTTACGAGTATATAATTATTAGTCTGATGTTATGTGATGTCAGGTTGTCAAAAGTTATGATTTTTATAGACCTTTTTTCATTAATTGTACGTAGCTTCTCATTGGTATATTAAAACCTGATTAAATGTATTTATAGCACATAAGTAGAAAGGCTAGAGTCGATAAACCAATTGCGGTGTATCTGATGGTATTGTTTATTAGTTAGGTATGCAGTATCCATAACACAAGCTCTGCTTAGCTTGGGCATAGTTAATACTGTGTGAATTGTCCAGCATTATTTATTTATTTTTCTAAAATCTATGGCATCTTAGTCTTTGTGCTGGTTTTTTCAAACTAAAGAAATAATCGTTAGGTCACAAGAGGCCATTTCATAGCCGCAGTGACACAAAAGCCACTAAGTATGTACCCATTGATTTCTGAAATTAACAAAACGCCACTAAGTAGGTACCCATTGATTTCTGATTTCTGAAATTGGCAGGCAAAAGTTTTTTACTTTCCACTTCCTATAAAAAATTACAAGCAGCAATCACATGCCAAATCTGGCGTAAAATTGAGTTTTTGTAGATGGCGCCAGAGCGCCTGCCATGCCGTATGGAAGCGATAACTTACGTGGTCGAGTCGACACTTTGACCCCAACGCAACGGGACGTATTGACCCGGTGTTTTTTTGCAGGGTTGTCATTGTCTTGATTTTGGACCTTCCATTAGTAGGAATTTAAAAGTAATGATGCGTGAATTTTGTACTGATTTACAAGTTTTTATTTAACTAGCCCTGTTAGTATTTTTGAGAAACAAATATTGTAACTGAATTTTAGACTCGTTATCTATCCTCAACCGATTGAGCTAAGATTTGGCATAGGTACATAAATAAGTTTGGTGACAATGACATGTCAAGATAGGTACAATCACAGCTGGTATTCCAATGGAGACAGAAGTGGCCAATATGGCTTTAGGAACTCCTCAACGAAACGACGTACAACTCCATTTTTTTCCTACAGTGTAAGACTTAATATGTCATCCCAAAAGACATAGACATAGACTATTTATAAATACTATTTAACGGGTATTTATCGCGTTTAATTACCTTATTTTCCCGACGTTTCGACAGGTTTACACACTGCCGTGGTCACGGGATGACTGATGCCGGTAATTAAACGCGATAAATACCCGTTAAATAGTATTTATAAATATGTGTTCAGATCGCGTAAGTTTAAAAATATTTATAGACATAGACTTTCATTTATTTGCTGCTACAGTACAAAAGTACATGAAAATATATGTAGTTTCAGAAAAAAAAGTAACAGTTTAAATTAAAATTGAGAACGAAAACTATTTCACAAAATATTTTTCAAAAAGACTGACTGTGCTGTGTTACAGCAGCAAAAAGATATCTATTCTTGTAAAATATAATAGTTAAGTTTATCTTAAGTTCCCAATAGGTACCCTATCAATAAGTAATACTCTATCCGACTAAGAGCATTGTTATATTTTTATTAAGCACTAAAATATTGAATTGAATTGAATATAGATCCATATGACGGTCGTCGTGCAACGCCAAAGTACCTTCTACTATACTAGGGTTCATTCTTGAGAAATAATGGAGCTTCATCACTTCATTAGAACTGTTTCTCAATGCCTTTTCACCGAATTATTTGATGTGGTAATTCAAACAGGGAACACATGCAGCTATAATAACATGGGAATTCCAAACCAGTTCAATTCAAAGCACTAACTTTAAAGGGGTCTGTCTGTCTCAAGGTTACGATGCATTCATCCAAGTTCTTTCATCGTCAAAGAACACCTTGTTCTTAAAAATCATGTGTGTGACAATTATCCTTACTAGTTCCGCACCGACAATAGTATTTTAGGAGGACAATCTTATGCTTCGTTTTATATAAATATTGACCTGTATCTAAATCACATTATATTTAGACTTAGATAGGCAAATAATATTGTATTACATAGTATATTCTAAGGTTTTTCAGCTTCCATGGTCACAGGCAGACCATGGAATGTGACCATGGAAGCTGAAAAGCCTCCGAAACGTCAGGTTATAAACCAAATATAAAATATACGCGATCAATCCGGTTAAAACAGTGTTTTAAAATTGTATAACATTTTAAGTATTATGCAAATTTACTAGTGGTTTATTTTTCGCTTCCACAAGTGGACAAAAAATTGAAGCGAACAAATTCAATAATAATTAGGTACCTACTATTTATAAAGCTGTTTTTTATGTATAAAATTTGACTTGTCTCAGTGCTTAATTTGTAAGCAAATAAAGTTATTGACTTCAGAGTACCTTTAAGGTAAGTTCATGATTAAGTAAAAAAGTTTTAACTATCGAACGGTAACTAAGCTAAAAGCACCAGCTATTTTAGTGATGGTCTTAATTGAGCAAGCTTCCAACGCCTTCAAACAATGAGCCCTCTCACCCCACGGCTGGGAGCGAACGCATCACTAGTGTTGGGAAAAGAACGGCTAAAATAAAAACAAGAAACCCTTTGGCTTTACACGGCTAGAACTTATAGTCAAAAATATATTATGAATGCGAAATTTTTTATGTTTCTATATTTGTTACCCTTTGATCGGGCTGAAATGCGACGCAGGAGGTTGCGGGTTCGATTCTTGCTTTTGTTTCTGATTTACATTGTGTGCAATAAAATAAATTATATATTATATTATAATAGATATTCATTTTTTATATCAAACTTCGGCCGGCTACTTACCTACCTTTTTTTACCGGTTTTTAGACATGTACTTATTGTAATCAAAATACGGCCGCGCGGCCGGCCTATCGCCTTTTTTACCGGCTTTTAAATATGTAGGTACCTCTCTAAAGATAAATCTGTGGTAGGTACTGGATATTGGAACAGAGGGTGATTATCATATCAATTACACAGAATATTGTACGGTGGACCGAACAGCATGTGGTTATTGTCATGTCCGAGAAAGTAGGAGAAATATTTAAAAAATGTAATAGGAGGGTAAAGTTTTAAATTAATTACCTACATCTGTGTAGGAAGATAAACTTAGGTCTTGAAGGTAAATTTACTTTAAATAGACTTAAGACGATACCCCGAGCCAAACTAGCGCCGCCACCTACATATTTTATCTTATTATTTCGTTGAACAAAGGTAATTTCCAAATGTTCAATGGACAGTTTGTGATATCTATTATAGCTTTTCTAATGCCTTTATAATATGTATCAACCTATGTAAAAGTTTAGTCAACAGTCAGACACCAGTAGATTTTTAGCCTTTGTTGGTACACCTATTTGTTATAGCTCTATCTTTGTGCAGGCACAGGATAATGATAATGTAGGTAAACATTACGTTATTTAGTATTCTGCTGTCGAGTAACACCATCTGTCGGTAAGTAGAAAACTTACAAATCACATCGTCGTCACTTTAAAAAGAGACATCTAGCGTTGAATAGCAGAACTACGTGAGCTTTTTGTAAGCTCTCGTAATATTTAGAACGGAACACTGCGTGAGCTCACTCACGTAACTTTTATTTCAAAAGTTTCCGGGCATTTTTTTGACAAGGAAAGCGTCTACAGATGTCGCTACCTAATGCAATTACAGAAAGAAGTGTAGTGTAAGTTCACAAGTGATCATTATAGTGTTAAATTAAACTATAAAAAACAGGATTGATTATTTCAATTATGCAAACGAAGGACTCTGCTTACTCAAGGGATACCTAGGTCTATTAATTTTACGGTTAGTCCCGTACCTTACCACCAACAGATAAACATTTGATCGTTCCTTACAGGTGGCAAACTTACTACTTACTTAGTAAATAAATTAGCATGGAAGCCAAGTCAAGGCAACTTGACATATCAATTTCGGTAAGTACGGAGCTTTATGGAAGGCAGTTTATTACGTAGTACGTAGGAAATTTCATCTACTAAATAACTTAGCTTTTTACTTTATAGTACGTTACTCGCGCTGGGGTAATAACTTAGCTTGAAATTAGCGAAGACATTGAATAGCTCTCGAAATGAACCAAAAATGCTTTTTTATTCTTTTTTATCTGCTGAAATACAATGAGTGTTTTAGTCTAAAAAATTAAATGTATTTATACAGACGTATTTCCAAATTATGTATACTTATTAAGTTTGAAGAGACAATAAATGAAGAAAAGTGCCAATGAACATGTTTTGTTAATAAGACTTCGCTATCCGTCTGCCCGTCTGTCACCAGGCTGTATCTCATGAACCGTGATAGTTAGACAGTTGAAATTTCCACAGATGATGTATTTTTGTTGCTGCTATAACAACAAGTACTAAAAAACAGAATAAAATTAATATTTAAGGGGCTCCCATACAACAAACGTGATTTTTTTGCCGTTTTTATAGATAATGGTACGGAACCCATCGTGCGCGAGTCTGACTCGCACTTGGCCGGTTTTATTAGTAATACTTAAGTTATTACAAAAATAAGTTAAAACTAAAGTACCTACCCATAAGCCATTTTTTTGTAATTTTATACTCGAGCTAGTCTATACGACATAAACATAAAATATGTATGTATACTTGTTTATAAAAAATAAAAATATAGACCTATAAAAGACCTAAGTCTTAGAAAAACTATGCAGTGTTTTTTTTAAGTAATCATCGTTAAGTACCTACACACAATAAGCGATATTTAATAACTAAACCAATGTACTTACTCCAAATCGACCGTTCTACATAAATCTGATTGATTACGGTCATTCGAGCCACCGCAAACACCACTTACCACCACTCACACGACCACTTACAATGTAGACTTACTAATGGTTAGAAGCTCAAACAGCTTTTGCTGGCTGACATTGTATGGTAGAGTAGATAAAGTCAAAGTGAAAAAAAACATATATGCATGTAGCCCCAAGCTGTGCTTATCTTGGGGCTAGATTATGCTGTGTGAATTGTTCAGCGTTATTTGTTTATTTTATAAGAATGAAAATATATTAAGAAACTACAACATGATATTTCTAAGGCTAAACACTAAGTTCTTTTTTTGGTAAGTAGCTCAATTCAAAAGAATGTAACAAACATGATTCCATGACCTTCCTAAAATAACTGATCAACAGCTGTATTTCTAAAATTTTCAAAAAATTAAGGAAGTAGAGTCAAAGACGAGTACGGATTTTTCTTCCAAAAGATAATTTGGCTTTACCTATGTACATAGGTAAGTACCTACTTAAAAGTGGTACCTACGTAAAATTGGGCATCGCAGAATTTCGTCTGATCTTACAATGAGCATTACCTTTATAGGTAGGTATAATAAGCCGAAAAAGTATCTGTTTTTTTTTATCACCAACATAATATACAGCAATAACTGCATAAAGTCACCATAATTAGAGTTCGTGTCAAGCGTCCATATAATTAAAGGTGAAGACAACATACGAAAAAGAATCATGAGCGAGTAACACGTTTTACGTTTTGAGTCGTCCCACTCTACGTATTTTAATGACTGTACGTTGAACATCAATAATTTAGTATTTTTCTGTGCCACTTCTAACACCGCATAGCTCTACACTGACCACTTGATAGAGCCCACTCATCCGACATCATCTGAATGTTATGCTCGACCTATTAATACTCTTTTCGATTTATGCTCAATAATCCTACTGTAAGTGTTTGAGGTTAACCTGATTTGAAAGATTATACCTTATCCAAACTCGTTGTAGAATGTTTGTAAATAAACCGACCAAACTTAAACTAAAATTTGTAGTTAACCTGATTTGAAAGAGTATACCTTAGCCAAACTCATTGTAGAATGTTTGTAAATAAACCGACCAAACTTAAACTAAAATTCAGCTAAAGTAAAAATGGTACATCTATGCAACATTTTAAAATGAATGAGGGACAGACTACTTTGGATCATCATATAAAAAAGATATCTTCAATATTGTAGGTAAGTTAAGTACATTAGTTTCTGCCCGTGTCTTTCAAAGGTTATTTTTATATCCATGGGAACTGATTCATGGGATAAAAAGTAGTCTTTAATTGATTCCAGGCTAAGAGCTTCATCTATGCAAATTTCAGCCAGATCTGATCAGTAGTTTTTGCGTGACAAACATCCATGAATCCATCCATCCAAACTTTCGCATTTTTAATATTAGTGTGATACAATTTGTATCTTTTTTAAAATCTATCTACATTGTGATTCTTTCGTTGGTGGTTTTAATTAGGATAAATAAATATTACCTAACCGAGACTTGTAAATCGAACCAAAAAACGTCGTTAATTTGCTAAATTTGAATCTGTTCTAGATTCAAATTTAGAATACGTTACCTAGGTACCAAGATAAACAATGGCAAAGAATCTCATTCGAAATTTAAAGCTACTGAATCGTACATAAAGTCGTTGACACACATTCCGAATTCCGAATGAAAAATTAAAAAGAAAATTAATGTTGACACTCACTTCCCACTTCTTTTATTGGCGCCCGTAATGCCCCACTGCCACGCCATTGGTTCGTTCAAATGTCGCTCTAATGGTGGAAAGGGACATCGTGGATAGGCTTAGGGCGTTGCTGACGAGAGGGAAAGAGATAGATAGACACTTCTCAAGCACTTATGGATAGAGCGTCGTGAGTTAGGAAGTGCGAGGCGATGCAATTGAAAGCGGTGGTGGAGCGAATTGGCGTTGATGGTTGATGAAGGAAATAATTGCTTTAATGAAATGAATGTTGAAAATGGAATGTTTTTTGACGGTAAGATGGACTTTTTGAAGGCGTCAGGATTTAGCAAAGAGGATGGTTACAAGAAGGAGGTTTCGGATAAGAGTTAGTTGCTTTGCTCTACCTAATCTCATCAATGATGATTGATACGGTAAGGTAGAGCAATTCAAAATAGGCGTTTTAATACCAAGATGCTGCATCCATCACCAATTAAATCTGTAATTGATGTGAAGACTCATCAGCAGTGATCGGAAATTCGGGCGCTTATTTACCTAAAGTTGGTGTAAGACACAACATGGAGCAGTTAAAACCATCTTTCTCGGGAATACTTTCCCGTAAATTCCTGGGATTTCAGAATATTCTAAAATAATGATTTTTCACCGGAATCTTATTTATAGACGAAATATAAGACACTTTTATTCTGACGTGTTTTTCACTAAAGTCAATATTTCTGAAAAAAAAAACATTTTTAATTATATTTATGAGTTTATGCCAAAATCCTTTTTCTACACGAAATTTAAAACACTTATTCATACGCATTTATAATTTGTTTGATAATTGCGTAAGAATAATAGAAACAAATATTATAAAAAAAAATATAGGTATATAATTGTCTGTTTTGTGAGATGAACCCAAACTTGTTTTATTCCAAATGGGAATTTTGGAATTTTCTAGAATGTATTTTCACTGAAATCTTATTTATAGACGAATTATAAGACACCTTTTTTGAACGCGTTTTTTTTACAAAAATCGATTTTCGCGTCAGAATAAAAGTGTCTTATTTTTCGTCTTTAAATAAGGTTCCGGTGAAAAAATCATTATTTTAGAATGTTCTGAAATCCCGGGAATTTACGGGAAAGTATTCCCGTTAAAGATGGTTTTAACTGCTCTATGTTGTGTCTTACACCAACTTTAGGTAAATAAGCGCCCGAAATTCCGATCACTGCTCATCAGACATCGCATCAATCACAGATTTCATTGGTAATTTGATTTACCTCGAAGAAAGAAAAATTGACTAAAATATTTTTTTCTAAAACATGTCCTATTTTCCCTCTGTTGATTAGCTCAACAGAGGAATAAGAAATGTGTAAGTACATGATAATAATGTAATTAAATGATAACGAAAATAATATCGAAAAATAATTGTAATAACGAAAATAATTGAACCTACACCAAAGCAAAACGGCAGATAAATAAAATAAAATGTAACTTATAGGGTAAAAGCCAATACTAAATACCATCACAGCATGCATGCAACCTCACCGATCAAATCGCATTCACGTAAACATCTTCAAGAAAAACTCAACGATCCCCACTACTTACGCTACTTCAGGAGCTTTTTTAAAAAACGACCGCCCTAAAATCCACCTATCTCCTTCTCACTCAAGTACTAGATGCAAGAAAATTGTATCGCTATCTCGCTCTAAGGCTTAAGCACGTCAAACAGGCGGGCAATCTATCACGCAAAGTTTATTCGGTTGAGGAACGCTTTTGCGGTGAGGCGAGCTCACTCCGCGGGAAGTGCCATTCATGTGTTTAAATTTTTAAAAATGGAATCGAAATTGAAATTCAAAGACTCAATTCTTCAAGATTGTGAAAAGACGAATTTGACAACGCCGTTTTCGATAAACGATATTTTGACGAAGGAGAACGATTCGAAGTGCGAGTTTGAAAATGGAATGTTTTTTGGCGGGAAGATGGACTTTTTGAAGGCTTCAGGATTTAGCAAAGAGGATGTTTACAAGAAGGAGGTTTCGGAAAAGAGTATGAAGTACTACGATGATTGTAATGGCTACAGCGATTTTGCTGATGATGGCGCTTTGGATATGTCGAGGAAGAATCACTACCCAGTCACGGAACTTTCAGGTGAAAAGATTTTTTTTGTTACATATTAATCAAGTCGCGTTCGCTAGCCAGGTCCCACCAATCATAGAAAAGTTTGGGGGAGACCTTTGCCCAGCAGTGGGACAAAATAGGTTAATTGTTTTTTATCAAGTATAAAAAAATCAGCTTTTCTCGGTACGGTTTATTGTTATATTTCCTCAAAAACTTCAGATACCACTTAACAATTTCTTTCTTAGCTCTACTCACCCTACAATGTGGTCAAATAGAAGACTTTGTTGTCATTCTTATTTATTATATATTATTTATTTATTTATATAATATTGTTAGTTGTGGTCAAGGTGACACTCGTGTGAATGGCGCCTATTAACTAGGGTATTTTTCTCTAATCTAAAAATATATTATTGAGATACCTTAGGCAAAAAGCAGTGGGAAAATGATCGGTTTAGTTCATTTTCGTAAAATAACAAAATAAATTTAAATTCAATTGAAATTTTCAGTTTTTATTATCTATTTTTAAACACAATGAAATAGTAGGCCTGCACCTCCGAAAGAAAAATTGTCTTAAATATTGGGGCATTATAAAGGCGTTTGTTATTGTTATGTCATACAACTGTGTAGGCAAACTATAAAGTGTCAACTGTCATCAGCAACATCAGTGCATTTGTTCAGGTCTCACATCTTACTGATGTCATGACTGAGCAATAAGGCGTCCACTCTACTGCGTCCAGCGTTTTCGTCAAGTTACGCACGCAACTTGGAAATGTACTTACCTAAATTTTAAATGCATCTTTAGATATGGCACAATTATCGATTAAATAAAATAAAAATTTAGTGGTTTATTATCACTATAGAATATAATAAAGACACTTTGCAAAAATGGGTATAATACCTTATTGTATTGTGTTCCGATTTTTAGTTATTTATACCTATCGTTTTTTGTTTTTTGTAATTTAGCTATCGGTCATTTTTATAATTTGAAATTGGAAGGTACCTATGTACTTACTTATTGCATCATAATGGCTTCTATTTCTATTTTCGAATTCCATCTTTTTGTTTCTTGTTTATTTTTTTTAACTCAAGACTCTCCATGCCCTGACTCTACATTTAACTCTACCATGAAAATAACACATAATAAATAATGCGGAACTAAGCAAAGATTCACAAAGCATTAAATTAAGCAAAGATTGACTTGTGTTATGCTTATATTACAAGCAATTATACGTTATATCACAAAGAACAAAAAAATGTCTGCAGATCGTACAAAAATTTGTCCTAAGGTGGGAATCGAACCCGCAACCTCCCGCCAAAGAGTATACAATAACTACATAAGACCTCCCGCAGCGCAGGACCATCGCCCGCTGCGACACTGAGGTCATCCAAAAATACTATCTCAAACAAATGACCAATCAATGACAATCCAAATTCGAAATTCAAATTACCCGCCGCATAATTACCGCGGTTGACAATGAAAGTGTAATGGCGCGTTCACACTAGCCGGTGCCTCGCGGCGACGTCTCCACTTACTGTCACTTCGCGCGATTACACTACACCCTCATTATTATAAGTGATGACGCTTAAAAGCTTCATTGAGGCATTCAATTTAGTAATTACTAGGTTTGTGGCGAACACGTGTCTAGCTTTTATGGAAATTGCAGTCTTAATAAGTTATTGTCAGGTCATGGTCGGACAAAGAAAGCATTAACATAGATGAGTTATAAAGTATCTTCTACTTTATTGGTTACATTTTTTAACTGTTGGATAAAAATTCGCCATTAACAATCCTTAGAACCTTAAGAAAGTTTTTGTTCTGTATCGACTCTAATAGTAAATACATAATTGAAAACCAAACTATTCGATATACTATTTATCTGATTATTTTCCAATGAATTTACTTATCTTACGACTAGGTAAATATCTAAAACCTTAATTTACTTTAAGGTAGCATAAAAATTGCTTAACATCATTAAACGACACCACACCGACCTAAAAAGCTTCACACGCAAAATCACATTTAAGCCCCATTCTAGAGTTTTACCTTACAATTTGCGTAATGGCACTATTGTGCACGTGCCTTATACGCGGATGGCGTGAGCTGATACCCATTAATTGATTCTTTGGGATTGTGAACGGCTAATGAGTTTGGAGTTTGTTGAATGGAATATTACTGTTTTTAGTATAATCTACAAAATAAAGTCTTCATTGATAGGTTCATCTGTAATCTTTTACTTCTATGATCGATGCTTCACTTGTGAAGATAGCTATTAATCACCTTGTGTCGTTGAGTTCTAAATTCAAACATTCAAAATGGCATCATAGAATAAAACCTTAGTGAAATCGATGTCAAATTAATTAGATCTCGTACACCGAAGTTTTCCACTGCTTGACGCGGTTACTGGCAATAACCGTTTGTTTATTTATTTCTAAAATTATTTTCTTTTGTTTCAGATGACTACGACTCCCGTTCATCCCACACGACGTCCCCTCGCCGAGCCTCCTCTCCCAACGACATGGTGTACAAGCCCTTTCTCTACGAGCCCCGCAAATGTACCACCCCCAATGACACTCGTTCCAACTACCCTATAACTGACTACTCTAACACAGGGAGAAAGAAACGCTCCCGAGCAGCCTTCTCTCACGCACAAGTCTACGAGCTGGAAAGACGGTTCAGCCAGCAAAGATATCTCTCTGGACCGGAAAGAGCTGACCTCGCTTTGAGTTTAAAATTGACAGAGACACAGGTCAAGATCTGGTTCCAAAACCGACGGTACAAGACTAAGAGAAAGCAGCTACAGATGCAAGAAAATGGGATGTTAGCAGCCGCGGCCGCAGCAGCGAATCACGCAAGAAAAGTGGCGGTTAAAGTCTTGGTTAATAACAACGGACAGCCAAGCATTCCCGATCTGAAGGCGTATCAAAATCCAATGCTCGGAAAGAATTTGAGCCCCAATTTGTTCTCTTCACCGAATCTACTGGAAGGCTCGCCTATTTGGAAACACTTTGCTGGAGTCTACGGAGTTGATTTTGCTAAGAATCCGGAGTACAAAACTCTTTTGCAAGAGTCGTACAACCAAGCGGTGTTGCAGTCACTCTACGCACCCCACTTAGGGGTAAATTACCCGAACTTGCCCCTTTCTTATATGTACTATCCAGGACATCCAGCTTTTGGGATGCCTTTGCATGATGTTGATAGAAGTTCTATAGATAGATCTGAAAGATTCGGTGACAGTTCAGACAAGGAGAAGATGGAGAAAGTGAAAACTGTAGAAAATATTGACATGAATGAAAATAGTAATCACAGTATGGTCAGTAATATTGAAGTTGAAAATTAAATGTATGAACAAAAACAGGCAGATGTTTTGAAATTCTAAAATCAAGTTTAAAATATACCAAAGACATTATTCCAGGTATATTTAGAAATAAACAATTCAAAGATAACTTCCAACCAAAGTTAAACCAAAGATGTTCTTACGCGTAGCTAGTAGAATTTATTGTTAATGATTAGGAAATTTTGCTGTAAATAATTATATATTATTATATTTCATAAGATTTAGTAAATGTTATCGTAGTTGAAAGTTTCAGCACGTTTGTATATAGTACAAAGTTAGTTATGAAAATATGAATAAAAAATGCAATAAATATTTTCCGTCTTTAATTTCCTCACCAAACCTATGCAGCCTATTTTTCAATGCCTTGGCTTATTTATAATGCTTTCACCTCCGCTTTTAGTATGATTATAAATATATATTTTTTCAAATAAGGAATATAAAACATCCTGTAGCTAATAAACTAAAAAAAAGGTTATTCTACTGCAGGCTGCATGCATACCATCGTTCCTGTTGGAAATTACTTACACCCAGTTTTTATTGCGTTTCAAATAAGCATCTTCCTAACACCATTCATCTTCTATCAGAGAATTTAATTGGTTTATACTACCTAATAATACAAAGAACGATCAAAAGATTTGACTAGGCTTTGATTTGATTTGACTTTTTTTTGTTTGTTTTTGATTTGGTTTTGATTTGACTAGGTTAAGATTTGACTAGACTTGAATAATGACAAAACCCGTACATAAATACTAAATTATAGAATTAGTATTTGCACCTTACGTCTAAGTGACCTTTATTCAAAGAGTTTTATGTAAATCACATAAATTACCAAAGAAAACTTGGTAATCGCAGTTGCAGTCGATGGCACTCCGCGCGGGAAAGTGAAGAATGCCACGAAATCACCGCGCGCAAATTGCTACTTGCGAGTTCCAAGTCGCGTGTTTAGTATGGAAGGGCCTTTAGGGTTATTCGAAATATGAATTTAAATTTTATTTAAGAAAAACAAACAATTGTCAGAAGAGTTTTTATAACAACTAGGAAATATGTTTTGAAATTCGAATGATTTTAAATGTGTGTACTTCGTAGAAATGAAATGGCTTGGCGTGCGATTAACGAACACGTCATTATATTGTTAACTAGCAGCGCCTCGCGGTTTCACCCGCGTAGTTCCCGTTCCCATGGGGATTCCGGGATAAGCCTATTATAGAGAGATCATATTAGATAATATAGAGCCTACTTGCTATTCCAGACTATAATCTATCTCTATGCCAAGTTTCATCCAACTCCGTTCAGCGGTTTCGGCGTGATTGAGTCACAAACATCCATCCATCCATATAAACTTTCACAAATACCTATTAGAGGGATGACGTGTTAGTTAACATCGTATTCCTTTGTTCTCAAAATTACGTTATCATACCTCGTTGGTACCTTTCATAAATCTCATCTCACTAATATTATAAACGTGAAAGTTTAGATGGATGGATGTTTGTTCCTTTATCACGCCAGAACGGCAAAACGGATCTGGATGAAATTTGGCACAGAGATAGATTATAGTCTGGAATAGGACATAGGCTACTTTTTATCCCGAAATTCCTACGGGAACGGGAACTACACGGGTGAAACCGCGAGGCGCTGCTAGTATTATCTATCAGTGATTTGGGCTAGGGGGTGGCGTGGGAGTTACAATGCTGTCAGCCAAACGTTTTCCATATAGCTTTTGAAAAGCGTTCTCCACAATCCTTAGCAATGTGCTTCAAATAAAATTATCATATGAATACCTCTGCGCGGGAAGACGCCATTATGAAAATGCTGGTTCGAGTTCCGGTCGAAGAATTCTGGAAGATTCCGAGGAGCTCGTTTGAATGCTCTTGTGTGTCGAGGGAAGTTTGTTTAATGGGTGAGGATTAGAGAGGGTGTACCAGGGTGTACTGAGTATGAATAGGCAATAAAACTGAAAACTTTAAGTAGTAGTATAGATGACAGAAGTACCTCTGTCATCTGTGAGTAGTAGGTATCTAACAAAATGTAAGTGTTCGCAATGTCCAGACACGATTGATTCTGATTCAAATTCAGATTTTTTTATGCATAAATGTCATTACATGTCACATAATTAAAACTTAGTACTTATATTAAAAAGTTCGATTAATTAATCACAGACTAACATAATGTATGACGACCTCTGTGGTGCGGTGGGCGAAGGTCTGCCTGCGACGCAGGAGGTTGCGGGTTCGATTCCCGCCTCGGGACAAATGTTTGTACGATCTGCAGATATTTTGTTCAGGGTGTTCTGGTCGTTTTATATATATAATAAAAAATATTTATCTGTGTATTGTATTGTAAACTTTGTAAACAAGGACTTTTAATTATAAAATTATACGGAACTCTCGTTGCGCGAGTCCGACTCGCACTTGGGGTTTTTTTTAACTGTTTAAAAGTCAATAACTTTATTTCTTTAGGCTAACAAACTAAGCACTTAGACAAGTCAAATTTTAGACATAAACCGCTTAATAAATAGTAATTTTTATCAAATAAGAAACAAAATGTTATTGGTTTTGTTCGCTTACATTTTTTGTCCACTAGTGGAAGAAGCTAAAAATAAACCACTAGTAAGTTTGTGTTCATGGTTTTTTTTTTCTTTTATGTTAACTGGCTTTACAGGGTTACTGGTAAATTAGTGACAATACGTAAACTGCAGGTCCTGCCCATCATCACAAACACGTTCGTGAAGGCACCAAGTCTAAATTGTAAAAAAAATGTAAGTCATCTCTGATACTAAATTAAAAAACATCTTTGTCTGGAACCCAACGAGTTACTTAAGACCAATCTTTAGTAATTTTTATAAATAATTTAGTAATTATCATATCTTCTGTTAATTCAGGGCAGAGCTGTTTTTAAGTTGAGTTTCAAATAAAACCTCTCTAACGAACGATTATTGAATTGCGGGGGTTACCTATTACCAATACCAAAATTAAGAATTAAGACCTGGCGTCTTCACAAACGTGTTTGTGATGATAGGCTGAACCTGCAGTTCACGTATTGTCACTAATTTACCAATAACCCTGTATAGAGGTAAACTTAACAGGGAGTTTACTTCGAAGCTCGTCTCTGTAAGTACATAAGTGTGTACTCTTAAATGGAGTCGTTTAATAACTTAATTAGGTATCTTACCATCCAATCACTATCGCCTAATAAATTGCTCAAAACCTCTTTAAATAAGTGATGTATATTATTAACTCCACTGGAAACGTAAGAAACGTGTCGGCAATTAACTGATTGTCGATGTAGGTACATCACTAAACTTGTAAACACTGCATTACCGCTCATCCTCTCAGTGGGATTGCTAGGGGTGAGGGAGTTATCGATGAATGTTATCGATAATACCTGTACCGGGATGTACTACGTACGTTTGACAATACAGCGGCCGTAGTAATGTCTTTGTAGTGTCGTATACTTTGCCTTACTTACAAGCGATCCACGTAGACCAGTTAACTCTATATTAACTATAGCTAGTGCATGTAAATGCCGTTATTTGTAAGATTTTAATGGTAGTAGACGACCATATCGATGTGTTTTCTTAGGCTTACTTCTGCTACACTGAATTTCGATTTTAAAAACCACATGTTGAATAAATTTTCACGAAATGGGGTTGAATTTGGATGCTGTGTTATTATTTATTATTGACATAAATTCTGTCTTGAAGCTAGTTTAAAAAATAACAAATTTCATATATCAAGAGCTCTTCAATCAAAACACAATAGGTACAGGTAGCAAATAGTTAAGAAAAGACACACTCATTTTCTACATAAATTTAACATTTGCTCGGCTTGTTCGTTATCATCAATAGAAGCAGCGGGAGCAGTAGCAACAAGCTGGGGAGAAAAGAAATAAAAATTATTTTTCTTTTGAAATTTACCTTCCGACCGTTCCTGAACAACAAAAACCCCCTTGAAATTTTCTAGACCTACGCAAGCTCATCGATATCGATAAATCTTTTACCCCTCCCTACCGCCGCAGGACGCACTTTACTGCATTACCCGCGAGTCAGGTTACAGCACGTGCGCCGGATGTGTCGTCAGGTAAACAAATACCCGTCACTAGCACATCACGGGCACATCACTAGCGCGCGACTTCGATAAAGGGTAATTAGTAGGTAGCGGTTGTAAACATTTTCAAAATAGAAATTGTTATTGAACTGTCTTTGGATGAAAGTGAGGATAGAGAATCGGTTAGGAACGTGAATATGCATCGTTGGTAGGAATTTGAAGTTCCAGGCCAGGTGAGGTGAACTCCGGACTTGACTCTATCTGAAATTCAATAAAACCGGCCAAGTGCGTATAAAATTGACTGTGAATGTGGCTCATGTTACATAAGGCAAACAAAAAGAAGTCGACTCGATTAAAAGAGCACATAGCTGACGTCAAACACAAACGGTCGTCAAAGTCTGTAGTCTATGAACATTCACTGGACGCCGGTCATTTTCTTCGCTTCGACAAAGCTCAAATACTAGCTAGAGAAAACCGTTTCATTCCTAGAATGCTCCGAGAAGCAATTGAAATTCAAAAACATCGAAATAATTTCTATAGAGAAGATTGTTGGAGAGTACCTGCTGCTTGGGATCCAGTCCTACATCGAGTCAGATCCCACACCCAGCAATCCATAGCGACAACCCATCAAGACACTGTTAGTGATTACTGCGTACATACGGAACGTTATAATTAAAGTTGTATAATTGACGGCAGATATGTAAAATTCAAATTACTTGTAAAGACAAATGTCACCTCAGTTTGCCTGTGACCATGGAAACTGAAAAGCCTCCGAAACGTCAGGTTATAAACAAAATATAAAACATACTTGATCAATCCGGTTAAAACAGTGTTTTATTACTTAAAGCATTTTAAGATATTGTGTGTGATATAACGTTATTGCCATAAGTCTAAACAGTGGCCATTAAAGCCATTACGACGTCAATAATCTGCAATAATCTCTTCCATTCCCATCGTTCGCCATCGCTCGTAAATCGTAATTCATTGTTTACATTGCACATTTGCGAAATGCGGTTCTCATCTCGAGTTTATGATGTTTGGAATGAAGGATTACTTTTTTTTTTAATTTACAAGTGGTGTGAACATTCCTTTTTATTTATTTTTAAAGAACGATGAAGTATTTATGCAAAAGGAGAACTGTAACTTTAAATGGCTATCGAAAGACCGGTAGGTATGCAATTGCAGTCAAAATACTGCAATCAAATAAAAAATTCCGGGTCTAAATATTGTGAAGGGTAAATTTGACCCTCCATCAACGACGCCGGGTTAAGTCCACCTATATACATTTAAAACTTTTAAAGATATGATATGAGATTTCTAAGTTAAATAAATTATTACAATGGCTTATTGAAATACTTCTTCATAAATCATTTGGATCATAGATATAGCAGTCTCATGTCCATATCTCGCGAAGAACCGACAACCGTTGGGGTAAACGGGTTCTTGAGCGGATACCACGACTTGGTAAGCGCAGTGTAGGACGCCCTCCGGCCAGATGGGATAACGACCTGCGAAAGGCTGCTTAAGATGCTGGATTGGTCAAGCTAAAGACAGGGCGCTATAGCGCTCATTAGGGAAGGCCTATGTCCAGCAGTGGACTAACATAGACTGATGATGATGATAGTCTCATGAACAAACATGCAAAATCAACAGAAAATAAATGTAAACTAATTCTCTCAAAACCACAAAATCTCATATTTTTTCGTCCAGCCGCCAAACCCTTTCAAAAAAAATCAAAGCGGCTCCAACTCAATTAGTTATTTAGCACACCACTTAACTACTAGGCACAACAGTTTAAAAGGCGACGCGACGGTTAAAAAAACCTTTAACCCCACTTGTGTTAAACATGGCATCTTGACCTTACTAAGAGAATTATGACAACTAGGGACCTCACTACGACTCAGATGAGACTGAGTGAGTTTCGTTCGAGTTGGAAAGTGAGGTAGGTAGTTATTTTTTAGGAACAAATCTTTATTCGATCTTTCAACGTATGATAAGTTGAAAGTTGGAATTATTTTTTCTGTCTACTGTCATCAAAACGAAATAGGTGGTACTAAAATTTACACATTTTTTTATTGTTCTGCCAAAGGTTCTGCGACAAAAAACCAGCGTTGCTCAACTTTTTGTGGAGCAACTTTAAGCTGAGGCAGGACCTAATTGTTTCACTATTGTTTGAATACATTTAGGTTAGAGTCAATCAAAAACAAAGGTTTTTGTATATTTTTAATGTAGGTACCTATTGTGTGTGTGCTAATAATTGTATTTTCTTTCTTTCTTCATGTATTTTTTACGAAGTCAGAGGCGTGAGTCCGGTTGAATATAGTATCGAGACTTTAGCAACTAGAGTTGCTGTACCAATCCTATAGTAAAAGCACGATAGCGTGCGAACAGGAAACTACGCAAATCCCAAACAATGGTCTCATTTTGTGTCAATGAGACGTCTCGATCACGTCTCGGTTCTGTCGTCAACAAGACTTGGGGCTCAGGTCTAATATGCAGCTTAGGGGTTTGATTTGCTTGTATAAACTTTAGGGGTAATAAAGTTTTACCTTAACAAAATTCAACAACGAACAAATCTAAAAAGTTATACATTTTAAAATTGATTCACCTTACAATATTTTTGATAAACCTCTCCCCACCTTAACTTCTCGAATCAAACTCGATCTCAACTCACTCTCCCGCGTCGCCAATCACTGCAAATCGTCTAGACAATCATCGGCGACGACTCGACGAGGACCGCCCGCGCGGACCCACGTGCACTCGACTTGCAATCATGTGCTCTAGCGTGTGGTAGGGCCCACGTGTGGTCTGCAATTCATGTCAATAGCTTTTGTATTTTCAACCGACGAAAGAGAAAAGGAGACGGTTATTTAATTCGGCGGTATGGTTTTTATGCATGTATATTAATTACACCATGCCGATTTGGATGATTCTTTTGATATTTTACTAGCAGTCCGCCCCGGCTTCGCACGGGTATATTCTATCACCTATGTTCATTATGGATGATGTAGAATTCTAATGGTGAAAGAATTTTTCAATTCGGTCCAATAGTTTCAGAGCCTATTCAATTGAAACAAACAAACAATTCTTTCCTCTTTATAAATACAGATACATTTCTATTTTAAAAGAGAATACAAAAAAAAATCTGTTTGTCTTTTTTGAACTCGTTTAATTAATACCCTATTCGTGAGTACAGTGCCTTTTGTTGCCATTAAACCTTTATTACTTTTCCCAGGCTACAAAATTATATGGTACCAAAATGCAGGGACTCGAGTTAGATTTCTTTCGTCCATGCCAAAATAAATAAAATAAACGAATTGAAAACTATCAATAAATACAAATAATGAGATTGGCGCAGGACCGTGTGGAGTGGCACAAGAGCTTGGAGGCCTATCCCAGCAGTGAGATAAGTTGGGTTTCGGATGGGATGATTATTACGTAGGTAGAGATTAAGGGAAAAGCTTGCATTCAAACCTTTTAAGCCGTCGCCATTTGTCGCCATACACATTATTTTCATCGGAGTTAATGTAGGGGAAATAAAATCACAAGGTGGTACTAGATAATTCAATCCCAATAAACGCGTCACCCAAGAAGAGCTGGAGGGTGTCTGGCGCTTCGCATCAACATTGCCATACATCAGGGCAAAGCAGCTAGCATCTTGGGGACGCGCGCGACTGGTATGGATCAGTTGAGCTACCTGTAGATTGTTTGCTTTAGTCTACAGTTAGTTCAGTTGTAAATACCTAGTATAATATATATTATATTATGATTACCTATTAGGTAAAGTCAATAATTAAAACCTAATAATCATTTTATAATAAATCCATACTTATAAATTGTTAATGCAAAAGTAGCTCATGAGTTAATTTTTTGACAAAACGGCTGAGCGGTTCGTAACAAAATTTAGCTTGGAGATACATACATTGGATCTTCGGCTGTGAAAAGATATCAAAGGCTACTTTTTATCCAGAAAAACACGAGCTAAGCTATGAGAAAAAGCAAGCACATAATAAAAAAAACTCCTTCACTCGTTCGGAATATGACCAGGGTTTGGTTTTTTGAGTACGGTTGATTCGCATATGCCATTATCAGGGTCTACCATAGTTATAAAACCGACCCTGATTTGGGTCCTAACGAGTCTAAGCGTCACGCTCAGTGCCAACCACGGCTAAAAAGGCCAACCCACCTTCCACCACACCAACACGGAAGTTGCACGCTCTATTTCAACATCAATTACCTCCTTTACGCGCATTAAAAGCATGATTATGGATATTAAACCTCTTTCTCGTAAAACTATAATAAAAAGGTCGTATGCACATCCTCTAATCTGAATAACGAAAAAGTTTTGGTTGCTTGTTTGACTGACTTACCCTAGCTTTCATTTCACCAAATAGAATCAATCACTTGGCATCATGCAAGTAATTACATTTCTTTTAGAGGTAACCCATAAGGATGGGGCTGATGACTCCAACGCTGGTCATGATAATGTTAGAGGTAACCCATAGGGATGGGGCTGATAACTCCAACGCTGATGGTTTGCGACTAGTTTATTAAATAGATTTAAGTTAAAATGAAGGTTCAATGCGGAATTACAAACATCACGTATTGCTAGTAGACATTATGCTATTTATTATAAGGAAGTTAAGTAACCTTGAATTCACACGCATAGCCTGAATACCACATTGTACTTCGAGTCAATTGAGGTTTTTCACAGAAGTTTACATAAATAAAACGTCAAAGTTGACCAACGAAACTGCTAAGGTTTTTTGTTATAGTGCTTACCGGCACTTTGGCTATCTCTAAGAAACGAAACGAAAGCCACCGGCGCTATAGTCCGTAAGAGGTCCCAAAGATTTTCGGTTGAACCGACTAAGGGTTTCGTGGCTTAGTTGGTTAGAGCACACCCGTACTGAGGGTGGGGCGCGGGTTCGAGTCCCGCCGAAACCGATAATTTTTGGGAATTTATTTCATTTCTTAGAAACTGCTAAGGTAAAGATCATGTTTTTGTGCACAACATTTTTTTTTGCAGCCTGAGAATATTGTATTTATAATAAATATCTACCTTGTAGAAACTGGGTACCTACCAGGTACCTGTATTATATTTAATAGCGTTTAGGAAGGTTGTCTAAAAGAAAATGCTATGTTACATATCCTTATAGAGATAGGACGATATGCACCAATTTTATTTTCCTAATGCCTGAAATTGTATGTAGCTGAACTGAACATTGAAGTGTAATAAAATATCTCAATGAACCAACAGCTCATGAAAAAACAAAGAAAAGTCGTGGGCATCTCACTAGTTTTCTGTCGTTAAATGGTTCCGTACCCATTAACACTTTTTAATATTTTTTTATAAATTCATTGAACGTTCTTCAATGAGGCTCATTTATATATAAAAAATACCAAAATAAATCTGTTTACGTTATTTTTTAGTGTACGGCGTAAACTTGTGTGCTGAATTTTCATAGGCAATTTGGAGGCGATAAAGGTTATAATCGCGTGGCACGTCAGTTTACGATATAGTTGATGATGTATAGCGTAGAGTCGTTTGAGACAAGCGATTGACGTCTTTAACGCAGTTCTAATTAATTTATTGGCGCTTTTAAAGCGGAAGCTAAAAACTGTAGAGACGTAACAGGAATTAAATAATTTGTGGGAGATAAACTGAAATATCAATTAGGTAACATTGACTTTATAAATTGTTTTTCTGTTCGTCATTATTTAAGTGTCTAAAGGACCACCTCCACAGAAGTCTATCCTGTCAATAGAACATAGCTCATTTTTATTTTTATAAGACTTAGGTACCTACTATTTATAAAAAAAAAAAAAGATTTAACCCTACACACATTATTTATACGTTACTTTTATTAATGAAAAAATACAAATCAAAAAGCCACTAATTAATTACTTTGCCTCAAATTTATTCATAGGCCGATAATTATATTTAGTTTTCCCGAAAAAACAATGTCTACTCTACAGTTTCCACTAGACTGCGATGCGGCAATATTTACAAGTCGTATCCGGCACGGCTATTACTTAATAGCTCCTGCGAGCTAATGTCGCGTGAGGTTCTCAAACTTTCTCACCAAAATTTGTTGGTCATCTGCTAGACGCCATGAACCATTTAAAAAAAACTTCGTTTGCTAGATGCCAATACCCCAGACGCACAAAGTCTCTTCCAAAAATCTCTTCCAGACTACCTTCAGATTAACTGAACGTAAAAGAATAATCTAGACGGTGGTGGCACTAGATTAAACCTCATTGGAAAAGAAAAAACAATAATACATTGGGAGATAGTAGTAGTAGGTACATACTATAGTATCTCTATCTCATCCAATTCTTGATTGAGCTCTTGATTTGGGTTAGAAGTAAATTTAATGGGATTTATGCCCTTAATATCTTCTTCACATACTATCATAACCTCAGAAGCTTTTTAAAATAATTTTAACTCAAATTTTTGCCTCTACCAATTTCGTATTTTGTATTATTTTTAAAATAAATAATGCGTAAAATTCCGTCGTTTTGAGGACCGCAATCAATCAAATTAAACTTTAAAGTTTGACAGCCGCTGTCAAGAGCGGCGCGGGCGCGCGGATTTTTTACCCAAAGGTTGTAATATGACACTAAAATCCAGTAAAAACAAACTGACGCCGACTAATAAAAGGGTTTGTAATATGACATGTTAAAATATAAATCAAAGTGAATCGGCTAAATTAGAGCAAGCTTCGAAATGTTTTAAGTTTTTTAGGCTGGGTGAAAAAATTGTTTGAAATGCAATTATGAAAAATAACTCCGTGTTTTTTTTTATGTAATCTTCTTGACGGGTGAAACCCAGCAGAAATGATTGAGTATGACTGGAAATATTAGATCCTTACATAATAATATGAAATTGGCGTTTTATATGTAAAAAGCCGAACGAAAAATTATAAAAAATTAATCCATTAAAGTCATTTTATAGGTAGTTAATTGATTCTTTTGCTGAAAAAAATTCGGAAGCGAGAATCAATGACATCTTTGAAGGCGGTTTTGACTGCCTCATTGCTGCACACAGAATTGTTTTTTTTCCTTGGAAGAAACTTTCCGAATTCCGGAAAAAGTGTTAATCTGTTGGAGCATATCCGGGGAACATGGTGGGTGTCGGAGACATTCCAATCGCAACTCCTCTAACTAAGCGACCGTCTGTTGTGCAGTGTCTGGTCTAGGGTTACCCTGAAACCCCTGAAGCAGCAGTGGGTTAGCCCACTGCTGCTTAGAACAAGCTGTAGAAACAAGTGATTTTTTTTTTTTTATTACTCACTAGCGGTCCGCCCCGGCTTCGCACGGGTATATGGAATCGCCTATGTTCATCAAGGTATCGTTCCAGGAGGTAGTTTCAGAGCCTATTCAATTCAAACAAATCTTTCATCATCATCATCGTCATTTGTTGCGTTTCTGCAGCGCTGGTGGAACTCGTATTGTAAATAACGCGATATTTCAATTTTTCACATACGTAAAAAAAACGATGTCAAATCAAAAATTAAATAGCGCGAAAACAAATTAATCACTTATTTCAAATTACAAATATAGAAGCCTTTTGAATTTAGAATTCCTAACCAAACGCCAGATATTTGAGATCAAAGTGGCCAGTTCGACAAAACGCCAACTTTATATGCTAGTGGTAAGGACTCTATAATTTTGCCGCGACTTACAGCCGGTTTTTCAAAAAGTTTAAACTATAGTTAAATAAAAATAAATTAAATAAATAAACTATAGTTAATACAGTTAGTGCTTGTTATAACAAGCGGATGAAAACCGGCTGCTAGTTACTGACTCATCATCATCATCAGCCTATATTAGTCTAGTACCAACCGTAGACCTTCGCCCACAGCGCCAGAGGTCTTCAATTGATTCATGTGTACAATGGGCTACTTAAATTAACTATCACAACTTCCAAATTTTAAGTATTTTGATTTTTAATAAATGATTCCCAATGATGATTGAATAGTTATCCATGAAACAGATACCAATAAATATTGGAGGATAAGAAAATAGACGAACATACAAAATGGCACATTACCAACCGAGCTCCCCTCTAGCGGTAGAGCAGGAGACAAGGGTGAGAAAGTTTCAGGACATTAAAGTTATCGACATAGCTGAAAGATTTAGCAAGCGGATGTAGCAGTAGGCCGGCTATATCTCTTGAAGAACTGACAACCACTGGGGTAAACGTGTTCTTATTGAGATCGCGACTCAGCAAACGTAGTGTAGGAAGAAGAGTTTTAAAAACATACAGAATAAAAGCTGCTGTCTTTCCTCTTGTATGTTCCCCTAGTGGGCTCTGACAACATCTACATGCTGAGTTGGAGGACTTGATTCTTAAGCTCTGCGCATACTAATCCAACGCATTTGCCACCACGCAGCACAAACATGTACCTACACACGTTATCTTTTGAAAAAATACAGTGACAAAATGGTTTCTCACAACCATTAATACGAGTAGCCAGCGTGTGTTCATCAGATGCCGTAAATAGCATTTAAATGTAACAAGTATTATATTTGAATGCACATTTTGTGCTGAGCTGCAGCTGTGCGCCTCTAATGTGCGATACCCACAACCACCGCTTGCTGTTGTCAAAATGATGTACAAAATCCTCCACCATCTCCTGTACTACTCCAATCCACGTGATGGATCACTATGCACACAGATTTGCCTGCGGTCGAACAATCACTTGACTCGGTTTTAGCACAGATTAAATATGGTTTTAGCTTTTAAGAGGGGCGATATATGAGCCGTAAAATTTGGGCTAGATTGTGTTACGTGTTATTTGATGGAATAATGGGATAGCGATGGCTTTTGGAGACTCATTCATTATTCATTTATTTCTCAAAATTCTTTGCATTTAATTTATACCAGGACTTCAACTTGATTTTATCGCGGTCGTGATTTATTGTTCGACTTTTGCTGGTCCGGTCGTCACTCGAACCCGCGCCCCACCCTAAGTACGGGTGTGCTCTAACCAACTAAGCCACGAAACCCATAGTCGGTTCAACCGAAAATCTTTGGGACCTCTTACGGACTATAGCGCCCGATTTTTAAAGTACTTACCCAAAGTGCGGGTATGTACTATAAAAAAAACATCATCACTTATTCAAGTGAGATGGTAACCAAACGGTTGACCTATACCAATAAAAAAAACTTTGCAAATGACTTAAACTCATCTGAAAACGACTCTAGTTTAAACGAAGCTAGTTTAGTGAAAAACACTCATACCACTCGTGACCTTTCATAAAATTACCCACACACTACATACCTACTAATCTAAGCGATCCAATAACTTACTACTGTTTGAAGAGTCATAGAGATTGAAGACACAAGGGTGACTGTACCCCCACTTAAACTTCGTTAATTACCTTACGTTCACCCCAAGTTTACCACCATCACTGAAAATTTAACTTTACCTTCTGACTTCCAAAGTTGATTCTACCGTTATACAGCTCTTTTTTCTAGATACCTCAAGGTTTTTTCCGTCATCGTTGAAAATTGAACTTTGCCGTCTTTCTTTCAGAGTTGAATTCAAGGTTAAGCGACTTTACTATTCTAGTAAGAAGACGTAGTCTTTGAAAAGGATTTTGAACCCTATATCCTAGAGTCAGAAGTGGGATTGAAGTTAAAGTTTTAAGGGGGAGGACACACAAGACAGTATTGAGCTGGTCAGGCTCCCACGGTAGACAGTTTGAAGAGGTTACCGATAATGTGTTCTGAGTATTAAAAGATAAAGGTAGTATCTATTACTGTTTAATTTGTTTTGTAGAGTATTGTAGAACGAGTGGAGTAGAGCCATGGTCAATGTTAAGCCCCTTTCAAATAAACTTAAAATCCAGGGTCCCAATTCTGCTAACCAATCGTTTTACTGTGACAATGGCATCGGCGCATCATCGTCACGTATTATCCTTAGATGCTAAAAACTCTAGATAGTGCGTGCGGTGCAAATAGCTTTTTAACATCTAAGGATAGAAGAATTGAAGCGCGGAGAGATTCATAGAATGGTTTCAACCTTGACACTTTTGACGTTCGTCCTCTGTAGTTTCTTTCATCTTGGGTGGAATACCAGAAGGTGTCATTGTGTGAAGATACTCATGTCACAGTGAAGTGACTAGATAGGCCGGATAGGGTCCCAGTTTTATTGTATCATGCGTATCACTTGTAAAGGTAAGGCGGATATTAAGATTGCGAAAAAAATAATTGGAAAAATATAATATGTGAAAAATAATTATATATCTTAGAGTGATAAAAATTAAAATTTATGGAAAATTTTAGGTGTCTTTCTCTATGTGGTGCTAACTTATTAACATTTAAAAACAGTTTCCTCATTTTACTCAAATTTCATTTTATACAGCCGATTGGATAAAAAAATATTTAAAAAAAACACTTCTCTTGCTCAAAAAGTATATCAAGGTCTAGGGTTAAAGAGGAATTTATTCTTTTTAATTTTGCTTTGAACTCATCAGCCAGTACAAGACATTTGTCCTCTTGCATAAAGACTCGACTTTTTGGTATTCTATTTAAAAAGAACATACATTTCATTTGAATTTATTTTTGAAAATGGAACTGAAAGCGCTTTTTTGGTCATTGTTGGATGTTTTGTATGGTGATTCTTCCTCCATGGTAGAATGCGTAGGTGGTAACTCTGACTAGTTTATAGTGATCTGTGGTAGTAACTTTGCGTTGCACGAAACGATGACACAATAAAGTTGGTATCAATCAGCGCGAAATCTCTTGAATATATTTTGTTTACTACAAATTTAACTGAAGATGAACTTGGCTTATTTAATTGAAAATGCCATCAAGCGAAAATTAATTTAAGATTATGCAAATGGGACAGAATGGCAACGAAATAATCAATACGATTCTATTTATTTGTTGCGCCTTGCGCATCACATGAAATATGTAGAGTTAAGGTGGGTGCAAAACTCTAAGCTCCGATACAAACGGACTCACCGATTCTTTTGGGAACTACACCCTATATTACAAACATTGATAATCTTTACTAACAAAGAAAATTACAATCATATAATAGAATATCACAATGAAATTTGCATACATAATCAGATTAATCAGATTTTTATCATTCGCATTTTAAACTTTAGAATAAAGCTTTTTTAATTTTCTCCAATACCGAATACATTTTATTACTAAAGAAAATACAATAATAATTACAACTAATATTTACACTTAAATCTATTTTCTAAAAATCTAAGCCGTCACCAGAAGGCAAAGTGCCCAGAATGCTGGCAGCATTGCCACGTTGAATGGCAATGCTAATTCGTTGACCGAAATAAAAGCCAGCATTCCGATCACCTGTGGACTCTATTAGGAGTTTTGCTAGATCTTTGTATATTCCATGTGCCCCAGGACCCCAAGGACCTAGGGTTTCCACCCCAAACGGCTCGAATAGGTAACCTCGGTCGAGATTAGCGTATTTCCGCCGTTTGAGGGACTCCGCTGATGTTGCTGCGGAGCCGGCCCTTACTGATGTCCCTGCAAGATGAGAAGGTGCTAGGGTATCTACACAAGTGGCATCCCAAACTAAAGGCCGACCCATTTTCCAAGGAATCAGAGTCATACCGTCAGGCCTTTTACCATCATCTCGCATTAGGCCACGTGGTTCGAGAGTAGCTGCCATACTGACGCTGGTAAAAGCCCGACGGATGATGTCATTAATTGAACTATGACGGGACACACGTCCTGCACTAGAGACACATGCCAGTGCATGGTGACCGAACTTATCAACGGTTTCACCGCACTGGCAACGGTGTGCAACTAGACAGGGAGAACCTAAACGCAAAGAGGTGGCCACCCGAAATGTGTTATTGTCTAAAAGGGTACCTAGATTTTTAGAAGGCAAAACATATAACCAAAGTCCTGATTCCCACTCGGAAACGGCAAGTAAACGAGCGCGTTCTGATGAGCTGGTAGACGTATTAATAAGGTTTTTCCGTACCAACTCACATAGCGGCTCATCCCACAGTCTCTGAGAAGAAAGAACTTTGGGCATATTAGTGCTAGGACAGGCTATTTTCCAAGACGCTAATGATTCATCGAAACCTGTTATTTGACAATTTTGTGAACATTTATCCAAAATTTTATGAATCAGATCCTTTGTACCATGAACTGAAGACAAAAAAGCTGGGAGTGAAACACTAGAAATTTCGCGGACACCTAGACCCCCCAATCTGATAGGAAGAGTGGCCTGGTGCCACGCTCTGTCATCTAAAGGTATATTAAAAATTTTGATTAATGTGTCGCGCATGATGCTGTCCAACTGCTGTGTAAGTTGAGGATATTTCCAGAGTTGGGAGCATCGTAAAAAGTAAGTGAATTTGGGAACAAAAAGGCAAAAACGTAAAATAACAAAAGCCACGTGAACATTGATGTTTTGCAATTTATCGGAAAACGAAAGGAACTTTTGAATTTTTTCATTTATAAAATCAGGCAAAGACTCATCCATGATCGGAGATCCTAAGAGGCAAAGCGAAGATTTATCTATCAACTTCAGGTTTGGGGCTAAACTTTCGAAGCGACTCTTTATATTTAAAAAATTAGGAGAAGTCGTTGCCGTTTCTGGAACATAAAGTTCACACTTTGCAAAGTTCAGCTCCAAGCCTATAAGCTTAAATTCTTCTATCAAAACCAGTGTTGCCAGATCTACTGATTTAGCAGTAGATCTACCTGCTTTTTGAACCGTCTACTGATCTACTGCTTTTTTGCTCAAATTTTGTGAAATCTACCTGCTTTTTCCGAGCATCAATAGCAAGTGACCCCATGTCTTTATTTTAGCTCACGTGACAAGTTACCAATGACACAAACTTCACAAAACTGAAACAGATGAATGAAACTGAAGAGTTCCGTGTTCCTTCGTTTCTTCCTTCCAGCTTTCACTTTCTTTCGGTCTGTCTTGGTATGTCTGTTCATTGTTTTCGATTGATTGGTCGGTCCGTTCGTTCGTTCGATAAACTTTTGCAAAATGCAAACTGAGTGAGACTGTTTATCCAGTTATTAGGTACTCTACTATGCACTAAATAATATATGTCCAAAACCACAAATCAAAGTTCAATCAGACTGAAAAGAACTGAGCAAAGCACAGCCGACAGGCCGCCTGGCCTCGCTTTCCACAAAGCTAAACAGTTTAGGAATGTGGGCAAAGAAAACGCTTCCTAAATTAAAAAAAAACGGGCTAGTTGCTTTGTTGTATGTTTTTTTTGCATGAAAATACTCGCAAAACACAATACATAGGTACTAATTTATAACATATTAAAATCTACCTGCTTTTTTTCCCAATCTACTGCTTTTTTAACAAAATTTCTACTGCTTTTCTCAGATTCCATCTGGCAACACTGATCAAAACACGTAAATCTTCCAAAATCGTGTCTTCTTCGCCTCCTAGAGTACCATCATCCAGATACCAAACATTAAATTTTGACTCTAAACGTTTTATAATGGGATGTATCGCGAGACTGAAAATAGCCGGTCCTAAAGGATCGCCCTGCTGACAACCAACCTCAGAGGACAATAACTTATCTTTATATACTAATTTTGAAGGTGTACCGTAACATTGCCAAAGAAAGGGGTAAACATCAGGTAATTTATCTTTTATTTGTGTCAGAAGGGCGCCCCGGTCTACAGAGTTGAAAGCATTTTTAACATCCACCTTCAACAAAAAATCGTTTGTGTGGTAAGACACAAACGATCGAAGTGAGTGTACCGCAGCTTCACAACCACCACGGGATCCAAAGCCCAGCTGGGTCGGTTGAAATTCCGACCTCAAATCTGAGCTTTTGATTTTACAGCAAATTTTGGCTGCAAGCCGGCGGTATGTCGTACCAACTGCGATTGGTCTAATGCCTCCATCTTTTTTTGAAAGTGCACACAGATTTGCACCATATAAAATGTCGATGATGTCTGCACTGACCTGACCGGATAGCATTTTGTTCACTAACGACGTAATCGCTACTATGAGGCCTTCGCCCATTTCACCACAACCAGCACCTGTTAAATCTTTTAGGTGTTGTGGTGAAAGGCCGTCAAGGCCACCAGCAGAGCCACTCTGAAAAGAGTTAATGCTGAAGATTACGTCGTCAGGAAGCACTGACAGAAAAGTGCAGGAAACATCCGGTGGTGCTGGGAGGCATAGATCAGGCGCAGCAGGTGGATGTTTTGATGCTAAAGCCGAAAGAGTTTCACTAGAATTTGAGGCTAGCGTGTCGTTAGAAAACAAAAGTCTTGCTGCACCTCTGATATCTCCATCACTGACTCGGTTTTCTACCATACGATAGGTGATATCAGAGTTTGATCTTTGTCCGAAATGTCTAACAAAGGTGTTTGAATCAAAACTTGTTTGTGAATTATAAATTTTGGTACAATTTTGCTTGATTTTGGCTGTAAGAGAAATATTTCTATTATCCCTTTCAGCATGCAGTATCCTATAAGGGAAAGTCAACAAATGTTCCCAAGCAGTCCTTGAATTTTCCGAAACTGCACTTTTTATATCTTTTGTCAAGGACTGTGCAACACACAATCTAGCACCTCGGGGGATGCGTTTTACAATTTGAAAATTTTGTTTACATTTTGATAACTTTTGCCAAAGAGTTGTGGAGTCCGGGATTAATGATGAATTTTGGTTACAATTCGAAATGGATGCTGTAGGGGGGGCATTTTTATGGATTCTACTTTCGTGAATTTTAAGTCCCCGAAGGCCCTTGAAATATCGTGTTTGGGAACATTTGTGGCATGGGACAATTAATCAGATAATAAAATAGCTATGTTTGTACCGTATTAGTTTTTCAAAATACATAACTCATTTAATGTTGATTATGTATTTTGAAAAAGTCATTTTAATGAACTTTCAAGTGATTTTAATATTTTTTACCGATCTTGTATGCAAAATTTCATAAAATCAGGGACGTAGTTTCCAAATGAATCGAAAATTACGTTTGTATCGGGGACTTTGAGGTTCGCACCCACCTTATGGTACAATTGACGGCTGACTAAGGTAAAAGTTAAAAACTGTGTAGTGGATTAAAAAAGTAACAAATGTAATAAACCTTACGTATAAGTAACTAACGGCCGGATCCGCAGCAACATCAGCGGAGTCCCTCAAACGGCGGAAATACGTTAATCTTGTATTCGAGTCGTTTGGGGTGGAAACCCCAGGTTCTTGGAGTCCTGGGGCACATGCAATATACAAAGATCTAAAAAAAATCCTAAATGAGTCCACAGGTGATCGGAATGCTGGCTTTTATTTCGGTCAACGAATTAGCATTGCCATTCAACGTGGTAATGCTGCGTGCATTCTGGGCACATTGTCTTCTGGTGACGGCTTAGATTTTTAGAAAATAGATTTCAGTGTAAATATTAGTTGTAATTATTGTATTCTGTTATTGAAATTTACTGTTTTCTTTATTTTATCTTAGTAAATGCCTTACGTATACATGCCAAGGTAAATTACAATGTTAAGGATACGATAACCGAAACAATTATTTGCAATATTTGCCTCTTTGTAAGTTAACCTAAGTTTGAAACCTAAACTTCCGAGTATTAACAAAGTTCTCAGTTAAACTGTACAAGATAATCCCAGCCCTCAAGATGTAAACAGACAGACGAACAAGTAAGATAACCAATGGGTTAGCCACTTACACCGGTGCTTAACAAAGTGGCTAGTGATGGGATCGAATATCGATGTAGATGATATTGGAGAAATGTCTGGCGACCGATGTGGCGTGGCGGGTACAGGTCTACCTACAGTTCAGGAGGTTGTGAGTTCTATTCTCGTCTTTGGACATATGTTTGGACGATCTGCTAGTATTTGTTCTGGGTATTTCCTATGTATAGTAAAAAATATATATCCACGTTGTATTATGTATAGTCAGTCATCTAGTACATAACACAAGCTTTACTTATGCTTGGGGCTAGATGACACTGTGTGCATTGTCCTGCATTTTTTTCTCTTGGTGTAAACTCGGACGAGAACATACATTTTAACACGAAAAAAAGCAAAACGAGGAAATTTTTGTAACATGGTTGCTGGAAGTATTAGTTATAAGAGTATTAATTTATGATGATAAAACAAAGTCATTCATAAGTAAAGTAACATCAAATGCCAAGGCATTCTATGTATATACATTTTTATTTATTTAGGAATGAATCTAGTTTCCTTCGTGCGTCTTATCAATTAACGCTAACTCAAAGAGTCAAATCTAGTTATGCCTTAGGTAAACCTATGTCCATTTATGCACGTGAATCCCCCGAACCAGAGGTCGGTTTGTCTCACCACGCTTGGCTTGGTTCTGGCTATAGGTACAATACGAGTAATATATATATATATATATATATAATATTCGGTGAATAGGTAAAGTTCTCAACTAACCTAGATTTCACGTATAGGTACAGCACTTTGTGACTTCCTTCAGTCTATCCGAACGATATTCGCTGTAAAATCGTAAAACGTTAAAAGTGCAGCGAAAATCAATCGAAGCTTTTCAAGAAACTTATCGATGAAAACAAAGCACGTCTCTACGCGACAAAAGGAGTAGACCCAAGATACTTGAGTTATAAGTTGCGTGAGTAGCACTTCACCTGATATTTATGCTTTCTTATCTCGTGACACTGCACAGGAGTTGGCGAAATGGATACTCCAGAAACTATAACAGATCTCGATAAAAAAAGTTCACAACACGAGTTTTTGGCGTTTTAGAAAGGTAAAGGAGATTGGCGCCTTCCTATTCGACGACTTCTATGGCGCAGCGGATGACGGTTTGTCTGAGAAGCTGATGGTTGCGCCGTTGCGGGTTCGATCTCACAAAATCTAAAAATCTAAATCAAATTACTTGAAAACTAATTAAAATGAATTTTCGCTATGTTTCTTGAAAAAATAAAAGGGTGCAAACTTAGCTATTTCTTATCTGATTATGTACCTATGCAAAATTTCATTGAAATCGGGGATGTAGTTTCCAAATAAATCGGAAAGTACGTTTGTATACGTAGTACGTCTCTATACAAACGTACCTACCTACTTTCCGGTTCATTTGGAAACTACATCCCTGATTTTAATGAAACAGGCCTCTCCAAAAGAAGGGGGTTTACCAGGTATTGTATAAATTATGTATGTACTTAGAGCAGAATAGCTTTAATTGTAATACATTCGTAGTTACAAGTACCTAAGTCAGGTCATCAACCTGACCTGACTTATGTACTTCATTTCTTTCATTTTTTTGGTTGAATGAAAATGAAATGATAGTGCGTAAGCCCTCGCACTCTGGGTAATCTCTAAGAAATTAAATAAGCAACAACAACGGCGCTATAGCCGTAAGAGGTCCCGAAGATTTTCGACGAAACCGACTAAGATTTCATGGCTTAATTGGTTAGAGCACACCCGTACTGAGGGTGGGGCACTGGTTCGAATCCTTCCAAAATCGAAATTATTTGGGACTTATTTAATTTCTTACTGTGTTGAAACTTTTTTTTATTTATTTATTCAAATAAGATCATTACATTAAAGTTATCTCCAAATCGTTATGCTTAGTACATTTAATCCTAATATAATCTTAACAACTACAAAATAATGAAATTACACAAGAAAAAACAAAAGAAAATCACAACAATGAAACAATTAGGTAATAAAAGAATTAGAATAACCAAAACAATCTTGAAAAACAAAATAGACAAACTTCAAAAACACTTATTAAATATATTTATTGGACATTAGCATAATTTTATTTATTCATAGTTAGCCTTTGCAATTCTCTATACATAAAAATGATAAGGAACCAATCTAGTATTGATTTACGACACGAGTGTTCCGTAGTCGATGCTACTGAAGTGGGTTTTAGCATAATGTTTGCGTAATTCTGATTGTGATTGCATAGAACATACCTACTTGAAAAACGTCTAGACCAAAATAGTTTAAGAGTTTGCTAAATTTATGGTTAAGTGGTGGCCAATTGTTTGTTTGCTATTTTTAATAGATAAAGCTTTTGTTAATAGAGAGCTTTTGTGAAAACATAAATTATGTAACGGGGCGACCTATGACGTCATTTTCTGAAAAGGGTAGGCACAGGATTTCTCGTTAAGGGGCCTACGGATGATGATTTGCCCATACAAACGTACTACCTAAATGATTTGTAATTTGTAATTGAGAGTGAGGATTGGGAGTGCACCTGTGTTTGTGCGCACACTCGTGCACTATAAATGTCCGTGACCGCTGTGGCCAAAATTGGTCAGAAGGGCATAATCATTTTAATTAATTTTTCAAACCATGTCATTTGTTTTAATCATTAAAACAAATGACATGGTTTGAAAAATTAACTACGTCTTTTCATAAACATTCCGAAAATAACCACCAACATCAAAAACCACCAACATCTTAAAAATAAAATGTCCTCCAAGACATTCCAAATAACCTCACGAATTACCCAACTCCTTTAACCTTTCAACGCCAACACTTTTAAAAAGAGCCCGCCAAATTACCCCAAACGTGCCCGCGAACCCAATTCACCATCAAACGGGAAAGGAGGCTAATCAAAAGAGATTCAATATGGCGGAAACCGAGGAATTACTCGAGAATTACTGGCGAATTACCGGGGGAAGGAAAAAAGTGGAAATAATTCTTTAATCGCGTAATTGGAGCGCTACCGAACCGGAAAACAAATTTCCTATTATTGAGTGGTAGGGTTGGCAAGCCGAGAAAAATTAAACGCAATTCTTTTACCAAACTTTTCAACTGACAACAGTAATTCTATCCATATCTTAGATATCTGTTGGCCCCGCAGGACCTTACGGATTGTTTTACGAGCTGGTTCTTTTGGAAGATAAACATAAATTAGGCTGGTACCTCGATCGACAATACCAACTATTGAAGGGCTGGTACGACAGAAGGTACCATGATTGATATTAAAGTATCACTAGTAACATTGAAACTGTAACTCTACAGTCACCTTAAGTGGGATCCCTGTACCACCTGATTTACTAGATACATTTTTTTGTTCCAAAAAAGTTAAACGTTATGTATTTTCTATTAGATTGGAAAATATAACAGTTAGTATGTATTTTATAATCCAATAAATTAGGAAATACATACTCCAACACAAGTCAGCTTTTGCTTTTTATTTGAATCTTAGCATTTTGAATTTATACAAAAATACAAAATCAATAAATTCCCGCGCCACCCCTAACACAAAGCTCGTCGAACAGAAAGTGTAGTTAGATAATTATTATTAGAAGTCGACTCATTAGGGTGCGATTGTCGTCCGTCCCCCATTCGACCCCGTCCCTCCGACCCCGTCGGACAGTCACACCTGACCGACCTTATTGCCGATTGGGATGGCACTTTTTATCTACAGAGTGATGTTTTTTATGACTGTTTCGTTGGTGATTGATTTTTAGCAGTTTTTTGATGCACGCTAGGTATTGTCACTTTTTGAAACAGATTTAGAAAACCCGTTGCCGTGATAACTAATACCAATTTTCTAATAATATGTACCTAATAATTCTAATAATATATACCAATTGGTGTCAATACTAGTTTTTGATATTATAGTGCGTAAGCCCTCGTACTCGGGGAATCTCTAAGAAATCAATAATGTCCCAATTTTTTTGTCTGACGAATATCGAATATTTTTGGGGTTATTATATAATTTCTTGCTACTTGTAAATACTGTCTATTATTTGCAATTTTATTGAAATAAACGTAGTGCCTGTAGCACAAGTACGATCATATGAATTTGCCGACCGTAGGTAGACAAAGAGCTTGCTGCATTTCTATAAAAAAACAAGAATAAAATAAGTAATAATCCAAATCCATAAACAACATTCCTTTAATAAATTAAATTATCCCTGTTATCATAAGTTGACTTACCCAAAAGCCATTAAGTTGGTATGGTACCTAGTTTTGTAAATTAAATATAAATTTTAATGTGTTTTTGGTCGTTATGATGTTATATAAATTTGAAATGTTAAAAATTTTTTTCTTAATGCACTTTAAAATTATTGGTATCAGTGGTGCTGAAATAAGTTATTTCGAATAACATGGCCAGATTGTTATAAAATTCGCATTACATTTGACTCTTGTCCAATGACTATTAAGACTCTATCTTTTCCAAAAAGTTAGACCTTAGAAGTTTTGGACTACACTGACATGAAAAACTAACCCCTGCCCTAGTTTGTTTTTTAGTGTTTTCCTCACACATAAGGTAGAGCATCCCTTATATGACATAGTGGAGTGCTGAGACGCCATTTGCGAAGTCAGCGTATTTATTTGTCGTCGACCACTCCGCCGCCATTTTACAAACGTGAGGAGAAGGCTTTAGTCTTATAATAGGTACCCACTAAGTTGAAAAAACCTTTAAACGAAGTTCTTTTAAAAAAAAATTGCGTTCTGTGAACTAATAATTTTTGACAGCAAGTACACGAAATTACAAACGCACCAGGGGGGCACCGGTTAAAAAAATAAATCTTTTTTGCAAATCGATCGTTCTTGTATGAAATTTGGTAAAGTAACATAAAAACTTTGAACAAAAATCTTTAGGCGAAATCTTGATCGAACATAGAAGAATCAAACTACCTATCAATCAATCAATCATTTCCCAACAAAGATCCTAGGAGCCTACTACGCTCCCAAATATTTTGACCATCAGTCAAGCAACCGCCTACTTTGACAGGACTTTGACGGGTTAAATGATTTGATTGGAACATTATGTAAACTATTAACACTTTTGACACAGGTGGTCCATTTTAACACAAGCTTTGATTACTCTGTGGCTAGATAATACTGTGTGAAATTGTTCATCGTTATTTATTTTGGTTTTCATCTTGGTAATAAAAAGCCATTTCTAGCCATTAGTTAATTCTCTCCAGCCACTGTATGTTAGTGTTTCCAGCTGTGAAACAATAAATACGCTACATCAACGTCACGAACTGAGTTTACACGTCAGACAATGATTTTAATTGCTAACAAACGCTAATTCAGACGAATTAGACAAATAATTCATGATTTTTACGCCTGAAAAGATCATTTACGGCTTATGGCTGTGGGTGCTAGCCATTCACGAGTTCAGGATTTAGGTTAGTTCCTTCTTTTTGAGGGTAAATACTAATGTCACAAACTATGAAACCATCGTATTCCCAAAAGTTACGTAAAACAAGGTACGTTATTTTTAATATAAACGTTTTTTTTGTCCCTTTGAATAACCTGTACTTTTGAATAAGATAATTATTATCATCATTAATCAATTACCCAACGCTGGGTGTCAAATTTAGATAGGCTCATTTTTGTACAATTTGTGAACTAGACAAAAATTAGATATACAATAATATTCACGGTTCCATCCCGAAGTCCCATAATAAAAAAGTTTTACAAAAATGCTAAATGTTGCAATCCTGAAACAATTTCAATGAACTCTGTGGCGCAGCGCGTGAGGTCCGCCTGCGACGCAGGAGTTCGCGGATTGAATTTCCGTCTCGGGACAAATGTTTGTAAGATCTGCAATTTTTTTTTGTTTTCTGCGTGTTTTTTATGTATTATAAAAAAACGATTCATGTACTTAATCTATTGTATTTAGTAGGTATATCAGTCATATAAAACCCATAACACAAGCTCTGCTTAGCTTGGGGCTAGATGATGCTGTTTTAATTGTCCAGCATTTTTATTTATTGTATTAAGCTTGAGTTAACGGCAAGCGTTGTGTATACCGGGACCCGCTTACAATTCGCGATGTCAGTGTGACCGCTTCTTCGTCAAGCCTTGTGCTGTATTGTGAAAATAATAGAATTAGGTGTGAACTTGCGACTAGATGATGTTACTTGGATTATGCATCATTTTTTAACCAAATTTTCCGGCAGCCAGGGCTTCTTTACGTTTGGTTGATTAGAACAATACAATTTCGTATTCGTAATGTAATCAAATGGAGGAAAGATTCTGTTTTCAATTAGGATTTTCACAGCTAGCGCTGCTGTAGGCAACTACAATAATTTAGTGAATTTTAGTGGGAGTCTTTTTCTCCCACTAAAATCAGTCTGATCTCTGAGTCAATCAGTATGATTATTATTTATTGAGGACCATGATTTACGATAAACTCAAAGTGCTTTCGAAAAATGCGAGTACGCGACCAGACTATCACGGGCTTGCCAAAAGAATCAGCAGGGTACTGGTGAGCACACAAGTTTTTGAGGACCAGCTTCTTTAATCGCTTTAAGCAACTGTACTAATAAAAACCTTAAAAGACTTTTCAATAAAGAACTTATAAATAAATAATAATGCTGGACAATTCACACAGCATTATCTAGCCCCAAGCTAAGCAAAGCTTGTGTTATGGGTACCAGATAACTGATATACATAATACAATACAATACATAAATAGTTTTTTTTTTATTATACATAGAAAACGACCAGAACACCCTGAACAAATGTCTGCAGATCGTACAAACATTTGTCCCGAGGCGGGAATCGAACCCGCAACCTCCTGCGTCGCAGGCAGACCGTCGTCCACCGCGCCACAGAGGTCGTCGTATAAATGTAGTATTATTGTTATTAAAGTTTTATTAAAATTAAGTTACTAAATCTCTTGTATCCATATCGGGCAGCCGCGGTTCGTGGAAGAAAGCGAAGCGTCCCCACGTTCCCACCGCAAGCTGCAGAGGTGGAAACACCATATATCTGTATCCTGTCGTAGCATAGCAGTGCGGTATACGTGCACATTTGCCTCAGGATAGTAAAAAAAAGGTAGGTATATAAAAAGTTGATGCCTCCAAAGCATCAAAAGAAAATTATAAGGACAATCGATAAATTCTTCTTTCAAGACTTTGCCGTAGTCTGGTTTCAGTTTGATCTATATTTTTGTTCATAAAACATATATCATTGTTAAGGGCCGAAGCATGTAGAAATCATAGCAGCGGAACCACAGTACTTTCGCTATTACTTGTCCGTTGTACGACAACTGACGACAAGCGAAACACAGGCCAAACTGCCAGTTGTAACACAGATTGTGTAATATTACTTCGTAAGTTGTAACGCAAAAATTTTACTATGTTTCTATATATTTTCCCGCTTTTGTTTTGCATGTATTTTTATGGCAGTCGACAATTTATATTCCACTACACAAACGACGACAAATAGTTAAATAGAAATCGCTTCGCAGTTCCGTTCCTTTAATTTTTACGGCGAAGATGTGCTATCGGCCTTAAGTAATTTGATGTATGTAATGTTTAACTTTCCTATGCTGTTTTAATGTAACTGAATGGTCAAATAAGTGAATATTTGATTATCATAAGATTTTGACGTTTACAAAGATAAGCCTGGGAAAGTGGTCGTGAACACCTAAAAAAGTCCATTTTTAATACATATTAAAATAAACACATAGAAACAACGGTTCTAACTTAAATACTATAGGGGGATCTGAGGCTTTGCTTTTGTAATGCCAGAAGTAAGTCATTTGGGTCACTGCTACATGGAAACAAAATTATGCGTCTATTATTTATTATAGAGATTCTAGATTAAAGAGTCTAAGCTCTTGTCAGTGCAATGATGCAATTTCCTCCATTTTTCTTTTTCCCATGCGGTCTCTTTTACTTCTTTATAAGACATGGCAGCGGCTTACTCTTTGAACTGACTCATATAGTGAATTCTTCTATTATTCTGCGAAAGACTGCAGGTAGATGCTGGATGCGGCAAGCTGAAGACGGCGCTATAGCGCTCATTAGGGGAGGCCTATGTCCAGCAGTGGAGTAATATAGGCCGATGATGATGATGACATCTATTCTACGAGCACTATAAGTGCTCGTAGCATCTATTATAAGTCTATTAATGGTCTATTACGACGATCTCTGTAGCTCGGTGGGCCAATACCCGCCTGCGACGCCAGAGGTTGCGGGTTCGATTCTCGCCCTGGAACAAACGTTTGTACGATCTGAAGACATTTGTTCCGTGTGGTCGTTTTATACAAAAAAAAACATCTATCTATGTATTATATTATGTATATCAGTTATCTAGTACCCATTAGATACACAAGCTCTGCTTACCTTGGGGCTAGATAATGATGTGTGAATTGTCCAGCATTATTTATTTAAAAGTATATTGCTTAGGATGTTTTTCTCGACTGTACCTAAAAGAAGTGCCATTGAATTGGGCAAGCGAAACTCAAGTGGTCTACGGGCCACATTTAGATCACTTGTGCATTCGGGTTAATGGTGAAGTGGTACAAATGGTGGTCCGTGTAGGTAGGCAAGTTCGGTCGAATTTTGTTGATAAACAATTTTGGTCGGAGATAGAGTAAAAAAGTTTTGTTTGTTTTGTCAAAAGCAGACTTATCGAGTGTTCTAAGCATGGAAAGTCTGCCAAGACTGTGTTTAAATATGGAACATCAAATATGGAGAGTCGAAGTCGAAGTCGAGTCTTTCCATAGGTACTTATTTGTTGTTCGTTAGGTAGGTACACAGACTGACGCGGCCTGCGGTGGTGGTCAGTACAATTTGACGAGTAGATGTTTTATTTATTATAGTACTCTGGGTAATCTCTAAGAAATTAATAAATCCCAAAAATTTACGATCTCGACGGGATTCGAACCCGCACCTTCCCCTTCAGCGCAGGGTTGCTCTTTTTCCAACTAAGCTACGTAATCTTATCTCGCCGAGTCGAAAATCTTTGGGAGTTCTTTCGGCACTTGCGCCGTCAGCACCGCCTACAGAGGAAATAATGAAGTTATACAATTCTACTCGAGTCTCAAAGAGAGTAGGTGTTGTCAAATTGTACGGACCGCTACCGCTAACACAGGCCGCGTCAGTCTGTGTGACCCATAATGCACAAGATTGGAAATGTGTCTGCGTTTGGTTGTAACACAACACATTCCACATAACTTAAATAGTTAGACACATAGTAGGTATATAGAGCCTATTCAATGCAAACAAACAAACAAATCTTTTTCTTTATAATATTAGTAAAGATAATTTAATTTCTTTGAAACATAAACGTTTAAAAACAAGTAATTTTTTTTTTAAGATTATTACATCCGAAAAAAATGGTGATCTCTGGATATTTTTATGTTTCCATGAAACCCTTTTTTTACCTCACAAAAAGTGTAGTTATAGAAAACGATGTTTTTATTAATCCCACGTGTAGTGTCTGTTTATTTCGACAAGTGTTCGCGTCAATACGGTTTTATTGTACGGGCAATAAAAAAAGTTTATACAGGATGGTTTTTTCACAGGGCAATAAGGAGACATACCTTAATCAGTGGTGTAGCTACAGACATACGAGTATAGTCTAAGGAGGCTTTACATAATTTATTACATTTCTCATTACAAGGAGATACATGTCCATTACAAGGAGTTATACTTTTATGGCAGAATCTACATGAACTCTGTGAGAGTGTTGCAAAATTCAGAGTTAGAGTTCCTATTTATAAAAATAAATGTATAACATTATTCATTTTGGCATCTTAAAAATTTAAAGGTAACATACAGAAAAATACTTAATTCGTTTCAATTTAAGTTTATCAATAGAGATTTTTCAGCCCTTTTCACAGTATTACAAAATAAATTAGAGTTAGCAACAAAATGGACGTTTTACACAAAAACTTTTTTTGATGCCAATTGATTCTGTTTCCTTAACCAAAAACTTCTGCCAAAAACTTCCTATAAAATCCATATTTGGATATTCTAATGCCGGGTACAGACCAAGCGAGCGAGAGCGAGCGAAGGCTAACAAACGAACGCAAAAGTATCAGTGTGGACGTCATTGCGAAAGCAAGCGAGTCCAAACAAGGGCCTTCGTTCGTCTTCGGCTGTGCTTTGGCGGCTGTCGCTACATCACGTCAATATGGAATGAACGTACCGATTGTCAAATCCCAATCGTTTGCATTCGCTCGCTCTCGCTCGTTTGGTCTGCGTAACCGGCATTAGACCATTTCCCGGTAACTACTCGAGTAGCTCCCCTTACTGCCCCGTCCAAAAAAACCCACCCTGTATAACATCACCATAGTACATTTATTATGATTGTGAGCAGGTTATATACGATCCTTGTTTGTGTTAAAAAATTAAATAAATACCTATATGAATTAACAAATAAATATACGCCAACGTTTCATCCCTTAGCGAGGATATTGAATTAGGTGTAAGTAGTAGTGAATTAACTACCCCCACCCTGAAGATATTATTTTAATTAATATACATATTCGTCAAATTACAACAGTTTTTGTAGTAAAATATCATAGATACATACTTTGTTATATGTACAGTCAGCTGCGAAAATATGTTACACTCCCACATCATCGAAGGATACATACATAATAGTTATTGAGTCTCGCCGAAATCGAAATTTTTTGAGACTCATTAATTTTCTTAGAGATTACCCAGAATGCGAGGCTTACGCACTATACTAACAAAAAAAAATGTAGGTAATTCTTTAAAAATATGGAAAATAAAATCCAATGGTTTTTTTACTTGCTTACTAGGTAACCATAAGTTTTATAAGAACCCTAAAAACACTTTTAAACATGGGCTATTTACCGTACAAGTACCTTACACCGAATTTGTATCTACCTACATATCCAGATGACCTGGATGGATAACGATCTGTAAAAGACTGCAGGCAGATGCTGGAGGCCTGATGCTCGTCAAACTGAAGAAAGGGCGCTATGGTGCTCATTAGGGGAGGCCTATGTGTTTTTTTAATTGTATAATTGTGTGTTCGTATTAGTTAGTCTAGATACCTATAATTCCTACTGATTTTTATTACCCACTTTTATTAAGTTACTTTTCCTGTGCTGCTTGTGTGTGAACCTAATAAAAAGCCTATCTATCTATCTATGTCCAGCCATGAACTAGCATAGGCGGATGATGATGTTATAAATTTGGCAGACTCTTGGCAGACTTTCCATGCTTAGAACACTCGATCAAGTCTGCTTTTGACCTAGTACTGTACTAGCCTAAGCTAATAATGATGTATGTCGAATAGTCGGTCTGTTCTGTACTTAGGCTTACTGCGCATACTGTCAATCTTTTTATACGTGCAGTCTGTGGATTAACTATACGCAGAAATGCTGGAATGCCCTGCGCGTCCAGTATAATAATGGATTCAGAGTGATACTGGGACTGCCTCGCTTCTGTAGCGCATCCGGGATGTTTGCAGAGTCCCGCGTTGATGACTTTTACGCAATCATCCGCAACAGAACAGCATCCCTGAGGCGTCGGGTCAGGGACGGTACCAGTAGCTATCTGAAACTTATAGCTGGAAGGCTGGACACGGACTGCGCTTTCATGAAGTACTGGACGCGCACACATAGTGCAATGCGCTTATGAAGATTGCGTGGTCCATTAATTTAAGAAATGTTTTTATTTTACTTTTGTTTTTGTATATGGCTGAAATATGTATATTATGTGTATCTAAGCTGAAATAAACGAATTGAATTACACTTGGCCATATGACTTTGACAGATCCTTCCTTTGACGTCAGGAGACACACGTGTGCGTCAATATAGTTCTACGTAGGTACCTCATCAAAAGCTACCGTTCTGAGTGCATTATAGGATTCTAAAAACCTCTTTATTTACAACAGCTCAATCACTCGGACTTCTGAGAACGTTTAAAAATCAATTAACCACCGGAATCTGAGTCTACAGAACAATGGAGCATGTGTAAAAATAACGCGCGTAGACTGAAAGGATTGGGGCGCGTTGGTGTGGTTTAGTTACTTGCACTCGCACTGGAACTCTCCTGTGTCAAAGCTATATTCAAAGTAGTAAAAATAAAACGTGCGTTGAAATTCAGCGGAACTCTCATGTATTAAATGTGTTTTGAAACTAGTGTAAATTAAAAGTGCATGGATTAAAAGTATTGTGGCACGTTGGTGTTGGTTTAGTGACTGGCACTTACCTATGCGGTACTGGGTGCAATTGTTTTCTTATCGTAGGGCAAGTAGGCATCTTTTTTCTTCGTATCATTTGGCTTCGCGCGGATTTCCCATAAAAACCAAAAAATCCGCTACAGCACCCCATTTTAGAGTCGTTTTTAGCGACACGTGAATAGACTACAATTGGGCTTGTTTAAGTAGATATAGTGTTCAAACAAAAAAGTGGTAGGTTAGGTATTTCCTTACTACCACTTTTCACTTTGTATGAAGAGAAGCGCGCGCGCGTCTTTTGTATGACATTAAGCATTATTCACGTAACGTCAACATAGTTCAAATTTCTTTACACTTATTTCGTTAGAAAATACTACTACGTGTTTAGTTTTAGTAATAACTAGCAACTTAATTCACTGATTATTCATTCATTGCTGCCTCAGCTCCGCACGGCTAGCAGAGCAAATTAATTCACCCGGCTTCACAAACCGAGCCATTTTATGCTTAAATAGAAATTTACGGGATGAATCGTCATCCCACCTGGTCGGAGGCCGTCCTACACTACGTTTGCAGAGTCGTGGTCTCCACTCAAGAACACGTATACTCCAGTGGTTGTCGGTTCTTCTCGAGATATGGCCAGCGCTAAAGTATAGTTTTATAATTATTTATTTTTATTCGGCCCCGACACAAAAAGGGTTGTAATAAGTATGACGGGTGGATCTATGTGTCTCTGTGTGTATCTAGGTTTCTGTGGCAGTTCATGAGATTCCCTTAAAATTTTAACACTTTGTAATGGACATGAATGCAATAAATAAATCATTAATATCAAACGTATTGATAGCAATGTGATGATGAGATAAGATACCTTCAGTCTGGTCTAGCATTTGAGGCGAGTAAACTCGATTAATCCACTACCCCGCACTGAACGAAGCACGTACACTTCCGACCACGCTAAACAGGTAGGGGAAACATATCACCGTTTACGCTACTGAAACGTATGTGGCGTTCAAACGATTGAAATGGTTTACTTTACGGTTATACGATGGGCTGTTTGTTCCTTATTGCTTATTAATAGTGTTCGAGGGAAAACTATGATTGAAACTTGTGATGTTTTGTCTACCGTTGTAGTTCTTTGTAGCAGATTAGTACAGGATTTGCAAAGATATATTGGCTCTAATGTGCCGCCCGAGGACATTGTGTCCACACGAACGTGTTCTTTATGTAGGTTATCTGGAAGAGATCGCTTTTAGGGATAAGGCCCCCATTGTGAAACTCTGTTATCTATTTTTTCCTGTATTTTTTTTATTTTCTTGGTGTGCTATAATGTGTATTGTATTGTGTTCGTTATGAAGGGCAGAACCTGCAAAACCTGCAACTCAACTAAAATACCAATAACCCTGTATAGATAAAAACGACTAAACTAATATTAAAAGTCTTCGCATACCTAGCAATCAAATTCGTAGGTAGTTTTGTAGATGATAAACTCCGACACCCATCAATTCTCGAAATCCCGCCTCTGCACAGACTCGCGTTTTGACGTGTTATTGCGTTTTATGAGTTTACAACACATAATTAACAAGTTTCCTAGTAACACACGTGACGGATAGGTATTAGGTTAAGGAGGCGTATGTATGGAAGCAAGCGTTGATTTGTTTTACGAGCAGCGATTTGGTTGAGTTTGAGTTTTTTTTTTAACATACCTACTTATGTTTTTTTTTGACGTATCCGATTGTAGAAATATTAGTACTACGAATACCTACGAATCAAAACTTCAATCAAAACAAACGACCGCAAGGTTCCTGAGATCTCGATCCAATTACATAGATATGTGCAAAACAGCGCACTTTTATTTTTTTTTTCATCGTAATTTTTATTTCAGTTTTGTTTTCACGTTCATGGAACAAAAAAGATGTTGTTTTTTATGTAATTCGAGTTTTGAACCACGGTGATCCCGTGAGTAGGCAGTTAGACAACCAAACCCCACTTTTCAAAGATTTTTCATGACCATAAATTGACAAACGCTCGTAGTCAAATAAAATCATACGTTCTTCTGAAATGAGCTCGATTTCTGTTAAATGCTCCTTTAACCTTTTTTTGTCGTTCAACTAAGACAATGTTTAGATTACTGGACTCTGGATGAGGACGGGTTACTTTAATAGTCGGTTCAGATTTTAAAGACTCCGGTTATTTTTTAACCTTATTTATGTTAAGGACACGTGATAGCTGATAGGTAGGGTTTCGACTCATTTTGAATTTAGAATTATATAAATATATTTAGTTTGAGGAATATTATTTATAATCTTTATATTAATGGTTATTTGATAAGCAAGGCTGCAAAGTTGGTTTTTGGTGCGAATATTTGTATTGAAACCTGAGCAAGCGATGGAGTCTAGGATTGAACCACTCGCATCGCTCGTAGTTCAAATATAAAATCCTGAGCGTAGCGAGGGTTTCAAAGGTACGAGATGCAAAAAAACTTTGCTGCCGAGTGAAACACACAATTTTTCACCTTCACTTCAGCGAGGAAAACGCTAGGTGCAAAAAAACAGCTTAAATAGATTAGTGTTTATTGATTTTACAAATTAAGGCGAATTGTAGGGGTAAAAGACGAAAACGACGTCTTTTTGGACAATGTTTCTGACGAAAATATAGATCGTGAACGTTTGAAATTTATATATCCGGTAACACATATCTTAAAGTATCTAGTGCCGGTTCCAAATGCTTGCCGGTAGTTATAGTTAGCACTCAGAACAAGGTTGAAGTAACAATATCTTCAGGTAATTGAGCACACTTTTTGACGGTGTGTCTTATTCGTTTACTACCAAACTCAGTATAGTTATTTCTATAGCTCGTACGCTTCTATTCCCGGTCCATTTGTTTTCAAATGAAGTCAAAATAAGGAGTTTTAACGTAAAAACTATTTGCGCCTATTAAAACATCACTCTCCCACAAACGTTTGCTCGCAAAATATGATCAGGCAATGTTGTAGTACCAACAACTGACCGAGCGAGGGCGCGCGGGCTCGCCGGCGACACGGGGCGCGCGGCGCGCGCTAGGAGAAAACGCGACGTTGCAAGCTCTCGTACATGCCGCCGGCTCGCACTATGAGCGACGTTGCCAGATCTTGCTTTAGTACCTATGTTATGTGTATTGTATGATCGCGCGCGAGTCTCACTCAAGCAGTTTCAAAAATAAAAGTATAGGTACATAATTTCTAAAATGCAGTGTTATTTTTTGTATCGAATATTTCTTCTGGAGTTGTGTTTTAGTCTTATATTTATATTATGGCAAATAAACGTGGACAGAAACGTCGAGTTCCATCGAAGTGGTTGCGAAAATGTAGATCACGTCATGCAAATGCTTTAAAAGCACAAGTTCGGCAAATGGGTGATGCTGTTGAGTAAGTAACCTATCTTGTACTATGCTATACCTACCTGTAATAAATAATTGTTTAGTCTTCCTAGTCAAGTTCTCAGGCATAATCTAATATCGATGCATCGATGCATGGAGTAGAGTAGTGCCGTTACAGAAACTTACCTATGTAAATTCCTTTTATTCCTTTACTACTTAGGTTGGTACCTAGCCAATACTGTGAAGTACCTAAACTCTTGATTTTTACTCATTCAAATAACGATTTTCGCATCCCAATTAACCCTCAATTTTAGGGGTCCGTACCCAAAGGGTAAATCGTGACCCTATTACTAAGACTCTGCTGTCCGTCTATCCGTCTGTCACCAGGCTGTATCTCATGAACCGTGATAGTTAGACAATTGAAATTTTCACAGACTCTGTCTTTCAGTATTTCTGTTGCCGCTATAAAAACAAATACTAAAAAACAGAATAAAATATATATATAAGGGGGCTCCCATACAAAAAACGTAATTTTTTTGCTCGTTGTTATAGATAACAGTACGGAACCCTTCGTGCGCGAGTCTGACTCGCACTTGGTCGGTTTTATTTATGATGCCATCGGTTAGAACATATCGAGAGGAGAAACTTTAGTAATGGTCACAAATGAATTACATTAATTTTTTCTTACTACGTACCTAAATATTTAGTTCGTTACTTGGATATTATATTATTATTATATTTGTATTATAGGGATTTTACTAAAGATCTAGCCAGTACCTATTAGCTACCAGCATCGTGTCTCAATACTAACTTTTTACTCGCACAACTTTTACATACCTACCTAATAAATGTAACTTAGGTACTTATCTACCTATATAATTTTGTATTTCAGGCAACCACAAATATCTGAATCTGCAATAGAGATTAACAAGGATTCTGTTGCACATAGCAGTCGTAATGTGGACACGGAAACATGGAACGTGACAATTGATGATAGTGAATTGTCATTCAATACATCAATAGAGTCCAAGCTGTAAGAAATTTACCAAATTCTATTATGTTGCCTACCCACTGCATTTTTCGCACATATACAGTTTTGCCAATCCTATCGGGTATTACGGGTGTTCTATTTAATTATTTGTATTTTGCTTGTGGGTCAATATTACTGTTAATTATTCTTCTTTCAGCTGAAAGAACCTAAAAGAAGAAAAACGGCTTCAGCAACTTCTTTTTCCCCAGACCAGCCATCTACCAGCTCACCTCTTGTAGGTAACTTGAAGTTCTGTAGAACTGTATTTTTAACGCTAAGCTCTTCTAATCGTACCTATCCCATCGGGGGATACCATGTCATGTATTTTTCTTATTATTACATTGTTTACCTACCATATTCTATGAAATATTAATTTCCTACTTACTGTTTTTTTCACGCAAAGCACTACTAAGAAAAAATATTCTCTAAGGGAGAATATTTTTTCTTGCAGGCCAATAAATATATTTATTTCTTTATTTTTCAGAAAAAGAAGATAAAGGGTTCCGGTGAATTACTTCTTTCCGGATCAACTTACCACGTCATAAGTACCTACCAACCTCTTACCTAGCGCTGAAAACAAAGATGAATAAAAATAAAAACGCCAAGTGCGACTCGGACTCGCGCAACGAGGGTTCCGTAACTAAACATTATATTAATTATAATCTATAAATAAATAAATTCAAACAAATTGTCAAAACCTTGCGACTCGGCAAACGTAGTGTAGGACGCCCTCTGACCAGGTGGGATGACGATTTGCGAAAGACTGCTGGCAGATGCTGGATGCGGCAAGCTGAAGACAGGGCGCTATGGCGCTCATTGGGGGAGGCCTATGTCCAGCAGTGGACTGATATAGGCTAATGATGATGATGATGATGATGTCAAAACCTTTCTGTGCAAAAAGGCTTACTACAAAATATCAGATTATTTAGAAGATAAAAAAGCTTGGGATTGGTTTTGCTCCAACTCGAAAAATAACAACTAACAGGCTAAAGGTTTCTTAGTCGCTTCTTTACTTTTTGTCTACATACCGAAGCGACAGAAATCAAAAGTACCACTTTATTTCCGTGTCAGTGTTTTATTTTAAGAATTTGACATTTTCTAAGTGTACATTTTTGTATTTATGGAAATAAAGAATTATTGATTTTGGTTTTGATTCTTTTGTTGGTGGTTATAATTATGATAAATAAATAAATGATGTGAATTTTAACACGTTTCTGAGAAAAGAGGGTTGACAGACGGTCAACAAAGTGATTCTATACGGGTTCCTTTTTTTCTTTTGAGTTACGGAACCCTAAAAATGACAAGATAGTGAATTTATATTTTCATGCAGAGTGTATTCATCAATATTAATAAAAACTTAACTAGTATATGCTGATGATGATGATGATAAATAAAAACTTCAACAAAAATTAGTTTAATAATATTCGTTTTACTAAAATACTATTAGACCTATGCAGTTTACAGAGTTTAGATATTTTGTTTAGTAATGTTTTAATCCTAAGCCTAACCATTCTCTACACATATAATATTTTGATACAATTACTCCTTTGAACTGTTTCTCTCAAGGATCTCTCTGTTCATCATTACTCTGTGTGCGTACTACACTTGTGCGCGCCATCTAACGGCAGTGGAGCGTATTATTTGGATAGGGTATATCGACTAAGGTTCCAGGACCGCGCGCGCTCGGTTTTTTGAATCGAAAACATGCACTCCTTGCTGCATAGATGGCGCGGGGGTGTCCCCGCTCGGCTGCCAAATGCCCAAGGTCATTTGCCTTACTATTCACCTTAAAATTAAAATTACTGCAATTGGTAAATATTGTTTTTTTTTATTCAGTCCAGTGCTGCCACCGGTGGCTGGCCGGTACGATTATTCAAAGACATGAGGTTGGCGCACTGACATGAAATAAGTATTTAATGCATTTTCAGTGCGGTATAGAAAAGTATGGAATAGAACGAGAAAAGTACGGTTAGAATTTTAAAAACTCTATCCACGCTAGCGGACAACACTCTTGCACTCAGATTTCTAATGACAAACAGAATCTTTCCGAGGTTGTGAGGTAAAAAGTGTTTATATACCTCAATTTTCTTTAAAAAGTGGGACGATTTCGGATAATATTTGAGTTGCCAGACTCGTCCCACTTTGGGCCGAATCCAATGAGACGAGTCCGGAATAACTCGAATTATTGATACAATATCGAATAAGTCTTGGGAAACAAACAAATACTTCATTAATAATAGAAGTCACTTCAAAATAGATTTATTCTCCTACAGGTTCACATTCACAGTGTAAAGCGTTAGGTAGGTTAGGTACTTTGCTTCTGGCCCTCGCATCGTAAATACACTCCCAACCCGTAACCGTGTTAGTGGGCAACAATTGATCAAAAGATAGTCTTTGACCACGGCTGGACGCACGCCAGAGCTTTGATTTTAGGATGGTAGAGTAGTCTTGGTACAGAGAATTCACTTCACTTATTGGTTTCAAATTAAACTATTTTAAAATCGATGTCTTTAGAATAACCATCGAGTTAAATATGTCTGTTCAGTAATAAAATGATTCAAATGTTTGGAAGTTTGATTAAATTGATTCGAGAGTTTTGATTTCACCGTGATTAGGTATTATCTTAGCACGATCAAATAATGTAAGATCAGATCAGACATGCCAATATCTTGAAAGTGTCTTAAGTGAATAATAATTAAAGCAGTCAACCAAATAAATGTACCTATTTCCATTCTATTCTAAAAGTATGTCTTAGATGCCTTCGAAAATTACATTTCAATTACATTACAAAAGCAAAATGTCATCAAAAAAACCACTTCCCAGTTCTTTTGATGTCATTTTACCTTTTAGTAGGTATGTAGAAGATTTTGATTTCATAATGGAGGAAATTATTTTGGTTTATGTATTAAGTTTCGTAATTCTAAGTATTATGTAATGTTTATTTCTCAAATAAAAAAAAAAACAAGAATAGAATGTATTTCTTTTAACCACTCGCAGATGATTGGAGGCATGACGTTTTATGTTAGTAAAAGGCGTGCCTATACCTCCGTGCGGGATGTGCAGACGAACTGAAAGGTTGATAAAGACAGAATATGTGACAAAAAAAAGCGTTGTCACGCGTCATTGTTTTTTTAGTTGTCTCTGTATCACACTAATCTATGCTCACTGCGTAATGAGTCGTTCTTAGTAGCAGGTACAGTAACGCGGTGTGTAGGATTGTACCTATATCAGCTAAACAAACACGCGGCGGAAACGACGACTGTCTGTCTGTCTGTCCTACTGCCGAACTGGGCTTTGATTGAGCTTTTGATTAGCTTCCGGATGCTCTTTGTTATTTTAATTAGATTTTGTGAGGGCAAAAGAGCTAGCGATACTATGGGTTAATTTTTGTAGACCATTTTGGGAAGTCTTGTTTTTTCATAGGTAGAATACTTTAATAATGGTAATACTTAAGTGGGTCAGACGATCTAAAGTTATTAATGAAATTACACTCTTGATACTAACATTATTAATGCAAAAGTTTGGATGTTCCAAAACTTTGCGGTGCGAACGAAATAAAGAGAAAAACTCAAACATTAATTTGTGGACTACATTTTCAAGCGTCAAATTACATAAAAAATAACAAGAGTATGTATGTGTGCACCTACCAATTTTTTTTATTGGAAAACTTCGTTTCGCCTTAGAATCAGTTACATAGACGCAAAATGTATGATAAAAAGATTTTTTTCATATTACTACATCGTGATTTATACATATATTTAATAAGTTATTCTGCTATTTAGGACGGAGATAAATCTAACAAATCAAAGATCATTAAAATCTGCCCAGCCGATCTTGAGTTGCAAATGGTGGAATTAAACCAACATTGTTTTATATACACAGACGTAGTCCTAGAAAATATAGGTTTTTCTACTCTTTAATTTAATCGTCGACGCAGTAACTTTAAATAGGTAAGTAGTACATACAACACTCACGTCGTACCTACGTCGTAATCATGTCTCGTCCTAGTGAGTCAAACTACCCACATGTAAAAGCTATCATTGCGCCAATTCCCCGGTATTTACATAAATACATTATTTTAGTTCGACGTGCCATCGCCAGCACAATTAGAGTTATTGGGGCTCCGGTTACGGATGGTATTCAGCAAGATGTAGCATTATTTTGACTTTATGTCTTCAAATTAAACCACTCATATTATATCGATCGAACTTCACAAGTTCGTTTGATCTTCTATAATATGTTTATTAAATTTATATCTCTATTTAATCAAATGTGATTTCATATTCGTAAAAATATATGTTTATATTCGTATTCGTAAATAGATTCTACGAAAACTTTTACTATATTATCGTAAATAGATGTTAACTTAATGCTACGCCGTAGACCCTTGACGGAAGGTAGAGCCTGCCACGAAACGTAGAGCCTGCCACGAAACGTAGAGCCTGCCACGAAACGTAGAGCCTGCTACGAAACATAGAACTTGCTACGAACGTAGCTCCTGCTACAAAACGTAGAGTCTGCTGCGAAACGTAGAGCCTGCTACGAAACGTAGAGCCTGCTACGAAACTTAGATCCTGCTACAAAACGTAGATTCTGCTACGAAACGTAGAGCCTGTTACGAAACGTAGAGCCTGCTACGAAACGTAGATAGAATTAGCACGTGGTTTTCAAGTATCCTTGTAGTACTTACGTCCCCGGGATACTATTTGGTTTCCTGCCAATGCAGATCCGTTCAGTCGTTTAAGCGTAAAAAGGTAACAGACAGACAATCTGACAGACAGACAGACAGAGTTGATTTCGAATTTTGTTTTACGACCTCTGTGGCACTCTGTGGCCGTAGATAATGTTGTGTGAATTGTCTAATTTATTTAAATTATAATATAAGTATGGAAACGACGCAATAAAAATTTAAAAAATCTCGTTGGTTCATAGAGCACACCACCGTCCACTGTTTAAACTCGGCGGGACGGCATTTAACGAGAGCGAGCCACAACAGTGTACGATTACCGCGCTCCATAACCCATTATCTACAAAATGGATGCGTTTTTTTTTAGAAACTAGCTTCGTGTTATTTTTAAATTGTGACATGTTTTCTGTCGCGGTCCTTGGCAATTTACTTTTGTAAATTTGTATGATTTTTTTTAGGGTAAATTAGACCTATATAATCTCGATTACCAGCTCTAATCTAAGTTTGTTTTAATTGACAGCTTTTTGGTACTAGGTAGGTAGGTGAGTAAAATGAAGACATAAGAATTTAGCTTTCGTCGCGGGATCGCACGCATTTTTTTTAAGGTTAGCAAATGTCCTTTCCCGCTATACCATCAACATTTATGCCAAATTTCATTAAGGCGGTGGTATGCGTCAAACTAAACCTAGGCATTAAAAACAAGCATAGCATAGGTATCACAAACTGTAAGATGAATTTTTGAAATTTCTTTTGTTCAACGTAGTAATAAGATAAAATAGGTGGCGGCGGCGCTAGTTTGACGCATACCACCGCCTTAAGATCCTTCTCGTCGTTTAGGCGTGAAAAGGAAAATTTTCTACACTAATAACAATATTAAAATGAGTTTTTTTGGTTTTTGTGTGTTTTTTGTTTGTTTGAATTGAATAAATAGGCTCCGAAACTACTGAACCGTATAAAAAAATTCTTTCATCATTAGAATCCCACATTATCTTTGATGAACATAGGCGATAGAATCTACCTGTGTAAAGCCGGGGCGAACCGCTAGTTTTATATAATTTTGTCGGTGATCAATATCGAAATTACAGGAAAACATGAAAAAAATACTAAAAGCAATCTGTTTTCTATCAAAACAACCTAATTCCAGCAAGTGCCAATGAACCGGAAGAGGCAATGAGCACATCAAAATTTTCACTTCTCGTAAACTACCATTAATCTTATAAAACATGGAGTTAAATAAAAATAGTAGTACTTTTATAGCAACAAGCCGTTGCATCAGGTTAGGTGTTACTCCGACTTAGAATAAAAGATAATTTATATCAACAAAGACATAACTTTTTGATAAGTTTTCATTCATAATGTCTTTGATAACTGATACTGAACTGATAACAATAACAGAAATTAACAATGTAATAGACGGATTATCACATCACTCAAAACTAAAAACACAAACTTTAACAACGCAAAATCTCACATGTGCAGCGAAAATGCTTCGGAAAGGAACGAGAAATCAATTAAATGATGAATAAAAGCTTTCAACAATAAACATATTAATATAATTTTCAAGGAAAACCGGATCCGTCAAGTGCGAGTGTAACTCGCGCGCCGAGGGTTTCAAACATTTGTCAATCATACAAATGTATACTATAGGTACCGAATAGAGGCTTTACTATTTGATAGCCCACCAGGGTGGGTTAGTATCATTTCGTCTAAAAAAGCAGCTGGTCTAATTAGCAAGTGGTCTAAAAAGTAGGTGGTCTAAGTGCAAACTGGTCTAAAACGCAACTGGCATATGTTCTAAAACGCTTATCGCCTAAAACGCAAGTGGTCTAAAAATACATCTCGTCTAAAACTCAACTGGTCTAAAACGCTACCCGTCAATAATGCAACTTATCTAAAACGTTCTTTGTCTTAATCTCATCCCGTCAAAAATTTTTTTTTTTTTTTAAAGTAATGGATAGCGGCAGTAGTTCGAAAGGGGGGAAATAAGTGTGAAAACACATAGATTATAAAGATTATAACATTTTGTAGTGTAATATTTAGCCTTCATGTGATTTTCACGTAGGATGTCCTTTTGTAAATAAGTAAATACTTTCGAAAAAAAACCACCACTTTTTGTAAATTTTTCAAAAAGTTTTATTTCTACTGATTTCTTTATATTTTTCCTGTAAATAAATAGACGTATATCTACAAACGCTCCATAGATTTTGCATAGATCGCTCCACAAACTTCGGAGATAAGGGAAACGGTAAATTTTTCGAGTTATTTCAAAAAATATGAAATCTACAGTTATTTCAAAAACTGTTTTGAAATGTACTACAAATATATACCTTTTATTTGATACCCACTTGCGCCCGTAGGTCTCCTCTTGAAATTGCAACATTACAATTTGTAATGAAAATTTTCATGTTAATTTTTTTTTCTTTGAATCAGTAATGGCGCATAGAATGTATTATTATTTCAAATTTCAAGTAAATAGCTGCAGATATTCAAGAAAGAAGGATCTAATCTTTGATAAGATAGGTCAATTCAAATTGTATGAGGTAGCTACTGTGCTCTGCTCTGTATCCATTTGTTTGTCAGCTCACGGGTGGGCTACCAAGAACTCACAGTACTATTAGGAACCATTGGGTTTGGACTTGCATTTATTACGTTAGTAACACTTAACAGCCCTTTTTTTTTCTTTTTCGGCGAGGAATTTCGTTTACGAATAGACTGGTCTGGGGGGACCAGAATGATGTGGGACTCGACGCCCTGAGAAGGACGTAATACCCACTAAAACCTCTCCGGTAACACTCTCTCGCCATTTTTTTGTCGGACCACGGGAACATTAAAACCTACCGCGGCCCGACTTCTGGCAATGGCAGCTCGAAGCTTCTGGAGATCTCTTTAGTGGTTCACCTTTACTGGTGAGTAATTGCAGGATAGATAATTATTGCTAGATCACTATAAAGGGTGTGTCAGCGCCGATTTTAAGCTTTTACAACATGATAAGAAGACAGATATCTATGATGATGCCCTTCTAGCCGTTCAGATCGGCCACGGCGGCCAGTCTCAACGAAGACTAGCCAGGTGCGCAAGACGTGTTATTAGTGCACAAGTGTGCGCGTAAACACAGGTGCATTCTCTATCCCCTCACTCTCTTAATACGATGGGGCGGTAAACTGACACAGCTGGGAACAGGTTAGGCGCAGGACTAACAGCTTAAGGTGGGTACGAACTTCTAAGCCACCAAGGTGGTCACGAGCGCAGCGAATGATTCAAAAATTGGAATCCTGAGGGAAATAAAAGAGCACGAGGTAAGAAATCTTTGCACTCGAGTGCAACCTTTTCATCCCACCTCAACGAGGAAAAAGTATTTTTGCTCTCGAGGATAAAGTAAATTAAATTTAGAACATCGTACTTACAAAAATAGGTACTTTTTCCGAAAAGGGGGGATGAAAAAAACTTTTATTAAAATAGATACCTACTTAGTAGAAAACAAAGTCGCTCTCTGCGTCTATCTGTCATCTCTATATCTGATTTCTCTTACTAAACCACGCAACGGATTTTCATACCATTTCCACTACTTAATGGATGGAGTGATTCAAGTGGAAGTTTCATGGTGCCACGTTACATGTGTACCAAGCCGAAAAGGGGTGATCCTGGACCCCGAGAATGTTAGAATATGACAATTGTTTATTATTTATTCCTCCATTCACAACCTAGCTTCGCAGTTCAGGCGGTGACAACGGAGATGGGCATATGCGTGCGCTTTGAAAGTGTTAAGTTGGAAACATTCCATTGAAACGTCACACGACCCGACCAAGCGCATACCTGTTAAGTTGAATCAAATCGTATTATTTGTATATGTCCAGAATCACAATATAAACATCGGAGGCTAGCGTCATTTCGTTTTAAACTTAAAGGAAAAAAAGAGTGACGAAAGAGAAAAAAATTCGAAACCTATATTTTTTCTCTCTTTCATCATCTCTATTATCATTTCGTCACCAATTCAGAACCATACAAACAATCACATTGGATGGAACAATATCCAAAATAAACGCGTGTATTTGTACTGATGAATTTATCTACTAATTTAGTTAGTTTTAGTTGTTTAGTTGGCAGTTAATGGCTCGCTCGATAAAACGCAGGCTATTCACTGGGAAACACAATAAAATCTCATTTAGTGTTAGAGTAGTAAAACACTAGAAGGATAGGACTTCTATACAAGGTTATTGGTAACTCACTGACACTGTGTAAACTGTAAACTGAAAGCTGAAAGCTCCTGTTGCCCGGGCTCTTGTCTTGAGACCGGTGACCTCAGGAGCGCCAAACCTAATGCGCCAAATGTCACACACATTATTATAACCTTCGGGGTCTTATGTCGATGTGTAAAGACATAAGACCCCTATATCGTTAACAGAATCTAGCTTTATGATGTCATGTTGGATGATTGTCCTATTCAATAAATAAATAAACTGCAGATTCTGCCCATCATCACAAGCACATTTGTAAAGACACCAGGTCTGAATTAGGACGCCAGGTTATTTTACTATAACATTATAGATATAATATAGGTAGGTACTGTATTATATTTAATAGCTTATCAAAAGCTCTGCTTAGTTTGGGGCCAGATGATGCTTTGAGGATCCAATATTATTTATTTATTTAATCTATGCCGCACCGTATTCTACGAATCGCTAATCGATAGATCCCTCTAGAAACCGTGGAGACTTCTACGTAACGCTAACGACTGACGAACGATCTTCGAACCGTAGAAGTAGGTATCGTCCGTTATCAGGATTTACACAGGTAGGTACCTACTAATTCATTCTTCGATCATTATTTATAGATGCCTGCCGGTAGCCTAATGTAGGTACCACTACCCAGTAGGTATGCACTAAAGATAAACGTTCAACTAATATTTATTATAATTAGGTAGGTACCTATTATTTATTTACAGAAAATTACAATATAGTACAATACAATAATAATTACAACTAATATTTACATTTAAATACATTTTCTCAAAATCTAAGCCGTCACCAAAAGGCAAAGTGCCTTTTTCAACTAATTGAAAAAGTCCGCAAATAAAATAAAGATATGCACCTATAGGTAAATTTTTAGAAGCAGCATATTTATAACACGCCTTGTTCGAAAAATTAATTCTTTTTGATACAGTCATCCTCGCTGACGTCACAAACGCCTCCTGCATACCAAAAACAAAAGGGCATCGCGGCAACTTTTAAAAAATTAACCACACTTTAGGTAGGTACCTATTTACATTATTGGCAGCCCACGCTTAGAAACAGTTTTTATAAACAAACTTATCTATTTGTCATAATAAATAGTTCATACCAAACCTTTTCTGACTCAGTTCTCTCTATGGGTCCTCTTCTCTACTCTGTTAGTTTCACTGAAACAGTGGCTAGTATTTATTTAAGTGGTGTTATGGCCCGCCGGTGGGCAACCAGAGACCACACATTAAATGCAACCTCATTTTGATTGTTTCTTTGTTTTTGTGACTCGTTTCAATGATTCGTGAAGATATTGTAGGTATCTTCCGGGCGACCTGTAGGAATGGTGTTTTAATGGTAGTAGGTAAGCTGAAGACAGGGCGCTATAGCGCTCATTAGGGAAGGCCTATGTCCAGCTGTGGACTAATATACCTAGGTTGATGATGATGATGAGGTAGGTAAGTACGTATCAATCAAGCTTATAGCTTGGTAGATATAGGTACTTATAAAATAGAGAAACTATCACTGGACCTGTTTATCGTTTACTACGACTTTTATAAATAAAATGGTTTCTGTTTTAAGTGTCCGAATAACTATTTTTACCAGCCAGTAGAAGGAAGTTTAGATGATGGATAAGCATGACTTGCGATTAGCATTAGGCAATGAAAGTGCAGAGTACTTGCTAGTTTTCTTTTAAATGAAAAAATAATTTCCTTATACAATTCTTTTTATCAAGGCAATTTTGTCTTTGTTGATGACTAGCGCCATCTATTAGGTTCCAAACACAGCATTTCGTGTTAAACTTTAGAAGATATGGGAAAGCCAGGGACGAGAGGGAAAAGCTTTGACTACTCAACACTAGATGGCAAAGCTTTATAGAGAGCTATCATATGGTTTTCTGGTTTCATAAAAAGTATTTTGGTGCTACACTCTTAGTTTTTGTGAATAGATTTTAGTAGCGGATAAAATCACTATTACTGTGTGTAATGTCTGTAAAACTGCGCCGGAAGGAGAGTTCTCACTAATGAATCCATTGACCTAAGAGAAACCTAATTCAAACATATTCTAATTTTAGGAGAATTTGAGGCGGAATTTTCTAATTTTCGAAGCTACAGCTACGTAGTGAAATAATGTAGAGAAACTAACGTTCGTTGCACAGAGTACATTATTTAAACTGAGAGTTCGTTGGTTTCCTACCATAGGCTTATTGAGCGTAGTGAAAAATTCTATGTCTATGTTTCCTACTCGTACGCAAATGAGACGCAACAATCGGCAAAACAAAACGTCACAAACGAAAACGTCAGTAAAGTGTCAAAATGACGTTCCCGGTTGACAGTTGGGCTTTGCTATCGACCCGATTATTTACGTTTATTTCTCGGAAATCTAAATTCTTGTGTACCAGAGCAGTTCATTTTCATATGGCTAAAAGTGAGGATGCAAAGGCAACCATGGAGATCACTAAGGTACCGCCCATCGTGGCCACTTTTCGGCAAGCTCTCCGAACCTTCGATGACAAAAACAAAACTCAGTTCGAAACCAACATGAAAATACTCAAAACACTGATGGATAAACTAACAGCTGATGATCTGGGGTTCAACAGAGCTCTCAACGACCCCAGCTTGTGGGACTCGAAGGAAAAGGCACCTTGTACGTATATAGAAGTGTTCCAAAACAGTCAAGTGAATATGAGCATTTTTGTGCTAAGGCCGGGTTTCAAAATGCCGATGCACGACCATCCTCACATGCACGGCATGCTGAAGGTGATATCTGGTGCAGTGAACATCAGAAGTTTTACAGAGTTTCCTGTCAAAGAGAAAATGCAAGAGATGGATATAATTTCCCGCGCGAAGTTTGAAGCGGCACGTATAGCTCAGGGCTTCCATAAAAAACGGCGGATCTTTGCTAGAATAGAATCTGATTCCGTCTGTACTGATAACACACCAGCTTGCTTGTTAACCCCAACAGTATCCAACTTCCATGAGATTCAGGCCCTTGACGTACCAGCTGCTTTCTTCGATATCCTCTCCCCACCTTATGATTCTATGTTGGAACATATTGGTCCAAGGAAATGTAGTTACTACTATGTTGCTAATGAAATAAGTACTAATTTAGTAGAACTGGAAGAGACGGAAGTGCCAAAATGTTTCTATTGTGATCAGCAGCCATATTTAGGGCCGGTATTGAAATAAAATCGCACATGGAGTGACTAAATTTTGGTTAGTGTAAAATGACGCTCGTCAGGGCAACTGTACAAAGTAATTAAGTATTACTGTTCAAATTTATTGGTCTAAATTTAAGGAATTTGATTCCCTTTTGACGTTTTAACTAAGTCACATTGTTGGAGAGTTTGTGTGAGTCTTAAATTTCTATGAATCTTTGGTACCTGTTTTAAATCTTTCCTAAATTCTTGCTTTATTTACCATTGGTAGCCAATAATACTTTAAGAGAAGAAAACTTAAACTAACTCAAAATAAATACTTAAAAACCATCATACTTAACAGGGGTTTAATAGGTATAAGTATTAGTTTAATGTAACTTTGATTTCAAAGCTGACTGTTTAATATTTAGTGAACTTTGTCTAGTTTAAATGCCATTAAAATGTTAACCATTTTCTTATGTTAGGTGTTTAAATTGCTGCAAGCATAAATAATCTATTTTACGGGGTCAACTATGACACATTAGATTAACCTGCAGAACCGTGAAAGGACTGATCGGGTCATGAGTTGATACAAGAAAAATATATAGCTATTCTGAGGGTTAACTTCCTATCATGAAAATAACTTTTTTGCTCAATTTGTTAAAAAACTCAAACTCCAAGTTTTCTTGTTTTAATAGAATTTTCGAACTAGACATCATGACCATGTAAGTATTAGTTTTAATAAATCCGCAGATTTTTTCTTTATTATTTAAGTTTGACTCATCTACCCTAGGTAGACTAGCATTTCAATAGTTTATTCAAACACTCCATTGTTGTTAAAATATTATGCATACCATTGTATTGTTCACTTGAATGTACTTTAATATTTATTTATAATATCAGGAATTATTCATAGGGTGTCTCGGATTTGACTTGAAATTAAAAAGTACTTATAGATTTATTATATTTAGATTGACTACCCTGTTGTAAAAATTATATGGATATATTTTCTTGTATATATTTATATTGCTTGAAAAATATTTTTAGACATCAATCTTAAGCAATGAATGAAAACTAAGAATACTTGTAGATTGAATTAAAAAAGATTACATTCCAACACAGACTAAATAACAAATTAAATCTAAATATTGAGATGAATTGAACTGCATATTAATTCTGATCTCTGATTACTCAATCACAAAATAGCATTTAAATACTTGCATAATGTAAGTTTGAAAAATAATAAAAATAGCATAACCATTTAATGTTTTCATATACGTAACTAGCTCGATTTAAATTTAGGTTGCGCATTTAAAAATGGACTTTATCACAAGGTAATTTTACTTACCATTATTTTAAGCAGCAATTAGATTGTCTTGGCTCAAGTCACCCCGGGGATGTCAGCGGCTGGCAGAGATGCAAGGCGACCTTTCTGTTTAACCTATACTGGTCTTAATAAATATGTTGTTAAAGTTTAATTTAATTTGACACTGGAACTGCTCGCCGCCTGGCTTCCAGCTGCTATCATTCCCGTGTGAATTGCGCCATAGGGTAACTTGATTTTAGCCTGATTTATCTAAATTAAGTGAAAATGTTTATAAATGTAAGAATGAGCGCCAAGATGAATTTCTAGTGGCATTGTATTGAAATGTTTTTGTTATTAAATTATTTTATTTGTTTATTCTGAATTTTTCTCATCACCCAAGCCTTACTTTAATAGAAAAAGAAATTTATATTTATTTTCGTTTCATAATTTTAATTCCAATACAATAGGTAGATAGTAGTTGCCTAAAATCTAATAAAATAAATAAAGCTTCGATTTCCTTTGCATATTTTTTGTTTCCTACTTGGAAACAAAAAATAATTGAGTAAAATATTTTTTATTGAAAATCATAACTATGTGATAAGAAACAGAGTAAGAGAATTCTTATTTCATAATACATAATATTGCTGGACAATTCACACATCATTATCTAGCCCCAAGCTACTTAGGTTCTTAATATTTCAATATAATGTACCTACGACTATTGCAAACAGTCTACAGGTAGCTGATCCATATCAATAACAGTCGGAAGCGTCCCCGAGACGCTGGTTGCTTTGCCCTGTTGTATTGTATGGCAATGCTGATGTGCTGCGCCAGATACTCACCAGCGCGTCACTTCGACCAGATCAATAATATTGTGGACGACCTCTGCGGCGCGGGGGGCGTAGATCTGCCTGCGTCGCAGGAGGTTGCGGGTTCGATTCCCGCCTCGGGACAAATGTTTGCACGATCTGCAGATATTTGTTCAGGGTGTTCTGGTCGTTTGTGACTCGCAGTCACCTGTATTGGCAATGGCGCTCAAAAGGTTGTTCTCTGTTCTCAATCTTCAATAAAAGTAAAAAAGGGAGATGAGGCATTACCATCTCAAAAGTGTATGCCTCAAGTTAGGATCACTGCCCCCCTAGCACGGGGATTGTTGTCTAGGGTAGAATAGACAATAATGACATTGCATCGCCATACATTGCGTACATTATTGAAGTTGAAGAAATACATTTCAAATAATTTACGCATTCGATGTCGAAGTGACGTAATTTTTTTCTATTCTACCCTAGACAACAATCCCCGTGCTAGGGGGGCTGGTCTTATTATATTTGTCAGAGCTTTTGTCAGCAGCAGAAGATACCTACATTTCAATTAAATTAGGTATCTATTCTACTTCAAATAATGCTGCATTCTACAAGATTTCTTCTGTGTAAGGAAAATACAAATAGGACCTATTTGGTTATAGGCAAGTGACTTTCAGTTCTCTTATCAGCCGATAAAACGGCTGAAATCTATCAAGATAAGCTGTCGAATTATACCTACACCACACCCAATTCAGGAATAGGTACCAGTAATAGAGAACCAACTATCCATGAGTATAGTAACTACCTAACCAGTTGTTTGGTTCAGATGGCTTTAACAATGTGAACCTTATACAGAAATGAATATTGAGTAGGTAGTCTATGTTCCTACGTACATAGGTAGATAACTCTAGGCTCCTTTAGGATATATTGGTTCAGTGCTCTAGGCATACCTGCGGTATGCGCGGCGAGGGAGGGGGGGATATAGATACAATACAGAGTTTCTCAAGCAACCGAAACGTTAGTTTTTTTATGCTGAGGCGTTTTTTTTAAACAAATCGCATATTACACCACTCATACATACTAGCTACTATTATTTATAACGATACGTTGCGGATCAGATCATGCACTTTGTTCAATAAAACTACAAATATGTATATTCAATATAAGGTATAGTATATTTTAAAAGTAATCAAGGTACATATCTCCAGAATCTTAAGATTTTGATTTATTATACAATATTCTTAATATTTTTAACTCTACTGGTAAAGAGGCAGTGTGAGTGACTAAAGATAAAAACATGCAAAAATAACATCATAAAATATTAAACCTACAGTGTTACGTTTTTATTGTGATGGACTTATCTTATAACTAGTTTATATAACTTTTATTTTGTTTAAGAGCACAATTTCTTTAATAGCCTTTAGGCTCGTAGCACATGTCCGCCGCGTTATTATAGCACCGAAAACGAAAAGCGAGTTCCGCTGCACAGCATTGCCATATTTGACACCGTTCGAGTAGCGGAATATAAAAATCGTCGACTACCCCAAGATACGTATGCGAAACAAATTGAACGAAATGGCGGACCGAGTGCGGAAAAGGAAATGTAGCTGGCGTCCGAGCAGATCAGCGGAATCGCTTGAGAAAGAGATAGAAGCATAGCCAAATCTATGCGTTAGAACAGTTTCGTTCCCGTTTCGCTTGTCGCACAACGGGCAAGTCAGGACGAAACTACTGCAGTTTCGCTTCTATGCTTTTGCAGCCGAGGTGTGCTACGGGCGTTAGGCCGGAAATACAAGGATAACTTTCAAGTTTGTTGAAGTGTATCACCGGCCATTCATCAGCAATCGGTTTTGTGGTTAAAGCTAAAACAAGGTAACAAGGCAGTCAAAGTGTTAAAGGAGGTATAAACCGATTGCGACCATTGTAGCTCATTCATTTGAGATAATTAGCACCTAATAAATGAGCAAGAGAGCTATATAAATGATTTAAAAGAGATAAAAAAAGACTAGTAACAAATTGTACTGTCGAGTTTTAACTAATTTCGAAGGTTTTGAAAATTTTAAGTTCTTAAATCTATGATAGTCAAAATATATAGTCTTAATGCATAATTGGTCTCTAAGCTCTGTCTAATAACAAAGTAATTTACTTATTTTGACGTTTAAAAATACTTTACCCCTTATTTATAATGGATGGTCCACTTTCTTAAAGCAGTTGCTAGGCAGTGCTATTTCTCTCTCTGACTTATATCAACGGAAGACAGAGTTAGTAATAACAATACTTTAAGTAATCAGACTATTATGAATCTGGGGGTTAAAGTCCTTTGCAAGTTATAGAGGCTAGAGAACTATTATGCTTAAGTAAGTTTACATAAAGACAGGTTTTAAACCTGTAATTTTTTTTTTTTGCTAAAATATGATTTGGACGTGCATTTCAACATGATTGATTTACACAAAAATATTTTTTTTACTATAATCCTAATCTACATGCATGCTTTGTTTACGCCCTGTATATAAACTTACTTTAAACTTGTTGCGAAGCGCTTATTAGTTTTTCATCTATGTATCAGTTGTATGCGACTATTTTGATAATTAAAACACTTAGTACTAGCGTTTTAGTATTAATATGTACGTATATAATTAGCCAGGTGCATAATATTATAGTCGGTCGAACAAGAAGCGCCATGTCCAGTAATAGACATCGACATTATCACGTATTTAAACATTTCATTTGTGATCCGATTCGAATCTACATTTCGTTACAATGTATGAAAGATGGTGAAATATAGTTTTGCTGGAACAGCTGGGTAGACCCCATGTTGGATGTACTGGCATAGACACCGTTTTGGATGTACTGGTTAAGACGCCATCTTGGATTTTCTGGCTAAAGACGCCGTGTTGGATGTACTGTCTAAGAGGCCATGTTGGATGTACTGGCATAGACGCCGTTTTGGATGTACTGGCTAAGATGCCATGTTGTATTTTCTGTCTAAGACGCCATGTTGGATGTATTGGCTAAGACGCCGTTTTTGATGTATTGTCTAAGACGCCATTTTGGATGTTTTGGCTAGGACGTCATCTCAGATATTTTGACTACGCAGGTAGTTGTGGACGATCTCCGGTGCCGCCCGCTAAGTCGAACACTGCTTGAGCCACTTCCGCTGCTAGCTTGTCAGCATTCTGAAAGGAAAGAACTTTCGTGAAAATTTAAAAAAAAATTTGGGAACTTATTTCATATCTTAGTCACAAGCATATTGGCAGATTAGGTGCCAGGTAGGTTGGCAATACAGGTCGTTGACCTATGTCCTTCACAAGATCAAAATGGGGCACAACTTTAAATTTTTTAGGGTCATACAATTCTTTGGAAACTTATTTTTATAACGCATAAATTTGTAGAACCTATGTTATTTACTATAAACGTTTTCGTATGTTACACACATTTCATATTATGTAATTCGGTTTCCTATTATTCATTCAATCATTAAAATATCACCGGTTTAAAATTATATTGTTTTAGAACATTTAAATACGTGAATCATTGAACACCAACATCAAAAGTCAGTAATTATACCTGATTTAGATTTTTTCGTTTGTTATGTTTGTCTTTTGATTCCTAATACGCTTGTACCACGATACACTAGCGACACTGGTATCGCTTTAGGTTTGTATGAAAAGCGACAGAATAGCGATCGATTTCAATGCATTTTGCGATTTCGTGGAGAAGGAGCTGAACGACCTATATTGCCACTTCATCTGGCATTTAGCTCTATAAATTTATAGTCTGTTAGTAGGTAGTTTTTTTAGTCTAACCTCTTGCGTATCGGCCTCTGCATAAACTCTGACAACATCTTCAGTGCCCGAGGGACGCACGAACGAGCGGCCATCTTTGTACCCCGATACTAGTTCGTTGATTCGGCTCTGTAAGCCCTCCGGCTCGGTGCATTGCCGTTCCGCATCCGTGGTGGCAATCGCGTTTCGGTCCTGGAAATATTGTAAATTACTGATACATGATACAAAAATATTAATACACGCGATAGTAAGTTTTATGTCTTTAGAATGGAGTCTACATTGATGGTGAATGTTTTCCGACAAAGCGCAGTAGGTAGGTATTTATAACGACTACTTTTTTATATATGCTGTCCCGCTTACATCGGATTCGAACTGAGCAAGATAGAATGAGTGTCATTTTCAATCCCTAAATTCTACAAATACTCCAGTTTAAACTCGTAAAACTTGATGAAATATAATTGAAAACAAAAACCCACAGTGCTTTATTTCCTTTAGACCTTATAAGACTCTTGGACAATAATGAATTGAAACAGGTCGCTATGGTGAAAGTACTTATTAGGCTTATGTCCAGCAGTGGACTTTTATGGGCTGATAAAGATGTAAATAAGGTGGACACACAGTAACTTCGATCTGCCGGCACGGCAGGTCCACTCCCCGACGTAGTGTCCGTGCGAGGACAGTCTCCACTAGGAACAGATCTGATATAGCATCGCATCGCCGTTTCGCTCTATTTTACTACCCACCGTTTGTTCCGATATCTATATCCGATACTTATTACCAGCGATTAAGGTTTATTTTACGACTCGATATATATCTATATGCAATAGCAACCTTACCTGTGCACCACACGGTAGTAACAGCCGTGTTTTCGCTGATGATGCGGCAAGCTGAAGACAGGGCACTATATCGCTCATTCACTAGGGTAAGCCTAATAGGGTCTAATAGGGCCTGTGTCCTCCAACAAAATTTAGAAAAAAAAAACAAGTTAAACAAAAAAAATCGTGTTCTTTTCTACCGAAACGAAACAAGATTTTTTTTTGTAAATCTTGCCTTCTTTTTAGTTTGACTTGCACACTATTGATGTACTCAAATACACCGAATTAGAGTACCAATAAGCACAAAAAAGACAGAAAGAACTAATAGAAACTATCGATTGCTTATTTTGGAGAATTAAATTAAGCCGTTAAGAGTGGACTGATTTTAATAGTAGTTGTGTAAAATGTGGTTACCTTCACAGTAACCTTGAGCTGCCGGCACGGCAGGTCCACATAGGCTGCCATCCACTCCCTGACGTTGTGCCCGCGCGAACACAGTACAGTCTCCACTAGGAACAGATCTGATATAGCGTCGCCGACGGTTTCGTTCGTCATATCTATGAAATTGAGTAACTGGGTGGCGGCTTTACGTTGTTCCGGTTCGCTGGGGAGGAGAATATCTGTTCTTATTAAAAGTTGAATGTAAAAGTAACAATTATTGTTATAAGCTACGTATTTATGGAATAGGATTCAGAATGACGTCATCTCTCATGCTGTTTTGCTCAGTTGGAATCCGATCTGAGTGAGACAGCATTAGAGATACGTGAATTTCATTTCCATTTTCTTTAACGCATTTACTGCCCGCCCCGCCTTTTAAGCCTTGCTGCTATAGAAGACGGACCAGTGTTTGTTTGTGTTGTTTCTGTGGATATGTGACCTATCCCACTGCAATCTTGCTAAGCGTATTCTTGACCGCACTGCAATAACGACGGGTCGGTGTATGTGTGTTGTGTCTGTCTTTGTGCGTGCGTGCGTGTTTGTGTTTGTATGTGTGTGTGTATCCGACCTACCCCTCCTCTGCAATTTTGCTGAGCGTGTTTTTGGCCTTGCTGCTATAGACGACGGTCCCGTGTCCGTTCGCCTCGAAGTAAACTCCGACGTCGTAAGACAAAGCCGCGTGGTGTAAGTGTTTCACGCCGGTTTTCACGCAGGATACGGGGATTTTCTGAAACAAGATGTTTTGGTTTTTTAATATACTTTTTAAGTAAAAAAAGTTTTCTTTACTTGTACGTGGTCTGAAGCAGTCTTAGGGACAGTTCTGCAGAACAAATCTTCAGTTGTTCCGTTATGTAACTCGCTAGGAGTGTTATACACAGATGGCATACATGGTATGGTACTCATACTAACCAGTTCTTGTGTTATGTAGTTAGTCGAGGCTCCGTTAGCGTACGCAGTCTGAACCAGCCCTAGGGACAGCTCTGCAGAACAAGTCTTCAGCTGTTCCGTTATGTAGCTCGCCAGGAGTGTCGCTATGCGGTCGCCGTCTAGTAGGTGCATTTTCTCTCTGGAAGTTAAACAAGTTTTAGTATCTTTGCTCAAAAATCCAACAGGTGAACAATAGTGAATATTCAATTAAGTCTGAAATTTAATTTGCTGTTGGATCTATACCTTTGTTGATTTATCACCTTATACATATTTATAATAATAAAAACACTGACTGCCAGGCTGACGGCGAGCATCGAGTAGGAGAGCAAAATTTTATGCAATTTGGTACTAATTGCATTAAATTATGCAAATGTCAGGGCTTGTGAATCACGGCCTGGATTTTTTTTTTAGTTGTTAGTTTTTATTTTGCAATCCTAATAAAATTTGTACATCCAAATTTCCAAATCTGTGGTACAGTATTACTTGTTTTCAAAACGACTTGCGTATGCACGCGGCTTTGCATTCGTCTTTACGGGATAAAAACTATGTTACATGTCATTCTAGGCCCATAACTACATGTGTGCAAAATTTCATCCCGACCAGTTCAGTAGTTTAGACGGGTCAATCAAACAAACATGTTCTCGAACTTTTGCCTCTATTATGATCACTTACTTGTCATCCAGATAGTAATACACGATCCTGTCTGAATCTCCGTCGAGCGAGGCCACTCGTTGGAAGGGCTCATGAGGGACGCCCACGGGTGGGCTCTGGGACACTTTCACGAAGTCTGCTCCACACTATAAAAAAATATAAATTTATTAGGTTTTACTTATAAATTACAATCGTAATGAATCATCATCATCAGCCCGTATATGTCCACTCCTGAACACAGGCCTATCGTTTATTGATTGGCAAAATGAAAGGGCTCATGAGGGACGCCCACGGGTGGGCTCTGGGACACTCACAAAATCTGCTCCACACTAGAAAAAATATAAATTTATTAGGTTTTACTTATAAATTACAATCGTAATGAATCATCATCATCAGCCCGTATATGTCCACTCCTGAACACAGGCCTATCGTTTATTGATTGGCAAAATGAAAGGGCTCATGAGGGACGCCCACGGGTGGGCTCTGGGACACTCACAAAATCTGCTCCACACTAGAAAAAATATAAATTTATTAGGTTTTACTCATCATCATCAGTCCGTATATGTCCACTGCTGAACACAGGGCTATCGTTTTGTACATCTATTAGTAAAACCGTAAAATAAGTCAGTACTAAACGTACAAAAATGTAGCAGGTCAAACCGCATAAATACAAAACATGCGAACCCAGAAAAAACATTTCTTCCGCGGCTGTAATTGAACCCGCAACATTCACTGTTGCAGCAAACTTTTGACTACTGCTTCACACGGGGCGTCGGAATAAATTAGAGATGGCGCTAGTTGCGCTCGCTATAGCCAATAAGTATATACGATTTTGAACAGTTTGGTAGATTTTCTGAGACGTTGGATGATGTTGCTATAAGATCGATTAAGCGTCTTAAAGTAAATCTCCCAGAAGTAGATGTTACCGGGCTAAACGATGAATGTATGAGCTCACATTTAGGTTAAGTTTCCCCCCGTTCCCTCCCAGGTTGAACAGATTGAGCAGCAGTTCCCCATCCAAGGTCTTCTTGATAATGTTCAGCTTCTTCCCCCCGACGCCGTTCGCGCCGTCCACGTATAGAGTTGTGTTGTACGCGCCGTAGATTGGCATGTTTTTGCGGATCTTCTTGAATGCTCCGACTATCTTGTCGTAGTAACCTGAAATACATAAGTAATTTAAAACTTGGTATTAATTACATATCCCTGTTTAATTTATCCAGAAGTGGCAGTAGGCCGGCCATATCTCGCGAACAACCGACAACCGGGCCAACAGTAGGGATAAACGTGTTTTTGAGTGGAGACCACGACTCGGTAAATGTAGTGTAGGACGCCTTCCGGCCAGGTGGGATGACGACCTACGAAAGACTGCAGGCAGATGCTGGATGCGGCAAGCTGAAGACAGGGCGCTATGGCGCTCATTAGGAGAGGCCAGCAGTGGACTAACATAGGCTGATGACGATGTATTCTCTAATACTTTCAGTAACTACTTTCGTAATTTACCTTCTTCAGTAGGAGTGCCGTAAGAGTTGTCATTCCTACACTTGACGCAGTAATGTAGGATAGGTGTGGTTACGATTCCGAACTCTTTGGCCGTGCCTTTAAGGGCCATAACGCCGTGGACAGCCGCCGCTGCTAGTCGCGGACTTGTGTATCTGAAATAAATAATAAATGTGTTAGCTTTTTGCAATTAAAATTATAAATATCTCAGGACGCTATCACCTTTCTTTTACGAACTCTAGGTGGCGCTTCAATCGGGTACTAGGATCCCCTCGCTGCTTCTATACTATTTAATATTGTTTCTGCTCATCGAAAGTATAATCCTGCTGAACAAATAATTTATTCTGCTGACTAAACATAAATTTTGCTGATCAAGTATTGCTGATGTTTTATATTTTACAGCCGACCAAAACATATTTTGCTGTCCAATTCGTTTTTAGCTGATTTTTCTAGTTGACCGAATATTTAAAATAAATACGATTAATTTGACACTCTTTTTTGTATCCCTGTATTATATCCTTATATTAGTTTAACATCCGATTTCAAGAGATGCGCTTCAGCATTGCCATACAGCAGTGAGGCAAAACAGCCAGCTTTTTGGGGACGCTTCCAACTGGTATTGATATGGATCAGTTGAGCTACCCGTAGATTGTTTGCAACAGTTAGTCTTATTGTTTTGAGTTGTAAATTTTAGTTCTATTTTGTTTCTATTATTTGATTGTAATTTCCTTTGTTAATAGACAAGCTCATAAAAAATTATACTCTGTTATGTTTGCTGTCAAAGGGAAGCCTGCAGTGGGACACTCCGAGCTAATATAATAATAACATATTATTTCCATATTGCATTTATTTTTGCTTGCATGTAGGTACATTCATTCTTATTTCTAAGGTGAATGGTTATCACTAGGTACACACATGCACTCTGGAAGGGCACTGCAAAATAGTTAATTTTTACAATGTCAAATGGAATTTAAAATACTAAAATAACTTTACAATAACATAAATTACATACTAAATATAATAAATATAAATAATTTAATTTTGAATTTATAAGCCAAAATGGTCAGCTAGTCATTGTTAAAGCTAAGGCTGCTAAGGTCACGTCATTCTAGTATGTCAGTAGCGACATGTTCGCTATCTAAATTAAATTCGACAATAACAGACCGCTCTTTCCGAATCTACACCAGAGACAAAAGCGATGATTATCGATCTTTATCGAAGTTACCAATGTGAAGCATGCGAACTAAATAAACCCTAAGATTTAACATGAAAACTTTTACCTTGTGTCCATCCCGATGAAGACGCTGGCTTTGAGCGCCATATCCGCATTTACTTCTTTGATCACCTCCGCTGTGGTTGCTTCCAAGTCGTTGTCGCTGAAAACATTACGTATCTTCATTAGATACCTATTTAATTTGTTGAGAAGTTGTATGATTGGAATAGTTGTGTGATAATAATCGATTTGTGTTTGTTGTTGTTTTGGATCTATGTTTTAAGCAAAGTGTCTCATTAATGGTAATAGTGAAATGCAAGTAATTTGTGTATTCTACCTCATGTTATTTAGTTAGTAATACGACCACCAAAAAGTTATTTTTAGTATCAAGTAATTTCTCGAAATAAAAATATCTTAAACCTTAAGAAGTTGTATCATCAGCATCATCAAACTATGCTTGTTCAGAGCTGGACATAGTTGAGTTTATTCATCATATAAATAAGTAATATAACGTGTATCATTAATTCATTACATTACAGACTTAATGCGTTACAATATTAATCTTGTAATAGGAAGGTAATTTAGTTTCTTTTTAATGTATTTTTGTTTTTTTTTTTAAAGAATAAGTACTTCAAGTAGGCATGCTCTGTTTATAACTTTATCACCAAGTTGTATTTGTGTTCATTACACCTAATTGTTTTTGTTTTTTCTAATATTAATTATTACTAGTAGTAGTTCAGTTATTTTTTAGAAACAATAAGTGGAAACTGTTGTTAGCTTCATTTGTTCTAGCCTATGAATCTATTGTTACTTAAACATAAGCTTTTTGTTTCCCAAATAAATAAATAAATAAAAAAAATAAAAAAATTATGATATGCATCTCCCTGAGAGAGCACCACAGTGCCGACTCCAACTTGCCGCATTCAGCATCTTCCTGCAGTCTTTCTTAGTTCGTCATTCCACCTGGCCGGAGGATTAAGTTTCCTGAGTCGCGGTATCCACTCAAGCAGTAGTTAACACCCGCGGTTACTGGTACTTCGCGAGAGATTAGCTTTAAGATTTGACCGGCCCACTACCAGTTGCAGAGAGAGATCTCCTCTACCATGCCGACTCAGCTGGTCCACTTGCCTGGTGGTTTTTCGTACAAATGATGTCAGATAATCGTACATAGGTCAGTTCTAACTGAATCAAGCGCTTGCACGATCTAGGGTTTGTAGACTTTTTGTTTTTATATACATTTTTGGAATTTGTCTAAATGACATCTAGCGGATATCTGTTGAAGCGCTTGGGTTTCACTGAACACCTCTATTGACGTTAGTTTTGTAGTCCAGCCAATATTTATCTAGAGATCGCTACAATGTCGATGACCTTGATCGATCTACACGTTAGTATTATTATTAGCAGTATAAAGCTTCATTAAGGGAGGCCTTTGTCCAGCAGTGGACTAGGTAACTAACCTGACATTAGCCAGCCGGGTAGCGATGGCCTCCCAGCTCTGCTCCAGCATCTCTCCATCAGGGTCGATGAGCTTCACACCGTTGTCTGGCTCCAGGTTGTGGGAGGCCGTTATCATGATGCCTATCGTACGGCCTGTACAAAAAAATAGATAATAAATAAAAATAAATAATGCTTTTAACTAGTATCCATTTCAGAAGCTCTGCTTAGCTTGGAGCTAGATAATGCTGTGTGAATTGTCCAGCATTATTTATTATTATCATTATTTATTATTATTATTATCGTTATTTATTTTCATTTATGGGTATGATCGGCACGATAGATTTCGTAACCACGTAAACTGAAGCGACTGAAGTCATTAGAACCGTTAGTAGGTTACACCCGGGATTTGAACCAATGACCTATAACTACAGGTTCGCTAACTGCCGCATGAAAGATGACAGCATAACAGATGTTCTGAAATTCCAGCTTTATCGTAGGTGACTAAGGATGCTTTTAGAATGGAGAGGTAAAGGGGGTATGGGTATCGATTGTTCCAGTTTGAATTAGACTAGCGTAGATAGTTAGGCTGGTTAGGATTGCAAAATGTAAAGTTGTGTCTTCGGTTTTTTCAACATGTGTCTTACAGCCGGTTTTTATCAGCTTGTTATAATTTGACCATAGTTTAAACTTTTTGTTAACCTCGAGTGTGTTTACTTGTGTGTGTAGAAACCAAGACTTGGTTCGTTCGTAGAAAATTGGCAAGAAGCTGCTGGATCTTATAGCACAAGTAACGGAAAAAACTCAAAACCGCAAATTTGATGTAAATTTACAAAAAATGTTTTATTCTAGCTATATGGACAAAAAACCTATAGGGTACTTCCCTTGTACTTGGAATCATGATATTTGGCAAGAAACAAGGTTTTTTAATTATACAATTATACGGAACCCTCGTTGCGCGAGTTCCGAGTCCGTTCGCACTTGACGTTTTTATTTGTGATGGCGCGGCGGCGTATATATTTTGACATATTTGTAGGAACGAGTTCACACACCCGGCAGTATTCCGAATCCAGTAAACAATTGTTTCCTGTAGCGAAGGATCCGTAAAAAACGGTCGTGTAAAAACGGATGCGCTGTGTGAATACGCCTTTACAAAGGGGAACAGTTCGAGATCTAGATCGCTTACGAAACGGGCATCCTATAGACATAGGGATTATTGAGGATGTCTAGTGCAGCGCTGTAAGAATAGATTTGACGGTGTTTATGGCGTAGCAAGTCGGCTGAGAAGCGAGGGGTTGTGTGTTCGATTCTTGCGATGGTGGTGGTGGGAACAAACTGAGCCCACGCCACCCAAAAACGCCGGAAGGCGTGGAGTACTCACTCTCTCTTATATTCAAGTCAAATTCGATGTGAAATTTTCTATCTGAAGCTCGTGAATTTTAGTTCTTTTGGTTCTTTGGTGTGGTTTGTTTAATTTTTTTATTTTGGCTGTTCATAGGCATTCTGTTTACATACAAATTCATGCATTCAGGACATCATAATACGTCGCTTACGTTGCATACGTGGAACCAAAGTGTTTCTTTCTACTTTAGGCTTGGTGTATGTTTATTTATACAGAACGTATGTATATGTGAAAATTCTCATCCCGATCCATTCTGTAGTTTGGGCGTTGACTTCGGTCAAACTCCTTCACAACGGCAAAAACATTCCTCTTTATAATATTAGTAGTATTACAGGGTTTTTAAGGTTTACGCTTTAAGAATTTTATTTCTCAAAAGGATATACATTCGCTTAACAGGATAATCATATTGTATAACATATTGTGCAGAACAGACTAAACTTAAATTTTGAGTGAATAAGGTTATAGTATATTCTAAGGTTATTTTCGCGAGAACTCATAATAAAACACTGTTTTTACCGGATTGATCGCGTATATTTTATATTTTGTTTATAAGTAATAAATAAAATAAAACATAATGTTTTATTTTATTTATTACTTAGATGGCGCCATAAGGATCAACATTTAAAAAGACTACATATAAGAAAACTCATATAAAATGAGTTTTCTTATATGTAAAGTCGTTTTATTTATCTGTTTGTTAGAGGTAATTTTAACGAGAGTTGCATTGATTTAAAGCTGATGTGGGTAACGAGGCTAATTTTGTTTTAATAAAGAATTCGTGTCCAACGCGCAAAAAAAAACCCCATGAAATTGTGAAATCTACGCGGGTGAAATCGCGGGCACAGCTAGTTTAATCCCAGTTTTCGGAGCTGAAAAACTATTTACCTACTTTACTCATATTTCCTGTTTATTGCGGATAGTTACAGGAATTAAAATTGTGCCAGTAGATTCCCAATTCCTGAAATTACTGTGATTTAAGGAACTGTGGAACTTGGCACCGGTTCAGACTATTTTATCGCCCCGCGATCAACGACCCGACGTCGTTTGTATTGAACTTGGCCTTATTTTCACATTTTATGTCTGAGGTGGGATTTTATTTTATCATCTATCGTTTGACGGGTTTATTCACGTTCGTTTATTGCGGCCTGAAATATAGATGAACTGAATAACTTAGTAGGATTCAAAAGTGCAATGGCCTTTTGATTTCCGACTGTTCCTACTAATACTCAATTATGTGAATAGCAAAATAAATATATGAATAGCGAGATTCAATATTTCTATTCTTTTTATCAAAAAGTCAATGGGGCAAAAAATGCCATCCACCCCATTGACTTGAGTAATGGGGTGGATGGGAATTTTTTCCCAACCACCCCATTGATGGGGAGGTTAATGGGGTGGTTGGGAATATATCAAAGACAATTAAATCAAGTGTTTTAGAAATTTAACGTGAGAATACTTTGGAATGCGCTCATAACTTTCTCTTATTTTAAAGGATTATCACATAAGATTATCAACGTTGAAGAGGCCAGCATTAGACTGTGGATCAAGTTAACTCTTTCATGGCCTACGCGGCGACGACGCACATGTCCATACAGCGGCGTCAGGTGGCGCGGGAGGCGGTAAGCCGCGCCTCTGCGGATCGCACCGCCGAGGCTGGGCAGAGAATGCGTTAAGATGACGTGAAAAGAAGAAGCCTTGCTCAGCAGTGGGTGACGTGGGTGTCTGCTGAGCAAGGACTGAGATAATTATGATAGCAGCATAATAATCGTGTATTTTTATTATTATTTACCGTTTTTAACTCGTGATCGCAGAACAGCGAGAAGTCCCATCCGGTATACCACATGTTCCAGCAGGCTCGCTCTGAAATAATAATAAGTAGGGAATAAAACTATTGTCATATTTTCCGACGCATGAGCTTATAAATAAAGTTAAAAAAACTTGACTCTTTTTAGGGTTTCGAGATCGGTTTCGAAACCCTAATGGTCTCGCTCTGTCCGTCTTCCTTCTTTCTTGAATATCTCAGTAACGCAAAGAAAAAATAAAAATAATACATAAATAAATAAATGTGATAAGATCTAACTACCGCAGTTATTAACTTGATATTTGAAATAAGAATACATTTCGTGCGCCATTGCTTAAAAGAAAAAAAAAGTTTGTGGTACCCATTTTGTACTTTTTTTAATGCCTCTGAAATAGTTTTATTCTATTTAGTTTAGCCAGAAAATCGAAAATAGATATTGGTGGCCACCAAGGGCAACTTCGATATTCTGCCTAAACCTAATAGAATAAAACTATTACAGAGGCATTAAAAAAAAGTTTATAATAACAAACTGTGCGATGGATTTTTGAAAATTTCCTTTGTTCAACGTAATAATAAGATAAAATAGGTGGCGGCGCTAGTTTGACGCATACTACCGCCTTAATGAAAATAATCATTCATGTTTATTGACCTGGATTTTTAGCGGTTCGGGCTGTTTTCCACGTAATTAGAGCCAAGCGGGACTGTGATCTACTTACAATATATTTTTTTTATAAAAGACGTGATGTCCGTTCAAGTGACGATACTTCTAAATTTATTCATAAAACTATTTTGACTAGGGACACAATGTATAGGCAAACAGAGCAAAATGATTATTGCTAAATTGTTAGCACTTTTTAATATTTTTGATCCCGTTATAAATAGTATAACGCAGTTACTCGACGAGCCCGTATGTATAGTTAGTAGTAGTAGTAGTACGACTTGATTTTGTTAGAACTTATCGGAGAAGGTTTTTTCGCGGAATTGTTACTAAATATTTTCATCCTTATATTTAGTAGTTAAGAGAGCATTAAAACGACAATGTCAGTAAATACAAACTTAAACTGACCACAACGACAACAGGCAATCAAAAAGAATAATAATAATAATATAAATGATTTTTATTATTATTAAAGAATTTCATTATAATATGGCATACCCGGCAAATCCTACAAAAGAACTAATTTTTAATTATTTGAATGTAGATGTTATGTGCATATCAGAACACGGGATTGTGAAAAATCAGTTAAGTACTTCCTTTTATAACAACAATTGCATGTTCCTATAAAAGAAAAGCTGCAATACGTGGTAGCTCTTTGATTATAGTTGAAAAATGAACAGAAAGATATTGTAAACCTCACTGTTTAAGAGGACTATTGAAATAAATAATAGATTCAGGCGTTACTTTGCGGAAATCCATTGCAAAATAAAAGGATGAAAATATTTAGTAACAATTCCGCGAAAAAAAAAATTCTCCGATAAGTTCTAACAAAATGTAGTCCGCGTTGTAGAAGAAAACGACGCCCACTACAAAATGAAAAAATACCTATCAAAGCAAGACGTCAACTAGTTTTGTCTCTCCACGAGACATCATCAGGACACCACAATACCTTAACACTGAGAGCTATATTTTACTACATTACTACATTTTGTTAGAACTTAACGGAGAAGGTTTTTTTTTCGCGGAATTGTTACTAAATATTTTCATCCTTATATTAGGACTATTGAAGTTTATTGTGTGGAGCTGGAGCGGCAAATCGTACTTGAAAAAATCAGTGTAGTTAATAAATACAAAGGAATTTGATGATAGTTTTCTTTCTACACAGTCAAATTATTTTTGATGAAAGTGGGAACCAGCCTTAGGCACGGAAATCAATCACTACTGACGCCAACATAGCTAACAATAAAACCACAAAAAGTACTTAGGCACCAGGAATTCCCATTCTAAATCGATGCCCCTTGATGTATTCCACGATCGTGCGGCGGCACGCGATGAATGCGACGTTAGGACACTATCCTTTAGTACTATGAAGACATCTGTGACTTGAAGAGTGTTGCTATATCGCTCTGGTGGTCATGTTAAACTCTTTGCTAAACTATTGCGGTGGACATGAGAGTGAACGCTTTTATAATTTGCCACAGGTCACGTTCTTACAGTCACGGTGAAATAGGAAAGAATAAAGACGGCCAAGAGCGAGTCGGCTCGCACGCGGTGGCGTGGGTACTGTACCATCGTACATAATTATATCACAATGGTAACCCTAAAAAAAAGATAAAAAAAGCAAAAAGCCGTCATGACTAGGGCATGTAAAAACCGGGTTGTTTAAACCATAAAAATTGTGAATAAAATGGTGATTGCTTTATTATTTTAATAAGCAAACACCAATCAAATTAACTCGTTAAAGTTCAGAACATTTGGTTATATTCAACTCACTCTTGTTCAAATAAAGTTATACAAATCAACAATAATATAGGTAGTCATCCCAAAACATTGTGATAAATTTCGGCTCTGATGTTATTTGTTGTTTTTTAACTGGGTACGTAAGTTTTATTGTTAGGTAATTGATGGGCTCTTATTTGCAGTTAGGTACCTATTTTTAAAAATCACTCAAACTATGCATGTTTTTACTTCTCGAATGAAACAATAAATCTAAAATCTGTTATGAAAAAATAATAAATCTAAACTAGATCTTATTATTTGTTTGAAAGATTTCATAGATTAGGTACTTCAATCCCGGTTTTACGCATTCAGTATCAATTTCTTGACGTAAACCCATAACTCAAAAAACAAAACATATTCCTTTGATATAAAAATCCACTGCTTACGTAAGTGGAGCATAACAAATCAAACCAATTACTTGATATATGCTTCATTTTCCAGATTAGCTTACGCCCGCGACTTCATATGCATTATTTCTGGAAGACTGGCCTACATTTTATCCCGTGTTTCCTTACTATACCTTTGCCAAGTTTCATTCAATTCGTTCCAGTTTTCCAAAATAAATACCTTAGTTTAGGTAGGAATAAGCCAAATTTCACCAGTATGACGTCTATATTATTGTTTTACTGTATTATAAAATTCCAATCAGCATTGAGATTCGCTGGGATCCTTACGGCGTTTTACACGAGGAACGACAGCACACGACAAAATGCGGTGACTACTCCGGGCGCCGGGCGTCATACATTTCTGTGAACCGTATACACACGCAACGACACCGCACAGCACGACAGGTTCATAGAAATGTATGACGACCGGAGTCGTCACCGCATTTTGTCGTGTGGTGTCGTGCGTTGTGCGTGGGAAAACGCTCTTATGGTATCGACTAGAGATGGGCCGAATATTCGTTTTATATTCGGTATTCGGCATATTCGGCAGCTTTACCGAATATTCATATTCGGCCGAATATTCGGCTAAATCACCTAATGTTCGGCAAAGTGATACTCAAAGTTTTTACCGTTAAGACCAGTGTATTATCATGATTTGAATGTACAGTGTATTGAAGTAAGTATTTTAGAGTGTAGCTTTCTGATTTTGTCACTGAAGCTTTATTTTCAATTGAAGTAGGTTGGTAAAAAGATAATAACTTCAATCAATATCTTCACGCCGGATCCCTTGCAGGGTAGGCAAGGAATCCATAATGACTTAATGCAAAATATAGGTATCTAGCTGTTTTGGGATTAGGCTTCTGTGTTAACTCTTTATAATAATATATTAAACAGGCCTTAATTGAAGGAAAATAAACAAGATATTTATTTCGGTCAGTCTTTATTGTGTTAGACAATAGCTGAATCAAATCACAACACCTTAGTAGATTATGAATAATATTTTTTTCTAGTTTCTACTCAGCATAGCGTCGCAAAATATATTTATTGATATTAAACGTTTAAACCTATCCTATTCAACCAATATGGTACTTTATAAAGAAAATTAGTAATTTGTTTGTACTTTTCAGGTTGATATTTAAGAGATCAATCACTTAAACAACACATTAAGAGTTAGGAACTTAATTATAGTCTACTGAGATATAAGACAAATATGACATCTCATATACGACGGAACGGAATCAAATGTACCGAATATTCGGCCGAATATTCGGTCCGGTAAAAGTTTTACCGAATATTCGGCCGAATGTTCGTATTCGGTGAAACCCATGTTCGGCCCATCTCTAGTATCGACGCAGTTTTTTTAAGCTAATTTAGGAATTAGCTTTTTGCTTTATAGTACGTTACTCGTACTGGGTAAATCTTCTACGAAAACTTTTTAATAATATCCCAAAAATTTTCGATTTCGGCAGGATTCGAACCCGCGCCTCACCTTAATTAATTATTGTCAATGTTATTGTCTTAATTTAGGAATAGCTAACTACCATATTTTTCCTAAACAGACGTCCAGGGTCAATTAAACAGCTTGCTGGTCATACATTTGCATTTGTTTTTATCTAAAATAATACAGATATTCTTTGTTTCAAAGATAAAGATCTATTGTAGCCTGAATAATAAAATCAATATTGCCAATTAGGATTTACTGGTATCTTATCTATTAGTTCCACACGAGTGGCCTACTTCGGAGCGTGTCTGATGGGCACATGAATGTCACGGCCTTTGTGATGGGGACGTCTTGTCCTTGAGGGAATTGTTTGGCTTTATTTGAAGGGATGAAAATTTCATCCCTAGTAATTATCGTGATTTGTGCACAAGCAAATTTTACTAGTTTCAATAAACCTCGACAAATTTACTTCAAACTGTTATAGGTACTGTTATGTCCGCTTCTCATAGTATTAAAGTTTTGAATAATTTAATGTTTCTTGCTTTCATTACGGATGTAAGCGGGTTAACTACGAACCTTATTTGTGTTGGAAGAACACCAACGTTTCATCCCTTAACGAGGGACTTCTGCCTTTTTTATGTTTCTTGCTTTCATAATTTATTTGAATAAAATCTCCGCGTTGTAGGTAGGTAACCAAAACGATTGCACTTTAGACACAGTATAAAACTCAAGGTGTTTAACGCATTCACTGCCCAGCCGCGGTGCGACCCGCAAGAGTGCGCCGCCGTCACCTTATGCACCTCCAGATAGACATGTGCGTCTTGGACGATGAAAATGTTAACCGGAACTCGACCGTAGACTTTAAACCGAAAGTCTGTCCACTACTTGGCTAGCGTAGTTTTAAGTTTATAGATATTTGTATGGAGGGTGGCCCTACCTAAGGCTCAGCTCACACTGAGACGCGACGAGACGCTGCGCGCACTTTAATTCAAATAACTTTAATTTTGTCCTAATCTAAAAGGTTAGGTTTCTGAATTATTCATTGATATAAAAATAACTAGAATAACTATAAAAATCTAATCAGAACTATAGAGTTCTGATAGTTATTTTTCATACCTATGTAAATATCGCAGAAACCTGACGCTTTAGAAAATTATGTTATAGGATACATATTATGTGTCCTCTATTCAAATAATTATATTGTATAAATGTCATTGTCCGCCGCGATTATGAAAAAGTAAACAGTGGGTAAACCAATGTTATGGGCAAAATCTTCAAACCCCATTGCAATTCAACTGGGTGAGGTATAATTCTATTTATAGAAGTAAACTTGCAGAACTAGATCCATTATGCGTTAAGGTGGTTCGATGCGGGTTGGCGCGAGTTTTTTTTTTGTGGTTTTTAGTTTTTTCTTCGTTCTATAAGCAAGAAAACTAGCGGAAACCATTTTCTAAGAACTCATGATAAAATCAACTTCGATCATTATTAAGAGCATTTGGGAAAATAAGAGATTTTGTGATAAAAATCAACATTTTCCCAAATGCTTCAAAAACACCAGTGAATCGAAGTTGATTTTATCATGAGTTCATAGAAAATGGTTTACGATTTGCGGTAAATTAGGTACTTTTGCGCTAGTTGTATTGCTTGGGGAACGCAAAAAAAAACAACGATAAATTTTTTTATCTCGCGCCAACTTGCTTCGGAACACCTTAAGCCGCACTGCGATCAGGAGTAGGTAGTACTTATAGATACCCACTAGACTGTTAGTCAGGTCATCAAGTGCAGATTGCATACTAAATCGATTGTCTACCTAATAACCGTATATCGATTGCTTAGCTATTAACGGCATAGATCTGTTAGCACGGCTCACGATTACTAAGTATTTAGTATCAAGGTATTAAGGATTATACAAACTTACTAGTGGTTTATTTTTCGCTTCTTCCACTAGTGGACAAAAAATTTAAGCGAACCAAATCAATAACATTTTGTTTCTTGTTTGATAATTACTATTTATAAAGTATGTATAAAATTTGACTTGTCTAAGTGCTTTATTGTAAGCCTAAAGAATAAAGTTATTGACTTTTGACTTATCTCTGTAACTTTAGATGTGACTTTAGCTTCATTAGTGATGAGATGAGATTTTCTCAAAATATCTTTGTGGTACCTATTGTATGCTATTTGTGGATAAGTTCTAGGCAAGTTTCTAGTATAGTTATGTGTTAGTGTGTTAGTGTGTTATGTAATATGTATCTTTTTTTTTGTTTAATAATTTTTCTTTAACTGTTTCTTTGAATGTGCTCTACCAACTCGTATTAGTCTCATATCCTTTTCTCCAAACCTAGGTTACCTGGAAGAAATCGCTTTCAGCGATAAGGCCGTCTATAGCACTGGTTGTCATAATTTAGATATAAGGATTATTTATGTTATTTTTTTAAGTGCAATAAAGTATTCATTCATTCATTCCAGGCACTTAACTAATGTAATGTGTGACAAACAGACAAAGCTATTATAATTTGTTTTATTACGACTTTGTTTTGCGGAGTGTATGAGTTGTCATTACTCAGGATATTTCCTTATTTAACTGTAACGAAAAGAGTGGTAGCTTTGAATGTGATTTAAAGGGATAGGAAGACCAAAGAAAAGATGGATGGATTGTGTCAAAGAGGATAGCCTCTTTCACACTATTCATCCATATGGATGAATAGTGTGAAGTGTGAACATTATTAGATTATTATCTACAATTTTATTACCCGAATAAATCAATATTTATTTATTCGGGTAATAAAATTGTAGATAATAATCTAATAATGTTCCAAATATCTTCGAAAAAAGGTGTTTATTTTGTGTATGTTCGTCGATTTGTCCGTCAATTATGGATCGATTTTGAAAAATTATTTCGCTTTTTTAAAGAGATTGTTAAAACGTGGTTTTATTCCCGAGGGATTAGTACTTGTCCGTAAAACTTAAGTCGGTTTTTAGTTTTTTCAAAACAATATTGCACTCTTAGAACAAGACGTAAGTATGTCGAAAAATCTCAAAATTATATATAATTATATCATAATTTATACGGTATATTTTTGTCATAACGTTTAATATATTTTTTGAAAATATTTGATTCAAAGATTTTTGGGATAGTAATCGTTTTTTTTATGTACAATTTTAATTGCCCACAACCACAAGCAGAGACAAAATTTATACAATACCTACCACAGAATCTAGTACCTATATCTTTGTGGGTTGGCTCACCACATAAATAGTTATCTTTAATGGGAAAATTAAAAACAGGACGACCAAACCACATGCCCCTATTACTATGGGAAAATGATAATAGAACAAACTGGAAACGTAATAGGTAAGTAGGCACACTTACGAAAATCCGGCAGGATTCGAACCCGCACCTCACCCATGAGTACGGGTGCGCTCTAACCAACAAAAGCAACGAGATCAATTGGTACAAGTAGTATTCTAGATTGATTAGACTACCTATCAATTGACGACCTCTGTGGCGCGGTGGGCGAAGGCCTGCCAACGCAGGAGGTTGCGGGTTCGATTCCCGCCTGGTCGTTTTCTATGCATGATAAAAAATATCTATCTATGTAGTATGTATTAAGTTTATCAGTTATTTAGTATCCTTAACACAAGCTCTGACAAGCTTGGGAGCTATGATGCTAGGTGGTTTGTCCATCATTATTAATTTTATTTATTATTTATATGGCTATACATTATAATAACAGATCTAATAAGTTACAGACTAAACTAAGCTATGCCTATCTGTATAAAGTCCGATTAGCAAGTGTAACCGTGCTAATTAGTCGAAAATTCACATCAAATCAGTAAAACATCAAAGAAATACCAACCTACATTGTAAAAGCTATTCAACTCTCTTTTTCAAGCCCAATCTAAATACCACAGATGTCGTAAATAATTTTATTCCCAAAATAAATCATCATGAAACCAATATTAATAAGATTTAGACCACAAACAGTCAAATCGTCCGAGTGGCAGGGGATCTATTCTGCTAAACCAGTCGCGTTACTATGACAATGGTATCATCATCACAGAATAACTTTATTTTGAAACTAAATTTTGGCATTCTACCTTTGATGAAAGAAATGGATGCAGGACACGCGTTAAAAGTGTTAAGGTTGAAACTTTTCTATCTAACTCTAAGCAAATAGTTCACTCACTTTCTAGTCCTTAAGGCTTGTACAATAAAAGCTTCCTCAATCCTAGATCTATGCTTGAGTGACGTTTATGCCATAGAAAAGCTTTACTCAAGCATAGATCAATGACTGAAGCTTTCATAACACAATATATACTCTTTCTGACGGCCTCTGCGGCGCGGTGGGCGAAGGTCCGCCTGCGACGTAGGAGGTTGCGGGTTCGATTCCCGCCTTGGAACAAATATTTGTACGATCTGCAGGTATTTGTTCCCGGTGTTCTGGTCGTTTTCTTTGTATAATCAAAAATTTCTATCTGTGTATTGTATTATGTATATCAGTTATCTGGTACCTTTAACACAAGCTCTGCTTAGCTTGGGGCTAGATGATGCTGTGTGAATTGTCTAGCAATATATCAATATTTATCTTTCATCTAAAGATTCTTTGAGATGATTCTGCAACGATGCAAATAAATAAAAAGTCATATAAGGCCTACAATTTCTTAACCTAAACTAGAATTATACCAAAAATAAATTACCTACTAATAACAGGCAAAGGAAGTAGATTAATTGTCATAGTAAAGCGATTGGCTAACAGAATTGGGCCCCTGGCTTGATGCCAAGACAATAAAGTTTAAAAGCCACTCAATGGGAGTAGGCATAGGTATTCCGCTGAGATATTCGGGTTTATTTGTTCAGCTTGCTTTATATTATGATCATCGGTTTTTAGAAAACTGATGGGTAGAATAGAATTCATAGAAAATATTTTATGATAATAAACACAGGCATCATTTTTTTGCTTACATGTGAATAAGTAGAAATGGAAACGAAAATCGCTAGTCTATATACACTTTCGTTTGACCTCAAATTCTGGACTCCTACAATTGTTTGGAGCCTGATTAGCGTTCGGTTTTACAACTATAGCAGACTGGCATAAGCCCTGATCAGGGATCAGGGTCTACCATAGTCACAAAACCGACCCTTGATTCGGGACTAAACAAGTGTAGGGGTTTATCACAAAATACATCAAGTTTGTTCAATAACTTCTACTATAAAGTACAAAAATAAATATTTGAATAAACTCAATAAATTTGTATAATAAACACAGACCCCATTGTTATTTTATGATTACATTTCTGTCATTAATGAGCAACAAAAGTGTAGCTAAGTGAGTTTAAGTATCAGTTATTTAAAGTCTAATCTAATTCATAGGGCAAGGTCAATAAGACTATCAGGGTATTTAATTAGTTGTAGGTATTAATGAACTCTATAAATGGCTGAGCCTGCACGTTCCACAATAAATAAATGACATTGTAAGTAGTATTAGTTACCAACTAATACTACTTACAATATACTTACAATAAAAGTTATAACTGTAATAGGTTTTTAAGATAGGAATGTTAGAATAAATATTTAAAGACAAACAAAGCAGGTAGGTAGTACATAATCTAAATAAATATAGTGACATCATTAGGATGCATCATGATCACCAACTTGGCTGTTTAATTCTAAATTAGGTATGGAAAATCAAGTCTAAAAATAATCTACTGCTACCCCCCACAAAGCACACAGGGGAATGTAAGCTAAAATAACTCCCAACAGACTAATGCTTTAATTGGCAAGGTCTAATTCATATGCAAGTTACTCCTACATAACAGAAAACCTGTATTGCACTAGAGTGCCTACTAAGTTGTTATTATGACTAACCCAACAAGACTAACCTACTCTCTGTTTTGCCTTACAAGATTAACAAGTCATTGGCCATATGATAACCATCGCGAACTTCCCGTTAGTAATTTATTATACATAAGCAAGCCCCAGGATGAGTCACTTAACGTACTTATTGGAATTGTTCTATCAATGATTGCTTACGTGACAAAGGCTCGGCATAAGAGAAAGGTGCTTCAAATTTAACTATATTTCACTGATAATAAATAAAATATAGTAAAAATAAAATAAATGGGCTGAATTTGTTGTTTTACTCACTTTGTTCGGAATCCAGCGGTCCCGTACTCGATAAAAACATCTGTAGTTTTCGGATGCATTTCTCTCGCGAACGCGTAGACGACTCGTAAGCTACTTGGCGGCATTCTGTTCAGCGAAATTTATTTATATGGTCGCGTATCGCTCAGGTGCTCAGACAATCACTTTGTAATCAACAAAACGAGATTTCCTGCATTCCCGCTCCGACTGAAGATAAATTCAATTGGATTGAGTTTTGACGTTTGAGAAAATAAAAATGTATAGTTTGCCTGTACTACAATGGTACTAAATTCGGACTCCAATAAAATTCACAAGACGAAAAGCTTCAATGGGACTTTCAAAACTAGTTGGGTTTTATTTACTTCATTGACAATGACAGTACCTGTCAGAACATACCGGAACTTAGTAGTACTACTCGACGCTAGATGTCAGTTACAAGAAAAGTTCAGCCATTAGGAATAGATGACCAAACAATCGCTTTTCATTAGCCAGAGCCATCTATAATGACACAAATAAACTAATATGAAATTTACTTCAAAAGCTACTAGATGGTGCTGCAATGATTTTCGGTGCGCTAATTTTATTTTCGAATTTTGATTTTTTTTGTCGGCTACCGTAGGTGTAACTTTTCAAGTTCACCAACTGCTGGTCAATTCTGTTTTTGTGAGTGTATCACTCACAAAAACCTACATCTTTTTTGTACCACAGATAAAATAAACGATTTCTTACTTAGTCTGAGCAATAAACATATTAATTTCTGATTCTGATACTATTTTCGACGTGATTGGTTCATGTTCTGTTTTTCTGTTTTGTGTGCCAAATAAATAAATAAATTTTGTTTGATTTTATGAGCGACGAAGTAGTGTAGGTACTACCTACTAAAAGTAGGTGACGAATAGATGAACATCCTGAATCGACTTATTTGATTTCTTGGTTTTTATGGGGTGTTTTATAGAAACAATAGTTCTTAAAAATTTAAGAAACTATAGTGTTTTCATAAACCAATTAGGTACTTAGGTCCCTAGACGGCGGCGGCGTTTTTGAAATTCGTGCATTTTAGGCGACGCGACGAGAACGTCGCGTCCATTTTGTCAGTGAGTGTGTCAGTCAGTTAGTGGTAATCCTGCTGTATATTATTTTATAGTTAAGTAAGAATACTTAACTATAAAATAATATACAGCAGGATTACCAGCATTGTCAGTTAGTGGTAATCCTGCTGTATATTATTTTATAGTTAAGTATTCTTACTTAACTATAAAATAATATACAGCAGGATTACCACTAACTGACTGACACACTCACTGACAAAATGGTCCTCCTCGCTTTTTTTGTCCTATTTCCCCAAGTAGGACAAAAAAATCATCCCAAACAGTCATATCGATAAATTCATGGGGGTAGTAGAGGTGTTCAAGTCGTTTTTAATGCGGGAAAAAGTTTGCCGTCGTGATAGAGAGATTTGGATAGCGAGGATCGTATAAGTTTATTTTCAAGCTTATAGAGAAAAAAAATTAGAACCCGTTTTTTTCGATCCCCCTTTAGTAAACCCCCCCCCCCCCCCAACCAGGGCGACATAGAAGAAGCCGTACCGAAGTAACATTATTTCATCTGTGTTACCCCCCGCGGCCCCCAGTACCAACTCCCCCTGTTAGCATTGCGGCGGGCGAAGCGAGCAATAGAACCATGGAGAACGGCACGGCGAGCGAAGCGAGCCATGCTGTGACTCCTCCACGTGGGTCAACCTATCACGTCACAGAGCGAAGCACAGAACAATATATCCTAACGGGAACGAAGCGTGCTGAGTGATATCTCACAAAGCAAGGCTGGCTTCGCTACTTATAATAAACAACTAGATACTTATATGATATCCTTTTTGATAAACTCAAACTCCTAAATTACGAAAAAGATGTCTTTTTCCTAATCCAAGATGGCTGTAATTTTTTTATCGCAATTTCCACACATGGAATTTAATTTCGACAAAATCAAAGACGTAGGTAACGATAATGGGGAAATAAATTAAAAAAACCAAAATGAAGCCGCGACCTGCTTGCAGCTCAGCGCACACCTTAACAACTAGTATTATGTTATTTTATGTCTAATCTATACTACTGATGTAGGTAAAGGTGCCTACTTTACATCCATCTATATTATAGAAATGAGGTACCTCGTGCTATCCGAGCCATAAATCCATTATGAAGATAATACCAAATTGTACATAATATCATTGCCGTAATAGATCCCATTAATAGGAACGATTTGGTATTACGCACACAAATTGGTACACCTTGCCCTCCAACAGAGCCAACGTAAGTTAAATTATCATGAACCTTACGGCCTGGGCTTTAAAGACTAAATTAAGGAAATTTTTGAGGCAAATGCTGGTAGAGTATTAAAAGGGGCTAATAGAAAACTAGCACAGAGCAATGGCGTTGTATTAAGTTATTTAGTCATAGATATTACCTACCGACATAAGCCAGTAATTTTGCTATTAGCCTGTTTTGAAATCAATTCAATGAAATGTTTTTAGTTACAATGCGGCTCCGTTTCATTCTTAGGTACCTTTATTCATTATTATTTCGTTAATTTTTATTTTTTTATTGTTATTATTGTTTTTGGGTGTGTTAGTTATAGTTAGGAATTTAATTCAGATAAGTGTCCAAAAATAGATATTACTTTTGATAAATAAAAATACAAATTCTTTGACGACCTCTGTGGCAAAGCGGGCGAAAGACCGCCTGTGACGCAGGAGGTTGCGGGTTTGGTTACTGCCTCGGGTCAAATGTTTTTACGATCTTCAGGCTGTTTTGGGTCTTTTCTATGTTTTAATGTTTATCACTTCTAACTTGTACCCATAAAAAAAGCTGTGCTTAGCTTAGAGATAAATGACGGTGTGTGTATTTTTCAGCATTTATTTTTTATTTTTAGGCAACAGCTAGTCGGAGTATAAGTACCAACCTACTCTCACACCGGAACACAACAGGAATTAAGAGTCCGGTGTTAATACAACGTTATATCAAGCTGTGTGGTCTCCGCGTACAAATAACTGCCTATGCCTGTAGGGTGTGAGCACAGTATCAATGACATTCCTCGAACCCCCCACTTAAAGAGAACTTAGGCGGGATCCTCGAAAAGTGGGAGGTATTTTATAGTAGGTTTTATTAACAAAGAAAACTACAATCAAAAAATAGAAACAAATAAGAAATAGTATTTACAATTGAATCTATTGAGCTAACAGACTGTTGCAAACAATCAGTCAGTGGATCAGTTGAGGTACCTGTAGTACCTCAACTGATCCATATCAATACTAATCGGTAACGTCTCCAAGACGCTGCTGGCTGAATTGCCCCGCTGTATGACAATGCTGATGCGCTGCGCCAGATACTCACCAGTTCTCAGGTCAGGCGTCGCTTCGACCAGACGCATATACAGCAAGTTAGTACAGTTCTAGTCTCGAAATTGTTTCCGAGTACACCTTACCTCAGGTAGATACTGCAGCTAGGTAAAAACAATTTCGAGAAGGAGACCAAGAGGAGGATCCAGCTAGGCTGCATTCGGGAAACTACGTCGTCGAGTCTTCTTGTCATCCATGCTTGAAAACTAAATTTTTCGTTCAGTGCTACCTGTTATTACGGAGCTGAGACGTTTAAAGTCGCTGAGCGAGTTCTGGAAAGAGCTATGCTCGGACTTTCTATGAAGGTGGATTGATAACGAAAACATCCGACAGAGAACTAAAGTTATCGACATAACTCGAAGAATTAGCACGCTGAAGTGGCAGTGGACCAGCCGTATCTCGCAAAGAACCGACAAGCGCTGAAGGAAAGTGGAGGCTGCGACTTGGCAAGCATTGATGGGCTTAACTTTGACTCCCCTTGACCTTTAGGGTGTGAATTTCAAAAAACTCTGAAACACGTGTCTCTTTATTTTAAGTCAACTTTCTACGCTACAAATTTTGATTGGCCAACAGTTACGGTTCTGAAGTTTTAATAAAACTGACCTTAGACACAATTTAAACTTCTTTATAAAACGAATTTCCAATAATCCGTCCTTAGCGTGCCCACGCCCTAAAAGCAAAATTTCTGCTTCGTAGCTCTTGTAGTTTCAGAGTTCTCTTGATGTGTCACTCAGTTTTCTCTTCACTACTATAAATATAATAGATATACCTACGTATCAAGGTTAGCAATCATTTTGTTTTGGTAAATAAGTTAATTAACTTTACTATAACCGAATAAGAATAATCATCTAAAAACGATAAATTTACAAACTCCTGGATTTAAACTTAAGAGGCAATCAATAGGTATTAGAATTGCACTAATTAAGTAATCAATGAAGAAATAAAATAAATTGATTCGCTACTGTTAAATAATTACTAATTAAGATAAAGTTAATTAGGTTTCATTTGATTTAAATTACTCAGGAACGCTGAACGTGGTAGCTCAAATCTTAATTTAGTATTTTTCCTCTTAATTAAAAACACTTTAAAATCTATATTGCTACCAAAAGCTGTAGATCATTTTAATAAAGTTAAAAAGCGACTTAACGTAATAAAATTAGTACAAATCCAAGATTATAACTCTGCGCTAATAGACCATTTGAGACCACCATTGCCGGGTCGTAAAGATGTATATAAAAAGTGTAACGTTCTGTCTGACTGACTGATAAAAAGAAGAATAAATAGAATTCGAATTCCTAACTGAAACGAATGACTAGAAAACGGTTGAATTGCTGATGGGGACGATGAAACTCTTGAACAAAAATAGATAACTTTCCCTAGGTAAGAAGGCTCACAGATATATTTTTCATACGGTACCTATACCTTCTAACACAACCAACGGTTGCCTGGAAGACATCGCTTAGAAACAATAATAAAGTATCAGTGTTCTCTTTTTATTGATTTTTGAAACTTGGTTTATTCGGATTTTTATGTAGATAGGTATATTTTTTTGGACTCGTCCATTATCTATGTACTTAGAGTCTTAGAGTAAAAGAATAACGGGCCCTTAGCCCACTGCTGGACGAAAGGACCATTATAACCAATTATTTTGTTTGATTGTTAATTAAGGCACCTACCAAATAACTTAAACATTTAACTGTCAAGTCTCACATCCAACTGATGTCAAAGAAACATTATCAGAACAAAATAATTACAACTTATTTGCATATAAATCTATTCTTATTCTTTTACTAAAAATCTACTAAACTAATAGATATAAACTACTAAAAATCTAAGCACTCACCAGATGACAGAGTTACGTTATTACCTGTCACTGTCAAGTGTTTTGAAGTCACAGGCATTCGTTAGTCATTCACTAACGAATGCCTGTGACTTCAAAACACTTGACAGTGACAGGTAATAACGTAACTCTGTCATCTGGTGAGTGCTTAGATTTTTAGTAGTTTATATCTATTAGTTTAGTAGATTTTTAGTAAAAGAATAAGAATAGATTTATATGCAAATAAGTTGTAATTATTTTGTTCTGATAATGTTTCTTTGACATCAGTTGGATGTGAGACTTGACAGTTAAATGTTTAAGTTATTTGGTAGGTGCCTTAATTAACAATCAAACAAAATAATTGGTTATAATGGTCCTTTCGTCCAGCAGTGGGCTAAGGGCCCGTTATTCTTTTACTCTAAGACTCTAAGTACATAGATAATAAGAAGATTAATAATTAATATAATATATATAAGATTAATGATTAATAATAATAAGAAACATTATCAGAACAAAATAATTACAACTTATTTGCATATAAATCTATTCTTATTCTTTTACTAAAAATCTACTAAACTAATAGATATAAACTACTAAAAATCTAAGCACTCACCAGATGACAGAGTTACGTTATTACCTGTCACTGTCAAGTGTTTTGAAGTCACAGGCATTCGTTAGTGAATGAAATATTAAAAAACCATGGTACAAAATCAACCGAGTTCTTTCTTCAACTGCGTGTAACCTCTAATGCGAAAGCATAAAGAGCTATTTTAGATGAACAAGCAAATGAATGTATTTTTTGACCGCACTGTATTTATATAGGGGGGTGCGGTGATAAGCGATTATGGCATAAGCGGAAGCGATATCAAACTTTACAGGGTCAAATTTAGTATAGTTTCTACCTACAGGTACTTGTAACTAATAGGTAAGTACATAAACGAGGCTTATTCCAGTTTTCCCCCTTGACAAATCCCCCTTGAGGGGGAAGGGCGGGCAAAAGCAAATATGTGTAAGTGGTCATAAGTTTCTCTCGTCAGTAGTATTTTTTATTAGTGGAACTTGTCTGTTAGTAGTGCATAAATAGTACTTACCTTGTTATGTATAAAACAGTTCTATTTTTCAAATAATCTTTAAACAATAAAAAAGTGGAAACATATGTAACTATTTATTTCACTTCGTTTCGAAAAATGTCTTTTCAATAAAATATCTGAGCGTCTTCTGGTCGAAGCGACGCGTGACCCGAGAGCTGGTGATCTGAAGCAGCGCATTAGCATTGCCATACAACGGGGCAATGCAGCAAGCGTCTCGGGGAGATACTTCCGTCTGGTATTGATACAGATCAGTTGAGCTAGATATAGATTGTTTGCAACAGTCTGCAGTTAGCTCAATTGTTTCAATTGTAAATACTGGTTCTGATGTGTTTCTATTTCAATGTGATTCGCTTCTATTCAATAGAAATAAGAGTTCCTACAATAAAATAAAATCAGTGTATAATAACGCGTGATACAAATAAATATTTTGAATGATAAGAATTAAAAAAATATTTGCCTTTGTAACTCATTCAGTCAAACATAACGTTTATGATCTTTTTCAGCATGAAGGCACTTGTAACCAACCAGACACTTTCAGCTTTGGCCCTTATCTCATCATTACATGGTGGCGCCACCGGTCGCGTCACCGTGGTGTCTAGAACTATCAAGAGAGAAACACCATTATTACCACCTGGTAGTGGAGTGAGTGAGACGCCAAATAGCTCTATACATATCAATGGTTGCGCCTCCAGCGGATGATTTGGTTGCCGGCAGCAAATTTAGTTGCGCAACCAAGCTGATCCCTGAGGTAGCCTCCATACACATTTACTTCGTGGCGCGATCGGTGGCGCCACCATAGTGTTCTTGAGAGATAGGGCCCTTAGTCTCTCCCAGACGCGGCCTTTTTTTTTTTTTTTTTTTTTTTTTTTTTATTATCCTGAGGGAAATGCACACGCATATCGTACAGCCACGGGGAGGCAGTACGATTATGTGGGACTCCAACCCACTAAAACCCTCAGGGTGTTTTAAACTCTGCCGCTTATGGTGGGAACATGGGGACGATTTTCTCTTCCATGAACCCGCGGTAGCGGTAATGGCCGCTTTTATACCTTCAGTCCCCGCTTCAGCTCATGCCACCGCGCTCACTCCGCCCGCACCAGCGCGGCAACATGAAAGCGCGCGGCACCTTTGTGACGGGCGCGCAATTAGGCCGCTGTAATGAGCAGCGACAACCGCTAATCGCTGCGCCTGTTGGTGTTGGTAGGTGGTAAGATGGAGATCATGGTGAGAAGAATAGGCATGAATCAGAATCGAATGATAATAATATTTTTCGGATCGATCAGGACACGAGAATTTAATAATTTAGCGCGTTTTGAAAAAATATCAACCGAATTCAAATTTTATAATACTGAATAATGTAACCCGCTGACAGACAGACAGATAGGAGGCTTACTGTGTTGGAACCCTTTACGTACAAAACTCAGTCCAGGATCAGTCTTCTTTCGTTTTAGTTTTAATAGGTACTAATTCTAATTCTTAAGGGACCGATTCGAGTTTATCCTTTAATTAATAGAATAGTGAAAAAAATACCACAATCGGTCCATAACTGACGGAGAAATCGATGGACATTACATTAAAAAACATATAGTACCTACACCAGAACACAGATCCTCGTCCTTTTCTCGAAGTCGGTAAAAAGTCTGATATTTTTCAACTTTTTTACTTCAGATCTGTCGTTGTATAATAAAGAATGCTGCTCTGCTTAGCTCGGGGCTAGATAATGCTGTGTGAATTAACACAGCATTAACTAGACCCAAGCTAAGCAGAGCATGTGTGATGGGTAGGTACTAGATAACTGATATACTTATTATTATTACAGTACCTAATATTTTTATTATACCATGTACCATCAGGTACAAATATCTGGCTCTTTAGTCGACTGGTCCCGGAAAAAACTGGCCCTACGGGGCTAGTTCTCCAATTGTTATCGCGTAATGAGTGTTTCAAGTACTCTTCTATTTTGTTTGAAATCTACATATTATGCGTTTAAAACGAACTGCTATGACGATTAATTATATAATCCATGATAATATCGACAAAAGTTGAAACACTTTTCTTCTTGTCTATATTAATAACAAATTCTGTAAGCGGGGCCAGTCGACCAATTCAAAACATGCATTAGGTCAACTGGACTCGAGGGGCCAGTCCGAGCGGGGCCAGTCGACTAAAGAGCCAAATATCTGCAGATCGTACAAACATTTGTCTCGAGGTGGGAATCGAACCCGCAACCGCCTGCGTCGCAGACGGACCTTCGCCCACCGCGCCACGGAGGTCGTCATCGTAAGTAGGTAATACAAACCTAGTTTGTGTTTGAAGAACACAAACGTTTCATACCTAACTTGGAAAAGTGAAAATGTTTCATTGTGTCCACCATTGTGTACAAAATGAAACCTTTTTGGTACAACGTTGACTATTTGGTACTAAATTATTGGAAACAACGTTTTTGCTATTTCCGACTCTTTTAGTACTCCAACCTCAATTGGTCCGATATAGAAGTTTTTGATCAGTGTAAGAAACAGGATCGATTGACATGAAAAAGTATGTGAAAAAAAAGTTGTGTAAAATGCCCATTTTCTTGCTATCTGTACATTTTTTCAAAATCTGTGAATGGGGATGAAAATTTCTTTTTGTTTTCTTAGTTTTGTCTGCGATCAGTCTTTTTGGATTTTGAACTATGAGCAGATTGTTTGTGCGCTTTATGTCGGGTGGAGTACACTCCACTTCACACTGATGAAAATTTATCTTAAAATTATGGATGGCCTCTTAAGACCAATTGCCTGTAGCTACACCGAATAAGGTACCTCACCTTACTGCCCCATTTAAAAAATCCACCCTGTCTTTATTTCCTACCCATGTTCTAAGCGAAAAACTAACCGTTTTTTCTCTTATAAACTAACCCTTTTTTCGAAAACCTGTGGATTATAACTATAAGGTTTTATGTTTATAAAAGCGAAATCATCTGCTTTTATAAACGGTTATTATGTGTTTCTACTTTCAAACAAAAATAAAGAAGAACATATCGTGATGACGACCTCACAAAATACATGACAACCCGTCAAAAACCAGTTGAAAAATACGATTGATTAAAATCGTCAATCCATTGTCAACAAAATGAGACATAAAGTGACAGCGAACGATGACGGATGACCACCTAAATACAACTTTATTGTACCAAAAGAAATTTCAATTTGAACTTTGTCGCATTGAAAATAAAAAGCTTTTTACTGCATATCTTTTCGCTCAATAAAGGTTAAATTGAACGGGTTTTCAAAGGGTTTTGGGCACAGTGGCTCTAAAAGAAACCCGTTTAGTGTTATTTATTTAACGAACGTCAATTGTTTATTTTAAAAGACGTTTGCATAAAACCCATTATTTAGCACAAGGATCCGTGAAAATTAGCATGTTGCCTCCAAAACTGCTTTTAGGGTTCGTTAATTCTAACTACCGTTATATATAATTTATAACTACGTTGTCGAATATTGTGTCATATTTTTCGTTAGGATTTTCCTCCTAAAATGTCAAACACATAGGTACCTACTTAGTAGTTCAGTAGAATGTATACTTAAATACTTTTTAACCGACTTTGACCAGAAAAAGTCATTAAGCACTTATAAATAAAATAAATAATGGGATAATTAACACGGCATCATCTAGCCCCAATTTAAGCAGAGCTTGTGCTAAGAGATCTTAGTACTTACTAGAGAATTTATTTTGAAATGTCATGCTTATTTTAATTGTACTTATTTTCCTATCACCACGTAAGATTTTCTTAATTTTTTTTAAAATTTATTTATTCCATAAATTGCTGAACACAAGCTAATTTTGGAGAATAATAATTATAGTTAAGCTACTTTCGTTGCTGATTATTACCTATTAATATCCTGCTAATAAAAACCTACTTAACTAACTAAAATATTATTCTGTGACCATAGCCCACCCAACAAATCAAATGCATTATAAAATATTTAAGTTAACATTAGGCGTGCATCTGTCGTTACTGAAGTATGGACTCCTATAATGGGCATTGGGCAGCATCAATGGACTTCATGAACAGAGGTAATAATACCAAGTACATTGGTCATGGGTAATTAAGTGGTAGGGTAGCGGTGATTTAGGGTTAATTTAGGATAAGCAAAAATTTTATGAATTTGAAAATATTTCGGGGAGCAACGTGTGAAACGTGAACCGAGTGTGAAAAGTACATACCATATAGAAATTTTAAACGCTTTTTTCCTATAGCTACACAGGGTGTATCCAATATGAAGGACCAAACTTTAAGGTAGGGTTCAGTGTCGATCACAGAACACATGAACATGAACAATGAAAAAAAAACAATTTTTAGTTTTCGAAAAATCAATAAAAATTAATTAGCACTAGACTGGTCAACAACTGATGCATGACCTTTACAACCGGTTTTTCATTCGCTTGTTAGAATTTGATAATAGTTTTTTTTAACCTCTAGTGTGTAATTGTATGTGTTTGGAGAAACCAAGACTTGGTTCGTAAAACAAACAAAACAAAACTTAATCAATATAAGTGCTATTTATGCTATATTAGTGCTTTGTACCTATAAGAGTGTAGTCCCTCTGAGTAAAGCTCGATTTTGTATTTTAACCAAGACTTGGTTCGTAAAAAATACTAAATCGAGTTTTATTCAGAGGGACAACACTCCTATACAAAGCGCTAATATAGCCGAATCAAAACTCACTTCTGCATTTGCTTTCGCTACGTTTCCAAAAATTTACCGGGTTTGAAAGTTGTATTATCATATATATTATTTCGCTTATTTTCTATGAAAAAAAATCCAAAATGTACACGCTCCGTCCAACCTTCCTCTACTTAACCTTATCCAGTCTTATATCTTGCCATCTTTACTGTCACCCTACTCACAGCATCTGCACTTGAAGTACAGTACTACAATACGTGATTAACCATATCTAACCATATCCGAGGACTCAATCCATACTCTATTAACTTTGTGTTATAGTTGTCACCTTCATTGTGTAGCGCCACCAATTTAAACTTTCACGTGGATAAAATTGGAACTAAAACCGTCACTTGGTTAGAACTCTTTGGTTGTAGGAAAATACGTGACACTAGCGCCGCTATTGACTGAATGAACAAAGTTGGTGGTAAATCGAGGGTGGTATTGTCGTCTTGTCCTTGTCATGTCATTGACAGGCGTGTCGTCGATGATGATGGATGGATGATGGTGATGATATTTGATGAGATGGGTAGTTTGACGTTTGAACTGATTTGAATTGATGATTATTTTGTAAAGAGTAGCGTTGAGAAGGTGGTTTTGGATAGTAACAACAACTGTCAATGGTAAAAGGGTCAACCGCTCTAAATAGTTCGTTTTATTTTGTATAGATTTTATGTAGATACTAGCAGCGCCTCGCGGTTTCACCCGCATAGTTCCCGTTCCCGTAAGAATTTCGGGATAAAAAGTAGCCTATGTCCTATTCCAGACTATAATCTATCTCTGTGCCAAATTTCATCCAGATCCGTTTTGCCGTTCTGGCGTGATAAAGGAACAAACATCCATCTATCTATCCATCCATCCATCTAAACTTTCACGTTTATAATATTAGTGAGATTATGGTGATGAGCAGTATTATTTTGAAAGTGATTATTGCTCACCATTTTTTGGTTTTTTATGTTATGTGAATATCCATCGCGTTACAGCGATCGTGGTTACAGGACGACTGAAATTCTTGAATATTTTTATTTTATTTTTTTATTAGCGATGCATGACCCGAGAGCTGGTGAGTATCTGGCACAGCGCATCAGCATTGCTATACAGCGGGGCAATGCAGCCAGCGTCTTGGGCACGCTTCCGACTGGTATTGATAAGGATCAGTTGAGCTACTTGTAGATTGTTTGCAACAATCTGCAGTTAGCTTAATTTTTTCATTTGTAAATACTAGTTTTAATTTAATTCTATTATTTGATTTTCTTTGTGAATAAAGTGAAAACACTTTGCCTCGGAAAACTAGTTTTTCAATTTTCAATTTATTGAAAAATCAATAAATTGAAAAACTTGTTTTCCGAGGCACGGAGATGTAACACTGGTGTGTTTATAGTACCTAAGATGAAAAATATTATGACTTGAAAAATCATTAAAGCGGAAACGAAATTCTAAGTTACATGAAACAGTGATGTATCCCAATCAGCAATGATTATCATTGGATGATACATTACGAATGAAATAAGCTTGCCTATCCAATCTGTGTCCGTCAGAGCAATCAAAATGTCCAATTCCAGTAGCTAGAAATTTCAATTTTGATCGTGTAGAGTTGACTGTAGCCTTCACTACAGTCGACTCTACAGAACAAAATGTTACGCAATTCGTTCCGTACTTAAGTATACACCTATGTATTAAGTTAGAATTGTTTGTTAGGTTGAACGCAACATAGGTATATATTGCGTTCACTGTATTGTCACGAAGCTTTAGCGGGATATCTTTTGAAATAAAGAAAGAAATAAAACTTCTTTATTAGACACAACACACAAACCACAAACGTGATAGTTTTTATCATTTGATTGTTTCTAATTTTATTTTGATGGAAGGAACAGGAGCACAAACTGAACGGTGACATCACAGAAAAAGAGCAGCGTTTTTATCACCCAAAACGGAGTATATTTTTTTCCGTTTTTTTTCCTTAATAATATAAAAAATTTATTACAGAAATAAAATAATTCTATGCATATTTACACAGCATCATCTAGCCCCAAGCTAAGCAGAGCTTGTGTTATGGGTACTAGATAACTGATATACATAATACAATACAATACTTAGATAGATATTTTTTATTATATACATAGAAAACGACTAGAGCACCCGTAACAAATACCTGTAGATCGTTCAAATATTTGCCCCGCAGGCGGGAATCGAACTCACAACCTCCTGCGTCGCAGGCGGATCTTCGCCCACCGCGCCACAGAGGTCGTTAATATAGGTAGGTAGGTACTTAATACAATACACACAATCACAGATACTACATAGATATTTTTTTTTTATTATAAGTAGGTACGAACAAAACATCCAGAACAAAATATCTGCAGATCGTTCAAACATTTGTCCCGAGGCGGGAACCGAACCCGCAACCTACTACGTCGCAGGCGGACCTTCAGCTAGGGCAGAGTAGGCTAGTAGGTAGAGCAGTTTGAGAAAACTCACATTAACGTGAAAAATCACATTAACATTTTGCCCGTTCAACAGTAGACAATGAAGAGGTGATAAACAATCTAGAAGAACAGACCGTTGTTGCCAATAGAAAAAAACCAACTTCCCCATAAAAATTACCCAACTTCCGTTTAGTCGATTAGGCCACACACGCTCGAATAGGAATGTGCCGTAATAGCCACCTTTGACTGGAGCCACTAATGCATGGAATAACGCTAATGCACGTAATAAGCCTCCGGTGTTTCCGTGTTTGTTCCAATCAGAAAAAAATTAAAATTATTTTGCCCATGAATGTCCTAATGTTGGGTAAAAGCCTCGCAAGAGAAGGAGGAAGGCAAAAAGAGTTTTCATGCACCTTCCTCACCTCGCCATGAAAACTCTCGTAGAAAACAAGAGACTTGGCATATTTTTTAAGATTTGTTCTTCGAAAGTTTGTGTTGTTTCTTCGAAAGTGCTTTACTGACTAATATTGTGAAAAGTTGCCATACACTAAGAAAGCAAAAAAAATATTGATATGATAGCTAAATAAAATTTCAAAAAAATAAAACAAACTACCCGTTCCAATTTCAAACCTGGCGTTCCAATTTCAAAGTTCCCAAGTCAATCGACGTACTTTATCTAGGGCCACCCGCATACGGCTCTGCTTATTACAATTTATGTGTTGAAACCAAATTGAGACGTGTTATAATGACCGCGCCCGTAACTCCCAAATTACAGTCTAGGAAGCGACCGCTCGCGTGAATGACGGTGCGTTTGGATCGAATGCAGACGGGGTGAGCGAGGTGAGAGAAACATTCGATGGGTGTTTAATGTTGGAATAAGATAACCTACATGTAATTTATGTATATCTACTTTATTTAAAAACTGTTTGTTTTTCGCCATCATAAAAAATGAACATCCTCACTTAGATGATCTTAGATAAACTTAGTCTGCTTCAGAAATAAGAATCAAAAACTCTTAATATCTATCAATATACTAAATGTACTTAGGTACTCTTAGAAAAGTTTTTTTTATTCAAGCATTTACACTACACCACAGATGAGGTAATGTTACCATCACGTTCAGTTAACCTATCTATAAGATATCTGTACGCTATTGGTCTTACTTAAGTTTTTTAGAGCATTCGACTCTATAAATGTAGAGTTACTTATGTCAAGACTTATGTAAGCTTAAATGGGTAAATTGATGAGCTATCTAGTACCTATAACACAAACTCAGCTTAGCTTGGGACTAGATTATGCTGTGTGGATTGTACAGTATTATTTATTTACTGTATCTCTGCCATTTTATTTATAGACCAACAGTTATAATTTTAGATAATATTAGCTTTTTTTGCTTTAAAGTGCGTAACTCGCGCTGCTGGGGTAATCTTCAGCTAAACGACGTAAGACATAAGAGGTCCCAGATATTTTCGATAAGGCACGTGTCGATCTCGTTGCTTAGTTCATTAGAGCGCAGCTGTACAAAGGTGAGGCGCGGGTTCGAATCCTGAATCGATTTTTTTGGGACATCAGTAAATTTTCTTAGAAGTTAAAATATTATGAACCAGGTTTACAAATAATTTCTTGCTCTTATACAACCCTTACAGGTCTTTCAAGATATGGTAGGTAATTACGTTTACAAAAGCATCTAATCCCCCGTCAGCAACGCAAGCGCACTCTATCGTGCCTACTGGTGCTAGAGCCTCTAATGACGCAGTGGGTTTCCGTTATCCATTCCGACAAATAGTTCGCCACTTTTAAATATAGGGTAGCTGGTAGCAGGTAATGCAAGATGTGCGCAGACTATTAAATATTTGGGGTCGGTGTCAATAAAAGGTGCCAGATATTGTTTATTTAATCTGTGGTTAGGATTTGATGTCGGGTTGTTTGAGGTCGTTGTGAACTTTGTTTACCTCATCATATCAGCACATACATGTCCACAACTGGACATAGGCCTCCATACGACGCCACAAAGAGTGGTCCTCAAGTCCTGAGCCGCCTCCCTCAAGTCAAGGGGATATCAACCAACCAATCGTTTGTAAACTCGGTGTTTGTTTGGTCGGTTTTTGTTACTTCTCTGTTTCTTTTGAGGGTTCCGTACCCAAAGGGTAAAACGGGAACCTATTACTAAGGCTCCGCTTTCCGTCAATCCGTCTGCCCGTCTGTCTGTCTGTCCGTCTGTCACCAGGCTGTATCTCATGAACTGTGATAGTTAGACAATTTTCACAGATGATGTATTTCTGTTGCCGCTATAACAACAAAATATAATAAAAAACCAGAATATAATAAATATTTAAGGGGGCTCCCATACAACAAACGTGATTTTTGTGCTCGTTTTTCTAGATAATGGTACGGAACCCTTCGTGCGCGAGTCCGACTCGCACTTGGCCGGTTTTATTTAAAGTATGTAAGTTAGTGTCATGTGTAATTTACTATTCATTTTATTATTGTATGCCATGTTAGATTTGCACGCACTTTGAGGCAGAATGTAGTGAGACTATTTAACGTAAGACCAAGTATGAATAAATTCAAACAAATTGTCAAACATGTCCTTTGTAAAAAGGCTTACTACAAAATATCAGATTATCTAGACGATAAAAAATCTAGGGACGACTTTTGCTCCAACTCGAAAACTAACATTCTAACAAGGTAAAGGTTTCTTGTTCGCTTCTTTACCTACTTTACCTTAAAAAGATTGAAGTGAACAAAAAATCAAAGTGATCACTTTATTTCCTAGTTTTACGTACTATGTAATTTGTATTTTGTGACGTGTCCAAGAGTCCTGTAAGGTCTAAAGGAAATAAAGCACTTTGATATTTGATATTTGTACCTACATTTCAGCAAATAAAGAATATGAATGAATATGAATCCTTAGATTTCTTTAGTTTTTACAGAAAATAGGAATAGGATAACACATACATCAGCCAAAAAAAATATAACCAATTATAATAGAGTCGTCATTTCGTAAAATTGGCGGGTAAAATTGATGTCTATTTAAAATTGGCGGGTAAAATTGATATTGCCGCGGTTCTGGCAGGAAGTGTGAAGTCAGGTAGCAATTTGGACAGCAAATATCAGGTTGTTATTGAATTGGAGATTGGCATGAGCTTGTGAATTTAATAGGAGAAATGTATTACTTCTACATTCGGCTTCGCTCGCGGTTCACATTTTATTTGAAACTTCTATTTATTTATTGATTTATTATTTGTTGCACGAAAAAAATATACAATATTATAACACTAAGCTAGAAAAATATGGCAAAGGCGAGCTTAACCCTTAAAAGAGTTCTCTTCCAGCAAACCTTATTGGGAGAGAGAGACAAGGTTATAAAAGTGGGTAGGTACATAAATAGAGACGACCAAATATTGAATTTTTACTTACTTATTTAATAAACTACTACATAATATAATACATAAAATACCTTTGGTTGCTAATAATTCATAATTTATAATCGTCATGTTTTTATGATATTTTTTTGTGAAATTTATTTTTGATCTAATAAGCATTGTCATTTATTAACCTGACTGTACTTCACCTTCAACGTTACCCGTTACGGGAAAAGAAGAGGGAAAGAGACCAAGAGGAAGGAGCCCAACGCGCTGGTCTGACCGTCCGTATCACACTCGACATCAAAATGTCAGAAGCGATGCATGTCGCTGAAAGCCGGAGCAGATGGCGCGACATCAAAGTCAAAGTTCGTTTATTGCTTGAAAATACAATGTTTTAAAGATCTTATAGTACACATTTGGATCATTGTTTTCTGCCTCTGCTTAGGCATGCAATTTTTTTAATACATCGTTCGGAAGAAGCAGCTTCCGTGATGGGTCATGTCATGACTCCCAGTAGATATTGGGGACACGACGCCAGAAGGAGGACTTCACCTTAACAGTGATACAGGGTAGCCATTTTCGGTCATCGTTTACTGGAGTGTGGAATGCGGGTACGGATGACAGTTAAAAAATTCGGTCACGGAATTCGCGGGGACCGACTACAGTGACCCAGATAGACGGATAAATTATTTCTTAGAAATTAATAAATCCCAAAAATTTACGATCTCGACGGGATTCGAACCCGCACCTTCCCCTTCAGCGCAGGGTTTGGGTTCGAATCCCGTCGAGATCGTAAATTTTTGGGATTTATTAATTTCTTAGAAATTACTCAGAGTACAAAAAATAAAAACCTTAGAAATTATTTCTTCTTCATTTATTCTACATTTTTATTTTTGCTATACTTACACAGAAAACACCCGGAACAAACATTAGCAGATCATACAAACATTTTTACCGAGGCGGGAACCGAACCCGCAACCTCCCGCGTCGCCGAACCTTCATAAGTATTGTACCAACCATAATAAGCAAAGCAATTAAAGTAACCACCGAACACAATATGCCACCCACACGCCCGTTTGAAACACCAATAATTGTATGAAAGACATACCTTCATACAATAATTGTATGAGATCGGTGAAAGACGGACGCAATTATTATGTTACAAGTATTGTACAACTTACATACAAAATAGAATTTGTAAAGGGTTACAAGTTATTTACAAGATAAATTACATGTATTAACAAATAACATTTACCCACCGCTTCACACGGGTTTCTGATAAAAGGTAGCCAACCATATGGTATTCCAGGTTGAAACTTCATGCGAGTAAAGTTTCAACCCTGGTTCGTTTAGTAGCTCTTGCGTTGTCATCTGATAATATATATAGTTTATATATGTTTTTCTGATAAAGGTAGCCATAATACATCACCATCATCAGCTTATATTAGTCCACGGCTGGACATGGAAATAGGTTTCTCCTAATAAACGTACTTGAAAACCAAATACTTTTAAACTTTGTATGTTACTGATTCATATTATAGGTACCTGATAAAATAAATATATGTGTAAATATTAGTTGTAATTATTATTGTATTTTCTTTATTGTAATAAATGATTATAATATTAAAAATAGTTACCTGTACATATATGGTACCTGATGTAGAATAGGAATGTATTTTTTGTAAGGTAATTGCATGGAACTGATCTAATATCTTTCTGTATGTGAGCAGAATGTACTTAATTACCTACAAACAGGAAAGGAAATGCGTTGGAAACAGTAATAGGCAAGAAGGACTATAAGTTCTTAGGTGTTTCCTCTATCGCTTTTAAGCAAAAAGGTTCATTTTGAACCATACAGGATGGCGGTTATTCAACGGAAACGGAAATAGTAAGAGAACTGGTATTAGGTGCCTAGGTAAATACCTACCTAACCAGTAGTCCGTAGGTATTATATTATGTTAGGTTACTTTTGTTAAAAGTACAGACGTGTTTTGTAGGTTATAGGAGTATTTAAGAACTCTTTGATTTTCAGCCATTCCAAATAATGCAGCAAAAACCAAATCATGGTGTCTGAAACGACGAACAGTAGGTAATTTCAGTTGTATTTCTTCTTTCATATTATTTTCGCTCATTGAGTACATTCTTATTATGTACTGACGAATTAATAAAGATACATAGTTTTTTTTTATAATTAGAAACCTAAAGAGAGCTTTTATATCTTTAAGGACCCAAAAAAGCTGCTTGGGGTAGACAAATCCAACGACCCAAACTCACCGTGATTACGTCGTCGATTCGTTGACGAGTTCCTGTGGCCACCTTCTGTGTCCATCATCAGACAAGCTCGACGGTACCATAGCATTTCATTGTCACCGAAGTTACCAGCTACCAGCTCAATCAGTTGAGAATAACTGGTCTAAAAGTCAAAATTGCGAGATTTGTCCCACACATACTATCTTTATCAGTTGAGCTACCTGTAGATTGATTGCAACAGTCTACAGTTAGCTCAATTATGTCAATTGTAAATACTTGTTTTAATTTAATTCTATTATTTGATTGAAATTTTATTTATAAAACTAACATGGCAAGTTAAATATCAGCTTGTAAAGAATAGCAACTATCAAAACACTGTTTCGCTAGAGGTTTCTATCACTTTTATACCTACTCTGCTAGAGTAAGTATAAAAGAAATACAAAAATGGTTCGGAGATGATATTTTTTTTCATCAAACGTATGCAACTAATCAAAAAACTATGTTAGCGCTTTTGTTCAGAATGAAATGGAAATACCTATTAGTAGGATGGATACCTATTAGTGGAATGGAAATACCTATTAGTAGGATGGATACCTATTAGTGGAATGGAAATACCTATTAGGAGTATAAGAATCCTAGATTTCATATTTGAACAGCAGTAGGATCTTAAAGATCATGGAAATGTTGATTTTTTCGAAATGTTATGAGAAAAAAAAGAACTAAGGTTTTTATTTATTATAGTACTCTGGGTAATTTCTAAGAAATTAATAAATCCCAAAAATCAATCAAGCAGAAATCAAGCAAAAAATTCATCAAAGAAATCAAATCTTAGAATCAAGCAACGGCAAAACCTCTCGTCAAAGAACTAAATGTAAATTTGGTCTTTGAGCAGAATTGGATAACTTCATTGTTTCCTCTGTAGGTGGCGCTGACGGCGTAAGTGCCGAAAGAACTCCCAAAGATTTACGGGTCGACTAGATAAGATCACGTAGCTTAGTTGGAAAAAGAGCAACCCTGCGCTGAAGGGGAAGGTGCGGGTTCGAATCCCGTCGAGATCGTAAATTTTTGGGATTTATTAATTTCTTAAAAAAGAACTAGTCAAGTTTAAATACATGACAAAGTAACTTATTTTATTTTTTTGTGTTTTCGTGTGAGTGAGTGCGGTGCTACTGAGGTATGAGGTATAGGTCTCAGAGCATAAAATTTTTGAATTTGAATTATGAATTTAAATTAAATTGAAATAAACAGTGTGAAAAATATACACTGAAATTACAGGGCAGGTTAATTAAAAGCTTGTAATGAACCAATGGCCGACAAAAATAGTGTGAGAGATACGCTCAAGAACACACCTGAATCGACCAGCAGATTTAAGATGCCAGCTTCATCATCAGAAGCTGACCTTTAAGTTTTCCACTGGGTAATACCTAAAGCCAGCATCTTTGACGCTTCCGATTGGAATCAAGAATCACGAATCAAAAATTCGTGGAGAAACGAAACCAGATGACGTAGTTGGTGTGGATTTTTCTACTACAACGCGGAATATATTTAGTTACATCTTACCGGAGAAGGTTTTTGTGCGGAATTGTTACTAAATATTTTGTAGTAAATAAAAATCTCAATAACTTTTATCTCAATCTCAATAAGTCAATAACAATAACTTTTGAAAATCTCAATAACTCAAAAAAAAATCTCAATAACAATAACTTTTGAGATTTACAATCTGTTTTTTAAGGTGATGATCAAAGAATTCTCTATCTATCTATCTAATAGGTAGTTTGGACCAATTTCTGAAAAATGATTTACACCAAAACACACAATAATGGCGGCTTACTGGCGCCATATTGCCCGTTTTTCCGCGCGCAGTTGATAAACCAATCATGGAACATCCGGTGCGTTCGATAATTGAATTTACCTGTTGGATAAATAATAAAATTATTTCTGTGGGTTTATTCTGTGTACCTGGAATGTATTCTTCCGATTGGTATTGATATGGATCATTTGAGCTACATCTAGATTGTTAGCAACAGTTTGCAGTTACAAATTTTTGACATGATATTATTTTTGTGGTTTTTCAGGACTGTTTTTTTTTCGTCTAAAATTATCGAGTTGAGCAAAAGAGAACGAAATGAATTGCACAAAAGGGAAGCCCCGTTGTTATGCAACCTCAGTTGCACAAAAGGGAACTCGCGTAATTTTGAGTTACCTACAATTGAATTGAAATTATAGAATGCATGAGTAACAGTCGGTTCTTTGTACGCTGATCTGATCATACCTAATGAACGATCAAGGAAAGGACCGAATTGTGCTAAGCGATCTGCTTTACTATGACAATGGTATCGCTGCCGCCGAATCCCACTATTCTCAATCCTTGATCACACAAATATTATAAATGTGAAAGTTTGGATGGATGGATGGATGTTTGTTACTCAATCAAGCCAGAACGGCTGAACGGATCTGGATGAAATTTGAAATTTTTGAAATTGCGTTGTCACTGACTAGGATGAAAACAATTTGCAACTTATTTTCAATGTAGTCAAATAGCCTATTTACCTACATTGACAGTAAATTTTAAACAGCACATTGATTCGAACAGGTCACGAACAAACGGAGGTAATAAGCACCACATCAGATTAAAACCTTTTTAACTTTAACCCGTTCCGTGGCTTTATTGGTCACAACTAATATTAACTACACTAATATTAAATTTAATAATTTCGATGGATGATTGGATATTTAGATGTTGGATGTTTTTTTGTCTCTTGACGTCACAACTATCTATTGGATGGAGTGAAATTCATATAGATGTAGCTCTCGCCTCTCTGAACCTAAACTACTTTTCATCCCACAAATCAATTCCCATGGGATTTAAACAACCTTTTAACATTTCCATATTAGAAACAACGCGTGCGAAGCCCCAGTCATAAACTAGTGATCTATAAAGCTCATTTAAGTATCGACCTACCTATTCAAACGAATTAATCAGGTCTACATTCGTTCGTAGGTAGGTATTTAATGAACTGCTTTAAATATGGCTCTATATAAATAACTCTAGGTAGGTATGTACAAACCTAAGCCGAACCTAACCCAATGGCAAAGCGTCGGACTTCATAAACGAAATTTACTGTCAAATTATTATCAACCTCCTTTTATTCGTGGCCACCGAGCGTAACGTAAACAAACAACCAAAATGGCGGCGGCAGCTACCAATTTTGGCGGGTACTTACGGAACATTGTTTTTAATTAGATTATGGTAGGATATAGGGTGAGTGTCAAGTTGGTTTGACAGGGTTAATTGTCAAAGTGGAGGATTGAAGTTTGTATTTACTTTTTACCGCCGAATAGGCACCTACGCATCTCAGATGTAATCACGTTTGTGTTCAAATTTAATAGTAAATAAATAATGCTGGACAATTTATACTGCATCATCTAGCCCCAAGCTAAGCAGAGCTTTAGCTGTTGCTTAGTCTAGTACCTATCTAGATGACTGATAAACTTAATACAATCTTATTACAGAAAAACAATTGCATTAAAAGTCTTAGATTGGAAATTAAATCTAAGAATAACATGCGTCTATGTCCATCTATCCTGTATTTAATAATTTGATAGCCCATCATCATGCTTTCAGAATTAATTTTCCTTTACACGTGAAACTACCCCGTATTTATCAAAGCATGTGTTATTATTCGAATTTTCCTTTACTACAAAGACAAGCCTTTATCATTTCGTATAAAATGAATTTTCCATTGTAGACGGTAATAATTAGCAAGCGACAACTTTTCGACAATTAACCGATGAACTATAAATGAAGGAAAGTGGCAATTTCACCAGTGACAAACAGCAGCCTTATCGACGCTAAATAATGGAGCGAGTAGTTAGAACCGCGTCTTCATCCCGATAATTAACCACCGACCCCCCTCCCGGCCCCACCCCTCCCCCTGGCGGCTAAATTAATCACACCACCAATCTCGCCCCCAATCCAAGGATTAAAAACTTTTATTGGAGACCCGAGTGTGACAATCCTCCGCGCCTAGCAGTTCACAACCGACCAATAACAGCGACCGTGCAATAAACCCGGGCGCGCTGATTGGAGGAACCCTAATGGGCCACGCCCACGTTCACCGCCCGAGCCAGGGCTGTCACGCGCCACGTCAGTTGACCGAGGCGCGTCGACCCGTCCGTATCGTGTTAGCTATCGCGTGAGATCTGAACTCGAATATAACCGGTGGCTGTTGTGTGATGGATCTGTGAAAGATGATGGAGGAGGAGTCGATGTCCGGACACAGCTGTTCTGAAGACGATATCAGTGTTGGGCGGCCGTCGCCGGCGCCGTCGCGGTCGCCGTCACCTCAGGATTACTTCCGACCGCTGAAGAGATTGAAGATGGCTTCTGAGCCGGTGGAAGAGCGTAGGGGTGACGGTGTGAAGAGTTTCTCTATTCTGGACATTTTGTCGCATAGTCCGAGGACGCCGCCGCGTATCGTGCGTCCGTGGGATGCTTCGGGTTTGGAAAGACTGCAGCGGTTGCAGCGGTTGGCGGGAGCTGCGCTGCTGGACGGGGAGCGGTGGAGACTTGCGGCCCTAGGGCTCCTGAGGCCGAGAGACATGGTGCCGGCGGAGTGCTGCGACTCTGCGTCGGAGCGATCCTCTTCTGCGTCTGATTGCTGCTCGGAGCCGCGAAGAGCTTCGCAGCCTGGCTCCAATGCACCACACACTCCCTTGGATGCTCTGTTCCATATGACGAGCAAGACCTTCGAGGCTAATAACCCTGACAGTCAAGGTAAGGATTTTACTTACCCTACACTCTTTTACTATTTTACTAGAATAAAATACAAAAAATACCATTGTATTTTGAATTAATCGGAGTTTATGACAATATATAAAGAAAACATGTCATGATCGGTCAGCGCATACCGTGCTTTGACAATGACAACTTTGCGTTTGTTTCCTTGAAATGAAATGAAAATATATTTATTCTGACAGTACAGGTAAAAATAAAAAAGAAAACTTACATGATAGATAGATCCTTGTGTTTTGGAAAATTATAGACATTTTATCATAGAGCAATAAATTATTACGTTTGGTTATTAATCTTCCTTATGGTAAACTTAATAAGTTTGGCACTTGGTTTTCTACAAAACATATTTTTTTATAATTGGGTAGGTACTATTAATATTTAATTATCCACATTATGATCAATCAGATGAAAGCTTTGAAAAAAGGCAGTTTAAAAAAATAAAAAGATGATTTGAACGAGAACCTCTATGTTTCGAATAAGAATTATTTTATTTATCGAACGACGAAAAAACTAAATTTATATTAGGTAAATCTACAGTATTTAAGATTGCCATCAACCATCCATTATACCATATAGGTACCTATATTGTAATCGCTCCGGATGCTTAGTGGATTAAATATAATATACCTACTAATCAGATATTTGGATAACCAAATACCTAATAAGGTATAATTCAATTTACTAGACTATTAAATATTGAATTGAGAATTAAATCCGTGAAAAACATACAGCTAGGATAATGTTTTCATGAATTTAATAATTTGATAGCCCATCATCATGCTTTCAGAATTAATTTTCCTTTACACGTGAAACTAATTTATCAAAGCATGTGTTATTATTCGAGTTTTCCTTCACTACAAAGACAAGCCTTTATTATTTCGTATAAAATGAATTTTCCACTGTAGACGGTAATAATTAGCAAGCGACAACTTTTCGACAATCAACCGCTGAACTAAAGTGGCAATTTCACCAGTGACAAACAGCGACCTAGCGATGCTAAATAATGGAGCGAGTAGTTAGAACTGCGTAGTACATCGCAGGTATTCCTGCGATATAATATTTTTCAGTTATAATAACATCAAAATATATATTCTCAAGAATCCAGTTATTCATAGTTTTTATCTACTACCTAGTTAAGATTATAATCATCCAGGTTGCTACATAAATGACTATAGAAAAAATAATTAAACCTAGCCACATAAATCAAAATATAATACAGATGTACGTAGATAAAATGAGTTTTATAACCGAAGGATTGTAAAATCCGTTTGTGCAAACGAATTGTGCTAATTAGCAACAATTAGATTGAAGTAATTGTTCCATACAATGAGCGTTTGTTGTCTAATTAATTTGATGAAGGCCGATTATGAGTCGTCCAATCATAGCGGCACCGAACGTGTTGAAGTTGGCCAAAAAATGCTTTATTTTTGTAAGCGTATTTCGTCCTACTATGTAACCTACTGCTGTACAACGGCCTCTTAATTTTTTTTTCCATTTGGTTCCTAACTAACTTTAAAAACTTTATTTCAAGCAGCGCCTCGCAGTTTCACTCGCGTAGTTCCCGTTCCCGTGGGAATTCTGGGATAAAAAGTCTATGTGTTATTCCAGACTATAATCTATCTCTGTGCCAAATTTCATTGAGATCGGTTTAGCCGTTCTGGCGTGATTGAGTAACAAACATCCATCCATCCAAACTTTAACATTTATAATATTAGTGGGATAAATATCAGTTATCTAGTACCTACCTATAACACATACTCTGTTTACCTTGGGGCTAGATAATGCTGTGTGAATTGTCCGGCATTATTTATATTCTTACAAATATCACGTCAAGGATCTGAGAAAAATAATCACCTACCTAAGTAACGGTACTAAGAAGGTACGTGTACAATTCCATTGATTTTGAAACGTTGTAATTTAACCACAAGTGTACACAACTACCAACATATATTAAGAAGGTATTTGTATTTGTATTTATTTATTTACCATTCCGTTACATAACATAACATAGGCAAGTCAAAAGGTATGTATCTTTGTTACATTCAAAGTGGATACATCTTATGAAGGTTATTTTGTGTTATTATTTTTTTCTTAATTACACCCCACTTTGTACATATAAATACCAAACAAAATGTTTGCAATTTTACCGTCCTTTTCTATGCATAAGTTTGTTTGTAATTAAAAATAATCGGCCAAGTTTTACGGCTCGTCAATTAAGCTAAACAGAATATTCCGAAATAGCTATTAAATTATTATAACTAACATTGAATCATGTTTATTTGACACCATATTTGGTTGGCAAATTTTCATAATTGATCAATTTGGTTTTGAACGAAATTGACCGATGAGTGATTTGACTCAAGTATCGATAATGTCGATACTACAGAAAGTGGGCTTACAAGGTTAGAAGTGGTTATGGTAATAAAAAACAGTTATTATCTGTTTTAACTTTCTTTTAGGCTAGGGCACAATGGTTTTGGAGAAATAAGTAAGTTTATTAGCAACCTAGGTTAGTATAGTAAACCAAAAGCACATATATCAAAGAAAAACCGAAACAAAAATACTTAAAAAACGGGTATATACTTATTTAAAGAAAATTACAATAACAGAATACAATAATTACAACGAATATTTACACTTTAATCTATTTTCTAAAAAATCTAAGCCGTAATCAGAAGGCAAAGTGCCCAGAATGCTGGCAGCATTGCCACGTTGAATGGCAATGCTAATTCGATGTCTGAAATAAAAGCCAGCATTGTGTGGACTCTCAAAAGAGTTTTGTTACATCTTTGTATATTGTAAAAAAAAATATTTTAACTCATGCAAGCGCGTTGATGTCTTTTATAGGAAATAATTTCTCGTTGAGACTCGTATCCATCCATACTTATAATATTTATTCGAAAGTAACTCTGTCTGTTTGTCTGTTACCTTAACACACTAAATGGCTGAACGGATTTTATGAAATTTGGCAGGGAGGTAAATGGTATCTCGGCGACGGACATAGGCTACTGAAAACCGCGTGCGAAGCCGTGGGCTGCGGCTAGTATACAAACAAAACAAAGATAAATCAATACATTTCTAAACTCTTCTTAAAAAATCCTATTAAACTCGTGTTTTGATATTTAGTGTGCATAATTAATTAGGTACTTATATGAATATTTTAATCTCTCCTGAAAAAATTCTAAATTTGCACAACAAAAAAATTTTGAATCGATACATTATCGACAAAACACATTACAATTCCAAACACACACATCATCGGTAATCGATAAACATGTCTATCGATTACCGATGACAATCGAGTGGAGCCGAAAATAGCCGATTACGTTATTATTACTGGTCGGGCAATAATTGAGCGCGCGGCATCATGCCCTGTTATTAGAATTATTAGTGAAAAAACTGACGCTTTCAAATGTATTTTGTCATTGCAATTGATAATGGGAATTTTGTAACTCTTTATAGCTTAGATTAATTGTAATATTTTGCTGTCGTAAGTCAATTACTAATGTTAAAATTAAGACTTAAAAACCACAAATTTTTACAAACTAAGACTAGATAATATCTTTTAGACCTTGTAAATACATCGTCGGTCACATCGTCACTTTCCTTCAGGTGAGAATGTGTTCAAAGGAAAGTCTACTGACCATAAAAAAAATCTCATCATAAGAACAAAAAATCTTGTCCTGTTGTGTGTGTGTTGTTTCATTGTGTGGGTGTGTAAGTGTGTCTTTTCCTATGTGTCTGGTCTAATATTATGTTCTTAATAAGAACCCTTCTCGGTGTGCTATCTACCTACCTATCTAAGAACGCTACTGTATCTACACATTTCCTAGGGTTAATTCTACTCAAACAATTACCTACCTACCTTATAATAATAATTATACAATTACCTACCTTTTAATTTCTGTCGTAAAATAAATTCCATTGAAGAAACCGTTAGTACATTTTCATGTCAATATTATCTGCAATAAAGTACCCATCTGAAACCACCGACAACGACCACACATTGAAAATCTATTAGTTCCACATAACGAACGTCATTGATACAAAATTAACCAGATAAAAATATAACACATTTCAATGAACTTATAAAGACCCCGACAGCTCTATCCATCACAAACGTAACCTACTTTGCAAAAACTCCTTTGTTGTTACACAAAGGAAGACATCAAAAAAGAAAAAAGTTCTAAATTCAAATAGGCGTTAGAAAGGCGGGAATTGTCTATGCTCCATATGTTACGAGATTAAGCCGTAAGCGTCGGTCATTTGTCATTTCTAGCTGTGAGAGCAACAAGAGTGCTTGATTGAGGAAGTCATTTCCACCATAATAGAGCGGAAATAATATTTTTTTACATCCCCCATCCGAGCATTAGAGTCCAATATTGTGATTATGAATATGTATTTAGATATCAAACTTCATCATTAAATCCGAGAGTCCATATTGTACTTACCTACTGTATATAACTGCTAAAATAAAACCAGGAATTATTTGAACGAGTCCATTAAAGGACAGACGTTAGTTTTTAGAATTGAAACTGAAATGCAATTTTGCAATATTGTAGAATGATTCCGCCGATAAAACTTCATGCATAATCGTAGAGCAATTTCAGTTTAAATATGTCATTATTTCAACATAATTCCAGGTTCAGATAATCTTGATCAGAACTGTAAATTATGGTATAATTTTGATGTGATGATAATTTCAATGCTTATTCTGGTACTGTGTATGTGTACTTATCGCGTCAATCAGCACAGAGGTGGAATCGGTAGGTTCACGTTGAAAGAACATTCTATGTTTGAATATCTATGGTTGTTACATGCATTCACTTTTCTGAAATTCGGTACCTAGTAGTACAAACTTAAAAATGCCACACCCTAAATTATGTTCCATCCTACCCTTATCAGTCTTTAAAAGCACATAATATTAAAAAAAACACATAAGGTTAACCTCGCACCTTTATATCTAAGTCAATTAAAAACACACCTGACTTTTAAAACTCACAAACTTATTAGAAAAACACATAATTGCACTAAGCGTAGTCAGTTATGGGCATAAAAAAATCAATCGATTGATTTTGGGGTCGATACCTTATCTAAATTAATATCTTCAGCCCCTAAATGTATAATGGTAGCTATGTACTGGGGTGTTTTTTTTTACCAAACAAAATGGCGCTTGTTTTATACACTCGGTTTGAGCTTGCGGTAGTTATTGCACGTTTTTATATTGTATGTTATGTGATCCTTTTGTTGGTGGTATAAATAAATACAAATGTATTATGAAAATCAAAAAAAATTATACGTGAAAAGTATACGTATAGAAGTGGATAGATATACATATAACGAAAAACTGAGGATCAGTATCGATTATAATTTTTTTTGAAAGAAAAAATTAACAACAGATATTTTATTCAATTTTATAATGTACACAAAAATTAGCTAAACGTATTCAAGGAAGTTAAAGCAAATTTTCATCAAGTAGGTATGTTGTGAAAAATTAGTCGTAAACTAATTTTTCACAACATACCTACTTGATGAAAATTTGCTTTAACTTCCTTGAATACGTTTAGCTAATTTTTCAGTATAACCTACGCTGAAAATGATCTTTGCCCGCCTTTATACATCTACTTCTTAGTTTTTTCTCATAAGGAAATACTTTAGGTACCTCTCCTTTCTAACAAAATATAAAATACATTAAAAAATGTCTTAGAAACTAGTGTTGAGAATTTATCCCCTTTTGAAATTCGGTTCGAAAGTGCATCAAACCTGCACAAATAAAATTACGAATGCCGTTGCGCTCAAAGCACACCTTGGGCACGGCAGACAATTTAATTTAAAATAACAGGTTCTTACAAAGAGCCAGGGGTTTATTTACAAAAACATCGCCTATAATTCGGCATCAGGGTGTTCAAATTTGGGGTTATTACGTAATGGACTGCCGCCGCCGGTCCTTTAATATTCGCTTTGTGCTGAAATAGGGTACAAGGGCTCAAAGGTACAAATTAGATTTGACTGAAATTGTTGTTTCTTAGTTTTAGTGTTTTGTTCAGTTGGTTTGACTCATCGAGACTAAGTTTTTTTCATTATTTTTATTATTATTTACTAAGAAAAATACAATATCAATAAAGAACTATACGATTGAAACAATTGAGCTAGAAAGCAAACTGTTGCAAAACAATCTACAAAAAAACAGTTGAGGTATCTCAACTGTTTTTTTTTTCAGTATAAATTTAAATACATGTTGAAAATGAACACAATGTTCTTCCAATAAAAAATATGAAACTACGATAGCGGACAGAAGCCATTTTTAATGTAAAACTCGCTTCTGCCAAAAGCAAGTACCTACACCATGCTCTTCTGTAAAATGTAGCCTAAATCCGTGCGGGATACCATCAACCTCCCTGCAAAATTTCATTAAGATCCGTTCAGCCGTTTAGTCGTAAAAAGGTAACAGACAGACATATAGAGTTACTTATAATATTGGTAAAGATGTCCAGAGTTATTTATTTGGAATAGCTTTTTAAAGGAACATGGGACTAAAAGTTTATAGCTCTACTCTGCGGGTTAAAAAAAACCATTTGATTCGTTTACAACATAATTAAGGTCGAAATTAGTATAAACAATGCTTGATGCTGTGAAAAGTGAACCCGATTTTATCTAAATAATGATCAACTGACACCTTCTAATCTAAGATCAGACCAGATGGACCCGTGCAACATTATTAAATTAAAAACCCACCTGTCTCTTTCCTACCTTTAAAAAAGACAGGGACAGATATATTTTTTTGTGATTTAGTTACTAATGTTTTAGGATCATTGATGCAATATTTTTGGTTATCTCTGATTGCAAATGTTTTTATTAGCTTAGGTATGCAACTTATTTGATGGTCAATTATATATTTTTTGCGATCCTTGCAATTTAAATCAAAGTGATCATATACTTTAATTATTAAATTTTATTGGTATTTTCGTTCAATAAATGACCCTATTAAAGTGCATCATGATTTATCTGTTTTTTTTCACTACAACTACATATATGTAACTATCAAGCAAAAAGGTTTTGTTTTACTTTTTTCAAGATACATATATACAGTATACCATAAAGATTGCTATTCATGGCCAACAGATGGCCATGAATAGCAATGGTATACTTCACAATGTTGATTGAGACGGTACGTGGGATTCTTTATCTTAGGACGAGTGCTTCGTTTGAGATGACAGATTTGACAGCTTGTCAGGCCTGACAATCAAGTCAAGACTAAATTGATGCGAACCTGGTAAAGTCGTAGCGAAAAGCAAGCGGCGCCATAGAGAAGAAGTTGAAGTTGACCCTGGTGTTTTCGGCTGATTTGGTTTTAAGTAGGTACCAAAACATTATCATCTAGTCCTAGGATAACAATTTATTGTGAATGGAAATTATTATGGTTCATTCCGGAAATCCCCCACGGCCATCCCCCACGTGGGGGATTACCGAATTTTTTTCCGGAAATCCCCCAAATCAAATAGATTAGTCTCGTGGGGGAAGGATATCAGGAAAAAAGACTCGCCCAACTTACGGCCAACCTTTCTGACCCTAAGCAATATTTATTTCAATTATAGCTCTACATAAACCGTTAAATCCATTAATTCATTTTCCTATCAAAAATCCCTACACCCCATCGGTATCAATAAAAGCCTAACAAAAACTTTTATTCTATTTTTACCCGACTACCAACAGGGGAGGGTTATGAGGTTAGCACCCTATGTTTGTATGTTTGTATATTTGTATGTTTGTATATTTGTATGTTTGTATGTATGTGGCCGATTTCTTTGTTCCCACGTAGCGCTGAAACTACTGGTTCGATTTCAACAAATTATGTATCGATTGATTCGTCTCAATACCCCGATGGTTATAGGCTATAGGATTTAGGGCTCCGACCCCGAATAAGCCAACAAAACGCGTATGAAAGTTTAGGTAGCCGCAGGCTGCAGGCCCCATAGAGAAAAATTACAATACCTACGACCTATTTTCATTTTCAATCTATGCCTATCAAATATGACCGATACGTCATTCTATTTTGTCAATGTAAATGTTTCAAACTTTTATAACTTGCACGTAGTCGGGTTGTAGTTTTTAACTTTATCTTGTGCTCTATCAATTAGTCAGCGATATTTTGCTTAGAGTTCATATTATTTGTGAAATCGTGTAGCGAACGCCTAATAGCGGCTTTTTGCCGCCTTTTTTGTTTTTGGAGTTCCGTGTAACGTTAACGGAACAATAGTTGCGGAATTTGCGCATAGGAGATCTTTCTGTTTGTTTGCATTAGAAATGTTACCTAAACATCTTCTGATTCAGTAATATCTTCTGCTTTATCCCACTTAAGGTCAAAATGGACGGCAGCACATCTTTTATTTGAATCATAATTTGATAATTTCCTTTTTATTGACAAAAAATCTTATTTAACAAAATTTGTCATCACAACAACCTAATGTGGACATAAGATTCCTTTTCGTAATCCTGAAATATTTGAAAGTATTAAATGAAAACTTAATAAATACCTAGCTAGTTTATTTAACAGAAACAAAAACAACATCATTAGCATCATCTGGAACACCTGACTGTACCCGCTGGGTCTCCAAACTATTCTGCCACTCCTTTCGGTCCTGCGCTAGCCTCTTCATCAAATAATATTCATATAGGTACATAAGAAGACTTATCGATGACAGCAATTCCTCAATTCTCCACAAATCTAATGAAATTACGGAACCCAACCCAGCGCAACACACACTTGACCAATTTTTTTTCTAAGAGTGTAATATAAACGTGCCGGCTCTGACACCTTGGGACCCCACAGGAGGAATAGAAGCAATAATTATGGGATAATGAAGCATAATGGCAAGCAATAAGGACTAGATTGCAGTGCTTGGAATTAGTTTTTTTGAGGAAAGGGTGATTTTTGAGACTAGCTTCTGGAGGTGGCTTCACATTTAAATTTATTGAAATAAATTACAATTTTATTGTTTTGAAAAACTGAAAAAGATCTTTAATAACAAAGAATTGCAATCAAATAATAGAATTAAATTAAAACTAGTATTTACAATTGAAACATTTGAGCTAACTGCAGACTGTTGCAAACAATCTACAGGTAGCTCAACTGATCCATATCAATACCAGTCGGAAGTGTGCCCCAAACGCTGGCTGCATTGCCCCGCTGTATGGCAATGCTGATGCGCTGTGCCAGATACTTACCAGCTCTCGGATCACGCGTCACTTCCATAACAATATTCTTATCATCTTGATAGTAAAGTTATTATTAGGACAGGACACAGTGAACTCCATTTACGGCGGTACCCTGACATATTTTATTATATTATTTCGTTACAAAGGAATTTAAAAAAACCATTGGGCAGTTTGTAATACATTTCATAATACTTTTTATTGCCTCTGTAACAGTTTAATTTTTTCTAGTTTAGATAGAGATGCGACGTTGCTCTTGGTGGCCACCAAATTCTTTTTTTCGCGTCTGCCTATACTATTAAAAAAAAACTATTACAGAAGTATAAAAAAAAGCTTATAACAGGTATCACAAACTGCCCAATGGTTTTTTAAAAATTCCTTTGTAATAATGAAATTATTGATAATATACCCACACATAATTAAAAAAAAATAGGTGGCGGCGCTATCTGAGTCGAGGTACCTACTACGGTCCTTAAGTACCTAACAAGTTGTGTAATCTCTCAAAAAATCACTCGTCAGCACGAAATTCTTTATTCATCCCTACAATATGGTACAATTATTTTACCCACAAAAAATACTGAAACACTCGAAGTTCCTTTTTCAAAATTATTTCGTTGTTTATAGAGCATTCAACAACGCAAATTACTTAGGTATCGATGTTTTCAAAAACGAACAAAAGACGGCTGCGCGGATATCGATACTTATTATCTTGTTCTTTTATCGTATTGATTTCAAAGAACTGTAATTGTAATTCACACATTACTTTTCGACGAAAGTTTTATTTAATATTCGTTTTAATGATTTAATATCTCACTCACGAGCCCACAATTTCATTGAAATACATTCATTATCGTCATAATTAATTCGTGTGGGCTGTTTTATCATTATGTGGCTTGTATTATGTTAGTAGTAATTTCGGCAATATTATTTATTGTATTATAATTTATAATAAAACCAAGTTACAAGAGGAGAATACGAATAAAAACAGATAAGTACCCGAGTGCTTATATCTCTTCTTTGACAACAAGCTGCCACAAAAAAGCTTCGTTTCAGTTAAAGTTTCCAAGGATTTTGTTTCTATTGTTATCAACCGTAACACTGTTTTCAAACGATTAAACCGTACAAAAACATACGCTTTAATCTTAAATTAATTTTCTTGGTTTTCCCATTGCTAATTAAAACTATTGTAGCTCATTCTCTTCGGTACCTAAAGATTATATTATTTTTCCCCACACTAGCTGATAAGGCAATCTATTAACTGCGATTCTGTACGCACTAATCGATAACACTACAAAACATGGGTACAACACTTAATTGAATTATGTTTACAAATGGAAGTGTTGATAGGAAAGGGGAAGCTCGTGATTGGTCCGTTTGAAATAGGAACAACAATGGAGGAGTGTGACAGAATGCTAATTAAACTACAAGCTTTCATACCACTTTTCACGCATTCCTATTTATTGCAATCTATACCATAGCTCGTCAATTTTAAGGTAGGTATTTACACAAACTCAACGAAATAGCCATAAAGTGATAAGGGTACCAAAATAACGGATTATTACAAAAAAAAACTCCGTTATTCTAAATATGGTTTCAAATCGTGCAAAATGTGGAAAGTTTTCGTCCTTCTACACTCCTTTACCGCCATTGCGTTGAAATAGGCCATGATACGGTCACAGCTTACAAAAGGAACCGCTAATTCACAAAAGCTGTCTCATTTATGACTACCTACTACCTACCTACTCTATTCTTAGTAGAGTAAATGGGCATTTATAGGCCTCTTTAGCTGCTTACACCAAACCCGCTGGCCCAGTCAAGTGGCTTTAAGGATCTCGCATATCAGAGGCGCACTGCTATTGAATTTCATATCGACGGCATCAACAGTTCACGGGCCACACGTTTGAAGCTTTTCTTACTTGTTCTAGGTGGGCGACAAATCCAACGCGTCGCGACGCCTACGATTTTATATGTGATATGTGGCGGCTATCATTCATACAAATTCAATCGTCCAGATCGCATATAACGTCGCGTACGTTGCCTGACGTGGGCTCAGTCTGTCTGTCGGTCCTTTGTACTTGACACGTAACCTCCGCTCGTCTATGACGGAAACCGTAATATCCTTCAAGTCGTAGTGGTTTAAACGAGCAAGGGGTTAATTGATATTTAAATTTACTAGTGGTTTCTTTTCCAGTTCCTTCACTAGTGGACCAAAAAAAATTAATAAAGCGAAAACCAATGACACCATATTTGTTATTCCATAACCGGTACTATACGAGTATTTATTAAGCTGTTTTTGAAAGTATTAAAATTGACTTGTGTAAGTGCTTATTTTTTGAGCCTGAAGAAGTTATTGCATTCTGAAATCTTTCACGCAAGCCTCTTGTATATAAAAGTCAAAAGTCAATAACTTTATTCCCTTAGGCTTACAAAATAAGCACTTAGACAAGTCAAATTTTATACACAAACGGCTTAATAAATAGTAATTATTATCAAATAAGAAACAAAATGTTATTGATTTGGTTCGCTTCAATTTTTTGTCCACTAGTGGAAGAAGCGAAAAATAATACATCAACAACCAGTTGATTTATACGATGAAAATAAAACCATTTTTATCGGAGGCTCGACCGGAGTGAACCAACTGTCCTGCGCGAGCACCACCCTGAGAACGCACCAACCGCAGCTATTCCCTAATCTGTGACCGTTGCGTTTAGTTTCATAACGCAAACCGCATTCAATCAGAGCCTAGGAAAGTAATTTAAATATTTGACAGCGTCTTTCACTAGCTTCATTATTCATTAGGCAAGCTTTTAGTGGTAATAAGTTACGACGTAAGGCAAATATTTGCGAACCTCTAGTTCGCACCCCCAAACAACTTGTAGAGGAGGTGGCCCGTGTTGTGGTGGTTGATGAATAACGGCAACACACGATTGAGTTCACAGGCACTTTATTTAGGACACTACAGTTAATAGAAGGAGTTTGGGGGAGAAGGTGGAATTTCCCCCAAATAGTGCAGAGGGAGATCTCCACACTACTGCCGAAAAACTGTTTCACAGTTTGGCAGAAATTAAATGACGAAAAGTATTTTAAGATGATAGTAAATAAATAAATAAATAAAAAACACGACTTTCCGATTCATTTGGAAACTACACTCTTTATTGCAATGAAATTTTGCATACATAATCGGATAAGAAATAGCTATGTTTGTACCGTTTCAGTTTGAAAAACTAAATACATAATCATCATTATAACAAAAAAGAGACTTTATTAACAAAGAAAACTACAATCAAATAATAGAATTAAATTAAAACTAGTACCTATTTACAATTGTAACAATGGAGCTAACTGCAGACTGTTGCAAACAATCTACAAGTAGTAAGTTATAGCAATATAATAATACTATAGTTATATAACTTAATATAAAATGAATTGAAATAAATGTTTGCTCTCATAATATGATAATATAATTCATTTTCAAGCGATTTTATGACTTGCGTTCTCATTTAATGATGATTTTGTTTTATTAAAAAACGAAAGCGGTGCAAACATAGTTATCCAATTATGTATGCAAAATTTCAATTTAGTTGGGGATGCAGATTCCAAATTCAATTCAATTCAATTCGTTTATTTCAGCTTAGATAGGTACACATAATATACATATTTCAGCCATATACAAAAACAAAAGTAAAATAAAAACATTTCTTAAATTAACGGACCACACAATCTTCATAAGCGCATTGCACTATGTGTGCACGTCCAGAACTTCATGAAAGGACAGTCCGTGTCCAGCCTTCCAGCTATAAGTTTCAGATAGCTACTGGTACCGCCCCTGACCCGACGCATCAGGGATGCTGTTCTGTTGCGGATGATTGCGTAAAAGTCATCAACGCGGGACTCTGCAAACATCCCGGATGCGCTACAGAAATGAATCGGAAAATACGTTTGTAGGGGCTCAGAGGTTTGCACTACATTATGATATTCTTACCTCCTTTATAGACATTTTCATACTTGATAGCAGTCACTGACTCCTTTTCTCTAGTTTTTTTGACAGCCCATTGAAACCGTCAGATTTGCTCTGTACCTATCATATTATTTAGCTCTACCAGCTCTACCATAGACAAGAAAATCCTCTACAAATCCTCTTTTACTTTTTAGTTCGCTAGCGCGTGTGTCCAGAAACCGGTCCGGGCCGGCATATGCCGTACGCCGGTGGTCGGAACTAATTGTGTGCCATTAACCTTATTACAGACACACGGACACATGGACGCACGGGAGATTCAAGGTAATTTTTACATAATCTTCGAAAATGGACAGTTAAAAGAAGAACGTAACGTGTCAGTGAATGAATGATACGGAAGGAACTTGAATTGGAGAAAAAACTGAAATGGGAACTCGATCGAATTTCTTTTGTTTTCTTTATTTATTCTTTGAAAATGGTAAAAAGAGAACGGATCACGTTTCAATGTATCTATAATGCGGACGGACAAAGGGAAAACTGAATTTGGAACTCAAAAATTCATTTCAAAAATCAAAGTCGTCCAAAATCTTGATATTTTCATATAATAAATAAAATTAAAACACATTCCTAAAAGTCATATTTTTAGAAAACACACAAATAGTAGGTAGGTACTTGAACGGATGGAGTAAAGGATCGAGGGAAAACTTTAAATTAAATTAAAAATTCATTATGCATATATTGCGATGGCGTCCGTGTTCTTATTTCTTACTTACATTACACGGTAAAATATAAAAGGCGAGTTTTAACCCTAAAAAGACTTCTGTTCCAGCAAACCTTATTGGGAGAGAGAGACAAAGTTGTAAAAGTGGGTATTGTTACCACAGATAACAAAATTCGAATAAAGTAAAATTACTTAAATCTCTCCTCTATCGGAGTGTAACTGAAACAGTCACAACCAATTTAGCAGAATAAACATTTACTGTTGATACGATCTATATAGCTATAGGTACTATACCCAAGTGCATAGCAGTAACTTTGCCAATCCGCCATTTATAGCCGGCCAACACTCGCAAACGTTTAATTAAGGGCTATTATTAGATACCACCTAAGTACTTATGTACCTACCACTGAACTTTGCCTTAATGTGAACTAGTAGTTGCCGCTGGGTTGGTTTGGTATTTTATAGTGAACAGGGATCGACGTGTCTACTTGCATAGCCTTTAAGCATTTCCAAAATATGTTCCAAGTTTTGTTCCATGAAAATTTTACGTGTACGCTTCAGATTTGCTTTGTTTTCGTTCAAACAGGTTTTATTTAATTAGAATCTGTTCCCTGCTTTCCTACCTACATAAAATTACATAATTAGTAAACAACATAATATCGAACACAAGAAAAAACAACTCATTCAATGACAGATCAATTGCCATTCATTCTGGACTCTGGCCTTCATTCTACATAATCATTCAATTCATTCCCGTTCATTTCAAGATAGTCGAGCAAGCAATTATAAATGCTGTTTAATAATATAAAATTAAAGGAGAAATTCCGCATCTACAAAGGAAACGATCTAAACATATTGCACTCTGCATATTGCAAGTTATTCTCAGCAATACCTTTTTGCTAAGTATTAGGATTTTTAAAACATTTAAGATCTATGAACATGAATTTAGATCAACTACCCCTGTGGTTCTAAAAGACGAGAAACCAAAGTGCTCTCGAAACGCAAGTACTTATAGGTACTCTCCCTTTTAAAGAACAGAATCGCGGGCTGCGAATGTGTTAACTTAAAAACCCAGACAAAGTGCCTACTTAGTCTGGGTTTTATAGGGTTACTAATCTACCCATGTGCACACAGGTATGCAAAGCTTACATTAGTAAGAACAACAATACCCTATTTGCAGACCGGTCAAACAAATGGAGCTCGCGTTGTGATTTGAACGATTTTATGCGCACTTGAAACAATCACATCCAGTCATCATCATCAGCCTATACTCAGTCCACTGTTGGACATAAGCTTCCCATGAGCGCGATAGGATAGGAATAGGACCCTGTCTTTATAGCCGCATCCAGCATCTGTCTGTAGGTATTTTTCGCAGGTCGTCGTCCCACTACGTCGTAGGGCATCCTAAACTAATTTTGTCGTGTCTCGGTGACCACTCCAAAACTTATACCCCCACCGGGGGTGGTGGTTGGTTCTGTAATAAATGTTAACATTACTATTACGGACAAGGATAAGCTAAGCTTTATTAATTGACTTCAAAAGGTGGTTCTTTGTAGTTTTTTCTATGTATATTCGTCGATTTCTCTCCGTCAGTTATATACAGATTTTAAAAATCTTTCTATAATGTATATGGTCTTAACTGAATGAAAATGGGTTTTCACAATAGCTGGTAACAATTGGTTTCCATGGCAACGGGAGTAAACAAACTAAATAAGACTCGAATTGGAACAAGATGTCGCCACTTGAAAAATTCAATTTTCATTATTCAGGAATTTGAAGTCATTTTATAGTTTTTATAAATACACTAAATTATTTTAGTAATTATTAATTAGTAATTATGAAAGTGGGTTAAGGACGAACCTAATTTGTGTCGAAAAACGTTCATACCTTCATAATAAGTTCGTCAAACTACGATAGTTCTAAAAACCCTATAAAACCCAGATTTAGTAGGCAGGTATGCAAAGCTCAGATTAGTCCACGTTAGAACAACAATACTCTATTTACAGACCGGCGGCCGTACAAATCGAGCTCTCATTGTGATTTGTACAATTTATGTGCACTTGAAACAAACAAACATCAACTCTAATTAGTAGCGGGTAAGTCTAGTTTAGTATGATTGGATTTCAGTCGGTTTTGCTGATGAAGGCAAATAAGTAATTTAACTGTGTTTTTTAGTTCTTTTTAACATTATTGTATGATGAAGCGGATACCCAGCCTTACTTTACTTAGGTACCTACTTTACGGGATACCTATAATATACCCTAGTCGGGTACTTTAATTTAAAACCAATCTTTATAAAAAAAATCTGAAGTGAGATGGTGGTCAATACTTTACCATTTCACTCTTTTTTACTGTTGCAAACCATCTAGAGTTATCTCAGCTGATCGATCCATATATTCATACCAATCTTTTAATAAAAACTTAATTGAGATGGTGATCAACGCTTTACCGTTTCGGTCCTTTTTGCTGATGCAAACCATCTAGAGGTATCTCCGCTGATCGATCCATATATTCATTCATAGTAATCTTTACAAAAAAAAACTTGAGAGAGATAGTGGTCAATGCTTTACCATTTGACTCTTTTTTAATGTTGCAAACCATCTAGAGGTATGTCAATTGATCGATCCATATATCAATAATAATCGTAAGCGTCTTCGTTTTCTTTGTTACTAAACTTCAATGGAGTTTTCTTTTGCATATTGGTTAAAATCTAAAATCGTTCTTAAGATTTGAGCAACAGAGTCCAGATATGAATAGCTATTAATATGTAGTGGAGAACAGCTCTCTAAAAATAAATAATGTACATCCAATGTTGTCAGAATAGATTAATTAATTTATGTTTATTACAGAGGAAAACATGCGGGTTATATAAATTACAAATGTAGTAAATAATGTGTAGATTAATCCTAGGTTTGAAATACATCTAATAGAAGATATTTAATAAACAGTAAATCTTCCAATGTATACTAGTTTAGTTATTAACGGAACTCCACTTGAGGAAGTTCGTTTGATCTATTAGTTATTTCACTTCTTTGTGCAATTAATTAAGTACTTTAATCAATTAAACAATCGTCTAAAACTTATAATAAATCAATTCACATCCTTTTTAGAGTTCCGTGCCCAAAGGGTAAAAAACGGGACTCTATTACTAAGACTCCGCTGTTCGTCTGTCAGACAATTGAAATTTTCACAGATGATGTATTTTTGTTGCCGCTTTAACAACAAATACTAAAAAACCATAAAATAAATATTTAAGGGGGCTCCCATACAACAAAAATGTTTTTATCGCTCGTTTTTGCTCGATATTGATAACGGCAAACGGGTAGACGTTTGAGATATTCACAGAATAGTTAATTATAATTAACTTGAAATCTAAATTAATATTGAAATAAAACTTATATTTTAAGGGGGCTCCCATAGGTACAATAAACGTCATTTTTTACCATTTTTATGGATTTCTACGGAACCCTTCGTATGCGAACCTGACTCGCACTTGGCCGGTTTTATTATATAACTACTTCAATCCTAAGAAATTGCTAACAAAATTAGCTAAATAATTACCATAGACAATTTTAAAAGTATAAAGTGCGCAGACAGGCCATAGACAAAAATAGATTGAGATCAACGCGTGGCGAAAAGTTAATTGATTGGTTCGTTACATTCGTTCAAATTGATAGTTCATTCATTAAAAGCTACTACTGTTCGAAATTCAAATTGCTTTTATGAACCATTGGTGTGTGGTGGTGTAGGTGCATTTAAGCTTAGAAATCGCCGCAAATTACTTAAGTCAACAAATCCTTAGAAAAAAAAAACAGACATTTACGTACTTGGAGTCAACATTAAACATACCTACATGTGTATAATTGAAAATTACATGGACAATAGAAACAAATTACGAACTAGTATTTATAACTGAAACAGTTAAGCTAACCGCACACTGTTGCAAACGATCTTGAGGAAGCTGTAATATAATGCTTCTCTGTATATTCATTATAATCACATCTCCACCGGTGGTATAATAACTGCACCCATTTTAATCTTCCGATATTCACCACTTTCCAATGCCTATGGCTAATTTTAATATTAAAAACATTCAACTCGTCTATTTTAACTAAAAGCGGCTCTAATTCATAATAAGTGGTTATCAGAACGAACAACAAGAAATGAAAATAAAACAAGATATTAACATGAACCTCAGGCGAGAGTGAACGTCTCAATCTGCCACAGATTAAACAGTATCGAGCTGTTATCGTAGATCTGATTGGGATATCGATTTTATGGAAGCGCTAATCTGCCGCCATAATCGAAAAGGGCGCATCTAACATTTTTTGCAAAATTGAGTTATATATACCACCGTGATCAGCGAAAAAACGCGCATCTGATGGTAAATCGCATTTTTTCCTAGCACTTTCCTACAAAAAGTTAACGTTAAGCAAAAGGGCGCATTTACATGTATTTTTATCTTGGTACTAGTATGATAGGACGTATTTTCGATGTACAAAGACAAAAAGACTCATTTGTGTATAAGCGCCTCCTGAGCTATTTTAAATTAGGTCAGTTAAATAAAAGAAAAGACGCATTCGTATCATTTTTCTATGAAGCATATTTAATAGGGCGCATCTGGTAGATGCGTTTTTTTTCTTTACATTTATAGAATTTAACGGATACGGTCATACATAGTCGAAAAGACGTTTGTGCGCACAAGCGCCCTTTTGTCCAAAATGTCTGGCTCATAGCGGGATGCGCGGGGCAGGGTTCTCTAGTAAATCATTTAGTTGCGCCCGAGTCGAGAGTGGTCGGTGCGTACGTGTAATGTGTGGGCCAATTCCGGTGAGTAGTTGTTTACGTATTTTTGTAAGTAGGTAAATAACAGTTAGTCCAGCAGAGTTATTTTTAAAGCGTGTTTCATCACGTTCAAACTAACTTTTTTCTATTTTGAATACTATTGATTTCGTATATAAAGCGTTAACGTGTAGGTGGTGTACGCGCGATATAGTTTTTATATAGCCAAAGGCTCGCCCCTAGCGCCGTCACCTATTTATCTTATTATTCAGTTGAGCAAAGGAAATTTCAAAATTCAATAGGGGTCCGTGATACCAATTTCATAAGCTATTTTTTAATGCCTCTGTTATAGTTTTATTTTGTATAGTTTAGGAGTAGATGCGAAAAAAGAGATTCTCTATTTTATTTGTATTACTATTGAATCCTGTAAAAAGAGTTGAAAATAGAGAAACTCTTTTTTCAGGCTCGGAAGCACCTTAATGCAGAGAACACAGCATAGCCAAACATGATCAATGGATCTTTGTACGAGCACGTACATTGTGCATTGCCCTAATTAATGCTAACCGCGCATTTACGCCAGTCATCAATTTTAGCAATACCTTTTATTGTATTCAGTTCGCGATCACCTGTCAATCGACTCACGCGTCTCACTATCATTTCATTAGTAACTACAGTTTATCGTTAAATATATCAGTTAAAATTTATCTCTTGGTTTTTCTGATATATCCAGCTTAGTGTTATATACTACTACTACTAATACTACTACTATACTACTATACGTGGTGTACGGACCGTACAATCTTGTTTTCACTTTTGAATTCATTAATTAATTAATTTGAAAGAATAATTATGATTTTCAAATAGTTATTTCACTGGACATATTGTCTTATTCGTCATTTTCTTTAGATAGATTTAAAATTTATTTAGAGACATTAGTATTTAATACTAGATTCTGCCCGCGGCTTCGCACGCGTTGTTAAAGGTTATTTCTATGCCAAGGGAATTGATATGTTTGATTCCAGGCCTAGGACTACCTATATGCAAAATTTCAGCCCGATCCATTCAGAGTTTTGGCGTAAAGAAGTACCAAACATACATCCATCTAAATTTTCGCATTTATAATATTAGTGTGATATTATAATATCATTATTTTGCCATATTATAATTATTTTGACATAAGAGTAAATAATAACTCAGTCTTCAGACTGAATATTATAAATAAATCACAAACTTTTTCGTAATAAGTAATAAGAACGGTGCCTGTACTATGTGTGAAGAATGCCAATGTGCCATATTATAATTATTTTTTCATCAATGATGAGAAGTAAAATCCACTAAATACAAAGAAAAATAGTAATATGATATCATTACATAGTTGGAAAGACGTATCTGTGTATATGCGTCTTTTAAACCAAGGATTAAGTATTTTTCTGGATTTTTTGTGCTAAGAAAAAAAGGAAATTAAGAAATAACTATTTAAATAACAATAATAAAAATAAAAAAATATATACATCCTGATCTTACAACACTACAACATCTACCTGCATTTAAAAAAAATTAGAATATATCGTAGTTTAGAGACAGCATGCATTTGTTTATTTTTTAACTTTAAGATTTTTTTTCTCGATTTCATGTAACACGTACATGCGCCCTTTTCAATTACGGGGGCAGTAATAATGTCCTCAGACAATGTCGAGATCAAATCTAGAGACGGCGTCCACAAACACTTAAGTCAGATTATTTTGTGTACTAATAAACATAAGGCAATAAGCATAATTTTGTGTATAAGTAGTTCCTATGTGAGTAATAATAAATAATAATTAAAACCACCTCAGTAGATTTTTTTTATGCCAGTCAATAATAAACTGTAAACTTTTCAAGACTCTCGATTATTGACTTAAGTGCTTTCGGATCTAGAAATTTGCTTCGATATCTAGCTTCAAGGTTAAAACATCCTAGTGCCTAGGTAGGTACCTACTATACTAGTATAGTATTATCATATACTTAACTGGGCTAGATCTAGAAAGAAGATAGACAAATGTTCTGAACGAATTGTTTCGGGTTTGAGTGCTTCAATTTTAAAACAATAAATTATTTTTTGTTTCCTTAAAACGAAAGTGCATTTTTACGTACCTAATGTACTATATTTTTTATCAATTCAGATTTTCTTTAGACAAGCAAATACTATTAATACCTTCTATGAATGAATGAAATAACGACAGAACACTTATTGACTGTGACACAATTTTTTAAACTAATTTTTTAACTAACATATTAGGTAAATAATAAGCACAGTGCAAGTAATATCACTGAAACTGTCTTCTTCTTGTTTAGGGATCAGTTGAGCTACTTGTAGATTGTTTGCAACAGTCTGCAGTTAGCTCAATTGTTTGAATAGTAAATACTAGTTTTAATTGAATTCTATTATTTGATTGTAATTTTCACTGTCTTCTGATTTGCAAAATATAAAATACCTATAATTTTTTTGAAGATGCACGGATGCTTTCATCATGCTTGCATCCGTGGTCACGCCAAATCTATTTCTCCGAATCACTTTGACTTGCTATTTTCGTCTTATTCGTTGTTTAATGTGTTCTGACTACATTGTGATAAACTTCAAACAGTATCCTCTAGCTCGATTAGCTCCAAAGGCTCCAATAAACCATCAAAAGGTCGAATCTCAAAGCGATCAGTCCGTGTAACCATGTTCTAAACAACAAAGGCACCGTCTACAACCACTAATTCCTCCGTGAAGTGTTGACACTAAGGCCAATTCGATCTGCCTCACCTCATCAAAAACTACTACCTTATCCTGAACACAATAAGATTCAAAACCGAACTACGCGTAATAATCAAAGAAGGCTGACAATTTTGAGGTTGTATATCGCGTATCTGTTATTACCAAAGAGGTAGAGTTCATAATGAAGAGAGTTGAGGTTGGAGTAATGTGGCAAAGGATTCTTTCGGAGCTTTTGATAGCATGGATTTGAGTTTTGAGAATGATTGGATTATGGTGTCAATTGCATGTAAATCTTGGGGTTATTCAACCGTTGTAAATGATGTTATATTGTATCCAGGTTCGGACTAGTGGAAGGAAGTGATTTGAGAGTCGTGGGTTTGTCCGGTATCCTTCCAATCTTTACTAATGTATCTAATAATAATGTGTATCTGGCTAGAATGTAGTTTTTTGAGAACACAGGAGATAATCAACATCTTATGCCCTGCACCACCCTCTGCTAGATCCGTCTCGCTTCTGACAGCCATTTAGAATTCTAGATACAAATCTACTTAACAAGGCAATACAGTACCTACATAACATACATAGTACATACCGCCATCCCTTCCTTGTCTCTCAATTGTTCTGGTTGCCTGGAAGAAATCGCTTTAAGCGATAAGGCCGCCAAATCCTTTGCTTTCTTTAATTTTACACAATCTGTTTTTTCTTTTTAATTTAAGGTGATTAAAGAATTATCTATCTATTATGTCCTGTATTGTCTTGCTGAGTAGATTTTTATCCTAAGACCTAAACTCTGCACCTGAACATCTTTTATCAACTGTAGCAAGCAAGTATGATAATGAAAAGTTTAATATAAGTAGGTAGAGTAGGTAACTAATATTACCTTCCTACTGCAATAGAGGTACGCATTGGGACAAGCTAAAAATCTTGCGTCGTACCGGATCAATAAGCAAGGTTACGTGTTCGATTCTGACCATGGGACAAATGTTTGTATTTTTTTGCAAATTTTTGTGTCGGGTGTTCTCATTTGTATTGTATTAAGTATATCAGCTAGTAGTACCCATAACAGCAGTCTGCTTAGCTTGGGGCTAGATGAAGCTACGTGAATTGTCCAGCTTAGTTAAAAAATATATGTAGGTACTTACCTAAATAGCTACTTAGATATTTCTAAGTCAAAATACCTACCATAATTTCTAATTTAACCTCACAACTTGTAAATATTTCAGCGAACGTATATAAAGAAAGCTTCAGGTGGTCTGCTAAATGTAGCGTCGGCGTCGTAAAAACTAGTAGGTAGGTATTCTAAACATAAAAAGGTTTTTATCAGTTTAATAGACAGACACACTGTAATTGAGTTAGTTTTTTTTTTAATTGAACTGCTTGTTATTTGAAAAGACGTAGCTTTAAATGCCTATATACAATAAAATTTTCGTTTCAAGACCTTTCTGTATATATAGGTACATATATTTTATTAATGTCCCCTAAGTGCCTTAGAAATTATAAATAAATAATGCTGGACAATTCACACAGCATTATCTAGCCCCAAGCTAAGCAGAGCTTGTGTTATGGGTACTAGATAACTGATATACTTAATACAACACACCTATCTACTACCTGCACGCAGACGTGTGTTGCGAAAAGATCCTTGCGTGATGATGATGATGACTAAACGACTGGACCGATCTTTATAAAATTGGATTGAAGATAGATTACATCTTAGGAAAGGGTATTAAGCTACCTTTTGTCTCAAGGAAATATTCTTTTTAAACGTGGAAGCTTCATTATTTTAATTAAAATAGTAACACTGTATTTTAATTTGATAAATAAACGTGAATGTGTGAACGAGTAAACGAAACACGATCTTCGTTTGTATTGGAAAAACAACGTTAGGTAAAAAAATATTTAGAAAATGTACGAGTAAAGCCACGGGCAGACGGTTGTGCAAACTTAACTTACATAAGCTATTTGCTTAACCCTAGCAAAACCCACATTAACGATTTCTAATGTAGACGTTCGTTAAAACATCTTAAACGCTAGCTTCAACCTAATAGATCTGTCGATGTCGTCTCAAAGAACACAGTATGATTCATACAGAAGTGAAACTCCTCACACTTTAAGTATCACAGTAATACTTCTGCGGCATACCTGCCTAATATAAACGTTGCGTACCCTTTGAAGTCGCCGCTCTCTCCAATTAGCGCGGAGCCGCCGCCTTTGGCATCGACCGACGCTTTCAGACCACCGCGGTCTTGCCTCCTACTCTAATCGTCTGTCTCGCTCGCTCGTGTAATGTAGTTGATTAATAAACTAATTATTCGGTTGGTGGTTTGGTGTAGAGGTACTTTGGCATTTTAGATTGAAGCTAGATCTGAGAGATGGTGCGAATTTGAGAATGCCCTGTGCATTCTCAATTCTCTTCTCATTCTCTTTTATTGCAGAAGTGGTTGTACTGATGCAGTTTCGTTCTGAAAGCCTATTTTTATAGCTTGAACATTTTTGAATTCGATAGTTCCAGAAAATTTTGTACAGAAAGAAGAAGAAGACAAATATTTATTTGAAAATGAAAGGAAAGAGAGAAAGGTGAAAACATCGAATGTCTTTAAAAATCTTCAACCACAAAATAAGGATTGATCTCATAATGGCTGGATTTGATAACGATTAAAAAACAAATGAAAAGAATCATAAACCGGCGAAAATATATGAAATACTAGTTTGTGCCCGCGGCTTCGCTCGCGTTGTTTCTATGGAATCGTTTTAATGTTATTTCTATCCCATGGGAACTGCCCAAAGACATTGTCTTTGGATCTGACTAAAGGAATAAAGCAATGAAATAAGTCCCAAAAATTATCGGTTTCGGCGGGATTCGAACCCGCGCCCCACCCTGCGCCCGGTTCGAAACCCGCCGAAACCGATAATTTTTGGGACTTATTTCATTTCTTAGAGATACCCAGAGTGCGGGTTAGCACTATAACAAAAAACCTTAGGAATAAAGCAGTTATATTCCAGGCCTAGAACTGACTGTAAGTAAAATTTCAGCCCAACCCGTTCAGTAGTTTTAGCGTGAAGAAGTACCTACCTAACAAACATCCATCTAAACATCCAAACTTTTGCATTTATAATAGTGTGATGATTCATACCTACACATATTAATATAGAAAGTATGAGATAGACTCACAAATACATTAGAATTGACCAGCTCAGATGAGGTACTAAAGCCATTTTTCAACTAAAATTCGTACCACATCTGACCACGATGCCCGATCCCTTGAATGGAATACCTGCTGTTGTTTTATTCGCCACCGAAACGAATTAGTTACGTGTGTGGGAATTAGCTGCGCCTTAAATAAAATAAAATAACGTGGAGACTCGCCTTAAATATAAAAAACAATCGATGGTGTCGGCTAATAACGGGTTGGACGGTTATTATAGTAATTAGGAAGGGGATAGATCTGGAAATGTTTCGTGAAGTTGAAGTAATTTTTGTTGTTTGACTCTTCTGGCGACTTCTGTGGCGCGGTGAGCGAAGGTCGGACTGCGACGCAGGAGGTTGCGGGTACGATTCCCGCCTCGGGACAAATGTTTGTATGATCTGCAGATATTTGTTCAGGGTGTTTTGGTCGTTTTCTATGGATCGTAAAAAATATCTTGTATCTTTGTATTGTATTATATTATTAAAGACGGTAAGACTTTGTGTTTCACTCTATTATTTCATTTCTAGTACCTAGACCTACGCTTAAGGATGAATGTAATGATCAACAACTATTATGAATTTTTGAGTATTTTCTTTGACTTTACCGCACCGGTCAAAGTCATCTATTCACCGTAAGTAAGTATATATTGCGAAAGACTGCTGGCAGATGCTGGATGCGGCAAGCTGAAGACAGGGCGCGATGGCGCTCATTAGGACAGGCCTATGTCCAGCAGTGGACTGATATAGGCTGATGATGATGATGATGATGATGAAGTATATATTGTAAAATACTTATCAAAATCAGTAAAACGTTAATTATAGTACATTATTCGGTTAATGGCGAGAGACAGCAATAACCTTTTAGACCACCAGCAAAAAATAGTCTCGCGTTGATGTCTTTTCTATGATTTTTTAAGTGCTACGAACTTGAGTATACCTAAAAACATCGATAATAACATAACTACCACCTGCTTTCGATCTTGTTTTTAGAAAAGTCACTTTCCAAGTCATTTCGTTCATATAAAAGCCGACACAAGAGAGCGTAAAACCTGACTGCTTATTCGACCACCCCGTCCTTCCATAAATCATTAATATCACTTTTATTTTGCATAAATAAAACTGAATTATAACCCCTTTGCGCCCGGTAGCCGCCAGATAATATTGTAACCAATAACAAAAATGAATTAAAGAAAAAAAAACGTGTAAATGGAGAAAGAAGGCTGCATATCAAAGGAGGCCGCGGTCACGTACTGGCTGGTTATGAACAGCGGGTGTTAGAGACGATTTTAGAAGCATAACTATTTGAAAATCGAATTTTCAATTTGGAATTAGAATGTGCTGAATAATAATCCTTTTAAAAGTGAGTGTGGAAGTCAAAGTCTGACTTCAGACTAATATCGAAATTTCCAAAAGTTTGTATGGAGGGAAGGATAAGTATGGATGTTTGTTTCTTCTTCAAGCTAAAACTACTGAATGGATCTGGCCAAATTTTGCAAAGATTTAAGACCTGGAATAACATCTGCATTTATTTCATAATTCAGTTCCCTTGGGATAGAAACGCCCTTTAAACGTTTCCATGGAAACAAAGCGTGCGAAACCGAAGGTAGAAACTCGTATTTTTATCATCATCATCATCATCAGCCTATATCAGTCCACAGCTGGACATAGGCCTCCCCCAATGAGCGCCATCGCGCCCTGTCTTCAGCTTGCCGCATTCGGCATCTGCCAGGAGTCTTTCGCAAATCGTCATCCCACCTGGTCGGAGGGCGTCCTACACTACGTTTGCCGAGTCGTGGTCTCCACTCAAGAACACGTTTACCCCAGCGGTTGTCGGTACTGGAGTATTTTTATACAACTTCTAAATTGAGGACATTTTTAATTCGACTGTTTGTTTATATATTAACAAGGAGTCAGTTGACGCATTATCGCTATAACATACATACTTACATATTATAATTTATTTCGACATAAACAAATTCGGATCAGCTAGTTATACACCGTCAAAAATCGGTAGGCGATATAATTTAATGAAATTAGCATCGTATTAACCGAATTCGCATATCAAAGGCGCCGAACTCATCAACTGACATAAAAAGTTGGAGTGTATTGAACTAGCTATGAAAGGGGTATGAACAAACTTAAGTAACTTAAGTAAAAATATTGACACATGTCATTCAATTCTATTCATTTATTCATACTATAGATTCACAGGGAACGCTTAGTCAAGTCATTTCACAAAAATGATACTCAAAATATAGGTACAGATAATAAAATAACACAAGCTTCGTAGCTGCAATAGCATTGTCAAAATGTAAAACAAAATAAGATAGAATGTCCAATTTCAATATACATTAATCAATTAAATTGTATGTAACATAATATGTGTGCAATAAATGATTTGAGATTTACTTTTTTATTTTTCACCTTTGACTTTGTTTCACTTAGCGAGAACATAGTTTCATTTAAAATAATTTGCACCTATGTCATCATCATGAAAAAATTTAATAAGTTCCCAATAAATTTCGATTTCGGCGGGACTCGAACCCGCGCCCCACTCTCAGTACGGGTGTGCTCTAAACAACTAACCTGCGAAACCTTAGTTATCATCATCATTAGCCTATATTAGTCCACAGCTGGACATAAGCCTTCCCTAACGAGCAATGTCTCAATCATTCAAATAAATTTTAGTTTGCAATATTTAACGTCGGTGACATATTTTTTTTACCTGAGATATGTTGAAAAGTTTTTGCTCCAATGGTTCATGAAAACGGTTTTGCATTATTTGACAAAAGTTTGTATATTTAATGCTTTGACTCGAAATAAACCTGACTTATTTTAAATTCTTATTCTACTGAGTCTGACTTAATTCCACTGTTTACGAGTTATTTTATAGTTCACCGCTACCTAATAAAGTCCGTCAACTAGACGTAAAGTGGCAAAAATAACTTGTTTTTATACAAAAATATGATTAAAATTAAAATAAAAAGTAGGTACGAAAACATATTTTATGAACTAATCAGAGCGGTAAATCATATTACCTATTTAAAATATGATGCTAATATTTTTATACTCTTCTTTTCTACTCTACTCTACGTTTTACTCCAAAAAATATATTTATATAGGTATAACTTAGCCGTTTTCGGCTACAGTTACTTGAACTTTGGACTCAATTTTAATGTAGTTTTTGGACTTTAACGTTAAGCCTATAGTGACTAACTTATCCAATTGTTGCCGTGAACGTGCGTCAGTTTAAATATTATGTTTCAACAAATCTTTGAGTTGCTGTCGATTCGGACAAAACGTGCAAAACGCAATGACGCAATGTCCCAATTGACACTTTCGATTTTAATATTTTTTTTACTTACTGTCGATTCGGACACCATTAAAAATAGCTCCATTGTACAGTCAGTTACGTCTTTTTATCTATTTTGGTGAGTGTAACGATGCCAAATTTTCTACGCCAATTATAAAGGCCAAAAGAGCAATCTATTAAAATTCATATCCAATTAGTAGATCAAAAGGTGATCCTCTAACAAGCCATTTTGGTGAATCTAGTTTTGGACTGAGATAGTAAACTCGAATATAAAATCGAATTAGAAGTAGTTGCGGCTAAAGTTGGAATTTGGGTTTTTCGCATCCTGTACGTAAATAATGGTATAAGTCCTGTGCTTGCTAAAAATGTATGTGATGATGCCACAAACAAATGTATAGATTGGTATATGGCACTTTGATATTATGTTTCATCTTGTATTACGAATTTCTCAAGAAGAAAAGAAGAAGAAGTCTTTTATTACGAAAGTTTGTCGTGTCGTGTCTATGTTTAACTTCACCCTCTCGTTGGAGGACATTGTAACTCAATACAGCCTCAGGCAACCTACAATTGTTTCTGAATGACATCGCTCGTTTAGACTTGTAATGCAATTGTCTTGTTATTGTTGCAGTCAAAGTTTGAATATAGACTAGTCGTATTTTGTCAGTTAAAAACACAAATTGACAAAACCATTTAACTTTTTTATAAGTCAGTATGTACCTATCTAGGTTTTTTTCTAAAGTTTAACTTTATGTTATGTTATCATGAAAAACGTACGTATGATTTTTGAAGGCAACTATTTGTCAGGGAAACGCCTCCGCAGTGGAATAGACTATGATAATAATGATGTTTGCCAATTTAATTTGTCTGCATGTCAGTTATTACTGACTACTGTCATTTTCTCATAAGTAGGTACTTATACAAACTAGACATTTAATCAACGACCCAATTCACAAGATCGCATGTCACATCGCACACTTACCTACCAATTACATCGTTAGTTGACTTTAATGAGCCAAGCCCTGGGCTGATCTACATGAATACCATCGTAGATATCAAAACTCTTATACCAACCGATTAAAGTTCATTTCTGAACAGCAATAACTTTCCGTTATTAGTAGGAACTAGTAATATTAGTTTTTATGCTAAATATGACTTTTCTAGGAACTGTCTGGAGCGTGTTCTTAAAATAACTGCGACAGTAACTTTGGACGACGACGTCCCAGTTAGTAATTTAACGTCCTTGAAAGTTTGTTGCATAAAATTAGCACTTAGTTGAGGTTAGAAACAATACAAATAGGCATTTAGCATGTTAGGCCTCCTTGGTCATAACTTTGAACAAGATAAAGTTAACGGCAATATAATTATAGGCTTTCTAATTGCATCTAGTTACTTGTTTCTCATCTGGTTACGTGCAATTATTGGAAATACTTAAAGTTTTTTTATAATTATTTATCTACCTAGATCCTATTTCTGGTAAGAACATGACTAAGATGGCTTTCAAGTAAAAAAAAATACTAACGAAGAAAATGTATCATCATTATCAACCTATTATATTAGTCCACTGCTGGACATAATATAGCGCCATAGCGCCCAGTCTTCATCTTTCCGCGCCCAGCATCAGCACGCAACGCAGTCTTTCGCAAATCACACACCACCTGGCCGCAGGGTGTCCTTCACTTCGTATACCGAGTCGCGTTCTCCATTCAAGAACACGTTTACCCCAGCGGTTGTTGGTTCTTCGCGTGATATGGCCGGCCACCACCGCCACTTCAGCTTGCTAATTCTTTGAGCTAAGGAAAATGACATACAAAGAATAGAAATCAATTAGAATTCGTATTTTATTTACGACTGAAGCAGTTGGCTTTCAAGTAATTTCCTATATAAAGAAATAGCAAAAATCGTTAATACCTACCAGAGTAAACCTGCAGACTCAAGCTAGTTTGACAACTATAAGTTTATAAGAATGATTTTTGTAAACACATTATGTTTCATAATATGCGCAAGTTGATATACACTCAATTACAAGTAGATAATTGTACATAACGTTATTTTAACGACTACTAATTATACGTTATATATTTTTCATAGTTCGTGTGTTTAAAAGTCACTGCCTCTTTCATTTACATAATTTAATTCCATTTTAATAAATAGTTTCATTCTTAGCTTCGAAATACTTACTTTAATAACTGGTATAGCTTTTTTGGTAAAAATATGACATCGTATTTATTTCATCGGCTGAAACTTAATTAAAATGTTATTCTTAATTAAGTACAAACCCACGCCAAAACATAAAAGTAAGTAGGTAATTAATATTTCCTAATAAAATTGTAATAATATTTTAATAAATTAAATAATCACTAATTAACAATCTCATCTTTATTAAAGCTACTTATGAACCATAAACATTATCTCTTAAGTATTAACTTTTCGTTCAAAGTTAAAGTCGTTTTAAAATATCAATTTATGTTATGATAAGCAATAATGCCATCCCGCACACAGTCAACATAAAATCAGAATTAATCATGGATTAAATTAGTTTCACACATAAAAACCACAATTTTATAAGTCGGTAGCGATAATTCCCGGTCATTTGCTACAAATGCTTGTAAAAAGGTAAAAATATGATTATAAAAAATTAAAAATGTTGGCTCTTTATCCAATTATGCACTTACCGTATAATTATGTTCGGTACTTTGGCCGTCGCGTCGTCAATCGGCCGGTCGTTGGTAGGTACTAATAAGATTGCCAGTTTGTGTCGTACGCACTGCGACATAGGACATTGCCCGGTAAGTGGGGAAAATTAGGCCTTGCCTGGCAAAATGTGTAAAATAAGGTCGTAAACGTTTTGTTTTGAATGTGGAATTTCGTTACATAATTCTGTAGTACACAGCTTCTGTTCGAGGTTCGAACATAATATTGTCTTCTAGACCTATGTGATACACCGTCGCGCGTCGGTCAAATCGTGACTTTCCATCAGTTGAGGAAGTGGTCAAATGAAGGTCTATTAAATAAAAATAGTACCTAGTCTTAATTGTAATGTTTAGTTTTTTTTTGTTTTACGACTAACACCCATAGTCGTTTCCTTAAAATATTCCTCCAATCAAACTCAATTGAGGAGGTTCGAAGGTTTCCTCGAGACTTACCTTGAGTCCAGTCGAGGAAATCTGGAGGAAACAACTAAGAATATGGGTGTTAGTTAGTCCTTACTATATTTTAAAACCATTTACTTATTGCTTCGGCAGATTTGGCCAAAGATCTCAAGAGGTGCAAATATGCAGGTCTCGACAGAGCCCACGCATTTGCTTCCCTTGGAGTCGAGACCCTAGGTCGGTGGGGTATTGAGGCTCTCCGGGTTTTAAAAAAATATCTGAGTGACTTTGTTATGCACAGCGCATCAGCATTGCCATTATATATAGCGCGGCAATGCAACCAGCGCAGCGTCTTGGGGACGCGCGCGACTGGTATACATACCTATGGATCAGTCGAGTTACCTGTAGATTATTTGCAACAGTCTGCAGGTAGCTCAATTGTTTCAATAGGAAATGCTAGTTCTAATGTGTTTCAATTATTTTATTCTTATTTTATTGACCAACATTTATTTATTTTTAAAAGACATGTTCTCCCTACCAACGTACTAAGTCCACAGCTGAACGTGCCTCCCTCAAAGAAGAGAATCTTTGCCATAAACACTACGGTGGCAGGTGGAATGGTGATCGCAATAAAGGTGTTAAAAATACAGGGAGCTGCGCTAAAAAAATATTTTATTTTTTATTAAACCACCGAAACTCATAGAGTAGAGAGTAGGTACCTTTACGGGTTTATTGTTTATTTATTTAGAGAATCAAAGTATAAAAATGAATTAAATTTAAATTCTTACCTTTTCTCCAGCCAAAAAGTATCGTTTACCCGTAAGGTAAATTAATAATTGAAACATCTGAATCTCATACGTTTTCTCTCGTAACCCTACTCTTAACTCTAATAGGTATCTCAAAACTCTAATAGAAGCAATTTACGGGAGTTTTGTGCTTAGTGAAGTTAACAATGCGTACACTCGTGCAATATACCAGTATGTGTAGTAACGTAGCTTTAGGAGAGGCGTGAGTCATGAGCTGAAGCGATTTGATTTGATAGACAAAGCGGTGAAACCGCCTTCTTTATCGGATGTCTGTCGTTGGTTCTGTCAACAAAAATTAAAGTGGTTAAGTTATCTTATATAAAGTTACTCCATAGGTGATTACATGAATGTTGTTAATGCTTTTGATAATAATAACTATTTACATAGCTGTTTATATTATAAAAGTTGACTCGTCTAAGTGCTTTAAAGAAATAAAGTTGTTCACTCTGACTTTATGAATATTCTGTAGTGTATTCATTAGTTTCAAGTTTGTTTATTCCGACCATGTTGTATTTAAGGTGTAGATTGTTTGCAACAATCTGCAGTTAGCTCATTTGTTTCAATTGTAAATACTAGTTTTAATTTAATTCTATTACATGATCTTGCTAAAAGGAAAAAAAGCTTAAGGTTACATATAATCAGCCCGCATGCCCAGCGTGGGGATTATGGACATAACCTCCCATGAGATAACGATAGCGATTGGTCGACGATACAAGCGGTAGCCAATAATGCGGTAAGCCAATAATGCGCTTATCAGGGGGAGGCCTGCGTCCAGCAGTGGACCAACATAGGTTGTTGCGGTAGGTATACCGCTACCGCTTGTATCGTCGACCAATCGCCATTGTAAGAACAGTGAGGGGTAATATTATATCTCATTACGGCAGGTGAAGTTGTGGCCCCCGTTACACACTAATTGATCCGAGAACTTGACTGTTGCCGATTTTCAACTTGGACTTTAAGTTAGTAACTAACTAGTTGAGCACAACGCGTTTTCATAGTAAGTAAAAAAAATACGCGGTTATTTTCTAGCCTATGTTCAGTCAATGTTTGACACGAATTTGGCGACAAGAAACTTGGAAAGTGTCTATTATAGTGAATTTGTATGATTTTAATGTTCTTTATGTACCTGAGTAGATTTTTGGAATATCAATTCAGTTTATATCTCCGTCATTATTATACAGGGCTATTGGTAAATTAGTAACACTACGTGAACTGCAGGTTCAGCCCATCATCACAAACACGTTTGTGAAGACGCCAGGTCTTAATTCTTAAACTTGGTATTGGTAATAGGTACCCCCCGCAATTCAATAATCGTTCGTTGGAGAGCTTTTATTTGAAATTTAACTTAAAAACAGCACTGCCCTGAATTAACAGAAGGTATGAGCGTGGAAGATCGGTCTTAAGTTACTCATTGATTTGTCTGGAAGACAAAGATATTTTTTCATTTCGTATCAGAGGGGATTTATAATTTTTTTTAAGAGTTTAGACTTGGCGTCTTCACGAACGTGTTTGTGATGATGGGCAGGACCTGCAGTTAACGTTGTGTTACCTACTAATTTACCAATAACCCTGTATCATGTATTCATAAACAATTAGATTGTCTACAATTTGAACTATAAGAAAACATTAAAAAACTTAGTAACAAAAAACACAAAAATCCGCACACAATTTGTTTTATCGAAGCTTTTCAAAGTTCGAATTTTATCTTAAGTTCATTCAAATTAATATTCCTTTTTCGTATCTTGTGTTCCATATTCAAATTAATGTGTTTCCCTCGCATGCGATCGGGTTACCAATTTGCTAGCAAGATGTTTACCATTAACCTATGCCTTACCTCACTTATTAGAATAATATGAAGTAGGTATTAAATATGAAATAATTCATCCATTATTTTCAAAAGGTTATGGGGTTTCTCAATTTCAATTTCAGTGTTTTCGATAAGTAATCAATTAGGTCTCTTAGACCTACGCGTTTCATAACTAGCGATTTTAATAGAAAATGTTATGGAATAACCCTAGTTATTTTTCATTTGCGTTCGTTCGTCCCGTGAAATGAGCTTCTTACCTTCAACCTCAGTTAGTGACATCCAAAGAGTGGTCCCCTATCCAGTAGTACTTACTTGTCAACTTTCGATGTGTTCGGACCATTGGGCTCCTGTGTCCACTCGCTGGGTACCTACCGGTGACAGCCTTCGTCCACCCGATAAAAGTCCACGTGAGGGACGCAAGTTAAAATTAAAAATTTGAGCAGTACCTACCTAGGTACTTCAAAGTATTGAAGTGTAGATAGTTCAAAATAATATGGTGTTGTGACATGTGTGTCAAAAATTGAGACAAAGGTCGAGCCAAATTCTGGCAAACCCCAAAAAAACCATTCAGACCTTGAAATATTGCGCAAATGCGTCAAGATGTGTGTGGTCGTCTTTTGTTTCGCTAAAGTAAACATCTTTACGGCAATTTATTTTATCTGTTTCGAAATGTTTTGGTACGGATGAAGGCAATGTTTATTTACAAAGACATTTAGGACATGCTAATCAGTAAATCCATCAGTAGGTTATCGTATGCTAATAGAAAATCGTAAATGCTCTTAGCCTGAGTGAAGTCTTTATCTTCCACCCACTTACAATATTCATATTGATACCGCTCGAGTCTGCAGTGTTGCCACATCGCTCATCTGTCAAAACATTGGCGCCACTTTAGCAAAAAACTGCGCGTAAAAACCATCAAGTGTCATAAAGGTAGAGTTTTTGTTGCAATGCTCAGCTCGAGTATTCCACCAACATGTTTTAATAGGTTTTTGCCGTTTAATATGAGTTTATGATTATCTTTTTATTATAATTTAACTGTGATCGTGATTGTTCTAATATTAAGACCTAGTTTACACAAACCGTGAGATTGGTTCATCTATTTTCATTAACTATTTCGTTTGATTTGAATACTCCCTAGTACTTCAATAATGAATCCGTAAAATAATTCATTGAACGGTTGAATTTGCTAATTCGCCCTTTCATTCATTGGTTTCGCTCTGTCACTATTGTTTGTTTCGTTTTTCTGAAAAATCATCCTTCTGAATACTAAATGAGATTTTGAATTAATGTCGAATCATGATAGCGATTGCTTTCGTTTTAAATTCGGAACGCCGGCGCCCTTGTTCTAGCTCGCTCGCTAATGAAGATTTCGTATACAGCCGTCCTTTTTTTGTCAGCCATATCTGTTTGTTTTGAGTTCACCGTCAATTTATTTTCCAGTTTTAAATTAGCCGTGTGCGAGCACCGGGCGTGTTGTCTCTGTCTTATCGCGGGGGTATGGCGTATGCGTCCCTGTCTGGCGCGTCACTGAGTTTGTTTTGTGCGTGATGCGCCCCGCCCACGACGGCACGGGTCTCTTTGACCGGTAGCGGTGTGAGTCGTTATCTATTTTTTCCGTCGCCGGTGTGTGTCCAGCTTAATATTTGAGTTGCTTAAAAAGTAGTTTTGTTAACTTTACCTACAGTGGGAGGTGGGTTTCTGTTTATTGCCCGCCATTCGGACGAACTACTTGAATAGGATTGTGCTGTGCATTGTTCTTAACCACCCTTTGGAAATGTTTACATTGACCGACGGGCATAGTAATTTTAAAGGATACCGACCAGCTTCAAGTACACTCTTACAAACAAAATAGGCATTGAGAGTCAGAGAAACTTGGAAGATAGAGGGGGAGGATAACAACCTTGACCATTTATTTTTTAAATTGTCAGTAGACCTTTGTTTGACCACAATCTCACCTGGTGGAAAGTGAAGATGTGCCCGACGATGGATCACGAAGGTCTAGACTAGAAGATAGGTACTAAGTACCTATTCACTCTTGTCTTGAAGAGACCCAGAGACGCTTTAGCCTGCAGTGACTTCGATTTTATATTTAGAGTAGTGGTCAGCCCCGGCTTCGCACGGGCATATGTTCATCACATCAGGGATAATGTAGGATTCTAATGATGAATGAATTTTTCAAATCGTTCCAGAAGTTTCGGAGCCTATTCAATTCAAACAAACAAATCTTTCCTCTTTATAATAATATATATACCTAATATATTATTAGTTTAGAACACAAAGCGATCAAAGTAATTATTTCAAAAAAATCGTATTACACTAGATTACCTTAGCATTATTTTTGTTAGTACTTGTTTCTGAAACCAAAATGTGTGTGTTCTATAGTATAGATTTCAAGTTGAATTTCAGTCACCCCGAGCTAAACGAGAAAAGCGTGACTTTTCGCTATGTCCTACTACAAATGGGAAGTGTTGCGTGCGCGGGTATCGCCACATCTCGCCTAAATCGGACCTACACACGACAAACGCTAGTGTTGTCCCAAATACCGGAAATAGAAAGACGGATAATGTTGCTAACATTTCCAGTTACAAAAATGCCAGAGGCATGTAAGAAAGTAAAGAGGTTTTATTAAAAATAGTTTACGAGTCCAAAAACTTAAGTAAGTAGATACTTAGTCGTAAATGTGCCTTAGTACCAAGTGCGAACACCAAAGGAAAAGCAAAAGCGGTCATTCGTCGTAGAAATGCACTCAAGGTGTAACTACAGTAATTCAACGAATGGCTTTTTTTTATAAACGAGTACCAATATCCTATATCCTATATTATACCTTTAACAAACTCTTGCGCAAAAAAAGCCACCCCTATTCGAGATGTCCAATGTCCTTCTGTCCTGGCCATTTATTGCAAATTACACCAATTAATTAATTATAATTTATATACAAACAATAAAACGCACAAAAATAAGATATTTTGGCATTAAAAATTATACCTTTTCAATAAAAACAAAAAAGTGGCTGGCTATCTCCTGCTAGTTGATACCTACCTAGCTAGGACTGAAAGACTTGCTGTGGTAACTATTGGAACCACAGTCCTCAGCAAAAGTCCAAGATAAATATAGTAAAATTCAAAGTGAAAGTCGTAAACAAAACAAAATAGCTGGACTTTTCCGGACTTTATTTCATTACATCCCAACTCTATGAAACAAATCAGTGGATATTACGAACCGGTTCTTATTAGCGTTATTTCAGGACAAATGAACGCAATGGGGACAAACAAAAATGGCTGGCTTTTTAGTACAAATTATATTTGAAGGTTTCGCTTTAATTGGGCGGGTTTTATGAGGTTTTCGTGAGAATAGGCCGGGTAAAAATTTCTTCGTGATTTTTGTAGAATGACTTACGTAACTTGGTTGTAAACGTTATTTCTCTAATGGTCAGATTGATTTATGTACAAGCAGTTTGGTGGTTTATGCGTTATTTATAAACCTCTAGTTAACACTTTCACTGCTGAAACCTGAGTTTCTAAACCGCCTTTTAAAACAAAAAATAACAAAACTCTGGAAAATTTCATACATCATCATGTAGCTCCAAGCTTTGTTATACAACCGACACATTTTACATTACTTATAGATTACATTGATAGATATTTTTATTATACATAGAAAACACCCAGAACAAATATCTGCAGATCGTACAAACAGACCCGAGTTTGTCGTGTGTGTGTGTTTGTTGTGTGAGTTTGTCCCGAGATGGAAATTCTCTCGCAACGAAGGCGAATCTTCACCCGCCACGCCAAACAGGTCGCTTTGTAAGTTCGCTGATCCTTTTCTTAAACTATTTCAAAACGAAGACTTTTCTCTCTTAGAATAACAAAGAATAAATGGCGTGCAAATCCAATTAACATCAGACAATTGCATCAATATTTTTATTGAGTCAGTTCAATTTCACGCCACGAGGCGTTAAAACGGTTAAACCTTGCGAGATCATTCTGAACTTTTTAAAGCATTGCGGGTAATTGCGAAAACATTTGAATGAATGAACGTGGATTTGAATTTGGAAGGGGACGAATGAGAGGGGAAATCTGTTTCAATTTGACGGATTATTTCTTGTAATTTGTAAAAGTGATTAGGATTAAAAGCGGGGTCCAAGCAAACCCCTTTTTTGTAGCTGAAAGTTTGTTTAACATTCCTTATTACTGGGTTTGCTTAGATTTATTTGAATGATATATTATTTAAGTACCTAAAAAAAATTACATATAGCTACACTTTTTTGTAGAGAAAAATGCATGACCTGTATCTTCAAAAATAATTAATTATTTTTCAATTATTTGATAAAAAAAAAGATTACCCATGAGCAAACTGAAGAGGTCTAGAATAATTGTTTTTTTTTATTATTATTTACTCTATAAATTATTACAGGAAAACAGTTTATCAAAGGATTTTCGTTTTGTTAAATCAAAGAAGAGATGTTTATTGATTGTTATATAATAAAATCAATCATAAATCACTATCGAAACTTTTGATTTGTTGATTTAAGGGGATGCTAAACCGTTTTGGGTAATCTTCTGCTACGTTGCTCAACTGTAGCTTAAGGAGGGGTGATTCGGTACGGTATTATTGCTTTAGCAATGTTTAATTTGACAGTTATAGGCGCTATAAAACTTTTTGCGAAATTAAAAACAAACGAACGAATATCAATACGAGTAGGTACTTAAGTATCTCGTGTGATGGTAGAGCAATCTCACTTTCAACGGTTTTCAAGGCCAAATAAATAAATATTTTTTATGTCACAATAATTTGAAGAAGATTTTCTTGTAGCCATACTTAATCAAAAAACAGTGGGTACTTAAATTTACCCATATAAAAATCCATAACGTTTATGAGTTACTAGCAGCGCCTCGCGGTTTCACCCGCGTAGTTCCCGTTCCCGTGGGCATTCCGGGTTGTTTTACACTACGTTTGCCGAGTCGTGGTCTCCACTCAAGAACACGTTTAACCCAGCGGTACTTACATAAGTATGCTAAACAGCTCAATCGGTTGAGGACAATTGGCCTAAAATTCACTTGCAAGGTCCGTCCCATACCAATAGAGCAAGGTAAATAAAAGCTTCCAAAAATACTAATAAAGCTTAGAGGTTTTGATACTTCTTTACATAAAAAGATTCCATTGAATTCAACAGTGTCAAAAATATCTACTGAAAATGTTAACCTTTCTAAATGACAAATAATAAATAGGCAAGCAAATAAAATTATTTTAGGTTTGAATTAAATTGATAAAATGGTAGAGCAAAGTTTGACCACGCTGTTTTTCCATTCAAGTTTTGTTCACCATGTTATTATTTTGATTGCGCTTTTAAAGCTCAGTTCAGTGGCATTCTACCGTAAGATTAATCTCATGATCCAATAAACTGCAAACAAACTGTATTACTGAACGAACACAAGGGATCTTTGTCAACTCGCATAAAGGAACCGACCGCCGCCGCGCCGTGCGAATGACGTCACAGGTAACATGGATACAGCTGGGTCACTATTGTACCAGGGATAGTCCTTTGAATACCAGAATACTGCTAAGAAATGAAATGTATAAAAAATCGGGGTCTTATTTCATTTCTTAGAGAAACCAAGAGTGCGAGGTAAACACTATATTAACAAACTATATTAAAACTACCCAATATGGATTCCCAATAATTACAGTACTTTACTTCTATTATTATACTTTCTAACATATATTTAAATTAACTATTTTTATTTATAAGTACTTCTTTGTTAATCTACTTGTCTATTAGAATTATGTATTTAGGTAATCTATAGCTGTTATGTTTCACACACGTCTCAGCGCCACTATTTGTGTACTGTTTTTGAACGGTGGAAACACTTATTGGTTTGTGTATTAATTTTAAGTCTCAAATTGTAATCTTTATTGTTAATAACCATTAAAAAAATATAGTTTCGGAGCCTATTCAATTCAAACAAACATACAAATCTTTCCTCTTTATATTATTAGTGTAGACAACTCTTTATATTATTAGTGTGAAAGACCATAGGAAACACAAAATTACAGAAATAGTAATACAGTTACAAAAAAGAAAATAAAACGTAAATTATAAAATCTAGGTTGTACCTAATCTAATCCTTCATGATCGCACTAAAGTGGTCCAGCCATTCTCTGCAGTCTAGGACATCTTGCGGCGGCTATTTTCCGAGCGACTTGCCACCCATATTGCATTGTGCGGTGGCCCTTTGTAGAGGTGTCAATAGATTTATTTGGGCCCCGAGATAAACGTGTTTATTACGATAAATGGGGGTAAATATTTTGCTTGCTTGCTAAATAAAAAAATTGGTTAGTTTTTGTTTTAACATGCTTTATTTTTAAATCGGTCATTTGGGCGATCTTTGGGACTCCCGAAAGGGGAGAAGTAGGTATTATACAATGGTTACTAGGCGTTCAACAACTTTTTTCATGAAATGCAATGTTCTTGATATTACCTGTTCTGGATATGACCACTTCTTACTTGGTTTATAGTGTCTTTTAAATAAGACTAGTATAAGTTTTTGATTAATAAAAAAATACAATACAAATACAATACTACGTTTTTGGCAGCATGCATAAACTGAGTGATTTTACGTTGGCATCAACTTAGTCAAAGGACCTCTGCTGGTGGCTCAGTGTAGGTAGCGGTCAGATGATGCGTGCTGCTAAGAAGTGGGCAAATCAAGAATAGGTCATATCTAGAAAGTTGCATTTTAAGAAAAAAGTTACTGAACGCCTATCTGTTGTAGGTATATATAGTACCCTCGCTCGGTGCAAAATAGGTCCTCAGGCTGGAGTTTACCAAAAGATAATCGGGTATTAGTAGCTGTTGTCCGGCATTATTTATTATTAGGAACCTTCGATAAAAGTAAAAAAGGAAGATACGGACGTTCTACTAGCGCTCACTCAAAAACTGTACCGTGTTACAGATGAAATAATGATATGGTATCGGATTATCAGAAAATTTAAAGTTTGGTGTATCTACTTACGCGGGAAAATATGTGATGCCTTGGGTTTTGTTTTTTGTTTTGGAGCTGTCTCAAAAAATGCTGGACTTTCTGCACAGCAACATTTAGCCTCAAGCTAAGCAGAGCTTGTGTTATGGGTACTAGACGACTGATAAACATAATACACTACATTACATAGTTTTTTTTATTAGTAGAAAATACTTAGAAAACTAGGTACTTAGAAAAAAATGTCGCTAAAACTGTTGCACAGTTTGGCAGAAATAATAAAAGGAAATGTACTTTAAGTTGATAATGAATAAATAAAAAAAATTGTATATCGCCCAAAAATTCGTTCCAAAACGGGAATCTAACCCGCAAGCGTCGTCGCAGGCGGACCTTCGCCTTCGCACATCGGTCGTCAGTCGTATTGTAACTGAAATTTAATTTCCCGATGTTCTTTTGCAGCTGCCTAAAGATTCTAAAAAATATTTCCCAAAAGGTAATTGAAAAGTCCCCTAACCTTGAATACTACAAGTGTTCATTTCGCGCCGCGCCGCGGCTCAGCCAATCATGAGTGATTGCGTTTGACACACACACTTGTACAATATCGTCATAAATTGTTGCCATTATCATTGTCACTGTCACTTGTTATTGTTTCTTTATTGCAGTGTTAAGGCCGGGTTACAACAACGCGGAGATGTGTAAAAAAATTAATAAGAGAAAAAAAATTGAGCATGGTGTCAAAATGATGACTCATGGCCATTTCGTCATTTTAATATGCGTTATTATATGTGTTAGATTATTATAAAAATAGTTGGGCCTAAAATTAGCCCTTTGGCAAAGGTAAAACGAGCTTGTGAGTCGCCTAAAATGAATCATTTTGAACATAGTTCATACAAAAGTCAAATATTTTGTGCGACACGATGAGTCATTGAAAGTAGGCAAGTATTTTACGAGTGCCACAAATCAATAAATTACTTTCATTTTGTCTCGGATTTATGAATCGAAAACAAAACTACCGAAGAATGCGAGTTAATCGAGACAGTAAAACAATTCCAAATAAGTTCATATAAACTTTAAACGGAACACTAACTCAACATGTCATGTTCCAAGATCATCTTATTAACATCAAAACCAGCCATTTATCTCATCCAAAACTAAATAAACACATGAACTCTGCAATCTTCTATCTAAAATCTCATCTCCTACCAGATTTAGCTCCCAACGGCTGAACATAACTCGAGATATATCTAGAGATCTTTGGCGCGTCTGCACGCTGCACTGAAGACTTTAATTAGAAATTTTTGTTTTTGGAACATGGAGTTCCAATGTAGACACATAGTTTTTAAAGCATAGAGTTGAGAAAACCCGGAACAAAATTTTGTGACAAGAAACTATCACGGCTTTTCATGATTATGTTAAACCTGAAAAAGAAACCATTGTTTTTGTGAATGTAATTTCACTTGTTTACATTTTCTTACAAATAAGTAGGTTAGGTTAGTTCTACCTACCAAAATTTATAAGGAAAGCAGCTGTCTGAACCACTCTTAGCTATAGGTACCTTATATTTGTATTATTAGTTTTAGGTACTACAGGTAGGTAACTCAATCTAAAAATCCAGTACCAAACTATGCAAACAGGTATGAATTGCTTTTTTATAAGCAGTTGGCCGAATTCCAATTTTAAACTCGTTAATTCAGAACTTTTTCTACAGATCTTTGATCTTTCGGACTCTTTGCATTTTCTACTCGCCTACTCTTTGAATTCACGCTTGTTGCGTTTGAGAGAAACGGCTGAAATAACATGGTTTCTGAAGTAGTTAGTTACCAAAAAGTTTTTACATTGTGATTATTCGTAGCGGTAAATAATGAATTCATCAACATGAAACCTATTTGGTTGTTTGAGATAATTTGGCTTTTATGGCCATGAGATGTTTACTTTGAAATTGTTTCGTCTGACGTCCTAATTAGATTTTGTTTGAGATTTTTATCTATAAAGAGAAAGTGTCTTATCTTCTTCATTAAAATACCTTCTTAATTGGATGAATGCTTAAAAAAACAATTAGCTAAAACTACTGCAGTTAGGCAAAAATAGGACAATGTCTTTGCAAAAATGTTACGAAAAAATTTAGTTCAGTAAGTAGGTACTTATTTAGGTTACCGACAAGGAAGGTTTAGTTTCTGTAAAAAAATCCATCATTTTTTGTAACACGTTGCCTTTCACTTTCATTGAGCAAAAAATTATCATTTATACATTTTATGGCGAAGAAAAAAAACAAGTCCTTATTCATTTTAATATAACGACAATTCGATGGCAATTTATATCCATATCAAACCTTCAGTGACTAAAATAAAATCTACAAAAACAGAACAACATTTGAATTCAAAATAAGAATTCCAATTTAACCCATTGAGCGACATTTAACGAGCTGTCATTCGGTAGAGCGGTAATGGATGGCGACCGCCGTGTGCCATTTTTCAACGATGTGCCGCTGAAAACGAAATCGCAATTACAGGACGACTGACATACAATTTATTAAGATAATCTACAGTTTCTTGTTTACTAGAGTCATGTGTCTTCCAATTAGTTTTACTAAGAAATGGAAAAATTACTAAAATTACTTCAACATGGAAGTTGAGCCAAAACCACAGATTACCCCCAATCTGTGGCCAAAACGAAGGGTAAAATAGTGGATAAGGTAAAAACAGCGTACTTAGTGCGGCAAACGATAATAACCATAACTTGCCGATCTTTAACGAATTGATCTCCATTTGGCCAATTTCTTTTTATTGAGTTAGGCACCTTGTCGTTACTAAAACATCGTATTTTTATATATAGGTACAAAAATTCACCAAAATGTAAGTGGTGATGACCATTAAATGATCTAAAAGCATACAATCATTTGACGACCTGAAGGAATCAACGTAGAGAACTAGGAATCCATTCCATACAAAATCGAGCGAATCTAATCCTACCAAATGACAGATCATATCGACATTCCATTTTCCAATTGTCATAGAGTTGCACCTGTGGATTCCCGCCACCCGTCGGGAGTCGAATCGATCCCGCGTTTTGTTCTTTTTGTTACCAAAGAGTTTTGAATCTTAGCGCTTCTTGTTGTTACTTCCTCGCTTGAGTTATAATTGGAACTTATTTATGAAGGAACTATTTTGATCGAATACAAAAAAGGTTGGGACTTTTCTGTTACCTAGGAAAAACTCCAAAGTTTTGTGGTTTTTCATGGCTTTAAGTATAGCAAGAGAGAGCGCAGTTTCTTTCCAAAAGTTTTTACCTACATGATGTAATAAGGTAGTAATGTATTTTTGTCTCAAGTATTATTGGTAAAATAAACATTACTTACCCAAGTTTACCTAGCCTAGGCAATATCAATAAATTTAAAAGAAATTAAATTTACCACCAACCATCACTGAGTCAATTTATAGGTGGGTACCTCATTGATAGTGCCACAATAACAAATCAGTATTAAATCGGACATGCGCTGTGCTGTGTTAAGTAGGTATCTAGCCAATCAACATTATTGTTTATGCCTAGAACACAGGCACGATTGCATGCGTACAATGCTGCCGACATATCTGTTCACATAAAAAACTAAAATACTTAATTTTCACAAAAAATAAAGGATACAGAAGTGTAAACTATTCAGGATAAAAAGCATATTTAATATTTCCGGTCCAGAACTACAAAACATAAAAAAATTTAGCTCAATACTTTTAGTAGTTTTGGCGTGAAGATGTTTATTAACATACCTACACGAAAGCTTTCCAATTTATAGTATAGTGTGATGAAAGCATGTCTCTTCATCTTTTCAAGCTGAAATAAAGAAGTGGACATTATAAAAACTTAAATACTTCAAATAACAAGTCTCTGGGTCAAACGATAGAGTCAGTTTGGAAGGTTAAAAAAGTTATTCGCTCTGCTTTTAAATGGACAATTGACGAGTAGAAACCAAACATAAAGTTGGCAGCACTGACACAATAGACATAACAGGTTTTTTACTTCAATCGGTTGCACATCGCAAGGTGTACAACCAGTTGTCACGAGTCCGTGAAAATCGAGCCCGCCATGAGACAAGTCACCTTCTTCATCAGCCAATAGGAAGCGAGTAAACTATGCTCAATGGTTTTTGTGTGCATTCTCGTTTATTGTAATGTGCTTTTAAACGTTCTGTTTGAATGGAGCGGTTGTTTTAACTGGTTCTTGGCGTTTGTCGGTGTCAGTGTATCCGCCTTTTTTGTTTTGCTACCTTTTACAGTAGGTTCCACGAAATCATTGTTCAACAAAGGAATGAAGGTTGTATCAAATCATCAGTCTTTGAGCTTTAGCGAGCAGTCTCTTAGTTTAAGAAATGTTTAAGCAGCACGAACAAAGGCTGTTTATCATCATAGTCCACGGCTGGACATAGGCCTCCCCATCCAAGATTCCTGTAAGGTCTAGAGGGACATAAAGCACTTAGAGTTTTGAGTTTTTCCTAATGAGTGCCATAGCACCCTGTCTTCAGCTTGACGCATCTGGCATTGGCCTGCTGTCTTTCGCAGATCGTCATCCCACCTGGCCGGAGCGCGTCCTACACTATGTTTACCGAATCGTGGTCTACACTCGTGAACACGTTTATCCCAACGGTTAATTGTTGGTACATTGCAAGATATGGCCGGCCCAGCCACCACTGCCTGTTATGTCTTTTGTGCCATAGTAGGACCGGACAGTCGTCGATTGCATCTTTTTGGTTAACAGCAACCTAAGTACATCGTTTCACCAGTAATCAGTTCTAAGGTTTAAATGGAAGACACTGCTGCTTAGCCATAGGTAAGGAAGGGCTAAGTAAATTAACTATCTATGATTTTTTGATTGATTGTGTTTTTGGAATTCTATAAGTAAATAATGCTTGACAATTTCTATATTGTGTCGGATTATCTCAACATCAACACATGAATCAAAAGTAAAAACTTAGTTCGGGCTAAGTTTTCACTTTTCATCACAAAAGGTTTCGCAAATCACATCATTCCGCCACCGCATCTGTGTAACTATCAATTTGTCAGTTTACCTTTTGACTTCAGCTTTTGCCCCCTAGTTTGACAGTTATGACGTGGCAGGGCGTGCCCGCTGCGCCCCAGTTCATTTGTCGAGCCATTTGCTGGCGGGAATGCGGTGTCATCAGCGTCGAACGGAGCGTGAAATGGAAAACGCCCCAGTGTCACCCCCCACCCCACCCTGCTAACGAAATTTCACTTTAGCTAGTGTCACTAAAAGCTGACAATGTAATAAGAGCTTTATTACAGGGAGCGTAGATTTGAAGATTAGGGGGAGGAGTTATTTGATTATGGAAGGTGATACAAAACCACAATTGGATGGCTGTATGGCTTTTGGTTGGCTTTGGGACAGTGAAGTGACGCATAATGTAGTTTTTTTAACGATACAAAAATAATTATTCGTTTACAAACTTACTTAATTTAACACAAAAACAACATACGTAAACTAATATGTAGTTAAACAATAAATAAAATTTCGTACCTTAAAAAAAATTGGGCTGTACCAATGATAGAGCCCCAGAATGCAGCACCGTTGCCATGTTGAATGGCAATCGTTGACCTCGTAGAGTTCTTAATTTAAAATACTTAGCTACCACCTTCTACTAATTACAAAGAAGTTTGCGCTAGCACTAAGTATCGTTGACCACGTAGAGTTCTAAATTTAAAATACCTAACTACCACCTTCTACTACCTATTACAAAGGAGTTTGCACTAGCACTAAGTATCGTTAACCACGTAGAGTTCTAAATTTAAAATACATGAGTGCCTACCACCTTCTACTAATTACAAAGAAGTTTACACTAGCACTGAGTATACTTACTTTGCTTGATTGCTTAATCAAAAGCGCTGTAAATCTAAATCGTAAACTGGTGAACTGAACTGATGAAATAATTTCTTTTATAATGTTAATCTGAACAAAGTTTATGAATCGCGATTTAAACTACTGTTTATTACCTACCATTAGCTATAGAACACGGATTAATAACCTGATAACTAGTCAGTCACTAGATTACAATTGCAAATTTTCAAGAATAAAAGTAAATGAGCTTTAAAACAATTCAATGGCGAAAGATTACGTATTAACAACACAAATATTACAAAAAAATCGATATTAAAAACAAAAAAAAATATTTGTAAAAAAAACAATTATACTTACCTACCCTAGAATCGCACCCTTTTTGGTTACACATTACGGGACACCGTGTACAAGTACTCAAACGATTGTACCAATATTGTAAAGGTGGAAGATTGTGCCGTTCTGAATATGTTTCGCCGAAAACAACGCCAAAACTACTAAATGGATCGGGATGGTATTTTGCACACGTAAAGATCAGGACGGATACCTAACTAAAAAGACTACTTTTATTCCAAAAGCGTGCAAAGCCGCGGGCAGAAACTAGTTATAAATAAAACAAAAGTGTTCCATTCCTTGAATAAGGAAACGGGGGAGTTTCCTTATGGTTGGTAGTTGGATAAAACAATGGTAAACTTCCCAAAACCAGTTTGCAAGTAATAGTTACAAATGGAGGAGATCCCGCTCTCAAGTTTACTGTCCCCCTAATGTCCCGTAATCCGGGATCATTTGTTTGCTAAAGGGATCCCGGGGCACAACACTACGTGACTGGGGTAATCGCGCGGAAAGGTGGGAAAACGAATAGATTTGAATTTAGAATATTCTAAGCAGAAAATTGTTGCTGTTGGAACTTTTTCGTTCAAAGAGTAGGTATTCTAGGTATACATGTTTAGAACTACCGTAATATTCACAGGTGGTATAGTTCTTTTACTGTTTATGGATATACATTTTAGATATTACGGTTTCATGGATTTGGTAGAATAGCCAAAGATCATGGTAGATTTTTGGGTTTTAAAAGCCTTGACCGCCACCACTGCATGGTAAACCGAACAGAGTGATGAAAACGATCAAGTGGATGTATTTAACAAATGGATAAATGAGAGAGTGAGATAAAAAGTGTGTGTGTGTGTATGTGTCTGAAGTAAATATTTAATTCTTAGTGATCTGAAGAAAGACAAGTTTTTCTTAAGTCCACTACCTTTTAAAAATGGAATGGAAATGCTTTAACATAGACAAATTAACTACCACCTGCGATGCGACGACCTCCAAAGTTCGCGAAAACCAAACTCCTAACGATTCGTAACCAAGGCGCCATCGATTATCAATTTGTCAACTGTCAGTTGAATCGATTGGACGACGACGTCCGTTTAACTCGAGCTTTACTTACTGACTGGTGACTTTTGTGATAAATTAAACGAATTGTGACAGTTTTTTGGTCGAATGAATTAATGAAAACATTACCTATAGATAGTGTTTTTTACGAAAGTAGTCCCTTTGTCACGGCGCTGTCGGCAGTGCGCCTAGTTTGCTTAGTTTTTTTTCGTCGAGCTTTGAAAAAAATTTAGTTCACCTAATTACCGCGGGACTTCTTTCGTGAAAAAACTCTGCCATTCTCTTTTTGCGAAGTAATCAGATTACTGAATCTTCTGAATTCTCATAATCTTCAAAGTCAAAATCAATATTTATTTCTTTAGGCTTACAAAATAAGAACTTAGACGAGTCAAATTTATTTAAATAGTAATTATTATTGATATAATGTGGAATTGATTATATTCACTTGTATTTTTGTGCTGTGTGTTCGTGTGTGTTAGTAATTATCCGGGTAACGGCACTATTGATGTTCCTTCCTATCCAGTTTTCGGCACTGTACGAGCACGTACTACTACTACACACATGTACATTGTGCATTGCCCTAATTAATGCTAACCGCGCATTTACGCCAGTCATCAATTTTAGCAATACCTTTTTTATATTCAGTTCGCGATCACCTGTCAATCGACTCACGCGTCTCACTATCATCTCATTAGTAACTACAGTTTATCGTTAAATATATCAGTGAAAATTTATCTCTTGGTTTTTCTGATATATCCAGCTTAGTTATACGTGGTGTACGGACCGTACAGGCACATTTTGAAGTTATAAACACCACGGTAATGTTAAGGTGTCTACACGGTGTATTTAAGTGTCTATAAACATTAACGTGCGTTACATACAATGACTTGATTATCATCGTACGACAGACAAAGAAAACATACCTACTTTAAGAGAATAAACGCAGCGACTCTTTATTCTCCTGAATAAACAAACATCGTAATCCTCACAGAGAAGGAGTAAAAGAGAAACAAAGGACCACCGATCAAATAAGCTACACCAATTTGTACGTCGCCACCAATTTAGATTTATTCGTCGGAGTCGATTTATTGCCAGCACTGGGCTGGATAACCCAAAAGCCATTTCAGATCACGACAAAGTGAAAATCACGATCGAAGCTTTTCCCACAAAGCTAAAGTGGCTTTTGGGCTTTGAATCACTCAAATGACTACTGATGTTTACTTTACCTGTACTAAGCTATAAGTAAATAATGCTTGACAATCACACAGCATCACTATAGCCCCATAGCTAACAGAGCTTATGTTATGGGTACCTACTAGATACCTAATATAGATGTACTACTTACAATTATATTACATAGATAGATATTAACATACAAAATATACAGAACACTCGCAACAAATATTTGCAGATCGTACAAAAGATTTGTTCCTAGGTGGGAATCGAACCCGCAACCTTCGCTCCCTAGCGCGTCGTCAATCGAGGTGGATAATAGGTACCTAAACATTTTTGCCGTATCTCTTGTTTTGATGCGTGAAACATTGGTAAACATTATATTTGAATTAGCAAATAATTGAAATGGCTTATGAATTTAGTCATCAAAGCTTATGCTAATTATTTCCACGCTCGAATCAACTTGTATCAAACCAATTAGTATCATCTCATCTCAGTCGCATCCCATACATCATACACTCTACTTATACATAATTATAAATAGACACGTTCATTACTCCTAGAATTATGAATAGGTCATCAACTTTATAAATAAACCGTCTCCATCCGTTTATTGGTAAACAAATTTCTGTCCGTCTGTCTGTATTTAATGAAACTTGACAGTTACAAACGGTAATGATTCTGTCTTCATCTACCAGGATGTCATAGCACAGAGGAGCTAAATGTACTGTGACGATATACGTCTCAATTAGTAACGCAGGGGACCAAATTAGTATGAAACAGTGTAGCGTTAGAACGAACGTTTTGCGACAAAAAATCTTAGCATTACGTCATCCCTGTACCCTTAAAATAAACGATACGAAATAAAAAATTAAACATTTGAAAATGTTTAGATTTGGCAACAGAAGCGGTGTTGGTTCGAAACGGAAAAATCGAATCGAACAGCCCTACACTCCTTTGGAGCCTGATCAGGGCTCGGTTTAACTACGGTAGACTCGCAAAAGTCCTGGGTCTACCATCAGGGTCTACCATAGTCGTAAAACCGACCCCAAAAAGTTTGTTCATTCTGAAGTTTGTCCGTAAAGAAACACTTAAGTAATATTCAAACTACTTTTTTCAAACACGGTGTGATGTCACTTTTGTTTGAAGACAAATTGAGTTCACCCAAAAAAATGCAAGGGTCAAAATATTGCCACTATACATTTTTTTGGACCACACAATGGAATACCACCCTCGCACTTCAATCAGCACATGTGCGCCAAGCATTGCTAAATAACTTGTAAAAACCTCTTCCTCTTTTCTAAAAAGCATAATAAATTTGTCAGAACGTGTTTCAATAGCAACGTTTGTCTGTAAACATTCAAAGTGCATTTTGAGGTTAGATTAATTTGTCAGATTCGACGTAGATTTTGCAAGCTTTAAAGACTGCTCTAAAAGCTTAGAAATAAGATTGAAATTCGTGCTTCTAAATCAGTAATCGAGTTGAAGTTTTTATGTGAATGCAATGCCGCTAATATATCTGTCGTTGATGCATTTTGTTTTGTGGAATCATATGGTTGTGATTTGTAAAGTACGACCGCACGCAAACTGGGTTGTCGGCTCCGACTATCTACTAACAATGTTTTACAAGTTGTTTTTTGTCATTCTCTCTAGTATTTTCTATGCTAATTCATGGTTTTTACACCATTGATACATTTAGGAGAGGATAGATAGAGGACGCAACCCGTCAACCGCAACCCGTCTAAATAATAAAAAATAGAGAAAGAATAAGAATAAAAAATATAATAAATGGTGACTTTCATAAAACAAGTCCCCTAGACGCAGCGCTGTCGGTAGTGCGACGTGAATATAGATTTTTTTTTTCCCACAGTGTTTCTTTTGTGAAAAGCGCTCTACATTATGTATATTGTCATAGTTTCTTAAATTATTGTCTAGTACAAATAGTTATATAAAATAGTTTCCGGCAACAAATTTGGTTGCGCAACCAAGTCGATACCAGGTGAGTTACCCTCTATACAACTGTAGACATTTTGTTGGTGGCGCCACCATGGTGTTTTAATAAGATAGGGCCCTTAGGGGTCGACCACTTCTTCTCCTGTCTTCCGACATTATTATAACCCTTTACATTAAACGCTGAATCTAACAGGTCGAGACTCTGTTGGATGACTACGTATAACTCTAAAATGTAGTTTTTGTGTACTAGTTCACGAATTAATTAGCGTGTAACCTAAGGACAAATATTTATGTCTGACTGAACAATCTTTTCAATTTTGTATTCATTTTGATTTCCAACCATTTGTATTAATTCGATTATCGTACAGACAAACCACACAACCGTGTTGGTTATAGTGATAGGGCGTTGAAATGTTTGTGTTAGTTTATGTCACCGCACTCTCGTAAAACTATTAGGAGATGGTAAAGACATGACATGACGCTGCACGACGATGGGAGATAAATGAAACACACACTAAAATACTTTTAGTGACATTTTTAAGTGTTGACTATACTTTAGATAGCTTATTGTAAGTCATTATGATTGCTTTTTATAAATTGTATTTATTTTGGGATGTTAAATTTATCAAATTTATATGATAAATATAATAACCCTTATGGGTTATGTTATGATTATGAATCAGTGCAAAAATAATTTCTACATACGTTTAATTTTATGAAAATGAAGTAGGTCTATCATTCAAATAGTAGGTACCAAGGTACCTATCGGTAAAATTATTCATTTCATTTCATTTAATAACAAAGAAAATTGCAATCAAATAATAGAAAAAAGTTAAAAGAGTAGAATATATTTACAATTGAAACAATTGAGCTAACTGCAGACTGTTGCAATTGCAAACAATCTACTCTCTCTCTTAGCTCAACTGATATTAGAACCTACTTAAAATGTTACTGTCACTATGCTAATGGTTGTCGTAGGTAGGTGAGGTACCTCTACTGTATTAACACTTCCATTGCCCATGACGCACATTGAGTACCTACTTCAGCCTCTTCGCGTCTCACACTGCAGAGGCGCGGTAGTAAATGCGTTAAAGTTTTATGAACCATGTCGAGAGTGAAAGTAACAAAACCTTCATGTTTAGTAGGCTTAATAATCAACAAGACATCGCTTCTAAACATTTACAAATGTATCAAAATTCCAACAATATCTCAAACGCCGCCACAATTAAATCCGACATTCCCATTCATTACATCCAGCCGTTCATCCAAATCGCACTATTAAAGGCGCATCTTTCATTCACTCTATAAATACAACACCCATGACACAGGTCGAGGGAAATGGCTGCGACACTATTGTATTTGAATCCTACTAAAATTGTGAAAGCGAAAGCTAGTGCCGTTCTGAACGTGTTTGACCGAAGACAAAGCAATGCTAAATTAATTAAAATTATTGTAATTTTAAGTAAAACTCATCTCAAATTGATATTTATTAGTAAAAACTTAAGTAGGTATATTGAATATTGTGTCCACTTTTATAAGTAGGTATATTTTATTGTATACGATGTATTAGACTTATATTTATTATGTCGTGGGGCGAACCTGGATAAGATTGGCACAGGACCGTGTGGAGTGGCACAAGAGTTTGGAGGCCTATACCCAGCAGTGGGTGAAGTCAGGTTGTGGATGATGATGATGATGATTAGACTTATGTCAACATTCAATTAAGTGTGTTGGTATTCTTATAATTAATAAATAAATAGGTAAACGTCATAACTACTAATAAGATCGGGTTAAAATTTTGCACTTAAGCACCTATACATACCTACAGATCTGAACCTTGTATAACCTATAGTAAAGTACCTAGAGTAAAAAGGTTTTAAAAACTTTATTAGTACTAAGGTTTTTATTTATTATAGTACTCTGGGTAATTTCTAAGAAATTAATAAATCCCAAAAATTTACGATCTCGACGGGATTCGAACCCGCACCTTCCCCTTCAGCGCAGGGTTGCTCTTTTTCCAACTAAGCTAGGTGATCTTATCAAGTCGACCCGAAAATCTTTGGGAGTTCTTTCGGCACTTACGCCGTCAGCGCCACCTACAGAGGAAACAATGAAGTTATCCAATTCTGCTCAAAGACCAAATTTACATTTAGTTCTTTGACGAGAGGTTTTGCCGTTGCTTGATTCTAAGGTTTTTATTTATTATAGTACTCTGGGTAATTTCTAACCTCTCGTCAAAGAACTAAATGTAAATTTGGTCTTTGAGCAGAATTGGATAACTTCATTGTTTCCTCTGTAGGTGGCGCTGACGGCGTAAGTGCCGAAAGAACTCCCAAAGATTTTCGGGTCGACTTGATAAGATCACGTAGCTTAGTTGGAAAAAGAGCAACCCTGCGCTGAAGGGGAAGGTGCGGGTTCGAATCCCGTCGAGATCGTAAATTTTTGGGATTTATTAATTTCTTAACTTTATTAGTAGTTATGGCGTTTACCTATTTTTTTTTTTTTTTGTTACAATAACAACACAAAGGCAAAAAACAGTAAAAGACACGTTTTTATTCCCATAAACAAGAGCTGAGCCGTGCGTAGAAGCTAGTTTTTATTATATTTATCACATAAACAACATTTGCACCTGTCAAATTTATTGAAACCGCCAAGAGCGTGTTGAACAGTGCGGTATTGCAATTTTGTCTGCGTCAATTTTCGATTGTAATTTCAATTAATACTATTTGTTAATTTTCGTTGAAAGTATTCACTCGTTTTAGGTACTAATAAGAAGTCTCAAAAGGACTTTGGGTTTTTCCATTTACTACCGGAACCCTATTTTTACCCGACTACCAACAGGGGAGGGTTATGAGGTTAGCACCCTATGTTTGTATGTTTGTATGTTTGTATGTTTGTATATTTGTATGTATATGGCCGATTTCTTTGTTCCCACGTAGCGCTGAAACTACTGGTTCGATTTCAACAAATTATGTATCGATTGATTCGTCTCAATACCCCGATGGTTATAGGCTATAGGATTTAGGGCTCCGACCCCGAATAAGCCTTCAAAACGCGTATTAAAGTTTAGGTAGCCGCGGGCTGCAGGCCCCATAGAGAAAAATTACAATACCTACGACCTATTTTCATTTTCAACTCTATGCCTATCAAATATGACCGATACGTCATTCTATTTTGTCAATGTAAATGTTTCAAACTTTTATAACTTTCACGTAGTCGGGTTGTAGTTTTTAACTTTATCTTGTTCTTTAATCATGAACATAATCATTGCTATACGTACACAAAGCAAGTAGATCGTCATTAGTAATGTATAACAAGAGCAACTCCAAAAATTGCTGAATTGTAATCATATTTTGTTTTTCACTCTTTATTTCGAAACTACCATACGCATAATGAATACAGTCATTATATGCCGTTCCATTACCATTGTCATTACCTACCTGCGTTCTGTTTAGCGCACACAATAATAACGTCATCAAAATTGCTTACCTTAGTAAGTGAATAGAAGGCTAAATCAAACTTCATTGCAAAAAGTGTATCGACCTACACGTTAATCATTTTAATTTAATTTAGGATATATCCTGAATTAAATTATAAAGGATATTTTTTTGTACAAAAAGTAATATCCTAAATTAAATTAAAAGGATTTGTTTTTTCGTACTCGTAGGTACGTAATTTTCGAGGAAACCAGATTTTTTTAGCTTTTCGTCCTGATTTTAAAATGACAGATATATTTTCTGACATTGATACCTAGACTATAACTTCTGCAATAATATACCTACTGTCCATTTTGAGTTGACTTCATACTAAGCTTGGCTAATGACCATAGAGTCCTACCATAGAGTCTTTAACATATTTTTCAAAGTAACCCAGCTGCTTCTAAAACAGTATCATATCCATCCACAGTAAATAAAAAGACGGTTTAGTCTCCCTCTCACCAATATGTCTTTATTCTCACTAATAACAATTTAGGCAATTATGTGACAAAAGGAAGTGTTCACATTTCTCTTTCTTACCCCCGGCTTTCTGACGTCACTTTCCTCACACTAAAAAATAAGCTTTATTTCAATCGCGTTAGATTCAATTCCTATCAAATAAAGTGGGAACGAAATTCGTTATTCGTTCATTGCTTCCCAAAATTTAGTCTTAAGTATATTACGCTAAGTTTTAAAATCGTATTCGAGTCGCTAGATACTGGTACTATCGAGAGAAAAATCTTATGAGTGATATATCTGTGCGGTACTATTTTGTCTTCTCGCCGTGATCGCTCCCCGGGGGTTAGGCGTTAGAGCCCACATTATTGCCTCGCTGTGATTTATGCTGACTACTGGTTTTTAATTTTATTGGCTTGGGAGGTTTCTTTCGTCGGTAGTCGATGAAGAAATTATTGGGAATTTAATATTCGGATTTGGAAATTATCGGAGAAATTATCTTAGTGTTATTGTTTTAATTTTGTGATAATTTGAGCGAGAAGCTTTCGAGGAATTCGGTCGTCTTGGTGACCAAATTTCTCAAAAGATTCTTGTTAACTATGATTTTTAAGATATCAAAAAAAATACTTAGTTGGGGACATACATATACCTAAGTAGGTATCTATTAATTAAACTTTAATAACAAAGAAAATATGAAAAAATAAATTTACAATTTGAAACAATAATTGAGCTAACGGCAGTCTGTTGCATCTGGCGCAGCGCGTCAGCATTGCCATACAGCGGGGTAATGCAGCTTTTGCCGGCCCCGCTGTATGGCAATGCTTGAGGACGCTTCCGACGGGTATTGATATGGATCAGTTGAGTTACCTGCAGATTGTTTGAAACAGTCTGCAGTTACCTCAAATATTTCAATTGTAAATTGTACTAATCTAAAAATAATTTCATATTTGTTTCTATTATTTGATTGTTCTTTTTGATTAATACGTTTAGTCCTGTATTTGTTCTTTTGCTTTTCTTTGGATTCACTCACCTAGCTGTAACACAGTAGTAAATTTAGACGTTAAAATAAAAGTAGTCCATAAACTGAAGTGGAGTCTGAAGGGCCTACAAATGGTTTGTTTTGACTCGCGCACTAACAAACTTATCTGTTGAAACATCAAAGAACACCGCGGTAGCGGTATATTAAATATACTGTTTAGTAAGTAGGCATGACTATGTTATGAACTTTTTCATACAAAGAAAGTAGTAGAAGAAATTCAATATATATAAAATCAAGACACACTTATTAGAATAGAATACGTAATATAAAGTTGTTATAAAAAGGTCCTAACTCAGCATAAAGCTGGCCTAGCCAGCGCTGGTCTTCCGTTAGGACCTGTACAGGTGACGTCACGAACAAGCCTACGATCTGACAATACAAGAAAAAAAAATAATTAGAAGAGGAATAAAATTAAAACTATTAAGAATAATGACTTGTCGACCTCTGTGACGCAGGAGGTTGCGGGTTCGATTCCCGCCTTGGAACAAAAGTTTGTACGATCTGCAGGTATTGTTGGTGGGTATTATATTTGTTCCGGGTGTTCTGGTCGTTTTCTATGTATAATAAAAAATATCAATCTATGTAATGTCTTGCATTATGTATATCAGTTATCTAGTACCCATCTAGCCACAAGCTCTGCTTAACTTGGGGCTAGATAATGCTGTGTGAATTGTCCACCATTATTTATTTATAAAGTTCACAGATAACAAAAAAAACATACATACAGCCAGCCGAACACCACTTTTTTCTGAGTTAAAAAATCAGGTTCACTAACTTAAAAATTCAAAACACTTTTTAGGATCTTTTGTATGGAGCGGGCTCCCGGTCTTGAAGATGAAGAGCTCGACAATAAGTCAATAGAGTAAGCATCTGGTTTTAACAAGACCTCATGACTTAAACTCACTTTCGAATTAAGTAGATACACCCAACACGTAAGATGTAAGAACAAATGCAATAAAAAAGTTAAAGTACTTTTTTTGCTGTTCTGGGTATACTAGAGAAACAAAACAAAGAAGAAAGAGAGGGCTTTCTCCTACAAGCAAACAATTAATTATTGTGTAATTGTCAATTTAAAAAAAAAAACAGATCGTGGCCCAACACTGCGGCTGTAACGGCAAAAATTGAGGTACCTACCTAAAAGTAAAAGTGAATAGCTTTGTGTCTTAGGCTTACAAAATAAGCACTTAGACAAATCACATTTTATGTTATAAACAGCTTTATAAATAGTTATTATGGTCAAATAAAAAAAAGGTATTACCTTTGATTCTCTCTAAGTGCTTATTTTGTAAGCCTAAAGAAATAAAGTTATTGAATTTTGAATTTTGAATTCAATTCACTTAATTTTTTTGTCACCATACACATCACATTATTTAAACTGCGAAAGTTTGGATGTTTGTTACCTCTTCATGCTAAAACTACTGAAAGGCTGAAATTGCGTAGGTACATGTAGTTCTAAGCCTGGAATAATACAGGCTACTTTTTATTCCATAAATCAGTTCGCATCGGATATAAATAACCTTAAACAACGTTTCTTGGTACTACTTGCGGCTTTCCACACAGAAACTAGTACCAAATATATTACAAGTAAAGTAATAATCCATACTAATATTATAAATTCGAAAGTAACTCTATCTGTCTGTTACATTTTCACGCTTAAACGGCTGAACGGATCTTAATGAAATTTGGCAGGGAGGTAAATGGTGTCTCGGGGACGGCTATAGGCAGCTTGAAAAACGCGTGCGAAGCCGCTGGCCGCAGCTAGCATACTATGAAATTTTCGTAAAAAAATATCGTAGAAAATAGCCGCCCCACTGTGAGTAGTAGTGCGTATAATGCGTACACTATAATAGCAAAAAAATCTTAGCTACTAAATTTATTAATCGCTTTTGGGTTTACATTCTGCACCGAGAAATGAAAGCCTATTTCCGTACATTTACTGTACCATTCCGTATCAAATCTATAGCAAATTTACAAATAAGTACGTTACATAGGCATTCTTTGTAAATATATAACATCCCACTTATGGGAGCTAACCACCTGCAAGACAAAGAACCTGCAATTGCGGAGATAGAGATCTTAATGCGGTACATAAGCAATGCTTGTATCATAATGTAGTATACAAGCAATGCGTGTATCATAACGTGGTGCAAAAAGATATTATGTGTATCGTGATGATAATTAGCACGGGTAGCCCGAAAAAAGTTATTTTCTCGAGTTGTTTGTATTTTGTAAGAATAAGAAAAATATTGTTATGAACATGTCGTGGACCGGTGGTGTAAACATAGTTGATGTGTTTACACTTATTTAATACTTGTTGGCTACACAGTGTGAACGAAATAATGTTTGAGACAAGTATTTGACAAGTTTTGTATGCAACTAGTTGTGAACATGTTACTTGGCGCAAAACGAGGGATTATAAATTCGGCTTGCTTTTAACAATTTGTTGTTCTTGCATCGCATAAGGTACCTACCTATAGGAGAGGAATCCTCAATTCTAAATAAATTCTTTTTATGCCCATTTAAGCACAATGTTTAGATTATTCACAAAAAGAGCGACTTAAAATGAAGGACTAGAAAATTAGGAAAAACGCATAAAATGTTACGAAAATCAAAAACATAATCCCTATATTTATGTATATCGCATGTGACTTTAATAACATATGCAGGCAAGCCAACTGCAAAGAGACATCACCATTTTCCATGTAAATTGCTGTTTACATTGCCCTGCGTGATAAATAGCCGAGCTAAAAGTGCCAACATTGTTTGTTAGTGCGCGTAGTTTACCAACGCGTTCATTTTACTAACTAAAGACACGGCACAGTATACAACTCAGTTTGTATGGGAGCGGCTCTGCACGATAACCATCGGTCGTTACGGTGTCACGGACGATGCACTAACTACTACAGTCCACGCTTGCATTGCATTGTACAAAAGAAAAAACCTCTTTTTTTGAAAGCTAGGAACTTTTTGCTCCACGTGCTCCTTTTTCAACCCACGCTCCGAAATTTAAATTTATTTTTGGAATGCTCTGTAAAGCGCCATTGATTTGTGCAAGCGGCACTGATTTGTTTACGGTATTTTGGCGCCTACTTTGATGGCACCGCTAATGATTATAAGAGACAGATTTTGGGATTATAATTGCGTGGAATTTAGGAAATGCGACTTAAATATAAGTTGAGCGATATTTATTTAGCGGTAAGTAGATTTAGGCTTATTTATAACATTGAAACAAAATGTGATAGGGAAAACACAGTTTCGAAAAGAAAGATGGCTGCCGCCTGAGCCAATAACGTAGCTAGCATATTCGAATTTTAAACCAGCTCCATTTGAATATGCCATATTTTTAATGCTTTAGTATCCGCAACAACTGACTGTTAATATTAATTATAATTAAGCAGCAAAATTGAGTTGGATGTATGACATTGTCATTATGCTGGGCCCACGCCAAGAATGCTTGCTTTGTCTTATTAGTGGCAATTAGTATGGCATAAATTGGTACATTGTGTGCCGCGTCGGTGTCGTAATGGCATTAGGCCTATTATTGGATAATGCCTGTGTCTGTTTATACCTGTGTCTAATCGACCTGACTGATTTTCAATCAAGCTAACAATAGAGATTTGGAATTCCATGAACTAAATACGTTCCTTTTCACACATAATTCTTATGATACTTATCTATGTGATAGACTACTGAACTATACTAACATACTGCTTTTTTGGCAAAAAATTAGGAAGGAATCCTGCAAAGTAATGAGTAAAATCTTCATTAGTATTGGAAATCTGAAAAATTAAATTCCCAGCAATAGATCGATCGTTGACCAATATCACACAAAACAGATTAAAACGAAACGTAAAAATGTTCTATAAATCTGTCAAAGATTAACGGGCCGGAACCCAGAAGGGCCTACGTGCTGCGGCCCGCACCCAAATGTTCATCGTGTGAACAATACCTAGTTCATCCCGTGAGAATGTGGTCAGGGCTCTTTTCAACTTTATCAGATTACTAACTAATTCTGGATCGTTTTGCGGTGACGTAAAGTAGATTGAGATTGAGATGTCTTTGAGGCATGATTCTTTCTCTATCGACTATACCAACGCATATTTTAATGAAAAAAAAGCCGTTTTGGAGGAAATCTAGGTATCGTCTTTATTCTTATGGGACTAAAATAATCAAACAATTTTAGCATGGCACGAAGTTCTATCTGTGTTATGTCTACCTTACATAAAACTGTTTTCTAGCGCTATGAGACAGCTGTGGTAAAAAAACAATGTGTTTTTATTTCCATTTATTACTTCTTCAAAAAAAAATGTCCAATATACCAGTAAAAGTTCCAGCAAAACGGAAATAAATTGACACCAATCTAATAAAAAAGTTGCAAATCGTAAATCAACCGCAGCTAACTGAATCCAGATCGATATGATTTCCATTCGATCCGTAGCTTGCTCAGTCAATTGTCAAATTAGATTTTTTTATTTTGTAGGTAACCGTTTGTCGGTTCTGTTTTTTTTACGTAATCTGTGGTAGCTGTCAGTTCTTTTTTTAACTGCGCACTGGTTATCATTCTACCAAGCCACAGAATGACAATATAGTGCTACCAGGCGCAGTTTTTTTTGTATCACAATAACTGGTCTTTTTTTCATTAGTTACTTTTACAGTATGTACTTATATTATATGTATAGGAGCTAGTGTGACTTTTTTACTGAAAGTTCTTTATACAACACAATTCAAAAAGCCTACCAAATCAAAAAGTACAACCGCGTTGACAAGTTTAAAGTCAGATTTTAATCACCAAAGCAAAAATAAACGAAATCAGACTAAAATACATAGCCGGATACTTATACTAATTAAGAGAGCGTATGTCACGGGCCATTTTGTCGGCCAACTCTGTCAGTCGAAACACTCATGAGCCAAATAGGCCATGATATGAAACGAGGCGTTCATGTGAAACTCTTTGTGGATGTTTTCGGAAACCGCCTTAGATGTTTTTAACTGTTTACATTGCTATAAGTTTGTGTCAAAACAGATGACGATTGAACAGCGACTGTTTAAAAATGGAATAAGATTACTAAGGTTGAAGTTGAATTATAAAACTGGCCAGTACCAATTCTAAGGACGAATGCGTCAAAAATCATAGACAACTTTTAGTTTTTTATTTTTGTGGCAGAAAGCATTCACCTCATTTATTCTACCTCATTCATCATGCATGCATTATTATTATTTCTGTTATTTTTCTTGGTTTTCGACTGCTAGTCTACTCCGTAATTATGGCTAATTTCAGTAATTGCTCTAGCCAACGCGTTTTGCATAGTAATGAGCAATATCAGGATATTTATCTATTCGATTCTTTGAAATGGATTCCAAAATATTAGGAATTAGATTACATTGGTTGGTACGTAATTAATGTGATTATTTTAAAACAAAATAGTAAGTACAGAACAATCTTCAGGTTATTTCATAGACTAGATAGGTACCTAGCTACTTTTTTTTCAACTCTTGCACAACAGTGGATGGTACAGAAAGCTTATATTCATCGAATTGGCAATTTATTGGTCACTATCCAATATTTCACGCTTGACTAGAGTTGTTGAAAAATTTAGCTTGAAATTGCGTCTTGGCTAAATTCATATACAAAGAAGATCTAGATAAGTTAAACTGGGCTTTTACAGGGTATCAAATCCGTCATTGCAAAGTTGCTTAGTGTTGGCCATTTCTTTTGTAATTTTATTCTGAGTATGCACATACCTATAGGCCGGTAATATCTTTGGACCTCTCGCCAAACATTTTGAATGGCGCTACTTTTTGTTTGTGTTTTTTATCAACAAAAGACCTTTGTTTGACCACAATCTTACCTTATGATAAGTGACGATGTGACCGATGTATCACGAAAGTCACATAATTCACAATTGTCTTAATTATGCAACAAAATAAACAAAATTTTACTTGTTACATTACTTTATGTGCCTACGTCTCGATGGTTCGGCTGACATGCCCACCATTCGGTATCGATTAAAATGTGCCAAAATATATTCTATGGCTCGCTTGTCCTTATTTCAAATAGGTCCTCCGCTACGCAATTTAAATTCACTCACCCAAAGATACAAACCCAACTATCCATAAAACACATCGTACGTGCGTTTCAAAGAAATGCAGCTTCATTGATTCCGAAGGCCAATTCAATCAGACAAGCGAATCAATTTCAACTCCATTGCCCCTTTTCTTACCATACCGTCCACTTTCTTCATTAAAAAACTTCAATGATCAGTGTCTTCAGAGTTTTTGCGGCTGATTTTCTGTAACAAGGGTCAAACCGTTCTTAAAAAGCCCTACGTGATCTTATGAAGGAATTAATCGAGGGTCGGTATAAGAATGAGATGCTTTTGTAGATCGATGTAGATCGATTCTTTATGGTGAATATCGATTTTAGAAACAATGTGGAAGCATCAGGGAATGCTAAATGTTTACTAGGTAGGTAGTTAGGAAAAAAATCTCAAAAGCCTAATCGTAGTTTTGGTTTAGATCATGCATGTCTTTGATTTTGCCATTTTTGTAGAATGAATGATAGATTCAGGAGTTAGGTACTTTGCTGAAATCCTTTGCAAAAATATATGGATGAAATTATTTCGGAGACGTAACATCACTGCACTGGCGCGACTCTGTCGTTGTTGCTTGGCACTTTCAGTGTCAATGTCGAGCATTCTGGTGTCCTGATGATGTCTCGTGGAGAGATGAAACAGTTAATGGCTCACTTTGGTAGTTTTTTTTTTGGATCGTAACAGAAAAGGTTTTGCGCGGAATTGTTACTAAATAGGACGTTCAGAGATGGGCGGACTAATCACTAACGTCGCGAAGCGAACCTGGATCAGATTGGCGCAGGACCGTGTGGAGTGGCACAAGAGTTTGGAGGCCTATTACCCAGCAGTGGGTGAATTCGGGAAGCGAGTGATAATGACAATATTACTAAATAATTTCAATCTTTAGTAATATGTTATTCATCCTGAATTAAAATGATCAATCAATGATCTTTCAAGTTTTAAACCGCTGATTTACAAAAGTCTCGTAACATTGTTTGAGGAACGGACTGACATCAGGTGCGTCAATACAATAATGCCTCACCGTGACTGATTCCATATTTTTTGCGGCCGCCTAACGATGTCTTTGGACTCGGCTCTTTTTTGGCACATTTGCAGTTTTATTCACCAGTAATTGAGGCCCATTCGCTAAGGATGCGATTAGTCCATGATTAATACGACTTTTTGAAACTTGCCGTCAAAAATGACCATTTAAAAAGAAAAAAAATGTCTATGGTCCGATTCGTATTTAGAATAAATCGACGTGACGACGACCAAATGGAATCTGACACGTGATGAATGTTGGGTTTCTTTAATTAATTAATCAAGGTGATGTTTTGACAGGAAAATCACAGGATTGCTGATAGATTAAACGATGTTTTTGCAAGTAAAAGGTCAGCGTATAAACAATTTTTAGCTTGATATTAAGCTCGTAATTTAAGACATTGATGGATGTATCACTCACTTATCAATCGCCTAAATTCTTTTGATGTCTACCTGCCATTCTTAAAAATACAATACTGAGTCTTCTAAAAATAATGAAGAAATAAAACACTTATCTACGCGACCTTACATCTTGACATCGTGTTCGACGTTCAAAAAATGACAAATGAGTCAAAAAGTGTTCTTCAATTTAGTGGTCATAATAATTTGAGCATTATTAGTGGTCGGTACAATAATGCGAACAATAATCCGACAATGCATAGTCAACTTAACGACGTGGATCTTAAAAGTTATTTTAATTTTTGCGGTTGACCGCGAGTCGGTGATCTCAGACGGGGAGGATGCACTTTTACGGACGATGTTTTATGTTGTTTTAATCACTGCGTAGGTGATTTACGAACAACCTAAATTTGACCTTATCAAAGCTACTTTAAGTATCATTATGATCTGTAGATCTTTCTACCAAAACACGAGAAGATTTTTAGGATGACAGTTACGATTCATTATGTTACACTTTCTTTATCCTTTTCCGACAACTACCAATTTGTTGCTAGTGAACAAATCCTCCTTTTAAAAAATTCTATTTGATGGTATAGTTACTTTTAAAGACTTAAACAATTAAATAGCAACTATCGTTTAAAGAACAATCATCGATGGATATAAATAAACTTTGATTTCAAATTAAGAATGCTGGATAGTTGGCGCCATAAAAATAAGTCTTTAACGATTCAATTTCGAAAAATAATTACACAAACTTTTCAAACGTAGAATGGAGATAACAAACTAAATAGACCGGATGTTGAGATAGCGCCATTGTTGTGTATTCATTTCCGTTAACTTTTATTGCTGCCCGTAAAGGAAAATTTACTTTTACGGCTTTTAAAATTGACGGAAAACTGAGCGCATTCTTTAACATATTGATCATACAGTTCGTGTATTTATCGGAACTAATGTTTTTCTATTCCAATTTTGAATAGACCGACACTTTATTGTTTTACCAGTAGTGGCGTGCCAAATAACTCGGCGAGAAGTTGAACAAAGTTAGTATTGATAGGTTAGTTTCTTTATCATTAAAATATCGCCCGTATACAATAGCAGTTAAATTGTAACGATACCTGGTGTTTTATTATGTATTTTATGACGGACGAGTTACATTTTAGCGCTGCGGGCTTTTTATGGCACCTAGCTGAATGATGTTTTAGTGTCTGATAACGAGACGTATCTATACGACTGCTATAAGCCCACTTTTACTTCTAATCTCAGAATTATACCACCACACCCTTCGGATATCGAAAGGTGATAAAATGTAGGCTTTATAAAATAGCATCCGTTTGAGGTCGACTATCTTTCCCGCCTCCTTAGTCATAGAACAAAGAACCTTTTTGAATTATCATTCATTTGAATCATCATTTTCGTTTCCGTTTCGGTCGAGGAAAAACAAATGCCAAGCTTCCATATCTGAATAATTTTAGGCAGAATGTTTTTGCACCTCTTTTGTGACGGACCCGTGATTTCCCTGAGTCACACTTCGGCGAAACTCTCGTTAATCATTCCACTTAGACACAATTAAGTTCCATAAAGGCAGGCGAGACTAAACCGATAATTTTGCTTGTTCCAGATGGTCAGGCGAATCACCTCAACCTATTCAACTCGCGGCCACAGCCGAAGAAAAAACGAAAATCCCGAACCGCCTTCACTAACCATCAGATCTTCGAACTGGAGAAACGGTTTCTCTACCAAAAGTACTTATCACCAGCGGATAGAGACGAAATTGCAAGCTCGCTCGGTCTATCCAACGCTCAGGTGATCACCTGGTTCCAGAATCGGCGGGCTAAACTGAAACGGGACATGGAAGAGTTGAAGAAAGACGTTGAGAGTGCGAAGGTCTTGTCCGCGCATAAGAGTTTCCTTGAAAATGTGACAGATTTGGGTATTTTGAAGAAGAAAGCGATGAGCATAGGTGCAAGTGAAGAGGCAGCCACTAACTTAGTCGTGAGTGCGTCTAAATGAAACGAGGCCCGGCGCTTGAACGCGCCAAGCGTCTCATACGATAGACGTCTCGATTTTTAAAATCGATTATGAACTTCTTTGTGTGACGACGACGAACTCTTTAGTGAGCCGATATTCGAAGTTTTAGATATTAGATGTGAAAGAATGACGTTCGAAGTTTGAATTCTTGAGTGAATGAACACTAGTGATGTAACGACGTTGTTTAAGAACAAACGTGGTTGGTTCCAAGTGATGGTATTTTGTTCTCAAAATGTACTCTTAGAATATTAAGATTCACTGATGTAAATAAATACCTACCACGATAGATATTTTAAAAACTTATAGAAGCTTTTTCTAATAAATGTGATAGTTGATTTTATTTGAGTACTTAATTAATGTTAAAAATATATTATTATTCATAATTTATTTATTATACTTAGAGGGGAGTTTTTCAAAGAGAAAAAAACACTGAATATTAACAGTAAAAGTTAAGAAAACGCAATACAAAATGTGAAGCATTTAAAAAAAACTTGGTACAATAAGTGTCAAAAAAACATTGATATTTTCAAAATGAAAAAAATTGCAACTGGTTGTAAAATCTATTTGTAATGTTATAAAATCGTGCAATACATAAAGTAACAGACAAATTGCCCCATTCAAAACTAAATTGTAAATAATAAATGTAAACGTAGTTTAGAAAGTTCGTCTTAGATTTTATGATAAGTTTTATGACTAATTTGATAAGATATTTATAAGCTTCAGATTGTAAATTAGTAAAATGTTGATTACTGATTTGGATTAGTCTGGCTTTAGATGTTACATTAATTGATTGATGTATCTTTCAAATAAACTTTTCTAAGAGAATCATAGAAAAAAAATGCTCTACTTATTATACAGTTTAGTAGTAAAATAAGATTAATAAATAGGTACCTAAGAAGGGTCAAAAAAACTAGTAGGTACTTAATATAAGGATGAAAATCTTTAGTAACAATTCCGCGAAATAACCTTCTCCGATAAGTTCTAACAAAATGTAGTCAAAATGTGTGTAGAATGTAGTAAATATTTTCATCCTTATATTTTGCAATGGATTTCTGCAAAGTAACGCCTGAATCTATTATTTATAGTAGGTACTTATCAATACACTGAGATATTAATCTATCTTGATGACCAGTGATAACTTTTTTTTCATACTTTTCATGCAAAAAGCCATAATCTTTTTTAGCATTTATAGACTCTACACCACTGTACATCATTTTGTTCCTAATATTTTATAGAAATAAAGAATAAACAAAACATTTATACATAAAATAAACATTCTGTTGTTTAAACTTAAACAAAACTTTTTGTATTATATTCCACCTCATCACTGACTTGTATAAATAAATACATAAGTAGTATTTTTTTCATAACGAGTAGGTATGTGAATAATGGTGTAAATAAACATTACGTGTTCCAAACTATTTTTTCATTTCTTTTACATCCCTCTAGGCCCGAGAAGAGGTTTTTTTATTTAATTTAATTCTCGAAGCTAACGGAGTGCAAGATGGTAGCTTTTATGATAGCTACCATCTTGCACTCTGCTGCTGCTGGTTGATGATGATTCTTCTGCTGACGATGAACACTAACGTATGATAATGTGCGGGGATTGCTATATCTACTATAATTCAGGGTGGTTTTTTGAGATGGCATTGGATGGCCAAATCCGATTCCATGAGAGTTAGGAAAAAGTCGTGAAAGGAGTCACCGACTCAATTTATTTGTTTACTTTTATTAAAATAATATTACAGATTATATAATGCAATGCATTATTTAAGTAACTTTCTGAATTATGAGAAAAAATATGAGTACTGCATAATTTAGATCTGTTCAAAGGAATAAATAGTTATTTGTTCAACAGTGGGTGATTTTTTATTGAACGTGACGATATTAAATAAGGAGCTAGCGAAGCAGTCTATAGTAGAGTCACGAGCGTAGCGAGTGGCTCTAAAGTAGACTGCTGAGCTAGGGAGAGATTTAAAAAGCACGAATCAAAAACATTTGCTCTCGAGTTAAACATGCAAATTTTCAACACGGCTAGCGAGAAAATATATTGTAATATAGAAAAGAGACTCCGTCCGTGAAATTTCTCTTGTCCCGGGCATTCATTATGTAACTTTATTGGTATTGGAAGAACACCACTGTGTTTTTCCAATGTAATGAAGTATATTTATTTATACCTTAAGTGTACCTACAAGGTACTAACTGATTTTCTTAATTAAATTTGGTGGATTTAAAAGTACTACTTCACACTTCACACCCAGAAAAGATCGAGCGAAGCTACAAGAGGCCGCAAAACACATTATCTCTGTCAATCATGCATAGGTGAGTCCACTGAGTACAAAGATATTTCAACCATAGGTAATAGAACAAACTTTTAAAATTACAATCGAGAGGTCTTTATTGACATGCAAGCACGCTATTTCACGGTGTACTATAAAATCAATTCGACACACGTCGATATGAAAATCGATATTGTATTCCGCTGTTTGAATTTCGAACTGCGTCGCGTGCCAGAGAGTAAATAAGACTTAGGATACACTAGCTAGTAATTAATCAATCTCTGTCTAGCCTAGCCAGCTAGTTAAGCGTTCTTACATACAGCTCTCTCAGAAATGTTTAGGCTAAAGCACTATACGTGCCAGGGTTTGAGCTTAGCCTAGGAGCTACGCTTGTGTACAAGATATACACTGTGAACACATACAAGGCGCCGTACGCGTTTGTTTGCGTAGCGACTCGCTTGGTGACTGACCAGGCACCCAGCACCCACCTAACTAGGCTCGTCGCTTGCAGTGAGACCACTTCCTTAGTATGGAATAAGAATGTTCGCTAAGATCAATCACTAAGCGAGTCGCTAGAATGAGTCACTAAGAGCCGTTACGCACTGTCGACTGGTCGCCAGCGACTCAGTCCGTCGGCGACCAAAACACAGGCCGAGTCGGCCAAGTGCGTAAACACCTATTTAAACTATATTAAGTCACAGTCGCCTTCGACCGAGTCACCGGCGACTATTCGCCAGTGCTTAATGGCTTTAAGCGAATCGCTAGGATCAGTCGAGACTCTAGGATCAGTCACCACTTCAGACTCTAGGATTCGTCCCTAAGCGAGTCTATAGGATACTGATCCGTTAACGCTTAGTGACTGCACTAAGCGAGTCGCTAGGCTCTAAGCACTAAGCGAGGCTTGTAGTGTGGCATTAGCCTTAAACAGTGTTTTTTTGCATCAGTTTATTTCAACAGAAAACAAGCAATTCTAATTGCTATAGGTTGAGCGGTATTTATAAGCAAGAGAGTAACCCCCTTAATCATAATAGTCTGCTATCTTTGCACATTGCTAATTCTCACTCTGTCTTCTACTATTGAAATAAGTCAGGGTGAGAAATAACACTACTTTGCTGCTGTTTTAAGTTAGCAGATCATTATGAATAAGAGGGTAAGTCTATAAGTAGAGTACCTACCTAAAATAAATAAATAATACTGGACAATTCACACAGTATTATCTAGCCCCAAGCTAAGCAGAGCTTGTGTTATGGGTACTAGTTATCTGATATACATAATACAATACAATTCATAGATAGATATTTTTTATTAATCCTAGAAAACGACCAGAACACCCTGAACAAATGTCTGCAGATCGTGCACACATTTGTCCCGAGGCGGGAATCAAACCCGTAACCTCCTCTCGCAAAAGCAATGAAAGAGAAAGAATATATTATGCTCCCAGTGACTACTGCTCTCAGACTAGCCAACGATAGGGTAACGCGGAAGCAGCTGGTAAACTCCTCGACAAAGAATTTCCAAAATGGTCACGCACGACAGTAATGAAGAATACGATGAAAAAGATTGTATTGCAATGAAATGAAAACACCTAACTGTAATATACCAAGTAATGGTTTGGGTAAAGGTAATTACTTTATGTCAATAAAACACAGATTTGTTCGGTGACACACGTCCACTCGATACGCCGCACCTTGTACGAATGCATCCCCCGCGTGCCCCGCATGCCCCGCGGGATATACACCCTTGTTAGACGAGCACATCCGATGGCCGTGCACATTTAATATAAAGTCAGAATGCTACACTAACCACCAACATAGAGCAGATATTGGAACTTCCAAGCTGACAGAGAATCACATCTGGATGTACAGCAAGAATCATCATTTCACGTACATACAAAGTTTGTTTCAAATATTTTTTACTGCGCGGTGCGCGGTGGGAGAAGGCAGCCGCCTGCGACGCAGGAGGCTGCGGGTTCGTTTCCCGCCTCGGGACAAATGTTTGTACGATCTGCTGATACTTATTTGTTCCGGGTGTTCTGTTCGTTTTCTTGCTATTTATCTTTATGGGCCCTAGTTAAGTTACCTACTTTGTAAGTACTTGTCTTGTGTTGCCTGATATAAATGATTATTAATATTTTTATAAAAACGTTAGATTCTCCGTTTCTTCAGTGTAAACCTACCTCAAACCAGCCGATGTCAAATTACACTTACGTTCCAAACTCAAATTGTTAAAACTGTACGAGTATTTGTTACGGACAAGAGTTTGTTAGACGTTAATTGGTCGCACACCAGCTCCAATCACCATCATAGACAGACCCATCCTTACACAACAAACCTTAATAAGTTTTTATAATCTTAGAGGTCTTTGGGAAATTGTCGGAAAACGTTAGCGATCACGAAAGTTTCGGTCTTTTAAATATTGATTCTGTGTTGTTAATACGTTAACTATGGTCACTATTTTTTAAATCTCTTTTGATGAACCATAAACAAATAATTGGTTGCTATTAAATGCATGAAGACTTAAATATGTCGTAATCTTCGCGCTTTTCGAACGACGAAAAACAAAAGTAGGAGTTTCTCAATTCGGCTGTTTGTTTTTTGTGCATTAATGTTTGTTACTCGATATCTTCGCCATTAATCGTCCGAGTTTGATGATTATTTCGCTTTTGTATAGAAAATGAATCCCAAAGTGGTCCCAAGAAAGTTTATTGCCCCGTAACAACAATCAACTTTGAGAACATCTTAAAAATATAGAGTACCTAATGATGTTGATTTTTGTAAGATGATATCAATTCTAAAGTGATTTATACCGGGATATTTATGATCCATGATGATTTTTGAGTTTTCCAATCTTTTTGCACAGGTTCATGCGCCATGATCACGGAACAACTAAAGTCACTGAGAGTACCTGATATCGATTTTTTTTTAAGTTTGAGTGTGCGACTGCTACTTACAACTCTGTAGCATTAAAATTCTTACTTAAGTAAACGAAATTGCATAAAACTTTATGACTTTTGTTTCGCAATGATTTTCAAACTCTAATATAGTTAAATGGGTCATTTGCATTAAAATTGTACATTCCTCACTAGTAATGTGTCCCAAAATTTGAAATTTTTTTATGCTTAAAATATCCATAATTGGTACATTTCATTAACAAATTGGCGTAATTTAATCATTGCTTGATCGTATAAATTGCAATTCATCAATAAATAATAATCTTATTCATACTTTTGCGACCCTCAAAAAACAATGAAAAAATATCTCCATACAAATTAATCATGTCCCACAGAGGTCTTTGCATCTAAAAAATGCTTTGGAAGATTTCCCTCTGATATATTCAACTAATGAAAATATTTATTCGTCACTGATTAACCTGAGCAATACTATTTTATCAAATTTATCATTAAAAAATGAATAATTAAAGAGAAAATGATTTTTTAACATTATGTCTCAGTTTTTTCTTCCATTTCGTTATGTTTTGTTCGTTACGCTATTTTCATCAAAAAACCTTTTGAAAATCAACTAGAATTATATATAAAGATTGGCAACACTCGTCAGTTTTCTAAGAACTATAGAGAACTCCACTATTTTGTTTACTTTTTGTTTACGGTGAAAAGGTGCACATCTCATAACGCAAAAAGTTCGATTTCGTTACGAAATTTAGAACTTAAAAGTAAGAAAACGCCGTTTTATTCAAGTTAATTTTACTGCTTTTCAAATACAGTGTAAAGACATTCAATTACAGTGTGTTTTATCGACTTTTCAAGTTCAGTTTCATAAGTTATTTCAGTTTTTTCTTGTGTTTTCATCCGAGTTAGTTACAATATTCGTTACGTTACGAAACGGCAGGTCGCGTACACACTGGGATCTTAACCGACTTAAAAAAATATGTGTAGTATTGTGTTAGTTATCATCAACCGCAAGATGTTCTCTTTTGCGACATACTTTGGCATAGTGGTTGTTGAATAGGTAATAAAAGCTACTTTAGTCTAAAATCAATCATCAGAATCGATAACAAATAAATACATTTCGTATAGATCTATAATTAATTTGGTACTAACTATGACAAATTGTTTTGAATATGCTAATTTACTTCGATTTATGTAGCGTAATATAAAGCTTAATTTAATCGAGAAGAGGAGAATTTAGATAGGTGGGTACCTATTTATTATGTCATGTTATATTTATAATGTTACTGGTCAAATTTTCATGATTCTTTGATATTTGTATTTTAGGGGTACATCTATATCTATGATTAGGAGTTAAAACAATAATTTTATAAATAAAAATAATAAAAATATTTATTTAAAATAGCAAGTATTTTTAATTAAAACAATCAAAGTTTAGCGTTTTCTTTTATATGTGCGAGTTGATAACGTAGAATTCAAGTCCGCCAGTTAACTTCTATCAGATGATGATGATAAGGTAAAAATCCTCTAATTGTGTACAAAGCCTTATGCTTCCAATTAGTAACAAGTTCGTTACGTTCCGTTTCGTTTCCATTTCGTGGCATGTACAATTTTAATGCAAATGACCCAAATACTAGTTCATATAATTAAAACCCCCCTTTACTATTGATATTCTTCTGTTACTCATAATTAATAAGTCGTATACAATACAAAAGCACTAAAAGAACATAAATATATAAAAAAGCTAATAGCACTCCACACTTTAACGTCAATACTCATCAAAGAAAAACAAACTAAGTAAATAAAGTAAAGCCATAATTGCACATTGCGTTAATTAACAGAAAAAACACGCGTTTATTCAAATAAAAACCAATAATAACATACGAGAGAGCTGTTAACTTATGTTCCTTTTGTTTGTGTTCCCTTTATTGATTTTAATTTTATGTTATAGTCTATGGAACCTTTCAGCTTTCTTTTGTTCCAATTTTAAACTGTAATTTAGCCGCACCGTGAGGTGTAACTTGTGGTTTTATGATTCGAAATTCAAACGTCCTTATGTCAAGTTTGAATTAGGAATTGAATGTGGTCCTACGATAGTCTGAAAAGGAGGGGTTCGACTAATTATAGGCCATCAAAACTAAATGCTGCTGTAAAGGTTTTAAAACTGCCTACTCAAAAGTTTCCTTGAACTTTTTTGTAATAAACTTTCTTTTCACCACAAACATTGTAACCGTTAAGTAATTAAACACACAAATAGGCAACATAATTTAGAAATAATGGAGTCTTTTTAATGAAAACGTCAGATAATTATAATTAAATGTGTCGTTATAATTAATTTCGTAACACAGCACGCGCCTTGGGCGTTGACAGTTGTGAGATTTTTAATTTCTGCTTTTTCTATTTTACAATGGTTAGGCATGGCAACTTTTGTTTTCGTGGGCGTGTTGGTAATTGTTTTGGTGTTCCAATTTTAAATTATGGTGTAAATGTTTGACTGGAGTTCTTTAGGCACGTGGCAGGCAATGAAGACGCGATGGAGTCTCGTAGTCCAAACAGAATGAAAGATGAAGAGACCCGTGCTTGGATGATCGGACCTCATCACCTCCCTGACAAAGTCCACCATGGCTCAGACAAAGCAACCAACAGGGAACGATAGCGGCGCATTGCACGAGCACCCGTTATAACACCTCTGTAAAGAGTGTACTAAGAGGGTACAAAGTTTAAATTTTTCTTTCAGAGGCAGAAAATTATTTTTATTTGAACGACTAAGTACTTCTTTTAATGTGAGTACCTAATCGAAACGCAAACGGACGACTTCGTATTTATTTCTGGAGTGGTTCAATTAAATGATGTTGGTAAATGTAACAGTATGCTGTCCAATCCACTGTCTGAAGAAGCTCGAAAAAATTTCCACCTCGCTTTAAGTTATTTCTGTAGATTGGTTTTTAGTTTTCATTTGTAAATTATTGTAAACTAGCAGCGCCTCGCGGTTTCACCCGCGTAGTTCCCGTTCCCGTGGGAATTCCGGGATAAAACATAGCCTATGTCATTCCCTGAAAAGAGTAAGCTTTCTAATGGTGAAAGAATTTTTGAAATCGGTCCTGTTGTTATTAAGATTATTCATTACATACATAGGGTGCCAACAACCTCATAGTTTGGTAGTCGGGTAAAAATACAAATCTTTCCTCCTCATAATATTAGTATAGATAATTTAGGCGATTTGGTCTCTCAGCGACAAAGCCTTTTGTTCTGTGTAGTAAAATAAAAAAGCATCTGAAATACTTAAGTACAAAATTGGGCACTAGGTAGGTATATTATGCCATGCGCACCTGGCTAGTCTCTGTTGAGAGATTCTCAACTAGACTAGCCAGACCAGACTAGTATCACGTCATTTCAATTAGGTAAATTGGTTTAGAATTCCTTAGTGAACAAAATACAATGTACGTAGGTACCAAAGTGAAGCGCCATTTTCTAATCGATTAGCCTTCCGATTAGCAGATGAGTAAGACCATGAAAAACCATTTAATTGATCAATGATCGGTTATTAGTTGCAAACCATATTTAAAGCCATGTTTTTATAAATGACCAAATTAATCATTGCAAAGCCATATGACTATACTTTTTCACATCATCCCTCGGCCGAGAGCCAGCCTCTTCACCGTGACGAATTAACAAGAGAATTCGCTTCAATGATAAATTCGAATTATGTATGCATTCTGCCCTATTATCATAAGCTCAATATGAATTGATATACCAATACCACATATTGGCAATTTAAATGTATTGCAATTAGTATACCTACATAGCCAATTGATTAATGATAGTTAATATTGAAAACGGCCTTTGAATGCTAATTATTTAAGAACAGGAATGCATTGTCCCAACTCTATAGCCTACGAATCTCTAAATCCAAAAAAGAACGTCGTCGTTCCAAGCTGATAAACTCAAGTAGGTAATGCCAAATTGTGAGAGGAATATTTGGAATTTGAGTTTAGAACTTCGAAAGTAGAATAGAATAGAGCAAGCGCGGCAAACATGCTGCCATTCAGCAATGTCATGAATCAATTAGAATAGGTTGAGTTCCGAATGTGTTTCGAATTTCGAACACAGAATAGACGCGCCAAAAATTCAGGAGACGTCATTGCAACAATGGCGGCGCAACAATGGGAGATAATGAAGTGGTTTTGTCATGTTTTTAGGCGTTCTGTGTGGGTATATTAAAGTGTGATTATGTTATAAATGGACGATTATTGGACGATTAGCGTCGACAGTTGTGAAATAAACTTATGAAATCATTTGATGCGTAGGTACTTTGAAAAGATGTCTCTTGGTAGGTCGTGGAGCGTGGAGTAGGTTCTTTCTTTTCGCTTTCAAAAAACTGTCGTAATTCCAAAGGGCTTTTATAATATGACTGGGACACCCTTACTTTTAAACGACAGTTCGATTATGCAACCTTCAATCAATCCGTAAAACTAAAGTCATTTAGAATTGGATATTTAACATGATTTGAGTTTTGAGCTTCCCAATATTTCGGCGCGGTTTCTTGCGACATGATTACAGAATTTGTAGATGACTTTAATAACTATCAAAGGCTGTAGGTACGATTTCGACAGCTGTGAAACCTAAAAGCTGGAAGGCAACCAAAGCAAGTAAAAGTTGAATGGATTTAGGAAAAACTTTTGTTCATAAAATAACCTCCTTAGATATTTTGATGCTACAAACAAACAATTCACATTCCTTTTCCTAAAACTAGCGCAACGTGAAATATCCCACATTTGATTTAAAAAAGATCATAAAAAACGCTACAACTTTAAACCTACGTTATCAAACCCAAACAACGTCAAATAAAATTAATTCAACCGCGTGGCTGAGATACGGCTAACAAGATCATCGAATCAAAGACACCGCGACCGCTGGTCCGGTTGATCGCTGTCATGTCACATCTCTCGTTTGCCTTCTGTCACGGTGTCATTGAGCACAGTCAGGTGAATATACCGACTATTGCTGCCTTTGGAGAGAGCCTTTTTTCTACGTGGTACCATAGGTAGGTAAGTAGTTTAATTAGTACTATAATAAATATTAATTTTAGGTATTTCCGTCAGTTTTTGAACTAAACTATCAGACAAAAACGCCAGAAAATAAGACAAAAACGCCAGAAAATAAACAGCGCACGGATTTTATTAAATTTGATCCCGTGGAAGGACATCCAGGAAAAACGCTACTTTTCATCCAAGTTTTACGACTAGGTATAACGGTTTCAGAAACTGGATTCCTAAACAGAAAGTCAACATAGTTTTGTCTAAGTGGGACATATCTAGTAGACGCACCGGGATTGTTGTCTTGTCTGAAAAATTATGACACTTCGTCGTCGAATGCGTTACTAAAATTATTTGCATTAATTCCTTAAAATTCAATAATGCACGTATAGTATGGCGATCATACTCTCTAGTTCTCTTGAGTAGACCCAAGAGAACAATCCCCATGCTTAGACTACAGCTGTCCTCCTCCAACCTGCGTGCCAGTGTCATTGTCCTTATTAGTGGCCTTATCGCTTTAAGCGATAAGGCCGCCAAATCCTTTGTTTTCTTTAATTTTATACAATCTGTTTTTCTTTTTAATTTAAGGTGATTAAAGAATTATCTATCTATCTATCTATTGTCAAATTGACAAACTATGCCTAATCACACGAGTGACTCACACGAGTGACGTTATTTTTCACAAATCATACTTAGGTAGGTACCTACTCATTGAACTGTCAATGTCTTGGTGCAGCTTACCCAGCCATTCTGCTCTACGCTGCGTGCCAGTGTCATTGTCAAATTGACAAGCTATGCCTAATCACTCGAGTGACGGTATTTGTCACAAAACTTACATACCTACTCATCGAGCTGTCAATGTGGCACGCATTGAGCACGACTTAATTATTTAAATACCTTGTCGGATATGCTGGAGCCATTTTTTCTTGCATTTTTAGCATTGTATGGTTTTTGTTATTTTTCTGTTTGGTTTGGACATGACTGTCTTGATCAATTAGTTAAGAATAGCCTTTTTCAGTTATTCGTAAATAGTACAGGGTGATTGGGAGATGAGATGGGTGCACAGGTTAAAGATGATTCGACGCGGGTTGGCGCGATAGCGATTTAAATACATAATATACCTAAATACTGGAAATAAACATAAACTCGCTGTACCCACAACCAGGCTTCACAAGATTAATGTATGTTTTAAAGGGCCATGTATACGCGTCTACAACAAAACTCTTAGTGAGTTGCAAAATCTATCAATAAATAAATTCAAACAAATTGTCAAAACCTTTCTGTGCAATAAGGCTTACTACAAAATATCAGATTATTTAGAAGATAAAATATCTTGGGACGGGTTTTGCTCCAACTCGAAAAATAACAACTAACAGGCTAAAGGTTTCTTAGTCGCTTCTTTACTTTAGTCTACATACCGAAGCGACAGAAATCAAAAATGTCAGTGTTATATTTTAAGAATTTGACCTTTTCAAAGTGTAGGTACATTTTTGTCTTTATGGAAGTAAAGAATTTTTGATTTTGACTTGACTGAGCTACCGAACATCTCTGCTTTAAGACATTTGATTTCGATTATTATTTAGGTAGTCATTTTAATTTGTTCTCATAAAAACTGGTAAAGATGATGATGATGAGGATTTTCGCCACGACGAGCAAAATAGCTCTGCAAAATGCAATAATAAGCATGAGAGCATTTACCGTACAGCGCCACCTACTACTACTATGTAATAGCCGAGCTACATGTTTCGTCTTCGTATGCTTACAGTTTACGCAAGAAATCAATTTTATAGATGGCGCTAGTGCTACTGAACATATCTGATTTATGACATATTATTTAATATTTTATGATTGATTTCGAAGATTATTATTTCAAACTACTAATTATTAAATGTTGAAAAAAAGTTATGTAAGTGCTCGCGAGGTCTACTGTTTGCAGAACTACTAGTTTTACCCAGAACCTATCATGCTAAAATCCCAAATCAATTAAATTAGTTTTGTATTCATGCTAAGAGGCAAAAGAAGATACATCATTAAAAACCAATTTTGCTAACGAAGGCTCAGTAACATCGTTGCATGATATGTTTTATACTGATCACAGGAATTGCAACAACTAATTATTTTCAAATAAGATCCCAAATCAATTGATTTCGAAATAATGTCCAACTAATGAGACAATATTCTTTTGAGATGCCGTCTGTCAAGGTCTTATTACTTACAAATCAAAACCTTTAATTCGAGGTAATAAAGTTCATTATGGTATCAATTTTAAAGGTTTCACTACTCCGATAATGACATTATTTGGATGTATTTAACGTCAAGTTTTGACGTAAGGATTAGTATAAGTTTAAGTCAAGTTGCAGTAGTTAACCTGCAGTTCAAAGTGTAATAACTTATTTCTAGCTAATAACTTAGCTGGAAATTATAACCTAAGGTAAGTAAGGTAAGGTTAAATAAGCTTTACCTTACATGTTTTACTTTACGTGGAAGATATCTACTAATGTATATTTTTACGCATATTTAAAAAAAACAAATACTTGGGTATGCCCAAGGGTAATTTTTTCAACATTATTGCTTTGTTTTTACCAATTTCAAGGAGGAAGTACCTACTATGTATGTTCAGTTGTATGTATTTTTTATATTTGCTCAGTTCATAAGCCAACAATTGGTACCTAATATAACCGTGGCCGTCGCGACGTAAGATTTGACGCCTTTTGTACTATTTATTTTTTATTTAGGTATAAGTTTTTTATTCATGTAAATTTTTAGTAGAATAATTCAATAATTTATTCATTCAATGAATGAATGATTTCTAAAATTTATGAAATTTAATTCTAATGATAACTGACAAACAAAAACAAATCATAAACAGGTCTTCATGCTTGCAGAACTGATAAAAGCGATAAATTCGGGTGAGCAAAGGTTTTCGAGTGGCGGCCGCGATGCAACGCGAAACGGAGAGTTGGGAGACCATCAACTGGATGGACCGACGACATCGTAGCGGTCGCAGGGAGTCGATGGATGGAGACGGCTCGGGAACGCTATTTGTGGCGTCGTATGGGGGAGGCCTATGTCCAGCAGTGGACGTGTATAGGCCGATATGATGATGATGAACTGACAAACTTTCACTCCAACTTCTATATTAATATACATGTTACAAACAGATTAAAGGATGTTTGTTATAAAGTTATATCAAAGGAGCCGACCGATCGTAAATCTAATTGCAGAGTTCTGTGGATTCTCAACTTTACTTTTGATGAATTTTGATAAGTAAATTATATCAAAGCTTATTCTAATTTTTTAAACTAAAGTTGGTCTTTCGTGCGACTCAATTCAATCAAAAACTGCTATAAAATTTACTGTAATTTATGTTATGTTGCCTGGAAGAAATCAGATAAGGCCGCCGATTGTGCCACTAGATATAGTTATGTTCCATTGTTTTTTTGTACTTACATGTTATTTGTGCAATAAAGTTATAATCTATCTATCAATACAATACAAAAACACTTTATTGTACACCAGAAAAAGAACATTACAAAAAGACATTACATGAGACAAGTACAATGGGCGGCCTTATCGCTTAGAAGCGATCTCTTCCAGGCAACCTTTGGATGGAAAGAATTATGTGAATTTAAGAAAGACAGGGGGTGTACTAAAGATAAACTAATAAACACATAAACTAGATATACACATAAATATTTATAATATACTAAAATATACTAAATAAATCTATCTATGTCAAAAAAATCTCAACGCTCAAATTCATAACATCAATCGAATCAAACACTGAAAAATAATTTCTTGCTTATTTTATATTTCTATCTGTTTTTCAAGTAAATCTTATCAATGCGTGTGCATTAAAAGCAAACAGACGAATTGAGAATCACCTACTTTTTAGAAGTCGGTAAAAACTGAAAAATTATTGGTACAAAATTAATACAACAAACAAGAGTTGTTTGTGTTACCTTCTACTACTAGGTACAAGAATTTTCGACCACGACTGCCAGTCTCAACGGAAACTAGCCATAAGTGCAGGACTTATGATAGTGCACAAATGTGTGCGCAATCACAGGTGCACTCTTTATTTCCCTCACTCTCATATTCCGGCAGATTGACACGAAACGGGGAAAACTCAGATGCTTTCCTCGGGACCATATTCGGCTTACCAGTTTCAATGTCCAGGCCGCAAATTAGGACCCGTCTGCGGCTCCTCGGAGGTATCCTCCGCGGCGGTGTTGCGTCGTGCCGTGGAGGCTAGGCAGTGAATGCGTAAACGCACAGTGCAATTCCTCAAAATACGTAACATAATTTATCTCGCTCTATTTCACGCTGCCCAAATTACGCTGGTCGGAACATTACAAAATTAATGTTTGTAATAGTAATTTCACTTCAAAGACCGCCATAAAAGCGGGATTATGATATTAATTTGTAATTAATTACTCAATTCTAGAATACCGCCCGCATCGCTTTTGATTCGATAAATAAGATATAAATCATAGAATACGTCTTTTCGGAGATTAATTTTGAGAATTCGTTAGTTTATGTTGAACTGTATTTGATTCAATGGACTTTACCGTTTACGCTATTTCTGTAGGTTTGGGTTTTATGACGTCATTGTCAAAATTGTCGATAGATTTTGTAGTGGTAGTTAAATAAATTTAGGGACTTACCTATCTTAAAGCTCTGTGCACATTCATCCAAAACCGCTATCACACAGCACTAAAATGTGCATTCAAATACAGGGTTATAGGTAAATCACTGATCCTGCGTGAACTGCAGGTTCTGCCCATCATCTCGAACTCTTTCATGAAGACGCCAGGTCTTAATTCTGAAACATGGCATTCGTAGTAGGTACCTGAAAAACGTGCAATAATATTTCATTAGAGGGGCTTGTTGGGAAACTAAATTGAAAACAGCTTAGCCCTGAATTAACAGGTCTGGGATTGGGAGATCGGTTTTTAGTAATTCATTGGATTCCGGATAAACTTTTTTTTTTTTTTTTTTTTTTCATTTTGTATACGATATTTTTTTTGGAATTAATAATAATAATAATAATTTATTTCAGACTATAGAACAGTTACAGATCTTATTTTAACTTATTAAGATTGGCGTCTTCACGTACGAGTTCGTGATGATGGGCAGAACCTGCAGTTCACGCAGTGTCAGTAATTACCATTACCAGTAACCCTGTATACTCGTTATCTTTAGACACCTTTTTCAGTGACAAAGTTTTTTTTTTTTCAGTGGCTTCTCACAAGCTTCAAGCCTGTGAGCTGTCTCAAAATCTCTGTCATCTGATGCCGCAATATGAAATACGTCTTAAAGTTACGAGCTAAAACTGCATTTTTTTGCGGTGAGGTAACGGATCAACTTAAAAATTTCGCAAATAAACAAATTTTTGGGAGCCTATTTAATTTCTTAGAGATCTTAGAGAGAGCCCAGAGTGCGAGGGCTTACGCACTATAAAAACAAAACATTAGGTGATAAAAAAAAACAAACTGCTTCAATCCGTAAAGCAATAATAAACAATTGGACTGTATTAATTAAGTAATTTAATAAATACAGTCCAATGTCCAAATCCATAGTCAAATGTTTTCTAAAACACTCGTGTCTTACAAAACATTTTTTTTTTGTCATCCCATACAGTCCAATTGTTTTATAAAACATTTGACTATGAATTTTTAATTTTTTTTTGTCATCCCATACAGTCCAATTGCTGGGCAATATACCTACCATAAGTAAATACTTACTTTTCCAAAAAATACGACAGCATTTATCTTACTTCACTCAATTGATCTCAAGTCTCAAGCCATACCCAAAATATAAACCAAGGCTCAAATTGAAACTTGTTTACTCAAAAACTTAACAAAAAAGCTCAATAAAACAGAAGGCTGCCCTTTGGCGGGCCTTTCTGTCATAAAAATGGCTATTAGATGTCCTATTAACGCCTATTTCGACATAATTAGGAACAATTCATTCTAAAATGGCTCCTAATATGGCGGGAGTTGTGTTTGGATCTATGTATGAAATGGTAGGTTTTTTTTTCTTCTGTAAAGTAGTTTTTTGTCCTTTATGCCCTTTGAGCCCAGAGTTATCGATATATGATGGAACTTTGATATCAGTGATGGAATTTTTGGTTTCGGGTCGCGGTGGTGCTATGCCATTTTGACTAAGTTCCTTCTATCGATATTGAATGGGTACAGTTTAAGTACCGTTGAGCTACCTCTAGATTGTTATCGGTAATATAAACATAACATTAATAAAAAGTAGGTATAGTATTATTTTACCAATTAATGTAAAATTACCACTTTTACCTTAGGCTGGATACTGACCTGACCGTAACAGCCGCTTGTCCACCGCCACGTCAATGGCGACGTACAGTCGTATCTTCGTTAACGTTGACGTGGTCAAAATGACGTGACGTCGATCGATTGTTGCTCTAGTGCTGAAGCTCTAGTGGCGTGAAGCATGTGCGTCATGGGCAGTGAAAGTGTTAGCTTAAAAATTTTAACAATAACTTCACAAAATCTCCGAAGCCAACAATGATTAAAAAAATAAATAAATAAAATAAATAAATAATGCCGGACAATTCACACAGCATTATCTAGCCCCAAGCTAAGCAGAGCTTGTGTTATGGGTACTAGATAACTGATGAAGGTACATAATATAATACAATACATAAATAGATTTTTTTTTATTATACATAGAAAACGACCAGAACACCCTGAACAAATGTCTGCAGATCGTACACACATTTGTCCCGAGGCGGGAATCGAACCCGCAACCTCCTGCGTCGCAGTCAGACCTTCGCCCAACGCACCACAGAGGTCGTCGATTATTCTAACACAAAACTTCATATTGCTAAAAATGCCTTTAGGCCTTTTTCTTCCTAAAATAATTAAAACCGTTTACAGGTTATTAGTAAATGTGGCAGATGCGCGGATGTTTAGCGGCTATTAATTAGGTTAACGTGAATTCGGGACGGACAGGCTTAATATGGGCGGAGCAGTTGTGACGGGGAGAGACGGACAGTCGGACACCATTAGCGGCTCGACGCTTTGTTATATTTATAACTCTCACCTTGGGATGTTTATTAATAACACTCAACGTCAAAAGTTACAAGCTCAGATTTGACAAAAAAATCGTACCTATTCTTTTTTCTGTACTTACAGAACAAATACCTGCTGTTCGTACAAATATTTGTCCCAAGGCGGGAATCGAACCGAGTGTTACTTGATATCTCTGTCAATGGTCAACCGATTTTGCTGATTCCTTCACTATTGTATAGAAATTGATTTCAATGTGTTCCCATATATTTCTTCCCGAGGGATGACAATTTACCCCAAAAAAAAACAATCATAATTTTTGAGCAAAGTCACGACTAGCTACAACCATTTCGGTTATACCTCCGCCAATTATAAATAAATTTGATTGATATCTTCGTTGTTGTATAAAAATTGAATTCGAGGTGATTCCATAAATGTTTAATCCGTTTCTAAATCATCATCACCTGATTTTTCACAATCACAAATGGTTTCCTTGGCAACGTGCGTAAATATGTCATACATCACTAATCACATCAAACTAAATTAGACTCGAATTTCAACTAGATGTCGCCATTTGAAAAATTAGATTGCGCTATCGTAAGTGTTCCGGGTTGAAATCTACTTCCAAACCCATTTTTGACGACCTCTGTGGGCATTTTTGGCGCGGTGGGCGAAGGTCCGCCTGCGACGCAGAAGGTTGCGGGTTCGATTCCCGCCTCGGGACAAATGTGTGTACAATCTGCAGGCATTTGTTCAGAGTGTTCTGGTCTTTGTATGTATAATAAAAAATATCTACCTATGTATTGTATTGTATTATGTATATCAGTTATCTAGTACCCACAACACAAGCTCTGCTTAGCTTGGGGCTAGATAATGCTGTGTGAATTGTCCAGCATTATTTATTTATTTATTTTCATCATACAGGAATATGAAGTCAGTTTATTGGTTTTAAAACAAAATTATTTTGGTTTGTAAATCAGACCCCCCCACCAAGCTAAATCACCCTGCTAAGTCAACGCTTATCAACCCATTCAGTGAAACTTCCATCCACAATAACTACCAACCCATCTGTAGGTACTATTGCGCCATAATTTATTGCGGCAAAGACCGACCGAGCCGTAACCACAGAATAGATAACAGCTATAACGCCGTAATAGTCTTCCAGACACCTTAGCGTGGGGGACAGGGACGGAGCTATAGGGAGGGAGCGGGAGGGAAGACCAGAAGCGCCTTTCGACGTCAAAATACGTGCTCCATTCGTTTTATTACCTTGCTGTGGTGTGGGCGTAGGGAGGGGGTATTTGATTATCGATATCGATAATTACGAGAGTTTTGAGTACACTAATGCGTATTTATATTTGAAGCAACTAATACACATAGGTTCCTTATTTTTATGAGAAAGAGAGAACTTATCATACATAACACATAATACATTTATTTGATTGTACAACACCAAGGAAAAGGAAAATTTTATTGAATATTTTATAAAATGTGCTAAATGAGGAAGCGCGTTGAAGTCGTTTGGTTGGCGTAGCAAAGTGCTACGGCACAGTGCTTCGGCAAAGTGCTACGTCAAAGTGCTACGACAAAGTGCTACGACAAAGTGCTACGGCCATGTGTTACGGCAATCAATGGTAAGTCAAGCCATGCCACGAATTTTGTTAGGTCATTATCATTATCCTGTTTCATTATTTCGATAATTGAGATAAAAACATACCACTTAAAATATATTAAAAATTTTGAAGAACTTGACTGCTTGTACCTACTCGTACTGTTACGAACATATTAAATCCACTATATTATAACAAGTAAATAAACAGGTCTATTGGTAGAATTAACAACATAAAACTGATGTCTACAACTTATCGACAGAGACACCACGGCACAGAATTCATCGACATCACCAAACGCAGCAATCTCACGCTCCCAGCCCTAGAGTCGGCACCGCGGCAACTTCAAAGGAGGCCACCTCTTTGATGTGGCCGCCGGCTCGCGCCCCCAAACGCCGTAAGCGACAAATCCATACGTCATTCTGCTGTCATTATAACGCCTTACAATCGCCTCGAGAATGTGGAATTACATTTCGACCAGCTTATAAAAGCATTCGGAAGAATTATGAACTAATTTTTGTACGAGAAGTTTTATAAAAGTTTAGATGGTGGGTGGACGGTAGCGCCGTGGTCAGGTGTCAAGCTATTCTGGCTGGAATTAGTACTTACGAGACAATATAAATTGACAAGTCGGTTATGACGACTATGCGCCTTTGAGTGGTTGAGTGGAAATGTCATTGAGTGACCTCAAAATGGAGTTAATGGTAAGATAGAAACAATTAGCTGATCGGCATTATACAAGCTTTTATTGCTGAGATTAATTAAGAATAAGTATTTCCATAGGAAGTTAAGTTAATCTTCAAGTTAGCTTTACAAAGAACGCAACACGCCACCTTGGGACACCAAGGACATCTGGGGAGGCATGTACCGGCGACAACGAGCTGCTGGCTTACCTGCAGGATATCGAGTGGTTAGACTAGCCAGCTCCCCACCAGACACGCAAAAAGAGCCCACCTGTGGCCTAGTTGCGGAAACCAGCCCTCAAACAAGTAAAAAGTAAGTTAGTCTTTTCAAAAATGGATCTTTGTGGTGTCCTTTGTATTAAATACTAGCTTCAGCCCGCGGCTTCGCACGCGTATTTTAAGTATAATAAGTAGCCTATTCTCTATATCTAAGTTAGGCTGCTTTCTAAGTTTGCTTCAAATTTCAACATGATCTGTTCAGTATTTTTGGAGATCCTAGATACAAAAAAAACTTATGTCCCAAACTTTTGGCTTTATAATATTGGTAGGAAAGTATTCAAAACACACATGTTACTTTCCAAGCAAAGCACGGAAGCTCGAAACAATTTTTGGTTTTGAAAGCTTTCATTCGTCATTTAATTGATCTCTCGTTCTTTTCGAATTCAAATCTAAACATTTTTGTCCGTGTGAGATTATTATGCGTGGTTGAAGTTTGTGTATAAGATAATCCTGTAATTTCTCTCTAAGAGAATGTATATGTATTCTTTTGAGAAATAAAAATTGTTAAACCGTAGACCGTAGATTCAGCTGAATTATTAAATATCCTAAAGAATTTATCATCAAGACACTAAAGAGCCTGGAAGAGATCGCTCATAGCAATAAGGCCGCCATTTATACTTACCTCTATTCTACGCATTTCTTTTTGTTTCGTTTTCTTTTTTACGTGGTATAAAAAAGTAGTTTCCATTTACATTATATATAATAATATCTAAGTCAGCTCAGTCAAGTCAGGTCAGTCAATGGAGAGGCTTAAGACTGCTATTTGCGGCGTCGTCATATATGAGAGTTCTATGTCCAGCAGTGGACGATTATGGGCTGATATGATGATGAGCAGAGTCGCAAGTTGGACCTCGTGTGATCAATATTTTTTAGGGAAAAGCTTTGAATCTTGTTTCGTTTATAAGTAAATCGTTTGAAATGGATATTTACACGTCTTACTTTTACCCGACTTTGAAAAAAGGAGCACGTACTATGTTACTATTGGGAATATTCCCATAAATCTCCGATGGGAATTTGATGTTTTACCAGGACAAACATTAACCTATGTTACTTTCCATTCTTTCAACGAACTCTATGCCGAAAATCAAGTCGATTGATTGCTTAGTTACGGTGTGAAGGACGGACAAACAAACACACTTTCGCATTTATAATATTAGTTAGGATTACCTAGGTCTATACCTGAGTACTATAGTCTAGATTCTAGACTCTAGATTCTAGACTATTCGTCTCGAAGAGACCGGTTGAGGTCGGCCTTCTCAGATAAATAAGTCCAAATAGGTCAAAAGCTATAAACGACCGTAACAGTTGTCGAACAGTTGCTGCACCTCTTATCGCAGATTCGAGCCCCGCCCAGCACATTTATCTAACCTCTGCTAAAACCGTGTCGTTCAAAAACATTTCAAACGATAATTAAGGCCCGCTTGATTAATTTGATGAACGAAATAAGCTCTTTGTGCGTTAAATTTAGGTTCTGTAAGGCACCGGTCGCACTGCAAAATTGTAGGTTGGATGGTAGATATAGAATAGACAATAGTATCTGCAAGTGTCTAGCCTAGGTAGTCGGCTGGATGTCTGTATTTGGATTTTGAACTCTACGCCACGTGCCTTGGTTTTAGAATTCCAGTATATTTTTTGTAAACAAAAATTTATAAACCTAAAATATATTGGTGTAAAATATTTTATGACACTGGTATAACGCAGAAGTTCGATACAATATTTTATTTTAAAAGTTTTCATCCATCGTGTTATGGTCGGACGTGTGGTAGTCTGTAGTCTAGTAACTCGTTGTTATTACTTTGCTGTTATCATGTCTGTAAGTTTCATCAGTCATCAAAATAACCAGACAACCTAGCCTCCAATCAGATAGGAAAGAGGATAGGTTGTCTGTCAGTTGTCTGTTGTGTAGTGCGGCCGTGCTTTACTTAAGTGTTCGTCAAAACTGGGTTCGGACAACTTAAGGTGTGAATTAGACGATTTTTCTCGTTGATAAAGGTTGACGGATGGATGGAAAATGTGGCTTTTGTGTATTAATTATTCACGGTGTATGGAATTATTTAATAATACGGACGGTCGGTTGATTGATGAGAGCGATTTTTCATGATTAATTTTGTTTTGGCCCTAGCTTTGAGATCCCAACGAGGCTTTTATGTCTGGCTGGTTACGCTCGAATATCTACTCAAGATCGTGTCATTAAGCATGTCTTATTTTTTGACAGATTTTTAGTGAAGCTTGTCAAAAATCGCTTGTCGATAAACAGACCCACATTGTCACGTGAGACGCAGGTGTACTAAGTACCTACATTATGTCCCTTTATCTTTCACAAGTTATGGACAAAGGTAAAACCATAAGCGTAAAAATTGCTGAAATTTTACAGTAATTTTCATAAAATGTTAGTGTAGGTACCTAATTAAGTATAACAATGAATGCTAAAGTTCAACGCTCAAGAACCTCCAAAAACAATAAAACCGCGATCAAACCATCCTTTGTCCTGAAAAAGGACTAAGGAACGCCATATTGTTCACAAATCTTCTATAAGACTATAATTGGTATCTTTCACAACTGCACTACTTAGGTATCTACAACTACACTACTTAACAACAACTACACTAACTTATTTAATCTATGACTCGTCTGGTGCGAAATGTCGTAAGTGTAGAAGAGATTTCACAATGAGATCTTAGTTTTAGATTGGGTTATAATTTAGGACCGCAAAGTGATGTTTCGCAACGGAAAGGGTTATTTTTAACCGACGAAATACAAACATAGTGTTAGGTTAAGTTTTCTTAATATCTAGTGGTAACTTAATATTTGTTATTTACTAAACTTGATATTTAGTGATCCCGTTAAAAGGCTATAATGTATTATTATTATTATATATGTCTACTTATATTTCTCACCAGCACATATTATGCCCACGTCTGAACGAGCCTCCCTCTAACAACGCGGGTTTTGCCGAAATCGCATTGAAGGTGTTAAAAATACACAGAAGGAATCTGAATCATCCATCTTCTGGTAGGTTCTCTCGGCTCATCCACAGGTTGAGTAAGAGGGGACGATTCTTACGCCGCAACCGCCACTGCAACTGTGTTATGACAAACACCTATAATTTCCATATCTACTAATTTAATTAAACGCCTAAAATTTCATCACAAAAAGTCAATCTAATTCGATAATTAAGACGGACCATTAAATTGAATTATCTTTGACATGTTCACTTCTTAGAGAAAAGGCTACTCATTATATCACAGTCCAGTATATTTTGAACTCTACATTACTTTTAAAACGATCAACAGGCGGTTAAAGTTATTCTGGCGTGTAAGAAGATGGACCATAAAAGTCTGGCCGATGTCTTGTAATGGTTCTAAGGTAGATGTCGGTCAAGTTATGCTGGTGGATTTGTATGAAGATCGCTGAGTCAGAAGCATCTTACAATAAGTGGGCTATGTTCCCACGATCGCGAAATTGATAAAGGTGATTTTAAGTGTTTCTTTGGTCATTTCTCACGATTGTTACCGATTTTTTAAGATGGTCGTTGAATTGTTTGGAATACAATTGTCAATTGAACCAACTGCAGACTGTTACAAACAATCTACATGAAGCTCAACTGGTTTAAACCTTGTTGACTTTCTGAGTTGAGCAGCTTGTGTTGAGCAATGGGGAACAAAATAAGATCGTTAAGGAAGGGTCCTGTTATGCGATTTGCTCAACTGAGTTGCGCAATTGAGTTGCACAAAAGGGAACTCGCGGTAATTTGCGTAGAACCCCCATCATATTCAAAAATATAGCTGGACATAAATTATATCCAGCAGTGGACGTCCTTCGGGAAGGAGCACCTGGCTGGCTCCCCTAGAGTAACTGAATGGCGTCCAAGAACAGAGTACAGCAGCGTCGGACATCCAGCGGCGACAAAAGCGGCGAGATGGGCGTACGATATTAGTAACGTAGCGGGGTGAACCTGGATTAGATTGGCGCAGGACCGTGTGGAGCGGCACACGAGTATGGAGGCCTATCCCAGCAGTGGGTGAAGTCGGGTTGTGGATGATAATGATGATGACGGCCCCATGTTCCAGACGGTTTCAGACCACTCCATGCTCGGAGTGATATTGACAAATGACGTGACAGGTGTGCCGTTGTCACGCCTTCAACCGGCCATTTTAATAATTACTTGAGTAAATGATTAATTATATAATTAATCATTTCGTACTCGCTATTAGAATGGGAATTTCCCATAGGCATTTTGATAGTGCCTGTTTGACTGCCATTATGAAATTTAGCTTCAGTCTGTCTTTTCCATTTTGTATTGTAGTTGTATTATCTTCCGTGTCGTCACCAAACGGTCCTGTCAGAAGACCAGCGTTGGTTGCAAACGCGACTTGTTTTATACTGAAACAAAGCATTTTGTGGCACGAGCAAGTTGTTTATTTCTGTGGCTCTTTTATTAATGTTTGTTCCTACTTGTACGAGTGACAAATTAATAAAGATATGTTTATTTTTGGTCATGATTGGGTTTTTTTTAATTCAATGGGTATTTAGTTCCTTTCCTACTTCACTTATTTTACAGCTTGACTTTTGTCAGAGAAGAAGTGGCAAAATATCTAATTAGCTATCAAAAGGTTAAATAAAATGGTCGATGGCATTTCTGGTCGGACCACAGTATCTAAAAGATTTTCTGGCAAAGTGTCAGTCCGCCATAGATTTATCTGAAAGTTTGTACAGAAACATTTTTTTTAATTTATTCAAAATAGCATGCCCATGCACCGGGTCACTATATGGACCCGAGAGGTCGGTACCTAAGGAGAGAAACACTTATTAGTAATAAAAAAACCAATAAAAAACTCTTTATTGTACATTTTACATTGCACTTTGTATAACATAGACATTAACATGAAAGTAAAAGTACAATAGGCGGCCTTATCGCTTAGAAGCTATTTCTTCCAGGCATGTAGTTATTTGCATTATACTCACATTTACAAAACCAAAAATATCATCAATAATCGATACACAATTAACGGAGAAATCATTTACAAAAAAAATACTGAAACATTATTTCGTAATCGTCAAGTCGTCGTCGTAAGTCGGTTAAAATAGGTTATGGACCACCTCTTCTGGACAAAAGTAGCTTATTTTTTGTCATATCACTTAAGTAATGCTGTAGGTATTGAACAACTCACTCAATACGGTCAAATCACTACCACCGTGCCGATAATTTCTATTGGCACGGTGCAGTATTGTACAGTCAGCTGCAAAAATATGTATACACCCATGTCTTGAAATTTGACTGAAAAGCAAGTGTATAGCATTGTGATAAATTCTGACAAGAACGATGACTACTTAGTATGAAAAATGTGTGCATAGAGTTTTGTATGATTAGAGTTCCGGGTAAAATAAAAGTGAAAACTTGGAAGTTTATACATATCTGAGCAGCTGACTGTACCAACCACCTGATTTCTATTAGCAAGCAATAGATATTTCTAATAGAAATTCTCTTCAATTTCTCATCCGGCGCGTCCTATTCGTTGCCACAACTACCTTCAAAGGAGATATTTTCATAATTATATTGAATAATTTATAATTTTATGCTCATTAATACAATGGGGGCGCCCATAGCTCGGTTGTTGCTCATCCGGTGAATTGAAGTAAGGTATATTATCTTAATTAATTACCTACCTTTGTGTCTGTCAAAGCTTGGACATAGAAATTGCTTTACTAGCGTATGTATAATCTTATTTTGCTTCTTAGTATTTATTATCTTAACTAGGATTTGTGCGCGGCTTCGCACGTTTATGTTACCCCAATATCTTCTTCAAAGTCTTAGGTACCTATACCAAATATAATCAAGTGTAAATAATAAGTTTCCGAGACATATTTACTAAGAAAATTACAATCAAATAACAGAATTAAATTACAACTAGTATTTACAATTGAGCTAACTGCAGACTGTTGCAAACAATCTACAAGTAGCTCAACTGATCCATATCAATACAGGCGGAATAGTGCCCAAGACGCTAGCTGCATTGCCCCGCTGTACGGCAATGCTGATGCGCTGCGCCAGATACTGACCAGCTCTCGGGTCACGCGTCGTCGCTTCGACCAGACGCAGACGCTCAGATAATTTTTAGAAAACAGTGTAAATCTCTATTTCATAATTTGAATTCATAAATCGAATCAATTAATTTAATTTTAATTCGTTTTTTTTTCTTTTTGCGGGATAGTTACTAATCCCTCTGAAGTAACATTTATGGACTATTCCGAGATCATTCTCCATGCAACTGCAAAAATCATCTAAATCGGTCCGGTCCATATATGGCGAAAAAATCGACGATATGAAAAAAACTGACATAAAGCCGAACATAGAAGATCATTCGTTTTTTGAAGTCGGTTGAAAAAGAAAATTACAACTAAGAGGTACTACAAATTTTTACAAGATGAACTTACAAAATAACAGTTGAGCTATCCGTGGGTAATAGCTAGCAATCTAGAGGTAGCTCAACTGATTAAATATAAGTCTAGCTTAACCCCTACACTCGTTTGGGCTCAAATCAGGGGTCAGTTTTAAAATCTGACAGTTTTCTGATCTGGGCTTATGCGAGTCTAACGTAGTCGTAAAACCGAGCCCTGATCTAGCCAGATCAGGTTTGGAGCCCCAAACAAGAGTAGGAGTTAAAACCGAACAGGTACTTAATTCTTAATTTAAGTTAGTTTTTCTCCTGGACTCAATCCACCTAAGCTATAATTTATTAATCTACTCTACCAAAATTAAAGTTCGACCAAAATTTCGGTAGAGTCGCTCGCGAATCCCATTTTAATTTTGCTAAAGGTCCAATCCGATGCATTGATTTATAAACAATGCGTCAATGACGTCAGCTTCTTTAGCGGCCCAGATTTATCGCTAGTGCTGTACTGGCACCGAGATGCTGCAACTATCGATATCGATAGAAGTTACTTTGGTATCGACGATCAAACACACGAGATCCATGCAACACGTTACAAGTTTACGATTAAGTATTCGTTTCTTTGAGGATTTTTAATGAAATCTTCATTAATTGTCTATGTCATACCTATTCCTTATTAATTTATAGATAAATATTATTTTTCGAAAAATGTTAAACATGATAGATCCTACCTTTTTAATTTATTTTATTCAAATAATCTCAGGCTCATCAAGCAATTAATCTAAGTCACTGTTAATTAACTTAGTTTCACATGTCACAGTTAAATTATTGCCTACTTATTCTCCTTGAATCCAACTCCACCAACCATAAGAATCTTGCATAGAAAGTAAACCTAAATCATTAACAACTAGCCATAAAATACACGTCTACAAACTGAAGAACTAAGAAATTCAAATCATCGATAACATCTCTTTACCGCCATTCTACCCAACCCGTTCGAATTACTACTACAAACATAATATTCTATCTCTGTCTTTGTCATACAAGTGTCTTTACCTCTCTCGCTCGCACATACAAGCGCCCCGTTTGAAGCTTTGTCGGCGTCTTTGAAGTGCCGGGGCCACGCCCTCTGCCCGCCCGCCCGCCGCCTTATACTTAATTCGTCACAGAATAAAGGTAACGACAATAATTTTAATTAGAATAGAAAGATTGGGAAATATTTACGGGTTAAGGAAGTCGTTGATAATGCTAATTACTGTGACAAGTGTTACACTCAAATTAATTTTGGTTTATTGTTGAAAGTTGAATGGAATAAACCTCGGTTGTTTGAGCTCTGCTCTGTATAATAATTTTACACTGTTATTGGTAAACAATATTGTTTACCTGCTTTTTATCTTAATAATTTTCTTTGAAGCCTAAAATCGAATACCTAATTACCAATAACAATAAGAAAATATTAAAACCATTTCACTAAACAGTATCTGGAGTCGGGCTGATGATGAAAATAATTGGAAATGGACCTACCAACAGAAATTAAGAATCATTTGTGAAGCAAGGTCATTCAGAGGCAGTCATGTAGTAAAGGAACTCTACCAGATGATTGAAAAAAAAAACAGTAATTCCTAAAGCAGTAGGTACTTATTACAGTAAAAATCTGTATTAAATCAAGCATTATTTAATACAGATTTTTTTTTACCTTTTTTTATCCACCAATAACCGACCATTTAACCCGCTGTTGTCGAAGTCTTTTATACATCATTTTGGCATCACCGCCCTCCTATCACGGGGATTGTTGTCTAGGGTAGAATAGACAATAGTGACATTGCATCGCCATACATTGCGTACACTATTGAAGTTGATGGAATGCATTTCAAATAATTACCGCATTGGATGACGAAATGACGTATTTCTCTATTCTACCCTAGACAACAATCCCTGTGCTAGGGGGGCAGCACCAAATTAACTAAGCTAGATTTGTTATTACCTTAGAAAAGGAAAGACTGGGACTCTACCATAATTCTCCCTCAAAACATGGCAGCTCAATATCCCTGAAAGCCGTTCCCATCCCCGGCATTTATCAATTTGCATCTGTAACCACACAATAAGGACCAAACAATGAAAACATGCATTTCAATTGCGCACACTTTCAAAACTTAATCCTAGGAATCCTACACCGATTTATACGAACGATCCTGAGTTCCGTAATTACAGGCGGCTCCATCAAAGGAGCCGCCAACCGCGGCGGCGCCTTTGTACTCTAATAAACGAGTTTCACATTACCAAACGACTTTGAACTTACTACTGAGGCTTGAAGGAACAATTTTGTGTGGTGTTATTTCATTTTCATAACACCTTAGAGGAGTTAAGGGGTCGTATCAGAGGGATTTTGCCACGGATATGTCAAAAAGGTTTTATTAGGGGTCTAAATGGACCGCACGAGTGGAAATAGGTCACTCTATTGGACCTAATTAGGATCGATGGGGCTTAGAGGGGTTTAGAAGCGTGCGTAGATTTAAATATGGTTTTGTTAAAGATGGTTACATACATGCTGTAGTAAATACTGACCTACCTAATCTAATCTTTGGTTTTTAAACCCTATTAGGTTAAAAACCAAAGGCCCATTTATTGAAAATACTATTTAACGGGTATTTATCGCGTTTAATAACCATCATCCCGTGACCACGGCAGTGTGTAAACCTGTCGAAACGTCGGGAAAATAAGGTAATTAAACGCGATAAATACCCGTTAAATAGTATTTATAAATATGTGTTCAGATCGCGTAAGTTTAAAAATATTCATTTATTGAAAGCTTGTCATAGATCTATGTTTGAGTGACATTTACGCCATGGATAAGCGTTACTCAAGCCACAGACCAGTTAAATCTAGAGTTAACTGGTTTGTGCTCAAGCATATATCGATGACTGAGCAAGCTTTCTTAGTAAGGGCTTATGTTTCATTTAGGATAAATCTCTGCTGAAATGGCAGCGAGCTGGCCATATCTCGAGAAGAACCGACAACCGCTGGGGTAAACGTGTTCTTGAGTGGAGACTACGACTCGGCAAACGTAGTGTAGGACGCCCTCCGACCAGGTGGTATGATGATTTGCGAAAGACTGCAGATGCTGGATGCGGTAAGCTGAATACAGGGCGCTATGGCGCTCATTAGGGGAGGCCTATGTCCAACAGTGGACTACTATAGCCTGATGATGATGATGAAATCTCTGCACTCACACAATTAAAAAAGATACTTGATGGAATGTAGGTAGGTAAGTACTTGTCCAATCTTAAAAACCTTAATTTAACACAATACGAACCAATACAACTGAGCTATAAAATTCTCATTCTATTTTATAACCTAAAGCAACCATGTTTGTTTTATACTAAACTGCATCGCGTGAGGTTCAGCCGTAAAGCTTGTTGGTTTTCAAAATCGATAATTGTTGTTATGTCGAGTATCGCTCTTGTGATTCCATTGAGACTACCTATCGATCATTGTACCTATTGATTTGGACAGAAAATCTCAGTGGCCTTTAAATTTCAACGGATAAACCACATTTTTAGTTTTTAATGACTTAATAATAATAAAATAGGAAGAATCTCATTGAAGTCAGTCAAGAGCTGTCAATAAGTACCCGTCAATCACAATTCATAGGTACTCCGTTCGAAGGGTAGGTACTCCATTTATTTTATACTAGTTTCTGCCCGCGGCTTCGCACGCGTTGTTTCTATGGAAACGTATCCCATGGAAACTGTTCTTTCCTATTCAACTGTTCGATTCTAAGCGGGATACATCTGTGCAAAGTTGCAAATGCAAAAAACGAAAAGTTACTTTATAAACCTTAAAAACTATTTTTACGTCCTCTAAGCTACGCTATATTGACACACTTTTTGAGCAAGACAAGTGAAAAAGCTCATGTAGTTAGGTACCCAAGCGCAGAAGTGGTCCAGTATACCTATAAAAAAAAGAAAAGCGTTCTTAACCAATATTCCAAGGAGACCAGGGCCGTCTTAACCCAGAGGTGCAAGGGGTGCAGGGCACTCGGGTGCCGGGTCTTAAGGTGCGCCGGAGGCACTCGTTCATCCGTTCTCATGAAAGTAGCATTTTCATCCTCTTTAATTCTGACAGCTCAAGAGAAATTATAAAAATAGTTCCATTAGAAAATTCATGGTAAATAGTAACGGCGAGCGAAGCTTCCACAATTTTTTTCTTGCTAGCAAGTCACAATAATTATGCACTTTGTATATTGCGAATAGGTAGGCACCCCTTATTACATTGCGCTGTAGCTTCTACGCTGTGGGCTTTGACACCGCTGTGTTTGTGTGCGTGAGCACTATATCACTACCATTGTATTAAGCGTGTACATAATGTCTCTTTATCACTATTTTTAGAAAACCCTAGTGATTCTTAAACGGCGGTTGTCCATGGACGACTGGTGGTACCTGGAAGTACCCGAAGTGGCCCGCGACGCAATCCCCAACCCTTCCCGTTTTCTCGGCTCGCTCCGCTCACCCGTAGCATTTGTTTTGTTCTTCGCTTGGGCCAGGGTATATCCTGCACCCCGGCGCCCAATATGGAAGACGGCCCTGAAGTTGAGATTCGATTCTGGGCATTATGGCGCCTGGTAGTTACTGTTATTTTATTCCCTGCTTGTAGGTACCTACTTACCTCACACGAAGCGCGGGAAGATTTTGATTACCCGTGCGCCGTAGAAAGACACAAAGGAGATTCAGATAGAGGTACGAGTACTTACTTAACGGCTGTATCGTTGTCCCGGTAATTGCAGCGTTTTATTGGTAATTTAGTTGATTTCCTGTGGAAGTTCTAAATTTTTATACACAAGTATGTTTTTATACTTTATAATAAAGCACCATACAGAGAAAATGCTAAACACAGAGCTCATTAATTACTCGTAAAAACGAATATCGACGTTTCTGAGTCGTTTTCGTGTAAACGCTATAATTATTTATGTGACATATGAGTTAGGTTTGCATGAAAGCAAAGAATCATAGAAAAAAATTGAAGCAGGAAGATTAAAAATAAAAGTTGTCAATTTACATCGGTTTTTATGAGTTGTACGAAAACATCAATTAACAGAGATAGAGACCTTACCTGATTAGCCCTGATTACGTCATTTATCTACAAGTCGCCGCAATAATAACAAACAAACAAAAGTAGGTACCTACCTATTTATTTTCGAATAGAAACACCAAAAAACTTATCTACATTATAAGATTCTTATGAGTCTATTAACACAGAGGTATTGGATCTTGTTATAAATTAAGTCCTCGAATCCTCATAACAAGATAATCTTATATGAATATTTTTCGTGTTATTATTAAAGTTTTTGTCTTTTATTTTAGTTAGCTTTAAGGTATATATTATTACTATGGACCGTCGAATAAATTAAATGATGATCTTTTACTAAGTTGTGTGAAATATTATTTTTTTATTATTATTTAGATACTTTACTAACATCAGTAGAGACTTGCTATAATTATCTTCAATACAGGATTTATTTATGGTAGTCGTTTTCTTTCATTTTCAGTAAGAGCCGAGAGGATAAACGACCTATCGTGATTTGTAAGACAATTATTTCTTTACCCACTATGAAATAACATATCACTTCTCGTAAAGTCTGAAACCCGAGACTAGACGAACAAGGCAATCGATTTCCGATCCCTGAAATAATGGATTATTGTTCGTGATTGCTCGGGCCACCCAGGGCTCGAGTGAGTCTTGCATCTCGCTCGCGCGGTGGTCCGTGCCGTAACAAGGGGGATGCCAGCTTCAAAACACTTATTTGGGGAATACCTATCAGCGGATAGTAATAATTATGATAGAATGTAATGCTCTTTTCAGCATAAAATTTGTTATTAGGAATTAATTTCAAGTGGCTGAGAGCTTACTCTGAGAATGGTAAAGCGAAGTGGGTGGCACTCGGCACCTTTCCAAATGTAGGTTATTTCTTCGTTTATATGTGAGAGTTCAGCAGATTTTAAACAATAAAAAGCCTCTGAAATGAATTTCTCACTTTACTGTATATTGTATTGTTTATTTTGTACCTACTGCTTATGTGTTATCATAATTTTTATTTTCTTTTAATAGTTTCAGCAACTTTTCGGTCAAATAGGTATTTTCTCTTTCTCTGTGTAATCCTTATTTGGCTTCATTTTAACACAACTTTGTAAAAAGAACATCTGTTAGATTACTTATTAAAATAAAATAAAATAAACAATGTGGGCGATTGAAGTAGAATGTTATTCAGTTACCGCAGTTTCTAATAGAACATTGACATTATGTACCATTCAAAGGGAAATGTTCCTACAAGTAACGTCTTAAATGAATATTATTTTAGTTGAATATTACAGCCGGTCTCATTCTGCCCTATTTAAATCAAATATAATTTAAGCAGGACAGGGATTGAGAGGCTGACATTTTCAATCCCAGTCTCTATCTACGCGACATATACCTATTTCGCAAAACAAATCAACGATCTTTTTTTTAGATTTCTCCGTATAAATAGACGTCACCGTCACGCTACACGGCAACACTGGCTGATCACTTCGCCGTTATAAATCGGAGGTCCGCCACGGCCGATATTAAAACTGCATTAATTCGTACTTTTCGCTATCGAATCGATTCTCGATTAATCACTCGTTGATGCGGTGGTTAATCAATTGGTAGCTTAAATAGTTACTATTTCATGATTGACTTGATTTTCAGGAGTATTACCTGGACTGATTGATTAATTGACAAAGATAAAGATAAAAAAATTATATTAGACAATAGGTTAGGTTTCTAAAAAATCTAATAAGTCCGCCAGTTACTTGCGGCTTGACGCGTCTGTGGCACAGCGGGCGAAGGTCTGACTACGACGCAAGAGGTTGCGGGTTCGATTCCCTTTTCGTTAAAAATGATTGTACGATCTGTAGAAATTGATTCAGGGATTATGGGTGTTTTCTATGTAATAACCTATAGTATAAATACATATATATATATATATATATATATTTAGTGTATTCTATTACTATAGTTATTTAAACAAATATCTGGTCTGCGTCTGGTCGAAGCGACGCGTGACCCGAGAGCTGGTGAGTATCTGGCGCAGCGCATCAGCATTGCTATACAGCAGCGGGGCAATGCAGCCAGCGTCTTGGGCACGCTTCCGACTGGTATTGATATTGATCAGTTGAGCTACCTGTAGATTTTTGGCAACAGTCTCCAGTTAGCTCAATTGTAAAATTAATAGTTCTAATTTGATTCTCTTAACTATAACAGTGTTGGGGGTTTCTCTACGTGATTGAATCCGGAATACGGAAATCCGTAGAAGAACTAAAGTCACCGACATAGCTCTCAGAATTAGTACCTAAGCTGAAGTGGGCAGGTCATATAGCTCGCAGAACTGATAACCGCTGGGGAGTAAATGTTCTGGAGTGGCGGCCGCGATGCAACGCGAAACGGAGTGTTGGGAGATCATGAACTCGATGGACCGACGACATCGTAGCGGTCGCAGGGAGTCGATGGATAGGGGCGGCTCGGGACCGCACTTTGTGGGGTCGTATAGGGAAGGCCTATGTCCAGCAGTGGACGTGTATGGGCTAATATGAAGTACCGAAGCTCAGCTTAGCTTGGCTTAGCTAATCATCAAGCTAGCCGATGTTGTGTGTAATGTCCAGCATTATTTATATCTACGGTAGTCTCTTAGCAATGTATTTTATTGGTGTACAATAAAGCAGTGGTTTTTGTATTGTATTCTATTGCACTTAAGGAGACGATAAATATGTACACAGTGGGCACATCATAGAATGTCAACTTTCACGTTCACACGCTTCCGCGGATCTACCATCGATCAATCAAGTCTGTCGTGAGGAAGTTATGGCTGTAGCGAATAGCCCAGAGTACCTACAGGGTGTTCCAGAAGCTGCATGCATATTTAGATAGATAGGTAGTGCTCTATTTCATCACCCAAAAATTCAGAATTTATGTCTCTAATTTCAAGATTGTTTATTGAGTGACATGCTGTACATTGATCGCCTTATGATGTCTATAAAGTCCACTACTGAACGCAGGCCTCCTCCTGATAATCGCCTTATTGGCTTTTATCACAGGGGTAATGCCCATAATCCCCACGCTGGGCATGCGGGTTGGGGATCGAAGTTCGGTGCTAGCTCTATTCTACAAGAGGCGCTGCTGCCCGCCTCCCGTTTATGTCCCTTAGTCGCCTCTTTCGTCACCCACGGAAGAGTTGGGGTGGTGCAAATTCTAAGCTGGCACCCACTGCTCGATTGATAAGAAGAGACTGCTTCCCCTGGGCCTTAGTGGACAAAAAATTGAAGCGAACAAAATCAATAACATTTTGTTTCTTGTTTGATAATTACTACTATATATAAAGTTGTTGTATTATGTATAAAATTTGACTTGTCTAAGTGCTTTTTTGTAAGCCTAAAGAAATAAAGTTATTGACTTTTGACTTAATTCCATTAAATTAATCGCTTCACAATATCTTGTATCGTCTCAAAATGTCATTTTTCTTTTTCTAGTTTTGGGCATTTTACCTTTGATGAAAGAAACTGCAGATGGAGGGAACGCGGCGCGAATGTCGAAAGTTTCAAGGTTCAAACCATTCGCTGTGCAGATAGCACTTCACGCACTATCTAGTGTTTCTTTCTTTTCAACTATGGAAATCGAAAAAAAAACTAGTCTATAGAGACGTGATGCCATGCAATATTATGCACGCGCCTGTATAATGTGTGCTGCAGGATGCAGTAGAAACGTAGACCCACGTAGTTAAACTAAATAAACCACACAGCTAAAATGCACCGCGTGGCCGTGCAAATCGTGCGCCGCGGTGGTGGGGTAACGGTTTAAAGCAACCCACACAGCTAAAATGCGCCGCGTGGCCGTGCAAATCGTGCGTCGCGGTGGTGAGCAACCCACACAGCTAAAATGCACCGCGTGGCCGTGCAAATCGTGCGCCGCGGTGGTGGGCTAACGGTTTAAAGCTTGAGTAAAAAGGTGCAACCAATATCTCATCATAAAGTACTTAAAAGTTCTAAGGTGTTATGTACCAAGGTAACTACTTAACTAACTATTACCTACTTAATTTTATTAGGCACATACTAGCACAATGAAAAGTTATTATCATTCAATATCGCTATCTCTCTCAAGGGCGGGGCTTCCCAGGCCTTTGCCCACGTATTTAGGCCTCAATGTGAGGTCCAAGTAATTTATTAGCGGGGCCCCACAAGATACCATTCACAGACGTGAGTTATTGAACCTTTTTTCAACTGATTTGAAAGTAACGGGAAAAAGTACTTAGACGAGTTTACTTTTGTGATTAAGATATCAATTTTAGACTATTGATTGTGCGTGTGTTTGGTTGCGATTTCTGACATCACGTACCTATAGGAATAGTAAGATACTTAACTACGCTTTCACCAAATTTTAACTTATACCTACATTGGAGTTCACAAGAGATTAGGAACGGAACATTTTAAAAAATAGTTTCTATCTAGATGTGTTGTTTTATGGCGTTTTCGTGATATTTTAATGCTTTATTGGTGAAAGCTTATCATTAGATAAGTAGGTAACTTTTATTTCTTTTAAATACATACGTAGGTACCTATATCATAATTAAGGTTCCGTACCCAAAGGGTAGAACGGAACCCTATTACTAAGACTCCGCTGTCCGTCTGTCCATCTGACACCAGGCTGTATCTCATGAACCGTAATAGTTAGACAGTTGAAATCTTCACATATGATGTATTTTTGTTGCCGCTATAACAACAAATACTAAAAAACCAGAATAAAATAAATATTTAAGGGGGCTCCAATACAACCAACGGGAATTTTTTGCTCGCTTTTGCTCGATATTGATAACGGCAACCGGTTGACGTTTCAAATATAAACAGAATATTGAGCTATATCCACTTTAAAAATTTATAATTAATTTAAAATACGACAAATATTTGGTATTTCCCTTACAACAAACGTGATTTTTTTGCCTCTCGGCGACTTTTAAGTTCATTGGTACTTGGATGGATGTTTGTTCCTCAATCAGGCCAGAACGGTTGAACGGATCTGGATGAAATTTGGTAATGAGATAGATTATAGTCTGGAATAACACATAGGCTAATTTATCCCGGAATTCCCACGGGAACGGGAACTACGCGGGTGAAACCGCGAGGCGCTGTTATTTAGGCAGGTATAATGAAAAGATACCGAAGAACGAAATTTTTAACTTCGATCTTTTTGAATTAGGTACCTACTTTGAGCTTTTTCAACTGCTTACTTTGATTATTTCATTGATATTTAAGTAGGTAGGTACCTACACATGTCATTTTGTATTTTTAAAACATTTAATTAAATAAATTCTGGAGAGTTCGCAACGGCGGCGTAGGTAAATTGTTAAGAAACTAATGAAACTGAAATTTTATAGATAAAAAATTTACCTTTGCTTGTTTACCGACTCTACGTGGTAGTAAATAGGTATATATTTTATGTAGGTATGTTAGAATAAGGTACCTATATATTTTATATGGGCCGTAGTTTTTAAGAATTTTACATCCTGTACTAGACTAACGTTGCCTGAAATAAATGTTTTTTTTTTTTTTTTTTTATTCCAGGTGAAGAGCTAGGTACACCTTATGCAAAATTTCAGCGATCTATCCATCCAAACTGAAACATTTTTAATATTAGTGTGATGTTGGTTTTTATTTCAAATCAACTAGGTACGCAAATTACACACACACGCACCCGGGGCGATTTACTACCAAGCACCCCCCCCCCCCCAAAAACGAGAAACAAAAAATTTTTGTTCCTTTTTCGGGTTAAGAATAGCTGTGTGAAGGGTGAAGAAGTTAAGAAGAGTATGAAAACCAAAATGTGAATTGTAAAGACGATAAGAGTTTTGCATATAAATAACAACGAGCGGACTGAGCCTCGAAATTTTGAAGTTTGGTAAGGTAGGCTTGACAGCAAAGATAAGGA